>OX335657.1:11258570-12517140 GCA_946894095.1 Incurvaria masculella | reverse complement strand
GTATTATTGTTCTGTTAATTATATCTGGCAATATTGCTCGCTTTTTTACCGAGGTGACGCGGCGGCATGTGCGAAACTATTAGATGATCTGCAGCTCAAATAAAAGATACACACCATATTACAACCCTAATTAATTGGTCTGGCGTTTCTGCTGTTTGCCGAAAACGCGTGTCACTGTTACTGTTGTGTCGGTATGGTTTTTCATAATATATTATATTCCCGCCAACGTCAATAACGTCATATTATTAGGCAGGCAACCAGATGCTCTGTTTTCGCACACAAACGGTTGCAAGTTTTCACTCCAATACTACTACTCAATTAACTGTACCTTGGAATGAAAGTAATAAAATGTTTCCGAATTCTGTAAAAGACAAGTCAAGTAAGAGACAGTCCAAAGTAACGCTTCCGTTTGAAGGAAACTATGAATAGTCAAAATGCGTTGCCGGCTAAGATTTAACTGCCTCTTGGTAGCTCTATCACATTCTGATACTTCTACTGTTGCATTAATTAAATAAATTAAAAAAAAGGGCGCCAGCTTCTTCTCCCAACGGATAGGCTTGTTTTCCACACTACCGTAGCCTAGCTGCTGCGCACGCTGAGCATCGATGCCTGCGAATATCGAAATCAGCGTGGCGTGCAAACTGAGCGAGAACCCTTCACGCCGCCGCGGCCTCCTCCGCCGTCGCGTCGCCGGTCTGGGGGTCTATTTTTGCAATTCCGTGCTCAGGAATCAGGAGTTATTTCGTCGATAAAAACACGCTCGCACCGCTTGGCGCACGCGCCACGCGCCACGCGCCACGCGCCACCACGATTCGTGACTATTAGAGCAATACAGTTCCGCTGCATATTTGCATCCACTCTGCTGCCGCATACATTTTGAGGTTAAAATTGATGCTTCCATATTGCGGGGATGGGCCCTTTGAACATGATCCATTGACATGCTAGAATTCTGTGTTTCTTACGAAGAGCAAATTATTCTCGCAAGAAAGGAAAGCAGAAATGAGTATAACTGACCGGTCACCAATTGAAAATGTATCCATTAATATTTTATTATTATATTATTAATATTTTTAACATCCAGGATTGGATTAGCAATCTAGAATTTTTTTCCCGAAAAAATAAGAAGTTCTGATGAAATTTACTACTGACTGCTCTCCTGCAAAGCACTTAAAAAGATTAGGGACCTTTTTGAAGGCAGGCTGTGGTGGGGTGGTTCCATTAGCGATTTAACATTCCAGTTAGCGAATACTTTCAACACTAACTCAAGTGTTTGATAACCGGAAGCGCCCGACAGCTGCCCGTCTAATGGTGTCAAACTTTTTTTCAATTTCGTCCGAACCCGTGGCAGGACCACCGTTAGCTTCCGCCCACAACTTCCAACCATTGTGCGCGACGCGGGCAGGACACGCGGAGTGCATTAGCACGTCACAGGGACACGCGCGTGCACTTGGCGCCGCAGACCTAAAAAGATATAGACGCGGTCACGCGATGCTGCGCCTCGCTGCTGGCCCCGCAGGAGAGGAATGACCCTTTTTTTTTATTTAGATTCATCAACACAGAATAATTTTTACATGTTTACATTTAACCTTTTTAAGTATATAATCGAAACTATTATAATTACAGACGAACACAGCGTGTACAAAGAGTTACACTATTGATATTTACATAAATAATAAAATAAGTAGCTTTGACTCAAATACAAGAAATAAAATAAATTCTTAGTTTAAAAAATATCAAAAACAAACTAAAAAGAAACAAGAACTTGGCAATTTGTCTAGAGACTTTTTTAATGAGGTCAACGAAGATGACATTTCAATGTCCTATTTTTTATGTACTTCGTTGAGGCTACGATTAACCCATTGCGAGGCACATCCGAGATTAGGGTTGCAGATGGTCGGGATTATCACCATATTTCATATGATTTCCAGATTCCCGACAACATGCATAAATTCCCGATAAAGAGAATACCCGTGACAAAACTCACGGTAACTCGCCTTTGCACGTTCGCTCGCTCGCCGACTTGTTCGTCCGTCGACGAGTGCTATAGTGACGTGTGTCGTAATTCGCCAGCAGAGTCTCATACGAATTTTAGTTAAAGAACACTTAACTGATAGGTACGTTCATTTTTACGATTAATCCTAATTTTGCACAATTATGTTAAGTCTAAGTTAAGTCCCGACTTTTTTACATATTGCTCAAATATTTCAGTCTTACCATTTGGCAACCCTATTCGTGATACACGAATGGCGGCATCTAGTGTATGGAGCACCGTCTCTATTCATTGAACGCTCTCTGCTCGGCGCCTACGCTGGACAAAATTCACGCTGCAGCCAAATGGAAATACGAGGCAGATCCGATGTCATTATGTCTTTGTGACACGACAGTTTCTAATTTCTATGGCCCTTTGTTTTAATTTTATAATCAACAGATGGCCATGATACAGTTAGTCGTGTAATGTTAATTCGCGCCTAATTCAGTGCATTTGTTTTCTCTGCTTTGCCGCGCTCATATGTTTTGTTTTTATGTACTTTTTAAACCGCCAACACTTTTTTTTTGTAAATAGAACAGCTCTTATACTTTATCGATACTTTGTGTTCAATTTGTGTCAAAATCATTTTTGATGCAACTAAAGTTGGCACGTAGGACTGCAATCGACTTGGTTATTACGGACCGTAATAACCATGAAGTCGATTGAATACCGTAATTTACGGTACTAAAAAAAACGTTACATACTGTTGATAAAAAATCGGGAATAAATATCATCTTTATCTTCTAATGTGCAGACTGCAATAAGGATAAGGATATCCATATCATTATTCATTATTATTCGGATATCCATATCATGCGGGTAGATAGCGTGCAGTCAGCAAAGAGACGAGTTGAATTATTTGGAGTACTTCACTTTTAAAATTTTAATATTCTCATCTTCTTATCGACCTACGAATATTGGTTGAAGCCGAACAAATTCACTGTCGAAATTGACCCCATAACTCACACAAACATAAGATAAATTACACTTATTGACGATTATTCTATAACAACTTATGAGCAAAAACGCGCAAGGAACATTGTTGATTATCTATGTAAAAACATATTTTTTTCAATCTCAACACATTCCAAAATTAAATATAGAGAGCAAGACAAAACAATTGCCAAACACGGTTAAATATTGCAAAGTGCCGTGCCAAAGCAGGGTAAATTTTTTACTCATCTAGGTATCAGTATTTCATAGATTTCATAGCCTCAATAGCTACTTATGGAAGAATTTACTTCTTAGAAAAATTCGTCTTCCCTGATTCGAACATAACCAGAAACCGAAATGGTTTGGGTCGCGATTTACATAAAAAGTTTATGTATAGCAAGAATTTAGGTTAGTTATATATGCAACCAAATAATGCTTCAGGTGATCGTGATGATATTTAGGCTCTAGAAACCGCTAGTAATGGTCACACCAATAGGCTCGCCACTTTTTGCGTGTGGCCTAGAAAAAGACGATAGTATTCGGTTGTCGGGAACCGAAAATAGCACCGTGGTGATATTAGTATACGTGAGGACTGTAATGCAGTCCGATTGAATTATCTTTTGTCTTCGATTATCGAAATACGGACGACAGGATTTTAGAAGATGGACAATTGGAATACGGAACCAGCCCTTATGAACTCGTGAAATTGTCATGGATAGGTGAATTTAAATCACTTTTATTAAACTTTCGAGTGTAGTGAGTGTAATGTCATCGCCGTAATTTTAAGTTCAGTCATCGCACTATAATCAGAATTATTAGAAAGGGACAAACCTAGGATAACTCGTGTGAGAATGTTTAACGCGATTAGCTGTCTTATCTTGGGTAAAAAAGTGAAAATTAATCCCGCAAGATGTCTATTTCACGTACAGGCATTGGTCTTCGAAACACTATATTTAAATAGTTCTAAAATTAGGTAATTTATACAATATTTAAAGAGTTTTACTAAGAAGTTTTCTATAACAAGAGTAATGACCAACCACTCATCAAACCCTGTCAGCCTACTTTTGCCGTATTTAATTATGTTATAACCCAGTCCTCAGTTCAGTAGCTAGCGAGAGAAGACATGACATGACTGACAGTGATTGATTCTCTTCACCGACTGTTTCGTTCACTCGAACTTACTAGCGTAGGTACAAAACCGAAACAATTTAGTACAGTTTCAATGACACCTTTGACTTTGATGTGAATGTATGTTATACCCGCACAATTTAGCAATGACGAGCCAATGAAGGCGTAAGAGATAACCCAAATGAACTTTGAATAGATATATTATGTCTCTTCTCTTCAATGTCTCATTAAAACTGTTCATTTAAACGCAAGCTATATACTTGGGTATCTTCGAATAGGTACCTATTGAAAATTCGCAGAAACTTCAAGCGACCGGTAATTGTAAAAGTCCTAAAAATCGTTCGGGAAAATGGCTTACCAGAAGAAAAGGTTTAAAAACCGGCCAAGTGCGTGTCGGACTCGCACACGAAGGAATCCGTACCATTGTACAAGATTTAACATAAACAATCACCTTTTTTTTGTAGGGGGCCTTTAATCTTTATAATTTTTTTTCATTTTACCTATTTGTTCTTATAGCGGCAAGATAAATACACACTGTGTGAAAATTTCAGCTGCCTACCTATTACGGTTTATGAGATACAGCCCTGTGACAGACGGACAGACGGACAGACGGACAGACTGACGGACGGACGGACGGACAGCGGAGGCTTAGTAATTGGGTTCCGTTTTCACCCTTTGGGTACGGAACCCTAAAAAAGCATTTATTAAAGAGATGGAGCAATTTTTGCGACCGATCGTAAAAGTCCCGATTCATTTGAGCGTTTATTTGCTATTCAGCCGGTTAACCGGAACAAAAGAGCCTCTGCCTTCGCCATTAGAGTACGACTACATTACCGACAGCACTCGGTACCCCCAAATTACCGGCATCCATCACATCTGCGGGCGAGGACACACTGCGTCCGAGTTGCGAACGCGATCCATTCAGACTCATTCTTGGCGATAATTCTGTCATCGCAATGCCGAAATGGTATTTCATGAAAATCTATTGCTTAAATAAAAAAAAAACAGGAAACCTACAGGTGACTGCAGGTAATCAAAGTAATCTAACCTAAAATGAACCTGTATGAAAGGGAAACAAGAAGAAGGACTCATCTTGTTGTCCTTCTTGTATCATATTTAATTATTTTTTATTTGTCTAAGAATTACTACATACTTTGCAAGATATTATTACTCTTAGAGTTCGTGTAAACAACATGTACGATTCCTAAATTGTCATTGACAATAACAGTACTTTTTTTTTCGGAGGCAACGCCTGAAAATGTAATAATCTTACATAAAACCCTTTTTTTTGTGATTTTGATCAGAGATCACATTGGGTCTAAGGCTGAAATAAATAGTCGTAACTTAAACTATACCTCACAAAAAGTAGTACTTTCATACGTCACTGAC
This sequence comes from Incurvaria masculella, assembly GCA_946894095.1. Classification (NCBI taxonomy): domain Eukaryota; kingdom Metazoa; phylum Arthropoda; class Insecta; order Lepidoptera; family Incurvariidae; genus Incurvaria; species Incurvaria masculella. The sequence continues at coordinate 12,511,661 of OX335657.1, read as the reverse complement.
ACATTTTTTATGGAGGAAATGTCACTTTTGATACTAGTGGTTTTACTAGTTGGTTATTATTGTCATGTCTGGTTATTTTTATTCATTTGATAAGCTAATGTCAGCCTAAAGTGGCACGGATTGTCCATAGACAAATCCACTTATTTACGGTTTGTGATAAAAAAAAAACCTGTGTTCTAGTAGGCCATACTTGCGATAAAATATGGATCTATCAATTTTCTATGTGAGTCGGATTTATCACTGTCCGGTAAAACGGAGCAGTGGACGTGTGGCCTCGCCCCGAACACATTCAACGCCGCGCAGCAGCCAGCGCGAAGGCCATTGTCCTAACGAAATTATCATTCAAATCTGTGCATCCGGAGTGTACACAGATTAATTATATTTTGTAATACTAGATGCACGCCATTGTGGCTCGGTGAATAGAGAATGGACAACAAAACGGTGTGGTGATTAGGCGGAGTTGGCCGCAAACGAAATGCTCTCGTCGAGTGTTGGACGGAAAGAAAGTGGTGCATTACGATATGAGATGCACAGATGTTAAATGACTTTCTATTTGGTGAATGATTGATTGGTCTTGAAGAAATAACTCTGAAATAATGTATGTACCTACGTACATCTCATCGGATTTGAAGCTATGCTCGGACCACATAATTTGGTATCATGTACAGTGGGCAACAAACCAAGTTACCGGATGAACAGACAAAATACGTTGACTTTTAGCAACCCTATAAATAATAAACTAAAAACAATTATTGTTTAAAGGATCTTTTATTCAACTGTATATCCCCTACGAGCCCTACAAGTGCGAGTCGGAAGATGGGTTCTTGGAACCCTTGAAAAACATTTTGTATATCAGCGGGACTTGCCTAGCATGCCAGAGGTCTAGGTTCAAATCCTCGCCCCGTTCATACACCACTTTTTTTCTCTTTCTGAGTTGGATAAGTGCATTTCGTCACGAATGCGAGCTGCTCCATGGTGCGGAATCCATGTAAAACTGTAGGTCCCCTTCCCCTACTAGTTGGTAGGGTTTATGCCCGCCCGGGTTGGTACCATCGCATTGGATAAAAAGATGGTCGAAGCGGCAATGAAAAATGTTTTTCATCCAGCTCAGTGTTGCCGTGCTTGAACGCCCTGGCATGGCACCCAATTCCTTCGAGAATGTGTTGTATTGGGCTAATATCATAACAGTAGTTGTGTGGTATTAGCTACCCATATCAGGTTGCATAAAAAGATTATTTGCTTATATTTCAATGATAATCAGTACTGTAACTATAAGCGATAGAACCTATATTTCCGTAATTCATTTAACATGCATGCCAAGTGCTCAGCTGGTCAAGCTATCGCCGTGAACCTTATAAATAAAGCAATCAACCCAACCCTCGCGACAGTATCAAATGATCACTCGATTGTCATTGCTTTGTGACATACAGTGGCCTGCACTGGTATTAACATCGCATCACCGTGAGTATATCAAAAAGGTTAAGTCGACGTGCAGCACACCGCGCTGACCCCTGTAATAAGGGTTATTCTGCAACCGGATAGTGTTGGATAAATGCATTTACATAAAGCGGAAATTGTGCTTATTTCATTACAGTAATAATTGGATGCTCGTTGATGTTGAATATGTATCGGTACAGTTACAAAGAGTACGATTATGATTTCTTGAATTTAATTTCGGTATTTTATAGTTAGTCACATGTTTATTGCATTGAGTGTAATTTAGAGTCGATTGTAAGAAAAAATATTTACTTTTTTTTCAACTAAATATACAGGAATAAATTTTTCCAAATCCGAAACTTTAAGAAATAGCGAAAAAGTTTAACATAGTTTATTTTCTACTTTTCCCTACGTCTCCGTTTTTCAAACATTTGCTTTAAAGCTAGGTGAAAGACCTACTATTAGGTCTATTCACGCCCTTAATTTAGTTTTAGTTTTTTAACCGACTTCGAAAAAAAGGAGGACGTTCTCAATTCGTCGAAATATTTTTTTTCTTTTTTTTATAAATATCGGCCCAATGACTCCTTTGAGCGTCTTTCTATATTTCATAACATATTTTCATGTCCAATAAATAGATTTCATTTTTTTTTATTCACAATACATAAGTATGAATTTTATATTTCAAAACACTAGAATAAAAATGCTTATGGTATTTTACCATCTACTCATAATTTTTACACTCGATACAAGTACACGAATAGTACCTAGTAAGCTTCAAAGGAAATAAGTAGGACAACGACATCAATCTGTCCGTCCGTCTGTCCGTCCGTCCGTCTGTCACAGGGCTGTATCTCAGTAACCTTAACAGGTAGACAGCTGAAATTTTCACAGAGTGTGTATTTATTTTGCCGCTATGACAACAAATAGGTAAGATTAAAAAATAATTAAAATTAAAGGGGGCTCCCATACAAAAATCGTGTTTTTTTTTTGTTTTTTTACGATGGTACGGAACCCTTCGTGTGCGAGTCCGACTCGCACTTGGCCAGTTTTTATGTAACTGGACATGGATGGCTAATACCGAACTGACCGTCAGATATTAGCCTAACACACCACATAGGAACTTGATGCCATGCTAGGACCTTCCTTATATTGCTCGGCTACATTAAACTGGATGGAAAACACGGACAATTTTCATTGCCGCTTCGACTATCGTTCATTAAATGCGATGATACCAACCCGGGCGGGATTAACCTTACCACCTAGGAAGTAAGGAAGGGACCTACAGTTTTACGTGGTATCCGAACCAGGGCCAGCCTCAACGGTTGAAAAAGGTCCCCCATCCAGAACCTAGCCGCGCTCAGGGGTGCTTCCCCAGCTTATCGATTCGCAGGGCGTCGCGTCGCACACTGAGCTACCGAGGCATAACCATACAGTTTAGCATAGATTTACAGGCATACTCGCAACATTATAGCGTACAGCTCTAAATTAAATACAGCGAGAAGTTCTCCGGGGATATGAAGGATATTAACAGAGCTCGCGTCTGTGAAGACTTCTCGCTCCCTTTGATGCAGCCGTCTTTGACGAGACGAAATATGAGACGCGCCGTGTCAGACATATTCATGTTCAAAGAACATTTTAATTTTATGCAAGCGCACATTTCAGCAGGAACGTGTGCATGCCTGCACCGGTGGGTAGACCACCACTCGCAAACAATTCGTGGAAATGGCGCGATTATTTTACATTTTTAAGGTTCCGTACCCAACGGAACCATATTATTAAGCCTCCGCTGTCCGTCCGTCTGTAACAGGTCTGTATCTCTTGAACCGTAATAGGTAGGCAGCTGAAATTTTTATAGAGTGTGTATTTCTTTTACCGCCATAACAAATGGGTAAAATTAAAAAAATATAAAAATTAAAGGGATTTTTGTGTTAAGTCTTGTACGGAACCCTTCGTGTGCGAGTCCGACTCGCACTTGGCCGGTTTTTTTATGCAACCTGACATGGATACCTAATACCACACAACTACCGTTATGATATTAGCCCAATACACCACATTCCCGATGGAATTCGGTGCCATGCCTTAGTCGTTTTTAAAGGGTTAAAATGGAACCCTATTACTAAGCCTCCGCTGTCCATCCGTCCGTCCGACCGTCCGTCCGTCCGTCCGTCACAGGGCTGTATCTCATGATATTAGGTAGGGCAGCTGAAATTTACACAAAGTGTGTGCTTATTTTGCCGCTATAACAACAATTAGGCAAACTAAAAAATAAAAAAAAATTAAAGGTGGGGCCCCATACAAAAAACCTTTTTTTTTTTATCTTGTACGATGGTACGGAGCGTTTCGTGTGTGAGTCCGACTCGCACTTGTTTACGACTGCACGGGAAAAAATCAGCGAGCCCAATTGTGTGCCGCAACCCACACAGTACAATTAAAGTGTGTATTATTATTTATTAAAAAATAATTATAGCAAGGCAACACGTACAAATATTTGTTACCAAAGTGATTCCGATTTTTTAACCAATGCGTGTTAAATTGCGGACCATACTAAACATAACACTTTCCCCGACATTTGTATTTTTCAATATTCCGCTAAAATTTGAGAAAACTCGACGAGTTGCCACACTCCATTTCCCGCCCGCGAGCTTTTCAACGAAAACAAAAGGAAGCCGACAAATCCGCGGCGGTAGGCTGAAACTGCTGAAAGCACAGGTGCCGTAATCTGGGACGACAATAAAAGGCCCGAAAGGGGAGATTTAGGCCCGGCGAGAGGCACGCAAATTGATTTCGTGTTTAACTTTTTCATCAAAGGGAAGGAGACTCAAAATACTAACGAAAAGTTCTCCGCCCCGAGTCTGATCTCTTAGTACCGACAACAAAACTCTTAGGTAGACAGTGTGTTATGTTAAAATTCTTAGGAAATCATTTATTGAGAATCTGGAAGTGCCTCGCTAGCCCAGTGGTGGGACTTATCGGGTTTCGATCTTGAGGTAGCAACACTGGGTGCGGTCAAGTTCTGGATGAGTGACTTTTCGACAGTTGAGGCTGAATGTGGTTCGGATTCCACGTAAAAATGTAGGTATATTAGTTGCTAGGTGGTAGACTTCATCCCACCCGGATGGATACCAAATTGACCGTGTTTTTTATCCATATTTTATGAACTATAAAGAAGACTCTGGTATAGTACCTAGCTTCCATGTGATTTGTAATGTCTAATATAATGACAGTAGGTGAGATATTAGCCACCCATGTCCTCATTAAATTATCACCTGTGAGTCACGGGTGAATCACAGTTGGCTCACTGCTTTTTTAACACGACAGGTGGCGTGGCCTACCCTGAAATATCTGTAAAAGCTGTCAGAGTCCATACAAAATTAAATAGAATAGATTTGAAAATTGTATGTACTCAATTTATGTCATTGAAATGACTCTATTTCCTCTAATTAATGCTTTTTAAAACTTAAGCGCGGGAAAGAAAATATTACATTAACATAACCTATAATATTTTATTTCAAACTTTGAGCTAGTAGATTACATTAAAATTAGTTTGAAGACAAACTATTATTTCCCTCCAAACCTTGTTCTACCTGCATCATGGAGTACATCTTTCATCTAAAAACTCGTAAATAATATAAATGTAAATAAACTTGACAGGAATGACAGTTTTAACGTAAGGTCGCTCATGTGACACCTACAATTCGCTTTCTGTTTTCTTCCCCATTGGCGACCTGCAAGGGGAACAAGCCAAGGGACGTAGATATGACGTGTGAGCGCGTATTTTACTTATGGGTATTAACTTACTGCCATTTCATAACTCTTACTGGTGAATACTTACTCTTTCTTATTCATGGAATAACAACTACTGGCCTTTTCACACGTGAGTTGTGTCCCTTTCTAATTAGATTGCAATGACAAAACATTCAATTATCAGTGATTACGTCATGCAAGAGCTGTATAAACGTAAATGATTCACTTTCATCTGTGAATTAAACTCGTGTTCGTTGCACGAGTAAAAGTGCTGATCGTTAACCTGTTGTCCGCTACGTCTCACGCATCGACTGCCTGACACAGTTTAAACACTCCACCAACCACGTGAAAGGCTGTTCTTTTCTCATATAGTTATATTTCAGCTGGTTATATTTCATGTAGACAGTCAGTTGCTACAGCCATACGCCGCTGCTGCCTCTGAAGCTTTGAGAAACTGTCAGGCTAGATGGATTATGTACCGTTGTATTTTACTTTTGTGCAGAGTAACTTACGACACGAATGGAGATATGAGCAGGGACGTTTTCCTATTTTGGTAATAAAATTACTGCCTTACCTGCAACTGGAGATAACTTCCTCATGACGCACCACCGCGACTTCCACTGGAACAAACAAGACAGTATTATGTATTTAAACTGATATTTTTATTTATGGTTACCATAGATTAGTCTATGATATTACTATGTCTCGGGACAGTACCGAATATATATTTTCTGGGATAAAAAATTGCCTATGTATCATGTCCAGCCCATAAACTATTTCTATGCCAAAATCTCATTGATCCCTGGCTCCCGTTGCTGCAATTCGCATTTTTTTTATATGATGATGGTCAATATCGAATAGCAATATCATTTTCGATTTACATATTTAGAAACAGTTCATACTCTAGAGCTTATTTGACATTTAAATTAAACAACTTTATTGCCTTATCAATGATTGTTAAATGTAAAAATAATTCAATGACAAGCTAAGCCAGTGATGATAAATCAATTTTATGGTTGTGACGAATTAATCTGACATGACAGACGGACATTTATCCAATCAATTAAGTTTATCTGAGATCGTGAGTTTTATGAACAATAAAAATAGGTTACACCCCGCTTATGTCGGAAAGCATTGAAAAGGGAATGACTGGAGTTAAAAACAACATAAAACTTGTTTTCGTATTTTTATAGTAATGATGGGAACTTATGGATGGAATTATATGATTTCTGAGACGAAACATCTTTTGAATTCCAGATATTCCTCATTATACGTTTGCCAAGTTATGAAATAATACCCTTTCTTGCCATAAACACAAAATGGCCTAATAATAAAAAAGAGCTTACAGTTGAATACGTTAATGTTGTTGCATAATACACATATTATTAGGCTGGAGTAAATAATGGACTGTTCCGAATTTCCCATTTTGTTTTTGTACATTCGTTTTCCAATAGCTGCCTCTTTTAAAAGTACATACAGTGAACACTTATTCAAATTATAAAAAAAAGGATCGCACAAAAACATTATGTAAGAAATAGTAAAGTGTATTAATTGGTTTTATCCTCTAATCAATTGAGAAGAAGTTTTACATTGAACATTTTATTCACAATAAAAAAAAACAACTTGCATGCTAATTAATATACCACACCTACTGTCACGATATTACCCCAAAATACTTTTCGCTAATTCATTTTGTTTTACGTTTATTTTTTTGCCCGCCTCACTGCACCTCTCCTACATCTCTAAGGTTGAATGGTAGAGAATGCCTTATGGCATTAATTTCCGCCTTTTTGCACCGTATGGCTGCAAATAAAGTATTTTTTTTATTTCATTTCTTTCATTTCATTTCATTACTTCATGGGAACTAGGTGATATGCCGGAACCTTCCTTATATTGCACGGATACATTTAACTGGATGGAAAATGCGAAAATATGTTAATATGATTCATTCAATGCGATGGTACCATGTTGCATAGTCCCGGGCGGGACAAACCTTATAAATGGCAAGACTTTTCTTTTAAACATAGTGTAAAAGATTAAAGCAAACGAATGTACATAATGAATGAGTCAGTAGATACTCGACATTAATTTAAACACAATAATACATATTTAAATTGTATTTCAATTCACAGAATATATTTAAATCAATAAATTAACAAAACACGTGTCGTGTAGGACCAACGAAAGGTCTCTAAGATCCCTAAATCACAATACACATTCAGTGGATAGCTAATAAAGGCGGATGAAATCCGACACTTTTACCTTTTTACGTTCTGAATTAAAATGCCTTTTTACCGAGCATTGTGCGCGGGCAAGAGATGCCACGTTTTATTCCGTCGGAGCCCACTTAACGGCTTTAAAACGCACGGTCTGCACATTAAGGAGGTAAACAATTAATTGAAGTTGCCACATTTTAACGTTCTCCTTGCGAGCAGGCTTTTTAGCGCTCCACTCTTAATTCAATTATATGGAAAATAAATAAAAAATCGGCCAAGTGCGAATCCAACTCGCACACCAAGGATTCCGTACCATAGTACCAGAGTTTTTCGCAATTTTGTTACTATTTGGTATTATAGCGGCAATAGAAATACACTCTGAAAATTTCAAGTTGTCTATCATGCATGAGATACAATGCAGTCACAGACGAACGGACGGACAGCGGAGGCTTAATAATAGGGTCCCGTTGGCCCCTCTTTAAGTACGGAACCCTAAAAACTCATACATTTTTTTTAATATATAATTGTTAAGGCAAAGAACTAAAACCAGGCGATACAATTATCCCTTAGGGTCTTTGAAGCAGTGTGATTATTTTGAAAATCTGATTACAATGTTGCAATGTAGATGTCGTTGGGTTAGGTTAGGTTAGGTTAGGTTAGGTTAAATAATAAAAACAATATTTTATAAAAGACATTCTTCATATAGTTTATGTAAAATATCACTGGGCGAATGGAGACAGAAATTGTACCCATGATAATATTAATTGATATATGCATGTTTGATGTTAGGTTGACCGCATTCAATTACAAAATGCGCAAAATTAAATGTCTATGCTCAGGCCAATCGGAAAATTCTAAAACCTTACTTTGCGATTGGGGCGTGTGCTAGATTTTTTTCAGAATGTTTTCTTTGGTATTAAAAATTCAGTCGAAACTATTCTGAGTTAAAGTTTTGCGTTATGCTGTCGGTACCTTCGGCCTCAATAATCCGTTGTTAATACATCAAATGAACACGAATTCCCCAAATATAACAATACCACGCCTCGCGCAGTGAGTGGCCATAGTAAGTGATACTTTTCCTTTTACGTAAGCCCTTTTCAAGGTATTTTATTTTCAATTGTGAACTTTCTCGCTAGATAATGGCCCGACTACAAAAGGAGCGAGCTCGCGTAGTGTTATTCCTACTATAAAAGTTTATTTTTACGGTCCTTTCTTGCGAGCGCCGCGTGCCAGCAGTCTGAAGTTCGGATCTTCGTGGGGTGGCTACGCGTTGCTGTGGCGTTGCTTGGGATGGGAATCGAATTGGATAATACTGATGTACGATCGTCGTAAGAATTGCTTCGTTACTCCGAGTTATCAACATAAAGCACCCTAAAGAAGTTAGTAACCTTGTCCTTATGAGCACGGTTACATTGAATTCGATGGAAAAGATGGACAATTTTCATTGTCGCTTCTACCATATTTGATCCAATGCGAAGGTGCAAAGCCGGGTGATTTCATATTAAAAAAAGAAAGGGTTTCTAACCCATATTTTTAACATTCTACATTTCAACCTCGAATAAGAAAATAAAACTGGGATTCGAAACTAGAGAGGCTACGGGCACACAATTTACTTTACAGATATCATCGATATTGTGCCATTAAGTAAATATCCTTAAATTATCCAGGTTAATAAAAATGCAACACAATTTCACCTTATTAACATTGAAACAAATTTAACAATATTAACAATAGTAACATGTATATAAGAATGTCGAACCACAATTTTTGTGGTTCGACATTCTTGATGATGAAGTATTAGGTGACAAGATCAAATATAATACACATTTTGAAGTTGATACTATGATATACTATATTATATATAAACTACAGAAAGAGAGATCAAAGTAAAAATGACATCGACGCATGACTAAACACGTCTCTTTTCGTGCAAAATATTGAAGTAACCTTCAAGACCAGTATTTCGATTAATCGGGGTTAATTTTTTATACTTAATAAATATACCTATTGTCAATACAATATAAAAGATTGAAAAAATAAATGGCACGAGGCAGCAAAACTATCGCACATACATACATAAATTAAAACCACAACATTCCGACTAGGTAGTATGCAAGTGAAGTAGTGGTTATGTAAATAGACTTGCAGCGCTCCTACGACGACGGTACTACTGCAAAATGTGAATGTTTTCAAATGCGGTGCCATATTTGTTTTACATAGCTGGCGGCGGGGCGGCAGCGGAGGAGGCAGGGAGGCGGAGCGGTGCGGAGCGCTGTCTGTTTGGACAGGTGTACTCCGCAAATGTAACAGCTTCCTCCTACCCCCTCAGTCTACTTATTTATTCTGCTGACGGTATTTCATATTTGACAAAAGCCAAAAATAGGAAAAATAGGTTTTTGGGGTTGAAGTTGTAAGGGGTGCATATTAGGTATACAGTTCTAGGCGCGGGACGGCATAACATATTTAGTTAGAAACCGCATCGGGGTAAAAACATTACCTACTTAATCTTGCCATTTTATCATAGTTCACTGTTAGAGTCAAAATAACAATTTATTGTGTCAATCTATCCTTCGTTTTACATGATTTTACTATCCCTTTGCGTTTTTAGGATTTCGTACCCAAAGGGTGCCAAGGGAACCCTATTACTAAGCCTCATATCTGTCCGTCCGTTTGTCCGTCGGTCTGTCCGTCCGTCCGTCACAGGGCTGTATCTCATGACCGTAACAGGTAGGCAGCTGAAATTATCATACAGTTTGTATTTATTGTGCCGCTATAAGGTAAAATAGGTAAATAAAAAAAATAATAAGAATTAAAGGGAGTCCCCACACAAAATCGTGATGTTTTGTGTTAAATCTTGAACGATGGTACGGAACCCTTCGCGTGCGAGTCCAACTCGCACTTGCCCAACATGTCGCTATTGAACAAGACATGCATGGATAATACCCCATCATCATGATATGAGCCTGGCGCAAGACGTGAGAACAAGGTGCCATGCCAGGAACCTCCTTATACACGCAGTTAAGTCTTACCTTCTTTCCATCGCGGAACTTGACGGTCCCCTCGATGATCGAAGGCACCGGCTGGGTCCCCTCCATGTCGGAAGACCTAACCACGTAAGCACTCTCACTTCACTGTTTCACCACAGACAACTACACTCCGCGCGCACCATTGCACTGAGTTTTCACTGAAGAATTCATTCAACCAAAAACGTTGCGCGAATTCGGTTGCTTAGTACTCTCGTGACCCCGCGATGATGACCCAGTACCAGATACGCTGCCACCACTACCAGTCACCACCTGTAAAAAAAAGCATTACGTTAGCTTACATCGTTTAGTGATGAATATTTGTACGCAACTGGACATAAATGGCGGAGGGGCCATTCGGGTCATTCACTCGAGCAAAAAGTGTACTCAAAGATTACCAATAATCAATATTACAAGGATTCCCTTGTGATTTCGAGATTCCCAATTATTCTTAAAGGACTATCTAATATTCCTAAGGGATTACCAAAGATTGCTAGGATTACCAGTAAACCCAAAAAAAAAATATTAGTTTCGCTTGAGCGGGGATTTCGAATTAGCAAAAAAAAGCTCATGCAGAGCATTGTCTCGCAGAATCAAAAGTAGGCTCCAATTTGAATGAAGTACTGCAAAACATTTTCGAACTAGTAAATTAAAAAAACATACAGGACGCCATTGCCAACGATTTTCTGACGTACGCACGCACGATTTGTACATTTGGACATTTGTATGGTAATAGAAATTTGTATGATGATAGGTTTGCAAATAATTTCCTTAGGATTCCCAGACTCCCTCAGATTACTCCAGATTACCTAAGATTCCTCGGACTCCCACCAAAGATTACTGAGATAACCAAACAATTGTACACCAGATTCACTGAGTGACTGACCCCAGACCAACTGTCATGATACATACACACCCCATACCAACTAGATCCTGCTAGGACCTTCCTCACATTGCACGGCTATATATGTAACTGGATGGAAACCACGGACCATTTTCTATGCCCCTTTGACCATCGTACATCCAGTACCATCCAGGGCGGAATTATTAGCCCTTCCACCAAATAAGTGGGATCTTAGGTGGTATCCGAACCAGTAACGGCAAATTCCTTAACGACATGCACGGGAAGAAGTGCAGTAGGACGTACGTAACACACGGTTCATTTAAAACATTAACATATAGGTTACCTACCTAATGACCATAGAAAAAAAATGTGGGGACCAGGCAATGACCTAAATGCATTCCTCAAAATGCCACGTCAAAGTACCAAACTCCGAAAGTCCACCATAAAAGCCCCTTCAATTCTCACACCGTGCAACATAAGCACCATACGCATTTGTCCTACTATGTAAATAAGTCTGGAATTATCATTTTTGTTGCATTCCGCCCGTTTTCGCAGAAGTGGACAGATGCGCCCAAACGTCCCTGTTTACTCTGTGTCGACATTATCGCCCCAGATATCGTGATCGCTTTGTTGAATCGAATTTATTCGCAGATTCAATCACTTTATGCCTCTATTGTTGGGATATTGTATTTTTTGCACCGAAATATGTATGATTAAGTTTCGGAGGGCTAAGCTTTTGCTTATACATATACCTATTATTATTATATCAGTGTGACTGCAATAATATCTCAATGCATTCAACAGTCTTAGGTATTTGAAATTACTTTGAAACTAGAGTATTTTTTAACAAGATAGAATGTATAATCTGACCCTACTGATCTCTGTAGACTACGAATAAAATATACTGATAAAATGTTGATTCGTAGCCTGTAGAGAACCAAATTAGCATGCCTAAAAACTAGAGCTATAGCAACATTGGCATAACACTGTCATTGTGTTGTAGGTATTTCATTTAAACCTAGTGGTTTTTGTACGCGAACAACTTTAAACTATTTTATGCCATTTTGAGGTTGGTTACTGTAACAGCATAGCATGTAAAAACATTAAGTTGATTCCACGAATCAAGGCAATTCTTAAAATATTTGTATGGTGACTCGTCAAAGTCAGCTAGTCAAAAGTTTTTAGCTAACGTTTTTAGGGTTTTCCCGTTTAGTGCTCTGCTCTCTATTGTCTATACAGGAAAGGTGTCGAAATACGTTTCGGGCTTTAGTAGTTGCACAAGGGCAGTAAATAATAACGAATTATAAGCCCCACAGAGGATGACGCAGTCCGTAAAATATAGCTCGATACCTGTAGGCGGTATTACCACAAAACCTTCTTGTAAAGTAGCCAGGCTGTTTTATATTGGTCGCTGCTGGACACGAAAAGCCGCGAGATCTAGCGAAAAGACAGTAAAGTGGCAAATGGACACTAGGCATGCCAGTCTGACAATATCACAACTATAAAGTTAGGTATGTCATATTTTACTATGTGTAATACTTACATCGTCCTATATGCTGCCCCGCAGGCTATATGCAATAGCCCCAGCTAGAGATAACCACAAACAGGATATTTACGCAGCCCGGCCTTTGTTCCGTTACACAGTAAACGAACAATTATCCGCGCTCAGCACCCCCAAGGCTCTAATGCTCCCGTTAATTTCTTCATTTGAGCGTGTCTGGGGAGACAGTTACATAATACTATCCCCTTGCACGGAGGAGGACGCAAGATTGCATTGGGTTCCGTGAACATTGCACACCATGGCGGGACATAAATCAAGAAACTATTGACCCGGCACGGTTTGATTGTAAGGTGCAGCAACTATGGTACTCGTAGCTCGATACGTTTGAAATATGTCAAGACACATAAGAAAAAAATAGAGGCTTTTTGAAATAAGAATGCATAATTTCAAACAATCCAATTATTTCCTCATATCGACGTTTCAAAAGCAGAACGCTTTCTCAAACCTATTTATTTCTTTCATACTTTTGTGGGTTAGTTTTGAAAATTTAGCGCGTTGTTAACAAACTCACTTCCGATGCCCATATTTTACCTTGTTTTCTGTAGTGAAATTTGCAGTGTATAATTATTTAGCTTAGGATTTAATAAAACATCAATTTTCTAGTATATTTGGCGGCCACCAAAGCATCGGGGTTTTTTATGTAACTGGACATAGATGGCTATTACCACACCAGTGTACGTTAAACGAAGTGTAGTTGGGGTCATGACATTAGCCCAAAACAACACATTCCCGAAGTAATTAGGGGTCATGACATTAGCCCAAAACAACACATTCCCGAAGTAATTAGGGGTCATGCCACGACGTTCAGTCCACGAATACGGCTACAATAATCCCATCAAAGTAAACACGGACCATGTTTCATTGCCACTTTGACCAACTTTTATCCAAAGCGATGGTACCAACCCGACCACCTTAGTGTCCGTGATATTTATAACGCTGTAACAGCAGACAGGTAAACCGAACTTACGACAAGGAAGGGAAAGAATGCTGTGCTGTTAGACCAATCTTTTTAATAATTTACAAAGTGTTATTGAATCTAAACTTAATAAAAGCATACTCGTACTTGATTATTGACAGAAGTGCGTAGGCATGTAAACTCATCCTGAGTCTCGACTGCGCCGACAACTCAAGCGCTGTCTGCAAAATTTTACAGCACTTTTGGTGTCGCGTCACACAATGGACATGAAATTCTACACCAGCTCATCAGACGGTGTGCGACGAAGGCAGCAAATACTGACATTACATTAATATGCAGGCAAGTATTTTACATGCATTTTATTAGCATTCCATGTCCAGTAACTGGATAATACCACACCCACCGTGATATTGATCCAACACACAGCATTCCCGAAGGAATTAGGTGACATGCCAGGACTTTTCTTTTATGAGCACGGCTACATTGACCTATATGGAAAACACGGACATTTTTTCTTTGTCGCTTATAACATATTTTCATTCAGTCCGATGGTACCAACTCGGACCTCGAATCTAGTAGACCTAGACGCTAACGGGGACCTCCGAACCACGGAACAGCTCGCATTCGTGATGAAACGCAGTTATCCAACTCAGAAAGCGAAATTAGATGCATGAAATGGACGACTATTGACCTTACCGAAGCAAGGCAATGCGCCCCTGAACTCAGAGCAGCTTGAGTCATACACACTAGTATCGATCCCGGTAACAAATTGAAGTCGCTATTGGTGTGCAAGATCAATTTCTCTGTCCGTACATCTGGCGGCGTTGCTGACTGGGCCGTTCCCGCTACCTGGAGAATTGATTTATCTACGTCCGTCCGTCCGGACAATGCAGGAACATACTGTGCACCCGTTAGGGTTGCTTCCTACGGCGAGACCTAAGCTGACATACATAGTTAAGACTAACTAAAAACTAAAACAGTGATATTTAAAAGTAGTAATAGTATGCACGCTAGTAATATAATAGGTCTATGAAAACTAACGAAAAGTAGTGCTTTGACGCATTTTGTATGAAAGATAACTTTTGACTCACTCATTACTTTTGGTTAGTCTTAGTTGCGACTATTTATTAAAACCCTAGACGCTACGAATTCTACGTTTGTCAAGAAATTATTTTGGACTATACTGTAGTGGCGACAATATGTGAATTCTAACAAGGATAAGAACTAGAGCCAGATATCGTACCCAAAATATGTTCCGATCTCAATAGAGCAGAGCAAGTCATTCAGTAAGTGTATTATGATTAAATCATTCCACTCGTTTTAATCTAAAAACTTCGGAGAGGCGTCGCAGCGAATGGCAACCCTGCGGTGTCTCCATTGTCTGCCGCGCTGACGATTCTGGTTAGAGTTACATACAAAAGGCGAGCGGATCTTGTTCTTTGTGTGGGGGACCTATCGGAGATCCTTAGCTCTGTGGGCCCTGCGGCCAGAACATGTGTCGCTTATAATGGTTGTTCACTTCCTTGCCGGGAATTCGCCTCATCTTGGGCAATCCTGAGTTCGGAGCTACCTACAAATAAACATAATAAGGTATGTTTAGGCTGAGGTCGAATATTTAAGGCGCTTATATACCATAGCGTAAAGTCAAGAATACTCGCGGCGGAATCTAGCCAGTGCCATCATGTCAGCGGGATGCGGAGTGCGCCAGCAAGAACACTCGTTTCCCGAACGACTAGTCTGATTTTGTTTAATTCCTGTGTTTAGAAGATTTTTTAACAGCAAGGGGGATGTGTACATCGTTTATGGCGAGGTTTATGGCTGAAAGGTATAAGATTTTTTTTATTTCATTATTCTAAATAGACAGATAACAGAAAAAATGGCTTTGAAAGCTAAAAAAGGTCCTTTTAGAAATATTTCTTATTTCGATGATAACACAAATGTTTTGGACAAAATGGGGATGTCTCTTTTTCTCAAACTCCTCCTTCGCAAACGTATGTACGTTCTATAAGCTCAGTATTTTTTCAATGTTTAACAATCAAAGGTTTTACTGTAATCGACTGCAGAAAAACGTTTATATTTAGGTAATAATTCCCTACAGTTAGAGACTCAGTATTGTCCAGACGTGGTCCATGAATTATTGTTTTAAAGGAGAGACGTCGTTCTGATGCTGACAGCAGTAAATTATTGGTTGTTTGCGAAACATTCATAACTCCGCCCTACTGATTGGAGAAAATCTCAAACGTTTTAACCTCCCTAGCTCTAGCTTTTTAATCCTTCTCGTCAAAGTGTGAAAATTATTTAAATATCTGCTGATAAGCTTAAGCTTAAAAGTCAGGGCCAACGATGACGAAGGAGAATTCGTTTATTGAGTAAGTAGGTATTATGATTGAGTTTTATGCCATTCGAAAGATACAACCAAAAACTATAAAATTCACCCGAAATGAAACCATAACGAAACAATAAAAAGATGTGGAATCCAAGGTCCATAAGGATCTTGCCACTCTCCTTTCCTCGGCGGATCTATCCGTCATGTCTGACGACCATGACCCAAAGGGAATTACGACAGTTGGAGAGCAATTGACGGACTGATCCGGAGAGCTCAAGAAGTTCACTACAGGGGCTCCTGAACTACCAAAACTACGTTCACTGCTACGTACCGCCTATTTACTTTATTATTATTTTCAACAAGCATGATGCAATTACTAAAAAACTCGCCACGACCCTCGACTATGCAATATCATCGCGTGATTTGATCGAGCACGTCAGTCAGCGTGATAAAAAGTCGGTCGCAAATGATATGTTTGTGTGTCGGTCTCGGCTGAGCGCTGGTCGGCAGTCGGCACGGGGGGTGCGGGGGGAGGGGGGGAGGGCGGTAGCGGTGCGGAGGCTGTAGCGGTATTGAAGCGGCTGCGGAGGAGGTGGAGGTTCCTCACGGGCAGCAGAGGCCGACGAACGACGTCTAGTTCTTGAACAATTTACTTTCAACCTTTAACTTTTAAAGTCGTACTAAGAGAGAAGCCGTCAAAACTTACAAGATTAGCACCGGACTAACCATACAAAAACCGGTTTAGTCCGACCTTAATACCGTGCTAAAGTTAGTCCGCCCACTGTGAATAAATACTGCTGATAGTGAATGTAAACAAAAACTGGCCAAGTGCGAGTCGGACTCGCACACGAAGGGTTCGTACAAGATTGAACACAAAAAATCACGTTTTTTGTATGGGCGCCCCCATATTTACTCATATTTTTCTCATATTTTGATTGTTTTTTATTTTACCTATTTTTTGTTATTACAGCAAAACTGTGTGAATTTTTACCCTACCTATAAGGCTTTATGAGATATAGCCCTGTGAGAGACGGACGGACGGATGGACGGTCAGCGGAGGCTTAGTAATAGGGTTCAGTTGGCACCCTTTGGGTACGGAACCCTACAAACCTAACAAGCGATACGCCATCTTGCAACCACACACACTTTTTTTATGCAACCTGACATGTATGCCTAACACCACACAACTACAGTTATTATATTAGCCACATTCCCGAAGGAATTAGGTGCCACCCCAGGACCTTCCCTTTACGAGCAAGCCTACATAGACACCTATAGCCTTCCTCAAGACTTAGGCTATCAATTGCAAAAATATTTTTTCAAATCTGACTCCTAGTTCCAGAGATTGGCGTTTAAACAAAAAACAAACAAACAAAACTGTCCTGCTTTACCTGGTACGGATCCTAAGAAGACCTTTCTGTGTGACGCACGGTCTCACGGGCGGCGCGACGTTGCCAAACCGCATAAGGGCTCGATTACATTAGATAAATTAATTAGTATGTATTCAAACAAACTCATTTAATCTGAGCCGAATTAAGACAAAATGGTATCCAACGTTTTTAGGTACCTATTTTGAGGTAGATAGTCGATGCAAACTGAGCCTGTATATTCTGTGGCGGCGGCGCGCGGAGGTAAGGACGCGGTTGCGGTATGGAGGCGGCGCGTCAGCGGATGCTGTCTACCGAGTAGCGATTGCGAAAACCAAGGCATCGTCACGACAACGAAGGTTAGTGGGAGATTACGCCACGATAGACGCTGACGATATAATTCATAAACTTTGCAAGAAACGTGCTGCACTCGTTATATAACATCTTGGCAGCTGCAGAAATGTTATCTTTTCTATGGATATACACATTTCTTGCTCCATGGAAGGAAAATTGTGTCGAAAAACACAGGACTAGATTTATTGTTGCAGATTTTTAAAAAAAGATCAAAGCCATCCATTTATTATATTATACAATGAAAATGACAATGAACATGTATGTATACGATATAAAATTTAGTAATTTATTTTTATTAACAGAAAAATTTAACCACCACAATAAATGAAAACTTAAATCTAAAACATATTAAACCAATGTAAATGTAAAACCTAGCCAGTTAAGTAAAATATTTCCTCGAACGAAATATATAAAATAATATATTTTATGGAACAACGGGACCTACATTATACAGTGTGTCACATTGATAGGTGCACTTATTAACTCGGAAAAAGAAAGTTGTGCATGAACGAAATGGCGATTGAACCTATGACCTCAGGAAAGAAAGGCCCCGCACTCCTTAGCTACGAACCGCTCAAAGCTGATGCCTACGTATCGTTTCAATAGACCTATTTAGATGAAGTAAAGAAAGAAAAAGAAAGAAAAAGAAAAATACAGTTTATTTTGCACATTTTTTAAAATTAGAAATTACTACTAAACAGTTTAAGTTGAAATTGTGTGTATAATAACAATAGTGTGCAAAAATGGCCATGGCTCAGCATGCCAGGGAGGTACGTAAATTGCCCTGCCTGGCGCTGGTTTTCAGCCGCTGCCGTGTGAGTTTGGTGAGGTGTGAGGGTGTGTACTGTTTGTGTATGAATGAAGGGTGTGAAGATGTGTGATTGTGTGTGCATTATGTGTGTATTTTAAGTCTGCAATCTGTATATGTCTGTGCTTTATGTTTGTTTATATCCGGGTAATATGTGTTTGAATATATTCCGTCAGGTGTTGTGTGCCTTCGGTGTTTAGTGTATATATATAGTGCAGTAGGTTAAGGAGTGGTTCACGTAGAAAAGCGCATTTCTTTTGTTTGAATATTAATGCTATTTTATTTTTATTATTATTTTATTCCTCTTTGCTGTTTCAGAAGTAGTTTCCTGCACGACATTTTAAATGCGTGCAGACCACCCAGCCAGGTGGGTGGTGGGATATCATTCCAACATTTCGATGCTGCATATTTGAAACTACCTCTGAAAGCGGCTGAGGAATACTTAGGTATTTGAAGTGTGAAAAGTTGTGCTCGTGTATTGTACCTATGCGTGTCCTGGGTCCAAATAAGTTTCTTGTACAAATATTCCGGTTTCTGTGTTTTAACTATTTTATGGATCATACACTGAAAGTGGAGTTTTCTGCGTGGCTTCATTTTCAAAATACCTTGTTCATTATACATAGGTGTGACGTGAGCTCTTTTCGGTATTTTATAGCAGTATCTTAAGCAGGCATTCTGAACTCGCTGTACAGCTCGTTCCGTACGACTCAGTAGGCAAGGGCCGTACACAGAGTCGCAGTAGTTCAACTGTGATAGGACTAATGACTCGACCAGAGCTCGCCTCACATCTTCGCTCAATAGTTCTTTATTTCATATAGTACTTTAAGCTTATAGAAACAACTTCTAATTTTGTTCTTGATGTGTGTTTCAAAGCGAAGCTGAGGGTCTATTGTAAGACCCAAGTTTCTAGCCGATGTCACAAGCTCCACACCAACACCATTTATGGTGATTTTTGGATCACATTCCAATATTCGTTTTGTTTGATTTTTTGTTTTTTTGTGTATGTGTTGTTAGGTACATAATATTTATTCTGTGATAGGTATACCCTTATTCTGATTCAGCTATGACTTTCCAGTTGTATTTTCGTATGACGCCTGTTCTCCGTCCAAAAAGAGAATTTCAAGTCACGAACCAAGCGGTAAATGTAAATTACAAAGAATAAAGATCTAGTTTTTGCTCCCCTCTCGCTATCGAGCGGTATACAATTTCACAATGCGTATAAAAAGCGCAAGGCGTTGAACCGTGGACTTCATCTAACCAAAAGTTTCCTTTCAATGAAAATGTGTACTTGTTCATTAGTTGAGGAACAAAATGATGATTGGCACTACATCTCCTACAAATGAGCTGCATCCCTAGAGACCCAGTAGTATTTTAAAGACCCTGCAACAATAGCGAAGTCTTAACTGTCGAAGTCTTGGCTGTGGAAGTATTGGCTATCGAAGCCTTGGCTGTCGAAGTCTTGGTTGTCGAAGTCTTGGCTGTCGAAGTCGTAGGCTGACGAAGTCGAAGGCTAACGAAGTCGAAGGCTGTCGTGAAGTCACAGGAATTCTAAGATCATTCATCATTTTTTGATCACTTGTAAAAGCATCATTATATGTTCGTCTGTTCTTTTTTTTTGTAAATATCTGTATTTTTCAGTGAAAAAAATCCAAAATTAAGTTAAAAAAGACAATTTTTTTCCTATGTTTATTAGCCAATGTTTTCCAATCCAAAAGGTATATAAAATCAAATTAAAACAAAGAATTCGACAATATGTTTTACAATCCAAAATGAAAAAAAAAACTAGTAAAACATTAAGTGTTTGTATATTATCAGTTAGTATAACAGTTATCGCCCGTAGTATGGGGAACTGATAGGATAACTAACGACTCTGACACCTTGTGGTTAATAACCATACATTTGCCAATCGCAACTAAAGTCATGATCATGCTTGTGCGTGCACTCTAGGGTTGTCAGATGGTTCCGTTAATATTCAGGGCTTGATTTTTATTTTAACGTTGCCTCGTTTACACAGAAACGTTTATTCTTTTGTTAACGTTGCCTCGTCTACACAGAAACGTTTATTCTTTTTTTAACGTTGCCTCGTTTACACAGAAACGAATTTGTGCAAAGCTGGGAAAACTTTCATCGGGCCTAACCTAAAACACGAAATGTTTGCGATAACAACTGACACATGGCAGCCCTGGGTATCTCGCGCTGTTTTGCCGCTATACCGAACGGATCTGCATCCACGCCCCCAAGATAAATAATACATTCACCTACATTACACGTCTACCTAAGCTAACAGTAATGTATTAATGATTTATTCACTATTACAGGCGTCATGCGCTTTGAACGAGATTGTAACTCACGAAATAAATTTTAGCCCGCTTATATAGTAAGTAGATTATTAAGCCCTACATCACTTACATTAAAATAACCAACTTATCAAACGACACAACATCTTAAAACAGTAACTTTTTACTGTCAACTAGATCGGTTATGTGGAGAGATGAAAAGGTGGGTCAGGTCTTGAGACCCACGGCTGCGCAGCTGCTCTCCTCTAGTCGTGATTTGAATGTTGTATATGTGTTAACTCGCTGGGAAACTTCGTTTGTGCGATATAGATTTATATGTCTAGCTGAAAGCGCCATCTAGCGCCCGCCATGTTAACTAGCTTCTATTGCATCTGTTGGTCGCATTTTGTGGCATGCGAAACTAGCAGCTCTCAGTAGAGGGCGCTAGGTCGCTACATCACTTTCCCCCAGTCGAATGGCAAGTTGCCATGAAGACGATGTTGCTGCTGGTTTCGGTGCTGGTCGTCAGTGTCCAGTGTGACGCGGTGAGTCGGTCGTGGTGCTGGATGACGGAGCGCCGGAGGTGCCCAGTGCGACGCGGTGAGTCGGTCGTGATGCTGGGTGACGGCTGCCGGAGGTGCCCAGTGTGACGCGGTGAGTCGGTCGTGATGCTGGGTGACGGCTGCCGGAGGTGATTATGTTACCGGCGTCCTAGTTGGCGTATCGATACACCTACTTAGGACGATGGTGCTGATTTTCTTCTGCTGGGTTGGAGTGATGCTGGATGACGACATGCTTGAGTTACTACCGGTGAGACCCGCTGGTGGGAGGCCGGTAGCAACTGTCGTGACTGCTGAAGTATACCTTGTTGTGACTAGAGGAGGCGTGGTTGTTGTTGTTGGATCACGTCGGGGTCACCACTGTGGAGAGATGAAAAGGTGGGTCAGGTCTTGAGACCCACGGCTGCGCAGCTGCTCTCCTCTAGTCGTGATTTGAATGTTGTATATGTGTTAACTCGCTGGGAAACTTCGTTTGTGCGATATAGATTTATATGTCTAGCTGAAAGCGCCATCTAGCGCCCGCCATGTTAACTAGCTTCTATTGCATCTGTTGGTCGCATTTTGTGGCATGCGAAACTAGCAGCTCTCAGTAGAGGGCGCTAGGTCGCTACAGTTACTTTTAAAATAAATGTAAAATCAAATAAGCCATGGATTTGTCGATCTGATAACCACGGGACTAAGCGGAATAGGATTTTAACTGCGTTACCTTCGAGTCTAGAGAATCAATAATTAGTGATCGTTTACAAATTATAATCATAGATATACAGAATATGTCGATGGCAGATTTTTTCCATTCGACGGAACTTGTGAGACATTTTGAATGTCATAATGGTTCATCACCATCTGTTGACGCCACCCTAGTTGAACGCCGGATTAAGAGCCAAGAAATTATAATTTATTACATTTAGTATATTAACTTGCACGGTGACTGCATGCAAGTGATTAGTATTAATTCGTAAAACTGTTGTTTTTCAGTACATCCCGAGAAATAAATGCGCAATAATAAAAAAAAGTTTTGCTAAACATCCAATTAACAAACCAAATGAAAAAATAACAATGTTCTAACACCTGGCGACTCTTTACAATGAGTACCGCATAGTTTCATCTCTTCCTGCGCCGTGGCCCACCGTGTTCGTTTCGCCCCAGATGGCACCGAATTTAGTTATTTATGTACTTATCACATCTCACGAGCAGAACTCCGAGACTTCTTTATTTTTAGTTCATTTCTCTTTTTTGTCCAGACATGGCGTCAATCCATTATGGAGGGTGAGTTTTTACCGCTTCGCTTTTTATCTGCTTAATTATGGGGCAGCTAAGTGTGGCCTCCCCTCCCCCCACACGAACTCTCTGCCACCCCTGACGAGATCCTGTGCGATGTTGGAGACCATTTGAGTCATGACATATCGCCAGAAAGTAGGTAATTGCCAAACTACAGTTATATTCCATGTGAAGTATAAATACCTACATGGATTGAATTTATTCAAGGTTACTCTTCCGGAAGTTTGAAACCAATCCAGCATCATCATTAAATTATAATGATTCATTGTAAACCCCAAATACGTAATTAAAGTAGTAATATTGTACACTCATGTTATTTTCACATCGTTTACCTATACCGGCCATGCGTTCTGCAAAATTCTCAGTGGCGTCAAATCCCACGGACATTTGGAACATGTTCATAATGATGTGTGCTAAAATTTTAGCCGGGTGCTCAATAATATAAGGGTCCTCCGAACAATGCTGATCTTGAGTGGTCATAAAACGAAAGCACCTCAAAAATTTCGGGCATGCCTCGGATTCAGATAATTCTCCTGATGTTTTTTATTTTAAATTTCAGGAAACATCTGCAAACACGTCGAAAATATGTCGATAATTTCGGATTCAGGCTGATATTTACAAAAAATCCGTGATGTCAAAAATAAAAGAAACCTTGAAAAACGCCGACTTTATATAGTCGTCTTTTTATTATTTTTTTGATAGAAATTAACCTACGCTCCAGCTGCATAGTTTTATGTTAGGAGATTAAATTCAGGAAATAATCGATACACAAATGTATGGTGGGCTTATTTACCCCTGTTTTAACCACCTCCAGCTACCGGAAATCCGATAGTTTACTTTTGGTTACATTGCATATTTATCCCCTGTTTTCACCACCGCCAGCTACCTGAAATCCGATAGTTAACTTTCGGTTACATAGCATATTTATATGGTGTAACCGAAAGATAACTTTGGGATTTTTGTAACTGGAGGTGGTGGAACCGGGCGTATATCGTGTAAACGAAAGATAACTTTGGGATTTTTGTAACTGGAGGTGGTGGACTCGCGTCAGCCACTCGTGTGCGCCTCAGAATCTGTTTTCTATTCAGTTACAGAAAAAACCGGCCAAGTGCGAGTCGGACTCGCACACGAAGGGTTCCGTACCATCGTAAAAACACTTTTTTTGTATGGGAGCCCCCTTTAATTTTAATTATTTTTTAATCTTACCTATTTGTCGTTGTAGCGGCAAAATAAATACACACTCTGTGAAAATTTCAGCTGTCTACCTGTTACGGTTACTGATATACAGCCCTGTGACAGACGGACAGACGGACGGACGGACGGACGGACGGACGGACGGACGGACGGACGGACGGACAGCGGAGGCTTAGTAATAGGGTTCCGTTTTCACCCTTTGGGTACGGAACCCTAAAAACAGGTCTGAGTCAGTGGCACGGGTTGGACGTACATAATGTTTGTTATTTAATTTCAACATTTATTTGACACGCGAACACAACGGCACGACTGTCGCGTTTCCTCACGCGGTGCGATTGATGCCGGCCGCCATCTTTGATTCATTTATTTTTTGCGATGGCAACTAGTTTCGTGCTCGTCGTCGCGCTGCGGGCCGATGGATTCTAGTATTTTTTTACGTTCTTCTCTATTTCTTATTTGGTTGATACCGCCGTGTTTGATGATACGCGCACTTGGGATTCCGCCGCGACTTCGCCTGACTCGCATATTTGTACGGAAATCGCTAGGATTGCCGGAAATACTGCTTAATCACGAAGCAGCAAATAGTTTATGCGCATAATGAAATTCTGCGTACAGTCAGCCAAAGGTTAAAGGATACACTTCCGGTTAAACGTAAATATGAATGGTGTTTAAATACAACCTCTGATACAATTTTGTTAGGGTTTTGTTTACTCAGTAGCCAGTAGACATCCTCAACTATGTTTTAATCTATACTCAACACTATAATTATTTCTAAAAGTCAAAGTATTCCGACTGTTCATCTTTTCAGTCAACCGGATGTGTATCCTAAACTCTTTGTTCGACTGTACATAACCTCTCTAGTAGGTTTAAGTGCATGCATGTTATAGTCGAAAAGGGACCAAATTGTTGTGTGAATTTTTTTAACTGTAAGATCGAAATCAGATAAAAACTGCTTATAGATGAATGCTTGAGGGAAAAATAATACTAACTAGATGATCGATAGAAAAAACTATTCAGTTGCCTACCGACGGCAAACAGGAAACGGGAAACTTCCAGCCAAGCCGATAAAAAATGATTTGTTCATCACAGGTAGAGATACCTTTCACACTAGGCGCCTAGCATCGATATAACCTAGGCTTTAGATTTTTGGGGTCTGCTTGCAGTCCTTGCGGGTAGGCAGGTAGCAGCATTTATTAATAGTGACCTTATATGGCACTTATAAGAATATTACATGCATGAGAGTATACCGTAACATCGGTGCATTGTTTAATTTTTCCAGTCAGGTCAAATTATTAAAAATGTCAATGTCGTGCGCATGTAACAGCATTTTATAAGCATTCAAAAAGACGTAGACGTTCCAAGACCTGCAGGCCTATTCCTGGAATTCCATAATCAGGAATCATGAACTAGCGGTAGCGGTTTTCATAGCGATTTTTTCGACGAAATAACTTGATTAAATTGAAATAGGTACTAAGCTCCGGAATCTTTTCGCCAAGAAAATCGCTTTGAAAACCGCTAAAAGGGGGTTTTCTAATTCCTGAATACGGAATTCAAGGAATAAGCCTGCTGAGCAGTGGCTGATTTAGAGTTTATGAGTTAGCGCATAGATAATATAATATTACTGCGTAATATTAGTTAGCGGACTAGATGACAAAATGGATTGGATACCTACCTACCTTTGTTACCTACGTTGTAACCATGGAAACCATGGTCGTTTAAAATACGGGGAATAATTTATTCTCTAAATTAAAAAAAAAATTGAACGAAAAATGCATAACTACTTTTTTAGCAATAGTTGTACCATTTCAGTTACCTACTGCATCAAACTAAAATATATCACCTATAAATGAATGATGGTCGAAGCGGCAATGAAAATTGTCCGTGTTTTCCATCCAGTTCAATGTAGCCGAGCAATATAAACAAGATCCTGGCATGGCACCTAGTTCCTATATGGTGTGTTAGCCTAATATCTAACTGTCAGTTTGGTGTTAGTTAGCCATCAATGTCCAGTAAAATAAAATAAAATAAAAAAACGGTATACCTAGTCTGGATGTTAGAGAATGACATAGGCTACCATTTGCGGCGAAAATTAAACTCGAAGTGGGTGAAATAGGGGCTGAATGTTTGTATTGGGAACTTGTATAATATCCAGGAAATCATTCAGCCCAAAAACGACAATGACCCGAGGGGAGCAATGGTACCTAGTAGTATTTTTTAAATACTTCGATGGCACACCTACTTAATCGTATGCAATGAAATATCTTTGTTTATGTATAGGTTATCTTTGAACCAGCAAGTATGAATGACTAATAGGATCCAAATACCAAAGTCCATACCACTGGTCAATATGGACATTGTGGCCTCCACAATTTCTATGGAATATCCAGCACTTAAAGTAGTTTAGGTATTGGTTTGTTATTTATAATGTTTCCAGCAAGTCGAATGGGCATACATTCAAATTCCATTTGGTCATATGGCACATATTGGCGTCCTATCAATCCTAATCAGACACGCTACGGCGATAAATGCAACCGAATATAAATTGATAAGAACGCTTACCTTCTGATTTCAACGTTCGATATTGATGGATTGAGTCCAACGCAACGCCGCCACCACTCAGGAAGGTATGGTTTCAAATTCCAAAGCACAGTGCAAAATCTTTAACTTTCGAGCAAAATAATAAATGTATTATAGAAGATAAGAAAATCGTAACGTGCTAAACTACATGTTTTATTTACTATTCACGCATTCACACAACAATTCCATAGATAGTAATTATTTCACAAACACTGGTAAAGTTTATTTTCCGAGTCTGCGCGCGAGTTATACGGCGCCACTCAGCGACGCGCGACACAACTAGCCGCCACGAGGCTGGACCGCGGACTGAAGCGAATTGACTGATCGAGACTGAACTGAACTGACATGGACAGTCAGTCAGTTCGAATATTTCGTGCGCTTGATAAACGCCCGGTTCCACCACCTCCAGCTACACTAATCCCAAAGTTATCTTTCGGTTACATCTTACAAATATGCAATGTAGCCAAAAGTTAACTATCGGATTTCAGGTAACTGGAGATGGTGAAAACAGGGGAAAATAAGTTTGGACGTGGATGACTAAACGATAAAACAAAAACATCTAAAAAATACATAGGCTGCTAAAATCATAACCCCGTATGCGGCTTTGCCATATGCGGGTAAACAGCAAGGTAAAGCCTTGATTGTTTCATGATTTATAATCAACTGGCTTTTGTTTGATTTTTAGGGTTCCGTACCCAAAGGGTGAAAACGGAACCCTATTACTAAGCCTCCGCTGTCCGTCCGTCCGTCCGTCCGTCTGTCACAGGGCTGTATCTCAGTAACCGTAACAGGTAGACGGCTGAATTTTTCACAGAGTGTGTATTTTGTATTTTGCCGCTATAACAACAAATAGGTAAGATTAAAAAATAATTAAAATTAAAGGGGGCTCCCATACAAAAAGCGTGTTTTTTTTACGATGGTACGGAACCCTTCGTGTGCGAGTCCGACTCGCACTTGGCCGGTTTTTTTTTACTACAGCGTTCGTGATTTACTTTAAGAGAAGTGTAGTTTTGTAATTATAATTCCTGTGAATCTAACCAAATCAAACACTGAGCAGTGTCTGATTAAATTAAATTAGATAAAAAACGGCGTGAATTTCGATACCCTGAAATTTTGTGACTTTTGATGAAAAACTTCTCGAACGCTACTATTACTAGCGAAAGAAAAAGAAAGCTTTGAAAACATTTATAAGCTTACTTTTTCATGTAGCTGGACACGGATGGCAAATACCACACTCTCCGTTTACTGGTATTAGGACCGATTTTTCAATCCTCAGATACCTAGTACTTATCGGACTGACGGAGTACAGAGCAGCGCCGGATTTACACATTTGCCGCCCATAGGCTATTCAATTTTTGCCCCCCCTTACCGACCTCTACAATTCGATGGCCTAGATCACAATCAAATTAATTACTATTTATTTGTTAATGACCTTGTAACTTTATTTTTGTGCCTAATTAAACAACTCTTTCCCGTAATTAATATTGTATTGTAAACAATATTCACAAAAATAGATATTTACAAAAAAATACGCTTTTCTCGTGCAGTCAATTCAACCCGACAGACCTTAGTGGTCATGTCACTCGATCTCACGCCGCAACCAAACGCGACTACGCAAATTGTAGAGAAATTTTTCAAGTGGTGAAATGTATGACATGCTTGAATAATAATATAGGCGCTCTATGGCTCTAATAGGCTACAAAATTCGCTCCCTCCGGCCTCAAATGCAGTCGGCATGGGCCATATTTACTTTTGGCATGGGCAGCATGAAAAAAAATCTGCCCCAAATTTGCCGCCCCTAAAATCTGCCGCCCTAGGCTCCAGCCTACTCAGCCTGCTGGTAAATCCGGCACTGGTACAGAGTGGTCAGTCTGAGTTCTCACCTAAATTGGCGTTTACGGCAAACCGATCGACTGGCGTTTTCTCCAAACTCCATACAAGTTTTTACTAGATATTCTGTGGTTTTACTTCTTCAAGCTGTCAAAGTCAAACGCGGATTTCCGATTTGTATGAAAACGCGGAGTGGACGTAAACGGCAACGTCGACGTATTTACGGCAACGTTGAGTAAGCTGTCAAATCAAGCTTTGAATGGTCAGTCTGAGTTCTCACCTAAATTGGCGTTTACGGCAAACCGATCGACTGGCGTTTTCTCCAAACTCCATACAAGTTTTTACTAGATATTCTGTGGTTTTACTTCTTCAAGCTGTCAAAGTCAAACGCGGACTTCCGATTTGTATGAAAACGCGGAGTGGACGTAAACGGCAACGTCGACGTATTTACGGCAACGTTTAGTAAGCTGTCAAATCAAGCTCGGACTCGCAAATGTTAGTTCGCTTAATGCCCGCTGCGCGCGCTCTTCAATTTCTCCATACATTTGAAAACGCCAGTCGATCGGTTTGCCGTAACGCCAATTTAGGTGACAACTGAGACTACCGGCTCAGAGCCGCAGTGCGATTACGAAGCGCGACATGAGGTGTAGGTGCCGCACCTACCCCAAATTGACAGCAAACGGACGGCTTTCGATTACAAAATATGTCACTTTTGGGTACTAACCGCACTTAATTTCGCACTTCGTAATCGCACTGCGGTTACCGGTGCTTCGTTATCGCAATTTAGCTGTTAAATACAACCAACCTCCCCCGTTTCGTGCTTCGTAATCGCACTGCCGGTAGTCTAAGTTGTCACCTAAATTGGCGTTACGGCAAACCGATCGACTGGCGTTTTCAAATGTATGGAGAAATTGATGAGCGCGCGCAGCGGGCGTTAAGCGAACTAACATTTGCGAGTCCGAGCTTGATTTGACAGCTTACTCAACGTTGCCGTAAATACGTCGACGTTGCCGTTTACGTCCACTCCGCGTTTTCATACAAATCGGAAGTCCGCGTTTGACTTTGACAGCTTGAAGAAGTAAAACCACAGCAACGTTGAGTAAGCTGTCAAATCAAGCTCGGACTCGCAAATGTTAGTTCGCTTAACGCCCGCTGCGCGCGCTCTTCAATTTCTCCATACAATTGAAAACGCCAGTCGATCGGTTTGCCGTAACGCCAATTAAGGTGACAACTTAGACTACCGGCTCAGAGTGGTCAGTCTGAGTTCTCACCTAAATTGGCGTTTACGGCAAACCGATCGACTGGCGTTTTCTCCAAACTCCACGCAAGTTTTTACTAGATATTCTGTGGTTTTACTTCTTCAAGCTGTCAAAGTCAAACGCGGACTTCCGATTTGTATGAAAACGCGGAGTGGACGTAAACGGCAACGTCGACGTATTTACGGCAACGTTGAGTAAGCTGTTAAATCAAGCTCGGACTCGCAAATGTTAGTTCGCTTAACGCCCGCTGAGCGCGCTCTTCAATTTCTCCATACATTTGAAAACGCCAGTCGATCGGTTTGCCGTAACGCCAATTTAGGTGACAACTTAGACTACCGGCTCTGACATGGATGGCGAATACCACACCAATACCGTTACGATATTAGCCCAATAAACCACATTCCCGAAGGAATTAGGTGCCATGCAAGAACCTTCCCTTTATGAGCCCGGCTACATTGAACTGGATGGAAAACACGGATATTTTTTTATTGTCGCTTCGACCATATTTTCATCCAATGCGATGGTACATGGCATTGGATGCATTACATGGATTCCGAACCATGGAGCAGCTCGCATTCATAACGAAATGCACTTATCAAACTCAGAAAGATAAAAAAAGTGGTGCACTGGGCGAGGATGTGAACCCAGACATCTGGTATGCTAGGCAAGTCCCCGCGCCACTAGGCTACGAGCCGCTCAATCCCTTTATGAGCTCAACTTCGTTGAACTGGATGGAAAACACGGAATTTTTTTCATAGCCATAACCATCATTCATCAAATGCATTTGTACCAACCCGCGCAGGTCTAATCCTACCACCTAGTAGGGTAAAACCGGCATGGCTGTGCTGAGACACCTCGTCTCGCGAAACCACGCTCAGCGAGACACCATACCAGCGAATTTGTGGAGTATCGCTGAACTATCGAGGTTGTTCAAATTACCCTTGAAAACTTCCAGGTTATAGGTATGAGGAAAGGCTTCCGCCGGCAGAAAGTTCCATATCTTGGCGGTGCTCTGATTCTCTGCGGCAGGTGTTCCGGATATAGGTAGGATGGGAGGAATAAGGGATGCGAATCGTCGAAAACGGGAGATAAACGTCCATGATAGCACCTGTAGAACAGACTGAGCGACCCCAAAATTCGTTTGTGGTCCAGGCCAACGGTGAGCTGTGGATCCCTAACCAGACGGACCGCTCGGCGCTGAATTGATTCCTAGGACGCCAACAGGTACCTTCACATATGTGGCTACAGCATTCTAGCATCGGCCTAGTCTGTGATTTGTACAGAAGTAGTCGTTGTACCGGTGAAAAGAACCTGTTGCAACGGTATAGGATCTCCAGTTTCTGCAATGCAATTTTGGCCTTGGATTCAATAAAACACCAAAAACGTACGTCTTTGGAGATGTTACATCCTTGTAGGTCCAGGTGTTCCGAGACAGGTACGGCCACGGAGGAGGGACCTCACTCCTCCGTGGTTACGACATTGCCTTGAAAACTTGCTAGGAGCGGAAAGGGTTCTGCCTTGGCAGAGAAAACCATAGACATAGCATAGCGCGCTGTGCTTACAAGACAAACAAGGCGTGAGACGTCAAATCAAGTTACCACTACCTCGAGTTAGAGGGAGATGAAACACATCTGCCCGATGAGACCACTTCTGAAATCGTTATCAATACATTGTAGTCGCGCTCATGGAATGTGAAATGTTTTTTTGTGATATCTTTATGATTTCTCTAGTTTTCCTTTAAGAAAGCATGGTGACTTGTGCATTTATAAATTGTTTCTTATTCTTGTTTCCCATCTCATTTATCATAAAAAAAATAAGTTTTTTGATATGGAGACCCACTGATTCTTTGTCGATAAAATTTCTTAACTTTTCCGCAATCTTTTAAAGTAATCATTATTTTGAAGCTACGCAGCGATTTAGAAATGATTTTTGAGTAAAGAAAGAAATTTCAGTACATTTTGTATGAAACGATTTTGGTCTCTACCGTCAGTTGAGTCTGTATGTTTTTACATTTTAAGACTATGGAGAAAACAATGGGGCTCCTTCATCAAAAATCCACAGTGTGATATCGAGGGAGGAGCTGCATCCAGAGTGGGCAGTCTGAGTTCTCACCTAAATTGGCGTTTACGGCAAACCGATCGACTGGCGTTTTCAAGCTGTCAAAGTCAAACGCGGACTTTCGATTTGTATGAAAACGCGGAGTGGACGGTCGAAAACGATCGACTGGCGTTTTCAAATGTATGGAGAAATTGAAGAGCGCGCACAGTGGGCGTTAAGCGAACTAACATTTGCGAGTCCGAGCTTGATTTGACAGCTTACTCAACGTTGCCGTTTACGTCCACTCCGCGTTTTCATACAAATCGGAAGTCCGTGTTTGACTTTGACAGCTTGAAGAAGTAAAACCACAGAATATATAGTAAAAACTTGTATGGAGTTTGGAGAAAACGCCAGTCGATCGGTTTGCCGTAAACGCCAATTTAGGTGAGAACTCAGACTGACCACTCTGGTCATCCAACGTTGAGTTAGAAGCGAAAAACGAGCAACACCTTCTCATTCACGAGGATAATGAGTCCGCCGACAGTTCCAGGGTAGGTAGATGTCTCTCAGATGTTACGACGGATCAAATTGACGAGATACCATACCAAAGAACTGCCTGTTAACCAGCTAAGAATATTGTAAGTTAAATCGATTGTCGGAATTCGACATCCTGTATTCACAGCTGCCCGTTGGGCATAGCGCACTAGTCTCTCGCAAATTTTATGATCGTGCTTAAACTTGGCTATAGTCAGCGTTCGATGCAAGACTTGCACAAGATCCAGCAAGCTAGGCTTTTGCGCTGGCGGCAATGCGGGTAGGTATATCCCGACACCAACTGTGACAATCCATGGGATACGGCCAATGTTTAAGTTTTCGTACTGGGGGGTAGGGGGTGATCTGTGACGGATTAGCCTAGCCAGTCCTTGCGTGGGAATCGCCCACCATCACGATTTCAGCCGTGAGAAGCTTTTTTCCATGGATCCGTTTCACTTTCTCCGACGCTTGTTCTGTACGGGCGTAGGAGTTGCCTCCTAGTTAACGGGCTGAATACTGAATGATCAGCTCGAAGCGTCGGAGAAATTATTCTCCCGCCGCGTGAAAAGCCGTGAGTTTTTTCAAACTAATTGGAAGTCGAAACGATCCCTGTATTATTAGGATGAATATATTATTAATATTTTGTCATTTCATGTTTTTTTTATGCAACCAGACATGGATGGCTAATACCACACAACTACCGTTATGATATTAGCCCAATAAACCACATTCCCGAAGGAATTAGGTGCCATGCCAGAACCTTCCATTTATGAACACGGCTACATTGAACTGGATGGAAAACACGGACAATTTTTCATTGCCGCTTCGACCATCTTTTCATCCAATGCGATGGTACCAACCCGGGCGGGCTTAAACCCTACCAACTAGTAGGGAACGGGACCTACAGTTTTACATGGATTCCGAACCATGGAGCAGCTCGCATTCGTGACGAAATGCACTTATCGAACTCAGAAAGAGAAAGAAAGTGGTGCAAGTCGGAATTGAACCCAGACCTCTGGTACGCTAGGCCAGTCCCCGCGCCACTAGGCTACGAGCCGCTCACCACTATGCTACGAGCCGCTGGACTTGGGTGACTTGCATGAGAAGGTTTCAGGCGAGTAGATATCAGTTCATGAGTAAGAAAGTGTAAGTATTGACCGGTCAGTCACAGGTGAATTTGAATCATTGGACATACATTATTAACAGAAGGCCTTCTGATACACACTATCCTCTCTTTGATGGTAATTTTTGACACTATACTCGCAATACTTATAAGTAATAAGTTTAAAATAAGTTTTTCTATCCTTGTAAAAACTTGCACAAGATATACTCAAATATTAATTTATGAGATGGCTGTATAGCTAAAGCTCTTTCCTTTCCGTATGGAAGAAGATGCAAGAGAAAAAAGTTACATTCATATTTGATAGATGATTGATTATTTTATTCTGTGTTTATAACCTCACTTGCTTTGCGGGCTTCGGTTCTTTTCCTTTTCGTCTCTTCTTCCTAGCTGCTTTGTGGTCAGTGTGCGTGGTGTAACTGTGTGTCTAGTGTAAAAAAGATGAGCGAACGATTACGTGAACTGCGGGAGCGCTCGCAGAAGAGAAAAAAACTCATCGCGCAAACCGTAAGTTTACAATACAATACACTCTGGACACAGGTAACATTTGATAGCAGTGATTAGCGATTGGTCAATCAGGCACAACCCGCTCTTAACGAGCCGGTTTTATATTCAATATCGACCCACTACGCCACCTTACGATGACCTGCTGCTCCTGCAGGTTAGGAAGGGGTATCCAAAGAGTGCGTCCTTAAAAAATTACATATCCACTTAACACTCTAAAACAAGTCAGTCAGTCAGTCAGTCAGTGTGTTTGCGTCCACAGCAGGACATACGCCTCTCCAATTTTGAATGAATGAATAAATTCTTTATTGTGCAATAGAAAACAAGTACAATTACAAAAACAATTCGAAACAACAACAAAATTGCACAAAGGCGGACTTATCACTAGGAGCGATTTCTTCCAGTCAACCTTTGGGGTGATGAGGAGAGACAATCTAAAATATCTGTAGGTAGGTACACAATAGCAATTTGAAAGGAAAAGAATAAAGCAAATAAAATAAAAAAATATATATATATACATACAGTATAAACATACATAAACCATAATTTACATAACAATACAAGCATACTTTGAATAAAATAAACTAATATATATAATACAATATACTAAAATATATATTGTATATCCACAATTTAGGAACAAATTAAAACAAAACAAAAATATCTACCTATTTCTTTGATGATAATAAAAAGAAAAATGTACAGCGATAAAAATAGTATATTCAGATTTCATTTAAATAAAACTCCTTGATTCTCGACTTGAAAGAGCCGATAGTTTGACAAGAGCGGACGGAGGAAGGCAGCGAGTTCCACAGACGTACTGCATGTACAGTGAAGGAGTTGGAAAAGAAGCAAGTTGTATGGCGGGGAATCGCAAGGATACTGTCGTCACTAGAATGTAGAGGGAGACCGTGTGAAGATAGGTGCAAGAATCGGGAACGAAGGTACTCAGGAGAGTGAGGGTTATTTAAGACCCCAAAAAGAAGAGTGAGTATGTGACAGTTCCTTCGATAACGAATGGGTAGCCATTTAAGCTGACGACGGTACTGCGATACATAGTCGTATTTACGCAGACCATATATGTAGCGAATGCAGAGATTCTGTAAACGTTCCAATTTATCAAGGAGAACTTCAGTTAAATCCAAAAAGCACACATCTGCATAATCTAAAATTGGAAGTAGGAGAGTTTGCGTCAACGTGATTTTGGTACGGATTGGAAGGAAACTCTGTAAGCGTTTTAAAGAGTGGGCGGCAGCAAAGATTTTCCTGCTGATCTCATTTACCTGGGGCGCCCATGACAGGGTGTCATCAATTAAAACGCCTAGATTGTTTACTGTTTTAGAGTACGGTATAACTACTTCATTGTAGATTACCGCTGGTAATGTATTGTGATCAATCTTCGATACAAGTCTAGAGCTGCCGACTATTATGACTCATTAGCCAATTTTTCTCTCGTCCTCCGGACCCTCAGCGGTACGGAACCACTGCTTTCCGTCGACGGACTTTATGTGGTCGTCCCACCTGGACCACACTCCGTTTTCCTGTCCACAGCCACCTGTGTAGGACACAGTTACTCCAACGGTCGTCGTCTCTTTGGCTGATGTGACCAACCCACTGCCATTTGAGCTTAGCCACCCGGTGTCCAATATTGACTACTCTGGTACGTCAGCGGATTGCCTCATTATGCACCATATCCCATATTCCCAGTATGGCTAACTCCATCGCTCGCTGGGCAACTTTCAACCTTTGGACAACGGCGAACACCAGAGTCCATGTTTCACACCCATAAGTCATAACCGGGAGGATGCACTGGTTATATATTCGGGCCTTTAAATTTTGCGGAAGGTCAGACCTCAGAGCGAATTTAAGATTTCTAAAACATACATTTCCGCATTATGGCAC
Organism: Incurvaria masculella; assembly: GCA_946894095.1. NCBI lineage: Eukaryota > Metazoa > Arthropoda > Insecta > Lepidoptera > Incurvariidae > Incurvaria > Incurvaria masculella. The sequence goes on along the minus strand of OX335657.1, from coordinate 12,475,994 downwards.
AGTTTAAAACTAACTAAGCTAAATTTATTAGCAACACTGCATTTCAATCTGCAAAAGTGCCAAAATATTCACACATATCTCTAAGAACTGGATGAAAGTGCTTCTGCCCAATTATGAGAAAAAGCTATTGTCATTTGATCTTTAAATTTCTATAAATGGTATATACTCCTCACTTCTTCTATCTGCCTTTCAGCTGGGTGTGTCTAGCGTGGGGGAGTTGCGGCATGCGCTGGGCAGTTCGGCGGATGTTCCCAGCAAAAAGCAAGCGACAGTCGAGCACGCCGCAGAGAAACCAGCCGAGCCTGCACCGCCGGACCAACTCCTGTACACTGACTCCTCCACCTTTCTCAAGGTCGGTCATCATGCTTCTCACCAGAAGCTTAGAAGGCGATGAGTTGAGAATGGAAGAAAAATTACTTTAATGTAATGTAAAATTACTTTAATGTATCGCTTGAGGTCGAGAAACTAAGAGGATTAACAACTGCTTCATGGATTCTAAGTCATTCTAAGTCCGCGGATGGTTCTTATCTATAGTTGGACCCATTAGGTGGCGCTGTTGTGGGGTTCAATTTTTTTTTACTGACCGTTTAATTATACCGGGCTATATAAAACGAAATCAGCGGAGCCGGGAACCTCAGCTGGTTTTAAATATTATTTTCCTTATTTTGTTTATTTGAAAAATCAATCATATAAACACACCTTTACTACTGCAGGGCACCCAGTCATCCAACCCCCACAACGACTACTGTCAGCACTTCGTGGATACGGGCCAGCGGCCGCAGAACTTCATCCGCGACGTGGGTCTCGCCGACCGCTTCGAGGAGTATCCCAAGCTGCGGGAGCTGATCCGCCTCAAGGATGACCTCATCTCCGACACCGCCACCCCGCCCATGTACCTCAAGTGCGATCTCAAGGTTGGCTCCGTGACATTGTTCGTCAGGCACATGGATGACTTAGCTTTTGCTTGGTCGGTAAATTTGTATCCTTGTTTATTCACTCCCCTTCTACGATGATTTTAAAGATAAAGATAGTCAAATAGATAAACATTCGTAGATAAAATGGACTGGAAGTAAAATAAAACAGACAACAATGAGAGATTTTTTTCGGAGACAAAAACAATATTTAAGTACGGCCCGTAAGCTATGCTCCCCATACAAACATAGTTTACTAATCATTTGGAAACCGCTATTCCAATGAAATTGATATTTAATATCTAATATCAGGTAACAAATATCTGTGTCTGCACGCTTTTGTTTTTTTGAAAAATCTAAACCGAATGAAATTAAAGCAAAAAGAAAATCTTCATGCGAATTTTGTTTTCTCTGTAGTTTGACCCAGAATACATTTACCGAAAAAACAAAGACATGCAGACACAGATATTTGTAGCCTAATATTAGATACCAAATATCAAGTAAGTTGGAACAGTGGTTTTCAAATTATTAGTAAACTACGTTTGTATGGGAGGCGAAATTTTCTGATGCTTACGGGACGACCTTAAGGCGGGCCTTCCCACTCATCTCCCCATACAAATGTGGCAAGAAGATCATACGCATATTTCTTGTCGGAGATCCAAAAGTATACAAAAAACGGCTTTAATTAATCGAACTACCTAGGTATTTGATGACCATTGAATTGTAAAATTGTGTTTGGTTTCAAAGTTATAGGGTCGACAGTTCGAATCTTTTGCGCGGTTTATGCTTTTAGACCTGGATTATGCAATGATAAAACAAGGACATCTAAAAAATCTTAGTCATCAAGGCTAGCTTGTTTTATGAAGATTCAAAAGTTTGATTTTGACTACATCACGTGACGCCTAGTGCTGGGTAAACAAACATTGCTGCTGAGTTAGTTTCGTAAATGTTCCCAAACTGTTTTTTAAACTTTATTATGAGAAATACATTTTGCATGATTTTTTCATTAGCATATTTTGAATAAACAATGTTGATTTCTTTTCTATACAGATGCACCTTCTAGATATTTCTCGCATTACATGTTGACATGTACACGCTCGCATTATATGCTGAGTGTTCTGGCAATTATTGGACATTTTGTCCAATATTGTAATTTTAACTTGTTTTATGCAAGGTAAGTCCATCCTACGAGCCCTTCTGAAGCTTCGTGCAAGCTCTATGGGGGTTGTCGCTGACACCTGGCGTGTACTTGGCCAATAATGGTGTGATGTGCACGTCGGCGTTCTCCGCAGGCGTTCGACCTGAAGCAGATGAACAACAAGTTCGATGTGATCCTGGTGGAGCCGCCGCTGGGCGGGGAGTGGAGCTGGCGCGACGTGCTGGCGCTGGACGTGCCGCAGCTCGCGCAGCCGCGCAGCTTCGTCTTCCTCTGGTGTGGCAGCTCCGATGGTATGTCAACAAGTTCGACATGATCATGGTGGAGCCGCCGCTGGGCGGGGAGTGGAGCTGGCGCGACGTGCTGGCGCTGGACGTGCTGCAGCTCGCGCAGCCGCGCAGCTTCGTCTTCCTCTGGTGCGGCAGCTCCGATGGTATGTCAACAAGTTCGACGTGATCATGGTGGAGCCGCCGCTGGGCGGGGAGTGGAGCTGGCGCGACGTGCTGGCGCTGGACGTGCCGCAGCTCGCGCAGCCGCGCAGCTTCGTCTTCCTCTGGTGCGGCAGCTCCGATGGTATGTCAACAAGTTCGACGTGATCATGGTGGAGCCGCCGCTGGGCGGGGAGTGGAGCTGGCGCGACGTGCTGGCGCTGGACGTGCTGCAGCTCGCGCAGCCGCGCAGCTCCGTCTTCCTCTGGTGCGGCAGCTCGGATGGTATGTCAACAAGTTCGACGTGATCATGGTGGAGCCGCCGCTGGGCGGGGAGTGGAGCTGGCGCGAGGTGCTGGCGCTGGACGTGCCACAGCTCGCGCAGCCGCGCAGCTTCGTCTTCCTCTGGTGCGGCAGCTCCGATGGTATGTCAACAAGTTCGACGTGATCATGGTGGAGCCGCCGCTGGGCGGGGAGTGGAGCTGGCGCGACGTGCTGGCGCTGGACGTGCTGCAGCTCGCGCAGCCGCGCAGCTCCGTCTTCCTCTGGTGCGGCAGCTCGGATGGTATGTCAACAAGTTCGACGTGATCATGGTGGAGCCGCCGCTGGGCGGGGAGTGGAGCTGGCGCGAGGTGCTGGCGCTGGACGTGCCACAGCTCGCGCAGCCGCGCAGCTTCGTCTTCCTCTGGTGCGGCAGCTCCGATGGTATGTCAACAAGTTTAACGTGATCATGGTGGAGCCGCCGCTGGGCGGGAAGTGGATGCGGCGTGACGTGCTGGCGCTGGACGTGCCGCAGCTTGCGCAGCCGCGCAGCTTCGTCTTCCTCTGGTGCGGCAGCTCCGATGGTATGTCAACATGTATAACACTTATTTTGCCTATTTACGCAGCTACAGAGGTAAAAGGGTTGCGTTGTGAGGAAAGATGCAGCTAGAGCCTATTGGAATTCAATTGAGTCTTTCAGAAAAACGAGTACTATAATTTTTGTTTTTAGTAACTGGACATGGATGGCTAATACCAAACTGACCGTCAGATATTAGCCTAAAACACCACATGGTAACTAGCTGACATGCCAGGAACTTCCTTGCATTGCTCGGATACATTGAACTGGATGGAAAACACGGACAATTTTCAAAGAAAAAGATTTTTCAAGATTTGAAAATTTTATTTACTTAATCTATGTAATTGAAACGCCTCAATTTTCTCCAAGTTGTTCTAAAAATAAATTGTTCTTAATTATGCTAATCAAAAGAAGTCGTGGGGAATAAACTATCACGAAGCTAGAGCATTCTGGTGTCAGCATATTGGCTTTACTTGCAATATTGCTTCTTTTTTCCTCTTCCAACAGGTACAGGTAACATACATTATGACTTTCTGACAATTTCTGACCCTTAGGTCTGGATATGGGAAGAGACTGCCTAAAGAAGTGGGGCTTCCGGCGCTGCGAAGACATCTGCTGGATAAAGACCAACATCAACAATCCGGGGCACTCGAAGAATCTCGAACAGAACGCCGTGTTCCAGCGCACCAAGGAGCACTGTCTCATGGGCATCAAGGGGACGGTCCGACGGTCGACTGACGGCGACTTCATACACGCTAACGTCGACATCGACCTGATAATATCGGAGGACCCGGAGTTTGGGAGTCACGAGAAGCCCATTGAGATATTTCACATCATGGAGCATTTCTGCTTGGGTCGTAGAAGGTGAGATGGTATAAAAAATATGTTTTGTCAAGTTAAGGATAATATTTTTAGGGTTCTGTATCCAAATGGCAAAAGCGAAACCATTATAATTTCTTCCTGTCTGTCTATCCATGCATTATAGTTCTACTCTGACAATATTAATGAACTTTCTAAGAGAGGGGTTTGTAAAGGGGGGGGGGGGAATTGAGGCGGCAGCACACCTTACATACCAGCGCACAATGTGTGTGACCTGAAAAAAAATATATAAATGGCAGTGACTTTGTTTATTAGTTCAACTAGTTGTACTCGGTAGCTTGGTGGCGTGATTCCTTTGTTATATCATCAAGGTTACTGAGGCTGGATGGGTGACTATTTGGCCATGGTTCGGATTCCACTTCCAACTATAATTCTCCTTCGCCACTTGATCCTGCCCGAGCTGGTACCATCACAATGAATGATAGATAGACGAAGCGACAATGAAAAGTTTTCTAGACAGTTCAATAAAATGTTTGAAGTCCTGGCATGACACCTAATTTCTATGGGAACGTGGTGTGTTAGTCTAATGCTGGGCTGATCACGACAGCAGGTGTGATATTAGCCATCAATGCCCAGTTCCATTAAAATATATTTATAGATTTACATGCATACTTTTGTATTATAACTGTGAATTGCTTCTAAACTGCACACATCCTCCAGTCCACCAGCAACTCCACAGCAAGCGGTGTCATAAAAATCTATATAATGGTTTGGAATCCATGTAAAACTGCAGGTCCCCTTCCTTTACTAGGTGGCCGGGTTAAGCCCGCGCAGGTTTGTACCCTCGCATTGGATGAAAAGATGGTCGGAGCGCCAGTAAAAAATTGTCCGTGTTTTCCATCCAGTTCAATGTGCGCCTACTTCCAACCTACTTCCTTCGGGAATGCGGTGTTGGGTTGAAATTGGGTTAATATCATGACAGTGGGTGTGGTATTAGCCATCCATCCTAGATGGCATATCTCCTTCCTTTTTATCTATGGCGCGTACTGTATGAGATAAAAGCGTCAACCGTCCCCGCCCACAGACTGCACATATTCGGCCGCGATTCCACCATCCGCCCGGGCTGGGTGACCGTCGGTCACGAGCTCACCAACTCCAACTTCAACGCGGAGCTGTACGCGTCGTACTTCGCGGAGGGGCGCGACACGACCGGCTGCACGGACCGCATCGAGGCGCTGCGGCCGAAGAGTCCGCCCAACACGAACAAGGGCGCGGGGCGGGCGCGCGGCAGGGGCGGGTTCCGGGGGCGCGGGAGGGGGAGGGGCGGCTGAGCTCACCCACATACAGTCCAGACAGACATACAGTCCGGGTTGTATCCACTGTAGGCATAGATTGAAGAGGAAGGTATAGATAGCTAACATCATGCAATGTTACACCTGGTTGCTTAATATTTTGTTCCTCTATACCTGTATGTTTTATTTTGTGTTGTTTCTTGAATTTTAATTTGAACGTACAAAACTCGCCGAAAAGTTGCTTAATTTTGCTCGTTTTGTAAATTAGTTTTGCTCATTTGTAATTGTTAATAAAACATTTCATTGATATTCATTGGTTTCTTAATGTATTCTGAAATGTGAATTGAAAAGTCACTTGGAGTTTCATTGTCCTTTTTGAACATTGGTATGACGTTAGCAGTTTATGCTTTCCTGTTTAGTCTATAATAGTTTTATAGATATTTTTTTTAAATAATGTTTGGACTGCATCGGTAGTTCGTAAAATATGGCTTGGGTTTGACAGCTGTCATCGAAATTACTCATATAGAGCTCCGTATTTTGTGACAACGAAATGTCAGGGAGCATGGAAGGACGGAATTAGCAACCGAAACTCGTTCGTATGGGGTCGGCGCAGCCACTTTTAAATATAAAGGCGGCAGCGCCGGCGAGTGAGTTCTATTACGATTTCGCTTACTACTGATTTTCTGCAATTTGTAACAGAATTTACTACAGTTAGACATTCTCCACTAACTCGTGCCAGACGCCACTGCCGCCAGACGAATGAGTTTCCATCGCTACTCCTATCATTCCATGCTCGCTACAAATGGTATATGAGATAATGTCATACTTTACTGAAGGCAGGGTGCTACCTCGGTTCATCTTAACCATAGTTATCGCTCTTGCAAATAAAAGAAATTGAAAAACTCGTTTCTTATTCAATTTCGAATTGAATAAGAATCTAGATAAATATTATTTTATTCTTAATTAAGTGACATCATACAACTGAAATATCAAGAAAAAATAATTGTAAATGTGAATTCTCAAAAAACAATATCAAGTACGATAAACTTTAGACAACATGGGCTGCGTACCTTTTAGCACCCAAAAACAAGTAACTCCCTGTTCAGTTTGAAATAATCCGAATATTGATGATGAATAATAATTATGCTCGATTTTAACATCGCCCCAGCCCTAGGCTTGTCCCGGGACCCTACCTATGTTTTATGAACTGTGGATTATTTTTTTGTTACTGCAGCTGACCTTGTGATAGAATCGACAAAGACTGGTTTCCAGTGCAGGATTCTTTGCTGTTGCAGTCTGCATGTACGACGAATGGAGTATTAGGAAAAGGTTTATTATAGGATTATTTTTAAATATAATCATGAAGTTTCGAATCGGATTTAACTATCTGAACTAACGAAAATCACTTCCCGTGTAATTGGGTCAAAATTTAGGAAAACTATTTGGAGTTTGCGAACATTTCGATTTGATCTGCTCATGTGGCGTATTTTGTTAATAGAGATAACTGTATCGTGAACGACTATTAATGACCATGGATGAACTGATGGGTTGATTTTAGATTATACCGTATTTAATAGATTGTATGTTTAGAATGGCTTACCAGTGTTATTTATTATTAGAGAATTCTCTATGCATTTTGGATCGTTAGGTCGGTCGGTTCTCAATAGAGTTTAGCTAGCTGCTTACACGCAGTGAGCATCGTTGCGTAAGCAGATTAGGATGGACCCGTAAGCTCCTGAAATTTCGGTCTCCAAACAAATGTAGGTTTATTTGTTTTATAGACAGGCAGCCTAGGATGGTGTCTAAACCATGTTCAAGGTAATGTTTTTGTAAGTTTTCTTTTGGTCCATTTAGTATTTCGCTTAGACACTTCTCTGCAATTTTAACAATCTCGGTTATAATATCAAGTTTTTATAAGTTCTTAGTTAGATTGAAAATGGCTTTTGACACTACTGTGCCAGTTCACTTGATTTTCTGTATCTAAACTTTTTTTTTTTAACAAAAATTCTCGAGTAATTTATTTCCTTTTGCGGGTTAGTTTTTTTTAAACAAACATGCAGACTAAAGTTACATGAAAAAAAATCAGTGAACTGGCACAGGGGTTTTAAAACTAGTTTAGTATGAAGATCATCGCTTACGGACCCACCTTAGCCTTTTAGTGTGGCCTAATGATCTCGCAATATTTATATTTGTGACTATAACAAGAAGTATATTTCTTTTATATACATGCATCTAATAGTAATTAAAATGAATTTTAATAGCAATGTTTAAAATAAATAAATTTTATTTTACTGAAATTTGGTTTTATTTGACTTGAACACCTCAACGAGAATGTTATCATGAATTTTTTATTTTTTTATCAAAGAGGAATTTCAAATCAGACGGATATTTTTGAATCGTATGATTTGACTACACATACAACTCTCTACTAGTTTTTTACATTAAATTTCTATGTTTGCTACGTTTTTTTTGCTGTTACGGAGTTAAGTGATTTTTTGTTTTTTTTTTTTAATTACCTGGACATGGATGGCTTATACATGCCTATACCCACACCTACTGTCATATAAGCCCAACACACCTTTCCTTACAGGTAACACACGGTTTAGCGGCTGGCAGTGAGCTGTCACACTGTTCGGCGACCTTCTACTCAAGATTACACTTTTTTATGCAACCGTGACATGGATGGCTAATACCACACAACTAGCTTTATATTAGCCCAATACACCAAATTACCAAAGAAATTGGGTGCCATGCCAGGACCTTCCCTTTATGAGTACGGCTACATTGAACTGGATGGAAAACACGGATCATTTTTAATTGCCGCTTCGACCTTTTTTTATCCAATGCGATGGTACCACACCGGTCGGACAACCCACCACCTTGCAGGGGGAAGGGGTTTTACATGAATTCCGAACCATGGAGCAGCTCGCATTCGTCACGAAATGCACTTATCCAACTAAGAAAGAGAAATAAAGTAGTGCATGATCGGGGCGAGGATATGAACCCAGACCTAGGCTATGAGCCGTTATTTATTGTCCCGACAACTATAGCAACACTATACCTTTTTTTGAATCTGCATTAAATTTTCGATTTTATGGTCCTTGCTCTGCTTTGGAGTTAAGATTAAGGATTAAGATCCAAGCTTAGATGAAAAAGGAATGGATAGGGGACTAAACAAATTTCATTTAAGTATTTATTATAAGTAAACTTTATTTAAAAACAACTAGGGCTGCCACAAAGCAATAGTCTAGCGTTTGTAAATATGTTTTTATTTTTATTTTGGGTTTAGTTAATCACATAATGAGGTGACAAATGGAAATAATAAGAATTTCAAAATATGTTTAATATTTCAGATTTCCACAAGAACTAAATCGGAAATATTTATGGATTTTCCTATAAAGACATCAGTGCCAAGCGACCGACTGGATTTCCAGGGAACGGAGTATATTATATTATTATATTATATTATTATTGATAGGCTAGCAGCTTTAAGCTGATGCGCCTATATCACAACTCTTATTTATTTATTATAATTTTTTTTTTTATTTTATATGATTGTCCAGTTTATTTTTGAAGGAATTTACAGCGTTTACAACTTCACTGGGAAGACTGTTCCAAGATTCTACTACTCTGTTGGCAAGAAAGTGTCGTCGAGGGTTCTGCTTCGACCGATTGTGATACAGCTTTTTTGAGTGTCCTCTCAGGTTTTTAGTATTAGCAAGGGTGAACATATCTTGTAGATTGGTAGAGTTGTAAGAAGAGTTGAGAATTTTAAATGTTTCAATAAGATCTCCCCGTTCTCTTCGTTCTTGTAGAGTGGTGAGGCCAAGCTTGTCCAGCCGGGTTCCGTAACTTTTATTTTTCAGTGCAGTTGGCATTTTTGTTGCTCTACGTTGTACTTGTTCCAGCAGGTCAATATCTTTCTTGAAGTAGGGACTCCAGATCTGGTATGCATACTCCAACATAGGTCGCACATGTGTTTTATAAAGCTTTTGGAAAAGCTCAGGGGTTATATGGGAGAAAGCTTTGTTTATGGTATACAGCAATGAGTTTGCTCTCTTCACTCTGTGTTCACTCTCTTATAATGTGTGCCTCCCATTTTAGATCTTCTGTGATTATGACACCCAAATCTCTTTGTGTATTCACACTTTTTAGAGTGTTACCCTGAATTGTATGTTTTCCTTGGGTTTTGCTTTCCTATATGAACGACTGTACATTTGTCCACGTTGAGTGACATTAACCAGTCTTGCGTCCATGCAGTAATGCGGTTTAGATCATCCTGTATGTCAGTGTGCTGCGTGAGTGGGTTCCCGATGATTTTAGCGTCGTCAGCAAACAGGGAGTATATCATCTGTAGGATCGCTTGTAAGTCCGTTAGGTAAATACCGAAGGCAATCGGCCCGATAACTGAACCTTGGGGGACGCCGCTATGAACTGGTCTATTCTCGGAAACTTCATCACCCACTCTCACTCTAAGTTTTCTGTTGGTCAGAAAATCAGAAAGCCAGGTGTGAAGTTTTCCTCGTATTCCAAAATGTTCCAATTTTAACAAAAGTCTTCTTATAGGCACTCGGTCGAAAGCTTTTTCATAGTCTAGGTAGACAATATCGGAAGGTTGCCGTTGATCCCATTCTGCGGTCCAATGATTAACACATGTAAGTAAGTTGGTAACGACAGACCTACCGGGCACAAATCCGTGTTGTTTGTCTAAGATGATTTTTTAATTTTTGAGAAAGTCCTTAAGATTCTTAATTATTCTTAATTAGTTCTTCACCTGGTTTTCATATAAGGGCGAAGGGAAGACGAATTCTCACTTTTGAAAAATCAGTGTTCCGCGTATCAATCAATTTTATTAGTATCAATATCATTATAATACAGTTTTAAAAGCCATATGTGATAGTGTTCAAATTAAGTTAAGTTGAAATAAAAAACAGAAAATCTATTTTGTATATTTTGTAAAAGAAGCACCAAATCCAAAAAATACCAAATTAATAAAAAATTAAATAGAATTATGTATATTCGACTTGGAGTCTTCATTTATACTAAATATTGTCGAAGAAAACATATTTGAATTGGAAAATGATTAAAATTAGAATTAGAATGACCACGGTTTGAAGAATTATTCCATAAATATGTTTTCCATTTTCCTGCTTGCAAACTCCCGAAAAGATTATTCAATGCATTTTCAACCTCAATCAAACCTGCCCAAATATATCTGGTGAAATCGGACCATTAACTTCATAGAAAAACAATGTGTGTCTACAAAAAAAAATTTGCAGCATGTAATCATATTTAAAAAGATTATTCAATGCCTTTTTAACTTAACAATAATGATACTACTGGCTCTAAGCATTTTGACTGAATGGGAACCTTAATTTTTTATTGTACTTAATTTTTTTTTGTGTGCAGTTTGGGCAACCCTGCCTGTCTTATCATTCAGTTTTGACGCGCCATTCTGGTCGAAGGGTAGAGCATGCGCGCATCGTTGATGTGTCATGATGGATTAGGTTGACTTCTGCACTATTTCTATTACCAGTCGTCGCAAATGTCACCTTCCCTCTTTTTCATGCTTTAAATAATTCAGTTTCACAGAATTTTGTCTCATTCTATTTTTCCGCGATTAGATAAATCTATTTGTCACTTTTTCGCATGATACATTTCCGTATAGCTTGGTCCTGCTGTTACCCTTTACGTAGTAGAGTTTGGTATTCATGTAAAATTATAGGTATGTGAGTTTTTTTAAATGTGAACCGCCTTTGAATTGTCGTCAGTATGGAGGTACCGCATCCTCTCTTTTTCATCTAAGGATCCAAGCACATAAAAGGGCCCAACACAAAAACTTAGGGTGCTGACAAGTCCCTGCGCCCGAGCCCATGAAATTCACGGCAAAAATGCAGTGAGGCCAACCGTATAATTTTTCATACAGCACTATCGGTTTTTTTATCTATGTCTTTTTTCCTCTATTTTTTATTCAGGTTTTTAAGGGATGGACGAATACAATAGTTTGCGTCGTCTTTCTTCGCGCACTCAGAAATAAAAGAGCTCAAATTATATACATCAATATATTCTATTTTACATTGGTTGTCTTTAAATCAACTCGACTATTCCGAAGTTCCTCAAAATATAAAAAGACAAAACAAAAATATGACAAATGAGATCTTTTACTTACTAAGATAAGAGAATTTACATGAACTCGTGGAACTTAAAATACAAATTTTATTACAATCTTTTCTTATTCTCGGGGCGCAAGAGGGCCTCAATTGTCGACAGACTCATGCAAATACGTCGTGTGGGGTGACCAGTGACAAATACGTCGTGTGGGGGGAAAAGTGACAAATACGTCGTGTGGGGTGACCAGTGACAAAAAAGCCCTCTGCGCCTCCAGACATTCGATCTCAATTGACATTATCGCAGAAGGCCGAACCTTATCCAACGCGCACGCAGTACGCCATCTCTTATTGTACCTCTACATTATACAAGGCATTTCTCCCGCTCGCATCGCAATAGCAAAAACTCCTCTCTTTGCCCGCTGCCCAACAATATTGTCTCTATTAAAAGATTTTGTAATATTTTTTATTGTACATCTTAGTGGTCTGTGGGTTCAATCAAATACATTGTTAGCATTTCGTCTAGCTACATAAATTCATACACCATCTATATAACATAGGACAGACACACTATCTTGTTGTACACCTCTCCAATAGTGCGAAAACAGTCTCTAAAGGTGGAATTGCAACTGGTCAGTTCAATCATTCGAAGGTTTTGCAATTGCACAATTAGCATATCATCGACCTTTTCGGTATAATCTTCAAAAAGATCACATTCATATAAGGCAAACAACATTATTTTTAAAGCTAAACTTTAACTGTGACAGGATTCTTTGGATGGTAAAAACATGAAACAAATCGAAGCAGGGACGGCCGAGCTGAGGGCTGATCACTCATCCACTGGGAATTTAATACATTGTACATACAAACACAGATATGGAGGAAGCAGGCTAGGTAGTTAGGGGCTAGGAACGATACGAAGGTAGGTAGGTATTAATTAGGAAGGATAAAGCAAATAAAACAATGTTCCATATTTTTAATAAAAAATGAATTAATGTATTTGACTTTTACCAATAAATTGAACTAATAAATCCTAAATTTGTACTTCATTATATTCAACAACGGACGCCATTAAAACTCTCTCAGAAGAGCTACATACAGAGATGCATTGAATAAATATTATTAGGAAATTTCTCTTTGGGCTGCAATATCTATAAAAAACTATTGTTCGCACATTCAAACGTTGCGAGATAAAGGTCCTTCCAATGTCTACAGATGTCTCTGAAGCGTCCACGGTGTAAAATGTACATAAATGCCTTAATTTTATAATTTAAACTTAATTTCAATGAAATTATATCGTTCCTCCGAAACTAATCCAGCAACTTCAATGCAATTAAACAGAAAACAGTCACAGGATTTACATAAAACTTTGAAGATAGCGAAATGATTAAAAATCGAAAATTAATGGGCCTAGTCATTGTAGTGCATTCCAATTTGTGCCTTTTGGGGACAGTTATATTTCCAATGTAGGTGTTAAACAATATATTCCTCGTGTGTCGCTTTCGGAGATGAAAATAATTATTTATGTATGTCTCATGTCCAATTCACCATGTTTTAATGTGAAAGTAACACGAAATTTGTAGAACAAAATTATCACGTGAATTTAAATAATTGTCCGACACCCCCTTTGGATCCATGAAAAAACCAGAAGCTGATGCGTTTTATGGGAGAAACATCTAATTTCCACTTTTCTATTTATGTTACACATAAGTGCTTGAATTACCTTCATACGTGAATTTCTTCAGCCGTGGTCTGATTGTACGGATGGAGAAACCAAGCTAACATAATAAACAAATATTTACCAGTCGAAGCAGTTAATACTAAACGAAACGGTCCCATTCTACTATTCATTTTCAAGGTCATTTATTAATGTTTTCAAATTGATTACATTATTTGGAGCTGCATATTCGAAAGCCTATGGGCGTCATCGGGCCTGGCGTACACAATATTTTGCACTATACATGCCAAAAATATGTTTATGACTTATTTACATGGTCGTTCAATGGTCAGCCAAACTATGTAACCAATAAATAGTCAACCCACAATTTTCAAGTTCACCGTGCAAGGACAGTAGAGTACTGAATATAATAACCAAAAGATGAACGCAACCTTGGACAAACATGATTGTGCCCTTGTTCTAACCATGCGTTGTAAAAGGGCCGTTTTGTTTAACCTCAACGTATTTACTTATTGGCTTCTTGCTAATTTATTGGTAAATGTAAGCATTCCCCAAACACGACCAATTAGAATAGGGTCCAGATAACTAAGTTCCGTAAAACAAGTGCATAAATATGCACATCAAATCATGGCCAGTTATGGTTCCTGTAAGCTCCCGAAAATCACGCTCCCCATACAAACATAGGTTGGAAATCATTTGAAAAACTCAATCCCGTTTTATTACATTTTTGCTACATGATATCAATCAATAAGTTTGCATGTTTTGGTTGTTCTGTAATCAGCCTTGGATTCAATGATGTAGCATCAGCAAACGTTTGCGTGAAGATTTTATTTTTTCTGTTGAAAGACTCAGTTTTGGTTTTTAATAAAAAAAACTAAAATGTGCATACACAGATATTGATTGACCGAGGTCACATATAAAAAATTGATTAATAGGCACAGTCCTTGTCAAATAATTTGCAATCTACGTTGTATGGTGACCATCGCATACGGACCCTTCTTAAGGAAAGATGCTTTCATAAAATTACTCATAACGAGATCAACTCTTTCACATCACAATAGCATTGTCAAACTAAATATAAAAAAAGGCGTACATGTATGACTAAATAGAAAAGATATTGATTGGAACAAACGTAATTAATACATTACTCATGTAGGTTTTTTTATGAAGCGAATACATCTAAACACTGCACAACAATGTCAAAATCGATTTTGACATCACTATACAGTATCGTTTTAATTAAAACACATAATGTGTACACAACTTGTACACAAAGTTTGTACATATAATTTTTTTAAAAGTAATCTGTGTATGTAACCAATTTTTTTTTTCCGACGTGTTGGCAATAAGTACCTGTCAGCGTAGCCAAAATGTATGTTCCAGCAGGAAATAGAAGACTTTCTAGAATTTCTTATTAGAATTTCTAATCACCCTGTTAATCATCACAGTAGGTTTGATAACCCTACTCTCAATCGAAACGGTGCATGCAGGAATATAAATGTTTTTACTATACATAATTACGTGCAGTATGGCAGGCCCTGGAAACATTAAAACTTTAATATTTTACACCCAGGGGTAGATAAAACACCATGCTATGTGTATACGAACAAGGGGCTGAACCGGCGTAAAATTTGAGAAAATATGTGAGGGAATTCGATCAATTCTGCAGCAGTCAGAAGTGAATGCCAAATATTCTATCCAGTAAGACACAGAAGGTATGACAAACGCTTAGACACACGGACGGACAGACAAAGTAATAATTAATATAAGGGTTTTACTAACAGAACATTGGGATAAGGGACACTAAACCATAGATTAAAGAGGAAGGTTTACATCGCTAACGTCATACAATGTACAAAACTAGCCGAAAACTGCTTATTTTTGCTGGTATCATGGACATCTCTCGTCACAGCCAGAGCCACAATCATTAAACTAAGCTTGATTTAAAATTTTGCTTGGGTAGCCGTCATTAAAAAGTTACCTTTTAACTATAAATAAAGTAATGTCATTGTAAACAAAAAATATTGATATTCATTTGTTTCTATTCAATGTATTCTGAAATGTGAATTATAACGCCACCTGTGGACTTTTATTAAATCCTTTTCAACACTGGTATGAACATAGGTATCTATGTATGACGTTAGCTATCTACCCATTCTTCTATAATCTATGACTTAACACACAGTTTTATGAACATCATACATAAGTTATCAGCTACAGGTCTGGCTTTTGTTCCACAATTCATTGAAGACTTTTCAATTGTAATATTTTAGTTTGGCCACACATTTTAAAAAAGCAAGTAACGAGGCCCTATTGGAACCATCTAATCTTCCAGGGAATTCAAGTCTTTAGTGCCGTGACCGAAACTCCAACTGGTCACCCATCCATACACCCGTCCACATTTAGAAAATAAATAAATCTAAAATTACTCTTCATAAAACATGTTTTCTATAGAAGAAACTATCAAGAAACTTCAAAAGGGAAGTCGGATTTTTCCATAAATGGACTCGGAAGGTTAATACCACATGCAGCTATGATATTAACCCACAACGTATTCCCGAAGGAATCAGGTGCCTTGCCAGGACCTTCCCTTTATGAGCACGGCTATTTCAAAGTGGGTGGCATACACGGACAATCTTTCATTGCCGCTAGACTATCTTTTCATCAACCTAAGGGCAAGGGGACCTACAGTTTTACATAGATTCCGAAGCACGGAATGAAACAAACCATTCTGTTGGCTAACATTGAATTGAATTTGTTTAAGATTTCCAAAAATGATTGTTTACATATTCCAATGGATAGTTAAAGTGTAAGTTCGATGTCAGGTGAAGTCCGTTTTTTTTCCTTGAAGGTAACTACGATTTTCTAGGTGCGCCCGTGTCAAGTGCACCTAATTTAGATTTTAGGGTAAGAAAAAAAAAATTAACAAAAAAATAACCGACTTCAAAGAAAAAGCACTAAAAAGTAAAAAATAATTGCCATTTTTGTAGTTACGATTTTTGTTATTTTTTGAGTCGGCGTCAGCCGGGCACGCGCTGCGCCAGTCAAGAAAACCTTGCCTACCTTGGCTGACACCGACTCAAAAAATAACTACAAAAATGGCAAATATTTTTTACTTTTTAGTGCTTTTTCTTTGAAGTCGAATTGATAACCTTCTCCTTTTTTGAAGTCAGTTAAAAAAAGGAACCTATTTTTTTCCAGTATTTGAAAAAACTTCATACGTATATTGAAAAGAAAAATAAGTTAGTATATGTTATTTTCTTCCTAGAATTCCAATTTAGTGCACTCAACATTGGTACAAATGCAAAAGTCCAATAACCTTTGAGGGAAAAAATAAATATTAAACCATAAAACAATAGATGATTGCCATGCCATAACCACAATATATGGACCAAGTGTTAAAGTAGCAGGTACATTTCCTTCAGCAGGCAAAAATATGTACAGTACCCGGCGGTAAATAATGCACATTGGACGTTGGAAAGAGACAGTCAGCTATTGTCAGCTTTGTAGAGGGTACTGTGTAGTACGTGCAAGAGAGATGACCCTTTACAAAGCCAAAACTAGCCGAGCCGGGTACTGTATTATAGATAAAAAGGGAGATCACCGAGCGCGCCTAGTATAGGGCCCGCTGTCTCCAATTATCAAAAACAACCAACCCAACTTAACCCTACATGCCGCATGCAAACTTAGTCGCCGACATATTGGAGGGTTCGTGTGGGTAGGAACTGACTTGACGAATGCTATTTTAGAGCACATTCGCGCGCGGCAGCGATGTTTCGACTGTGTGGCACATGACGCGCCGCCGGATTCCCATACAACTTTATGGTCATTTTGACCATATAACGGAGGCACGATATCGACCGCATGCCACTTCTCCTTCCTTTCTCTTCAGTGATTATCCTATAATTCATGGTATACAGGTGATACATAAATAATAAACCTGTCTTTATTTCCTGCTGATGACAATCGAAATATTTTTTACTGGTTTTCTTCATCGAAACTCATGCCTAAAAATTAGTTTTTCTCTTTCACCAAATTTCCCGAACATTTCCATTCGACAATTGTACATTCTATGCCTATATTATTGTGATAAAAATATATGCCCTGATCAAGGCCGATCCACCACTTTGGTTTACCACTCTGTTATCGTCTTTCAACGCAACAAAGAGTAAACTTCACCTAGTGGTAAAATATCGGTGCACGATAAAAAGGGACGAAGGTTTTTATTTCAAAGAATTTGAAAACATCCACGTTTAGAGCAATGTATGGAGTCGGTTTTTTTTCTTCATACCCGACACTTAGATTCATAGAAATCATTGAAATGCAGCTAACGCGAGAAATTATTGCATAAAAAAAGATAAAACTGCCATCGGTCGGTGGATTTGGATCAACCATTAAGCCGGCAATTTCCAAATATGCTCAAAACAAGGAAGAAACAATACACGGAACATATTAATAATTATATACACATAGAAGGAGGCATCCAACAAGTTTTGCGATGAAACATCCGGCAGGTGTTTCAGTCGTTCGGTGGTAAACATCTTCCAACTAATACGCCCCCGGGTGCTTTCAGCTCCGAAGGGCCACACAAAAATCTACTTATCTAAGTATAGAAAACAGATCTCGTAACATTTTATTTTATTACAACAATAATATTTACAGTTACATAAAAAAAATCACTCGGATCCCCCTAGGTACCGGATCGTTGGTCAGTGCAGACGAGATTGTCTCTCAAATAATTTCATATAGTGATTTCTTCATCAATGTGTATCGGAACAATCTCGCTACGCTGACGTCACTTCAATTTATCCTCTTTTAATTTAATTTTTTTCATAAGTCCCTCTCATCACTCATGCACAATATCCAAAATCTTGACTTTTCGCTGCACTCAAATCGTCAATCACCTTGTCCCTTACGAGAGTGACTCGACCGATTAGGTGTAAACATGCACCTAATATTATGTACAGAAATTTGTGTGCCATTCGGCGGTTTATGAGATCTTTTGAAGCTATATAAAATTCTGGCCCGCACAGACTAAGAGTACACTTAGTTTTATATAATGTTTAGATATGCAAAAAGCTGGTGGGTATGTCTGTTCATAAAAAAATGTTCACGTTGGATAATTCACTACAGAAAAGTAAGTAGTACCTTCGAGACCATCATGGTTAAAATGTATAAAAAACCTTCAATTTAAGTCGGTTAAAAATAACAATCATCACTTTTGAAATCAATTCTCCGATTTGTATATCGAGATAAATACAATCCCGATTATAGTATTTTCGTTGCTGTCCCATATCATAAGATACACAGTTACAAACTATACTAGTGAATCTAACTGTAAAAAGGAGTCGGACCTTCCAAATCTAGCATCAGTCAATATAGACTCACAATGGAGTTTGCTTTAGAACGGTGTGGAGCGACCGCAGAAAGTGGTTCTTGGGTCTTACGCTCACAGCTGCAGACCGCCGCGGTCCAAGGTCTTATTATGTTAACTCGCACAACCATGGATATCGTCGAATCAAATCTTGCTTACCGATAATCGCCACATTCGTTATGATAGGTATCCATCTGTCATCTGCCAGTTAAAACAATAGTGTCCCTGGATTCGAGTAGCTTCTGCCCCTCCACTTAATTCATTTATGTGTCGCAGCAAAATAAAAGCGAAAATACAATTAAAAAACACCTCCGTGAGACACATAAGATCGGACGCGGCGCAGGCATTGTCCGCTCGGCCCGCGCGCGTCAGCCTCAGCCAATTCACAAAAATAAAGCACAGTCAGTGTCCAGTGACGTCACTACGCGAGCGCGTGGACTCGACAAACTTAGTTCAACGCTTCACCCTGACTCGTTCGCGCCTCAAAGGTATGTCGACTCACCTGCAAATACAAACGGGCACGTCAGCTGCGGCAACGGGGTCGCGGGTGCGTCTCGCCCTTCGTCGCGTCGTACAAGCTCCATAATCTGTCTCGTGACGGGCAGCAAAATACGATCTATGTCCAGCAGTGTTGCTACGTTGAGCAATTTAAGCACGGAATATAGTTTGCATACTTTTTTAAACCTATCTGCAGGGCCCGTGATAGACGAGGACAGAATGTTAATGTTTTTGAAGTCGTAGGATTATCTAGCTTGTACCGAACGTGTTAGCTTTCACACAGACAAGGCGTAGTGAAGGGTAAACTTTTATATGTATGTACATGAGCTTACATATTTGGATTATCCCAATGAGTATGCATGAGATTGAAAAGTTAGCCAGTTGTCTGTATGAAGAAGATTGTGAGAGAAACGCACCCGAGAAATGTAATGAACAGAAGCAACATTTACAGCGAATATAAATAATATCCCTAATTCTGTTAAGAACTCTGATACAATGAATATGTATCTTCAATACAAACAATGTAAATTAGGGATACAATTTATTTATCATTGTTGACTGTGAAAAAGAAACTCAGTACTATAAAAGATGCGACTTATTTGCAATCTATGAATTAATAACATTAGCACAATCAACAATCAAGTATGCATTCCAAGCAGACACCAAAAACCAGTGTATGAAAATGGTGATGAAAAAGCTAAAGAAAAAACATAATTAACATATATACACAATCGAAATAAAAATGTGTGAATGGGTGGTTCAGAAAGCATGGACAGAGCATTTCATATTTCGTACTTTAGACAAAAAAAATGTATTTATACATAATAAGAGTAGGTTTCTTCAAAAACTAAACTCAAAATTTAAAAAAAAGTCCATCCGTTACATGAAGACCTCTTACTCACTGCACAATTGATTATTTCGGAGTCAAAATCCTAATGCAAAATAATCACTTGTTCAAATAGATAGGTTTCCAATGACAACTGTCAAAACTAATCAGCGGAACAGCCAAGACAATAAATCAAAATTAAAAATATCACTTTAATGTTAGCACAATAGCAAATTTTAATTTTGACAGTCACCAAACAAGCCCGGTTAAATCGACACCATTTCTCTCGTACAAACACGCACACGTACACACAAACAAACTGTTACAGGAGCAAGCGTTTGGACGTGAAGGCGGGGAGGGGAACGACACGCGTGCCAGTGCGGACACAATGTTATGGTTACAGACACACAGTGCGATTGCCAAAATACTTGGCGTGCATGCGGCTTTTGAATTGTGAGCACTCAGTTTCAAAAATGTGCGAGTAAATGTTGCCATTGTCTTGAAATTAAACTTTTTATGGTTTTTATTTATGGTTGATAAATCGATAAAAGTGTTGAGAACATTTGGTCCAGTTAAAAATCATTTTAAATTAGATTTATAAATCATTTAACGATGATTGTTTTTGACTATACTGTTTACATGGTATAATTTGAAAAGAAATTTTCTTTTTAAATATTAGTTTATGTCTACAATATTTTTAATGTGGAAAGTTAAATAAAACCTCATGAAACTATAACATACAGATTGGGATCAATTCTTTCAAAGAATCCGCTTTCAACGACTGATACAGTTAAGAAGTTGTAAGTTGTAAAATGTTCATACATAAATAAGTCATACATCAAAGAGTGAACAAGCAAAACTTTTTGATTGGTGTTATTGCATTTCAAGTTCAAAACACGAGGTTCCTTTTAAAATTGATGCTTTAAATTTATATGGAAAAATCCTGACACTCTTTTATTTCATTTAAAATTGTTTGATTAACTAAATCAAGGTAAGAAGAAAAGCCACCAGCTACACATATTAAACGCTCCCCTATCCTCAAAAGCCATTGCTAGTAATAAAAAAAAATATAGTTATCAAGAGTCGCAGATAAAAAGTTTTCCAGTCTGTATTCCAAACATGACACAGTAAGTTATTTTCTCATATTTTAAATTCATTACATATTTAAAAAATATATTAAATAATTCACTGAAGTTGTTGGCTTCAGAGAGAAAATCTGTCACCTACACGTCACCAATTGCCACTGCCCCTCACGTACAAATATATTTCTCTCCATCAATTATTGCAAGGAGAGATGAAGAATATCAAGGAAAAAAAATCAGTTGAATTCTATCTGCTTCCTGACCATAATTTACCCACAACTTTTCTAATAAATATCAGCAACGTATAGTACACATTTGAAAGAGAGACTGCATTATCGTAAGCCGCGTCACCACAGCGTCGAGCGGTTAACTTTTCATTTGTGACACAACGTAAGCGTGCGTGGCCAAGCGCAACAGACAGGACGTAGTTACTGTGTCAGGCGGAGCTGAGGTCCGGCTCGGACAGCAGACGGTAGCGGCCAACGAGCGCCGCCTCACCCCCGCCGCCGCCGCCCGCTACGCAACCAACCAACTCTGTACTCTTCGTACCGTACCCATCCCGTACCCTAAGTGCGAGCCCTAGTTATGAAAGGGTTAACTGTGAAACTTCGACCCGGGTATGGTATGTTTGTTGTATTGTTTCGAGTTTGATAAACACGCATGCCTTCAGTGAAGGAAAACAATTCAAGAAAACCCACTACCTCGGTAGTGTGGGACTCGAGCAATAGCTAGATGACACGAACATGGAGCCACCCTCATTCTGTGTGCCTAAAACATCGGCGAAGCATATAATCCAACATGAGCCGACCACTGTGAACACTCAGATAAAATATTTGGCTCTTGGAAGTCAGAAAAATATATCGTGATGTTAATGTTTTATTATGTTTATGTAACTTTCAATATCTCCGGGGGTAAAACACATTATTATTATTATATTATTATTGATAGGCTAGCAGCTTTAAGCTGATGCGCCTATATCACAACACTTATTTATTAATATTTTATACATAATATCAATAATTAAATACTTTTTTTAGATTTTATATGATTTTCGTAAAATATAAGTTGGTTTAATTGAATAAAGTCAAAAGGTATTAAAGTAATCGTTTCATAGTAAAAGTACTTCGACCTTCATACTTCATATTTGTTGTACCAATTTACCCCCTAGTTTTAATCCTGGTACCAGATTAATATTAAATGTTATGCATGCAAACAAGCAAACATTTTTGGATTAATGAGAGAGATTTGGGGCCGACTCAAATTTTTTTCAAAGTTTCCATCAACCCTTCCATAATTATTGTCCGCTCAAAAGATTGTAGTGAAATTCAGAAGTATTGAAGGACAGTTAAAATATCCAATTGATAAAAAAAAACAAGTATTGAAAATACAAAATACACTTAACCCAATGAGTTAAAATACATGGATAATTTAACTTCTTTTTTTAATATCTTTTATCCTAGTGGGCACTTTTGCATTTCACCACAGAACTCGATACCTAAAAATGTTTACATTTCTTAAAAAAATATTACAATATAACTAACATGGAATAAATATTTCTATAGCTGCACTTGATACTTAAAACTAAAACAAAATGTTTAACAATCTTATTTCTACATAATTCGAAAGCATGAAATGGCCATAAATTCATACGGGCTGCGATCTCCCAGACCGAATATTAGAGCCATGTGGAATGCGACCATAACATTGTATGAAATTATTGTTAATGAAATGTATACACATATAAATAAGTGGCACATTATCGAGCACCTACACATATAAGACTACGAGAGCTGTTTGTAATGACGGTATAAGCGTACTTAGGTCCGAGGCGACTTACTTTTCCCAGCCACCACACAAGACAGGAAGAAAGACATCGAGAGAGCGGGACATAGATACTGTGTTTTATTTTAACATGAATTGGCTGAAATTTCTACTCTGATAATTCATGTCCCAAATTAAAAAATCCTCCAGTCCCTATCTAGTTTAGTTAAAAGTAAATTCATAAAAACAACAGGGCAGCGGGCACGCCGATACACGTTAAAAAACAACCAAGCGATTTGGTCAGAGATCAATAAACGAATAATTCACCATATAAAATTTGCTCACCTCCATCTATGCTACACAATTCAGATGTCGCTCTATCTAATTGACATGAGAACCACCCACTACTATCCTTATTTTACGATTGAACTCTGAGAGTTCCACACTCGGTCCGTTGGCACTCACTCCGCCTTGGAGTCGGATCGTTTTTTCTTCAGTTTCTGCTCGGCGCCGAAGTGCCGGCAGCCGAACTCGCGCAGAGACGCGCGCACCTCGCCGAACGAGAGGCGCGGCTTCGCGTACGCCTCCGTCGACATGCGTCGCTCGCTCGCCGACGGCGACGTCGGCGGGCACTCGCGGTCCGCTCTCGCCTGAAAGTGCCGCGCTTTACCTCTCGCGTCCGGCTCGACCGTCTTGGAGATGGCGTGCTCGGAGGCGACCTTGGGGATGGCGCTCTCGGGGCGGGGGAGGTCGGGGTCGCCGTCGGTGACCTCGTGGAGGGACTGCGAGTAGTGGCCGACGCAGAAGGGGGCGAAGTGTCGCTCGGCGGCGGTGGGGGGGTAGGTGAGCGGGCGGGCCGCGGCCGGGGCGGGGTAGTGCTCACCGGAGTCCCACGTCTCGTCGTCGGGCTCGTCGTCGAGGTCGGAGTAGGAGGCGGAGGAGCTGGAGGGGGCGGGCGAGGCGGGCGGCGGCGCGGCGGGGCCGGCGGGCCGCCCGCGCCGCGACCACACCGAGCACTCTGGGATCTGCTGCACCACCACCTCCACCTGGACAGTGGAATTATTGAATGGGAAACAAAACTGCTTATTCACCACGACAGGTGGCGTCCAAGCGAGCTCACCTAAAAGATCTGTCAAAGTTGTCAGATACCATAAAAAATCAAACATAATAGATTTGAAAATTAAATTTTCTCAATCTATGTAATTGAAATGACTAATTTTTTTCCATATTATTCCGAAAATAAATTGTTCTTAATTATGCTAATCAAAAGAAGTCTTAGGAAAGAAAATATCACAAAAACATAAACTACAATATTTTGTTTCATACTTTGTGCTGGTCAATGACATTTAAATTTGTTTGAGGACAAACAAAAGCTCTTCTTTCCCTCTAAACCTTATTCTAACTGCATCATGGGGTACATCTATCATCTAAAAACTTGAATCAAGTGAATCAAACTGACAGGAATGACAGTTTTGACGTTTTTAAGGTGAGGTCGCTCATGTGACATCTTTTCTCTTTGTTTCTCTTTTCAGCTTTCAGTTTTCTTCCCAATTTTTGTCACGGTTACTGGCTTTCTTTGGGATGGATGACAGGTTGAATTTAAGTCAGTATGAGAAATACCCTAAGAAATTTTATCGTAGAATACAGACCGAGTATGAGTATGGTTAACACGGATTGGATTTGCTGCTCCTGGCGACAATGCTAGACATGAGAGTGCAACGAATGAAAATGCAACGCTATGACTGACGGGCCAGAGAGCGTGTGTGCAGCGTGGATCCTTGCTTACTACTTATTGCCTACTTCCTAATATGTTAAAAGCATTGTCTAAAAATCTAAATTAAAAAAAAAATATATTTCTAGTGACCCGATTTACATGGATTACACAAAAAAAATGTTTAAACCGGCCAAGTGCGAGCCGGACTCGCACACGAAGGGTTCCGTACCATCGTAAAAGATTTAATACAAAAAAATCACGTTTGTTGTATGGGGGCCAATTATGTAATTATTATTATTTTTTAATCTTACCTATTTGTTGTTATAGCGGCAAAATAAATACACACTCTGTGAAAATTTCAGCTGTCTATCTATTACGGTTACTGAGATACAGCCCTGTGACAGACGGACGGACGGACGGACGCACGGACGGACGGACGGACGGACGGACGGACGGACGGACGGACGGACGGACAGCGGAGGCTTAGTAATAGGGTTCCGTTGGCACCCTTTGGGTACGGAACCCTAAAAAACGTTAGCTTGGTACATACAAAGGGCAACTAAACGTCAGATTGACTTCACTCACTTTTCGTCACTTGCCTGCTCACCCAGAGAGTTCATTTGCCATGGTAACAGCCCAGGAAGGTTGATTTCGATGCACAGATCTTGTGTGTTCTCACTTGTTACTTATGTACTTCAGTGTTATAAGTCATACTTCCATAAATGTATATCATATTTCAATGCACCAATGTTTTCAAGTGAAATTCCTGTGGTACTCCTGTGAGTACCACAGGAGTACCAAGTGAAAGGCAAACAGAGGACGGGTTGCACACCAGTTTGACACCAGAAGTTTTAAAATGTGTATTTTCTAAATGTTTCTACCTGCCGAGCAATAAAACTACTCTACTCTAGGTCAACTAAATCAATTAGTATATCGTTTTTACTGGCAGCTTCTTTCTCATAGTAAAGTTCAACTTGTTTCTCATAGTATGGTTCGAGATGATTTTGTTGGCCATGATATTTGTTGGCCATGGCCATTCATCATGGCAACATGGCCGAGATAAGGCCATGTTGCCACTTGTAAACTTAACCCATGTTGTAAACTTAACATTATGAAATATTAAGTAGATACATACCTATAGGCACGATCATGCATGCGCCGCCATGTACGCATGGCAACAGCACGCAAGATACGTCAATGTATGTGTATCTTGCATACATTGATATGCTTAATATGTATGTGATTAACATTTTATTTCCGTCGCACCCAGTTGCTCCGATAAAATTGTGTAGGTTTTCTCTTGTCCCATATAATATCTGTTAATACTAATGTGTTATTTTTTTTTTTTTTGTTATTGATCGAAGGAAATTACCCATAATTATTAAGCACCTATAAGCAGAAAGAAAACGAGAACTCACTCTGCCAACAAACTACTACTCGCAGTTTGGAGAAGTTTGTTTTAAAAATGTTGTAACACAATTTCATGTTTACTTACAATAAAAAAAAGTTAGCAGCACGAAGCAACACCTTTGGTAAGAAATATGAATATCTGCAGGCAGAAGCACGAATCTCCATTTACGAAATTCCCCCTCTATCAATGTTTTTAAAAAAGATCTCAAAGCTTATTTTCTGTCTTTATGATTTCTTTAATTTTCTCCCTCATACTTCTTTTAGTTTGTCAGTATTTATTTTTATTTTTTATTTCTTTTGCCAATATATTTCTTTTTTCCTTTAATTATATTGTATTAAGTATCATCATTTATTTGTTTTTATAATATATATATGTAGTATTTAGTATTTATTTATTGATATTAATGTAGTTATATTTATGTACAGTTTTATAAGTTATCTATTTTAGCTTAAGTATAATGTGTATTTGTTGTATATTGTGTAGGAATTATGTTTCCTCTAAAGCTATTTCTCCATAGTTACTACTCGCACTACTGCTCACGATACCCAAAGGTAGACTGGTAGAAAATGCCTCCGGCATTAAGTTGTACCTTTTGCCCAAGTTTTTTTGAGTGCAATAAACTTATATAAATAAATAAATAAATAAATAAGCACAGGTAAAGGAGCAACATAAAGGAGACCTTAAAGTCGGAGCTGTAGACTTTGTGTTGCTTGTCTTTGTGGGCGTCGTCCAGTTGCCACTTGTCCAAGCACAGCTTATAGGTCTCCATGTCTGCACCTGGAACATGATGGAGTCTTAATGAATAAGGGGTTTTATCATAAAGGAAATGTAGCACTAAAAAAAATTCAAAGAAAATAGAAAGGAGAAAAGAGAAAAGGAACCCGCATGACATTTCTTTTGCCGATCTCCTCGAGAAGTGAACAGGTCCTACCACACCAAGAAGTGACAGCCTGTATGTGTGCCACTGCACTTAGGGGTACCAGGCTTTACCATAGATAAAAAGAAAGGAGATATGCCATCTAGTGCGCCATCTATGAGACCCGCTATGTCCAATTTTCAAAAAACTATAAACCATACTTATACTTAACATAGTCCCAGATGTATTGGAGGGTTTGTGTGGGTGGGAACTGACTTGACAAACGCATTTTTATAGCACATATGCGCGCGGTGGCGATGTTTCGACTGTGTGGCATACGACGTGCTGCTGTATTCCCATACAATTATATGGCCAATTTGACTATACGAAAGCGATATCCTCCTTCCTTTCGCTTCACAGGGCTTATACTCGCCTAAAGGCGGGATTTGAAGTAAAGAACTTCAGGTGTGGATGTATGCAACAGGGAAGTACGGGGGATGCCCACTGCCGACTTGACTTCCGTTTCCGTTCCTGCGGGACAATGTTTCTTGCCTGGCAAGCCAGTGCGTTCGGGTGTCCTCCAACGAGCCGCGAGCGTCGCTTATAAGCTGCCCTCGTTAGTCGGCTGAGAGGCATCTCCGGCGCATGCCTGTTCAGGAAGAAGAGCTTACCCAGCTTCGAAAATATGGAATGGTGAGGTGTATCATGTACACCGGGAGGTGAGCCTGCCGAGCAAACAGCTCACGTTTCTTTCTTTAGCAATCTAGGCTACAAGGGTGAGCATTAGAACTCCGGTACTTAAAAAGTATGTGGACTTCTTCTACGTTGGAGTGCCTCTCACCATCAGGAGTGCCTAAGTAATCCGTCAAGCTGGCATAACCTACCGCAGATGTTCTCTGCTGACATTGAGGAAGTTAGGGGTAATAATACATTATAGATTTTGACAACGCCAAGTGTTCCTTATGTGTCCCAAAGGCTGAATAATAAAGCACGAACTGACGGAATTCTCGCGGCTGGTACTAGTGAGGAACACTCGTGCGGGGACAAGCAGGCGGAGACTAGAAGGTAGAAGGCTAGACTCAAAAAAGTATACGAGAAGCCATAAGCAAGGCACACGTCAAAAGATAAGTGAAAAGAACTATAGCACGGCACGAGAGAGCGACTCACTGTCGGCGAGCGGCTCGGCCCGCGTCGCCTGCACGCCGTGCGCCACGAAGAACGTGTTGAACCAGAAGTGGAAGAGCTTGTCCTTGCCCATCATCTTGGGCTTGTGCCACACCTCGACCTTGACGTCGCCGGTGAGCGGCGCGCACTTGTCGAGCGCGATCGTGAGCTGCGTGTCGCCCTTGCGCACCTCGTGGCAGCCCGAAGTGAACTGAAACATGCCGGTCGGATGTTTATTATTTATTATATTTTTTTTACCAAGAAAGGACACCAAACAGCTGAATGCCAGCATATTTTTATGCAACCTGACATTCATAGATGACAAGGAAGTGACTAACTAAAAAAAAACTTATAAACATGAAAAGTGATAACCATACTTGAACATGATTTATACACATCAGCCTAGGCTGCCTGTCTAATATAAAATAAATAAATAAATAAACCTGACATGGATTGTTAATGCCACACAACTACCGTTATGATATCAGCCCAAAGCGACACATTCCCGAAGGAATTAAGTGCCATGCCAGGACCTTCCCTTTACGAGCATGGCTACACTAAACTAGATGGAAAACACGGACAATTTATCATTGCCGCCATCGCATTACATGAAAAGGTAGACGAAGTGGGAATGACAAACTTGCCTGGCTTCCATCCAGTTCAATGTAGCCATTCTCATCCGGTGAAGCACCTCTGAGCGCGGTCGGGTTTTGGAAGGGTGACCATTTTCAACCGTTGCGTGGTTCAGATTCTACGTAAAACTATAGGTCCCCTTCCTAACTTACTAGGTAGTAGGGTTAATCACACCCGGGTTGGTAACATCACATTGAATGAACAATGGTCGAAACGGCAATGAAAATTGTCCGTGTTTTCCATCCAGTTCAATGTATCCGAGCAATATAAGGAAGGTCCTAGCATAGCACCTATTTCCCATGTGGTGGGTTAAGTTAATATCAGACGGTCAGTTTGGTGTTAGCCATCCTTGTGAAAAAAAAAGTTCAACACTCTTTGCACACATGGACATGGACACTCGCCCGGGTTAGTACCATCGCATTGGATGAAAATCTAGACGAAGGCGGAATAAAACAACTGTCCATGTTTTCTATCCAGTTCAATGTAGCCACGCTCATCAACTCCAAGGTGTTTGCGCTAATATGACTGTGGGTTAGGTATTAGACATCAATGACCACTTACATAAAAAAGAACTGTTAATATACACGGTGATAACCCAAGTAGGTGACATTCCCGAAACATTCACATACTGTTGCCGAAAAAGTAGGTTTTTTTGTTTTGTTTTGACCTTTTGTTTTAAAATTTTCGATTTCTAATACTAGTATGAAAACATAGTATTTCGTCATAGGAATCGCACTGCATTTACAAAAAGTAGATTTTTTTTTATAATAAATGTGAAAATTTACATTCGGATCGACGCAATAAAATTGGCGGCGGCGCGCGGTCAGTTGCGAGACAGCAAACGCGTGACCTTGGCAGTGGCGCGAACACATGGCGTGCTTACACCATTCCAAAGGGCAATTGTCGCTGAGGCAAAAGTTTGGATTAAAACTACAATTTTTTTTTTACTACTTTAGATTTAATTTTTAAATACCACAAAATGATCAGTATACGAAATAGTTAAATAATCGGTATTAAAATAGAAATGTCGCGAAAAAAATTAACACCGTGTATATATTATTTTTTCAAGAGCGACAAGAACATAGTGAATATCCATGAATTTGGAGACCCTTCAACTCCTCTCTCTGTATTCTATCGTCTTTACCATGGATAATGCTCGACTGAGCTGCATAACACTGTGCCTCCGTCCCCTTTCTACCTTCGGTCAACGAGGAACAGGGAGAAAATGCACATATTCACAGTCAACATTCCAAAAATTACAACCCACCGATCATATTTAGTTTGACGGCTTACCGCGCTGGTGAGGAGCAGGATGTTCTGCTAGAAGTTTCCCTGAAGATGGAGCCCATGTGTGGCTCCGAAATGTCAAGCAGCACGTCCTGCTCCTCACACCCGCGGTAAGACGTCAAACTAAATATTGTATTATGTCCCGCGTAAGTTTTAAAATAGTGATAACCCACCGATCTTCTAGCGCCTTCATCTATAGGTTCGGAAAACAATGGAATGAACTCACTTCAGAGGTATTTCCCCCAAAGTACAACCTGGGGTTCCTCAAACGTGGTGTTAAGAAGCACCTGGCCGGCCAGCATTGTTTTCGCATGTAAGTTCTAAATCCCATGGGCGTCATCGGGCACCTTAAGAGGTCCTGGCGTGCGCCATATGCCGCAATGGACATAAAAAGAAAAGTGAACGCACCTTGACGGAGGAGCCGACCTGCGTGACGCACAGCTCGAGCGTGCACTGCCCGTTGAGCGACGGCGGCGGGTGCATGGTGAGCGAGCGGATCTGCACCGTGTTGGGGCGGTAGTGCAGCCGGCCCGCGCACAGCGCCGCCCAGTACTGCACGTAGCGCCGCTGCGACGGTATCGTCACCCCTGCAATAGTACATTCTATAGATAAAAAGGGAGGAGATATGGCATCGAGCGCGCCTACCAAGGGAGGACCCTACCTTCAAAAACTACCAATCCAACTCAAACATTCATGCAACATGCAAACATAGTCGCAGACGTATCGGAGGGTTCGTGTGGGTGGGAACTGACTTGACAAACGCTATTTAAGAGCACATTCGCGCGCGGTGGCGATGTTTAGACTGTATGGAATACGATGCGCCTCCAAATTCGCATACAATTATATGGTCATTTTGACCATATAGCGGAGACGCGATACCGACTGCATCCTTTATCTGCAGTTGTACATTCTTTGATGTTACCATTTATTGTTTACTGTAGTTTATTATTTTTATTTGCTTATGTTCCGATGGTCCAGTAATAGGTTAGGATAAAAAAAATCGTTCCTAGGTTGCAATTTCGGTTTATGTTATTTTAAATAATAATTTTTCTTTTCCCAGGGACAATATCTTCAAATTAGCAATTGGTCTCTACGGACTCATTCTACTATATTATGTATCTATATATTACGTCTGTGCTTACAAGACAAACAAAATGCAGGAGTGAGACATCAACTCAAGTACCACTACCGCTAGAAAGAGACAGATGGAACTCATGTGCCCAATGAGACAAATTCTCAAATCGTTATCAATACATAGGAGTCACGCTCAAGAAATTTTAAATGTTTTTTTTTTTGTGATATCTTATGATTTCTCTAGTTTTACATAAAGAGAGCATGGTGACCTGTGTATTTATTTATAAAATGTTTAGTGAACGAGAGCAAAAAACCCAGACAAAAAACCTTTTTTTAAAGTAAACTAGCAGCCCGTCCCGGCTTTGCACGGCCATAATATCATTTAAAAAAATTTTATTTTGACACAATGATACACAAATAAACCCTTTTTACGTAGAGTTCCTACATTGAAATATTTGAAATAAAAAAAACTTACGATATTATTATTACATGATTATTAGTTATTAGAGAAATAATAAATTCAAAGTGCAATAAGGAGAACCGCGGCCTCCGATGCACTATTTATAGGCACGCTCCCGCCGCAGCGCCGCCCCGGCCGGCCGGTACCGCCGCAAACGCTACGTCCCGCAATTTTTAAATCTGTAATATCTTCGAAAATATTCATTTAAATCATATGCTGTAAAGGGCGATATAGATCTATAATAAATCAACAATGTATTTAAGGTATTTAATCTGATAAGGATTAATGCTGTATTGGTTAAAATCGCTTCGAAAATTAGCCATTATTTGTCGTAAAAAGTAAATGACCAAAAAATGTTATTGTGGGATATCCATAAGAGATAGACATATACCATCGCGGAGTTTTCTGTAGACTTTTTCAATGTATACAATACTTAGTACATTATTTTGATAAATCTCTTAGGGTTCAGCCTGCGTTTGCAATGTAAGCGGAAAAAAAATAATTTTTACGACATCACATTGGAAACCTCAAAAATAACAGTATTTCTCCGCTATTTAATGGATGTTATTATACATATAAACCTTCCTCTTCAATCACTCTATCTATTAAAAAAAACGCATCAAAATCCGTTGCGTAGTTTTAAAGATTTAAGCATGCATAGGGATATAGGGACATAGGGATATAGGGACAGAGAAAGCGACTTTGTTTTATACTATGTAGTGATAAGGGATAACCCACTGATTCTTTGTGGATCAAATTTCTTAACTTTTCCTCAATATTTCAAAGTAAAACTGAAAACATAACTTCATCATTATTTTGAAGCTACATGGCGGTTTAGATTTTTATTTATTAAAAAAATTATGTCAGGACATTTTGTATGAAACGATTTTAGTCTCATTTGTCAGTTGAATATCTTTGCATCCTAAGCCAGTTAACCAGTTTATTACTTTTTTTTTGTCAACTGTGTTTCAAAAACCCGAATTAGATCAGTCAATATGTGATCTGACAGTTGCAAAATTAATATGGATGCAGATTAAGAAGATGATGATGAAATTATTGATTATGATTCAGAATTCATAAACAATGAAATTCTTGTTTAATTGTTATTATAAACACATTCATGACAGCCTTATCTGACCTGGTTGATAATGAAATATCGACATTTACCTGATCACTTTATGACTTCTTTCCAATAAATAAATATACCTGGCAACACTATATTAAGCCAGTTTGCGAAATTGTAGCATACACTTCGTACATTAGCTCGCACGGCAGCCGCGCTTAGTTAAGACTATATTTTCAGCGCGAGCAAGCACCCATGAACACAAGCACTGACGCGCTCAAACATGCCGTGCGACGAACGATTTTCTGGCAGTTTTTAAGAGTATAGCCCAGGAGTATGAGCATTTTAAAATCCGTTACATATTCCAATTAACATCTAAATGAAGATTTTATTGTAACTAAAAACTTCAAAACAAATTAAAAAAAATATGCTAAAATCAAACTATTAAAATAATAATCAGTTTACATGGAAATGTTTGTCACCAAAGAGTTATAGTGGAATAACAAACTAGGAAGCTACCTGCAACAACTTCTAGAGGTAGGATGCTTGGAGGGACAAAAATCAATGGTTGCTACATACTCCATCACTGGGTCCAGTTTTTTTTTGGATGAAAATCACTTGGCGTCTTTTCTAACAATGGTGTATTGCAACGCGACTAGTGCATATCGCTGGGACGATAGCCTACACTAGCATAAAAATAATCCACTTCAAAAGTGAATACAGCAGACTCTCGTTAATTCGAAACTGGAGGGACTCTAAAAATATTACGAATTATCAAGTGTTTGAAATATCAAATGGTTCGAAATTTTTGAGAGAAAATAAATAAAACTTCGAATTATTAAGTGTTGATCAATTATTATTTATTAAATGCTATTCTACAACAATGACAAAAGTTTAGAGGTACTTTCTTGTACATATTCATAATGTGAATTAATTAATATTTTGAAAGAACTCTGTTATACTGGTTTGCTTCAAAGCACATTGCTGCTAACTAAAACAAATGTTTAATCTGTATAACAAGGAAAGAGTAACAGTAACTGAAATATAACCAAACAAAGCAATTTGTGAGGAAGTGTGTGTCAAACTTATCATAACAAAAACAAAAGCTCGTGTGTAAAAGCTTGCACCTTTCCTACATCCCAAGGGTAGGTAGGAAGAGAATACCTTTTGGCATTAGGCCCGCCTTTTGTAAACTGTTTTTATAATGGAGTACAATAAAGAATTTTATTATTATTATTACATTTCGAGTTTTTGACGCCCGAATTAACGCGTCCTTTTGTAATATAGTAATGATTTTTTCGTTCTAATTACCAAATGCATAAAAAAATATTGATTTAGTTCGAAATATAAAGAGATTTTGTAGTTAACTCATGATAACTTTAATTATAGACAGGTTCGAATTATCGCAGATTTGAATTAACGAGAGTCGACTGTAATTAAAAAAATTAACATATAATGACAAAACTTGCTACCCGAAATACCTTTCTTATCGTGTGCTCGCGCTTGCCCGTAAAAACTTAACGCCTCCTCCGCTGTCGCAAACTTCCCGCTGTACAGAAGGTAGCAGCAAACCATAGTTCCTGAAACACACACAATACACATTTACAAGTCCTTTGAATTGGAGACACCTATATAAAACTCGAAGAAAGGAAAATAAATAAGCTGAAGCTTTCTTTGTTCATTAAGAAGGATTAGATCGAGTCAAAATAATCATATTCGAAATCCTATTGAAATTTCTGATTATTGTTCTTTAAATAGAGGTGAGATGACATCTTCTGGGTCCCACGATTTATTAATGATTCACAATAATCATGGAAGCAATCACAGAAGACATTACAACATTATGCGCAGTAAAAGGAAGGTCCTGGAATGGCACCGGGTTGATAGTCTCTATTTGTTGTATTAGGCTAATATTTTGACAGCAAATGTAGTATTAGCCATCCATGTCCAGTTACCCACTAAAATATTGGCTTTTTTTTAAGACGTTTACATATGCGTTTTCTTGTTTTGAGAGTATTTTCCAAATGTTAAACATATCAAAATACCTATTTCAAAGTAGATTTTTCGGAATCAAATCAAAAACAAAACTTCAAATTGCATCAAAACTTGCTTGCTAATCTGGATTGCTCAGTCATACAGATGACAATGCTTACTAGACAAATGTACCATAAATTTATCACCAACATGCCAATAGGGCTTCTTCTAAATAGGTTTAGCAACACAAAGGCTTTTGTTCTTGGGGCAGTTAAGGCCCTTTTTAAGCATTGTCTCCTGTTGTGCAATTTTTTTTAAAGGAGCACAAAGAAATGGCTGCTAGAAAAAAACGTGAAAGCCATTTCTTATGAGCATTTAAATTTTTGGTCCTGGGTAGAAAGTTTGTTTTTTTATTTTACAATGCATTTAAAGAATTAACAAAAGCCTGTTATAATAGCCTGAACAAAGGCCTGCCAAATTGCATTTTCCATAGTGCACAAAGAACTTGCAGTGATTAATTAATTTGGAGCATGCAATTCAAACATACTATACATGCAAAATTTCTGTGCATGATTAGCATATATTTGGATGCACGGAAATAATAAGTGTCAATGTCAATATTGTATTTATTTTATTTATGTTTTCTGTTTCTGTGACTGAATATATCCAGCCTTCACATTTTATTAACGATTCATTTCCAAATAAGCTGATGGTGCTTTTCAACAGAGCAATTTGTTAATCCTTCTATACATATTTGATTACGTCTGCAAGTCCAAGGTCCGCTGAAGGTTACATTTGAATGTATTTTATGAGCACATCACCCCTGTTTTATTGCAAGACGCAGATGTATTTGAATTGCAAGCATGCACACTTTGACGTGCGATTCACTTTAGCATTTATGTCGAGATTTTGCGGTCAGTTCAATAGGTATGGGATTAAAATTTTCGAAGAGCCTTTTAGTCTATGTCGAGACAAATATGTTTGAGAGCCCCCAAATCAACCATCCCATCTCCAAAACCTGACGCATGACCTGAACTTTAGATACCGCCGGCCAAGCAGGTCTCAAAATTGGTGGGAGTCATCCAACAGGGTTCTTCTTTATTTCACACTGGACCAAAAACTGCTCTCTCTCTACAAGGCGAGGATACAGTCTTGCGTGAAGTATTGTTCGCATTCGTGGGACAGGTCAACTAAGTACTGCTCGGCTCCCTAGAATCTATACAGCGCCGTGCCGTGCGTATCGACAAAGACCCCGAGGTATCGCAGAATTTTGAGAATATCTAACTACAAAGGAATGTAGAGTCTCTCAGTGTTATATTGTCTGTGCTGTCGCGAAGAATGCTCTTCAGAGGTACATAACGGTCTGTTGCTCAACACACAACAGGCAGGGAAAGCACCCATTGTGATGAAGCATTGCCGCCGTGGTTTTTGCAGTAACTGTGAAAGTTCGAAAGCCCATGGGCGTCACCGGGCACCTTCGAGTATTCGGCGTTATTCGGCGAATGCCATGTTTCGCTCTATACATGAAAAAAAAATTGTCATCCTGAGTGAGAATTAGATGCACAACAATTTGCGTTGTCCACATTTTTTTTTATCGAATTAAATCAACATTTGAGACAAATTGTTTTGAATACATATAAAGTAAGTCGGTATCTATAAACAGATGCATGTTGGTAATGGGCAAAGTAGTAAGCTTATGGATGATCAAATCACATTTGTAATTGTGGGTTAATTAACTTCTCAAAATCCACACGAGCCTTTGAAAGGAATTTGCTATTTAACAAATAATATTGATTCATTACCGTAGATGTTATTGTGGTCGGTATAAATTTTTAAATGCATTATAACTCCATCAGCTTGTATTTGCTATTCCTTGTGGTCATGGCTCCTAAACACTTTTCTTTGTTATTGACTGCCATAATTAAGTTGTGATCTGTTTGTTAGTGGTTCGCTGATCAACATCTTGACGAGAAAACGTCATCTCGGTTTGAAATTCTCGGTTTATGCATCACTACCTTAATTATGTACGTTGAATCCAAATGATGAAATTACTAAATAAAAGGATAGTTTTATTTTAAGATATTAGGGGTACTCCTCTTTGGGAAAGAGGTGTACTCGAAATGTCAGGTTCGATCCAGCAGTCTTTTAGGCAACATCCAAGAATGTAACCCAAATAAGGCCAACCTGCGACCCAAAAAACATGCGCAGAAATCGTCACGGGTGGGCTAAGAAGTTACCCAGAGTTACCAGAATTTAGATGCAAATTTGTGATTTTTAACATGTACGAAATTTATTTAATCAGCATAATTGCAACCCTAAGCCAGGGGGAAATTAATTGGTTTGCCGCTTCATATGAAGAATTGCCAGATGTTTTCCAGATGTAATTGTGTAACATGAACTACTAATTATAATAGTTCTTATAATGGAGTTTTTTATTGCAGATTTAATATTTAAAAAAACATTATCAAACTAACGATCAAGGACGACGCTCGTCAGCCTGTGAGGCATTGGTTAATAAAGGGTTTGGTTAAGGCCCTGGTACTAGCCAAATCACAAGTTAGACGAGGCACCCCAAGTTAACTAACTAAGTCTGACGATTAGAAGTGTCATTTTTACAATATATGATTCCTGGTCTAGGAATCAACCTATTTTCGTTAATGTATGTTTCCATTTTCTATACAAGATGATTGTGGAAACGGTGTCCATTTCCAAACTGTTTTGACTAAATGTAGAAATCTAAAAGCAAATGGAATTATTTGTTTATGCATACATGCAATCATATTACTTTATGTGAAAAATCGACTTTTTTATCATTATTATTTAAATGAATAATGGAATCAAAAAATATTAACAAACCATTATCAGCCTGGAGTTCTATTTGGACTTGCTGAGGGTTTCACTACATATTATTAAATTGTATAGGTGTATTTGTATGGCGCGAGTAGTTGACTAGTCCTAACGCCTTAATATTGGTTAATAACACATTTAAATTAAGTGAGAGTGAAGGAAAACTTAGTAGCGGAATGCTGCTAGACACCAAAAGTGGTTAGATCTAAAGCGCTGAAGTGGCCACACTGGCCAATCAGCCAAGACATCGGTACGCAGCAATATTTTACAGAGCGCAGGGGGTCCGCTCACCTGTACGCCCCTTGCCCGCCTTGCAGTGCACGGCGGCCACGTTGCGCGCGTCCTCACCGAGCCACCCGTGCACGTCCACGCAGAACGGCCGGATGATCTCCATCTTGGGCGGGTTGTGGTCGTCGAACGCGTACGTCGACACCTGCAAAGCGACACCCCGCAATCGATCAACTTCGTGCGGGCTCGAGAATTAGGGAGACGGGACTGGTAGGTGAAGGTCTAAGGAACTATTATAAAAAAATCTAACTAATAACCATTTAGTGTAATTTTCACGTCCAGTTCAATGTGGCCGTGCTCATAAAGGGAAGGTCCTGGCATGGCACCTTATTCCTTCGGAAATGTAGTGTATTGGACTAATATCATAACGGTAATTGTATGGTATTAGCCATCCATGGCAGGTTGCATAAAAATAATAATAATGATTTTAGAAATTATTAGGTAATAAAAATAATTATCGTTTAATCAATTATTGATTTAATAAAATTCTTATTCTTATTAGTGACCGACTGTACTTTATTCAATATTAGGCCATATTTTCCTTAAAAACTATTTTAGCATTCATCAATATTTTTCATAGCTTATATTGATTACCATTAAAATAGGCTTTATTTATTAAATATAAATAGTTCTTATCACAAAAAATTGGCATATTCTGGCTTTTTTATGAACACACAGCATGAGTGGCTTTGCCACAGGATGTAAGGTCCCCAGGATAGGCCAAATACGCTTCACCCCGGGAAACCACGCTCATTGAGGCAATATGCCAGCCGATTTGCGGACTATTTTACGGCTATCGAGCTTGCTTCGATTCTTTTTAAGACTCCCAGTCGTTCAAAATGAGGAAACACTGGGAAAACACGCACTGGGTCTTACTACACTTGAACAAAGAAGACAAAGAGGAGACCTCATCGAAACTTTAAAAATATTAAATGGTCATTACGACGTAGCCAACTTTAATTCAATGTATACAATGAACACCATCGAGAAACTCCGTGGACATTCCTTAAAACTAAACCGAACTAGTTTAAATTCCAACCCAATAAGCACTTTCTAACCAACCGAGTAGTGGACTCTTGGAACAAGCTACCACAAGAAGTAATAAGTGCTGTATCAGTTAACAGTTTTAAAAATCAACTTGACAAACATTTGAAAAAAAAAAACTCATTAGTAGACCCCCATTGCCAGTAATCAGATTCACATCTAAGGTTGCAGGTCTTTGGCCATTCCGTTCGGATAAAAGTTATAAAAAAAACTTATACATATTCTGTGCTGCTGTCAGTGTAATGTTTTGCGACGGTTTTTCGGAGGTACGCAGCGGAGGTCATGTCGGGTCGGTCTTGTAATGTAATGTAATGTAATAACAGAAACAAAAAAAAATTTAAAAGATATTTAAAAAGTGCACTGAACACGTGAAGTACACGCATCAGCTTGAAGCTTCTAGTGTATATAAATAAATAATAATAATAAAGGCACTCGCCAGCAGACAATGGTAAAAAGGCCCTCACTCTTGTTTTAGTTTAGTTAGCGGGGCCGCTCTTCTCAACAGGAAGGCGAGGGTTCGATACCTGTTGGCTGCACCACTGTCCGTCTCGTTTAGAGTTTGATGAGTGCATTAAATATGCAACACTAATGATTTACGGTCAAGTAAAAACATTGTGAGAAAAGCCACCGCTTCAGGGGATAGACTTTCTAGAAAATAGCGAGGAATGGACTTGCTATTCAATATTTGTGAACAACATCATTGAGTCACCTCAGTCAACGAGGTTGACAATGGTCAACCGCTGGGTACTCTTAAAACCGTATCTCGGTGCTTGGCAATTTGGTTTCAATGATGATGTTAATTAATTTTTTCATTCATTGTTTTAATTTCACCAGGTTACTTTTATAATATTTTTCTAATGCGCAGTTGACACGTTGACAGCTTCGAATGCAACGCACACAGGCAC
Source organism: Incurvaria masculella (assembly GCA_946894095.1). Taxonomy (NCBI): domain Eukaryota; kingdom Metazoa; phylum Arthropoda; class Insecta; order Lepidoptera; family Incurvariidae; genus Incurvaria; species Incurvaria masculella. Next base: position 12,436,504 of record OX335657.1, on the reverse strand, counting down.
AGATGACCGCTCTGCATTGTGCCTATTTATATATGCTTATCATTCAGAATCGTATATTGCGCCATGCACTATCGCCGCCTTATCAATAATCTGGCGAAGGACACGGCGGGGGCAATGGCACCTGAACAATCCTATTCGTAACCGCTAGGTTTGCACAAGTGTGCGAAACTCTCCGTGCCGCCAACCTAAAGTGCACCTACACAAACAAAAATGTTGCCCATCGTAGCGAGACCAAGCGCCAAATGTCATGCAGCTCCTTTGTAAGAGTAGGTCCCGCCGAGGTGCAGTGGACAACTAACAATTACTAACCTTTTGTTCCGAAAAAAAATAATCGTGAAACCAGCTGGTTGACTCACGCCTGTCCATTATTTTAATCCATAATTTACCTGCCAACACAGAAGTGGATATGTTGAGGCTAATGGCCAAAGTGCAGGTCCAGCTGGCTAGAACCAGGTGCAACCAAACCTAATCGTACTGAGTTCTAGCCACCATTTTTTTTTTTTTTTATGTGACTGGACATGGATGGCTGATACCACAAGTTCTGTCATAGTATTAGCCCAACACACCACATGGGAACTAGGTGCCATGCCAGGACCTTCCTTATATTGCACGGCTACATTGAACTGGATGGAAAACACGGACAATTTTCATTGCCGCTTCGACCATCGTTCATCCAATGCGATGGTACCAACCCGGGCGGGATAAACCCTACCACCTAGTAAGTAAGGAAGGGGACCTACAGCTTAACGTGGAATCCGAACCACGGCCAGCCTCTCTCAACGGTCGAATGGTCACCCATCCAAGACCAGACCGGACCCAGCGTTGCTTAACTTCGGAGAGCGATCGCCGAAGTGTCGCGCCACTGGGCCACTGAGGCTGACATTGATTGGTTATACTAACAAAGTTCGTATTTGCCTTGGTCATTCTCGACGTCCTTTACCGAATTCACAAACAGATTACACTCATGATGGATACTGCATGAGAAAAAATTAATAAAGTTTCTAGATCTACCGACTGATCACAATGAGAGCTGACCACACGGTTTACCGCAAACCTACGCACACCAACAGGCACCGAAAGGCTAACCCTCTGAAGTAAAAAAATGCGCGATGGGTTAAAGGTCGCAGAGGAGCTAAATGGACGTGTCAGAGGTCCTCCAGGTCGCGGTGCCGCGAATCCTGAATATGTCCACCGAGTGGTTGATGAAGCCAACAATATGAAATAATGCTAGACCTGGTTTTAGCCTACGGCGACCGGCCGCACCTAGTGGTAAGCTAAGAATGATCTGCCTGAGATTGGTTACACTTAGTTCTAGCCGGCTAAACCTAGGCTTAGTCTCGCACCAAGTATTGACCAAAACATATCGCACCTTCATAATGAAAGTGACCTAAACCAAAATTTCGAGATTTTGAGTTATCCTACTAAATCGACCGAAATAAACTTGTTTAATAATACTATAGTTCGAAAACAGCCGTATTTACGCTAGTCAAGGACGAATGCATTTTTGGGGCTCTTTTCAATAATCAATAACAATAAAAGTTTCGTACCCCGCAAACTTATTTTTTTAATTGCCAAAATTCTTAATTTTTGGATTAGGTCTCTTTCGTCCTGAAGGTGGGATATGTCTCCATTGCTTCGGATACAGACCTCAGTACCCAATTAGATCTTTGTTAGTGCAAATTGAAAACTGACTCACGGTCGCTGCAAAACTGATATAAATGAAAAAAAAAAAAACACATGCACAATGCATAATTTTTATCTGTCTACGGTACTGATTAATTGCAAAGCGAAACAAAGGGAGTGTGTTATAATTCGCAGTAATTTGTGATCGGTTGCTATGGTGATTCACATTGCACACTTGTGTGGACTTAGCTCAATGATACTGTATTGTCAACCTCAACCAACGTCCTCCGACTGTAAATGGTGGAACTAAATCACATAGCTACTGTTGTTTAGCATAAACTAAATTAGATAATTAAATTAAATTTTTTTGTCTATTCAGTTTTTGTTATTTTTAAACGATTCAGTTTTTGTTAATCTTCAAAATGGCGGAGTCAGTTTGAAAAATGTACAAAAATGTCACCAAACTTTTGTTTGGTGTGTGTTAATACAGTGGGAAAAAATATAAGAAAAATAATAAGATTTTGTTTTAAGGTATGCACTATCCGACATGTTCACGGTAGCTGGTTAACAACTTCGCTACGGTCCAAGATTCTCAGGCAAAGTGAAGGCAGGTTTGAGCCAAGCCAGCAGTAAACTTTTTTATTTTATTTTTCGTTTTAGTTTGCAACCCAGCCACTAAATGACAGTACAAATATTGATACACCATTCGAGAATTCGTTGGTAACCCAACCGCTTGGGGTAGCACTAGCGATTCCCAGTAAATTACCAAAGTTGCCTATCTAGGAGCCACCAGTTATTTTTGTGCAGGCAATACTATATAAAACTCTATCACTGAGGAGTCAGCACGTGTAGAAATCGGATACATGGACAATTTTATCAATATACATACTTTTCCCACGTGTTTAGTGGGTACGTGTACTGATTTACTCTGGTCATATTTAGCTTAATTGCAAAGTGCATTTGAAGTGATAACGTCAAGATAGCACAGGATAGGTAATTCATTGAGAGCTCTGTATTCAACTTGAACAAACTAAGGTGAATGATAATAAAGCCATAAACTTTATTTCACTCCACGTCATTCAACTATACGTCCACTCCTAAAAAAAAACTTTCACAGGGAACTGAAGTTTACAGAAAAAAATATAAATATTTTTACTGGATATTGGGAAAACATTGGATACTATTTAGTTGGCCTGTTATTATTACACAAGCATCTTTAATATTACATACTTACATATTTCATATACATACATACATAAAAATACAACATCTTTGTAAATTTTTTTCTATTGCGAATGTAATATTCTATGTCTATGGACTTCTTGTCTGAAATAAATAGTTATTTTTATTATTTAAGCTGGTAGTACATACTGATTGATAATTTATGAGTGCAATTGTATTGTTTTAGTTGTTTTGTTTTTTTTTTTTAAATATTGTCTATTAGGTATTAGAATGAGTTGACTGAGGGTGCGCTTATGGCGTCCTCAGATTTCCAGGCGCTTATGACTCTGTGTTTCATAAAGTCCTCTCTGGGGTTGGATTTAGGCTGAGATAAATAGTCGTAATAGAAACTAAGACAAACGCAAAGTAGTACGTCCCTGACAAATTTTGTATGGACGAAATATCAAAGTAATGCAAAGTGACGTCACAAAGTACCACTTTTCGTTAGTCCAATGCTGAGATTTATAGACCTTACACGTGCTTGGCCAAAGTATACCTTCCGACTGTCAAATTCGACATTTGTTCCATACAATTTATGTCAAAACTGACAATCCCAAGGCATACTTTGGCTCAGCCAAGTATGAATCTTTATGAATCTCAGCATTCTCAGTCCCTGTAACGACTATTTATCTTAGCATTCGTTTCTGTTACGACTATATCTGAGCCTTAGGCTGAGATAAATAGTCGTAACAGAAAGTAAGACTAACGAAAAGTAGTACTTTATGACGACAATTTGAATTACTTTGAGATTTTGTCCATACAAAATGTGTCAAAGTGACGTCACAAAGTCCTACTTTGGGTTAGCATTAGTTTCGGTTACGAATATTTATCTCAGCCCTAGACTTGGGCCATTTTAGTTTGAATGAGTGACCGCGAAGTTGTTCTTTGGTTCTGTTTCGTACATTGACTGTAAACTTTGGTACATCACAGCGTTCTTTTAAAATTTTATATAGTTTCTATCAAATCTCCGCGTTGCCTTATTTCCTCAACAGTTATTAGTCCTATGATGAGATTCATAAAGATTACTCGTACTTGGCTAAGCCAAAGTATTCCTTCCGCCTGTCAGTTTTGACATGAAATGCATGGAACGAATGTCAAATTTGACAGTCGGAAAGAATTCTTTGGCTAACCCACTTGGGTTAGCCAAAGTTACGTCTATATATTTCAGCACTAGTGCCTGTAAGCGATCCTCTTATTGTACTTACGTATGAGTACTTTGTGATATAAAATATGACCATCGAATATGACGGTGCCGAGATGATAAGGTGGTCAAGTCTTGAGACCCACGGCTGTGCAACGGCTCTTGCACATCTTGCTTTGCTTGGTAACTTCTTTAGTGCGATTTAGATTTGGGTAGTCGTGGCGCGTTGGGTAGTCACACCACGCGCGCCAGGCCATTGCCAAGGTGCGCCAGTTTTACAAAAAAAAACACTTGCGATAAAACACTCACCCTTTCATGGAATTTGCACGCGTTGTATCGCCTCTCCGAACAGAGATTGTATATTTTGTAGTGGTCCTTGTGTTTCTGCTCCAGGAATTTGGAGACGTCGTCGATGTGGTTCCTGTAGACGGCCTCCAGCTTCTCCGCGGGAAACCCCATCGCGATGAGCCGGTCTGTGATGTCTGAATTACAAGAGTTAAGGAACACATCCACCGAATGCGGGGAAATGGAAACTGGCTTGCAGGGGCCTTTGGTTTATTTTAATTTGAACTAATATCACACCCACAATAAAGATATTAGCCCAACACACTGCATTCACGAAGGAATTATGTGCAATGTCAGGACCTTCTTTTTGCCGAGTACGGCTACATTGAACTGGATTTTTTTTCCATTCGGCACCATTTCCGGTACCAACCCAGACTTCCCTTACCACCTAGTAGGGGAAGGAGGCCTACACTTTTACATGGCTTCCGAACCATGGAACGAGAAAGAAAGTGGTGCATGAACAGGACGGAGATTTGAACCCAGACCTCTGGTATTGAAAGCAAATCGACGATTCAGAGTTAGTCTTGGAACATAATTTAACAAACCATGAATATCTTCATATAGCTCATATCTACATTAAATAATAGCCATACAAAATCCTGTGCAAATAAAAATTCATAAACCTGATTTTCAACAATATTTCTGAATCACAAATTTCAACAATAACAAACTTTTGCAGTGTGTTAATTGTCCACTTGTAACTTGAGAACGAATTAACCATCTTGTATGTTGTTCGAATCTATGAAAGCTTTATTATTTATTGGGTTTATAAAAACTCTTGCATACACATAACAAAAGCCAGCTGTTCACAGTGCGAGAAGAAAGCATAAGAAATGTGTCACCCAATCGTGAAAAACTCCTCCAAATATACAATTTATGTAACAGCATAACCTGATTTTAACAGCCTACAGAAAAACCCAAACCACAATGCGTAAATGCTTATGAGATTATAGTCTGTGGATAGTGTACTGATCATCAGCCGTGTTAACTTGTGTAAATTTGTGTCATAATTATCAATTCAACTCATTTTTAATGTCATCTCAAATAAGTCACGGCAATGGAAATAATGTGGAAGCATTTTCCCTTTGATCCATTATTTATTTGGATACTCATACAGTCGTATTTAGAGTAATGTGAGAATTTATTACGCGGACTAGCACGGACTAACCATATGAAATGCTATTTAGTCCGGCGAAAATTCGCGTGTTAAAGTTAGTCCACCCATTCTTAATACTGCTGTTAGTGTTTAGAATAATGCGGTAGATATGGGACATTCTTTTGGTTCCTCTCAGGAAAGACATTTCAGTAAAACCGATTAAGAAACCGACAAAACAGTTTGCAGTCTGCGGGGATCCTAAATATTTTTTTTTCATGAAAGAAATAAAAAAAAATGGATCTCGACAACAATGCAACCTTCTAGGACTTCCATAAGTAAAAAAAAGATTAAAAACGGTCGGTAAACACGTCTTGCAGAAGCGTTCACACGGGCAACAGTGCTGTCTGACAGTCTGTCCGAGATTTATCGCGGAAGTTTACTTCCTCGTGGAAATGGGGCCTAACAGGATTACTTGCAAGTAGACTTCCTGGTGGATCAGTCCTGTTATTTTATTTATAATAAAGTACAATGCTAAAATGTGTAAAAAAGAAATATACTGTAACTAATACACATAAGTTTCTTGCCAGTTATTCTTTGCTGGGATTGTTTAACTGGCGAATGATAAAATATGACAAATCCGAGTACTATCTATGATGATGAATAAACAAAACAGTCCATGAAAAAATAATAAACTGCAAATTATATCAATAATCACTTTTTATCAGGACACTATGAACACTTCAATGGTGATCTTTAAATGAGTACGGATAAGTGGATGCCACACTTTACCTAGATCTAACTAGCAAAATCAGTTCAAATTATGTATTAATGCCTACTGGTCGAACACAACTGGCTGGGGTACGGATGTACTAAGATTCATCATGCAATCAATGCAAGGTGAAAAAGTGTATAACTAATCAAGTTTGGTAAGCAATCAATAATTCGTTTAAACATGCATTTGTGCACTACCTTTGTAGTTTACCGTCAGGTGCATCCTAAGTTTCAATACAAGCAATCATATCAATTTCCTATGAGGTAATAATTATCAGTCATAATTAATACAGTGCAATTTTGTGTGCACATATGCACAGCATAGATTGTGGGGTACTTTAGGCACTCAATTTTGTATGTGCTTTAAGCCTGGGTCACTGCTATTTTATTTCTAACAAAACAAAGTTAGCAATCATGTTATAATCGCCTGCAACTTCCGTTATTCGAAAATGTTTTTTTAATTTTTAGCCAAATGAGTTCGGAAGAGGAATACGTACTTGCGGTTTGAGTTAATTACAACAAAGAAGAAATAAAATCTGCTTGCGTCCATCTGCCTCATGGTGAAGATCAATTTGGAGTAGTAATTTTTTTCCTTGCTAAGAAAGAAATTTTAAAGAACTATTGCCACGAAAATTAGAGGGCGAAGTGTTACGAGTCTGACAAACTCTTTCCACTGTGTTCCACTAAGAAGGAATTCAAAATTGGCAAGGAAAGATTGCTAACGTCATGCAAGGGTAATAAAAGTCAACAGATGGCGTTGCAATTCACATTTGAGAATACATTGAATAAAAACCAGTGAATATCTATATTTTTTATTTACAACATTATTTAATTTACAGTTTAAATGTAACGTTTTCATTATGCCCATCTACGCAAAATTTGGAATTAAGCTTAGATTAATAATGGTGTAACAAGTTCTGTCAATGTCGGAAGATGGCGCTGGTTAGAAATTTCATAGTAACGGCGAAAATAAGAAGTATTTAGCGAGTTTTTCTCTATCTCTACTATCATTTGCCTATGAGTGCTGTAAACTATAGAAAACAAATGTGTTTTCTTTATTCTGGCGACTCGCGATGTGCGCCTGCAATGGGTGAGCGGAAATATTAAATGGATTTCCTTTGCCCTTACCACTCGCGAACATGTCTTTCGTCTGCCATGGCTCAAACGAACACTCAAAACATGGCATTTTTTTGTAAACAAAACCGCTGGATGTTATTTCTAACAAAAACATGGTCGCGGCTTTACTGTATTTGTCAGCACGTTTGTTTAGATGTTCACTGTTAATTGTTTGACATAATACTCAAAAGTTACATGAAAGTTTATATACTGAAGACTTGTCTTGCAGCTGGGAAGCGGGACATTGGCAGCACAATCGGGAGCCATCTATGTTCAATTCGTAGATTGGAGGTAAATATATTTCACCGACTAGGTATATCCGTGCGGGCTTGCAAGAGGGAAATTGACCTCTGCTTGCTGCAGCTCTGTTTCGTTTTAGCAGAGAACTCCTCAGCTAACCTGCGGTGACTAGAATGCTTGCGCGGACGCATTCTCCCGGTCGCTCCCCTGTCTCTACCAATTTTTGACCTAACTTAGTTTAGTTTGACCCTAAACTAAGTTAGGTCAAAACTGATAGATCCGCGGATTCAATCAACTCAGTAAAGAAGAATCCGCAAAGAAACTTTACTGGTTTTCCATCCACAGTAATGAAATGCATACTTAGATCTAAATGCTACTGTCAAACAATGTTGTGGTAGAACAGTTTAAGGCAAAGAACAAGAAAATAAGTGCAGTGCAAATGGATTAGAAATACAACAAATTAACATAGTAAGTAATAAAGTAGTAATAGAAAGGAAAACCAAAAAACATTTATTTGCACATAATTACAAACACGCTAACAGATTAATAAAAACAATCAGAAGTATTTAGTATGCAGTTGATTTATAAAATGAATTGGTCAGTCTCCCACACTACCCTGTGCTGTGGGAGACAGTGTCTTTCAATGTTTATGTTTACAATGCTTTAAATTGAATTTTATGTTTCATCGGTAAAGTGTATGCGTATTGATGAAAACATAATAAAAAAATGGTACATTCAATGGCAATGGACTTGAATCTGAAATAGAAACTGGACATGAATGACTAATAAACTTCAATCATCACCATATCAGTCATAATATTAGCCGGGTTCCCAAAGGAATTAGGTGTCATGCCACAACCTTCCCCATATGAGCATGACTACATTGAACTGGATGGAAACAATGGACAAGTTTTTTTTCCGCTTCGACCATGTTTTCATCCAATGCGTTCCTACTGTCACCTATTATGGGAAGGATACTTTTAAATGGATTCTGAACCATGGAACAGCTCGCATTCGTGTCGAAATGCAGTTTTCAAACTCAAAAAGAGAAAGATAGTGGTGTATGAATGGGGCGGAGATCGAACCGACGTCTGGCATGGAAGGCAGTTCCCTACGCCCCCCAGTTACGAGCTACTAGGCTATGCTACAATTTTGTGCTCGTTATATGCATAGGACAAGGGGTCAGTGTACTTTTTGTTTGGGTTTTAGTAATCTATTATCTAATGATATTTGCTATGTAGATTATAATAGTGGCATTTTACTATGTACACACTTTATTTCACAGATGAAGACATGATAATTATCATTAGTTTTGTTAGTGTTGTACAGGGTGGGCCATAGACATACTAATTTTATAACATTATTGTCTTTGAAAGTAGGTATGCGGGAGTACCTAATTTCCTTATGCACCGCACCATTCACGACAATTTGAGCGGCCCGTAGCCTAGCGGCGCGGGGACTGGCCTAGCGTACCAGAGGCCTGGGTTCAATACCGATATGCACCACTGTCTTTCTCTTTGCGAGTTTGATAAGTGCATTTCGTCACGAATGCGAGCTGCTCCATGGTTCGGAATCCATGTTAAACTGTAGGCCCCCTTCCCCTACTAGGTGGTAGGGTTTAAGCCCTCCTGGGTTGGTACCATCGCATTGGATGAAAATATGGCCGAAGCAGCAATGAAAAATTGTCCGTGTTTTTGATTCCAGTTCAATGTAGCCGTGCTCATAAAGGGAAGGTCCTGGCATGGCACCTAATTCCTTCGGGAATGTGGAGTATTTGGATAATATCATAACGGTAGTTGTGTGGTATTAGCCATCCATGTCAGGTTGCATAAAAAATTAAGTCACGACGGAACACATATACGGGTAATAATGCATTTATTTCACTTGAATTTGGATTTTGTGCCCTAATGCAGTTCTCCAACGGAAGTGTGATAGAGGATACGGGATCACCACTCAATGAGAAGCCATTCTAAAAAAACAGAGGAAGCGATTCGAAGAAGCATAATGCTTGATTGCATGTTGCATTAAAAAACAAAATCTCAAATTGCACAAACATCATACAAAATTATCTTGCCAAGGGGATATTTCATGGCACCCATGTTCCTTGACCAAAAATGCTTCTAAAAATCCACTCTACCGTCCCTGATATCCAGCTAGAAGCTAAGAATGGCGCACTCTTGTAAATTTCACCCTGTTATTCTAATCAAATTGGACCCTGTCCTGACTAGAACTTTGGCATAGCACGTAATTCCTTCGAAAATACAGTCAATTGTGCTAACATAATGTGAGTGTGGTGTTAGCTATCGATATAGTTACATTAAAAAATTATGATACAATTGCAGAGGGCGGATTTTTCTTTCTTTCATTTATTCAAAGGGCTAAACTAGAGACAGAGCATGGATCAACCAAAATGTGTCATAATATGATTTTTCTATCGAAATTCTTATGAGCATATTGGTCAAGCAGACTAAATGTACATCTTCCAATGGGAGTTCTCTTCATTTCAACCATCAAAGTCAAAGATATTATACTTAGCTGAGTATTTAAAATTGCTGCAATAGCCGTACCAGGGAATAAGGAGGCTTGAAAGGAATAGTTAGGAATAATTAAAAGAATCCGTCAAAAACACTGTTGACTTTTTGTTTTAGTACATGTTTTGGCACCCAATTTTAGATGGAAGTTTTAAATCTTAGCCATAGAGCTAGGAAGTGTTCAAGGTCAGCGAGTTTTATAAAGCAAATTGACTGGGCTCTTACAGGGTATGTGCATAGGTGTGAAAGAGGTTTCTATTATCAACTCTTAGGACGTAAAAATGCAAACGAGACTGCGAGGAGCCAGAGGATTCCGGCTGAAAAGGATACAGGCCAGGTCGAGGTTGAATCCATCCTCGGTGTAGCGCTTGCGTTGCTTACTGACTATATTCTTGAGCGGGTTCGTCATCATGAGATTGGAGATGGTATTGGCCATGGCGGCCTCGCTCGAGCGGCGACGGCGGCGGCGGCGGCTCAGGCAGACACCCATGCACCGCGCGCGTCGGCCCGCGCCGGCGCTCCACCGCGCCGTATCATCTTCCGCACATCACTCTCACACGACGATACCGCACTGCACACCATGCACAAAGTCACTGCACCCGGAAAACAGCACACCGCCCAGGCTAATGGCGACCAGCCAGCAGCGATTGAGCGCTTGCAGCCCGGACGGATAGACACCCAGACACTTTGCACAAGACAAGATGGTATGGCGCGCAGTGTTCCCTACTTAGTGCGACATAAATTCCCACACTTCCGCAAAATCTCACAATGTTCATTTCTTTATTGATTTTCCCGGTTTATACCAAGAAAATATGTTTTCTTTACTAATCCTTCTTTATTTGAAAAAATTACTTTAACATTTTTTCTGATACTTATTTGATTATTTTGTCTGAAGAATCCTTTCAATACTATTGAACCGGAAATCGAGCAAAATTCCCTACATAAAATGCATGAGTTAGCGAGTGGTATCACGTTGAGTAAAATGTGGATTTTTTATCACGCTCTTTCGCGTTCGTGTCGGGTAAGAGGAAAAGAGATAGAACAAAACCTAACTTTCCGCTGTCGCAATGGAGAGAGAAATCTCTTTGTTCCATAAAGTTTGGTTTTAATTCCGCTAGGTGGAGCTTGTAAAATAAAATGACTACCATCTCTTGGCGCTAATCCATAATTTTAATATATTTCTTCAAGTTTATTTGTAAAATATTTACCTAGTTAGGTCATATTTATTCTATAAAAAATACCCAAATAATTAATGCAAAAAAATATACTTTTACTACAGAAATAAAAAAAGACCGGCAATTCAAATAAAACTTACTGCCTAATCATAGTTGCACTCTAGTTGGCGGCAAAACTTGAAAAAGTTTGACATCGGCAGCCTTTCACTTAAAACGATTTCGAGAAAAGACCTATTTTAAACCGACTTCAAAAACCGGCCAAGTGCGAGTCGGACTCGCACACGAAGGGTTCCGTACCATCGTAAAAAAATAAAACAAAAAAATCACGTTTTTTGTATGGGAGCCCCCTTTAATTTTAATTATTTTTAAATCTCACCCATTTGTTGTTATAGCGGACAAAATAAATACACACTCTGTGAAAATTTCAGCTGTCTACCTGTTACGGTTACTGAGATACAGCCCTGTGACAGACGGACAGACGGACGGACGGACGGACGGACGGACGGACGGACGGACAGCGGAGGCTTAGTAATAGGGTTCCGTTTTCACCCTTTGGGTACGGAACCCTAAAAAGGAGGAGGTTCTCAATTCGTCTGAACATTTTTTTTCTGTCGATCGGTCCTAGAGAGGCGATAATTAAATATAAACATATTTTGAATTAAATTTTGCCTGGCTAGTGCCAAACTGACCGTGAGATATTAGCCTAACACACCACATGGGAACTAGGTGACATGCCAGGACCTTCAATAGTATTTCTCGACTAACTGGATCAATCCTACCTCCTAGTAAGTAAGGAGACTAAGGCTGAGATAAATAGTCGCAAGAAAAACTAAGACTAACGAAAAGTAGTACGTTGTGACGTCAATTTGCATTACTTTGAGATTTCGTCCACACAAAATGTGTCAAAGTGACGTCACAAAGTACTACTTTTCGTTAGTCTTAGTTTCTGTTACGACTATTTATCTCAGCCCTACAGTTTTACGTGTAATCTGAACCGCGGCCAGCCTGCACGGTTGAAAATGGTCACCTATCCAGAACACAACCGCGCTCAGAAGTGCTTCACCCAGATTATCGAATCGCAAGGCCTCGCGCATAGACCTAGCATGCGCGCGCAGCGAACTACATCCTATTTCTATGCACAATCCAAACGCAAACGGTCTACATTTAGAATTTATTCTGTTTAAAATTTTTGTGGTGTTCTAACACCTGTCATTTAATTCATGAGAATATCACCTGTGACTTAGCCTATGAGTCACTTGTTTTTTACTTTCAAGATGTTTTTAAAATGTAAAAAAACTCACTTCTGCATGGAGGATTGGTATTCATAATTTTTCCGCTCATGTTTGCAAACCTAGATAACTTCTTCTATTTGATTGGGTTTCAGTGAAAAATCGACAACTTTCCTCGGATAGATATCGTTATCGTGGATTGGCATAAATAAATATGTACATATTACGTTATCGCACGTTGCGTTGGTGGTTGAGTATCAAGATTATTACCGAGCTGTGTTCACCCGGCGGTGTAGGCAGACTGCCTGTTGCCACGCGAACTCCTTGAATACAAGTACCTATCTACCTACCTACACACAATCTAATATCTAGACAGAGCGACCTCTTCATGATAGGTTAGTGTAACACATATATATAGGGTATATATGTAGATAGGGTTAATTGAATAGTTTCTACTGCCTACCTACTTCACTTTGCGCTTTCTTACCTCGGAGGGTTTTTTAAAACTTTACTAAGTTGAGAATATTAGGGAAATTATCAGTGAAATCAGAGTAAAAAATGGTTTTTACCGTAAAATTCCATATACCATGGGAAACCTACTTTTTAATCTATGAAAATGGCGAGTATAGGTAGGTAGATATGCAGGTTTGAATGGGGAAGAAAACTGTTATTTATCACCTACAAACGTGGAAAGAAGATCACGCCCATATTTCTTGTCAGAGATTCAAAATGTTGCTCAAAATAACTTTATTTGATCGAACTAGATGTCTGATGACCGTTGGCATTGTAAAATTGTGTTTGGTTTCTAAGTTATAAGATCCGAAAGTTCGAATTTTTCGCGCGTTTTATATAATAATTTTGGAGGTGGATTACTCAACGATAAAATATAAACATCTTAAAAATATTAGTCATCAGACATAGCTTGTTTCATGAACATTTATAATCAATTTGGTTTTTCTTAGGTTTTTGACTACAGTACAGCGGTCGTGGTTTGATTTTAGCTATACGTCGTTTTATAATTAAAATGTTCGTAAATCTTACCAAATCAAACACTGCATTTTGTCTGCTCTGTGGACATGTTGCATGTTGCATCCTCCTCATTACGGAGCCTGTCTTTTTCTTTGAAACAGAGAAGGTCCCAGAGCGCAATAGCACGGTTTTGAACCGTGCCCGCTAATGAGTTAGTCCCGCTATAAAATATCTGTCAAAGCTAATATAAAATAATAAAAATAAAATATAAATAATAATAAAAAATACCATTCAAAATCAAACAGAATAGATTTGAATTTTTTATTTAGTCAATCTGTGTAATTGAAATGATTAAATTTTCTCCATGTTATTTTGAAAATAAATTGTTCTTAATTATGCTAATAACATAACATATAATATTTCGTTTCATACTGCTGGTCCCCTAAAAATCTTTCATTTAACAACTCGTGAATCAAACTTGACAGAAATGACCACAGACCTAGCATGCGCGAGCAGCGCGGAATGACAGTTTTGATGATTTTAAGGTGAGGTCGCTAATTCGAAATCTACAATAAACTTTACCTATCTGATAGGTACACAACTACACATTGTACCTGCTTTAGAATTTTGCAGAATCATTTTATTTATTTTTAATATAAAGGCGAATAAAGAAATATTTTCTGAAACTGATAACAAATCGTGTATCGATGAGATCAGTGATGATTCCAAAGAGGAATGCGATTCCATCCCTATTCCGCGAGTGACCTCTGGAATGAAGGTTCAATGGTGAACCCACGAAAAACTGGAATGGTTTAATTTTACTCGAGAATAGTTATAATTTCAACTCCAGAATGGTATTAATTTAATTTCGGAATGGTTATACCGTAATTGTGGATACTTCGAGAACCCGCAAACATCTGGAATTGTATCTAGAATTTGAAGTTATGCAACCATGTTCACAAAGAGCTGGGATGAATGACTATTGTGCGTTCTGGAAGAATATTAAAAAAGCGGAATGGATGGCCTAGTGCCAGAATGGACTTATGAGGTGCGGGAATTAGAATAGAAGTAGCTAAGGCCGATGAGCCGGGTTCCCGTAATGGAGTGGATTCGGAATGATACATGCCTGTATCAGATAATGTGTTAAATTTTGTATTTTTAACCGACTTCAAAAAAAGGAGGAGGTTCTCAATTCGTCTGCAATCGGAATATTTTTTTTTTCTTAGTTCAACAGGGTATCAACACATTTTAAAGGTACCACGGAGGATAGAGGTATCCTCCGTGGTACCTACGTTCGAATGTTTTACGCGAAACGTTTTTGGGGTACCTACCATATCAGAAAAGCAGACCGTAACGAATAAGACTTTATCGTCTCATCTTTGAAACTTCATAACACAATCAAGTTCAGTGTATTTTTTTAGCTTTGTTAATCAGTCGGGTGCAGTGCGTTTACGTGATTTTCAATTTATCCTACCTCGCGACATAAAGGAAGATTTTTTATGAGGATGTTGTAATACAGATATTTATTCGAAGAATTTATCCGATAAAGCCCTTTTTTGATTTTTTTTTGTAAACATTGAGAAAAGTTTTAAGGCAAAGGTCGGTGAGATAGCATTCTTGTCTAACTAACATATTATTTTGCATGAACATTTATTAATTAATGAGATAATTAAGCTTACAAAATATAAAATATTTCATCCAATTTTTCTCTACAAAGCAATTTTGTATACGCCATTACGCTCGCTGCATTTCCTCGCTGTATAGCTAGTCCGACCCTCTGTCGAAAATCTTCTCGGTAATCGCCTGAACATTCTTTTAATTTAGAACCCAAGTTTTTGACAAATAATGTTGTATCCTTATTGCTTGCTTTATACATTGAATATAAATGTATATATTTATATATTTAAATGTGAAAAAAATTGTAGACTATATCTATCTGGTAATCTAATACATTATGAGTTATATTATTTACGTTTATTTTATGAAAATATCAAAAAAATATTTAATTTTAAAATTATTTTTATGATACCTAATATTTTCTTTCGTTTTCGTTTTTTTTTGGCCGCACCTCTTCTACGTCTCTTTAGGTTGAATGTTTGATAATGCCTCATGGCATTAATCCCGCCTTTTTGTAAACCATATTGGTTTGCAAATAAAGATTTTTTCATTTTCTTTCAAAATTGTTCTAAAAGTTGTGTCCTTTCAATTCAATGTACTTACTTAGCCGTCATCATCATCATTCATCTAGTTCCCATGAGGCTACTGGTTGGTACAATAATATCATACACTGTGTGTGGGATTAGCCATCCATACCCGGTTACATACAAAACTAAAAGTCTGATTAACTAACTGAAACTATAATTTAAAAGATATTGAACCTGAAGTGATTCATCATATCAAAAGCTATTTGAGTACCGTAATGGTAATGGTACCTATCGTGCCAAGGGAGTCAAGGTTATTGACGTAAGGTCAAGGTCAATATTAATCAAACCTACATATTGATCTAGAATACAGCGGCGATGATGTGTCTTGCTAAATCTGTCCAAAAGCGGATGAACAATTTATAAAAAACCTATGGTACTTATCTATGACGACAAAAGGGGACCTTGATGGCGTGGTGTTGTGGTATTCAAGTTCGAATATCGGTATATAGTGCGTCAGTATAATATTACGTTTCAACCAACTCACAAAATGCGTACTTACGCGACTCGCGAAGCACCCATTTATTTCCTTAAATTATAGTAATATATATGTTAAGGAGGAAAAGGCGAATTCCTATTTATACCACATATTATTTAGGTAGAAATATAGAGAAATGCGTACTTGAATGAGCATCCGACTGTGGTAACCCAGCGCACATCCCGCGTACATGGCGTCATGTATGCGTCGATCAATGTGCATTTCATTTCCCCTTCCCATTCAACGGCCTGGGGAACCTTGTCGCCTTCAACGTTCGCAAGACGCAGTGATGTGTTTTCTCTGCCTAGGTAGATCCTTTTCCTCTCCTGGCAAGCTTACTAGTAAAGTTCCATGTAAGTACTAATTTTCGTTTTCTAATGGTGTTCATTAGAAAACATGCATGTATGTATGTTTGTATGCATGTACGTATGTAACATACAGAAAATATTTAAAAAAATCGTCAATTTAGTTTTAGTATCATCATAAAGTCTATAAACGCAGTATCTTAGAAAACAAAACAACCCCTTACAGATTAATTATTAGTATAGAAGATTGTCGGTGTAAGGAGACGAAAAACCTGACTACACAAGTTTTACATTTATTTTAGCGATTTAAGCATAATATCTCATTTGATATTGCGTGTTAAATGTACATTATTACGTCGTAAATCGCTTTCTGCGGTTGCAGGATGGTGTCGGCGTGACGTCACAGTAGTCTGTAGGCAAAGCAGGAAGTCGTGCGTCAAAGGCAAAACAATGCCCATACATGGAAGCTGCATTAGGTATGTATTCTCGGTGAAGATCTGCATACATACCTAGACACAGGTACGATAAAAATATAGGTAGGTATGTGGTTAAATACTGTGGATTTTTTTAACTGTTCTCCAATACAAAGCTATGTATTATGATCCTATAGGTATTAAGCATCGATATCGTCGATGGTATTAAGCCAATGACACTATTACAAATGATGGTTTTAATTTTATACGAATGGTCCGTGAGGTAAGTGCCGTATATCCACGGGAGAGAGTTTAATAAATCCCTTTCACTCCAAGGTCGATGTCATTATGAATTAAAGGGATCTCTGATTGGATCGGTTACTTCTAGTTAGTTAAGAATTTAATTTTAGAAAGTGTTTTTTTTAACATATAACATACGGTAATAATGATGCAAACTTATTCATTTTGGGGGTCAGACCATTCTTACTAATTAATACAGGCAGTGCAAATATTCGATTAGTTATGAAAGGGAATAAGTCAACTGTCACAGCCTCTCTGCGCCAGAGAGAGACAATAAATAGGCTATGCAACTGTCTTATTGACTTTCGTTCGGAATCCGGCAACACTTATTTCGATAGACAGCAGAGAACCAAGTTTCGGTAAAACGAAACGTTTACATAGCGCGCCGCGCGCGCATGCTAGGTCTATGGTTTACACACTCTTTGGTTTCGGTGCAAGAAAGAATAGAAATTATAATTTAAAACTTCCAGTCAGCTTAACATGCATCGGACCAATTTCAATAAACCCAAAAATTGAGACGTACTCTGCAATACATACCGCATGATAAAATTATTTTTTATAAGATAATGTTGAAAATTGGCCTTAAATCCGAAATAGAGATTGCAAACAGAAAATACAAATTTTCTTTAATGTTCTATCAGCATAACTAGTAAAGAAAAGAATAGGTAAGTCAAACGACGTTAAAAATACGTTTTAATATTTGAATAATGTAATAATAAGCCAGCCTCACATATTTACATGTATTTTTTTCTTTCTTAATTAAGTAACTTATTCAATAGGGAAGAAAATTCAAAGCTTATTGTAGATGTCGCATAAGCAACCCAACCTTAGAAACGTTAAAACTGTCATTAATATAAAGTTTTATATTCGAATTTTTTTATTTAATAATATATACTCCATTATGCAGTTAGAATAAGGTTTGAAGGAAAAGAACCAAGAGCATATCTTTCTGTTGAAACTAATGATGTTCCGACCCATACAATGTTTTTTTTACACAGAACGCAAAAAGTATTGAACTTTAAGGCACGAATTCGTCAAAAATATTAAATATAGCCTTAGTAGTTGCAGCGAAAACATATTCATTTCAAATTGTGAAATTGTTTTCGCTGCAAGTAATATGACTATATTAAACTTTTATTATTAATTCGTGCCTTAAAGTGCAATACTTTTTGCGTCATGTGTGCAAACAACTTTATATGGGTCGGAACAGCCTTTTGACCGGCACATAGTTTGAAACTAAATAATGTAGGTAATGTTTTTGTGATATTTATTTTCCAACGACTTTATTTGATTAGCATAATTTGAAACAGTATCCATACAAATATTATAAATGCGAAAGTAACTTTACTATAACCTCCGTTTTTTTACCTTTGTGTGCGAGCGTCAGTGATACACTTCGCGAATATGTGAACGGTAGTTCGCATCAGCCGTACGTTCGACAACAGTTTTGTCAGCCTAATTCGATTTCGATAAGCTTGGTGAAACACCTCTTAGCGCGGTTAGATTCTGGATGGGTGACCATTTTCAACCATTGAGGCTGGCCTTACTTACTAGGTGGTAAGGTTAATCCCGCCCAGGTGGTATTTGACGAGCTCAAATGTGTAAATGCTGCTGGTATCAAAATTGCTCCTACTAAAGTAAAGGAGGCTAATTGACACTTCGAATGACACAGAATTGACTACTTATGTACGTGACATTAGACTTTAAAATAACCTCAAACCTCTGTTTTGTGTTGTGATTTTTTAATAGATTATTGCTATTGTTTGTGGCAAAAATGAAACGCGGAAAGTTCCAACGACCGCCGCGTGAAGATAATTCGCGTAAGTCCCTTAGGAAGCAGGAGAGGCAGCTCAAAAAGGCAAACAGACACCAGCACTACACGAAAACCTCCAAAACGGAACCCGTCGTCGGGAGGTTCGTTAAAAGGCCGACAGATTTCGTTGATGATTTGGCAATCCCGAAGGTGAGATATACGTTAAAACTACGTTCAAAAACGAATAGCGGAAACACTCGTTCAAAACTAATAATATTTGTTATCCATCATGTTGACGTTTATTTACCTTCTAAGCACCCATGATAGTATAAAAACTTTTTTTTATCCGTAGAAAAAGCAAAGAAAGTATGCTGGCACTCTACCATATCTGCCTACCCCTCAGAGGAAGTGATCTGATGTTATTGTGAAACCAACTTGTGGTCGTTTGCATGGGTACTAGCGGCACAGTAGATATTATTTAACTGTGTGACTACAGCAGTAGCTTAACTCGGGCAATGTTTGAGATAAATACCTTCCCTCCATCGATCGAGAGTCGGCCTTGTCACTTAAATATTGGTGGAGCACTGCTGGTTCTGTTATTTTCAAAAAGATGGCCTCAAAGGACCATTTGCAACAGTTCAGCACTGCAAAACTACCTCAGCCAACAACAGCGCAAACTACCTCAGCCAACAACAGCGCAAACTACCAACTACCAAATATGCCTGTACAGGTGCACGAAATCGGGACTTTGTATGGAGTTGAGCTACTCTGGATATAATCCTGTATATATTCTATGCTAGCGGACAATAGTCCTCATAAAGAATAGCAATGGGTATGTAAATCAATGTTATACTGGTGCTATTTTGAACACAAGAACACTGCTTGCACGGGATTATTCTGGAAACAATAAAAACAAGCAGCTTACCTTTAAAAATGTCCAAAATAAAAAAGGTAATTTTTGAAGCCTTTAAAAAAAAGACTAGTGTTATTTTTTTTATAATAGGATATAAGCGCAATCTGTAGGCACCTGAAATTTACACAGAGTGTGCCGCTATAACAAAAAATAGGTAAAATTACAAAAATAAAAAACTGTACAAAAAACTAGATTTTTTTGTGTTAAATCTTGGTCGATGCTATGGAACCCTTTTTGTGCGAGTCCGACTCGTAAATGGCCGGTTTTTTTGAAGATCAGTTTTTTTTATTACGGTTTACTGTAAAGTTCTACTTCCCTAACGCATTGAGTCACTTGTTTTTTATTATGTTTACTCAATCCTAACGTTATTAGAACCATGTATTTTACTAGATATTAAATTTGTTGAAAGTATTTTTAGGGCTAGCTAGAACAATCAATTTCCGAATTTACATCAATTTAAACACCATAAATGTTGCATATTTTTTACGAGGTTGCTGGTAAGGCCATTGGTAGATGAATACGCTGCAATCAACACTGAACAATTTGAGAATGAATGCATATTCATTCATCAAATGTGCCATGCTGTTTTGTCTACTAATATAGGTTACCTAAAAAAAATTAAGACTGTCCGCATCTCACTACTATTTTTCCTGAATATATTTAGATTTATTGCTTACAGAACAAAAAGATGAACCCATCACCATCTTCTCAAGATTTAGCAATGGAGGAGAGACAAAGAGAGCTAAAGAAGCAGCAGAGACTGCAGAAGGAGATGGATGAACAGCGCAAAAAGATGCTGCTTCAAGCCAACGAGGAAGAAGATAAGCTCATAAAAAAATTGGAAAAGCAACTCGGCATGAGTAAAGCCAAGAATAAGAAGAACCTGTTCACTGGCGACGGCTTGGATTGTATCCTTTGTAAATAGATGTATGCAATATCAGGTGTTTGTTAAATTTTATCCTAATTTTCAAAATATTGAGGAGCTAACCCATACACAAACACCATATCTAGCCCTCGCACATACTCATTCTAAACTACTAATCCCATTTGCACAGTAGTAACAATAAACTCTTAAATTAATAAATTAATAAACTATAATTAGGTGGACTACAGACAGTATTTTATAGACTGTAAACATAGACTCAATTATGTATAATATAGTGGTAATCTAATATTGGATTTTGGTCTCTTATATTTTTACGTGAAAATGTATAGTATATAAGCTGTTAAATGATAATTACATCACGATTAGTAAAAGGCCACATCATTAAAAGAAAATATATTTTATTGCCACCATATTTGTCAGAATCTCTTCTTTAAAAGCTAAAAATAGTAGAACCATCTTCATTTCTTTAAACTAAATGGGGTTTCCTGAATGAAACAAACTCAGATCTCTTGGAAGTGTGCGACAGAAATACGCAGGAGCAACTAGTGGCTGCGAGAAAGCACCTCGCTAATGTGGACGCCGAGTCGGACTTCGAAGAGGACCTGGCCGTGGTCACTGGCCATGCAGCTGAGCCCCAAGAGAACCAGAAGAAACGTGCCTCAAAAACTTCGGATGACGACGTTTCCCTTCTTGGGGAGGTTGAAGAAAACGATTCAGATCATAGTGACGATGATATTGATGATGGTAGTGAGGAAAATGGTCAGTTCACTGAAACAAATTATAGTATCATCTAAAGCTTTATTATATCTCAATAAAAAACATTATTTCTTTCAGATCTGTCAGAGCCAGAAATAGAAAATTCAGGTAACAATAGGCCCTGTATAAGTTTATATCTCAATAGGTTTTAATTTGCAGGATTTGTACAAAGGCTTCCCATTTTCAGATACCAAAAAGCACTCCGTAAAACGGAAACAGTCTGCAACATCATCAACAAAATCAAAGGAAAAATTAGGTTCCCTCGCAGAATCAAGTTATGATCAGACTCCTGAATTTGATTCGGATGATGAGAATGTTGTTGACGATGATGGTTTAGGGTCGGATGAGGAAAACGATAGTTCACAAGAAAATGACAGTGAGCATGAAATAGAGAAAAAACCCGATACTTGGGAGGATATTTATGGGCGCAAGAGAGACAAAGAAGGAAATATTATAAAGGCAAGTATCCATATTTGATTTGCATTAAAACAATATGTCAGTCAGTCAGCGTGGTTGCGTCCACTGCTGGACATCACCAGTACGGAACCACTGCTTTCCGCCGACGCACTTGATGTCATCGTTCCACCTGGCAGGTGGTTTTCCCACACTCCGTTTTCTTGTCCACGGCCGCCAGTGTCGGACACGGTTACTCCAACGGTCGTAGTAACAATATATACACAATATATAAAACAATATAGCACATCAGTATTACTAACTCTTATAAAACATCTTTCTTTCTTATCAGCTTATACTCGAGAACCACTGATCTGATTTTGATGTGGTTTGTATATATGTACAGCCTGATTCTTCCCATCGCATAGGCTAATTGCTATCACACTAAATAAACTGTGCATGATAAACTGTGGGGAAAAACCAACTGTTTTTTGTCTGAAGTTAATACGAGTGAAGCCAATGGCATCTACGATTGCTATAATGAATGTTTATAAATGTATTTGTGTATTTATTTAATCTGTGATAGTTACATAGTCATGTAAGAAACCAAATTAACATATAACATTAACTACTAATCACATTTTAGAAATTTTAAAAGTAACACGACAAATATTTTTTTCCTACTCTAATATTTTCTATTAATTTTTTAGGAAGAAAAAGGCACATATATTCCACCGCATATGAGGAATAAGGAAACAAGCTCTCAAAGTCAAGAACTTATTCAGCTGAAAAGGCAAATAAAAGGTAAGTTAATTCCGAAAATTCCGAAAATGTCCAGCTTTTAGGTATGGTTTATTAGCTTATTTCTTCTGTTATTATCATTCACCCGTCAAGGCGATGTCATTTTTAGGCGCTGACTGTAAACAATATGACAAATCCAAGTTCAGTGTGATGTTGTATGATGAATAAACAATAAACAATTGGATGAAAGATGGTCTATGTGGCAATGAAAATTTACCCGTGTTTTCCACCCAGTTTAATGTAGCCATACTCACATAAAGGGAAAAGACACACAAAAGGTTGTCTCAATGCCTGCCGGGTTAAGAGCCTAGACCAAAACCAATGGGCCCCGAACACTTAACACAGCAACCCTGCAATTACAATGATGCATTCATTTTCCAGGCAGTGAAAAGGTAAGGATATGACTTTTCATACAATTCTGTCGCCTGTTGCGATATTCCGTCTTTCTTTGCGTGTTTTATGTAATTCTTGCACAGTTTTACCACACAAATGGGCATTTTTTGGGCGCATTATTTCCCAGAGGCGACGCACAGGCGTATGACGACAGCGAGCGGCTGTCTGGCGACAAAGTGGTGTCCCCGCGACGCATAGAACACATCTTTTGTTGCTCCATTTTCGTTGTTTTTTTTTTGTCGACCTGACACGGATGGCTAATACCACACAACTACCGTTATGATATTAGCCCAATACACCACATTCCCTAAGGAATTAGGTGCCATGCCAGGACCTTCCCTTTATGAGCACGGCTACATTGAACTGGATGGAAAACACGGACAATTTTTCATTGCCGCTTCGACCATCTTGTCATCCAATGCGATTGTACCAACCCGGGCGAGCTTAAACCCTACCACCTAGTAGGGGAAGGGGGGACCTACAGTTCTACATGGATTCCGAACCATCCAGCTCGCATTCGTGACGAAATGCACTTATCGAACTCGGAAAGAGAAAGACAGTGGTGCATGTCGGAATTGAACCCAGGCCTCTGGTACGCTAGGCCAGTCCCCGCGCCACTAGGATACGGAAGGCCCTGTCCTTCCGTAGTAATATTTGTGTCAATGTCAGGTGTACTCAACAAGCTGGCAGGGACAAACCTGCACTGGGCGTGCGGCACCGTGGAGGCGCTCTACGGCAACAGTAGCCGTCACGCCGTCAACACGGCCCTCTCCGACCTGTGGACGGAGGCGGTGGTGCAGGCCGCTGCCACGCCTGACAGGATGATGGCAGAGCACGCCGCCTTGGTGTCAGTCCTGCAGGCGAACGTCGGTACCGAAGTTGGTACGCGTCACCCACTCCCTCTTTGCTGATTTTGTTTGCAACCCACGCTTTTTAGGGTTTCGTACCCAATAAGTACCCATATAGGGTGCCAACGGAACCCTATTAAAAAGCCTCCACTGTCCGTCCGTCTGTCTGTCACAGGGATGTAACTCATGAACCGTGATAGGTAGGCAGTTTTTGCAGAATGTGCATTTATTTTGCCGTTATATCAACAAATAAGCAAAATAAAAAACTTAAAATATGATGGTACGAAATCCATTCTTGTGCTAGTCCGACTTGTACTTGGCCGGTTTTTTTATGGAACCTGACTTGAATGGCTAATGTTGTTGTTGTTGTTGTTGTCGGCGAGTGGCTGCCGACGCTTGAACGCACTTGACACGAGGCCGTTGTGCTCAGTAACCCGACTTTTGGCTCACTTCAGCCAGCCGAGCTCTTCCACAAAGCGTAGCAGCCCTTTAGGATCTTTCCACACTTGCGGGTCGCTCCTTTCGAAGCTAAAGACCCCCGTACAAAATGTCTGCAGTTGTCTACATTCCATGACTATATGTGCCGGTGTCTCCTCCGCCTCCAAGCAGGCCCTGCAGAGGGGACTGTCCGTGACTCCGATGGTGTGAAGATGTTTGTTGAGCTGGCAGTGGCCCGTGAGTAGGCTTACCACCGTTCTCAACTGTGGTCTGTGCAGCTGTAGAAGTTTCCTTGTTAGGTGTGGATCCGGTGCTGGCACTGCTTCCCTTGATTGTCTACAGTCCGCTGTAGATGACCACCTTGCAGTGTGAGCCCGTGTCATTCGTTTCCTCAGCCAGGTCTTGACTTCACTGAAGGGGGTTGGCATGAGTGGCTCTGGTCCGACGGGCTTTAAACTCGAACTCGCCTTAACGAGATTTTCGGCCGCATCGTTGCCATGGCTCCCGCTATGGCTAATACCACACAACTTCCGTCAAAATATCAACCTAATACCGAATAAATTTGGTGCCATACCTTCCCTTTATGAGCACGGCCACACTGAACTGGAGCAAACACATGGATCATTTTCCATTGCCGCTTCAACCATAGTTTCATCGAATGCGGTGGTACCAACCCGGGCGGGCTGGATACTACCACCTAGTAAGGGAAAGAGACCTACAGTTTTAAATAGGTTCCGAACCATGGAACAGCTCGTATTCGTAAAGAAATGCACTTATCTCACTCGGAAAGAGAAAGAAATTGAGTGGTTCATGACCGGGGGGAGGATAGACAAGTCCTCTAGCCCCTACAGCATGAGCTGCATACGAGTGCCATGCCAGACTTAACCGTTGAGTACAAAGATCGTTGAGTACAAAAGTGTTGTGTTGCTACAGGTGCCCATTTCCTGCAAGTTCTGGTGAAGACATTTGATGATATGGTGTCGGATGAGCGACCGGGTGACAGCAAAGAACTGGAAAATGTCACCGCTGCCCTTGCATACCTTTATAGTTTCAAGGTAAGTGTGGATCCCACACTCCATCCAATTATATTCAGATTAAATCTCATTTATACTGTAAATCCGGAGATAATCCAAATAAAAAAAATCACAACCAGATTCCATATTTGTTGAATTTATCGCCCATCTGGTTTCAGCACATGGGCTCGACTAGCTCATAAATTAGTTTTATGGCCCAATAATATATGTTTGTTATTGCTGGAATTGTTTTGCCCATGTGAACTGGTGATCAGTCATCAATCTGTTACTAGATACTGAGCTTTTACATTTCACCGTCTTCATTGCGCATAATGGCGGTAAAAAGTAACGGTTGTCCAGTGTGCCATATCGGGATTTGCCAGCCACCGTCCTGAAGACGGCGGAAAGCAGTGGTTCCGTACCGCTGAGGGCCGGGAGGACTGGAGAAGGATTGGAGAGGCGTATGTCCAGCAGTGGACGCAAACACGCTGACTGACTGACTGACTGTCCTGAAGAAGTCAGTGGGCGAAACATGTTGGCGAAAGCCGATACTGCACACCGGACACCTAAAATACACATTTTTTTTGTATTTTCGCAGTATGTCTACCTACAGTACCAGCGAAAGAAAAAAATAATTACAGGGACAGCTCAACTGATGTTGTGAAGCTGGCCTCCCCCTCCGTTTCAGGCGCTGCCGTCTTTTAGGTCGGTTGGTGCGAGCAGCACCTCTGGAATTTCAATGGCGGGGAGTACAGCATCGTGAACCAGGAACACAACATCAGTTTACCTGCTCCTATCATTTTTTTTTGTACTTGTACTGTAGAAATACATTTTATTTTTTTATTTTATTTTATTTGCGAAACAAACAGTCTTTTCCTAAACAATAGTAAACACACATATTAAAATATAATAATAATAATAATAAATAATAACAATAAAGTTTCGATTACGATGTTTTTTTTTTGTTTGTTGCAGACACTGCCATTTATTTTAGTAGATAATTTTAATTACAAAAAGGTTAAGTTTTCTATAATAACCATCAATAGTGCAATACATTTATTTCCAGATCTACCAGGCGTCCCTGCTGTACGAGCTGCTCTCGCGGCTGCTCGAGGCGGTGTCGGAGCGGCGCGTGGCGTGCGTGCTGGCGGCGCTGCGTGCGGTCGGCGGCACCCTGCGCCGCGACCAGCCGCTCGCGCTCCGCACCTTCATACAGGACACGCAGGCTCGCCTCGCCGCACTCACACACTCCGCCGCCATAGGGTACATCTACATCTGCATCTCTCGCTCGTTTACCTTTTTTTGCACTCCAGGCATCATATTGCATTTATTCGTGTTGGTAGGTCGAGTTTTTAGACCAGACGACGAAAGTTATTTTTCTATCCATCGGGAACAGTACTTTTTTTTTCCCGATGAAAGGTAGCTACGTCCTTTTCTGTACCACTGACAGGGTACATGCAAAATTTCACGATGATCGGTTGAGTAGTAAAGGCGTGAAAGCACAACAAACAAACTCATTTTCGCTCATACATACAAGCGCAACATATGGTGTACGCCAGGCCCTCACATAAGATATACACGGAGATGCCCATGGACTTTCGAAATTATACATATGATGTGAATATTATGTCGGTAGCCAGATGCTTCTTCACACCACGTTTAAAGGATTCCAGCGGTGGGAGCACAAACGCAACGATACGGCTGCATCGATCGATAACTGTGTTTTGGTTTCGCTTTTCGAGCCAGCGGAAACGTTTATCGGTCGGTATAGCTGTATCGTTTGTTTGTGCACCCGCTGCTGGTTGTACTTTGGCACAAATACCTTGGCAGGGAGTGCATTCTATAGTTTACCGTCTAAATATTTAAACGTTGCCGCAACTTCAAGGGGCTGCAAAAGTACACGCTATTTTATATATTTATTATAGCAGAGTTAATCCTGCTATAGCGATAAAATTTTGTAACATATTTACGCCTGTTGTCTTCACTAATCCAAAATGTTTATTTCGCTTGCTCCAGGTCAAGAATAAAGTTTCTGCTGGAAGTCTTGATGGCAGTAAAGAACAACAACTTGACTAAAATCCCAAACTATGACCCTTCGTACAGCGAGGATCTCAAGAAGATGACTAGAGGAATCGTAAGAAAGGGCAACTATGTCACCACTCTGAATATCGGGTTGGACGATTTACTCAAAGGTGTGTACAAATTATGTATTTTGTTCAATTAGTCTTCTTTGGCTGTTTTAAATAGTAAACAATTGTGTTAGAGAAAACTCATGGATTTCACCCGGCGGGAGGAGACTTTCTTCGAAGTTTCGAGCTGATCATTCAGCCCGTTGTCAAGGAGGCAACCCGTACGCAGCAGCAGACTGACAGCTACGCTCGCCGTTGTCGTAAATCGTAGCAATGGTTTTTTTACCATCGTACAATCTATAACGGCTTTTTCAAATTACGTTTGAAGACTCCTAAGTGGTAGATTTGAGGAAAGGCACCCGCCGGCAGACAGTTCCTTACCCTGGCTGTGCGGTACAGAGATGAGTTTGAGAAACGATTCATTCATTAATTTTACAAAGGGAAAGGGGTGTGCCAGTATGCTGATGCTTTCCGAGATTACAGCTAGGTTATCAGCAATGTCGGACGACCCACTCTGTTGCGGTGCCAGGGCGTAAGGGGCCACCAATGGCGGCGGCAGCGGTGCTTCTAGGTTGTGCTGCATGGTTAGAGCAACGCGAGCCGGATCGCGTTCTCTAAGGCTGCATCTACACTATTACAGTTTTTATTGGTGTTCTAGTCCACCCAACAGTCACTATAAATACCACGTCGGGGTCACCACTATTACACTACTCTACTTTTGAGAGTATGTAGATATATGGAATGGAACACAATGTCCAATGCGATTAGCGTTGTAGGTATTGTCCAATAAGTAAACTGCTTCCCAAGGTGTTGAGGTAAGTATATGAAATATCAAAAGCTTTACCTGCGTAGTGAAAAGAGTCGAGGGGGAATCTGTCTCGTAAGTATTAGCGTATCGGCACAGGGGTAAGCAGTAGAGGCAGGCGCTTGACTGACCACCTGCCGCACACACCCCTCACCCTTTAGGTACCCGTACACGGACAACTATAGTTGCTCAACTCACAAACATTTCTGACGATTTCGACATCCCCACAAATCAGAAATAATAATTGCCGAATTTTTCATTCGCGGCAGCTCCATAGGCCACTCGCGGGCAACACGAAAAGTATGGAAGGATGTGGAGCAATATCGCTCCATATCGCTGGAATAATTGCCGAAAATGTATCATAAAATTGCCTAAAATGTCATTAAATTGAGCAACATAGAGCAACACCACTCTATGTTGCTCAATTTATAGCTTTACTTTGTCTGAAAACAGTTGCCCATCAATGGGGAAGAAAACTCAAAGCTTATTGTAGATCAGTGCTCAGAGATCCGCGCAACTCGGTCACTAAACTAAACAGTAGATGTCGCATGAGCGACCTCACCTTAAAAACGTCAAAACTGTCATTCCTGTCAAGTTTGATTTACGAGTTTTTAAATGAAAGGTGTATTCCATGATGCAGTTAGAATAAGGTTTAGAGGAAAAGAATAGCTTTTGTTTGCTTCCAAGCAAATTGAAATGCCATTGACCAGCACGAAGTATGAAACGAAATGTTTTTGTGATATTTTCTTTCCCAAAACTTATTTTTGCTAGCATAATTAAGAACAATTTATTTTCGGAATAATATGGAGCAATTTGAGTCATTTCAATTGCACAGATTGAGTAAATATTTTTTTTAAATCTATTCTGTTTGATTTTGTATGGTATCTGACAGCTTTGTCAGATCATTTGGGTAAGCTCGCTTAGACGCCACCTGTCGTGATAAATGTGCAGTTTTCTTCCCCACTGAATGCCTCAAAAATTGTCCATGCACGAGCACCTTTGCGTGGGCTGCAGCGGACGTGCGCGGCAAGTGGTGGGTGGTGGGGTCGGCGTGGGAGGGCGGCGAGCGCGAGCGGCCGGCGGCGAGCGAGGGCGCTCGCGCCGCGCCCGCCGCCGACGCCGCACTCCTGGAGCTCGCGCGCAAGCAGCGCATGAACACGGACGTCCGGCGGAGCATATTCTGCATCATCATGTCGGCGCAGGTGAATACGACAAACCTGGCGGTGTTCCTTGTCGGTTCTCCTTCGTCGGAAGTAATCGCTTTCTTTCTCTTTCTAAGTTGGATATGAGTATTTCGAATGCGAGCTGCTCCATGGTTCGGAATCCATGTAAAACTGTAGGTCCCCTTCCCCTGCAGCTGGGCTTAAACCCTGCCTCCTAGGCAGGGTTTAAGCCCATCCGCGTTGATACCATCGCATTGGACGAAAAGATGGTCGAAGCGGCAATTAAAAATTGTCCATGTTTTCCATCCAGTTTAATGTAGCCGTGCATATAAAGGGAAGGTCCGAATTTCTTCGGGAATGTGGTGAATTGGGCTAATATCATGACAGTAGTTTCGTGGTATTAGGCATCCATGTTAGGTTGCATAAAAAAATCGGCCGAACGAAAAAGATCAAAATATTGATGAATCTGAGTGTAATATACATCAATGGAGGAAATAAAGAAATTGGAACTGCAGCGGCTAGGCAGATTTTTTTTCAAGTGCCAAAACTTCTAGACAAATGTTAATATAGAAATAAAACATAAATAAAAAAAAAATATCAAAAAACAAGTGCACTCAGTAATTCTAAAACCTGTTACATGCATCAGCTTATAGCTGCTAGTGTTATAAACCAAATAGTAATAATAAATTAACCGGTCGGTCCCCAGGACTACATGGACGCATTCGAGAAGCTGCAACAGCTCGGGCTGCGCAACCGGCAGGAGCGGGAGGTGGTGCACGTGCTGCTCGCATGCTGCCTCCAGGAGCGGACCTCCAACCCCTACTATGCGGTGCTCGCGCAGAAGCTGTGCGACTACGACCGCAAGCTGCAGGTACGCCGTCCATGCGCACGTCGAACCACACACTGACCTTAATATCTTTAAAGGGTTAATATTACATAGTTTTTTTAACCCAAGTTTTTTTTTGCTCTAAGAATAAAAATGTATTTTGTATTTCGACTCTTTGTTTAGAGGTCACTGTAGTAGTTCATGACAGAAATAATAGTATTAAAAAAAAACAAAGTTTTCACAACTTTTTCATGTTGCCACTGGAGTAATGCATCGCTTTAAGATCCTTGCTTGCGGCGACGCTAGGTTCGGGTCTCCTCTTTCCCTAAAATATGGTTGATAGAGGCGATAGCTGTTCCCGGCGTGATGCTCGTGAACGGGTGCTGTTTGTGGGGACTGGCTTGCTCCAATTGGCAACATGTTAGATGGCGGGCATGGTCTTTACAAACAAAGTGATATTTGTCATTAACTGTTGCATATGACATGAATTACTGTACTTTATAGTTTTGTAAACTTCGACTAAGTGGACATTGAAAAAAAAAAACCAGCGGAGTTTCTTGCCAGTTCTCCTTCGCTGGGATTGCCAAACTGGCTAATGATAAAATATGACAATTCCGAGTGCACTGTACTTGTCTATGGATGATGAATAAACAATAAAACAATAAATCCCCAACCCTCCCACACACTGACCTTAACACACCAGCGAGCATGGAAGGATGGGAAATCGAAACTCGTGTCGCAGCCACTTCTACATACGGTGGTAGCAGCGCCGACCAGTGGAGTTTGCTTACGAATTCGCTTACTACAGACTTTCTCGAGCTTCAACGACAACATAGATAAATTATAGTATCGAAAGATTGCTTACAAATGTTAGATACAAGTGTTGATGGCGTTGTAATTTACACTTCAGAATACATTAGATACAAACCAATGAATATCAATAATATTTTTTAATAACTATAATATTATTTAATATATAGTCAAATTGTAACGTTTTGGCATCACGCCTACCTAGGCAAAATTTGGAATTTTGACAGTGTAACTAGTTCTGGTATTGACAGAAGATGGCGCTAATTAGGCATGTCATAGTACCAGCGAAAATAAGCAGTTTTCAGCGAGTTTTGTACGTTGTATGACATATAGCAGTCTATCCCTTCTATCCTTTGTCTAAGACGATACGTCAGAACACGTAGGATCACGTTCGAACTTTATAGGACGCTATATAGTGCAATGAACATTCAGTTCCAAATAAGTAAGTGAACTGACTACAGTTAGACGTTTTCCACGAACTCGTGGCTATGCTGCCGCAATACGAATGTGTTTCGATAGCTATTACCGTTCTGTCATGCTGGCTGTAACACACCCATACATCTGACAAAGACACACTTTTACGAGTTTAGTGCTTAAGGTGGCCCATCCCGGTCATCTCCCCATACAAAAGGGGAAAGAAGATCACGCCCATATTTCTTGTCAGAGATCCAAAATTTTGCTCAAAATAGCTTTATTTGATCGAACTAGACGTCTGATGACTATTGGCATTGTATAATTGTGTTTGGTTTTTAAGTTATAAGGTCCGAAAGTTCGAATTTTTCGTGCGTTTTATATAATAACTTTGGAGGTGGATTACGCAATGATAAAGTAGAACATCGTAAAAAGATTAGTCATCAGACATAGCTTATTTAATCAAGATTTCTGACCTATTTGGTTTTTGTTAGATTTTTTACTACTGCGGTCGTGGTTCACTTTTAGCTATAAGTCGTTTTGAAATTAAAATTTTCGTAAATCTTACCAAATCATACACTACGCACATTGTCTTTTTTGTGGACATGTTGAATCTTCCTCATAACGGAGCCTGTCTTATTCTTTGAAACAGAGAATGTCCCAGAGCGCAACAGCACGGTTTTGTACCGAGCCCGCGAATGAGTTAGGCCCGCCGGGTTGGGCCACCTTAAGGGATTATACTGAAAATCAACTTGTTCTGGCTGGACTGAGACTGGTCCCATTTATCGAACACATTTCATATACATAATATGTACTTACTAACTAAAACGCATTGCAACACAAGTGCTAATCTTACATGCCGATTCCTGCCTGCTTCCTGCTTCCTCAACTCTCCAATAACTTTTTTCACCCGCTACTACATAAAATGTGTCCTTCATTCACATCCACAGGTTATCCACCATTCCACTTGAACGTATGCAAAAAAAACCTTAATAACAGCAAGCAATAAGCCGTATTATTTTCCTCCATCAATTTTACGGTAAAATACCAAAAGCACAAAGGTTGGAGCAAAATAATTTCTTAAGGTTGTTTTGTAGATTGAAATAATAACACGATTGTACTAATATGCTTACATACATTAAGAGTATATTTCTGTATAACTATGCATTTGTGTGTTTGTTTCAGCTATCTATTCAATATGCTGTCTGGGATAAAATAAAGGACTTGGAAAATTCTTCCAAATCGAAGATTTCAAATCTAGCTAAATTTTTGACACATCTCATTATGGAAAAGGGATTGCCGCTTTCGGTTTTGAAGGTAATACAATCACTTAATTTTACTGTAGAAATATATGTCTGTACCGCACGGTAGCGCTACATAAATGGGGTGCAAATGCTAAAATAAGCTGCTGCTTAAATATGCTTTCAAAGAATCTAAAATAAATGTTTTAAAAACGTTCTTCAACTAATATGATAAAAGTATTAATGAAAGAATGAAAGTGGTAAAAATAACAACTTTATGAGTATTGTACATAGGTTATCAGGAATACATCGGTTTACATGTACACATGAAAACAGAAAAAAAAATATTCGGTTTTAAGTTCGTATAAAGTAGAAATAAAACATGCAACAAAATAAGACATTTTGCCAACGGATCTTGCCCGTTCCATTCTCGGCCGCTACCGGTCGAATCAGACCCAAGGTATAATTAACATTCCGCCGACATTGGCCAAAGATATTATGGTTTAGGGAATGGGTTTCCCCGATAAAGTGTTCTTTTCTAAATTCTTAACTTTTTTTTCTTATTTACAGGTAATCGAATTTTCAGACCTTAGTAAAGGTACTGTTCGCTTTATGAGACAGATTCTTCTGGCTATCATCATGAACGAAAATCTCCAAAGTTCTTTGGAAGTGTTTCAAAGAATATCAGCTGCACCCAAGCTTCACATGTTCAGAGAAAGCCTTCGCTTGTTTATACAACACTTTCTAGTTCGGAATGCTGGGAAGAAAACCAATATTCTGAGTGAGGACGATATGGCAACGTTGAAAGAGAGGACACAGCAAGTTGAGAAAATACTGTCTATGAATGATTCAAAGTTGAAATTATAAATAAGCCATCCATTGAAAAAAAATGTGTGTTCTTACTGACGACCGTGTAAACTTTCATCGACCCGGGAAAATGGTATGTGATTGATAAACATAACACAGTAATACCATTTTTCCATCAGAAAATCGTTCTGAAACTTTCAAAAAAAAATAAATTGGCTTAAAATAATGTTATGTTTCATACAAATGTATTAGCAATAGCACAATAAAAAGTAAGGGCTCAATACTTATTCCGCTGATAACAAGTAGGCTTTGCAGCCATACCGACCATACTTGCAGGAGCTTGGCAAGAGGATGTGGATGTTCTGGGTTTTTTTCTTTCTGAAGGCGACCCGCGCAGAGGACCTCCGCACCACGCCAAAATTGCGTGATGATGCGAAATTGTTATACGATGCAATTGAACGCACCGCACCATCTCATTTGCTTCGCTCAGCGTGATGTGATTGCGTGCGCTACGTTAGACATGGCATTGCCGCCTCCTGCTACTTGCGACTGTAGCACGATGCGATGTAGTTTTTTTATGGTGACATGATTTTTTGTAAGAGTATGTATGCCGTTTCCATATAACTAAATAATTTTTTTGTAGATACAGGGAAATTTTCATCTAGTATTTTATAGTTTATATGAGAATACGTGCATCATCGCATATTTCAATTCAATTTTTCAATTCTATATAGCACACTTCATCATAAAATCTCGGCAACGATTAGATATAAACAAACGAACGCTGCTGGCTGACAAGCAAAAGTTGTATTTCGGGAGGTCACGACATTTTTGGTCACGATAAGGTAAATGGCTGAATCTGGGTTCACATGTTAGAGACCAACCCTCTGATGCTAAATATGTCAGTCTGCCCGTGCCAAGTGGTTGCGTTTTCTAGATTGGCTATATAAAATAGATGCTGGTATGTACCTGCTGATGAATATCCTGATTATCTGGAAACATTGATACCTATTAATTATACAACAATAACCAGGCGGTTACTTAATTAAATACTTAAATATACCTAAAGTTATATCTGTAACCTAAATCGCCTATAACTACTAAATGCAACCAAAGATTTGTTCAGTTTTTGTATTGCTAAGCAAGTATGTATTGATACTTTCATGCTTCGTCATTTGCATCCATTTACCTTATCATATGTATTTTTAACCGACTTCAAAAAAAGGAGGAGGTTATCAAGTCGTCTGTATGTTTTTTTTTTTTGTTTTTTTTGTTTTTTTTTTTTATGTTTGTTACCTCATAACTTTTGCCTGGGTGAACCGATTTTGATGATTATTTTTTTAAATGATAGCTAGTGCTTCCCAAGTGGTCCCATTTTAATTTGGTTAAGTTCTGACAATGATACCCATGAGAAAATCATAAAAGTCTTAAATTTGTATTAAGATGTGCGCGACAAATGGACGAATAACTCAATATAACGCCAACCGATTTCGGTGATTCTTTTTTTATTGGAAAGGACGTCTACAAATTAGTAAGTGTACTTCAGATTCACTAAAAATAAACAAATAAAAAAACAAATTTAACAAAAAAATAACCGACTTCAAAGGAAAAGCACTAAAAAGTAAAAAATAATTTCCATTTTTGTAATTACGATTTCTGTTATTTTTTGAGTCGGTGTCAGCCAAGGTTAGGTTAGGTTAGGTTAGGTTAGGTTAGGTTAGTTTCTCTTGATTGGCGCAGCGCGTGTCCGGCTGACGCCGACTCAAAAAATAACAGAAATCGTAACTACAAAAATGGAAATTATTTTTTACTTTTTAGTGCTTTTCCTTTGAAGTCGGTTATTTTTTTTGTTAAATTTGTTTTTTTATTTGTCACCATAACTACTTTTTCAGGCGCCTTATCTACGTAACGCAACCAATTGGAACAGGCAGACTGACACATTTAGCTTCAAAGGGTTGTACTTTATCCCGTGAACCCAGTTTCAGCCATTTACCATTTTTGTCGCGACCTCCTAGGGGTCCATTCAGAGCAAGAGCGAGTTCGAGTTCGGGAGTGAGTTAACCTAAAAATAGCTGGGAAATATATTATTATTTAAATAACAGAACCGTTATTTATACTTGCAACGTATTTACGGGACAGACCAGATTTTGAACACCTAACTGTAATGATGTTCAAGAAGTGTGGGAACATTGACTATTTAAAAAAGTGAGTTGATATTTAGTGACGATTTCGAACTCACTCTTGCCCTGAATGGACCCCCTATTCTATTGACAAACAAGAGTTTTATAATTTAATCTGTGGTTACAAGCAGTTTTACGGTAGCCTTCCCCTGACAGAAAAAGTTCGCACAAGAAATAAGGCCGGGTTGCACGTACCGTCGTGCACGTCAACATCACCTTCAACGTATGATTAAAGACTGATCAGTCAAAATTTGCTTTGCACGAACCTTAACCATTACTTTGATCGTTGATGTTAACCCCTAATCGTAATCATTCCCGACCCATTGATCACCGTCAATATCACGATCAAGTAATAATTCAAAGTGTAAAAAGTCCCTTTTTTTACATTTTTGCAGTCTTATTGGACCTTAAATAATAGGCAAACGTCGCCATTAATGGAATACAAACTTTGTTTTTAAATCTATGTATGCTATGGTGCTACCAACAGCTGATAGGAAGCCGACATATTGGGCGCTAGTAGCGCCACCCCGCGGCTCCAAGAGCAACTGTTTGGTTTGTTAGTACGAATGATTGACGCTAGATGGCGCTGCAATTGTGTCTGTCTCTTTCTGATAATATACTGTGGAAGAAGGATTACTATGTCAGCTCAGGCGGTGCTGAGAGTTGCCATACAGCAAACATTTTTGCCGATTGTTTCGAGGGACTATTTGTGGTCTGACGCCTGGCAAGCTAACGTTGACGAAAATATGTTACGTGCAACGCAATTTCATATGATGGGCGATTAGCCGTCACATCATCGTCAAATGTAATCACTAATGGATAACATTTTACGAAGCGTCGTGCACTCCGGCCTTAAACTAAAAAAAACACATTTAAGTACAGTCGTTACTTATCAAATGTATACACTGGAAAGAGATCTCAAATTTGTCTCTATTTCCGGTGTATAGATTTCAGACGAAACGACTGTACGCAGGTACGGTCGTTTCCTCTCAATTGTATACACTGGAAAGAGAAGGAATTCGTAAGTCCCTTTTACTCTATTGTTGACTTCAGCATGACAGATAGAGATCTCAAACCGGTGTATAGATTTCAGACAAAACGACCGTACAAGGTTACATCTTAAATCGTTAGACCTAATGCAACATGGTGGCGAGTTGTCAACACGGCTTTGACACAGCGCTCACGCAGTTCTTCCGAGTTTGGATAGATGGCCTACTCTTTGCTTGTTTGGAGAAGATTTGTTTCATTTCTTTAGAAGGGCGTATCCTTACCTTTGAAATAATTGGTTTCGTTACTTTGTCATGGATCACATTATCAGAATCTAACGAAACTCTCATCGGGTGTTCCCTCTCATCAAACTAACTACCCTTGAAGTATGTACATCCTTTCCAATAAAAAATAGTCATCGAAATCGGACGCACACATATTTAATGAAAATTTAAGACTTATATGGTTTTGTAATCGATGCCATTGTCAGAACTGAACCAAATTGCACACACCACAAGGGAAGCATCATTTTTCAAATTAAAAATCGAGTTGTCAACACGGCTTTGACACAGCGCTCACGCAGTTCTTCCGAGTTTGGATAGATGGCCTAC
Organism: Incurvaria masculella; assembly: GCA_946894095.1. Lineage (NCBI taxonomy): Eukaryota > Metazoa > Arthropoda > Insecta > Lepidoptera > Incurvariidae > Incurvaria > Incurvaria masculella. Next base: position 12,399,186 of record OX335657.1, on the reverse strand, counting down.
TCTTTGCTTGTTTGGAGAAGATTTGTTTCATTTCTTTAGAAGGGCGTATCCTTACCTTTGAAATAATTGGTTTCGTTACTTTGTCATGGATCACATTATCAGAATCTAACGAAACTCTCATCGGGTGTTCCCTCTCATCAAACTAACTACCCTTGAAGTATGTACATCCTTTCCAATAAAAAATAGTCATCGAAATCGGACGCACACATATTTAATGAACATTTAAGACTTATATGGTTTTGTAATCGATGCCATTGTCAGAACTGAACCAAATTGCACACACCACAAGGGAAGCATCATTTTTCAAATTAAAAATATATAAATATAATATAATTATGAATATATTATAATTATATGAATAGTTCGATTTTATCGTAAACGCAAGCAAAGAACTTTGAGACACGTGCGTACACAATGCGCTCAGATAAGTAAAGTATATCTACTAAGGAAAGCGAGTTAGTCACAATTAAAGTGAGACACTTTCGCCCTTACCACACAACAATCCCATAAAGAAACTGGGTAAGCGGCATGCAAGGACCCGTTTTAATTTATATGAGCACAGGTATATTGAATTTAATGGAAAACACGAACATTTTTCGTTGCTGCTACAATCACCTTTTATCAAGTGCCATGGTACCAACACGAGATGAAAGTGAGACTATGTCGCCTGACGTCATTTAACATCGACTTTCGTATTCAGAGTGGGCGGACTAACTTTAATCCGCCGGACTAAACCGGTTTTTGTATGTTAGTTTTAACAGGTGCTCTTTGAATACGACTGTATATGTTATTTAAGCATCGTCGCATTCTGATTAGAATAATTAGAAAGGGACAAGACTAGTGTGACCCGTGGCTGTCATTTAATGATTACTACAGCGTTGTGACTCACCGGTATTTCACCGGTGACACACAGGTGAGAACTCTAGTAGACCCCTGAATTTATATGTATAGTGGCGTCCGAACCACGCGGCTTCCGACGCGCGTGCGTATCACGAAATTGGCGACGAAAAAATATGAACCTTTCTTCTCCGTTATGAAAGAAAAAAATAAAAAAAAAACAAAAATTAACCACAAAGGGGAATTACAAAATTTCTTTGAAAATTTTATCGCTACGGACATCTTTGCTACAGACGGCTTATCCTTACCATCCTGCAGTTTCCCCGGGTTCCATTCGTGTAGTTTCTCCTTGCACAAATTGCATGGAATCATGGTGGACGGCGCCTTCACGCGGACCGATGTGCTGCAGATGGCAGTGCGCGTAGCGTTTGTCTCAGCAGTTACTTACTTCAGCATCAAATGGCTCGTGACGCAAATAGACCCCACCAGCAAGAGCCGGAAGAAGCAGGAAGAAAAAGCCCGCGAGCAGCTACGCAAGTATGTTCACGTTCTTATCTCATGTTAAATTACCTCCCTTATATCCGCGAAGGATTCACAATAATTAGAGAAACATGCTATTAGGTACCCTTATTAACCAATGGGCACTTGAAAGTAAAAATTAGGTGCGGACATGGTGTGACATTTGCACAGCGCAATAATTATTTTATTTTAGACTTTCCCCTTCTCGCTATAACTCAATATTCTGTTTTGTCTTCTGAAAGTGTAGCTAAGTGCTGGTGTCGTTTAGAGTCCATAATTTCAATATTCTTAGGTGTCATCGATGTTACATCATGCTTGAAAAATACTATACTCATCATCAATATATAACCTAAAACTACTAAGCTCTTACCCGCATGCATCATTCATTTGGAAGAGGTTTCTAAGGCACTTAAAGGCTGTGTATTTGAATAAAGCCCCTGGATTTGAAGCTAGCTGGATGGATAGGATGAAAGATCGACCTTCTAGGACCTACCCAGGTCTACCTAGGTCGCGAGCGAAGCGAGCGGGCGACCACCCCGCCGCGGCGAAGGTCGAGTGCAGTCGCTTAAGCGAAGGGGCCGACCAAGCGAGTCTTTCGGCGTAGCCACCAACTTCACTTGGTTGGGCTTTCGAAATAGATCCAAAAACCATAATACATAAAAAGAATAGGTCGGGGTAATTATAGTATGATATAGTGGCAACACACGTTGTGCAGTTGGTTTGGATTGATCAATGCAATCGATTAGTCTCCCTACATTCTGTTCAGACGACTGTTCAGTCGCCTTTTGGTTGTACTGTGCGGTGGTCTGTTATCGTTTTCTCTTTGTGTTTAACGTATTGAGCATGTCCGTGTCGCCGCCCCCCGGCGTTGCAGGCGGCGGCGGTGTAGGTTAGGTTAGATACATTAGTTTTTGCTTTGTGTTCTGTGTTGCGTCGCTGTTTTTAGTGTTAACAGTGGGCAACTCGCTTCCGGTTTACTTCGCGGCGGACAAACAAGATACCGACGCCATTTTGATAGCTTTCTCAAGCATGATTTCTGATTTTTTGAAACGTGATTTTTTTTGGTTTCCGCAACTTCTCATGTCGCGCAAACATATGTTTTTGAGGTATTTAGTAGGTATATATATTTTTTTTATTTTTTTTCTAGGGGCTTTATTCAAATACAATCCCCACTTAAATAATATTTCATACCTGCTACACACCTTAAGAACACGCATTTGGTGCTATGCGTATGTATGACAAACATAATCCCAATATAGTCGGTGATGGTGGCTGCGCCAAAAGACTTGTACTTGGACTGCCGTTTCACTTAGAGACTGCACTCATAACCGTACCACTCCCTAAGCTCAGGACCTCCTGAACAAGCTTTTGGATCCACATAAAAAACACTCTAGGGCTGACTAACAGTAAAAGGTAATGAGCGGGGCGACCATGTCTGAGAAGTAACCATGTTCTTCATACTTATGTGTATGTGAAAATCTAAATAAACATATACGTGTATGTTAATATTTTACTTTAGAACATAATTTGGTAGTAAAACCGGCCAACCCAATATTTCCCACAATATTTTTTCTCTGCCGAGCTCCTTTAGAGTCACATCTTCATCCTATCCTGTTGATATAAATGAAATGAACTTGACAGTATAGATCTGGTTAAACCATGCAAATGTTCTAGTTTATAGTACCGTGTTTTGATAATTCATATGATGGTGCCGCAATATTCGATGAAATTATCCTGAAAAATTATTATGACCAATAAACATTATTATGCAGCCATCTACACTATTATATAAGAGGTAATGTTTGTTTTTTTGCTGGTTTTCAATAAAATGGACCAATAATTATTTCTGGCGGGCAACACGAGGTGCTAGGTTTTCATGGCAAATGCTTTGCAATATCCAAAAAATGGATGATGGTCCTTCCAAAAATGAGGGTAATCACCTGCGTTGCTTTAGAATTAGTCAAAATAAATTGCGTTAGCCGAGAACCGAGAAGTCTTGATATAAATAAATATAGAATACCAGATGAGGTACCCGGCTCTGCTCAGGTCAATGTAGTTTTGGACTGATGTCGGGCAAACTTATTTTCGGGATATTAAATGAGTTCCCCATACAAAATTTAATTCCTTATTTCATCCCCTTTGAGTTTAATGTTTGGCAAAAAAGGTACCCTATTCATGTCCTCGAAAGGTCCAGAATATCTGTATACCGAAATTCATCATAATTGGTTCAGCGGTTTAGACGTGAAAATGCAAGAGACAGACAGTTACCTACTTTCGCATTTATAATCTCAGACATGACTGTCATGGAACTGGTTATTATTGATTCTTTGACTTGTCCGACTGCCTTTACAGATTTTTCTTAGAACATTACAGAATTTACTTATTTTTGGTCATAATTACAGTAAAATCTTGACCACCATGTCCAGCAATCCCGCACATTAAAAAAACAAATTATCTTTTATGTACATGATTCCATTTTAGATTCATGGATTCTGAAGGGCTCAAGTTAGCCAACAATTCAAACAATAAACAAATAATTATTGGTCATGTTTCAGAGCTCAGCTGAGCGGAAAGCAGTCTGTGGTGCTTAACAAACTAACCGACCATGAGATGATTATCGCGAGCCAGCTTGTAGTTCCAGAAGAGATCAACGTAAGTACCGTTTATGCACAGTTTGAAAATTGTGAACCTATGTGAAAGCAATGGAAAGTTCTATTATTGAGAACTTTTGCTCTTGCAACAAAACCAATAAAGCTTAAATTTTTTAAATGGTTTGGCTGCAACATGTGTTAAGTGACATTTATAATTAAATAGTGCCTCAAAATTCATATTTTTTTTCTATACCATACAAAAAAAATTGAATGGGTGGGACAAGTTCAGAACTCCCTCATCATTTAATATACTAAGTGCACATCCCCTCAGGGATAGGAAAAAGTTAAATTTTACTTACCACAGTACATACAAAATACAGGGGATAGCAACCCTTTATACTATGTTATTTTTATGTAAACATTGCTAGTTATATATAAATTATAGATAGCGTAAACTTATGTATGTTCTGTAACACCACACCGTGCCACCCCAGTGGCCTTATTTAAGTATTTGGCACTCAAGTATCGTTATTTGACTCAATAATTTGGTAGAGAGTCATACTTGATGGAATGATTTTTAGGTGAACTGGAAGGACATCGCCGGGCTGGACAATCTCATCCGGGAGCTGCGTGAGACCGTCATCTTGCCAATACAAAAGCGTGAGCTCTTCGCTGACTCGCGGCTAACGCAGCCGCCCAAGGGAGTGTTACTGCATGGGCCTCCGGGTAACTATGCTCTTTATAATAATCTGTTGGAGCCAAAAAAATGTATGTAACCACGTATGCACGTGGGCATCACAATCCATCGCACACTAACCTGACCTAACCCAGCCGCCTAGGATTCCAAACCTTGGAATAGCTCGCATCCGTGATAAAATGGACTTCTAACTCAGAAAGAAGTAATTAAAAGAAAACGAGTGATATCTATTGCGGTACTTACACCGACCATGCATGATTGTTGCTTGTAAACATTCTCGTCGTTTGCAGGGTGTGGCAAGACCTTGATCGCGAAGGCAACAGCGAAGGAAGCCAAGATGAGTTTCATCAATCTGGACGTGTCGCTGCTCACAGACAAGTGGTACGGTGAATCACAGAAACTTGCCGCGGCAGTCTTCAGTCTCGCAGTAAGACTTTTTTGTTATTTGATCATTAAAAAATTGTGACTGTAAAACAATGACCATTTTTATTGTTTGTATTTGTAAATTTTAATTTTCATGACTTTAATGTCCTTCTATCTTTAGTCACAGTTCAAAACAAAATTACACTCACAATTATATATTATTATTGATAGGCTAGCAGCTTTAAGCTGATGCGCCTGTATCACAACACTTATTTATTTATTTATTATAAATATATTTTTTACGTTTTATATGATTGTCCACTTTATTGTTGAAGGAATTTACGGCACCGTATCGGCACGGACTTACAATGTGTTAATTAAACGCAGTAAACCTTTTCCTTGGCGTTTTTGGAGGAGGTGGCACGCTTAATGACTTGCGGTTGGTTTTTTTAAGGGTTCTTCATATTTCATAGGCTTTCGAATAATCGGCGTTCTACTGTACACATAATTTGTGGACATGTATGAATGCTGGCTGCCTACATTATGTATGAATGGGTTGCCTTCATAAAGTCCAAATAGTATAGGGTGAAAAACCCAGAACATCCAAAAGTATGTATTTTTCGTGTGTATTATAAAATCTAACCTAACCTAATCTATGTAATTGAAAATACCCGTATTCATAAGTGTTTTGGGTGGTATGGGTTTTGGGCCTCATGCTTTTTGGACTTTATGAAAGAGAAGTGCCATTAGAAAAAAATAATTATCGAGACGGTCGGCAGGTGAAGCTCCAGCCGTGCATCGTATTCATCGACGAGATCGAGTCGTTCCTGCGCACGCGCAACCAGCACGACCACGAGGCCACCGCCATGATGAAGACGCAGTTCATGTCGCTGTGGGACGGCCTCATCACCGACGCGGACTGCACCGTCATCATCATGGGTCAGTCGGGCTCTCGTCTTCCGCTGGGGTGGAAGCTTATCAAAAAGTCGGGGAAGCTTGGAGGGATCGGGGGTTTTTTTTAATATTATATTAGCATTTTTATATTAGCCCAATATACCACATTCCTGAAGGATTTAGGCGCCATGCCGGGACCTTCCCTTTATGAGCGCGGCTACATCGAACTGGATGGAAACCACAGACAATTTTTCATTGCCGCTATAACCATAGTTTCATCCAATGCGGCGGTATCAACACGGGCGGGCTTTACCCTACCACCTAGTATTCAGGTTCATATTGGTTGTATTCCGAATCATGGTACAGATCGCATTTGTGACGAAATGCACTTATCCAACTCAAATTTATATAGAAAGTAGTGCGTGAACGGGGCGAAGATTTGAATTCAGACCTCCGGTATGCTAGGCAATTCACTGACTGCGCCACTAGGCACGAGTGAACCCTCTACTCTCACTTGACCTGTGCCCGCGCACGCTGCCCGCAGGAGCGACCAACCGGCCCCAGGACCTGGACAAGGCGATCCAGCGGCGCATGCCCGCTACCTTCCACGTGCCCATGCCCAGCGAGACACAGCGCGAGCGCATCCTCCAGCTCATACTCAACGCGGAGCCCGTCGCGGACGATGTAAGCATACGCACGTTCATGTCTAGATAGATGTTCTTCTGGATTGACCGAACTTGGTTTCACCGACTCTGGCGTCAGTTGCCTCTTATACTAACTTTAAATTATTATTTAATAACATATATTTATTATTTAATTTATTTACACTATTATTCCAACTGAATTGATATTTATTATCTAATATCAGGTAACAAAATTATGATTAATACAAACAGAATGAAATTAAAGCAAAACTAAAATCTTTATACTCATTTCGTTTTCTCTGTGCAAAAACAAAATATGTAAAATATGAATTACAATGCTTCAAATGTAGATGTCGCTGAAACTCAAATTAATGCAGGCACAGATATTTGTTGCCTGGTTTAGTATACCTTTAATGTACTTCGGGAGTGATTATAAAATGATGAGTAAACTACGTTTTTATGGGGAACTTAATTTTCTGATGCTGACGGGCCCACCTTAACATAAAGAAAACCCTGAATTCTTCCCTTGATTTCGAACCCTAGATGTTGGAATACAATAGGAGTTAGCAGCGACGATGGAGAGGAGTAGCGATTAAAACTCATTCGTACGGCTGCAGCGTGCAGCACGAGTTAGTGTAAAACGTCTAACTGTAGTTAGTTTGCTTGCGAAATGGGGATGCGCAACGTAGTATGCGAATTCCCAAGCGGACTGACTCGCCATCCTTCCACGCTCGCTGGGCGTCAGACTCCGACCCACTGCTACGCAATGCTCGGCAGTGATGTAATGTACGCCAAACGCACTGACGTTGCCGCAGATCGAGTACGGGCGGCTGGCGGCGCTGACGGAGGGCTTCTCCGGGTCGGACCTGCACGAGCTGTGCCGGCAGGCGGCCGTGTACCGCGTGCGGGACCTCGCGCGCGAACACCTCGACCGAGACGACAGGGTAACATACACAGTGTCCTCAATACTTATGTGTGCTGCTAGTGCCTTTACAATGCACCATATATAACCCGCCAGGTGGGACGACGACATCACGTGCGTCAGCGGAAAGCAGTGGTTCCGTACCGCTGAAAGCCGGGAGGACTGGAGGAAAATTGGAAAGGCGTGTGTGGCAGTGACACAAACACGCTGACTGACTGAATGAATATATAATGTATTAAGGTGGCCCATCCCGCTCATCTCCCCATACAAAAGGGGAAATAAGATCACGCCCATATTTCTTGTCAAAGATCCAAAATTTTGCTCAAAATAGCTTTATTTGATCGAACTAGATGTCTGATGACCATTGACATTGTAAAATTGTGTTTGGTTTCTAAGTTATAAGGTCCGAAAGTTCGAATTTTTCGCGTGTTTTATACAATAACTTTGGAGGTGGATTACGTAATGATAAAGTAAGAACATCGTAAAAAGATTAGTCATCAGACATAGCTTATTTAATCAAGATTTATGATCTATTTGGTTTTTGTTAGATTTTTGACTACAGCGGTCGTGGTTTACTTTTAGCTATAAGTCGTTTTGAAATTAAAATTTTCGTAAATCTTACCAAATCATACACTATGCACATTGTCTTTTTTGTGGACATGTTGCATATTCCTCATCACGGAGCCTGCCTTATTCTTTGAAACAGAGAAGGTCCTAGAGCGCAACAGCACGGTTTTGTGCCGTGCCCGCGAATGAGTTATGCCCGCCGGGTTGGGCCACCTTAAAGTTAGTCTGCCACCCTGAATACGGCTGTTACTGTCAATTTCGTGTTGGAAATTCACCATCAGCCACTTTAAAATATATTTTTGGATGGCGACAGCATCGCCACCTCCGGGTCCAAATGTTTCTAGGTGACCTCATAAGTAAAAAAATCGCCAAAATCGGTCAAGCCGTTTAGGAAAAGAAGAACGAATACACTGGAAAATTTTATACTAAGACTAGCTGTGGTACTTGGTTCCATTGGTCCATAAAAGGTAAAGTGGTCATTTGTTTTGTTGCTGCGTGCTTACGGATTAGCAAGACTTATCCATTTCCATTCATTTATTCAACTTCTGGTAGTCAAACTACACTAAGTCATGACACAATTTGATTGATCCGCGGATTCGATCAACTCAGTGAAGAAGAACCTGCAAAGAAACTTCACTCGTCTGTAAGTTAGGATTTATTTTCGTCTTTATTGTTTGACCACATTAATGATACAATACACTTATGAATGAATACCTGAATGCTGCTGCCATGCTTACATATTTGGTAGAATGGTCGAAGGCAAAAAACTAAGAACTACGATGAAACAACAACCCAAAATATGATCCGATCACTTACGCATCAGCAAATTGAATAGGTTCTATTTTTAGTAACATCTGAAAACATTTATCCTCCAGTCTCCGAACGGCACGGCCGCAAAGGCTACGTCGGACTCCGAGGAGGAGTACATGGACGCGATTCGCCCGATCACCATGGACGACCTGCGCACGTCGCTCGCCAGGCTGCGCGACTCCAAGGTGCAGTGCGGCACGCTCGCGCCCAGCCTCCGTCTGGACCTCGACTGAGCGTCGCTCGCCGCCGCGCAGCCCTCGGCCTGTTCGCCGATCGACGTTCCGATGGCGCTGCCATCTGTGGGTCAGCACGAAACGGTTGTTTTTAAGATAGGTAGGCTATGTCCTCCATGCGAATGTAGTTTGAAAATAATTTGAAAACTGCTTTTACGATTTACTTGATGCTCTATTAAACGTTGTTGCTTTATATGAAAAATCAAAACGGAACCACGGGGCAAAATCAAAACGCTGTATCTCTGACCCCTTCTTCGCTCAACGCGAAACAGGCATGCACACATTCACAGTCGATATTCCAAAAATCCTGCCGAGGTATTTCTCCAAAAGTACAACTTGGGCTCTTTCAAACATGGTGTGAAGGAGCCGGTCGGACAGCATGGTTTTCGCAGCCTCCCTGAAAGTTCGAAAGCCTATGGGCGTCGTCGGGCACCTTAAGAGGTCCTGGCGTATGCCATATGCAGTGTTGAACATAAGAAAATCTTCATACAGTTTTTCCATGGATACATTAAATCGAATAAACAAAAATGTGCGGACACAATATTAGTTGACTGTGCTTTTAAAATTGTTGAACTATGGGGATCGTAATGGTTTGATGTTGATGATGCCCACCTTAAGGGCGAACTCATTTCGAAACCACTGTATTGAACCTTTCCATGAAAAATCTGGTATTCAGTATAGTCATGTTTTCGTGTTTTTGTAAAAACTACAGTAAAATTATAGAAAAAAGAAAATTTACACACGAAAAATATTTCTTCTGTTGCATGATTTAGCATATAAACATAACCATTCAGAATTTAACTGATGTTAAGTACAAGAAAGTTGAGTGGTTTTTAAAATTATTTGCAAATTACATTTGCGCGGAAAACATAATTTTAGGATGCCTGCCATCTTAATACATTTCTATAGAAACATATTTGGACACAACAAACATGCAAACTCAGCGGGATACAATATAGAATTAGAAACAGATAGAAGAATATAGAAACCATGCCAGCCGACCAAGTGCTTCTTTGCTTTACGTTGTTGGAGTGCTTTCCGCAGTTTGTCGTCCCTATAGATAGAGCATGTACAGGATCGGTCGGTTCTTATAGAAGGAACTTGGACAGTGTCTGGTTGCATTCACTACCAGTTCACGCTGAGCCAAATCAGTAAAATGGAGCCGTAATAATTACGTTAATCATTCTCCACGTTTAAGTCGTTCGTACAAAAAAGAGATTTTTGTCGAAGAGGTCTCTTGTATGTATGTGTGTTTGCTGTGTCTATAAAGGTTAGTATTCAGCGGACAATGGATAACATTGTTCTACGCATAGCATGTGCAGCTTAGGAAATAGCTCAATCGAATTTTACGCTCGTTTTGAATGGGTTTTCGAGTAAATGTAGAAATTGGTGGTTTTTTTTTGCAGTTCACTTGTAGTACGAGATGCTTAGTGAATAATTGGGGAACTTAAACATTAACATACATAGATTTAATTAGCTTTTACTCCACATTGTTAAATCTCTTACAACATTTTGTGAGTGTATGCTCGTAAATTATATTGATGGATTTGAAATTCAGGTTTGCCTATTGTTGGACTAGTGAATAAACTTCTCGTGTAAATTATATGAATCGCTTGTAGTGTAAATAGTTTTTCTTTAATGGTGATATGTTAGTTTTCATTTGTTTCTGTAAATATGTACAATGTAAGTAGGTATTCTTTGAAAATAATTGTAGTAACGTCACCTGTGTTATTATCAAAAAATACTATTAGTCTATATACATAGTATTGTAAATGAAATGTTATTTATGTAAAATTAAATTAATAGTAATATTGTTCGTCATATTGTAATACACTACATAAAGATATTATATTACGCTTATTATGACTGCTTCGTTGCATAATTTTGTAAAATACATACAATAATCCCTCGTTATCAGCAGTGGTCCAACTAAAAGAAAATATGGATTTTGTCCAGTATCATACACAGACCATAACCTTTGTTTGGCATATCCTCTATGTTGGAGCGCTTTCCATAACTCAAAGTTTTTTAAACTAGCTGCGGTGCTTGGCTCCGCTCGCAACAGAATCGATTTTCCGGCCCGTACTATATGCATAAATCTCGTCGCTACATTGTGCAGTTTGCGTGAAAGGCGGACAAACTTACACACTTTCTTATTTATAATATTAGTTGGGATCACAATCACATTTTCAACAAACTGGTACATGCGTGAATACATTTGAAGGTTCATCTTTTCTCGTTGTATGTTTGATATTTTCAGAAAGTCTGTTCTTTTCATATTCTTACATTATAACCATTAATAAAGAAAAGTTGTGCGTGTTCATGATATGGTAATTTGAAATTTTCAAACTTTTACCTTAATTTCACTAAGTCTGAAACTGCTGATAATAACGGATTACTGTATTTATTCCAAAATCAATGGGCTTTTATTTGTTGAATGGCTCCTTTTTATATTGTTTTGTTTCTAGATACCTACTTATTAAAATATTTGCACAACTTTGAAAATGTATTGTTAAATAAAATTGTAGCATATTCTTAAAAACTAACTAGTTGAAATGAAATAAAAGTAGGTTGACATCTAGAACATACTGATTCGAGTCCAAGACCACTTACGATAATTAAATGTTACAACATTATATTGCAAATATGTATATTATCTCATATGTATAAAACTATACATCTTGATAATGGTACCTGATGATTTCTGACAGTCTCTGCCATAACTTCTGCCACGATATTATCGGAGCACCTCTTAAAATGTTGTTACCTTATTTTCTATTACTCTAGAGATATGAACTTTTCAAAATGAATTATTTTGTCAAGTGCAGTGTGTGCACGTACTGAGCGCATCACAGTATACGCCACATTAGGCGTTGCCATTTGTAAGAAAAATCTATGCGGGTCAAAGCCCACTGTGTGGCAGTTATGGTGATGCGGTTTGTACCTATAAGATTACACACAATAATAGACGCTTCACAATATATTCTTTGAGATTCACAAGCCACTTTGGCAGACCACCAGAAATTGTGTAAGATTATTTCTTAATTATTCAACCCCCTTATTACTAGGTGCGTAAAAAAAAAGAATATAATTGAATTAAAAACACGAACACTGTATAACCGCTTCGACGATATTGCTGGCTTGACCCTACCACCTAGTTACCTTGTTATCATGAAGTTGAATGTGTTCGGGAACATATTCATTACTTTGCCCAAGAATAAAAGAGACCTGTTTCACACAGAGTTGCAATGGTTGCAGATATTTATTGAATATCTGCAACTCTATCTGGCCACATTCAAGATAGAATCACCCCCGCGTATGGCTAGTTATAATACCCTGTAGCTTTGTGAGTCTGTATTTGTTAGTCGAAAGTTTTTCAGCATTTGTTTTCGCATTTTGTGTAATTTATTTATTAAGAGCTATCACCGACCTATATCCCAGTCCGGCAACAATATTTCATTTTGTATTTTCTGAGTATATTCCTCCATTCCTCCAAGTGGTAATTTTCACCGCAGTTTCGGGTCGGCATAGATCTTAAGCATCCATCTCTGTTTTGAAATAAGGAGTGGACTGTAATTAAAGGTTTGATTTTATGGGAAAATATAAATGTCTACCTTCTTGCTGAGTGGGAGAGATTACTGGCGCCCTAGGGCGTCGTTTGCTGGATCCTTCCGTTGGTTAGGGGCCCCGCCGTGGAGATCGCCAGGCTAGACACTTGTTAGGGCACCAGGGAAGAATTATGTGGCACAAGAATAATAAATTTTTCGAGAAAAAGGTATCGAAGATGAATTGCTTGTGCTGTCCAACCAAACGACAAAAAAGAAGTGACAAAATAAAAAAAACTGTGAAGGTAGATTGTTACATTGTTGAGTCGAAATATTACAAAAACTTGTGGAGAATTTTTCGCTCTACCTCCAAGGGCACACAGAATGAATTTAGGGTGCACAGTGCACATACGAAAACTGGACAATCTCACTACATCTAAAGCGATTAATGCAAGACGAAACGAAAACATTTTGACTTCCCTACTTGACCTGAGACCGAAAGGGGTAATTTCTATGTCAGCCGATCTAGCAGAGTTGTGCGTAAGCTAATTTGGCTGACAAGCGTTTGTAAATAAGTCTCGAATGGGTTGCACCAATGGACATTGTTGTTTGGGCTTCTGTTAAAATTGAGTGACATGTTGTATTTATGTTTTGTTGTAAATAAACTACGTTGAAGAATTCAGTGGTTTTATTTTAAAAAACCAGCCAAGTGCGAGTTGGACTCGCACATAAGGGTTCCGTGCCATTGTACAAGATTTACCACCAAAAAAGTGGCAAAATAATACACATTCTGTAAAAATTTCAGCTTACATTACGGTTCATGAGATACAGCCCCGTGGGTTGGCACCCTTTGGGTACGGAACCCTAAAAATGTATGGGTCCACCTTCTTAAATCTAAAAAAGGCCTAAGTTCCAAAACCCAGAACATCCAAAAGTATATTTGTGATGTGTATTATAAAAAGCACAAAAGACTTGACAACTTATATAAAAGCGTTGCTCTTCACAAGAATAGTCATGCTGCGCGCGGTTGAGACTGTTATTGGGCTCAGGTTATGATGTTGCCTATTTTCATATCATGTGTGTGTTGTGTTTTTAGTACTCTCACTACTTTTGTTTTCTTTTACACCATGGGCAATATTTACGAAATGTAGGGTAACAGAGCCAGTAGTCCCAGTTGTCACCTAAATTGGCGTTACGGCAAACCGCTCGACTGGCGTTTTCAAATGTATGGAGAAATTGAAGAGCGCGCGCAGTGGGCGTTAAGCGAACTAACATTTGCGAGTCCGAGTTTGATTTGACAGCTTACTCAACGTTGCCGTAAATACGTCGACGTTGCGGTTTACGTCCACTCCGCGTTTTCATACAAATCGGAAGTCCGAGTTTGATTTTGACAGCTTGAAGAAGTAAAACCACAGAATATCTAGTAAAAACTTGCATGGAGTTTGACGTTTTTACGGAACTTCGAAGTTACGTAAACGCCAATTTAGGTGAGAACTGAGACTACCGGCTCAGATCTATTGGTGAGTGAGGAATGTAAATAGAACTGTTTACGTTCTCTTTGTTCACTCTCTTGGAGTGTTGAGTGTTTTCCTATCTAATCTCGATCCAGTTAAGTCAGTTAGTCATAGATTAATAAATCTATGCTTGAGTATTGTCGATGATGCGTCGGTTTCAGAGTTGCCCTAATATGTGTGTGTTTGCGCATACCTAGAAACTTGAAAGGGAAATAACGGCGATGACACATAGTTTTTTCCTTCTCGACGCAGAATTATCTCATTTTTAATCAGGGCAAAAAGTTCCGTGAAAAACGATGTTTTTTCTACGTATATTGACAATCAGATTGGCACGGCTAGTGAGCAATTAACGGAAATTCGGTGACCTAAGCCTTGCGCTACCGACCGACCTATACGTCACCCACTCGCTGCCCTTCGGAGATCACGTAGAGCCATGTGCCTGGGCTTCGAAAGATGGCATTGATATCTTTAAGCCATTTGCTTAACATCCCCGATCCTGTGGATCCTTGAACTTCAGCGCCGGTTAACTCCCGCGGAGGTCTTTCCCTCAAAATTTGTTATTTGCTAAATTATATTTTATTGTATTACCATAAACATAAGGGTGGAGTGCACAATCTCTGGTTCTTCAGGCGATAAATAAGGACGAATATATATTAATTATAAAATATCACTAACCAGAGATTGTACGCTCCAGGCTTAATCTATACTAATAATAAATCTGTAAGGGGTGTTCATGGAGTAAGTTGCTTTGTTTTCTAAGATACTTCGTTTGTAGACTTTGTGTATGATACTAAGACTAAATTGATGATTTTTAGAAATCATTTCTGTATGCATGTATGTATGTATGTTCTCCATAACTCTTAAACCGATCATCCGAATTCGATTAAACTTACTACACGTATTTGTAAATACACGGGACACAGGATAGGCTGTATATAATTCAGTAGCTGTCATACAAACCGAAATGCCCCGAGGCGGCGGCGGCTTGGGGCGTAATCACTATCTGTCTTTATTTCTTCGTTTACTTCTTCTTAGCCACGCAACGGACTGTTTGATACGGTTATTAATTAATATAAGGAGCGATCAATGAGCAAGGATTGCGTATGTAATTTTTAAATATTTCATACAAACCTCAAGAGAAAAATGAAAACTATGTACTTGAAAATTTTAGGTGATAAAAAGGCCTACTACAGAAAGTTCCACGATATCATGTAGAGCGATAATTTCGAACCACTCTCCCGATTTATTTGCGTATTTTATCAACGTATAGCAACTCTAGGCGCAGTCGGATTCCGAATGGGTTACCTTTTTCGATGTTGACGGTGGCTGTGGTTCGTATTCCTCATAAAACTTTGTAAAAGTAAGGAAGGTGGTAGGGTTAATCCCGCCTTTGTTGGTTTTGTATCAATTTCTATGTAGCAGTGCTAGTGCAGTAAGGGTCTGGCGGCACATGCTTTTAAAATTCGTTCCCAAATGTTTACGAAGCTCTAAATGGAAATATGTCGATGTTTATCATTAAACATGCCAAATCGGTTCAAACGATATTGATAAAATTTGGTAGATGGCTACATAGTCCTGGACCAGCCTTTTGGTGGGTTACTTATTATCCAGGAAATAATTCAGACCGCAATCAATCCAATACGACATTGACCCGAGCGGAGCCGGGTACCGCAGCTAGTAGCATAATAAATAATAATACTGTCAACAGTTTATATTTGTTTAACATTTTGACGTAGGTTAAATACGTTAGCCAAACAGTGACCAAAGTTGTTACAGTAACAAATATGACTTTGTTTCAATGACAAAAAGCAATTGACAAAATAAAAGCTATCCTGAGAAATAAGCTCGATTCGTTATAGTAACAACTTATTTTGATGCTTCAACAATTTTTTTCTGACAACGCGATTTTTGTCACTTTGTCAGCCTACTTTTTTCTCAGTGAACATTGACTTTCGTGACGTAGAATTTATATTCTAAAGCAGCATGTGAGAGACTTAAGGCGGCCCAACCCGGCGGCTCCAACTCATTCGCGGGCACGGTACAAAACCGTGCTGTTGCGCTCTGGGACCTTCTCTGTTTCAAAGAATAAGACAGGCTCCGTGATGAGGAAGATGCAACATGTCCACAAAAAAGACAATGTGCATAGTGTATGATTTGGTAAGATTTACGAAAATTTTAATTTCAAGACGACTTATAGCTAAAAGTAAGCCACGACCGCTGTAGTCAAAAATCTAACAAAAACCAAATAGATCATAAATATTGATTAAATAAGCTATGTCTGATGACTAATCTTTTTACGATCTTCTTACTTTATCATTGCGTAATCCACCTCCAAAGTTATTGTATAAAACGCGCGAAAAAATCGAACTTTCGGACCTTATAACTTAGAAACCAAACACAATTTTACAATGCCAATGGTCATCAGACATCTAGTTCGATCAAATAAAGCTATTTTGAGAAAAATTTTGGATCTCTGACAAGAAATATGGGCGTGATCTTCTTTCCCCTTTTGTATGGGGAGATGAGCGGGTTGGGCCACCTTAACAAAATTCCTTAATTTTTTTAAGATCTAATTGCAATGTTTAACTTCAAAGTTTGAATGCTTTGGGTAAGTAAAACATAGAAATTGCACGCTTAACAATGATATAATTTATGTGATTTGTGTATTTCATGATTGTAAAATCATCAAATCTACCACCCAAATCTACCTTTGGTATGTTAGGTGATTTGGGTGTGGATAAACATTTTATTTTTTATTTTTAAAAGATGAACGTCTTTCTACCCACGTCATTATTTGTGCGGAGCACGACATTTCGACCCAAACGTTTGGCTCATCTTCAGGTGAGCTCCCGTGTCCAGCGGCGGCTAACGGGGAACTGTCAATTTGACGTGTATCGCCGTTGGCGAATATTGTAGTTGTGGGTAGTCTGAAGATCTTGAGCGGCTGCGTTCCAGAGCTCCAGGCAAAGGCAAAAGACGCTAACCGTATCTTGACTTTCACTGCACGCCTGTACCTTCCGGATTTTCAGGGGAGCAAGTACCGGATTTCACAGGGGAAATAACTTAAACTAGTCTACAAGACTCGAGCCAAGGAACTTGGTCCACCACAGGCAGCAGGACAAAGGATACAGAGGGCTGACGTCCGAAGGCAGGGTGCATACCTCCCATATGTACGAGGAATAACTGACCGTATAGGAAAATACTGCAGTAGGATAGGTATCATGGTATTCTTCAAACCTCTCACCAACTTATCTGCCATGCTGAGGTCAGTGAAATACAAGATCCCGTTACAGGCTCCAGGAGTCTACAAAATACCATGTAGCCGTGGGAAGAGCTGCATCGGTCAAACCAAACGGAGCGTGTAAACAAGAGTAGTCAGAGCACATCAAGACGGTTAAAAAATAATGAGTATCACAAGTCAGCAATCTGTTAACATGCCTTGAACAGTGGAGGAAATCATTGGATTCGCTTTGACAAAGCTGAAACAATTGCAGTAGAACGGCACTACATCCCACGCTTAGTCAGAGAGTCCATTGAGATTTCAAGGCATCACAACTTTAACAGAGATGACAGCATGAAACTTTCACCGTCGTGGTCTCCGTTATTGGCGCAACATAGCACCATGAGGCTTCAGTTGCCGATACCATCGAGTAGGGACACCGTAAGCATCGTTTGCACGGATACATTCATCGCTGAGCAACGTGCTGTGGAACTACCCTCTTCGGCGGCTGGAGCTACCCACAGCTACAATCTTCGCAGCCGGCGACCTGCAGTTGACTTCTGACTGGACGTCGTGTCGGAAGTCGCGCCGCGAGTCCTGAAGGAGTCCACAATGCGGTGGACGAAACGTCGACTTAAACAAGTAAGCGATTTATAACACTGTCTATCCGAAAACATTTTAATAATGTGTAACAAAAGTGAAGGGCTAAATAAACATCGTAACCACGGTAATCTAAGAACTTACATGAATTTTTGCCCTTCCGTGCATCTCGTGGACAATCCCGAGGTATCCTCTAATCCAGGAATTCTCCAAGTATAATAAATACTTACGTGGAGAACGAATGTAGTGGGACTAACATATCAGCCAAGCAGTGTTTGTTACCATTATACAAGATTTGACCCAAAGAAATCGCGTTTCTTGTATAGTTCCCTTTAATTTTGATTTGTTTTTGATTTTAATGCGAAAAAATGTGAAAATTTCAGCTGTCTAACTATTACGGTTTATGAGATACAGCCCTGTGACAGATGGACGGACGGACAGCGGAGGCTTAGTAATAGGGTTCCGTTTGGCACCCTTTGGGTACGGAACCCTAAAAGTGATAGCAGTTCCGGCATGACTGGCGGCGACGACTGAGTGGAATAATCAAATGCGGTCAATTTTACCTTGGGAGCGAGGTGCCATGCCGTCTTCAAAGCAAAAAACTTTGTCTGAAGTAGTTACCTATTTTTTAACAATCCATTTCTGAAAACTAGGGTGTTAGGCTCCAGTAGGCCTTTTCTTGGAATTCCGTGCTCAGGAATCAGGAACCTTTCAGTCGAGAAAACTTTTACTACGGTTGTCAAAGTGATTTTCTCGACGGAATCATTTAAATACCAAGCGCCGGAAACTTTGCAAACCGTCACAAAAGCGGTCCTAGCGCGGAATTCCAAGAATTGGCACCCTGCGCGTGTGTAGGATTCCTTTTCTTGAGAAATAACCCGCTATTAGGCCATTTTCACCAAGAGTTTTCACAGCGAAGGCTACGTATGTACGTTCTGTAGCTTCTTGTTTAGATGAGCAAGGTAAAGTGGAATAACTATTTTAAATACTTTATACATATTCTAAGTTTGCTTAGAATTACTAGCGATAACAATTCTGTCTCCATTTATTATCTCACTGGCAGCATTTCCTTATCATCTTTCGGGGGTCCTTCCGCGTTTGTAAATGAATTGGGTCACTGGGCATTCAATTAAGGTTTCTGTCTAGTGCAATATCTTATCGCAATCTAGTAAAAGATAATGAATTCTGTAAGTGAGAACTGCTAGGACCATGATTTTGTATCGGTAAATATCTTATTTATATAATACATATCGGTATTTAGCGATAGTTTTTTTATGGTAGGGTTATGCTATAATCACAGCACAACCCATTGAGTTAAGAGCCTACAGTTATACATGAAATCCCAGCCGTAAACTTAAGGGCGTGATAAGAACCGATTGTGTTCAGTTGGATAAGGCCGTAAGTAAAACAACATTTAATTAATATTAAAAAACCACAACATATTTTGATAATCATAAAAGTAATTAGGCAGATTGATGTTCTAGATATAATTTAAAGATATGAAAGTAAAAAAGTCTGTGGTGCTTTTTTTTCTCAAATTAGACAAATATTCATGAACTTTCATAAAGTTCATAAGTTTAAACACAGAATACTGTCTTCAGATTTTTATCGTTATGGGTTATCAATATAGCTAAACCATAAATAAATAATAGCTAAATAAAAAAAGGAGTAGTTTTTTTTACAATAAAATATTGTTTTCCTTTTCCTTTATGGAATTGAATGCAATCGGGTATTATCACGCCCTTAACAGCTTGCGACATGGAACCACTTTTATTATTTTGAAGTACCTAAGTCATTTCAGTTTCAGGAGTACTGCCGCACCATAAAAGGAACTCGTAACGAGGCTGTTCATATCTATGGGCGGCTGAATGTCAGATTTTGAAAATAGTTTTTATTTTTGAAAATAAAGGAATTTTTCTTTCAATCTACGTATAATTCCAAATATAAAACCAATGGTCAAAGTAAGCAAACGATAATTTTAAATATAAAACCGGCCAAGAGAGAGTTTCAACCATCGTAGAAAAAAAAAAACAAAAAAATCACGTTTTTTGTATGGGAGCCCCCTTTAATTTTAATTATTTTTTTATCTTACCTATTTGTTGTTACAGCGGCAAAATAAATAAACACTCGGTGAAAATTTCAGCTGTCTACCTGTTACGGTTACTGAGATACAGCCCTGTGACAGACGGACGGACGGACGGACGGACGGACGGACGGACGGACGGACGGACGGACGGACGGACAGCGGAGGCTTAGTAATAGGGTTCCGTTTTCACCCTTTGGGTACGGAACCCTAAAAAAATGGAATCGATTCTCACTACCTTTACGCCGAAGGTGTACTTGTCCCAAAAACGTGTGATACTCCACTTGCATGTCACACAAGTGCCTATCTGTTATCAGTAACGCTGAAACAATTCCACAGGCGTCCCTACATAAGGCGTTCGTGCTAAAACATATCTTCAGTTGTTATTGAGTGGTGGGCATAGTCGAGGAGCTCTTAGTGCTTAGAAGTAATACAAGTGGGTTGTCCCGACCGAAATATTATTGCAAAACAAAAAAAAATAATTGTCAAGCCCTGAGCTACACGTCGTCTATCTCACAGGTTTGTCTCAATATCCAGATCCACAAATTTGGCTGCTTTTCCTCACCCCTTTCTGAAGTTCAGATTTATTTTGGGTAATTTTTTTTTTATTTGCATTCTTTTGATTAACTTTAGTCCAATCACATATTTAATAGTACCCTTTTTATGTTTAAAAAGTCTGGAATAAATTAAAATGCAACAAGGGTGCTCCCAAAAAGGCAATTGTTTATTTATTATTATTATTTTCAGTCTCAAATTTTCAGTCCATAAATTACGAAAAATAAATTTAAAAAATACCATTCTTGAAATTTTCATATTCAAAAGGAAGACTCTGAACAAACAGTTTCATCAAGGCATAACTATTAAAGTTGTTACAGTCGTATTAAGAGTTAACCTGTCAAAACTTAGTGCGGGATTAGCACCGGACGAACCATACAAAAACCTTTAGTCAGGCGTATTAAAGTTAGCATGCCCTCTCTGAATACGGCACAACAGACTAATAATTAAGTTTTCATAGAATTACGATGGAGCATTTTGGAGTAGGGCGGTCTGACTAGGGGGCTCCTAAAGGAACAATTAAATAAAATTCAAAGTTTTCGTCAACTTGTTCGAAATTAACAATTTAGCTAATTTCAAATCTCACTGTGAACAGTCACATTTTAAAACTGTATTCCTGAACATCGAAAACCGGACCACTCAGTGGATATTGTCGGTCGATTCACGAGGGCCAAACCAAGCTTTATTGAGGATTGCTTTATGAATGAGTCATGTCAGTATACTGAAATAATTAAGATCTCCAAATTACTAGATTTACATCTTTGTATTGGTTGGCACTAAAGAGATGTCCCTAAACAGGTTTCGCAAATGGACGCAATGTCGTTGCGTGCGCTTCTGCTGATCGCAGTGTGCTTCCACACGAGCCTCGGCCACGGCAGCCTCAACGAGCCTCCGTCCCGCGCCTCCTCCTGGCGGCACGGCTTCGACACCGAGCCCGACTACGACGACGACGGCGCCTACTGCGGCGGCTTCAGCGTCCAGTGGGACCTCAACGGCGGCCACTGCGGCATCTGCGGCGACGCCTGGAGCCTCCCCGAGCCCCGCCCCCACGAGCTCGGCGGCAAATACGGCACCGGCGTCCTCGTCAGGACCTACGCTCCCGGCGACCTCATCCCCGTCACCGTCAACCTCACCACGTCCCACAGAGGCTCCTGGGTGCTTAAACTGTGCCCGGACGCGAACGAAAATAGCCAGGACTGCTTCGACAGAATCACCCTGCAGCAGGCCGACGGGGCGAGCGAGTTCTACCCGGACATAAGCAGAGTGTACCACCAGACATATCTACTACCGACCGGAGTGACTTGCGAGCGCTGCGTGATTCAGTGGACCTATACCGCTGGAAACAACTGGGGCCAGTGCGAAGACGGCACCTCCGCACTAGGCTGCGGCCGACAGGAGACCTTTCGGGCTTGCGCCGATGTAAGCATCCAGGAGTCATCGGAAACCGTAAACAATTTTAACATAGAGCCTGACGAAACGTTATTCGCCTACGCTGATGTCATTTTAAACGGTCTTTACGAAGAGACTAATAATGCTGACACCAGAAAGGAGTCTGTAGGGGTACACAAATCCAAAAATCTCGAAAAAAAACAGCTGGACTCTGCTTTTTTAATAGAATCTAAATTATTGGCTGGCGCAAATAAATTAGGTATTCAAGGATATCAACCCAGGGATGCAGAAGACGATAACGATGAGATCCACATTCTAAATAGTATAAACTAGCGCTTCTCTCATGTTTTTTTTATTTATCTCGTTTGTAAGCATATATAATGTATTACCTATTTGTAAATGAAAGATTTCTATTACAAATATTTTCATTTATTGTTACTCATTCGCATAATTTTAGGTAAATTAGTTTTTTAATAAACTCACAACTTAATGGATACTTAAGATTAAATGATTCGACATATTAGAAATTGAATTTAACAATAATTAGAATTTGACCGTCTACAATCACCAAGAGATTTTCTACTCCAGTTCAGAATGAATCGTTAGGTATATTTGTGGGAAGCACTCCCAGTTCGCTTATTTCCTATGGCAGGTAAAACAGACTCAAAAAAATCACAAGGTAAGAGCATACAAAAATATTATCATTAAACGAGCGCGCGTTCGTAGAACATACATGCAGATTTTGGAACAGATTACAATGGGATATGTTACTTCTCAATCTCTGAGAAAACGGCAATTTAAGATTTTTTTAATCTCAAAAATTATCACTCTAAATGATAGGCAGGTACGTATATCAACTGCATAATATTTAAAGATATTTTTTGTGGGCTAATACCAATGATACGATCATTCTCTAAAGTGTTTATAAATTTACATTGCGTTTTTCCGTGAAATATACCGCGTGCTTTATATATTTGTGAAGTTTTAATGATTGAACTTTCATATTGTACCTTACACAATTAAATCACAGATAAGGAAATTAAAAAAAACTTATACTACGTTACATTTCCGTTAATCTTGCTACCTAACGTGTTATAACTAGTTCTAGTTTACGACTTACTATGGCTGTACTGGTCGTCTCTGCTTGTATGTAACTTAAATTTTACTTGAAAATCCAACATAAACATAAATAGCACAAACATTTATATCTCAAAAGTAAATGCGAAATTACCTGAATAATATCGGAACAATCGGCTACTATTGAACTTAAATGTAAAACCATAATCAATTCACTATTAAAAACGTAACATGGAAAAAACTATAAAAATAGAAGGTAGCTTTGAAAGGTTAAATTAATGTGGCAAATTAAAATCTGTAAAGCGTGCGAAAGAATCAATAACGGTAATAATAAATTAATTAAACTATAAAGACTAGATAACTCCTTAACGAAAGTACCTAAATTGGAATCTTCAACGACTGAAAGCTATTATAATAATCAATAGACAATCAGTAGAGCCATTTTCGTAATAGGTGAGCACACTTTAAATTGGGGCTGTCTCTTTCGAAGTAACTCGACAATTACAGAAAATTGTCTGTGCAGCTTTTTAAATTACAAAATTCCTGCGCGTGTACGTAAATATTAGGACGTTCCAAACAGTCATTTTGCCGCAGATCCTTTGTCGTCAATGGACGCAAGCGATGCTGCATACATCAAGCCGGCCCCCAGGGTCGAATTTTCCGCTTGCGTTGGTGCTTTAGAGTCACACTTTGTAAACACTTCTACAAACATCTTCTCGAACTCGTTGGATACTTTGGTCACATTCTTTTTCATTATTGTGTCGGGATATGTCTGAAATTAAGTAATATATATCACAAATCTACAAGTTTTATTTATTCTAATTAAGGTGGCCCAACCCGGCGGCACTAACTCATTCGCGGGCACAGTACAAAACCGTGCTGTTGCGCTCTGGGACTCTGTTTCAAAGAAAAAGACAGGCTCCGTGATGAGGAAGATGCAACATGTCCACAAAAAAGATAATGTGCATAGTGTATGATATGGTACGATTTACGATAATTTCGATTTTAAAACGACTTATAGCTAAAAGTAAAGCATAACCGCTGTAGTCAAAAATCTAACAAAAACCAAATAGATTATAAATCTTGATTAAATAAGCTATGTCTGATGACCAATCTTTTTAAGATTTTCTTACTTTATCATTGCGTAATAAACCACCAAAGTTATTGTATAAAACGCGCGAAAAATTCGAATTTTCGAACCTTATGACTTAGAAACCAAACACAATTTTACAATGCCAACGGTCATCAGACATCTAGTTCGATCAAATAAAACTCTTTTGAGCAAAATTTGGGATCTCTGATAAGAAATATGGGCGTGATCTTCTTTCCCCGTTTGTATGGGGAGTTGAGCGGGTTGGGCCACCTTAAACAGCATGGCCAGGTACCGAACAGGCACAAAATTTAGGAAGTTAAGTGAGGATATTCTATAAATTCTGCACCAATCAATCAAAGTGGATGTCAAATAGTCCACCAATCAAAGTGGATGTCAAATAGTCCATTCAGTACGTGCGCAGATGTTATGACAACTTCCGATTGGTACAAAATTGATCGAATCCCGTTACTTATTTTCACACAATTTACGCAGGTTATCCCCCAGATGAGCACAGGCAAAGAAAATTACTATATATCTTGGAGCCGACTACGTTCAAAACAAATTTCAAACCCCGATGTTTTTGAAGGTATTGCAGATACGTTTTATTGCGTATTCTGTGACCTACTTAGACTGACGTACAGATCTTGAGGACCCTACAAACCTTCAAATAGACGCGAAAGTTGTTGAAGATGCGACTCAAGTCGGAGGCAACCTGATCGGCGTCCCTGTAGGCGGCGTTTAGAAACTCGGTACGTATGTCGTGTATGCACATAAGATATTTGACCACCTCGTAGAAAATAGGAGCCTTGTATATGAGGAACATACCTTTAAATAGACGCGGACGTTGTTGAAGATTCGTCGAAAGTCGGAGGTGACCTGCTCGGCGTCAGTGTATGCGGCGTTGCGTAATTTGGTGCCGATATCGTTCAGGCACATGGGATATTTGACCACGTCGTAGAAACGAGGAGCCTAGAATATTTAAAAAAATCAACTCGGTTTTGGGTCGAACTGTGAAAAATAAAGGTCTGCCGAATTGGTCCGGCGCGGCGGGGTCGGTAATGGCCTCTAGGCCGTCCCTGCCACTTGTGCGCTGCTACCTTAGTAGCTACATAATTATCTTTGTGCTTATTTCCCAATAATTGATATGTATCACTTTGTTTCTCGTGCATGAGTCTACTTTTTGTAATTATTAAAAAATGAAGCAAAAGTTAAATCATTTATTAAATAAGCTTCTTTTATCTTGTTTGAATACGTTTAGCTTTAAGATTGTTATATTTGCGAGCAGTCTTTTGCCCTAGTATTCACCCTTCAATATGCCACTTTCAAAATATTGTTACGGGCCATGAGTGATGGAATATGGCTTAATCCTAGAAAATTTATGTTTTTATGTAATTTACAAAGAAGGTTGTAAGGTTTACAGAATATTTTGATTTTGAGCGTTATCTTTTTGTATTCAATACGTTTGGGTACACTTACCGATTTCATATCCATGTCGTTCTGTATGAAGTTCGATTCAGTAAGTTTTGATAGATAACTAAGAATTTCTTCGAATTTCTTAGTAATTGCCGGAGGCACAGGCTTATTCTTTTTAGGATAATACCACACCCCAGAAACGGCAACTTTAGATCTTTCGATATTTTTTTTATGACTGACATATTCATCTTTTGCCCTATTATGGCTTTGGTTTTCTTTAATCTCTGATCTTTTACTCTCGTAATTATCTTCTCCAGTTTTTATTTCAGACTCCAAAAGATAGCTTCTAGATTTTAAATGTGTGCCGTTCGAAGAGATTCTTGGCTCTTTCGTATTATTTTCTTCTCTTTGGTTCCGTAATCCCGAGTTGAATGTCGAT
The DNA here is from genome assembly GCA_946894095.1 of Incurvaria masculella. Lineage (NCBI taxonomy): Eukaryota > Metazoa > Arthropoda > Insecta > Lepidoptera > Incurvariidae > Incurvaria > Incurvaria masculella. The sequence goes on along the minus strand of OX335657.1, from coordinate 12,373,181 downwards.
GGATCCGTTGTCCTCGATTGATTACCTGATGGACCTTTGTATTGATCGTAATGAGCATCCGACGTAGCTGACATACCAAGAGCATTGTATAATCTAGCGGAGTCTGATTTAGATTCATCGTGAATAAAACCCATTAATTTGGGTGCTGACTGCTTTGCTGCCTCCCACGCATGATCATAGGGTCCGCAGTTGGGTCGGGTCGATAATTCTTCGGGTGGATCCCTCTCATCCTCATGCGGTCTTGAAGCATCTTTTTGGTCATCGCTAAAAGAAACATCGTCATGTCGTTTAGATAGCAAGCACGGCCACGAATCTATTGGGTATTTTTCCGTAGTTACGGCAGGCACCGCCGTTATAGAAGTGGTAATAATCCCAGAATCTAATTCGTGTGCAGTCGATTTGTACACGTCCTTTGGAAACTCGGGGCCAGAGTCGGATGGTTTAGTGGGCACTTTGTAGCTTCCGGGTTTCATGTACACTTTTGATTGGTCGCGGAACTCACCATTTTCGGGGTCTACTAGTTGCACCGGTCCACCAATATTAGTAGAGAAAGAAACCATGTTCGGGGGTAGTATCTGGATAGTTTGTGGTTGTGGGGTGACGTACTGGCTCGGCTCTTTTTGTAACATTTGGCCCCAGTTCGCGAAGAATTCAGTATCTTCTTTTGTGTCCCCGCAGCTGTTATTTTTTGGAATGTAACATTTTCTAGCATCTCCGTCGGACGCCATGGTAGGAATAAGAGTTTTCTCGACGTGGCTTAGAGGAATCATTTTGGACTTGACTTCCATCAGCGCAGTGGGACCTTTGTTGAGCTCTGCGTCAACTTTTTGCTTTAGGTGGGAGTACAAATCTCGTTGCTCGGCGTGGCCCATATTTTCCATAGTCCGAAATTCTTGGACGCTCGTGATCGTCCATGACTGCCTAGGTTTTGATTCTCGAATATACCCTGGCTCATACTTAAAATGAGACTTATGCTGGTGATTATCAGTTTGGTCATTCTGGTCGGTAGGCGCGTACGGGTTGTGGGTAACTGAAGATGGAATGATCGGGTACTTCTTGCAGCCTCCAGCTGATCGCATCGGCCACGAAAGTTCCGTAAAATGAGGATTTGCCGAGTGTGTTGAATTTTGAAACCAATGACCAGACGGACCAGCGTAAGTCTGTGATGAAACATTTGTTGGTCTTAAAGAATTGAAACTCGCTTTTGGTAGTTGATACTTAGTCTGGTTTTGGTATCGAGGTGCAGTGGGATTAGAAGCATAATAGTTATGAGTGAAACTTTTCTGCTCCATTGTGAACCCTTGGTCGAGACACTTGAATGTCTTATAGATGTGACTAAGCATTTCCTTAGTCACTGCCTGCCATTGAACGAAACATTCGCGAATGTTCGGACTATAATACTTATTTTCTATTCTAGAGAAAGTGTCATGCTTTTCACACAGTAATTCCTTCACACCTTTCCATCCATCAAGTATTCTAACGAATGAGAATATAAAGTTTTTGATGACCCATGGGATACCTTGGGAATGGAGGTTTGCAACGGCGCTATCGGTTTTCTGTACATTTGACCGCGTTTTTGCACATATAGAATGTATGTTCTTGAAACAAGGTCGGTTATGATGAGCTATTGCAATATTTTCTGCGTCGGTACAAGCTTCAATAGCCAACTGGACAATTTCATTCGGTATTTGGTCGTGTATGATAATTTTATCCAAACAATTAAGTAACATTTGCATCGATTCAGATGGCTTCGATCGATCTTTCGCAACAACAAAGCAGTATGGTTTAGTGCCCTGATTTTGAGCGTGTTCTCTACTGAAAGGAATTTCTGATATGTTACAAAGTTCTGAAACCATTCGTTCTCCCTCAACTAAGAAGTCTAGGCTGGACGTCGATTCGGAAGTTAAGTTCACATCACTTTTTCGGTTGACTAAATTATCTCCGGCTTCGGTTTTGGTGTAATATTTATCATGATGCTGATCAGCGTAATGGCACCTTCTGTCAGATTGACTTTTCATTATCTTTTTTCTTGCGCCGGTACCAATTGGCATTATTTGCTCGGAGGCGGCCGAAAGCCAAGACATTTGGCCCCGTTGTTCGCCAGGGGTGCTTCTGCACTCATTTGAAGAAGTTGGTGTAGGACCAGTGTAGTTGGGTGAGCTTGGATCGAATACCAGCCCTACGAGTGGAGAGGTCGGCGGCGAACTGAATGTGGGTATATTGGAATTGTACCTGTAAATTCAAGCTCATTTGTATTTAGACTTATTTTAATTTCAATGTGTAAATATTGATGGCTTTTAAAAATACCTAGAAGCTTGAAACTGAGAGCTGGATGCTCCCGACTCATATATTCTTCCAGATTCTCTGCAGTAGTGTTCCATGTTCGACTCAGCAACGTTTTTAGGGGGAAAACCTAGAACCAAAAAGTGAAAATTGTATCCACAACTCTACAGCTTCACACACCTCGAAAAACATATTTGCAATTTAAAACAATGTTATATACGCAAGGCTGGAGTGCACAATCTCTGGTTGCTATTATAGTTATGGATATATTATAGATTTATATCCTGCTAATACAGATGAAACTAAGGATGGATATATTTTAATTTTAAAATTAATTAAAAAAAACCAGAGATTCTGCTCTTGGGATAACTTTTTTGCAAAGTATTTTGTAAATTATAGACTTTTCAAAGCTTCATACATTTTTTTAGCTTAGTATGAACATTTGTAATTTTTTTTTTGACGATTCTACCATGGGGAGCAACATCGAAACAGTGGCAGAGTTAACAGAACCAACACCAGAAGAAGGTGGAACAAGAAAAATATTGTTTCTTCAAAACATATTTTGTCACGAATGCGAGCTGTTCCATGGTTCGGAATAATGTTCGGAATCTATGTAAAAAAACGGTAGGACAACTTTCTCGAAGAAGTAGTAGTGTCGAGTGGTCGAAACAGCAACGAAAAATTGTTCGTGCTTTCCATCCAGTTGAATGTAGCGGTGCTCTTAAAGGGAAGGTCCTGGCTTGGCATATAATTTCTAAGAAATACGTTGTGTTGGGCTAATATCACGACAGCGAGTGATGCATATCCATACGTGGTATATTTGAAAGAAAAAAATTGCTTCTAAAAATCTAAAACCTATCATACTAACAGATAATTACATCTAAAAAAATTGCCACAAAAATGTACCAATATACCAAATATACCACATAAATGCATGCTAATCTGTAGGTCCCCTTCCCCTACTAGGTGGTAGGGTATCATAGCATTGAATGAAATATGGTCGAATTGCCAATTAAACATTTTCCGTCTTTTCCATCCAGCTCAATCTAGCCGCGCTCTACGGAAATTAATTTAGGAATGTGGTGTGTAGGGCTAATATGACGGTGGGAGTGGTATTAGCAATCAATGTCCAGGTAGATAAAATCGTTCGTATGCCTCAGGTCCCAGGTTCAATGTGTATAAAATTTGATTATTATAAAAATAATATTTCTATATATGCCTGACGATGTAAAGCATCCTCGGCAAGTATGTAGAGAGGGGTTGCCATAATAAACAATAATTTGGAAAATCTGCGCTGCACTGACAGAGATAGTTGGTAAAACTTGCCATAAGACTTCTGCTCCATCATTTCGATAGAAAATGGCTGCTGCTGCTGGATAGAGGCCGTGAATTGAGCTCCGACTGGTCTCTGTAGCTGGTGAAGAGCCGGGGCCTTTTGGTAATCTGATGCCGCAGACTCCAAAAGCCCTCGATGGTCACTCGGCTTTTTCGATTGAGAATCAGCATATTCTTGCATCTGACAATCAACACATCTATCAATAGCATCTAAACACATCTATCAAAATAATTAGGTCCGAAAACATATTCTGTTATAGTGCTACTGTTTACCTTCCGATCAACCCAATCGAATTACAACCAGGATATTTTTTACCTACTAAATGAAACTATGTTAAGCTATAGCGCCATCTTTGCCCAGAGCGTTGTGATGGATTACCGGTAGCCGGATATGGCAGGCATTCATGCAAAGGCTAGTACCATAGAAAGTTTTGCCAGCAAAATTGCATTTGCCAAAACTATTTTCTCCTGACCACCAGTCAAGGCTAGAACGTGAATAGCAAAATCCAAGCGATACATACAACATACTCAATTATCTGATATCCGTACATTTGTAGCTATGGTTGTAGTAGTAAGTTCAGGCACATTTCATTCGAAGCAAGCAAGGTCATATTTTTGGGATCTTAAATTTACAATAATTAAGCACGAGACATTTTAAACAAAAAACATGTTTAATCAAGGATCCCTGGCAATGAAATTGCTGTCTTGATCTGTTGTCCCTATTCAGAAATCGCCAAAAATATTTTTAGGTTTAACAACATAGCCAAACCCCTGTTTAAACCGGAGACATGAGCGAATATGAAAAATGATGAATCATGACAAAGAAAAAAATACTCACCAGGGATATCTTACTGCAAGTTCTGTAGCATTTAGGCTTTCTGAACTCCGTTAGATTAGTGATAGCATACGTAATCTGTCAAACGATAGTTAAATTATATTTATCTCAAATAAGTTTCCTTACGTAAGGCCTTCCAGGGTTTAATTATGTGTACGGAACTTTATTTATTTGCGGTTTCCTCCTTATTTTCTCAAGAATTTTGTCCACTATTTCAAGCAATTATCAATTTTCTTTCTTCGAGATCCAGTGAAGAATGTTTGACGTGTCCAAAATTTGTATGAACCATATGATTTGTAGCTTTTGTTTTTTTTTTGACATTCTATATTCATTTGCTCTCGAGGAAAAAAACATTTTAAAAACGGCCATCTAGTTCATGTTTGGTATTTTAGATAAAAATCAAGTATGAATTTATGAACAATAAAATACCAAAGTTTCAGTAAAATATCAATGTATATACATCGGGAAAATTGTGACCTAAATTGTAACCAAGCTGAAATTATATTTAAGAACCACTTGATATTCTTCATACCCAATATTAATTACCATGATTAAATATATATTACCTAATTTTAAATTTTAAACAATTTTGTTTTTGGAAAAAAGGTTGGGTTAGGTTAGGTTAAGTTAGGTTAGGTTAGAAATAACCTTTCACGTTGCATAAACCCCATCGCTTCGAATCAATTAATGATTGTTGTGATCCACTTCTCTGTTCTGATCTTATATCTGTCTATTCGTCAGTTTGTAAGTTCCATAGATTTACATGCAGGAATGGAATTAATCCAGAATTACTGATCTCATTTACTTGATAAACGGCATTATTTTGTCAGCCTCGGTAGGCCAGTGGTGCGACGCCTAGCGAATCGATAAGCTGGGGAAGCACCTCTGAGCGCAGTTAGGTTCTGGATGGGTGACCATTTTATCACATCGAGGCTGGCCGTGTTCGGATTCCACGTAAAACTGTAGGTCCCTTCCTTACTTACTAGTTGGTAGGGTTAATCCCGCCCGGGTTGGTACCTGTGTACGATAGTCGAAGCGGCAATGAAAATTGTCCGTGTTTTTTTCCAGTTCCAGTTGCTCGGCTACAATATAAGGAAGGTCCTGGCATGGCGCCTAGTTCACTAGTAGGTTTATTAGCTGACGGTCAGTTCGGCATAAGCCATCCATGTCCGGTTACATAAAAAAATCTTTTTTTTTCTCTATTATCTGCTCTTGACTGACAACCTCTCATATCAAGGTTTTTTCTTTTAGAAATTAAAAAAGCTCTAAGATTGGACAAATGGATCTGTGAACCACCATTAGATTGGTACATAGTAGAAATAGGATGTGCGCGCGCATGCTAGGTCTATGGTTTGGTAAGACACATGGAGGTGAGGTAATTTCCTCACCTCCATGGTAAGACAGAGATGTGTTCAGTTTGGTTGGTCACAATTTAGTGGAACTCACCACCAATTAACATAATCTACGTAGCAAAAAGGGGAAAATTACCAAAGGCGAATAAAATACGTTTGAGTTGCCATTTTCAAATACTTTGCCAACGGTGATTTTAATAAGGTCGAACATAGAACCTCCTCCGTTTGTGAAGTCGGTTAAAAATATACTATAAGAAAAAAGATTCCGAAGGATTGAGTACCTCCTCCTTTTTTTGAAGTCGAGACATACGAGAAGGAGAAAAAAGGGTTTTTTCTCGTTGGCTACGAGATACGAGAGCATTTGTTACTTGCTTCTTTCAGAATGTCTTCTATTTCATAGAAAGGAATCATTGCTGTCCTACAAATATTTTTTACGAAACCTCACGAGTGAAAAAAAGACGATAAAAAGGTTTTTTCCGATTAAAAAAAGAGTCGCTTCATAGTTTGTATTTGAATGGAACGCATCGCACTTGTATTTCCCAACACCTGCACGGCACATGCAACACCTGCAAGGAAAACCTGCACGGCATAGTGGTTATAGAACCCGTGGACTTCGTCATAAGGGACCTCAGAAGAGTTGATTTTGATTGTTGATGATGTTGTTTGGTTCCAGGGATATCAATGAATGATCAAATGTGAATGATCGAATAACATATAACCTATACATAATTTAATTTAGTATTTTGTATGATAATTTTCCCCGTGTTATCGCATTTTGTGGTACTCACGCGCCTCTACCATATCTGAAAACACATTTTCCTTACCAAACGACACACGACCATAACGTGATCGGTCTCTGTTCTTCGTGGTGTTTGCCCACTGCGCAGACATTTGTGCCTTTTATTTTTGGTCAGACTGATCTTCGCCGTCGCCGCTACAATGTACGAGCAATACCTGTTGCTCGTACTGTGCGCCTTGACAGTTTTCCCTACACTTACAGGAGGGGGTAAGTTTTGCTGATACTTGGATCTCTCATGTCCTAGGCCTTATTTCACCATCTCCAGCTACCTGAAATCCGATACTTAAATTTCCTTTCGGTTGCCTAACCAAAAAATAACTTTAGGATATTTGGTGGCGTTAGAGAATGAACTTCCAACTTTATTAGCATATAACAAATGGTTTTTTCATCTTATCACAAGATTCATTTTCGCATCAGATACGTACATTTTTTTCGTAAAAGTAATGGTATTTTTGCAATACTTTACATATTTCGGTTTTTTTATTGAATCGAAAACAACATTTCATAACAAAATAAAAATAACTAGGTACAACTAAAATTAATTTAAGTATTCCTCTGAAACGACTTTTTTCCCCGGTTTCCTCCCTTAATTAAACACACATTCTATTCGAGAAAGACTCTGCGTCTGCGCTCCACGGCCCGAGCGTTTCTACCGCATTTCCACACCATTATACCACATATTATCTGCAAAAGGATAAACATGGAACATACGCGCGGCAAGCCCGAAGAAATAGAAACTAGAAATGGGAAACTCTTTGCTGTCAATGTGCCTGGCTGTTAAAAACACCTTTTGAATTCCCAGAGAACCAGCTTCGTTGCTACAAGTGCAACAGCCACTTGGATGCCAATTGCTCCTCCGAACCGCCCAGCGAAGTCTATCAGCACCAGTGCGAGCCGGGACAGAACGTCTGCCGGAAAATCACCCAAAGCGTGGAAAAGAAAATGAGTTTGATGAAGTTACAGTACGACGAGCGCGTGATTAGAGAATGTGGACAGGACGACAGCATTTACTCAGTGAGTGGTGATCGATAACCAAGAACATGCTTGTGACTAAAGTTGTTTCCATCCTTGGACAATGTCTGGAAACAATCTAATTGCTACGAACTATCCTAGTTCCTAGCGTATTCTACTTTGTCGCAGGAAATAAAAATGTTCTTTTCTATTCTATTATATTCTACTAGGAAGATCCTCGTCACTTGTAATTTCTTATTTTACTTACTTTGTTTCTTTGTTTCTTACTTTGTTATTTCTTTCAGATTGAGTGCTATAACCGCGCCGGGCACGGGGTGAAGCAACGCATCTGCTCTTGCAATACCGGAGACTTCTGTGTTTGAATCCCTCCCGCTACTTCTTCTCTTTTGTTCATACCATTGACTTATATATTACTTCGTAAGGACCCGGTCAACGCGCACGACTAATGGCACCAGTACGTTGGCCCTAAAATATTCGTTTTAAGGCCAACGCGACTCAGTCGTCTGCGGACCACTGCAGAGTGATGTTGAGTCGTGAAAATGCCTTGGTTGCGTAGTAAAAGGATGCCTAAAATACGATACGAAAGTTACAAAGACACATGTAATAACGTATCATCGATAAGTAAACTCAGAGAATATTTTTTTCTGTTCAACAATTGAATAATTACATTTTCAATCGATAATTTAATTAACTATCAAACTTCATAAGCGGGCAAGAGACGCCATGCCGCGCGTCGCACGTGTGGTGAATTAACCTTGTACGGGCGTCCTTTTTCTTTCTGGTTTATTTTGGAGTGGATATCAGTATGAGTGGGTAATCAAAGAATTTTTTTAATGTGATCTATCATGTGACCACTCGAAGTAAACGTCCTGACCTGATCTACCTGCCTGTTATGTCACCACTCAATGTAATCGTCCCGACCTGATCTACCTGCCTGTCATGTCAAAATTAGTTTTCGTTATATCTTGGGAAACACTGGTCATAGACCTATCATGCGACCACTCAATGTGATCGTCCCGACCTGATCTACCTGCCTGTCATGTCAAAATTTGTTTTCGTTATATCTTGGGAAACACTGATTGTAGACCCATCATGCGCCCACTCAAAGTAAACGGCCCGACCTGATTACCTGCCTGTCATGTCAAAATTTGTTTTCGTTATATCTTGGGAAACACTGGTCGTAGACCCATCATGCGACCACTCAAAATAAACGCCCCGACCTGATCCACCTGCCTGTCATGCGTTTTCCAAGATATAACGAAAACAAATTTTGACATTCCAGATAGTTAGATCAGGTCGGGGCGTTTACTTTGAGTGGTCGCATGATGGGTCTACGATCAGTGTTTCCCAAGATATAACGAAAACAAATTTTGACATTCCAGATAGTTAGATCAGGTCGGGGCGTTTACTTTGAGTGGTCGCATGATGGGTCTACGATCAGTGTTTCCCAAGATACAACGAGAACAAATTTTGACATGACAGGTAGGTAGATCAGGTCGGGACGTTTACTCTGAGTGGTCGCATGATGGGTCTACAATCAGTGTTTCCCAAGATACAACGAGAACAAATTTTGACATGACGGGCAGGTAGATCAGGTCGGGACGTTTACTTTGAGTGGTCGCATGATGGGTCTACGACCAGTGTTTCCCAAGATATAACGAAAACAAATTTTGATATGACAGGCAGGTAGATAAGGTGGGGACCTTTACTTCGAGTGGTCGCATGATGGGTCTTCGACAAGTGTTTCCTTAGATATTACGAAAACAAATTTTGACATGACAGGCAGGTAGATCCAGACCAAGCAGGTACAAGAGAAAATTCAAATTGTATTTAACTTGAATACCTTGAAATTACAAAAACATTTTTCATTCATAAAAGTTAAAAGAACTTAAAAGTTTACATTAAAAAGAAAACATTTAAGGACGCAGGTACAAGGTTACATCGTTAGACCTAATGCAACATGGCGGCGAGTTGTCAACACGACTTTGACACGGCGTTCACGTAGTTCTTCCGAGTTTGGATAGATGGCGCTACTTTCTGCTTGTATGGAGAAGATTTGTTTCAATCCTATATAAGGGCGTATCCTTACCTTTGAAATCATTGGTTCATACATTTATCTTATGTTTGTTGTCCTTGTGTAGGCCATTGCATTAAACATCGTGCAAACAACACCAAAGTTGAATCCCACGTTATCAAATTAAGCTATTCAATCGTTTTTATTACGATCTCTGCAATTTGAATAATAGTGGAGAGTTCTGCTTACCTGAAGATTTAATTGGCGTAAGGTAAAGCAAGAATTTCGATTTTATTTACTAATTTTAAAAACATTTGATGTCCGTCTAAAACATCGAAACTCTCATTGAATCTCATCTTCAAACCCTAACATCATTTTAATTTTATGTCTTCCTCCTTTTCTCCTTTTTTGAACCAAAACATTTACACACCTCTTGTAACTATGTGGAAACCTATGGATCCATTAATGATTGTATTGCTTTTCACGAGATTGTATTACTGTCATTGAATAGAGAAATGAATATTTCTCCCATACAAAAAACCTGATTGTTTGTGGTTAATCTTGTGCGAGAGTACGGAACCCTTCGTGGGCGAGTCCGACTCGCACTTGGTCGGTTTTTTTATTATGTGCAGCACCTGCCGTTCAGTGTACGGTTGCATTCCCCTGCTTGTGGTGGTGCAGCTCCAAAAAACCATATTTCACACACAAATTATGTGATGCTTTTATGATATCAGGACTATTACCATATCTTCGACAGGATTTACAAACATTGCGAGCCCGCGTCTCATTTGAGACATATGCGAGGAGGTCCTCAATCAATCTCTGGTGGTGGATGGTCTGATCAATTGTTATTTTTCATGGAAACCTGACAAACACTAGTTCAAGAGGAGGGTCAAAGCAAATAGGAATCGTTGAATGATAAATACAATTATATTATAATTAATATTAAAACCATTGACATACTTGGATTTGGGGATTTCAAATGATCAGAATAAAAGGTCTGACGGATTTGTCTGAAGTGGAACTCGAACCTGCGACTTTCGGATAACATATAGTGGTGAGGCTAAGGTCGCGCTCAAGGCAAGGGCGTCGCCAAGGGGGGGGCAGGGAGGGGCAGCTGCCCCCCCCTAGAGATTCTAAAAAAGTTGCCAAATATAATGCAACCAAAGTCCTAAGTCTTTGAGTTGATTTGCTTGAAGTTCAAGCCTTGAACAATCATTCCCGTACGTCGAAACTCGAATGAATTCACCAATGAGAATGAGAAAAGTATGAATTGTAGTAGGTAAAGTCACCTTGCCCCCCCCCCCCCCCCCCCTGCACCATCGGCTGGCGACGCCCTTGGTCGCGCTGACAAGAAATTTGTTTAGCACAAAAAAATATGGCCATATTTAAAAAGATTATGTAATACAATATCAACTACGTAGGTATACACAATCTGCTTGCAAGTATAAAATCATTATTCACACCCATCGACATTGCTTTGGAATGTCGATGTTCACACCGAGATGACTCACACAAGACCTCAGACTAATGAAAAGGAAGGATATGTGCTATCTAGCGCGATTACTATGAGACCCGCTGTCTCTACTTTTCTAAAACTACCCACAAAATTATGCTCAAAACAGCTTTATTTAATCGAGCTGGGTGCTTGATGTACATTGGCATTGTAAAATAGTATTTAGTTTCTATGTTACAAGGGCCGCGCGATTTATAGAATTTTAATATATATAAGCGAAATTAAGTAAATAAAAGTAAGTAAACGAAATAATAAAACAAAAAACTTCTAAAAAATCTGACACTAAGAAGAAGTGATTTATTTTTTATTTAACTATAAGTAATGATTTTATTGTAAATCTAACCAAATCAAACAAATGCGCATTATCTGATTTCATGGAGAATGCAATTGCGACCTCATGACACTTCTACTTTCTTTATCTTCTGTCATGTGTAAGATCTAGAAGGGGTATGGAAACCCGCACTCGTAAAAAAGTTCAAGATGAACCAGCTAAGCTAGACAGACTTATTTAACTCAAAATGTCGTAAATTTGCCTTATTTTTTTATTTGTATTCCAAAAATCTAAGTAACAAAAAAACCTCTATAAACGCAATAAAATTCATTGAACAAATTAAAAATGAGATTTAGATCAACCGTTGAAAATACTAAATCAATTAAAATTTAATAAATCTATTCCAAGAATCCTACTTAATTGATTACTACTTACTTTAAGGTACTTAGCTGAAACGTCACACAGATCAAACAGTACTCCACGCATGACCCAGTGAAAATTGAGTGTTTTTCCCATTTTACCCGCTTTCAGACATTTCATCACTAGAATCTGTAGATGTTGCTTGATTTACAGGCAGCGGAAGGTTGAAACAATATAAATAATGGGAGGAAACCACCGAGGAAACGAATTGTTTTATTGTGAGGGTAATGGATTTCATGCTCTTGCGCACTCATAAAAATCAGCTTATTTCTCAAAAGACCGTTATTTTTAGGGAAAACCACCTTTAAACTGAGCGAAACATTAGAGAAAGACCGTTTATTTACAATTATGGAAAAAATGCTGGATGCTGTTCAGCATAGCATCAGTCCCAGCGATGCGGCTAGCAGCAGCGACGAGAGTCCTGCGAGGCTGGTGCCAGCGTTGCAGTCGTCCTTGAGACAGGAGCACACCTCCTGCCGTCCGCCGTAGCCGGCACGCTGGTAGCACATGTTCTGTGGGCAAACGTAAAGATAAATGTTTTGTCGTGGTTGAACAGAACGTAGCCACACCATACCAAAGCATCAGAGACCCGGCATCTGTTAGGATGTTATTATTATATGTTCTGTGGGCACAAGACGGGCGAATCGTAGCCAGGTTTTAATTTATAAAAAAAATAAAACGACAAAAGTGCATGAAATGAAATTAATATTCATGTGAAAAAAACATTAAAAAGGGATTTAGTGGGATTACTTTGAAGTGGATAGAAAACGCGAACAATTTTTCATTGCCGCTTCGACTATCTTTTCATCAAATGCGATGTTACCAACCCTGGCGGGCTCAGCCCTACACGGATTTCGAGCCACACTCGAGGAAATGCACTTATCCAAGTCCTAAACAGAACAAGCGGTGCATGAATGGAGCGGGGATTTAAACCCAAACCTCTAGTATGTAAGGCAAGGCCCTGCGACGCTTGGTCGAAAGAGCGATGAAAATTGTCCGGATTTTTTGTCCAGTTGTTGGACTGTTATCTAGCCCACTACTTTGGTGGTGGCCACTCAAATATGTACATATGTGTAAAAACCGGCCAACTGCGAGGTATAGTCGCACACGAATGGTTAACACAAATAATCACGTTTCTTTATTTCTTATTTTTACTGTTTGGTGCTTTAGCGGACATCTGTGAACGGTTCACGTGACAGACGGAGAGATGGACGGACAGCGTAGGCTTAGTAACAGGGATCCGTTGGCACCCTTTGGGTACGGAACCCACTACAACATTACATGAAGATATTTTCGATGCCAAAGTATCGGTGATGATAATAGAGACCTTATACTTGGATTCGTCCCAGCCGCATCCGCGTATGACCCTGGTGTCGGGCGGCTGCCCGTTCACGGAGAACTCGACGATCTGCACGATCTTGCGGCACATGGTGTAGGTGACGCCGCGCTGGTTGTCCGAGCAGTTCTTCTTGAGCGACTCCGGCAGCTTCTCCATGGAGCACTGCGCGTCATTCGCGCTGTTGCACTCGTAGCAGCGGATCGCGAACCCTGCAATCCGTGTACATGCCATGAGGGTGCAAAACTTTCCACCTCACTCGTGTAACAAGTTGTTTTTAATTAAAAACCGGTATGGGTGACTGTGCTGAGGACCGAAGGTGCTCAGAACAGCCAAATACACCTCGCCTCGCGAAACCACGCTCAGCGACGCACCATACCAGCGGATTTGCGGACTATTAATTGCTGAGCTATCGAGATTGTTTCAATTCCTCTTGAAGACTCCCAGGTTATAAGTATGAGGAAAGGCACCCGCCGTCAGACAGTTGCATATTCTGGCGTTGCGGCAGAGAAATGAGTTTAAGAAACGGTTAGTTCTCCAAAGCCTAATGTCAATGGATATAGGTAGGATGGGGAGGAATAGGGGATGCAAGTTCCCCAGAGCAACGTCCATGTAGAACAGACTGAGCCACCCTTTGGGTGGAATTCCGAATGACGGAAGCAAACACGGTCAAAGGTTTTGGATATGTCCAATGCCACTGCCAGCGAATACCCAAAATCTCCCAAAGTCTTTCGGCGCATATGTGCGTAAGGTATGTTAGAGGTTGCAGACATGCCATTAATGCATGCTTGCTTGAGTAGTATACAGAACATGAATGGCTAATACCGCACCTATCATGGTATTAGCCCAACACACAGCATTTCCGAAGGAATTTGCCAACCTTCGTCATTAAACCGGATGGAAATCAGGGGCTTCCGTTCCGTACCAACCATTTAGTACAAGAAGCCTACTACAGTTTCTACTGGTTTCCGAACCATGAAACAGCTAGAATTCGTGACGAAATCCAACTCGGAAAAAAAAGAACACAAGTGGTTTTTTTATGAAAATTAGCATAGATGGCTAATTCTACGTCTATTGTAATTATTTTATCCCAACACTCACCCATACGTGAACGACACAGGTGCCATATTAGGGCATCCTTAAATACATCTAATCTAATCTAATAAATAATATAAAGGGGAAAGTTTGTAATAATGGATGGATGGATGGATGGATGGATGGATGGATGGATGGATGGATGTATGGATGTTTGTTACTCTTTCACGTAAAAACTACTGAATGGATTCTAATGAAACTTTACAATAATATAGCTTATACATCAGAATAACACATAGGCTACAATTTATGTGCCCATGGGCTTTAGAACTTTCACGGGGCTGCGAAAACGATGCCGGTAGCGCTACTTCACACTAGGGGGAGAGGAGCCGGGGGCGGTGGCGGGGAGCGGCGGCGGGGGGAGGGCAGACGTCGTGACTGTTTGGTGTCCGTTTGGCGAATTTTCAAGGCACTAGCGATTTGTAAAACTTAGTACATGTACATTTAACTACCCGGGAATTAGGATTGGCTAAATAGAATTCAGTTCCGCTTACGCTAAGATGGGGCTGTCATACAAACTGCAATGCTATGCACGGCTCGGCTTTGCGGCGGCAGTGCTTACTTTTACTGAAGTAAGGCTTGGTATTTCCTGCAACTTTAGGACTACTTGGCATCACGCTAAATCGCCGGAGGAGCGACCAACAGAATAAAATCCTTGAGAACCAATTACTCGATTTAGATGTGCATTGTATCTACGTCTAGCCTGATTCTACTAAAAACTTATAGATTACATAATATAACGCTTCATTACCAGAAGGGTAAGTAGTGAGTCTTAAAGTCTTATAACATGCGAACCACTTACCTGATTTATATGCGTATTTTATCAATGTATAGCATCTCTGGGAGCAGTCAGGTTCGAGATGGGTTACTGTTTTCGATGTTGAGGCTGGCTGTGGGTTGGAGTCCACGCAAAACTTACCTACGTTACACGTTACTTACTAGGTAAGCAATGTAGCAGTGAAAGTGCAGAAAGGTTCTCGCGGCAAATGTTTTTTTTTAAATAGCCACCAAACGTCAACGAAGCTCTAAATGGGAATTATTGGATGTTTCTCATTAAATCATGCTATTTCGGCTCGAACGATCTTGATTTTTGGTACATGGATACATTGTCCTGGCCCAGTTTGACCCTATTTTGGACCAGTCATGTGGGCTACTTTTTATCCATGAGATAATTTAGCCGACACTAACCCGAGCGGAGCCGGGTACCGCAGCTAGTAAATAATATAAAGGGGAAAGTTTGTAATAATGGATGGATGGATGGATGGATGGATGGATGGATGGATGTTTGTTACTCTTTCACGTAAAAACTACTGAATGGATTCTAATGAAACTTTACAATAATATAGCTTATACATCAGAATAACACATAGGCTACAATTTATGTGCCCATGGGCTTTAGAACTTTCACGGGGCTGCGAAAACGATGCCGGTAGCGCTACTTCACACTAGGGGGAGAGGAGCCGGGGGCGGTGGCGGGGAGCGGCGGCGGGGGGAGGGCAGACGTCGTGACTGTTTGGTGTCCGTTTGGCGAATTTTCAAGGCACTAGCGATTTGTAAAACTTAGTACAGTAACGGGAATTAGGATTGGCTAAATAGAATTCAGTTCCGCTTACGCTAAGATGGGGCTGTCATACAAACTGCAATGCTATGCACGGCTCGGCTTTGCGGCGGCAGCGCTTACTTTTACTGAAGTACGGCTTGGTATTTCCTGCAACTTTAGGACTACTTGGCATCACGCTAAATCGCCGGAGGAGCGACCAACAGAATAAAATCCTTGAGAACCAATTACTCGATTTAGATGTGCATTGTATCTACGTCTAGCCCGATTCTACTAAAAACTTATAGATTACATAATATAACGCTTCATTACCAGAAGGATAAGTAGTGAGTCTTAAAGTCTTATAACATGCGAACCACTTACCTGATTTATATGCGTATTTTATCAATGTATAGCATCTCTGGGAGCAGTCAGGTTCGAGATGGGTTACTGTTTTCGATGTTGAGGCTGGCTGTGGGTTGGAGTCCACGCCAAACTTACCTACGTTACACGTTACTTACTAGGTAAGCAATGTAGCAGTGAAAGTGCAGAAAGGTGTTCGCGGCAAATGTTTTTTTTTTAAATAGCCACCAAACGTCAACGAAGCTCTAAATGGGAATTATTGGATGTTTCTCATTAAATCATGCTATTTCGGCTCGAACGATCTTGATTAAATTTGGTACATGGATACATTGTCCTGGACCAGTTTGACCCTATTTTGGACCAGTCATGTGGGCTACTTTTTATCCATGAGATAATTTAGCCGACACTAACCCGAGCGGAGCCGGGTACCGCAGCTAGTACGTAAATACGTCACAGACCTCAAATGTTTCCTTCCCGAATGTTTTCTTTCATTTAACCCAAGATAAATCTTTTGTAAAACTTTTCTTCGATGTTTTATATCACCCGTAATATACTTCAGAACGTAAGGGGATATTCATGTTGCAGGAGGCGAGGTGAATGAACGGGGAGTGGACGAAACATGAGCTAATATATTGAGCTAATATCATAACGGTAGTTGTGTGTTATTAGCCATCCATGTCAGGTTGCATTAAAAAAAACCAGCCAGGCTCCGCGCCCCTGAGCCACGAGCCGCTTTTCGAATCAATTGTACCTTTCAGGCATCCTGCAGTTTTTCACTGGACACTTCTCATTTCCCTTCTTCGTTTTAACCATTAAATCAATTTTGTCCTCTGACAACAACTTAGAAATATTACTTCAACCAAAGTAATTATGAAAAAAAGTTGCTCACCTATTTCAAATACGGCGCACAGAGCCAGCACAGTCCCCCAGTACCGTTCGCACAGCATCATGAACTCTTCGTGGCCGAAACACAATTCAGACTGTAAATGGAGAAGCCAGTGGAGAGACAGCTATTATCGTATTACGGCCACGCACTTCTTGAGATAGGTGGACGCATGCAGACTGAGGCTAGACTAGTAAGCACGGATATAAGGGCTATTCTGGCGAAGAAAATGTACTCTAAAGTCTTAAGTTACATTTTTATATTTAAATTATTTTGTTAATGTCTAATTTTTTTTCCTTTATTTTCTTAGCGTGTCTTTAACCAACATCAAATATAAATAATAAAATATTAATTGAAATTGAGCATCTGATCAAATAATGTTTCCAAAAGATTGTATGAATAATTAATAATGGTTTACTTTATTTTCGTTGCCGAAGTACAATGCATTTTTCTTAAAACCTTCAAAGAACATAGAAAGTTGTAATCGTGTAGGTTTTATTTCTCACACGATTTTTTTATGAACTTACATAATTGGAATTAATTGTATTCTGATTATTCAAAGTATGTTACTTGAGAAGCGAAACATAAGTATTTTAAATAAAACGACACATATTGTTTCAATTACCAGATATTTACTTCTTAGATTCGGTCCATCATTTACATTCTTTAAACGAATTACTGACCCAATATAAGTAATTAAGATGCATTATTAAAATAAATATAAATTTACTGATTGATTTTTTTTTATTCCTACGTGGTGTGTTAGTCTGATAACGAAAAAAAGGTTAATGTAAATACATAGTAATTGATACATTTAACGCATTTACGATCCAGTGTTTATTTGAGCTACTGACTTATCGCGGGTCTCTTCGCTATTCGCTGCATCGTCGCTCGTCGCTGCCCAGTGTAGCTGCCGAATAGAGGTCGTGAGCTGTGTGTCCCCTCCGCTTTCGTGTGCGCTGCAGATCTTTGAGCAGGATGTGTGCTACACGAGTTAATTCGAAAATTACTGTCAGAAGATTGATACAAAGTTAAAATATGTAGGTACATTCGTCATCATGTACGGTTAGTTATGGAACCTTCCTTAAAAAGTTTGGTATGTGAAGCAAAAAAAACATCAAAAAGTCCAAATTATATTATCGTACTAACTGCTTGCCAGAATTTCCAATATTTTTTTTTAATCTCTAGTAATTTGTTCACAACCGTTCAGTAAAACATTATTACATCTTGTGTCATCAATGCTAATGTTAGATTATTACGAATTACACCTTAGACAACTGGTTAACACATTGGTTAACAATTGGTACTTTATGGCTAAACCGATGACACGCTGGTGAGAACCAGTGCACAAATTAGTAACGTTGTCATTGCGCAAGTAGGATCCATCCTTATTTTCTACTGAGTATTTAAATAATGCACATTATTTCTGAGTCATATGTATTTACACTTTTCTATAAATTAACACCACACTTTTTTCATAGCACACGAAACATTGATAACACACACATATTTGGCAGACAGACAAAAATTGGTCCCTTACTTATACAGAACATTACATTCAACAGTTTAAACATTGGTTAACAATATTTCATTTCCTCAACAAGACAATACCATGACACCTTAAAATATTACGCTACTGAACTCTGTTCTCCCCGATAGACTTAAAATACAGGAGGAAACAAGAGTTTGAGGATCAATTCAGTTCCTCTATTTACGCTCACATCTGGTCCAGATTTCGTGTGGCGGTGGGCACTCAAGGCTACCAAAGGCGTAACAATATCGCTAGGCCTGCGACCACGGCCGTTGTCATGGCGACGACAGTGCCAGCACCATTGCAGTTGTCCGCCACACAGGAGCACACCTCTTGCCGGCCACCGAACCCGGAGCGCTGGTAACATTTATTCTGTTGGAAAAGAAAGAGGCTTATAATTTGGAATAGGAAATCGACAAGTGGACCTTAACTTAGCAGTAGTGGTTAGTATGTGGTTTACGTTATGTGTATAATAAAGACTGGATAGTAGTTAAGCATTATTTGGTTGTAGGTTTTGGGCAGAATCTCATGCAGGCATATTTCTTATACTTTCCTGTTAAGGTTGCTCTCAAACCACTATACAATATTTTTTATGTAGGCCTTTAAAGGGGTAATGCCATATCTTTTGTTTATCCATAAGAAAGAAAATGTATTTGTGTTATGACTCCCGGCGAAGTTTCTTGTCGGTTCTTCTTTGGCTGTGTCAATCGGACCGTCTTTAAAAAAACGAATCAAAGGCAGAAATATAAACAAAACAACTATGAAAATTGCCACTTTTTTATACTAGACGATAAAGAATAGGGGCAAATACTGAGCATCTTTCTAGATAGCTTAGGGCCGATTTTTCAATCCTCAGATAGTACTTACGGACTGACAGTACAAATTCAGTAGAGAACGGTGAAAACTCACTTAAGTAATTTTTATGGTCTCAGCCGCTGGGTCGACTGATGTGGGTATCTGGCATTTTTCCGTTTATTGCAACTCTACCAGCTGCATAATCTTGTGGCAGTAGAGAATTTAAAGGACTCACCAAGTAGTTGGTATCGTCCCAGCCGCAGAAATCGATGCCGTCCTTAGCAGACTCTACCACTCGTGGCAGCGTCGCAGCTCGTGGGAGTAGAGAAAGGAAAGCACTCACTAAGTATGTAGTTAGTGTCGTCCCAGTCGCAGAATTAGATGACGCCGTTCTCTGAAGGCATGCCGCTCTTTGCAGACTCTATCATCAGCCTCAGCTCGCGGCAATAGAGAAAGGAAAGCACTCCCTAAGTAGTTGAGTTCGTCCCAGCAACAGGATTGGATGACGCGGCTGTCTGGCGGCATACTGCATTACTGCTTATAGACTACTACCTGCACCCGCTCGCAGAAAAAGAGAAAGGAAAGCACTTACACCAAGTCCCAGCCGTACGATCGGATTGGGCGGCATGCTGTTTATTGTAGACACTAACACCTGCATCAGATCGCAGCAGCAGATAAAGGAAAGCACTCACTAAGTAGTTGGTGTCGTCCCAGCCGCAAGATCGGATGACGCGGGTGTCTGGCGGCATGCCGTTCATTGCAAACTCCACCACCTGCGTGATCTTGCGGCACATTTTGTCCTTGCCAGACTCGCACGGCTTCTTGAGTGTATCGGGAAGTTCGAAAGCCTTGGAAGCGCAACGAGAGTCGTTGTGGCTATTGCACTGGTAGCAGTTCAGCCCGTGTACTGTGGACCAAACATGATTATCAAGTATGTTTTGATAACTTATGAAGAGAACGGAGAAATAAACGAATTTGTGTGAAGCCTGTGCATTTAAATGAAACAAAGTCATTCAGTTGCCCTTGCGATACACAATACAACAACACAACACAATACAATTCGTGCTCTGTGGGCTGTGGGTGCGGCAAACTGACAAACAGAATTCTATTGGATACGAAGCCCTACAAAAGAATTGCAGCCCTGATCTTTTCGTGACATCACCGCAGATAATATGCTGACCTCCACGAACCCGATCGCCCGATCAATAAACAAAACAACTGCGATAAAGTGGAACGCATTATTGTGTCAATATCTATTCTCGCTCAGAAATAACAATAGCACTTCCTACAACACTGCTACTTCTGCAGTACTCTGTGTTAATGAGCATTTCACAGGGCAGGACTTTGTCATGGACATTGCAGACCCGTCTATTTTTTCGGCGCCAACTACTGCTTAGAACCAGACGCGTGCAGTGCAGGGACCAAGAAAATTGTCATCGAAGGTATCCCAAATCTAACCACCGAGGGCGAAATGTTTATTTTTGACACTTAATTCAATATAAACCTTCATTATATTTTCGACTAATTAACATAAACGTTCAAGCCACCTGACAACATCCCGACGAGCAAAGTTCGCAAGCGCCAATCAACGGCAGTTTCCGCCAAAGCGGGTCACACAATACCACCCACCTCCGTTCACGAAACTGCCTAAAACCGCCAATGTGCACAACACCAGAAGTCCGTAGCGGTCCATTGTTGTTGCGCTGCGAACGCGACGACACGCGACGTGTTGCTAGCGAGAGGGCTGTGGAGCGTCGGCCGACCGGAGAGGGACTGCTCGTGTGTGGCGGTCCGCTCTGCTCTAGCTGTAATCTTGTGGGTTCATAATTCACCTACTGGCCCGTACGGTCGCGGCAAAAACGGTCGATCGTAGACGAGCCTCTCGGCTTACTCTGCTGAAGACTTTTTTGCAGCTAAACGCGGATGGACTAAGCAAACTCTGGGATTAATATCTCCATACAAAAAGCCTAAAAGCTAAAACCTAGCAAAAAATATTACCAAGTGTCAGGTCAGGTTATCAAGGTTCAGTTACTCAGGGAAACTGGTGCACAATTGTTTGGTAATCTCAGGTAATCTTAGGTGGAAGTCTGAGGAATCGTAGGTAATCTGGAGTAATCTTAGAGAATCTGGAAATCCTAAGCAAGCCTATCAAATTCATGGTAATATGGGGGAAATTGTAGGTGCGTCAGTTCGAGGATTTAGAAAACCGTCGGCAGGTGCGTGTATTCCCGAAACCATTCGAAAAACTAGCATCGTCTGGACTTAGCTTCTTTTTATGCTCATTCGAATTTTTGCAATTCAAATTGAATGCAATCCTCCGCATGACCTTATATTTTTCTCTTATATGAAGTCTCCGATCAAACGAAAGTATTTAGAATATTATTTGGATTTAGTAGCAATCTTGTAGTAGTTAGTAATCTTACGAAATCCCAGAATCTTTGGCAATCCTAAGATTTTTTAGGAATCCCTTAAGAATCTTTGGTAATCCTTTAAGAATCATGGAAATCACCAGGATCCTTTGATAGTCCTTTAGGAATTCTTGGGAATCTAGAAATCACAATATAATTCTGGTAATATTGACTACTGTTAATCTTGGTGTGCACTTTTTGCACGAGTAACTGATTCCTCGTGTCTAGATCTCGTAATTACTTCGAAGTTGCAACTGAACTACTTAATTGCTCTACCAGGATTTTGTGTACACATTTTTTGTTTTGTATTTTAAACTATCTTTTAATCTAGAAAAAAAATAGCTTCTACTATTGCGGGTAGTATCTACTATTGCTATAATAGCACCCGCAATCGTAGATAGAGCATGTTTAAAAAGTTATCAGCAGATGCACTGAAATAAGTATGCCGTGTTAAGAAATCTTACTTAAAATTTCGAGAATCGAATATTTTGTTGAGCGAGCTGGGCAAGAGGCTGCGCGAATCGTCTGGGGACAGCCGAGCCGGGTCGTTCCTCCTCCAACGCATCAGTCTGGCTGTCCAGAGGTGGAACGCAGCGAGAGTTATGGGGGCCTTCCCGCACTCGGTGCCCATGGATGAGATTTTTTATCTCGTCTGATGGGCACCAAGGTTGTCGGGGGCCCCCGGCACTGCTGCAATCCCGTCTCGACTACTCCTGGACGGTTTTCATTTTAGCTAGTACGTATTTAATTCTTGTTTTTGATATAGTTATTATTAAGATTCGCAAATAAAATAAAGTTTTATGTTTACGGTAATTTAAGATAAATTATGTATACGGCTATACATATTCATCTTAACATCACTCGTCTATAAATTTAAATGTAGAAACGAAAAGACAAACATCGTAGCAGAATTACTCGGCATCCAAAATGCATGGATCTCTTGAAATAAAACAGGCACTAAAAAGTAAGCTACATTAGCTACGTACGATACCTTGCGCCTGAATGCCTCTGCCTTGTATGTGTTCCAGTTTTATTAACAAGTGTGCCTGTTCTGAACTACTATTA
This sequence comes from Incurvaria masculella, assembly GCA_946894095.1. Lineage (NCBI taxonomy): Eukaryota > Metazoa > Arthropoda > Insecta > Lepidoptera > Incurvariidae > Incurvaria > Incurvaria masculella. The sequence goes on along the minus strand of OX335657.1, from coordinate 12,350,371 downwards.
AATTTTTTTAAAAAACGCAGTGCAGTTTTTTTAGGAAGCTTTGGTTTGTAATTATTATCTCTTTGTATGTTTTCTTAAGTACCTATAGTATTTCAAGCGTTTTTGTATAATGTTAAAGTTTAGATTTATAAAAAGAATAGGATAGCTTTTCTGTGGCTCATATTAGAAGCTACGAGCTCAACAATCACAATGTAGTGATTCGATTTTAGATCATTTGTTCGAGTGTAGGTCACATAATGAACACAATATACTTAAAAGATATTTAGATCTGACTTGAGATTGGATCTGATTCTCTCTGATCTAGATTCTCGTATAACATGAAGAGTCTAGCTAAAGACGCATCTAACGAGAAAATAACCTCGAGGTTTTTTTCTCGTTGGACGTATCCATCTGTGTTATATTTTTCTGGTCAACAAGTTGTATCATGAAAATAAATTCGATTGATCCATTCAAGTTGGGGTATTGTGTCGTGATTAAATCAGCGCATAATAGAAGATCACTGGACATTCTAACCAACAGGCAATGATTCCGTGGCTAGGGCAAACAACTATGCAAGTTCGGATGAGTTTGTAAAGAAGAAACCATCATAATACGTAATATCGGTTCCGTGAGTGGCCCTGTTGTAGATCTGATCCGAAAATTGGTCATTCCAGAGAAAAGAGTACAGGGTAACAGAGCTTTCGAGGCAGGAGAAATACTCTAGTCACGTCCGAATGAAGTACTTACAGGGAACCTGAGGGCATTAACGAAGCCTGGTACTGCGGCTAGGTACCCAGTAATGGCCACTGATTGTATAATGCGTGGTGCGTGTAGGTCGGTCAGTCCGTCCGCCAGCAGACTTATACCACGCAATCATTGAACGGAAACGTCGCTATGGAGGAATCTCTACGTATCGCACCTCATGTACACTTAACTAAATTATCTTCCTCGAGGAGTTGTATCTCATATTCTAGTGTACTGCTCGCCTTTAAAGTCCTTCAAACAGCACATGCCCAATACGAAGAAAAACGAAGCGAGTAAACCTTGCCACAAACTCGCTGCCAGTGTGTCGGCTGACACCAGGGAAGACAGTGTGATAATGAGGTAGAGTGCTGCACACAATGGTGGTTACCAGGTTTTTTTTTAAGTAACTAGACATGGATTGCTAATACCGCACCTGCTGTCATTGCCAGTCTCCGGACGGCATCGACGTACCAAGTTTAGTTTAAGGTTATATCGATGCCGGGCGGTCTGAGCTGTTAGTTCCAGTTGGCACGCGTTCAAACGGAGCAGGGATGGAGCACATGACATCTGCAAGCTAGTCTCTGCGTCCCTGAGCTATTGTCGCTCGTGCTCTGCGACAGCATGACTGAGGTTGAGATAAATAGTCGTAAGAGAAACTAAGGCTGAGACAAAAAGTCGGAACAAAAACTAAGGCTAACGAAAAGTAGTACTTTGTGACGTCACTTTGACACATCTTGTATGGACGAAATCTCAAAGTAATGCAAACTAACGTCACAAAGTACTACTTTTCGTTAGTCTTAGTTTCTGTTACGACTAGTTATCTCAGCCTAAGACTAACGAAAAGTAGTACTTTGTGACGTCAATTTGCATTACTTTGACATTTCGTCCATACAAAGTGTGTCGAAATGACGTCAAAAAGTACTAATTTTCGTTAGTCTTAGTTTCTGTTACGACTATATATCTCAGCCTGAGATGTTCTCACTGTCGACTGTACGGGCAGAATAGGTAGCAGGACGCAGGCGATTATCCATTTGAATGGGTGTAGGTGGGCCGCGCAGACTACCCCCCCCCCCTTCCCTGTCCCCTCGCCCCGCCGCCGCGTAGCTGCCGCACTCCCCATTCATTCAATGCTGGATCCAGCTGGCTCACGCGAGCTAAGAACCACCAAGATCGAATGTAAAACCGAAGTAAAAGGCAGGGGAAAAAAGGCATTCACATACACTTTTACAGTCGTATTCAGAGTGAACTGTCAAAATTGTGTACGCGGACTATCACCGGACTAACCATACAAAATGCCATTTAGTTCGGCGACAATCCCCGTATTATAGTTAGACCTTGACTTCAAATTGCCGCACTCCCCATTCTGGCACTGTGCTGGCTCCAGCTGGCTCACGCGAGCTAAGCACCAAGATCGCATGTAAAACCGAAGTAAAAGGCAGGGGAAGAAAGTCATTCACATACACTTTTACAGTCGTATTCAGAGTGAACTGTCAAAATGTTGTACGCGGACCAGCACCGGACTAACCATACAAAATGCTATTTAGTCCAGCGATAATCCCCGTATTACAGTTAGACCTTGACTTCAAATTGCCGCACTCCCCATTCTGGCACTGTGCTGGCTCCAGCTGGCTCACGCGAGCTAAGCACCAAGATCGCATGTATACCGAAGTAAAAGGCAGGGGAAGAAAGTCATTCACATACACTTTTACAGTCGTATTCAGAGTGAACTGTCAAAATGTTGTACGCGGACCAGCACCGGACCAACCATACAAAATGCTATTTAGTCCGGCAATAATCCCCGTATTACAGTTAGACCTTAACTTCAAATTGCCGCACTCCCCATTCTGGCACTGTGCTGGCTCCAGCTGGCTCACGCGAGCTAAGCACCAAGATCGCATGTAAAACCGAAGTAAAAGGCAGGGGAAGAAAGTCATTCACATACACTTTTACAGTCGTATTCAGAGTGAACTTTCAAAATGTTGTACGCGGACCAGCACCGGAAAATAGATAAATCTGTTGCGTTTTCACGCCTAAACCGCTGAACAAATTTTCATGAACTTTAGTAAAGAGATAATAATAATAATAAATATTTATTTGAGATAGAGATCTTTTGAGATTGTCTAGACCTTGGAACACGGTTTTGTGGCGAATACTAAACTCGAATGGGGTGAAATAGGGGATGAAAGTTTGTACGGGGAGCTCATATAATATGCAGGAAATCCAAAACGACATTTACTCGAGCTGAGCCGGGGACTTCAACTAGTTATGAATACTTTTACTTATTAATCACTTCGAAATATGAATGTATTCCATACAATGGCCACTTTGGCCATACGGCGGAGACGCGATATCGTTCGCATGCCATTTCTCCTTCCTTTATCTTCAGTGATCACTACTCTCTCTAGTAAGCAAAGAAAGGACTTACAATCTCTGGTCTCCTTTTACGACATGTAGGAGAATAAATGAATTGGGAACAGGGGGTCTATTCAGAGCAAGAGTGAGTTCGAGTTCGGGAGTGAGTTAACCTAAAAACAGCTGGGAAATATATTATTATTTAAATAACGGAACCGTTATTTAAACCCCCTGGGGGTACATTCAGAGTAAGAGTGAGTTCGAATTCGCAACTAAATATCAACTCACTTTTTTAAATAGTCAATGTTTCCACACTTCTTGAACATCATTACAGTTAGGTAAAAATCTGGTTTGTCCCATAAATACGTTGGAAGTATAAATAACGGTTCCGTTATTTAAATAATAATATATTTCCTAGCTGGAAAGGTTTTTAGGTTAACTCACTCCCGAACTCGAACGCACTCTTACCTGAATGGACCCCCAGTTATAGTATTTTTGAGTGCCGGACCGATTTTTTCGACGGAAAACGTTGAATAATTAAATAAACGGATCCGGAACATTTTCGCTTAATTCGAATATTTTCGAAAGTCGCTTTCAAACCCCTTATAAAAGTTGTTTTCGAGACTCAGGATTCCTGATTCCTGATTACGGAATTCTAGGAATAGGCCTGCTGAACCTCGTGCTGAACCCACACAGGTGCACACTCATGCAAGTTATCTCAAAAGTCCGCACTAATGCCCAATGTTTAATTAAAATAAGCACTAAGTTAATTCGATACATACTTATATTAGACCGGGATAGATACGGTTTGAGAAGCACATGAAATCCGAAATGATTTTTTTTTTCTCATAAACGTAGTATTTCTAAGTCCTGGAGTATATGGGCCCAACACATTCAATGAGAACTAGGTGTCATGCCAGAGCTTTCTTGCATTCACGGCTGCATTGAACTGGATGAAAAACGCCAATAATTTTCATTGTCGCTTAGACCACCGTTCATTCAATGAGATGTTGCAAACCCGGACTGGATTAACTATGCCGCTTAGGAATTTAGGAAGGAGACCTATATCTTGAGCGGCTCGTAGCCTAGTGGCGCGGGGACTGGCCTAGCGTACCAGAGGCCTGGGTTCAATTCCGACATGCACCACTGTCTTTCTCTTTCCGAGTTCGATAAGTGCATTTCGTTACGAATGCGAGCAGCTCCATGGTTCGGAATCCATGTAAAACTGTAGTACCCCTTCCCCTACTAGGTGGTAGGGCGAGTGGTAGGGTTTAAGCCCGCCCGGGTTGGTACCATCGCATTGGATGAAAAGATGGTCGAAGCGGCAATGAAAAATTGTATGCAACCTGACATGGATGGCTAATACCACACAACTACCGTTATATATTAGCCCAATACACCACATTCCCGAAGGAATTTGGTGCCATGCCAGGACCTTCCCTTTATGAGCACGGCTACATTGAACTGGACGGAAAACACGGACAATTTTTCATTGCCGCTTTTCATCCAATGCGATGGTACCAACACAAGTGCGCTCAAACACTTCCACCTAGTAGGGGAAGGGAACCTACAGTTTTACTTTGATTCCGAACCATGGAGCGGCTCGCATTCGTGACGAAATGCACTTATCGAGCTCAGAAAGAGAAAGAAAGTGGTGCATGTCGGGCTAGTAATAGAACCCAGACATCTGGTACGCTAGGCCAGTCCCCGCGCGGCTAGGCTACGAGCCAATATCATTAAATACCAGCATACACCTCCAAACCCGCCTCCAATAGCGCCACCCATCTGCGAACATGCGTAGTTTGTGATGTGCAAAGAATATGAAGGGGACAGAGAGTGGGACCAACATAAACCTCGCTAGGATCACCACCGACAGATGTCGCTAGCAATCAATTTGTTGACCTTCAATAAAATAATACTGTGTTATAAAATGTTAAAAAAACACAGCGAGCATGGATGTGAGATGAAACTGAGGCTGAGATAAATAGTCGTATCAGAAACTAAGACTAACGGAAAGTATATTGTTTTACGTTTACGGATAAACAGTGTTCAGCTCACTTACTTAGCTCGACGTTTCGTCCACCACGCTGTGGACATCATCAGGATTCGCGACGCGACCTGGAGGACCTAAGTAAGTGAGCTGAACACTGTTTATCCGTAAACGTAAAATAATATGTCGAACAACAGTGAAAATCTAAACAAACATCACGGAAAGTAGTACTTTGTGACGTCACTTTGACACATTTTGTATGGAGGAAGTCTTCAAAGTAATGCAAAATGACGTCACAAAGTAGTCTGTTACGACTATTTATCTCAGCCTAAAACTCGTTTGTGTGGGTGCGACGCGTAACCACTTTTACATAAAAAAACCGGCCAAGTGCGAGTCGGACTCGCACACGAAGGTTTCCGTACCATTTTACAAGATTTACCACAAAAACCACGTTTTTTTGTATATACCCTTTAATTTTTTTTTTTTTTTAATTTTACTCATTTGTTGTTTGGCAAATTTAATATACACTCTGTGAAATTTTCAGGTGCTTACCTATTACCGTTCATGATATACAGCCCTGTGACAGACGGACGGACAGACAGACGGACGGACAGACGGACGGACAGTGGAGGCTTAGTTGGCTTAATAGAGTTCCGTTGGCACCCTTTGGGTACGGAACCCTAAAAACGTAGCCGCCGGCTAGTCAATTCGGTTAAAAATGAGCTCACTACTTATTTTCTCGAGTTCCAAAGACACTTAGAATACGTAAGAACAATTTTAATATTTTCACAGGACGCTATTTAATGCAACAAACATTCGGTTCATTTTACTTGGAATCAGAACATGATAAAAAAGTACATGAAACAACAATAATATTAAAGCGAAACAAATTATCAAATATGTGAATTTTAAATTGTAAGGGTTTGAACCCCTTTCTAGATCGGTGCCTAAAGAATTCGAGCCTATTAAAAGTCGTATTCAGAGAGCACCTGTCAAAGCTTGGAACGAGATTAGCACCGGATTAAGGGCCTGGTACTAGCCAAATCGCAAAGTTAGACGAGGCACCCCAAGTTAACTAACTAAGTCTGACGATTATAAGTGTTATTCTTACAATATATGATTACTTGTCTAGGAATCAACCTATTTTCGTTAATGTATGTTTCCTTTTTCTATACAAAATACATTGCGGAAACGGTGTCCATTTCCGAACTTTTTTGACTAAATGTAGAAATCTAAAAGCAAATGGAATTTTTTGTTTATGCATATATGGTGTTTTTGCTTATATCAAGAAATCGAATTACTTTCAGATTTCTAACGAGAAAAATCAACTTTTTTATTTTTATTATTATTTAAATAAATGATGGAATCAAAAAATATTAATCCATTAACAGTCTGGAGTTCTATTTGGATTTGCTGAAGCGTTTCACTACATATTATTACATTTGTTAAAAAGTGTATTTGTATGGCGCGAGTAGTATAAAAAACCGGTTTAATCCGGCGGATTAAAGTTAGTTCGCCCACTCTGAATACAGCTGTGATTGTTTATTTGTTATATGTAATTGTTTATGAGATAAAATACTACAGTTACAGTATGTAACACACAGTACCTAGGTTCTTATTGAAATCGCAACGCGCGAAGTGCCGCCATCTACTTTGATGCACGCAGACCCTTACAGCCGTATTCAGAGCGGGCCGGACTAAAACCGGATTTTGTATGGTAAGTCCGGTGCTAATCTCGTACTAAGTTTGAAAGGTTCTCTCTGAATACGACTGTTAAATGCTAACCAGGGTGGAGCCGTCAAATCTGGTGAACCATCCCGTACGGCCGCCGCTGTCCACCTCATCTGAACCGTGAAGTCAGCTCTTCAGTCATCGGAGGATTGTCGAACGTACAGTCGCGGGAATCAGCTAACGTCCTCGTGCTTAAACAATTCATAGATTTCGTATTAGCGATAAGTGATCAAAGGGCATAAAAAGGTATCTAATTATTTTTGTTCATAGGTATAAGGAGATGTACATTAAGTAATTAAGTTGGTTTTATAAGTTTTCAGATATTTTTTTATTAGAGGAGAAATTTAACACAAGTTTATCTGGTCTTAATAACATATTAACATTTTAAAAAGCAAACATTCGTTATGAATCAAAATATTCTTACATTAGAATGCATTATTGAACATATTCCCATTGAAGGAGGCGGCGACGTTCCTTCACTGAATAGCCGGACTGATGTTCTGCCTAAGAAGCTGTGCGCACGTTGGTTCTCAGGTGCCTCAAAGAGCAGTTTTCCCAGGTTCTTTGTTAGCATTTTGGCGCCTCAGCTCCAAGTTCAAAGTGTTTCCATAGCAAAGGCTATTAATTCGTAATTAGCCTAGCCGGCTACTCGAGATGGACCTTCTCGGAAGAACTAGGGGCTAAAGTGTCTGCACACGTTGCGTCCCAGATCAAAGCCCTCTCTTGCTTTAATTCCAAATTAATTGAATTCCTTAGCCATATTTTAGCCACGTGTCAGTACAATACATAACAATATCTTACAGAATGACTGGTCTCTGCGTACCCTTATTACCAACATTGTACCATTATCAGCCTCTTAATTTTTTCTGCGATAAATAGCATGCTGACAATATTGTTTTTTTAATTTAAGTTTTTTTTTCAGATATTTCGAAAATGATAGCGTCGATTCAAACTGTGTGCTGTGTTGCAGTAACAGCACTTTTTATCCACAAATGTAAGTACAATCATACTTAACTCGTTTTATATTCACATCGAATATAGTAGAATGATAATTGAAAGAAATTACTACATGCAATGAGTTAATGGTCTTAAGAACATTCAGATCAAATATGTTAAGTACATGTATGACTTTTCTATTAACTATGGAAATACCTGAACCAAAACTAAAACACTTGATAGCAATGTTTGATTGTAGCTTTGTTTGTGTTGAATTGTAGCTTTTAGAAATAGAAATGAAAATAGCTTTGTAATTTGTTCTTGTTACTTGACATGTATGGCTAAGACTACACCTACTGTCTTGATATTAGCGCTACACACCACGTGCCATGCCAGAACCTTCCTTAAATACCTTGGTTGCATTGGTGGAATACACGGACACTTGGGCTTTCAAACGTTTCATTTATTTTATAGTTAAAATGTAACGTTTCCAACACGCTTACCTAGGCAAAATTTGGAATTAAGATTAGTTTCATGACGGTGTAACTAGTTCCGGCAGTGACAGGAGATGGCGCTGGATGGAAATGTCGTAGTACCAGAGAAAATAAGCAGTTTTCAGCGCGTTTTGTACGTTGTGTGTCGTAAGCAGTCTATCCCCACTATCCTTTGTCTACGGCGCAAGTAACGGTAACGCCACGCGTGTCCCCAGCTGAGGCTATCAAGTGCTACCACTGCAACAGCGCCAACAACTCCGCCTGTCACGACGTCGAGCTGTTCGCCGGGCTCGACATCGTCCCGGTGGTGGAATGCGAGAACGCCATACCCAGGAACATCGGCAGCAACTTCTTCTGCAGGAAGATCGTCCAGACTAGTGAGTATGCGTTTCCATTTCCTTTGTATTTATTCCTTTGCATTATCCTTCGTTTATTTCCTTCCTCTTCCAGTATTCAAACTCGTAAAACAGTGTATTGCTTTCAGTTCAGTAATGGCGTAAATGAAACCAGTACCGTAACTAGACTATTATGGGCCTTCTGCGAGCTTCTATAATTGCGTTTTGCATGTAGGTGTACGACCCAAAACTTAGTCCTGTAGTCTAAGTTGTCACCTAAATTGGCGTTACGGCAAACCGATCGACTGGCGTTTTCAAATGTATGGAGAAATTGAAGAGCGCGCGCAGTGGGCGTTAAGCGAACTATCATTTGCCGCGAGTCCGAGTTTGATTTGACAGCTTACTCAACGTTGCCGTAAATACGTCGACGTTGCCGTTTACGTCGACTCCGCGTTTTCATACAAATCGGAAGTCCGAGTTTTACTTTGACAGCTTGAAGAAGTAAAACCACAGAACATCTAGTAAAAACTTGGATGGAGTTTGGAGAAAACGCCAGTCGATCGGTTTGCCGTAGACGCCAATTTAGGTGAGAACTCAGACTGACCACTCTGGTGGTCATTTTGCGCCGACCATGTTTAGGGTTCAGTACCCGAAGGGTGAAAACAGAACCCTATTACTAAGCCTCCGCTGTCCGTCCGTCCGTCCGTCCGTCCGTCACAGGGCTGTATCTCATGAACCGTAATAGGTAGGCAGCTGAAATTTTCACAGAGTGTGTATTTATTTTGTCGCTATAGCAACAAATAGATAAAATAAAAAAATAATAAAAATTAAAGGGGGGCCCCATACAAAAAACCTGTTTTTTGTGTTAAATCTTTCACGACGGTACGGAACCCTTCGTGTGCGAGTCCGATTCGCACTTGGCCGGTTTTTTATGTCAGCAGAACCTCAAATTATTAAATATCTTAATCAACTTCAATGAAAGTTCACAATAGCGGTCACATTTTTTGCCCGTGATGATGTACCTATTACTATATTTCAACAGATGTTTTATTGTTGCATATATGAGGCAATGTCTCCTGGTGGCGAAGTAACCCACCATCACGGTCCACAGTTAAAAATTTTCAAGTATTGACGAACCTTTGGCTGATAACCTACTGGGTTACCCCACCAAGTTAGTACCAAGGCTAAGGCTGTGGCTAAGAGCCGAGTGCACGAAAGGACAACAAATCAAAATCAACGTAAACGTACGATTAAACACGTCACTTTGTATGGACAGTATGGAAGGAACTAAAAGTGACGTGTTTGAACATTTGAATATCGGCCGTCTCTTCGTGCAATCGGGTGTAAGAACTTATCATATCCTGAACTTATCATCTTTTCAGTCCTGCATCCCGGGCACGACTCGGACGTCCGGGTGACGCGCGGCTGCGGCTGGGTGAAGCACCGCCGAGACTGCTACAAGGCCGACAGCGACGGCCATCTTGAAACTGTGTGCCAGTGCTTCGGCGACCAGTGCAACGGCTCGAGCGGCCTCGGATATTCCAAGGCGTTTCTGCTCTTCGCGACAATGGCGGCCGCAAGTCTCGGCCTGTGAAATGCACCATAGAAGATGAGAGACTTTCGATAGCGCGTATGCAGGTTTAAGAATCGCCTGTTGTTCTAAGTTACTCGTATTTGGTATGTTGATACTAGGCGACGAGTATCTGTGTTCGCACGTGTACTTTTAACAATCTAGATCATATAAAATGAAAGCAAAAGCTAAATCTACATACCCATTTACTTACATAAACGAAAACGTGCAGACACAGACACGTGCTCTTTGTTGCCTGTTATTAGACACCAAATATCAAGTATCAGTAGCTTTCAAATGGTTCGTAAACTACGTTTGTGTGGGGAGCATAATTTTCTGATGTTTACAGGCCCACCTATTGTAAAATTAATAAAAAATACGTTTAAAACCACAAGTCTATCTAGTAATTTTATAATTTACCACCCGAGATATTTTCTTCAAACCCTCATAGCATCAAGCATATAATCTCAACAATCAACATCGACAGATGTAGTGAAGTATCGGGTATATTTAAAGCAGCAAATTACCTGGAACAGATGATATTTTATTTATTTAGTTAGATGAACAGTATAATGCAGAGATTCGTAGACAAGCATGGGCTGAAATAAAACTAATATTTTAATCACATTGAATAAAAATGTACTGATATTATGGAAACCATCAACGACTTTTTGAAATATCATGAAAACTGCGACACCACCTTTTTTTAAGAAAATACTGAAAATCGAATATAACATTATTCAAGATTGGATGATTTTAAATAATCCTTGTTCTGTTGCTGTATATTTTTTTCCGAAGTGTCTAACCTGTATCAATGTAGCTGTGCAACAAAAGGTGTCAACTAATATGATGAATGACCGTCTATGTCAAGTTACATGAAAATAGAGGCGACCAGATAATCCAGGGTCTGCGAAAACCGGGCTGGCTGGCCACCCAGGTGCATCTTTGTCCAATGGAAGAAGCATGAGGATCAAGGCATTAAGTAATAACAAGGCTGCCTTTGGATCTTAAAGGAGAAATCAAAGAAGAAACATGGTATGAGGAATGGTGTGTAATCACTAAATTAATATGTATATGGAGGTAAAGGATACCGTGGTCCGAGATAGAGGTTGTAACCGGAAAGCTGAAGGTGAAATCCTACGACTCGATGTTCCGAGATTCGGATGTTGGAGTTGAAATAGAAATTGAAGACGGCTCTGCGAACGTGCAAGCCAAAGGCTCCTGCATTGACGAGGACTCGAGATTCGGGTGCTCAAGCTGCAGTTGAAGTTGTAGTTGAAGCCTGGGGCGACTCTGCTTCGCGCGGGCCAAAGGCTCCTTGGCGAGGGTTAATGGTGGTCACGGGACACGAACCGTAAGTAAGTTCCCCAAGGGCGCACTAATATATGATGGCTCTAAGAACGGCTCCACTTGAGCTCTTTACGCGGGCACTACTGCGAGCATTTATCGCACTGTGTCCCATTCGAGCTACTGGCAGGGTACTGACGTCCACCAGCCCAGCTGTCGAGATTCGGGCATCGATCTCCACGGTTCGGAGCTCAGTTCACAGCGTGAAGTCGCAGCGACCAATTTGTTGCATGCTGCTACTCGGATTGCTGTCGGGGACGAACTGGTAATGTCGTCCCGGTCGTCTAAGATGGCTGCCCCAGCTTTTGTTTTTCTTTGTATGTTTTCAAAAGTGCACGAGTGCATGCTTGTATTCGCGCCCACCGCATCATGTTACTTTTTGTATATTTTCAGGTCCATGCTCCTTCTCTTTTATATTTTGATTTGTTTCCGAACTTATTATTACTCTGGTATTTATGGCCCCCACCACACACTAAAATGTCTAACGGTAAACAACGAAACTTTTCAATGATATCACTGAATATAAAAGCAAAATTGTTATTTCATAGAAAAGTTCACTCAGGACTGGTTTCTTTTAACCTATATATTATGTTTCCTTTCAACCTGAAAATAAAATGAAACCTGGAAAAATCACTCACATAGAGTTTTTTAATTCAAAATGTGCGACAAAACAAGACAGGAAAACAGAAAAAACATGTCATAAATAACATTGATATTCGTCAAATCAACATCTTTCTTTACGTTTATTCTTTGCTTCGCCACAACAGACGTAGCACGTATAGGTTATCAAGAAGTGCACGAGTTCATGAAATTAATCGCCTTTATATAAATCGTCGCGTGTGCGCTAAGTCCATCCGTTTGTTGAAAAGGTTATCGATTGCATATTTGAATAGGTCTGTAAACTGACGTTGCCATTGTTAATATATCTAAGTATTGCTTTATTAGTGACTAGCTGAGGTACCCGGTTTCGGTCGGGCCAATGTCGTTATGGACTGATGTCGGGCCGAATTATTTATTGATTGCCCATATAAACTTTTATTCCACATTTCACTCCTTCCGAGTTTAATTTCCAATACAAAAAGGACCTTCTCCAAGGTCCAGACTATCTCTATACCGAAATTCATTAAGAGAGTCGTTACCCTATCAATTACTACGGGTTATAACTGTTTCCATGCTCTTAATGTTTTGCAAGGTTTTTGAAATTTTGAACTCTAAAATAGTTTGTAAAAATCTATGTCTGTATGCTTTCATTATTTTAATTTACCTTTTAGATTTTAAAATATTGGCTATTAAACATTGGAACAAAATGTATTTTTTTTTTCGTTCATTTTCGTTTTTTTACTGAAAAATACAGATATTGAATTGAAGCTTTCTCAAGTGATAAAAAAATGGATTAAACTAACGACGTTTAGGGGTTAAACGTTAGGGCCTTGAAAATGATTTCGCTATATTCATGGCAGTCGCCGTACAAAATAGTTTGGCCAATGGACAAAGAATGTATTTCTTAACATTTTCAAATCTTAGATTTCCTGTGACTTCACCGCAGCCTTAAAATTGGTTCGGCGGCTTAGTCGTGAAGCAACAGACTGATGCAATTACTATCGCTTTTATAATATTAGTATTGATGGATATAACACGTTTTTATAACAAGAAAAACAGGAGACCGCACAACTTGGTGACCTCAGGGGCCTACGTCCAGCAGTGGACAGCAAAGGGCTGAAAAATAATAATAAATCACAATAGTGTTGTCAATGGAATATATCTGACCTTGGTCGTGGTTGTTCCCACTTATAAATCTCCCAAATATTTCCCATCCTTATTAATTATTTAGTCAATCCCTGCTCCGTTCATGCACCGCTTTATTTTTCTTTCTGGGTGGATAAGAACACGTCACGAACGCTATATAGCTATCGGAATCCGTGTAAAACTGTAGGTGGTGAAATTAAATCCGGGCGGGTTTTTGACATACATTGTCAGTGGTTTGTATCCATGATCATGAAGAGTAGGCCCCGGCTTGATGCCTTATTCCACCTGTAACGGGTTGTTGGTCTAATATCATGACAGTAGGTGTGTAGGGTGTGTGTAGGGTGTCATCCATTACTTTTTTTTATAGAAACAAATTTGTTGGATTAAAATTACCTTTGCATAGCATCTTTGTAACGTATGCCTAAGCACTAGTTAACGTGTATTCGTCAAAAATCTATAGCTGCCAAATCAAGCTACATATAAGGGCGCTCTAAATCAAGTAACACATGAGGAACAGCCCCTATGGTACAAAGCACAGCGTGGCCGGGTGCTGCGACTACGTAGAGCAAGTATAGTAAGCTTGGCAGCGGCGTCACTAAGGCAGCTCCACTCCGTGAGGGATTGTCGCGTGTCTCTACATTTCTTGCTCTGCACACCTCTTCAGCTGAGTTTCCAATTATAATTGTAAGTTATTTCTGTGCCTATTTTTAATTAAAGTATACGTTTACTCATATAAAGGTTCTGAACTGGCATCTAGTTTCCTAGTGTGTTGTTTGCCATCCATGGCCATTTACATAAAAAAATGGTTTAGTTCTACGGTAAGCATTTCGATCCACTGCGCTTTTCTTAAAATACGTTATATGCGTTATGTGTTAAAATTATTAACATTGATTCAACGCTCTACATTACAATGTTGTAATACATAAAACAGTAATTATTTATTTAATTTAAATTATGAAGACAATTTAATTCGAACTGAATTAAAACCTAGTGCATTATGTTCATATCAGACCAAACAGTTTGTAACTTGAATTAAACTCAATTGCATTCTAGGTATTAAATACCTGCTTCAGAAATTTTGTATTCAGTTTAAAAATTTCAATTTGGAATATACTGTAAAGGATAGTGTCGATATTCTACATTTTTTTCGGTTACGAATTAGGTCGTGATTTCAAATATTGCACCCAGAATTTAAAAAAACCCATTAATTTCAAACTTTTTGTCGCATCTACTTATTTACGTTGAATAACTTTATTTACGGAGTGTTTTGACAAAACACACAAATATAGAATTCGATGTTTTTGTTACTGTGTTCTCATAAAAAAACCTTATCAATGACCATAACCATAATACACTATTTGTGATATAAGGTTTTTTATAAAGTGATTGATTAGACACTTACTTCTTGAAGTTCTATTATATATAAAGTTGCCTGCATTCCTTGAAGTTCAAATATATTTGGCCTTTTATAAATAAATTGCACTTTTGTTTATTATTATCTAACGAAGTGAAAAGTAAATAATATTGATTATTTACTTCAACATGTTCGATATTCTGGTGACCTCATTTTTTGGTGATAAAAAAGATATGCGCTATTTGTCAACATTAAAACTGATTTTTTGCCCCTTTTATGTTCAGTGAAGTTTCTTAGTAGTATCATACATGACATAAACATTTTATATTGTTTTCATCATTAAACGTTTTCACATATTGAAATAAATTAAAAAGTTTATATTGGTGTTTCGGCTGTTACCATCATAGATTAACCTATGTCTAAAGAAGTGCATCTCTCCCCATGCGTGTACGATATAGTTACATGTTAAGATACATGTTAAGTTAACATGTTTGAAATACAACTATCATTCTTAATCAAGTAGGTATGTTCCAGTCAAATTTTGCAACTGAATGTTGAACCGCAGCTGCAATATCGCTATTGTTAGCATGTAGATGATGGGATGATGATATTGTGGTACTTAGGACCTTTCTGAATTCTCATAAAATTCCTCTAAAATATTTCCTATTTGTAGTTTGGTGCATATAATGTTTTCTACGATAATCCAGATCAACTATACATGTTATCGGCTGGTATTTGTAATGCAGAGAAGTCAATTGAAGTCAACTGTCATTTCATAATTAGCGGTAAGCAGAAATTAAAATGTAATTTCGATCAATTGAAGATCAGCAGAAGAGTAAATTATTATTGTGTCTTTGCTTGAGGCCAGGGTAAATCCCATGACAAACATGATAAATTCACTCGACGGGTGAACAGTGATTTACAGATGAAATCCAAATAAACGTCAGATCGAATCACTAACTTGCTTTTTCACCTAGCGAGTTAATTTAGCAGGTTTTCTTACATTTCTGTAATTTAATTATGTTAAATAAATCTGTAATTTATTTAAGATCGGTAAGATCCCTTTGGAGCAATGCATGCCGAATCTTCAACAACTCTCCTGGTTTTTAATCACATAAAGTGAATTATGGGAATTATGTGATCACAAAAGGTCCTATTTTATTTTATAGATTTGAACCCAATTTACTTGAATACTTATAATGCTTTAGTATTCTTCTCTGAGGTCTAAAGCGTAAAATATACTCCTGCTTTTGAGAATACGTACAATGTCCAAGCTTATTGTAACATGATCCTGCACAGAGGGATATTCTGCGAACGCGGAATTGTTAAAAGTCTGCAAAACATTCAACAAAGTGCTAGAAATCTACCAGAATAGTACTAAAAAACATCAAAATATTAGTAGTAAATATTCCAGTCCCGTTAGCCCAGTTGCGCAACGCCTTGCGGTACGATAAGCTTGGTGAAGCAACTATGAGCGCGGTTGAGTTCTAGATGGGTGACCGTTTCCAACCGTTGAGTCTGGCCGTGGTTCGGATTCCACCTAACCGATCACGCTTTCTTACATAATAGATTAACCGCCATGGTTGGTACCATCGAATTGAATGAACGGTGGTCGAAGAGGCATTTAAGAATGTTCATGTTTTCCATCCAGTATAAGGAAGGTCCTGGCATGGTCCTGAATTCTCTGCAAGGTAGATTAATGAGATATAGATTAATGTAAAATGATTCTAGCAATTATTTTTCCTTTTTAGGGTTCCGTACCTGAAGGGTGAAAACGGAAACGGTTGAACGGAACGGGTTGAAATTTTCTGCATCATATTCGTTCGCAAGGACGTATTTCATGATATTTATCCGGATTATAATTTTTCAGGTTCGCCATGGCTTCGTCGAGGCAGAGACTATTTGGAGTTGTAGTCGTCCTACTCCTGGTCAACACGTGTAAGTTTTTTTTATTAATTTCCTTGGGGCATATTACCAAATTTAAATTTTAAATTGATTCTAATTTAACTTAACAGAAAGAGATTACGTTAAAACATTTTTTTATTTATTTGACGTCTTCTTCTTCAGCATTTTGCTCTCCACTGCTAGACGTAGCCTTCCTCTGACGTCGCCAAGTTGTGTGGTCTCCTGTTTTGTTACACCAGTTTGCTGCCTGCTATCTGGCGTATATCATATCACCAACATGTTCGTAGTTTTCCGACGCTTTTTTTTCGTTAAGAGGGTCTCCACATCAAAATGTCCCCGCTTCATCTGTGGTCATCTCTGCGACATACATGGCCTGCCCACTGCCACTTGAGTTTGGCGACCCTGTGCATAACGTCAGTGACTGGGTACCCTAAGACAATATACCCGTACTTGGAGCTAGATGTGTGTTGATTTGACGCAAACATTTATGAAAGTGATCGTTTTGCTTCTTACAGCGCAGGCGATACGCTGCTACTTCTGCAACAGTGCCAACAACTCCGCCTGCATCGATGTGGAGGCCAACGAGCAATACAACATCATCCCTATCGTCTACTGCGAGCGAGCCATCCCCTCCAACATCGCTGTCAACTTCTTCTGCAGGAAGATAGTGCAGACCAGTGAGTTGTTCTCGGAATATAACCACAGTGTCTCATGAGTTTAGTCTGTATTTACAACTTTTTCTATGGAACCTAACATGGATGGCTTATACCACACAACTGCGGTCATAATTTTAGCCCACATTCCCGAAGAAATTAGGTGCCATGCCAGGGCCTTCCATTTATGGGCACGACTACACTGAACTGCATGGAAAACACGGACATTCATTGCCACTTCAACCATAGTTTCATTCAATGCGGTGGTGCCAACCCGGGTGGGCTCAACCCTGTCACCTGCCACCAGGCACAGTTTGACATGGGTTCCGAACCATCTGCTAATCACAGCTCTTCCTCATCAGTGGCAATACGCTTAAATTATTAAATTATTAAAAATGAAAAAAATAACATCACACAATCGACATTCCAAAAATAAGAATCCACCGATCCTCTACCTTTATCAATAGGATCGGTAGGTAGGAAACAATGGAATGAACTACCTTCCGAAGTATTTCCCCCAAATTACGACCTGGGGTCCTGCAAACGTGGTGTGAAGAAGCACCTGTCCGGCCGGCATGGTCGGGCATCCTTAGGTCCTGGCGTACGCCATATGCCGTGCTTAACATAAAATAATAATAACAAAATCATCAATTTAAAAATCCTGTCTCCCGTCGCAGTCTACCGCGCGGGCCACACGCCGGAGCTGCGCGTGACGCGCGGCTGCGGCTGGGTGCCGCACCACCTGCCCTGCTACAGGGCGGACAACTCCGACCACCTGGAGACCGTGTGCCAGTGCTTCGAGGACCAGTGCAACGCCGCCGGTGGTCTCGAGCTCTCCACCGCGCTGCTCGCGCTCGCCACGCTCGCAGGCCTCGCCCTGGGGACTCCGTGTTAACACTCTATGTACCTTGACCAGCGTTGGACTTCCTGGGAGCAGAATACGTATAGGCCGCGGCCTAGGGGTGGCACATTTTCACTTGGCTTTCATACGAAGTGTGGTCTTTGGCAATCCAACGTCCTGTGCCAAACCTAGATCTATGCCAAAAGTATAAATCCGGGGCTGACCTTGACTGAAATCATGCATGTGCGACGTTTTTAAAATGTTTGGATGATTTTTTTCTGATTCCAGCTACGAAAGACATTATAGCATTAGTAGGTATGTTAATTTTAAAGTAAGTAGGGATTATCTTAGAACTTTGAGGAGGGTAGTTCAGACCGTCTTAGAAAAAACTACTTTAGTGTAGTAAACAAATAAACCCACTGCAGCAGCATACCACAGACATTTTTATTTTTCCAAACTTTCGAAATACTGAAATCTTTGCACGCGAATAGGTTTTTTTTTAGTTTACATCGCAGTCATTTAAATATTTTTGAGGACCGTAAGAAATAACCCGTAATCCATCATTGGTAGACCATGCCAAACCATATGGATACTTGTTTGCCTGTTGTCCCTTGTTGGCTCTAAAATAAGTAGAGTTACTACGAAAAACAGCGGATTGAATACGGAGGCATAGAACCAGCATTACAGATTCCTTAGTTAGCGCAAGTTACATATTCATTTTAAGTAATGAAAACGAGCTTTAGTAAGGTATATACAGAAAAATATACATTTTAGATGGTTTCGGCTCCAACGCAGTCTGCAGCTATATTTCGTGCCTCTGCAGATAAATAGGCATGACCTAATGGCTACCATTGAACACAGGATAGTTGTTAAAACTGGCAGTATTTACGACAATGGCTTGCGCGTGCGCAGGCGCCGGAAGCGGATGTGGGAGCGGATGCTGTTCCGACGCGTATTTTCTCTGTGACTGACCACCGTTGTAAGCAAACGCATCGCGTTAGAAACGCTGACAAAATATGACAGTAGAGCATTAACATGATTAACAAGAACATGTGCTCGGTAGACCAATGCAAACCGAAAATGTACGGAGCGCATCACCCTCAACGCAACAGTAGGCGTTGCCATTTGCAAGAAAAACGTATGTGGGTTAAAGTCCAATATGTGGGGTCTAATGTGTTGCCGTTCGTACTTCTGCTAAGATGCGTCAAGTAACCGGTCGGTCGCGTCATTTGAAAAACTCCCTCGCGCCTCATTCCAACATATCTCAAACAAATGTTATTGTAGGCCAGAGTATTCATTCCCTCAGCAATGTTTTTGTCTTGTATGTAACTGGACATGGATAATATGTACCAGATCGACCGTCATGTACAGTCGTTACTTATCAAATGTATACACTGGAAAGAGAAGGAATTTCTAAGTCCCTTTTACTCTATGGTTGACGTCAGCATGTCAAAAAGAGATCTCAAATTTGTCTCTATTTCCGGTGTATAGATTTCAGACGAAACGACGTACCTGCTAATGAGTATACTGATTATCTGACAAGACAGATACTTTGGCGTTATGCAACGACATCTACATTGAAGCATTGTAATCAGAAAATAAAACGAATCAGATAAAGTTTTTCGTATGAACATTCATCTGAAGCAATTTTCCAATCTGCAACCTCAGATGCCTCGCCGGCTATGGAGATATTTACAATGCATATTTAGCGGTGCATATACGGGCGATAAAACGTAGCGACGGAGATAATGACAATAGAGATGCAGATCACCAACACGATTGCCTGGTGCCCTGCATCTACATTGCCAATATCTCCGTCGCCAAGCTTCATCGCCAATATCTGCATCGCCAACATAAGCATCGCTAATATCTCCATCGACGCAT
Organism: Incurvaria masculella; assembly: GCA_946894095.1. Classification (NCBI taxonomy): domain Eukaryota; kingdom Metazoa; phylum Arthropoda; class Insecta; order Lepidoptera; family Incurvariidae; genus Incurvaria; species Incurvaria masculella. Next base: position 12,330,510 of record OX335657.1, on the reverse strand, counting down.
CAGCCGTCCAGCCGCGGTTACGTCGCCACGTACGTGGGGGTGCGAAGGCGTTTGGCGGGTCGGGACATTTAACCTAACCTAACCAAGCCTAATCCAACCTAATCTAATCTAATCAAACCTAAACTAAACTTACCTAAATTAACCTAACCTAACCTAACCTAACCAAACCTAACCAAACCAAACCAAACCAAACCTAACCTAACCTAGCCTAACCAAACCTTACCTAACATAACCTAACCCAAATAACATAACAAATTCAAAATTAATTTAATCCGTGATTTTCAGTTGATACGAGATACTAACCAATTTATCACATCGTCAAAATTATTAGGTCTACATAATATACATCTCAATCAATTAAAGTAAATCAAATCAAGTCAATTACATTAAATCAGTATACTTCAAATAACATTCATGAAATTAATTAAAATTTAATAAGTCAATGAATTATTTAAACAGAATAACAAATTGAGTGAAATCATTAGTAAAAAATATTGGAAATACTTTAGGTCATAAAAAATATTTGTAAGCAGCCACTTGTGTAGTTCTCGTTTAAATATGTGATCACTTTCCACTGCTTGTATGTCTAGCGGCAATTTATTGTAGATGGCTCAACCTTTATATTTTAAGCTACTTTAAAATTTCGTGGTGCTATGATTGTGCACTTGCAGGAGGAGTTTGTCCCTGGTCAGGTAAGAGTGAGAACGTGCTTTGTACTCTGTTTTGTTGCCTCTCGCAAACAGCGCAACCTTTTTTATATACGCATCATACATTGTTAGCATACCTTGGGCTTTTTTTTTTTTTTTTTTTTTTTTTTTTTTTCTTGGGCTTACAGTTGTCGTCCCAGGCGGCTTTGTTAATTATTCTGAGGGCACGTTTTTGTAGTCAGAATATTTTTTGCGCATCTCCCACTGCTCCTCAGAATTCCAAGCCAAAAGTTATTACTGAATAAAAATATCCATAGTAAGCGTTACTCATTGTATTTTGATCACAGGATGCAGCCAAAATTCTTATACAGTAGCACGCTTTGCTCAGTTTTTTAATTATTACATCTATTTTGTCCGTATATCTGAGATTATTGTCAAGCGTTGATGAACCTAGAAATTTGTGGGATAATTGAAATTCTATGATTTCTCCTAAGTGTTGAATACACAAAATATTTCTGTTTTCGTTGTCTTTGTTAATAATTGTTAATAACCTAACCTAACCTAACCTAACCTTACTTAACCCAACCTAATTTACATATCAGCACAGCCACTTTGGCGACGCATCTGCGCCTCAAGTTTTTGGCGACGCATAAGTGCCTCCGGTCGTTGGCGACGGATCTGCGGTCCGGCCTCAGTTCCGTCGCTGGCGATCATAGCGATTCATATGTTGGCGATGCAGATATTGGCGAGACAGATGATGGCGATGCAGATATTGGCGATGGACATATGGACTACCCTCCAGCATTTGACAGTTGGTTGACAGCAGACAGCTGTTACCAACCAGTCAGCCTCCGAGGACCAAAAATCTTTCACGTTGGTTAGTGCGTTTTATGAGCAAAATGTCTGAAAAACCAAAGGAAAAGAAGATCCCTGATGGGATAAAGTTTGTGATCGGTGGTCTAGCCGGGTGAGTATCTAAATTATTTAAAAGTATTTTATATTTTAGAGGTTCGCATACATTCAAGGTCGAGGAAATTTGAAAGTATTTTCGTTCGACGTTAAGGTCACCGCTAACTAACCCATTCAATGTTTTATAGCTCTAAGATCTTTACCCTTTTTCAGGATTTTCATCCAACTATCCCGAATCTTAAGTGGTTGCATCACTTATCCGTTTAAACTAACTACAGGCCATTGATATTTGCTAACTTATCCTCCTCCTTCCCTTACTACCTTGCCTTGGATGAAAAGGTGGTCGAATCGGCAATGAAAAATTGTCCGTGTTTTCCATCCACTTCAATGTAGCCGTGCTCATAAACGGCATTCGGGAATGTGGTGTATTGGGTTAGTATCATATATATTAGATATTAGTATCATAATGGTAGTTGTGTGGTATTAGCCATCCATGTCAGGTTGCAAAAAAAAAATAGGTACTGTAAAAACTATACTTGCAAGCATGTTTTCTGTTACCGTTAAAGTGAAAATTACCCACTGTTATAAAATGTTTGATCACACATTTAATGCAAATGCGAGCACATGCAAGTTTCTCCATGTACTCAGTAGAGGCCCGCACTCACTTTTTGCACTCTGAGAATGTATGTATGTAAAAAACATAATGTTCCATTAGTAGGCTGATTTAAAGATTGTGATGATTGAAGTCTATTCAAAACATTATTAAAAATAAATCGATCATTAAGGCTGGCCTCGGTTTGGATTTCAAATAAAACTGTTGGTCCCCATTCTTAGTTACTAGGGGCAAGAGACGATCCTGTCTGAGTTAATACCATCACATTGAATGAAAGATGGTCGAAGCTGTAATGAAAATTGCCCTTGTTCTCCATCCATTCCAGTGTAACTGAACAATATAAGGAATGCAAACGCACGCAAAATGCAAATACTGCCAACACCTGTTATGTATGCCAACTCCTGCTAATTTCTTAGGTAATCGCTACTTTAGATTCTTTGCTTGCTTGAGAGTCGAGTTTCCCCTGCACACATAGTAACATTGCCTCATATGTGAATATGTGTGCGAATAGCAAATATATAGACAGGAATGACCTTTACTAGTGATCACAATATGCTTTATAGATTTTATGTTAATATGCATAGCCAATAGTTAATACTCTAACTATGAGTGACTACGATTTAATTAATTTAGGTACAAAATTATAGACATAAAAATATTTTGGATAAATTATTTATATGGCCGAGAACGAATCAGTGTTGTGAAACATTTATTTTAAAAATTAAATTTAGATTTAAGTCACTAAATGAGACCAATCACAAATTGAGATTTTACAATGTTAGATCTCTAACACAGAACTGTTTGGATGACATCCTGTAATGGATTTTAAACAAGCTGATAGTATAATTACGTTTTCAGGATGGCCGCAACCTGTGTAGTGCAACCCCTGGACTTGATCAAGACGCGGATGCAGCTCGCGGCTGGCAAGGGCCCTAAGAAGACGTCGTTTGCCGTCGCCTCGGAGATCATTGCAAAGGAGGGAGTCGCCGGGATCTACACGGGCCTTTCGGCCGGCTTGCTGCGCCAGGCCTCCTACACCACCACTCGGCTCGGCACATACGCCTACCTGTTCGAGAAATATGAGCTGTGAGTATTTAAATGCCACCGTTAGCTATTATTGTGCTTTTTAATCATCTTTCTTCACCATATTAGAATGGACTGGGAAAGTAACCGTGTCCTACACTGGCGGCCGTGGACAGGCAAACGGAGTGTGGGAAGACCACCCGCCAGGTGGGAAGACGACATCATGTGCGTCGGCGGAAAGCAGTGGTTCCGTACCGCTGAGGACCGGGAGAACTGGAGAAGGATTGGAGAGGCGTATGTCCAGCAGTGGATGCAAACACGCTGACTGACTGACTGACTGAGAAACAACTATGTGTACAGCAATTAACGGTAATCAATGGGAAATGTATGCCAACTTTTACATGGATTATAAAAAATAGGTATTGAATACAAAATCTAAAGTAGAAAAATAATTTTGCTATAGAAGATTAAAGAAGAGACTTAACTTAATCTACCTTTGCCAGTTACTTGATATTAACCTGACTTATCCGATATACTTGGTTGTCGACATAATCGACAATAGATATTTATTTATAAAAACTGAAACAATTTCAGCTCCCGGTTTTGTATGCATTGTTAGTTTTCATTGCATAACAACTTTTAAATGTAGCAAGGAGTCAACGATTAAACGATAAAGGTCAAGCCATATCACAAAGTGTGTACACATAATGTTGATAACAGGCCAAATATTCATCAGTCATATCATATCTTATTGATTTGGTATGGTAACACAAATGCTTAAAGTCAAAAACTAGAATGCAATAAGATTTTTTTTACTTTTTAACCGACTTCAAAAAAATTATCAAAAAAACTGACTTAAAAAAATATTCCTAAACAAATTTACAATATGCACTAAAAAGTAATAAAATTAATGCAATTATTGTTATTTTTGGAGTAGGTTTCAGCCAAGGTAGCTAATGTTCTCTTGACTGGCTTTAAAAACTTGCTTGATAAACAGACATTTCAGCTACGTAGAAATATGGGCTTACTAGGCCGGAGTGAAAACCATGTGTTGCGGATGGAAATCGTTCATTCACTGTTATTTTGGCTGCTCCCCGCAGTGTATTCGCCGACCCCATTTTGCATCGTATGAAAAAATCTGCACTGGGGCGACTTGACTGGGGTGAATTAACTCCAATCGAAACTTGTACTTGTACGCACGACCGCTCTCATTGCTCACTAAAGTAGACTTTGAACCCGTACCACGTGACACAAGTAGCCTGAGTGAAAGGGATCAATGTATTTTCTATGCTTGTCTTTCGATTTCGCTTCTGTTGCGGCGCATGGGGACTTGCGACGGCCGATCTTTGCCGATCGTCGCCGGCGCCACCGCCCGCCGCCCGCCGCCTCTACCGCGGCGCTGCCACCGCGTAAATACCTAACTCGCGCAGGTGTGCTCTGCGAGTCGATTACCTATTCTTCAATGCAAAATGAATAGATAATGTTTTCAGCTGCATCGCCCCGCTCCCTCCGCCGCCGCCTCCGCCCCGCTCAGTACCGTCGCGTAGGTAATCACGTATCATTTCACCCCCGTTTCTTTGGGATTCTTTGTGGTGTTCAAAGACGTATAACACTACCTACTAATTTAATATCTTGGTGGTTATCAATTTAGATAGTAGGTATACAGAGCGTTAATAAATAGCATTCAGTACCATGTATGATAGTTTCCGGGTGAAATGGTTCAGATTACCGTTTTAACATGAACTAACAAACGTTGTGATTAAATGACATTCAATTGTAATATTTGACGATTGCAAATATTTGCATGATGTGATACCTAGCCGGTGTTGACAACTTTGCATTATTTTAATGACGCTGCTGATGTAAAAAAAAATGTTTCTTAAAAAAATGCTTGTTTAAAAGTTAAATAAAGTCCATGCAAAACCATTTTGAATATTTTTAACAACCATATTTACGTTCAAAATGGTCTTGCAAGTCAAAAGAAAGCAAATTTTATGTAACCGTATTTCTGGCCTATTAAATAATTTATTGAGTTTTTACATATTTATAAAACCAAAAAATACCTACTATATTACTTGATTACTATGATTGACTTCTTTAATATTAATCACCAATATTTTCATCTTTCTTTTCCAATATTTGTTGCAATAAACTAGATGAATATGTAATTCAAAATTTCCGGAAATTGACTCTTGATAAAAAAAAATATCTGAGTAGGTAGGCAGCCGAAGTTTTCGAAGAAATAAGTAAAATTTAAAACATACCATACAAAAAATGTGTTTTGTGTTAAATCTCTTAAGATGGTACGGAACCCTTCGTGTGCGAGTCCGACTCGCACTTGGCCGGTTTTTTCAGTGTTATGACTGCATGAACAATGATCGAAGCGAAAACGAAATATGTCCACAGTTTTCGATCCAGTTCAATGTAGCCGTAATATATAAGGAAAAAAGCCCTATTCTATGCCGATATTTCTTAATACAAAATTCAGGCAAAGGAAAGTCCAGAAAACAAGCCGCGTGAAGTTTAAATATGTCGCGATAGAAGCTCGCAAAATCACTGAAGCATTCACAGTCGGTTGGATATATTATATGTTAGGTATGTGGGTTGAATGACTGCGTTGCGTTGCGTTGCGTCGCGCCCCACTCCCAGCTGAACGTAGTTGACCGTCTTCTTCTTTCTCGTAGCTTCGTCCTACTTACTACGCCGAAAATTTCACACCCTTGCGCCTTCACCCCGCCTGCCGATCCACCGTCGGCGCAGCGCCAGGTAACTCTCACTCTATGCTGAAATGTCCGAATTGGCGGGAAATATTGTGTGAGATATGAAAGTGGCCGTGCGTACAATGATTTTGTTGATGATTTTTTTCTAAAGTGATTCCATAAATCCCTCAGACTTTTTTATCTGATCTAGGGTGCATCCACATTAAGTCGGATAAAGGGGAATTAACTCCTTAGTTTCTATCATACCATGCGAAAAAGGAAGCTATATAAAGAACCTCCGCTGTAATTTTTTTCCTCTGAATCTAGACTCTTGCTCGCGTTGACGTGATTTTTGCGATTAACAGTAGCAGCAACGGCGTGGCGCCATCGTTCGGCATGAAGATGCTGCTTGGCGTGGCGGCGGGCGGCGTCGGCGCCTTCGTGGGCACCCCAGCGGAGGTTGCGCTCATCCGCATGACAGCTGACGGTCGCCTGCCCGCCGACCAGAAGCGCAACTATAAGAACGTCTTTGACGCTCTGCTCAGGTAACCCTCTTGGAAATATTGGTAGCATAGTAATATAGCTGGTATCGTTTTTAGGAATCCGTACCCAAAGGGTGGAAACGGAACCCTATTACTAAGCCTCCGCTGTCGATCCGTCCGTCTGTCACAGGGCTGTATCTCATGAACCGTAATAGGTAGGCAGCTGAAATTTTCACAGAGTGTGTATTTATTTTGCCGCTATAACAACAAATAGGTAAAATAAAAAATTATAAAAATTAAAGGGGGGCTCATACAAAAAACCTGATTTTTTGGTGTTGGTGGTACGGAACCCTTCGTGTGCGAGTCCGACTCGCACTTGGCTGGTTTTTTAAAAAGCTCCTATAAATACCCCCGCTTTACTTTAAATATAATTTTTCGTAGTAAGCAGGCATGTTGCTTATTCCAACAAATGTGATATATATGTATGTAAAACATCGTGAAGCAAAGACACATTTATTGCAGAAAGTTTGAATGTTTGAATGTTCAATCTTTGCAGTCAATGTCCGCAACGCAGATGAATCATTAAATAATTTATTTAGGCATAATCTTAAACACTCTGTAAGTAGGAGGTATTGATTACGGGAGGAGGGTCTGTGCGAGAATTCCATATTATGGGTATGCGGCAGGTGGTGAATTTGGTAGACGCATTACCCGCGAATGGCATGTTTTGCTGGATCAGGTCCAGCCTTGCAGTATATTCGTAAAGTAGTAATTTTTACTGGGCTCTTTCTTAAATTAATGAGTCCTTGCTTCACGGTCGATTATACGTACATACATATCGCATTCGTTGAGATATTCCCTCATTAATTAATAGTATTTAGTAATGATATGTTTGCCCAAGTAGATTAACAACGCAGGAAAAGAACATCCCAATGATAATTTGGTGGAATATGACAGATCAGGGGGTCCATTCAGAGTAAGAGTGAGTTCGAATTCGCCACTAAATATCAACTTACTTACTAGGAGTACTAGACTAGACTAGGAGGTCTAGTCTAGTACTCCTAACATGGAGCAATTAAAATGGTAACAATTACGTAAACGGCTGAAACTGGGTTCACGGGATAAAGACCAAACTCCCGGAATATACAGAGGGTCCATTCAGGGAAAGAGTGAGTTCGAATTCGTCGCTAAATATCAACACACTTTTTTAAATAGTTACTGTTTCCACACTTCTAGAACATCATTACAGTTAGGTAAAAATCTGGTTTGTCCCGTAAATACGTTGGAAGTATAAATAACGGTTCCGTTATTTAAATAATAATATAATTCCCAGCTATTTTTAGGTTAACTCACTCCCGAACTCGAACTCACTCTTGCCCTGAATGGACCCCCTGATCTAAAACAGTATGCTTTATAGCAGAAATGTGTTTAGTCCTGCGCATATGCACTCAGGATCGTGAGAGAGGAGGGGGTGACGAAGCTGTGGCGCGGCGCGGCGCCGACCGTGGTCCGAGCGATGGTGGTCAACGCAGCGCAGCTTGGCACATACTCGCAGGTACCTCTTCCACCGCATCTAGGATTATTCGCTGAACTCTATTTTATTCTCATGAAGGCAACCTTAACATGCATTTTTTTCTATGTAACTGGACATAGATGGCTAGTACCACACCCACAGTCATGATATTAGCCCAACACACGGTGCCATGCCAGAACCTTCTCTTTGTGAGCACGGCTACATTGAACTGGATGGTACCATGGACAATTTTATTTATTTATTTATTTATAAGTTTTAGACAGGCAGCATATGCTGATGCATCTAAATCCAGTGATTAACGTGATAATATTTTTTTTTTTTTTATTTGTCTTTGCTTTAGATTTTTTTTGACGTCTATTGTTAAATTGGTTGGTGGTCGCAGCGTTAATCACATCCTTTGAGAATTCCATGCCTCTACTACTCGGTTGGATGTATAGTTTTTTCGAGTATTCTAGAGGCCGTGACTTGCAGTTTCATGTTGTGCCCTCGATTCGATTCTGGTTGTGTGCAAATATTTCAAGGAGTTTTGGGCGATCGTACTTAAAGGTGAGAATTTTTTAAACAATTTTTTTTTTCATCTAATGCGATGGTACCAACCCAACCACCTAGTAGGATTATAAAGAGCGTGAGAAAAGGACGGCATCTCTAATTACGTCACAGTATTTTTGTAAGAGCGAAAAGCAAATAGAATTTACATGTGTGCAACAAAGACAAAAGTGATGTGTTGCAGCACAGTCCGTTCCTGCTCTGAAAAACATACGACTTCAAAGGCTGGGCTTATTGGCTCGAAGGATGAGTCTGATGCATGCGTCTGAGAGCGATTTGCATGTGAAAAGTATGATAGTGACGAAAAAACAAATCGTGGGCACGTGAGGGCGGGTATATTTAGGTCGTCGCGATCAGCGCTGGTCGCAATGTTTTTGTTTACCTACCGGCAATATTTGTATAATTGTTATTTCGATACAGAGTTTGATCAACTTGACTGCTTCTGGGGTGGACTAAAATGTTGAATGTGGTGAAACTGATAACTATGTGAATAGAATACTGGACTGGATAAAAAGTATAGTAGAATATATTCAAATATGGACGTTCAAAATTGAGACAGCTAAAAGGGAAATGGGCATCTACGTAAGGCATTTTTAACCGAAATGTTATCCTATCGTATGTATGCCCTAATTTTTGTCCATAGCTGCATTTACCAAGCCCCTCTTACCTCTGGTCCACTTTTGGATGACTTTGAAATGATTAACAATGGTTAGGAAACTCAGATTACGAAACGTAAAGGTTTGTGTGTCTATTGGCAGGCGCGTGAGATGTTCGTTGCTTACATGCCGGACGGTGTGCTGCTGCACTTCACCGCGTCCATGGCGTCTGGCCTTATTACCACCATCGTGTCCATGCCGGTCGACATCATCAAGACGAGGTAAGATTTTTGTTCATGCTGAAATATAACATCTCATGGTAATGCTATCAAATCAGCAGGACAGGTTTATAACTAAGTATGTAATAAATATAGGAATATGGTCAATTTTATTAATCAGCAGGGCAGTTGTAACTGTTTACGTAGGAGTATTTTCTACAAATGTGTTTAATTTTTGATTTACGTGATTACTATGATGTCGAGCTTGTTTCGGCACGTAAGTCCCGAGTGGCTTATTGCACTTGTATTTATTGACCCGTCATCTGCTTGGTCATATGCTACAATTTGGGCCATATTCTGTTTTATAGTGCAGTAAGAAGTGATTAATTAATATAATATTTATAATATAATATGATATTACATTTTTTATAGTATATAGTATTAGCGTTTAGTATATTACCTGAAGATTTTATAAAATTAAGTCACTTCTGAGCATCTAAAATCAGAGTTTAAAGAAAATTATTAAAAATTGATTTTCAGACCACAATTGAAAGTTTTCACTGCCTGAAAAAAAATGTATCAATATATGGGAAATCAATTCTAATATAGCTACATTGTTGTGTGCAAACAAAGAACACTGTAGATATTTTTAATTTTATGGTTGTTTTTTTAAAGCTTAACCCTATCATGCCCTGAATTAAAATTGGTAATTTTCGGTCACTAATTCTCTGGTCTGTCTACCCAGCGAGCCGCTGGGCATCCTATACTACGTTTGCTGTTACGTGTCTCCACTTGCCACTTCAACTTGGCGCTCTTATGGGTTAGGTTGGTCACTTTCGTTCTCTGATGGATAAACTCAAAGATATACCAATCGTATAGGACGCCCAGTGCCTGGTCGAACAGATGACCGGGTAAATGCTGCCGGCGGTAGCTGAATGAGGACGGCCAGTGATTGACGCTCATTGGAGAGGGCCTACGTTCAACACCAGGCGGAAAAAAGTGGGAATGACGATGAAGTCTCTGGTCACATTCTATAATGGTCACCTTCACTTGCAGGATTCAGAACGCCAGCGCAGGTGTAGGCGGCCTCACGGTCGTGAAGAACATTCTAACTCAGGAGGGCGTACTCTCCCTGTGGAAGGGCTTCCTCCCGTACTACGCCCGTCTCGGACCTCACACGACGCTCACCTTCATGGCGCTAGAGCAACTCAACTCGCTATATCTCAACAATATCGCCTAATGCGACGGAAGCCTTTAGACGCTGAATTGAAAATGGCGATTGTTTTTAGCTTTTGCAGTAGAGCCGCTTTAATGTGATCACTCGAAACGATGGGGAAGGGAACTGTCAAACTGGTTCTAGTGTACATAGCTTGCCCCGAGAACGAATTTAATTACATAGAGGATTCAGGAGATATTATATTATATTGTTCAAGCTAAAAAACATGTCACAGAAGATAATTTGACAGGGGCAAGCTATGACATGACAGTGCTGTTAGGGAACTAGACTTGAATACAGTCCAAGGTGAATAATCCGGCATTCTAATATTCTGTAATACAACTTGGAGTAACGTTCGAGGAGTACTGGAAAGGGTGGATTACTGTAGTTCCATGAACCGGTGAACAAAGTGTGACAGAAAGGGAGAATCCGCGATACGACATCTGCCTACCTGTGCCGGGTTATAACAGTGTCTTGGGCTCGCATCAACTTCTTAATCCGGTTTATAGGGTTGGCTGGAATAACGAGTGCCAGATTATTTAGCTTGTACATTATAAGTGAATGTAGTATGTTAAATTAATGCTATAGTAGAATTTTATAATGGATTGAATTAGTATGTTTGTGCAATGCCGCTTTATATGCTTTACAAAAGGCTTTGGTTGGAATTATGAACGTGACTCTTTTTCCCCAGATCAATAGTAATTTTAATTTTTTTTTTCGAAATCTTTCTAGATATATTTTTTTAATTTTGATGCGAATTTAGTTCAGGAACTATTTATATCTACTCACTTAAGTGTTCAATATATGATTTATATTTACTTTCTGTGGTATATGCTTTATGAACTTGCTAGTCCAGTCTTAAACTGATGCTTTATGAAAATATATATTTTTTTTTATATTTTAAATATTTATACACATACATTGATAATATTTCCAATGCATAGATGCTCAGTGTATTAATGAAACACTTTATTTTCATCCTACATCTTTGTGCTTTTGCCACTGTAGGGGTGATTGTTTCTTGTTCCTGTTTGAACCGGATTAATTTCTTTTCCGAACATTGTAAGATCGTTCTACAACGTCTTTTTCATACTTAAGGTGGCCCAACCCGCTCATCTCCCCATGCAAAAGGGGAAAGAAGATCACGCCTATATTTCTTGTCAGAGATCCAAAATTTTGCTTAAAATAGCTTTATTCGATCGAACTAGATGTCTGATGACCATTGGCATTGTAAAATTGTGTTTGGTTTCCAAGTTATAAGGTCCGAAAGTTCGAATTTTTCGCGCGTTTTATACAATAACTTTGGAGGTGGATTACGCAATGATAAAGTAAGAACATCGTAAAAAGATTAGTCATCAAACATAGCTTATTTAATCAAGATTTATGATCTATTTGGTTTTTGATAGATTTTTTACTATAGCGGTCGTGGTTTACTTTTAGATATAAGTCGTTTTGAAATTAAAATTTTCGTAAATCTTACCAAATCATACACTATGCATTGTCGCTTTTGTGGACATGTTGCATCTTCCTCATCACGGAGCCTGTCTTATTCTTTGAAAGAGAGAAGGTCCCAGAGCGCAACAGCACGGTTTTGTACCGTGCCCGCGAATGAGTTAGGCCCGCCGGGTTGGGCCGCCTTAAGCTATTGTATTTTTGCTTCCTTGGGTTGGTTGACCTAGGTTTTAACTTCCACTCTTGGACTCTACCTTCCTGCAAGCTTTTGTGAACCTAATCAAAAGGGATATTCAGTGTAAAACTGTGCCAATACATCTATTCCAATTTCTGTTTTAAGCTTGGATTAGCCAACGGAAAGGTGTAGACTGTAGACTCCTTAAAAATGTACTTACCTACAGCCCTGGGGCGAGTCGAGTTCTTCCCATTTCAAGCATCAGCGGCTGCGTAGAGACCAAACTGTATTGAATTTTGTAACTGTGCACCGCTGGCCCTTGGAAGCGGAAGGACTTCGCTCGCCCCGGAGGCTGTACATGTGTATTTTATGTGACAGAATTTATATGATTTAGTCTCGTTATATGAACTATTTTTTTCTGCACACATGAAGCTGCGGGCTTCTAGGGAAATAAATGTCATGCTAAGTTCGTTTAGTGTAGAGATTTTATGATACCAGTTGCTTTTATTTATTTGGCCACGTATGCATTCACCTTTTAAATACATTAAAGAGGCTCTACAGTAGTGATTTAGATTATAGCCAAAGAAATGTCGGATAGGCGATTCCTCCATCAACAAGATACTAACATATCTATTTTGAAATGGCTATTTACAAATGAAGTAGTTGGGCGATGGTAGAATGGTGCAAGTAAATTATTGACAGTTTTTGAATTGGCGTGTAGACTAGTTCCTAGTGTGAAATCGCAGAGCGAACATGGATGTAATTATACCCAAATTAAGGGGTTTTCAATTGAACTTTGCTAAAATTGTTTAGTATGATCTAGGTAGTGGGTGCATTTAGTGCGCTCTAATGACAATAAACAGAAATAATGTTTGGATTTGGACAAAGAACATATTTTTACATCATCTCTGGAATTAAATTGTGAAGCTGGTAATTTTATGGATTGCTTCAAGATAATAACTGTTTTTGTCGTTAAATATAGCGGGTGTGAGTGAAAGGTGCCATTTATGAAACATTCTATTATGTATTTAAATTCATTTTCAAGGAGCTGTGATTCAAACTGTTTTAGACTGTGGCCCTATTCCATTGTGGATTCTACTAACTGCAGCTTACAACTGTTAAACATAAGCAAAAATGAAAGTAGCTTCAAAAGGGGTGCAGAAGGTAGGATATACGTGGTGTCCAGAAAAATAAAGAACTGAGATGGAGTGATTCTGGATACAAAATTAAACCTGTTTTGTTTTAAAGACCAAAACAGTCAGTCTTCCTCGTGACAATGCGGGCGTTACTTAAAATGTATTATAGCCATGAAAATAACAACTCTTGTTATACGTTACCACTGCATTGTCAGGACGCCTGTATTTTTTATGTGTACAAATCTATTCTACTTTCTACTTCTATAGAGCCAATTTTCTATATAAATGTTTGTACGAATCAATGAATGTTCTCCAATAGCATAATGGGTACCAGTCATTATTAGCACAATTTATTTTTGTAAAGACGTTTTACTATTGCATAGGTACATTGTATGAACTGAAATTGTGCAACCAACACTACTATTTTATTAAAGTAAAATACCTGTACGTTATCTCATAATGTTCAGGTATTTAAAATGTTATGCCGATAGCTTCCTCAGAGAGGCTCAATGGTATTGATTTCTTAACAACTTTTTTTTAAATTATATTAACTTGATTTATTTAATATCAAAGCTCACCAAGAGAACTTCTCATGTGAATGTTGGTTGTCAATAACGGTTGTTTTCTTTATCGATTTCTTTAAGTTCATTTGTTCCTTTATGAATTGTTAAATGGTTTACAAAGACAACATTTATTTTCGCCAGGTGTTTTATTTAACTATAATACAGTAACAAAAATCTATTTTCTGTCAGGCTTCACCACTGCCACTCTTCTGTAAACTCCTGCTCGGCGCACTGCCTTCTGTAAAACAATATCACATATGTACCAAAGTATTGTTTATTTAATGGAATTTGAGCAAGATACTGCCATTTTAAATCCAAAATCTCGTCCTGACTCTTTCGAATCGTCCTGAGGGCTCGGCTATAACGTCACTAGCGGCTCATGGCTCAGGGGCGGATGGACTTCCCTTCCATCCCAGAGGTCTGGGTTCAAATCCCCGCTCTGTTCATGCACCCTTTCTTTCTCTTTCTGAGTTGGATAAGTGCATTTCGTTACTAATGCGAGCTGTTCCATGGTTCAGAATCTCTGTAAAGGTCAAGGTGGTAGGGTTAAGCCCACCCTGGTTGGTTCGTACCATCGCATTAGTTCAAAAGATGGTGGAAGCTGCAATGAAAATTGTCCATGATTTCCATCCAGTTAAATTTAGCCGTGCTCATAAAGGGAAGAGAAAAAACACTCGGAAAAAAATACGCGGAATCTTGCCGCCACTCCCGGCAGCGACACGGGACATGCTGCAGGAACGTTACCTCCGACAGGAGAGAGGAGAGGACATGTGCGAGGTACCCTGGCAACGTAAGCCGGGCTGCGTGCCACCCCCAGATATACAGATTTAACGTTACCACCAGTGAAGGCCAAGGAGGCGAGGAGCTCTCGGAGCGCAAGGGCCGCGTGCCACATCCGCCTCCACCTTGCCGCCGCGCCTTCACTGCTAGTAGCGACACGGGGCACTCTCCAGAACGTTACCTCCGACAGGAGAGTGGAGAGGACATGGGCGAGGAGCCCTCGGAGCGCAAGCCGGGCCGCGCGCCACCCCCGCCTCCACCCTGCCGTCGCGCCACTTCTCCCAGTAGCGACATGCACGAGCGACTTAGTCGCTGGTTGAAGTTCTGCAACGAAAACGCTCAAATGAAGTTTTGTTTTGTCCCTATTCTGTCATATTTGGAGTTGTAAAAAAACGGCCAAGTGCGAGTCGGACTTGCACACGAAAGGTTCCGTACCATCGTAAAGATTTAACACAAAAAAATCAGGTTTTTTGTACGTATGCCTTTAATTTTATTTATTGTATTATTTTGCCTATTTGTTGTTATAGTGGCAAAATAAATGCACACTCTGTAAAAATTTCAGCTGCCTACCTAATACGGTTCATGAGATACAGCCCTGTGACAGACGGACGGACGGACGGACAGCGGAGGCTTAGTAATAGGGTTCCGTTTTCACCCTTTCTCTTCATCAAAGTACCACTTATTGACCGATGTAATGAGACAATATGAATACTGACCGGCAGACAGGATCCCTTCATCTCACGCAAGTCGATCTTGCGGAACAGATCGCACATCACCAGCTCGTGCAGGGTCGGCGTGACAGCGCCGAACACCAGCTCCAGGAGCTCCGCCACCTGCTCACACTTAAGGTTAGCTTAAGGATTTAATCGGAACATATCTCCGGCTGCCAGCAACGCCTGGCGGAATCACAGACCTATCTATCTAGCAGGAGCGCACTGTGCTTACATGACAAACGACACAGTGTGGAAGAGAGAAGTTGATTTTCAATTTCAATTATATTTTTTCTAAGCGTTATAAGTACACAGTGTTTGGGCTCATTGAATGTGAATTAGTAGATAAGTGTCTAAATGTTTCCACCAATGCCACCATTACCCGTGCAACTACATTCTCAATGACATGAAAGGGCTACATACGCCCAGTGCAAATTACTGGTGCTTTCCATCCAGTTCATTGTAGCTCGCTTAATCGCGGAGATCGACCATCGATCTCTGTGATTATTATTGATTATTTGGCTTTTTCCATTGTAGCATAACACCTAGTTAGTTAATTCCTTTAAGAATTTGATGAGACTGGGTAAAATAATAAGTTAATTATTTTTTGGAAAGCGCAATGTATCATCGGCCCTCACCTAAGAGGCATTCACTTACGCCTATGGAGCTTTCTCGACGCCTGTGAAAACCATGTCGGCCACCCAGGTGCATCTTCACACCACCCCAAGCTTGAGGGTTTTGTTTACAGAGATTCCGTAATTCCGGGTCGGCCATAGATAAAAGATCCAAAATATGGGTTGGTTTTAATTGGAGGAATGGGGTGCATTCCCTGTCTGTTGCACTTTAAGCGCTGGTAGAAACTCTCAGAAGCTCAGAAGAAGAGAATGCAGAATAAGTGGATGTGATTCAAATACTTTCTTCAAATGGCAAAATTGGGTATAGCCTTATCCCAATGCAGTGGCTGTGATATTCCCATGAAGTATTTATTATTGATTCACCATGTATAGACAGTACACTGCACTCGGATTTTTCATGTTTAAGGCCCTGGTACTAGCCAAATCGCAAAGTTAGACGAGGCACCCCAAGTTAACTAACTAAGTCTGACGATTATAAGTGTCATTCTTAAAATATATGATTCCTTGTCTAGGAATCAACCTATTTTCGTTAATGTATGTTCCCTTTTTCTATACAAAATACATTGCGGAAACGGTGTCCATTTCCGAACTTTTTTGACTAAATGTAGAAATCTAAAAGCAAATGGAATTTTTTGTTTATGCATATATGCTGTTTTTGCTTATATCTAGAAATCGAATTACTTTCAGATTTCTAATGAGAAAAATCAACTTTTTTATTTTTATTATTATTTAAATAAATGATGGAATCAAAAAATATTAACAATCCATTATCAGTCTGGAGTTCTATTTGGATTTGCTGAAGCGTTTCACTACATATTATTACATTTGTTAAAAAGTGCATTTGTATGGCGCGAGTAGTTGGCTAGTCCTAGCGCCTTAAACACTAGTCAGTTCAACAATCACATCAAAGAAAATCTGGCAAGAAACTTTTCAACATCCACTTAGTCTAAGTTCACAAAAGCGTTTGCCATTGCCTACAGACATACGAATTATCGATGTCCCTGTTTGTGTGAATAAATTATTATAATTCTTTGCAACAAGTAATACCATTGATGATAAAAAAAACGGTAAAAACACTGAAATAATATACGAACAAAACCAAATCGTGTCATACGCAACAGTTTATGACAAATATCAGTTCATTTGCAAAGACAATCCCCGTCATCTAACATGTTGCCAATTGGAGGAGCAGGCCAATCCCCAAATATGTATGCCAAGTGGATGTGATCACAGAATTGGGAAAACCCTTATACCAGCTGTGATAGACCGATGGATTCTGATTTAGATTGGGAGTGGGATTCTGTAATGTATACGTATAGTCGACACCTGCGGATAGCGCTCGAGCTCGAGCTGGAACTGCGCAGGCGCCGGCTCGACCTCGAGCTCCGCCGCGGCGCACATCTCGTACAGCACGCGGCCCAGCGACAGCGCCTCGACGCGCGCCGCCGGCGCCGCCTGCAGCCACGCGCACCGCGCCCGCGCGCCCACCAGCGTGCTCTCCAGCCCCGAGATCCTGCAAGGAGGCCGCGATCGTGGCAGCTTGCGGATCGATTTAATGGCTCTTCCTAGCGAATAAGGAAGGACAGAAACTCTGATGGTAGCGCCGACAAGTCAATTAGCTTACGAATTCACTCACTACTGACGTTTTCGAGATGAACCGATACGAAGGACCGTGTAAAAACTGTACAGGAAGCCATTTTGTGCAACGTACATCTGATGTTGCGAGTCCCAAATTCAACGTTCGGTTGCCATTTCCTTGCTCACTGGGCTCGAAGGTTAAAGCATTGTGTGTCCTTTTTAATGTGAACATTGCGATCAACTGTCTCTACTTTTGAGATATTCGGCGACATGTTGGTTCTCACTCATCCATCGTGCCAGGTAAGCGAACAGTCCCTTTGTCACAAACGCTCCATGCAAATTACTTTCCTCTTAACTTCATTATTTGCAGTCGCAGCCCCAATATTTAAGTTGTGATGAGGACTCTAGCAAAATTGTATTTAAGAATTATTAGAATAATTATTAGAATCACAGGAATCTTATTCGTACTATTTGTTGTGGTGGCTTTCGAAACATTATACTCTAAATTTTGCTGTAGGTGGCATTTAAAGCGTGATTTTATATTATGTTTTCGCTATAAAAATATTATTTGTATTTTGACTTCTGGCGAAATTTCTTGTCGGTTCTTCTTCGTCCCTGGTAATCGTAAAAGTCGGTTCCTTTCCTGTTCTACGTCCGAACACAGATTACAGGTAGGGTAAAGTCCATGCATCAATCAGAGTTTTTGTCAATATAGGAGGCGGGAAGGGTGGCGGGGCTGGTTAATTGATTAGTTGGTTCACATGAACAGCAAACTCCGAATGCGTCGGAGGCACATACCTGGCAACGCCGTTTTGCAGCATGACATTGGCGGTGTGGAGGTGGCGAAACGGCGGGAAGCCTTTCTCCTTCAGGAAGAGGAGTCCTTCCAGTACCTGCCGCCCCAGCCGGGCCACCTGCCAGACCGGCAGCCCCGCGCCCCCGCCACTCTTGTACTTCTTGGCCCACTCCTCATTCCAGCAGCTCTGCAAGTCGATAGCGTTGACAATTTTAAGATGTAGTTATGGTAAGACCTGTTGCTACAGGTTACTCTATTTGATAGAAAATCAATGCATCTTCAACTGTAAAGCTTAATTAATATCAATCAGTTGTTTTACGAGTCAAGAAACCCCGTCAAAGGTGCTAGGATGCGGTGTTAAGTGAAATGCATATGTGATGTTACTTTCTTCGTTTAACAGTGTTTCAAATAGATATATTATGACATCTTCATATAATACAATCTTTATTTTGGAGTTTATTTCAACGAATATTCGATATTCGTAAGCAAACTTACTATAGTAGGTCAGTCCGAGTTTGGCGTTAACGCCAATTTAGGTGACAAGTGGGACTAGGGACTCTATCAAATTCCAACTCAAACTACCAATTTGTATGAAAACACGGAATCAGCGTAAACGTCAACGTCAACGTATTTACGGCGACGATAGGTTAGCTGT
Source organism: Incurvaria masculella (assembly GCA_946894095.1). Taxonomy (NCBI): domain Eukaryota; kingdom Metazoa; phylum Arthropoda; class Insecta; order Lepidoptera; family Incurvariidae; genus Incurvaria; species Incurvaria masculella. Next base: position 12,311,547 of record OX335657.1, on the reverse strand, counting down.
CAAATCAAATTTATTGCGCGCTCTTCAATTCTCCATACATTTAAAAACGCTAGTCGATCGGTTTTGCGTAAACGCCAATTTAGGTGATAAGTCCGGTAGACGTTTCCCACTAATTCGTGGCTACTCTGCCGTCTCGCGAATGAGTTTCGATCGCTAATCCCACCCTTCCATGCTCGGTGTATTTCACTGGATGCCCACGGAGCGATCTTTGCGCCCTAACACTCGCCTTGTAGATGAGGTCCTTGAGGCTCCCGTGCGAGTTGAAGGGGACGACGGCGAGCGCGTGGCCGGCGCGGAAGGCCACGTCCAGCACCGGGTACACGTACGGGTGCTGCAGGGCGCGGAACAGCTCCAGGATCAGCTCGCGCGACCGCTCCGAGGGCTCCACCGGGCAGCGGCGCCCGAGCGCCATCTGGACACAACGCTCGGAATGATGTCTCACGTGGAAGGCATTTGGTGCCAATAGAAGCAGCTTTCTTAGCGTGTGTTTTGTTTCTCTATTTCTCCGAGAGCAACGTAGCAACTAAAATGGTCCAACACATTCGACGATAGAGTATATTCTTATACAAACCCAGAAACCAAAGTGTTGTAACAAAAAAATTGCGGAATTCTGTTTTGGTATTTTTTCTTGGTAATGGAACTGGAATTCTAGTTGTTATAGAGTCCATTATATCCATTAGCGCCATGGTGGCCATTCTATGAACTGCTTGGGTCGCAAGAATATGCTTATTAGCAGCAGTCAACTCAAGCTATCTATACCTTATATTTAGTTTGCTGGCTGTGAATGACGATTTCGAAATAAATGTCGAAAACATGGACGAATTCTCTCTGCAAAACTTTGAATACTTATTTCGTGTGATTTGTCAATATTTCTCTCCGAGCTCTCAGTGAATTACGTTCACTAGTCACGAAATTTGCCTCCATTAGATGTATATTACACGCTCGGATTTGTCAACATTATTTTTCTCTTTCTTAAGATTCGATGACCTCTGACAAAGAAGAACCAACAAGAAACTTTTTTTTTGAGGAGCCCTAACAGTTACCAGCGTGAGGAGTCTCTCTGTCTTGATGGAGTTGTCACGCACTGCGAACCAGTGGCGGTGCGGCCGGGAGCCGATGTCGTTCAGGTGAGCGATCAGCTCGTATCTGCAATCGTGCACGGTGGTCAAAGGGAGATGCGACCAATCTGTCTGAAATTACAAGGAACTCAGAAATATATTACTGACCGCTGCTACCACGGAGATCATCGAGCTCAGACTTTAGAACTAGATCTGGCGGGGCGCCTCCTTTCAGGGCAGGTGTGTGACCACTTGGCTAATGAACACCTTGTTTTGTTCCAAAGTGGGAATAAGAAGAGAATCATTAAAGAAATCACATTGGTTTTCGTTATCATCCTTTTTTTTTTTTTATGTGACTGGACATGGATGGCTAATACCACAAGTTCTGTCATGGTATTAGCCCAACACACCACATGGGAACTAGGTGCCATGCCAGGACCTTCCTTATATTGCACGGCTACATTGACCTGGATGGAAAACACGGACAATTTTCATTGCCGCTTTGACCATCGTTCATCCAATGCGATGGTACCAACCCGGGCGGGATAAACCCTACCACCTAGTAAGTAAGGAAGGGGACCTACAGCTTAACGTGGAATCCGAACCACGGCCAGCCTCTCTCAACGGTCGAATGGTCACCCATCCAAGACCAGACCGGACCCAGCGTTGCTTAACTTCGGAGAGCGATCGCCGAAGTGTCGCGCCACTGGGCCACTGAGGCTGATCCTGGACACGTATGGCTAATACCATAACCACCGTTATATTAGCCCAACATAGTACATTCCCGTAGAAATTAGTTGTAGCAAGCGTATTTGCTGGGGGTCCATTCAGGGCAAGAGTGAGTTAACCTAAAAATAGCTCGGAAATATATTATTATTTAAATAACGGAACCGTTATTTATACTTCCAACGTATTTACGGGACAGACCAGATTTTTACCTAACTTTAATGATGTTCAAGAAGTGTGGGAACATTGACTATTTAAAAAAGTGAGTTGATATTTAGTGACGAATTCAAACTCACTCTTGCCCTGAATGGACCCCCAGTTCAGTATTTGTATGAATTGTTGCTTACTGGTAATCTCTAGGAAAGTGAAACAGCGGTGCCACGAATTGGCAATATGCTATGAATTCCTATCTTTTATCTTCACTACCTTGAGCTGGTCACTGTCTTATATCCATACTTCTAGCTATGTTACTTTGTCTTCGGCTATTGTCAAAGCCTTGATTTTACTATGTCAATGTGATAATTTAATTTCAAATTTTGCTGTCTGTTTTACAATATATATAATGTATATACTGTGAATTAACTAGACTTTTATAGAATACATTAAATTAGGTTAGGTAAGAAGTGAGTAAGATAGGTTAGGTTTTTAAGGAGTCGATTGACAATAAAATCAAGTGAAATTACAATATCAGTAGTGATTCATTTGAGTTTATGCAACAACATCTACATTGAAGCATGGAAATCAGATTTGGAAAATTATCAGAAAAGTTTTTGGTCTGGACATTCGTCGGAAGCAGAATTCGAACCTGCGACCCAATTATCATCGCTAGTGAAGTTATAACATCACGGATTTGAAAATTTCAAGACATAAACGTCGCCAAGGGCGCGGTCATAAGGCTTGATTATTCCCAATTCTGTGGGTGTATCCACGGAAGTTACCTGCCGGAATCAGCAAGGTAGTCCTCCAAAATGGCGGCGGCGGCCGCGCTCTCCACCGTGCTCTCTCCCACTCTGCCGGATCAGGATGTATCGTCATCTTAGAACATGTTCATCATGACCACGGAATATCATCAGCGACCTACAGCTATTTACATTGTCTCTCCTCATCACATAGAGGTTGACTGGAAGATAAGAATAAGACTGACTTAGTGCTAATTTATTTTTAGGGTTCCGTCGAAAAAAGCGACCATAGGCCAGACTATGGTGCTTGCAGTCGCACGCATTTTATCCCGAATTGTTGTCCTATTAACAGTTGTTTGAAAATTCTGAAATAATGTATAATATTTATAATTGAACATTGTTGTAACCTAATAAGTTAACTTATTACTCTCATACTCAAACGTAATACCTTTTAAGAATAGCTTTATTTCTGTAACACTAATTTTGTATGGAATTGTGGCAGTGACGGGATCCTCGACACGTGATCACGCTTGACCGGTTTTTTTTTCTATATTACTCCATGACTATTTATTCATCCTATTTTGCAAGTTCAGGGCGCTCACCTTGGTAAATTAACTGGCCGGGTGAAAAGGCGAGTGAGTTTAATTATGACGTTTACTTGCATGTCGTACCATGTTAACTGGTACATTTCAGTTCACTTGGCCGAATAATTCTCCGTTTAACAGTTAGCATGGTACTACTTTTTTTTTATGCGACCTGACATGGATGGATAATACCACACAACTACCGTTATGATATTAGCCCAATGCAACTATGCGACAGATTTCATCACTCAATTGCCTGTTACCCGGCGAATTAAGTTACCACAGTGAACAGCCTGGAGAGGAATTCCAGATGAATCTGTTTCCCTCTGAATTAGCTTACTCCTGATAGAATTGATTTCCAACAACTGCACAGGAGGCTGCAGCGAACATTTTAAGTACCTCATATCGATCTCTTAAGCGAACTGACTGGCCGTCGCTACCGTCAGTTATGCTGCCGCTCTACGGATTAGGTTCGGTCGCCATTCCAGGAGCCCTAATACGAACGCTATGGTTTCGAAAGCGCTTTCGATACCAACTGACTGTCAAACGCATACAATATTTTTGACAGGCGATATCGCCTTTTAGATAGCGCCTCCTCGATAGCGTTCGTAGTAGGGGGCCAGTTCATACTTGGTCAATGCAAAACACAACCTTTAAACTACTGAACGATAAAATTATTTCTTTCTGCTGGCAAGTAATTTCAACCTGGATGTTTACCTAGGGGATGCGCCGGGCTCCGTGGAGGGTGAACCCTTGCTGGAGCCGCTAGGGGAGCCTCCGATGATGGACTTGTTGAACAGCATCTTGGCAATGGAGTCGATCTTCTGGGCCACTAGCGGTGTCTTCTCGCTGTTCTCTTCTGAAAGAGATGTATGCTAGAAATAGAGGATATAACCACTTGAAATGGCGATATCGAATTTTGTATGCAATTGAATGTGTATGATTATTCCACAAATAACTGTCATAGGCTAACACACCTCATGGGAACTAGGTGCTAAGCCAGGAATTTCCCTCCCCAGAACCACGTCATTTCATTAGCACAGCACACCGCAGTCCCGAAGGAATTAGATGCCATGCCTTCACCTTTATGAGCACGGCTACATTTAACTGAATGGAAAACACGGAAAAAAAATCATTGTGGCTTCGACCATCTTGTATCAGTTTCAGTGCCACGAAAGGCTTAACCCCTCTAACCCTAAGGTAGTAGGGGAAGGAGAACTACAGTTTACATGCATTCCGAACTATGGAACATCTCGCATTGTGACGATATGCACTTATCTCACTCAGAAAGTGGTGCATGAACGGGCTGGGGATTGATCTCATGACGCAGCTGGCGGCGGTGACCATAGACCTAGCATAGCGCGCTGTGCTTACAAGACGAACAAAGTGAGGGAGTGACACGTCAACTCCAATACCACTCATGACGCTACAGGCTAGGTATACCTTAGCTGTCCACACGGTCGGTGGAGACGGAACGCATGCGGTCGAAGGCGCTGCGCCGGTAGGAAACTGTGCGCGCTAGTGCTTACTCTTAGAAGACGCTACAGACTGGGTATACCTTCGCTGTCCTCACGGTCGGTGAAGACGGAACGCATGCGGTCGAAGGCGCTGCGCCGGTAGGAAACTGTGCGCGCTAGTGCTTACTCTTAGAAGACGCTACAGACTGGGTATACCTTCGCTGTCCTCACGGTCGGTGGAGACGGAACGCATGCGGTCGAAGGCGCTGCGCCGGTAGGAAACTGTGCGCGCTAGTGCTTACTCTTAGAAGACGCTACAGACTGGGTATACCTTCGCTGTCCTCACGGTCGGTGAAGACGGAACGCATGCGGTCGAAGGCGCTGCGCCGGTAGGAAACTGTGCGCGCTAGTGCTTACTCTTAGAAGACGCTACAGACTGGGTATACCTTCGCTGTCCTCACGGTCGGTGGAGACGGAACGCATGCGGTCGAAGGCGCTGCGCCGGTAGGAAACTGTGCGCGCTAGTGCTTACTCTTAGAAGACGCTACAGACTGGGTATACCTTCGCTGTCCTCACGGTCGGTGGAGACGGAACGCATGCGGCCGAAGGCGCTGCGCCGGTAGGAAACTGTGCGCGCTAGTGCTTACTCTTAGAAGACGCTACAGGCTGGGTACACCTTCGCTGTCCTCACGGTCGGTGAAGACGGAACGCATGCGGTCGAAGGCGCTGCGCCGGTAGGAAACTGTGCGCGCTAGTGCTTACTCTTAGAAGACGCTACAGACTGGGTATACCTTCGCTGTCCTCACGGTCGGTGGAGACGGAACGCATGCGGCCGAAGGCGCTGCGCCGGTAGGAAACTGTGCGCGCTAGTGCTTACTCTTAGAAGACGCTACAGGCTGGGTACACCTTCGCTGTCCTCACGGTCGGTGGAGACGGAACGCATGCGGCCGAAGGCGCTGCGCCGGTAGGAAACTGTACGCGCTAGTGCTTACTCTTAGAAGACGCTACAGGCTGGGTATACCTTCGCTGTCCTCACGGTCGGTGGAGACGGAGCGCATGCGGCCGAAGGCGCTGCGCCGGTTGGCCGCGGTGACGCACTCCGGGTTGAGTTCGGCTGCGGAGAGCGCGCGGCGGCACGCGCTGCGCTTCTTCTTGCGGCGGTAGCTGCTGCGCGAGCGCTCCTGGTAGAAGCGGTCGTGGCCCGTTGTCTCCGGCTCGCGAGTCTCTTTACCGTCCACGTCGCGCTTCATATGTTGGTACAAGTTGAACATGTTTCCGCTCACTTTGGGGCCTTTAAATATGTGTATGAACAGTTATTTCTGTTGGTACTTTTTTACGCACTGCTTCACCGCTTTTTGTAGGTGTAATTAAAAATACACTAATCCAAACAATATGTTGGAACGATGAATAAAATGATACTTTCTTCGAGGCTGCAGTGAGCTACCTAAGCCAAATAAAATTGATTGGAATTATGGACACGTGTTTTGTCGTTACTGATCGGATAGATGCTAATTTAGCGAGCTCCAGAGCGATAATGGTGTCACAGTAACGCCGGTACTTACTAGGTAATTGAAGCCGTACGAATGAGAGTCGAAAGGGATTTGTACAGTTAGCTGAGCGAGCATAAAGGAGGGTGAATTATGTTTTGTATGTTTTCTTGTTTACTAGGCCTTCAACTGTGAGGCATTTTCGATCAGATAGGGGACAAGGCAAAACCTATGTCGCTCAACGAGAGTCTGTACTGTTTGGTCGCTAGGTACACTCATCTGCAAAACTCCTCATAGTCCTACCTTCTATGTGTATGTATCCGAAAAATACTTCTGCACCGAGGGTTTCGTACTCATTATACATCGTACACACACATCAACCGGGTCTTTTGCGCATGTTTAGTCCACTTTAGAGTATGAATGTATCAAGGGAGGTAGCATATTAAAACCGTGGAGACACGAATGCGAGCTGCTCCATGGTTCGTAATCCATGTAAAACTGTAGGTCCCCTTCCCCTACTAGGTGGTAGGGTTTAAGGCCGCCCGGGTTGGTACCATCGCATTGGATAAGAAGATGGTCGAAGCGGCAATGAAAAATTGTCTGTGTTTTCCATCCAGTTCAATGTAGCCGTGCTCATAAATGGAAGGTCCTGGCATGGCACCAAATTCCTTCGGGAATGTGGTGTATTGGGCCAATATCATAACGGTAGTTGTGTGGTATTAGCCATCCATGCCAGGTCTCATAAAAAAAAAACATCTTATTTAATAAAAATAAGTTTGTCATGCCTCTTTGTGCAGCGGCATATTAGGAAAATATTATAATGTTTACGTGAGTAGCAAGATTCCGAATTAGTAGGTATTTAGACATTTTTAATTCCAATACAGTCGAATCAGTGTCTAAAAATATTTTCGTATGCATACAATTTAAGTGGTCCAAAAATATCAGTCATTTGAAGAGACTTATATTGCTCCTCAGCTCTTGCCTTAATTAACGAAAACCTAATGAGCCGGGAGCATGATCTAGAGAATGCTGTAGGGTTCCTGATTTTACTTACGAAACGATTACAACTAGGGACACAGCAGAATGCATAATGAGTATGGAAAGACCTTCCATGCTCGCTGGTAGCATACATGGACACAATGTCGTGGATAGATGTGTGCCTGATAGAAGTTATATTAAGTTCATAAAACAATTTATGAAAAAGGCTAGCATTTGCGAGATAATTATGAGGCATAGCGCAATAAACTTGCTAATTGTAAATGGCAACTTTGTGCACACGTCCTCACAATAATCTAATTATTGCAGCTTATTTCTGTATTTTTTTTATGACGGCTTAATGCACTCGCCAATGTACCTAGTTGTAGTCTGTAACTTTATATTTTTAGGGAGTGGTAGAAGAAATAGGTAAGATAGACCGTGGCGCCATCTCCTTTGACGCACACGCACCTCAAGTACTTTCGCACAAAATTAAATTCGGTTCTGAGACACATATCTCGCTATACATACTCTTCTGATACTTTTGTGATTACCGCGGTCGTTAAACATGTTTGAAAAATGTTATGTCTTGTACATGTGTCGTCTGCTGCGTACGAACGTGGCGGATGCCTCCTTGGCAACTGGCTGAACAATCAGCTCGAAACGTCGGAGAATGTCCTCTCCCGCCGCGTGAAAAGCCGGGACACTTTTCAAACATACATACTCTTCGATTACGAGTGCTGGGTACATTCTTCTGGTTTTATTTTTTTATGCAACCTGACATGGATGGCTAATACCACACAACTACCGTTATGATATTAGCCCAATACACCACATTCCCGAAGGAATTAGGTGCCATGCCCGGACCTTCCATTTATGAGCACGGCTACATTGAACTAGATGCAAAACACGGACAATTTTTCATTGACGCTTTGACCATCTGGTACGACAGTTCCAAAAACACCCTCTACCCATACGCACTCGTCCTAGTGGCATGGTTCAATAAAAACAACCGTCGTGGCAAAGTACACGTTTTTTATTGGGTGAAGTTTTGCGACGGAGGTCGAGGCCCCTACCCGTGCGCGACCTCCTCCGCCACCGTCTCCCACGAGTCGTCCGTGTCGCCGTCGCTCGACGTCCAGTCCGACTCCGAGTCGAGCCCGAGCTGCGAAAGAGAATCGTATTCTTGAACTGCCAACTTGTGCAGACATTGTGGGGCGTTACGATTCGAGATCGTACGGCGGTGCAGGGGTTCAAGCAGCGAGCATCGAAGGACGTTCCTTCCATGCTTTATTGTTTATTCATCATCCACAGGCAGCACACTGCACTCGGATTTGTCATATTTTATCATTAGCCAGTTCAGAGTTCACGGCGAAGAAGAACTGGCAAGAAACTTCGCTGATTTTTTTCAACGTCCACTTAGTCTAAGTTTACAAATTGGTTTGCCAATGCTTACAGAAATACGGGTTATTGGTACCCGTTTACGTCAATACATTAAATTAATATTAATTCACAAAAATCTACCATTCACGCCGTATGCAACAGTTCATGACATATATCGGTTTATTCTGCAAAGTCATGTCCGTCATCTAACATGTTGCCAATTGGAGCAGGCCAGTCCCCACAAGCAGCACCCGTTCACGAGCATCACGCTGGGTCCAGCCATCGCCTCTCTCAACCATATTTTAGGGGAAGAGGTGACCCGAACCAAGCGTCACCACTAGCAAGGACCCTGAAGCGATGCTCTGCTCCAGTGGCTCTATGGGTTCAAGCTCCCTTTTTAGGGTTCCGTACCCAAAGGGTGAAAACGGAACCCTATTACTAAGCCTCCGCTGTCCGTCCGTCCGTCTGTCCGGCCGTCCGTCCGTCCGTCCGTCTGTCATGTATCTCATGAACCGTAATGGGTAGGCAGCTGAAATTTTCACAGAGTGTGCAATTATTTTGCCGCTATAACAACAAATAGGGAGAATAAGAAAACAATAAAAATTAAAGGGGGGTTCCATACAAAAAACGTGATTTTTTTGTGTTTAATCTTGTACCTTCGTGTGCGAGTCCGCCTTGCACTTGATCGGTTTTTATCTATGGGTTCAAGTGACAAATCGCACTAGTACACAATTCATAAGCGAGGTGTGGAATAGGTCCTCCTCACTACTAGTGCAATCAGTATTTTTTGTGTTCTTCGTCTACTTAAATGCTACTATGCTCGAAATAAAGGAACGAGCCATGCGGTGTGATAAGCTAATGCCATGTGATATTAGCCGCCCTTGCGAGGCTTGAAAACTTGTGCATACCATTTTAAAGGTAAAAAGGTAATTATTGGCTGATCGAACTAAGTGTAACTGCATAGATTATGTTGTTTGTACCAAAAATATGGTACTCGCCCATCGTGCTCACATAATTCTCGACCGAACCGCAGCGTCACTATGTCAGTGCACAAAGGTCTTTGTTATGTATCCTGTCTGATTGCGCGCGCATCTGGCCACCCACACGTGCCGCGCAGAGCTGCCGAGCAGCTCAGAATCACCGGCACTGAGAAACGGTAGCGCCATTGGAGCCCCATACGGAATAGAAACAGGCTGCCACGCTCGCAGGTCGTCCTCGCGTACCTCGGTACCGCGTACCCCCATTCTCGTGTATCCGGTCCATCTGCACGCGTATCTGGACTATCTACGCATTGCCGAGCAGCGCTACTGCAGCGGCACGGGCAGGATGTAGCGCTACGCGATACCCAATCAGGAACAGAAACAGACTGACCTGCTCGCCCTCGACCGAAACCACAACGTCACTATGTCAGTGCACAACACAACGCTTTGCCGAGCAGCTTAACAGCAACGGCACTGGCAGGGTGTAGCGTCACGCGAGCCCCAATCAGGAACAGAAACAGACTGACCTGCTCGCCCTCGACCGAAACCACAACGTCACTATGTCAGTGCACAACACAACGCTTTGCCGAGCAGCTTAACAGCAACGGCACTGGCAGGATGTAGCGCTACGCGATACCCAATCAGGAACAGAAACAGACTGACCTGCACGCCCTCGACCGAAACCACAACGTCACTATGTCAGTGCACAACACAACGCTTTGCCGAGCAGCTTAACAGCAACGGCACTGGCAGGGTGTTGCGTCACGCGAGCCCCAATCAGGAACAGAAACAGACTGAACTGCTCGCCCTCGACCGAAACCACAACGTCACTATGTCAGTGCACAACACAACGCTTTGCCGAGCAGCTTAACAGCAACGGCACTGGCAGGATGTAGCGCTACGCGATACCCAATCAGGAACAGAAACAGACTGACCTGCTCGCCCTCGACCGAAACCACAACGTCACTATGTCAGTGCATAACACAACGCTTTGCCGAGCAGCTTAACAGCAACGGCACTGGCAGGGTGTAGCGTCACGCGAGCCCCAATCAGGAACAAAACAGACTGCCGCGCTTTCGACCGAAGCCACAGTTACAGTGAGTACAAAAATCAAGGAACAGTAGTACCTGTATCACTTTTTGGATTATTTTCTCTTTTATTATTATTAATTGTTTTGCACATTTTATAGTTCTTCTTCAAGCATATTAAATTAAATTGATTGGTTATATTTACTCGTAAGGAAGCTGTGTAGGCCTATAATTAACATGTACACACTAATTTGTTATTTTTAGTAGTGAAACTATGAAACTGTTTTGTGTATAATGTTGTTGGCATACCAAATAAATAAAATAAAATAAAATAAAAAAAGCCACGGCGTCACTGCGTCAGTGCACAACGGCGTACCTCGTTCTCGTGTATCCGGTGCGTCTGCACGCGTATCTGCAGCTTCCACGCGTTGCCGAGCAGCGCCACCGAGCAGCTCAGCAGCAGCGGCACGGACAGCCGGTAGCGCCACGCGAGCCCCATCAGGAACAGAAACAGGCTGCCGCGCTCGCCCGTCATCCTCGCATCGCCTTCGGTCACAAGCACAACGAAAATAAGCTAAACATTATATTAAATTAGCTTTGCCTTAAAATTGCTAGTGAAAGATGAAGGCTTTTTACAGAAAACTATTATGTATAAACTGCATCGCCCTAGACGCCACACATTGGACTTTGACCCACTATGTTTTCCTTGCAAATGCCAATGCCTACTGTGGCCCGAGGGTGATGCGCTCCGTGAATAGATAGCGGCTGTTCCACCAGCGTAAGTTCGACGAAAAACATTACATTTTTTCACCGACTTCTCTCATATTTAACTTTCTCGCTCACACCTCAGGTAATTCAGCGTGAAATATTAGAATTAGGTACATACATCCACAAATACCATCACACCGGTTCCCCGGACGGGTAGGCAGAGGATAGTGCACTGTACAGCACGATCGCAGCATACTCCGTACCCCTTTCTACCTTCGCTCAATCCGGAACAGGGAGAAAATGCACAAATTCACAGTCGACATTCCAAAAATATCTAGATCCTTTATCTATAGGGTCGATAAACAATGGAATCAACTCCCTTCCAAGGTATTTCCCCCCAGTTACGACCTGGGGTCCTTCAAATGTGGTGTGGAGGAGCACTTGGCCGGCTGGCATGGTTTTCTCAGCCCCCCTGAAAGTTCGAAAACTCATGGGCTACGTCGGACACCTTAATAGGTCCACGCTGAACATAAAAAAATACTTCTTTCGTTTCTTCTACATCAAATAAGGTGTACGATTATGGGTGTTTGTTACACATACCTGACCATTGTGAAATTTCCACTAACTTCTGCTCTGTACATTTGTTTCGTCATTCTTTCGGCACACTTTTGCTCTACATGTTCAAAACATTTTCGTTCTGGTGTCTAACCCAGATACTGTGGAACTTGTCTGGTAAACTTGATCCGCAGACTTGTCTCGAGGAATGTTTATGATTTAACTCATCGTTGGTTCTGCTGTTAGTTCATAGTCGCTTGGCGTGTTTTTTTAGCTGGAGAGCTAATAATCTTATTTAGGCTTTTTCGTCTATCTATTATTAGTAGCCACACGTTCTTTATTTCTGCCATTGTTCAGTAAACCCACAATTCTGTGCTCAGGAATCCGGAATATTTAAGTGGATAAAACCACTTTTATAGCGGTTTTTAAAGCGCTACCCGTCGAGATAGTCTCTATATAAGCGGTTAACTCTGCTGAAATATTCCTGATATCCAAGAATAGGCCTACTGGAAGTGATCAATCAAAAGGAAACAGGAAATAGGTTTTCTCAGGACGTTTCACGTGCCCGAACATAAGAGAAGCCAATATAATGTATGCAGGAGATATCCAACCTGCATTGTTCATGTTCAACTTTAAACAAAATGTACACTGTAGTGATTGAGACTATTTGAGTCTAATCAAGGTTCAGACTCTCTCTATAACAAATTTCATCAAAATGTGTTCAGCGGTATAGGCGTGAAAACGTAACAGACAGACAGAGTTCTTTCGCATTTATAATATTAGTATGGATATAATAAATTTCAACAAAATTGGTTAAGCGGTTTAGGCGTGAAAACGTAATTGATTCGTCATTTCTTGCTATTCAAAGAAATTATTCTTCTTTTTAACCTACTTCAAAAAAAGGAGGAGCTTCTCAATTGGTCGAATTTTTTTTTTAAATTGAATTAGGTGCATACATGGTGTACTTTTTACTTCATTTACATTTGTCTTCATAGATATATTAAAATATTTTTACCGCCTAGATGGGTGCCACAGCAAACTATATTTATTCGGAGACCGTTAAGGTACCAAGAAAAAAACCGCGATGCGATAATCATAGGTGTTCAAAAAGCGAAGTCTAATGAGCTGCACCAAGCACAACTCGACTTAAAAACATGAAAATAGTTCAGTAAAATAATCACCGATTTTAAATGCGTCCGTTGCCACTTCCAAGAGTTTACAGTAGGTCCGTCCGGGTTGGTATCATCGCATTGGCTGAAAATGTGGTAAAAGCAGCAATGGAATAGTCTGTATTTTCCATCCAGTTCCGTGCCAGTGCATTCCAGGGTAGATCCTGGCATGGCATCTAATTCCTTTAATTATCATGATGTGGTATTAGCGATCCAGATATGTCCAGTTACATAAAACATTAAAATGGCAGCTTGACAACATCATATTCATAAATCAATTATTGGGAATTAGATAGGTTGTCTTTCGATTTCTATCATCATCACCATAGAGGATGTTATTCGGAGCTGCATAACGCCATCCCTCTGTTCTTTTTCTATCATCCATAAACGCAGGGCAGGCGGTAATTCGCATTCACTCTCGGTAGTCCCAAAATAGGAACCAACCGATTCTCTTAACCCTTTGTCTATATGGTCGGTAAACTATGGAGTGCACTCCCTGCCGAGGTATTCTAACAAAGTGCGATATAGCACCTGGTCAGCCGGTATGGATTTGGCAGTGCCCGTGTAAGTTCTAAAGTGTGTGTTGGGCTAATTTCATGAAGGTGGGTGTGGTAAAAAAAATCTGTGCAAACTATGCAAAGGTTGACATCAACAAAATGCAATATTTATACATTATTCAAATCCGAATTGAAGTCTATTGGCCTGTAAAGGGATCAAAGAAGTATGTGATGGTTGATTTGATAAACCTTTGGTACTTCTGGGATATGGGTGCAGGTTGGCTTCTATTTTCACATTATTGTAAGTACATACATGTTCAATAAATAGTTACTCCAAAATGTGGCACAGAGGTTAGTAAATTAATTGCTTAAATAGAAAAGTGGTGACGGTAGGTACTTACAGTAATGAAAAACTTTAAATAAATCTATACATCATTTAGAGTAAATATTTATTGAAACATGATTTAACATTCACATATACATATGTAACAAAAAAAAAGCAATTATATCTTAGATTTAGGTAAATGCATGCATGCATTAGGAATGATTATTGTTTAAAACTAGTACTAGTACAATGTCATGGAAATTCACAGTTAGCGTTTAAAAATGGCAAGTAATCGTTTGTGTAAAACTCGTGAAGGTAAGATAGGTACAAACTACAAACACCTACACGTAACTTCCTGATTTCTACGATTGAATGAAACTATCGAGCCACAACATTTGCCAGAAGAGTGGAAACGTAACAATATTTATTAAACCCCATTACATTTTGCCGTAAAACTTGGCCGTGCTCTAACTTTCGTGTAGAAACCTATTTTTGTTCAGAGCGAGAAGAGGAGTTAACTTTATTTTCATATGCAAACAACTTCACTCTGTCCAACATTGCTAACACTAGGTCTAGTAACATTGTAGAGTAATTGAGATAGAAGCAAGTTTACAAAGAGTTTTGGATGCCATTTACAAACAACACTATCGTATACACGATATCGAGTAGTATCAAGAGAAGGAAATGTTGATTAACATGAGAAAATCAAGCAACTGAGATATGCAAGTTATTCGTCATCGAAATAGTCAATGTGATCACCGGAAGCAAACTTTCCTTGCTGCAACACGCGCATGCACTTCCGAGCCGTCACTTCCGGCTTCAGGAGGATCTGCTGGGTCTTAAAGGATTCAAAGACATCCTTGAGATTAGTATTGACGGCTTCCTCTAGCACGCTATCGATCATGGAAGTCTCAACGGGGCCCGGAGAGTAATTAAGAACTTTAAGGTGACGCATCTCCTCCGCGAGTACCTTGAAATACATTTCCCTAGCAGCTTTGCCGCTACAATAGTAAGCCATCCCAGCCATCGGCTTGATCGCACACAGGGAGGTGACATTCACAACGATCGCTCGATCCTCAAATCCCTTCACAAGCTTAAGGAACTGAGTGTTGAGAGTGATAACATTGAAAACATTCAGGTCATAGTACTCCCGGAGCTCTGGAACATTCTCAATGCTGTTAGTTTCAACGGATAAGTTGCCGAGCGAACCGACGTTGTGAAATATGATCGCTGTCTCAAAATCACCTACAGTGCGACTGCCCAATGGGAAATTTAGCACTTCGTTCATCTCTGCCACTGTCGCGGACACCAAATCAATGGATTTATAAACAGCCTTCACTTTATCAGATTCGCACAGTTCGGCTGTCACGGCTAATTCTTTATCGTTGCGAGCTAAGAGAAGCATTAGCGAGTTGGGACCAATTATTTTTGAGATTTCAACTGCGAGGGCTCTGCCGATGCCCTGGGAAGCGCCGGTGACGACACAATACGTTGTCCCTGTCAGGTCGATGGAAGTCAACTGTGAAGAAGATGAGCCAGCCATGATGGTTTCCTATAGCAATTTACGCGACCGAATGTAGCTCCTAAAGATAGAGATAAGTCGGAGATAGTTACTTTGGGCAAGTTACAGCGGTTCTTTCTCTATGAGTGCTTCCTGGTCGGTGTCCCCAATGACAGGTTCGAGGGAGGCTCCGTCGCGCAGGAGTCGCTCGATGCAGTCAGCACGGTACGCCGAGAGGTTCTCTACGATGTTGTTCTTGGCACGAACAGACTTCAGTCGCTTCTCTGCAATGATACGATTTTTGTGAAAATCTTGATTTACCATGCATAAAATTAACGGTGGGATGGACAATTTTTAATTGCCCTGAACAGTCAATAAATATTCATCAGGTCTAATATGTTATATACAATGGGAGGGAAAAAATTACGAATCCGAGTGTGTAATATACATCCAATGGTGGGAATAAAGAAACGAAACTGAAACTAAATGAAACAATAAAAAAATATTCAGAAGTAGCCACTGGCTTCTCTGGCGCAGGTCAGCTCAAGAAGGTATACTCTAGTTTGTGCAAGTCGAGGGCCAGAGTTGGATATCATTTGATTTAATAAAAAATACAAAATTTAAGGGGGATGTAAAATAGAGTTAGTTTAAAATTATATTATAATAGTTTAAGCTTTTGGTTGGAAAGTACGCATATCATATGTTGCAGATTTGTGCACTAAAGTTCTCAACATTTTCAGGGTAAGGCGCTAGGACTAGTCAACTACTCGGAGCTTGTTAAATCTATGCTCGCGGCCTACATCATTTATTTAATAATAATAAAAAAGTCGATTTTTCACATTACAAATTTAAAAGTAATATGATGGCTAGATATAAGTAAACACAGCATATATGAATAAACAAATAATTATTTTTGCTTTGTAATCAGTTTCGTTTTTTTATATATTTAATTTTTATTGTATTTAAATATTTTTGTAAAATTCCATAATTACAGACACGTGTCCTAGTGTTTTATAATTAGTGGATATAGAGATGGAGATTTAATTTTGACACTAAATTTCCTGATCACAATACCAGTCCATTTTGTTGGTCATACCTAGCAAAGCGAGATATTGCGCCGAGTCGGCAAGCTTGTCGGATGCCGCCTGCTGCTGGGAGGAGCCCTCGGGAGAGAAGTTGTCCTCGAAGTTCTCAGAGTTCACTCTAACAGTTGCCACTCCACCCCATGGATCCATAAATGGCTGAAAAAAATATGTAACTACTTCTTTCACCACCTTAATGTCAATCTGCGATTAGCCATAAGGCAAGTCTGTAATTTTCAACTTATGGAGGATTGTGCTTTTTTTTATTTAGACAGGAAACAAGCACCCACCATTGTATGAAACTTGATCACCTCATTATCTTCTTAAACATACATGGCACATGCAATCATAGTCACAACGTATTGGAGGGTTTGTGTGGGTCGGAACGTATTGGCGATGGTGCCAATGGTGGCGATGTATGGACTATGTAGCATACGACAGGCGGTCAGGTTTCCATACGATTAGAAATTTGAAATAATCAGTATGACATGAACATAGTTAATTTGCATAGAGAATGCAATTTTTTAATGAGCCCACTTTAATAAATTCGTTTCTACCTAGGATTGTTCTAATGATAGCTCTCTGCCAAATAACATCTGCCATAATATTCGTAGTCAACGGTTTCAGTCAAGTATAGAGGCCGTCAAAGTATTCAAATCGTAATTTTTTTGTAATCCTACTACTAGAATAAATGTATAATAAACTGGTTCGAGCCTATGGAAAAGCGAATAAAATATCGTGGAAAACACGATTTTTTTTTCTCAAACGAGTAAACTTAAAGGGCATGTAGCGAATAAAGGATCCCGAACAACTATACCTATGTAAACAAAAAAGGTGTTAAAAGTTTGAAGATATGTCCAATAAATATGAATAAATATACAATCAGTCGTATTCATAGAGAAACTGTCAAAACTTAGTACGAGATTAGCACCGGACTAACCATACAAAAACCAGTTTAGTCCGGCGTATTAAAGTTAGTCCGCCCACTCTGAATACGGCTGTTAGTCATTTATAAAAAAGCAAATGCTATTTATTTTAAGCTAAAATATTTTACATAAATATACCTGTATGACGTAAAAATAACAGCAGCAAGAGTCGTTGAATGAACTTTATTCAATTATTCATATATGTGCAATGTATTAATAGGTAAATATAAGGAATTTCTAAAATTTTAAATGAATCATAGTTTCCTCCAACTAGATAAAAGTAAACATCTACAGAAAACAGTCTTTTCTTCTTGAACCAATAGGAAGTTAAATAGATACTCACTTTCGGCCTTGGTAGTGTGGTGGCAAAGTCAGGTGACCACAGCGCGGGGAACTTGTAAGAGACCTTTTTTTAACACGCTTTTTATTCAAAATTTCAGCCGATACTAGGTAATAAGCATTCAATTTATGTTTGTGATTATTTTACTGATAGGCGATAAAGAGAACAATCTATGCAACATCAATCAATTATTTAGGAACTACTATTCCATCACAGAATATTAAGAAAATTGCTCCATATGTGCACAGACTGATATAATAATCAACCAATATCCTTCCTTCGCCAATTTCTTCGATGCCGCGCAGATTGGACGTCAAGGCGACAAGCTCAGCCAAGTCCTTCTATAACCTGACCTCAGCGCGGCCGCGCAGGGCTCGGATGCTGTGCGGCAGTGCGATTACGAAGCGCGTAATGAGGTGTAGGTGCCGCACCTACCCCAAATTGACAGCAAACTGACGGCTTTTGAGTACAAAATATGTCAGTTTTGGGGTACTAACCGCACCTACACCTCATTTGGCGCTTCGTAATCGCAATACTGTTGCCGGTGCTTCTATTTCGCAATCGCAATAGCTGTCACATGCAACCAACCTCCCCCGTTTCGTGCTTTGTAATCGCACTCATAGATAATATAATATTACTGATCGCACTGCGGGTCACGTCAGAGAAAAGGAAGGAGAAGTGGCATGTGGTCGCTGTCGCGACTCCGCGCCGCCGCCTCCGCCGCGCCGCCGACTTGGGAAAAAGTGTGCATATAATCGTATGGGAAACTGTTCGTTCGTATTAAGCCACCTAGTCCAAACACAGCCACCGCGTGCAATTATGTTCCCGAAATGCGTTCGTCAAGTCAGTTTGCACCAAATCCACCAATACGTCTGCGACCATATTTGGAATAACTGAAGACCTTTTAACTTTTTGATCTGAGGTCGCCATTCTACATTCAGGTAGATTGCCCGATGCAAAATAGATTGAATCTAGTTTGTTGAATTCGTGCATATGGTCAATATTGAAATTGGGATAACATATTCTCACCTACGTAAGACACAGGCTAACGCGAATTTTAAGATTGCTGACCTGTTTCACTCTATTGAACAGCACGGCATCAGCTATGAACAGCTATGAACTATGTTAGCCATCGCCAGAAGTAGACTGAAATATTTAGTGGCGACCGAACCGCGTCTTTGCTCGATTCGCGTGGCGTCCAAACAGCACTATGTCTATGAAAATACCGACAAGGAAAAAATCGGACACCACATCTTAGCACCACATCCGATTGGGCCTCCAACGTAGAAAGAGAAGCTCGCAGCGACTTCTCCGAACTCTTTGCCCTCCAAAGAGAGACAGAGCGACGCTAACGTTACACCTGCGTTCGTAGTCTATATCCATGAAAGGGAACACGAGTAGTTCTCTATGTAGAAAAAAAGTAGGCATCTTTTTTCTACATAGAATTTGACCTTGAGCAGATATGCAGGATATCTACTCATTTGATTCTCACCAGTGAATCAAAAGTGAGTCACAGAATTTTCTACATGGCCGTCATTTCATGTGGTGGTGTGACTCACCAGTGACTCACAGGTGAGAATCTAATGAGTAGCTATGCAGACAACCGAAGGATCGAAAATAAGCTATCATTCTCCCTATTGAAAGCCATTGGATATTTTTGGAACTATGTTCCTTATCGTTAAGCTTATCCTTCCTAGTTCCTTATCCTAATATTCCGGGAGGTCACGACATTTATGGTCACGACATTATGGGTGAATCTGGGTTCACATGTTAGAGACCAACCCTCTGATGCTAAATATGTCGGTCTGCCCGTGCCAAGGGGTTGCGTTTTCTAGATTGGCTACATAAAATGGATGCTGGTATGTACCTGCTGATGAATATACTGATTATCTGGAAACATTGATACCTATTAATTATACAACCATAACCAGACGGTTACTTAATTAAATACTTAAATATACCTAAAGTTATATCTGTAACCTAAATGGCCATAACTACTAAATGCAACCAAAGATTTGTTCAGTTTTTGTATTGCTAAGCAAGTATGTATTGATACTTTCATGCTTCGTCATTTGCATCCATTTACTTTATCATATGTATTTTTTGTCACCATAGCTACTTTTTCAGGCGCCTTATATACGTAACGAAACCACTTGGAACAGGCAGACTGACATATTTAGCTACAGAGGGTTGTATTTTATCCCGTGAACCCAGTTTCAGCCATTTACGTTATCGTTACCATTTTTGTCGCGACCTCCTAGGTAGTCTATAAGAGCTAGACGGGAAAATGTGTCCGACACGTGTTGTGTCAAAGAGACAGCGACACTGAAGCGACACTTTTGCTGTCAAAGAGACAGAGCTTCAGCCCTCCCGTCAAAATACAGGGCAAGCACGGAACGAATTTATCTCAGTCCCATCAAAAATTACTCGAACTGTCATCGCATACTTCGGCATGTCGACGCGACCCATGTCGTAACCATGCATAAGGAAGGTCTTGGCATTGAACCTGAACCCTCGTGGCGAGTCAGCTAATGTCATGACAGTAGGTGTGATATTAACCATCCATCTCCCAGTACATACAACACTCTTACGGAACATCCGATTCTTTTTAGGCTAAATTATTGAATTACTTTGTATGGAAAGTCTAACTTTTATTGAGAAGACTGGCCATTACGAAACCTGTATACTACTACTTGGACCCGATCAATGCACACGACTGATGGCACCAGTACGTGCCAGTACGCTGGCCCTACAATACTCGTTTTAGGGCCAACGCCACTCATTCGTCTGCGGACGACTGCAGAGTGCTTTTGAGAGTCGTCTAAATGCCTAGTTGCGTAGTAAAAGAATGAAAAAAATAAAAAACGAAAGTAAAAAAAAAACACGGAAAAATCCTATCATCAGTAAGTAAATTCACATTATTTTTTTTTATTGATTGAATAATCGCATTTTTTATTTTATTACCTACCGAAGTTCATGAGCGGTGACGCGCTGCCGCCGCCTGTTGCACGTGTAGCTGAAAGAACCTTGTATGAACCTTATTTTGGAGTGGATATGAATATGAGTAGGTAATCAAATAGTTTTTTTTATGTGTAACATCAAATATAGCGGCGGTTCGCAAAAATCCACCTGTTAATGTTTATATGGAAGTGCGTTAATTATCTTGGGAAACACTGGTCGTAGACCCATTATGAGACCCCGTCCTGATCTACCAGCATGTCTTGTCGTAATTTGTTTTCGTCATATCTTGGAAAACACTGGTCGTTGACCAATCATGCGACCGCTCAAAGTAAACGTGGTTCTACTCACAGAACATGTAATATTCTCTACTCATGAAAGCGAACACGAGAAGTTCTCGTGTTCGCTTCTGTCAAACTCTACGTAGAAAAAAAGTAGGTAGAATGCATAAAGTTTGACAGCAGCTAACTAATACAAGAACTTCTCGCTTTCGTTTTATTAGATATTCTTTGCTTTCGCTTTTGATCGTGTGGAGGCGCGCGGCGGAGGAGGTATTGGCGGCATTACGCAGTAATATTATATTATCTATGTTGGCGGCTAGCCTTGTCAGCCACGTGAGCAGCGGAGGCGGAGCGGCACACTATTATATTCTGTGGCGGCGCGAGCAGGTGGCAGCGAGTGCAACAAAGGGTCAAATTGCACTAGACGAAAACACATATTTCAAAAATGTATATCTCGACCACTAGACACTTTTCAGACTTACTTTAAAAACTTTTTATCTCGAGAATTTATGAGGATTACGCTGTCGTGGACGTTGTAACATATATGTTGAAATAATTGCCATAAATATTACGTGTTGACACGTTTTGTTCCTAACCTGCTCAAATCATCTTGGTGAATACGAAATACTCTTGTTATTTCTTCAATGCTTTTCTGACTTTAAAATAACCAATCCGACTCATCAGTCAACTTTTATGGAAAGGATGTTTAACCTTAATTTTTATTTTATTTTTTTTATTTTATTTTATTGAAGAAATCAACAGCATAAACGTAAAAGTTGTACATACAAATTAAACTAAAAATAAAGCCAATAATAGATTTCTCTATATATATAAAACAAAAAATAGTCCAGATAGTGACAAAATGAAAATATTTTATAAATTATAAATTAAAGAAATTTATCAAAAAGTTAAGTTTAAAGTTAAATTAACAAAAATGAACACACAATTAACAAAAATTAGCAAGAGTTAACAAAAAACTAAAACTGAAATTCCCACGAATAATAAGGTAATACGCAGTATTACCATGTCGGTAGGATTTATTTGTGTAGGTGTGTTGTCTTATGAGAGTGTGAGAGGGTGTGGTCATGTGTGTCAAAGAGGTTTGAGGGTGAATTTGTGAGTTTGAGAGTGGGTGCGAGGGTGATTGTGTGAATGTTTCATAACATAACATTCAATTTATGTTATACAAAGTCACCATATGGAAAAAATAATGAAAGAATGTAATTGTAGGTAACTGAAGAAGTTCATGCTCGAATCCAATGTATTATATTTTATTTTTAACTACGCAGTTGGTTGCAGGATGGTTTTTATAACATGATGCTTGAAAGTGCATTTGTTCAAATAAAATGGATCTATATCTGTAAACATTCGATTATAGGTGCGAGCTAAACGAGTGAGAGTGGCATTCTTGGCGTAATTAGTCCGGTGAGAGGGCACACTAAATAGAAAAACGACGGTGTGGCGTGTTCGGCGCTTCGGAACATGAAGCCCAAATGTCTCAACTAACGTCGGGCAATCTACAACTCCTCGAACTAAATCGTGCAATAATAACATATCCAATAGAACTCTCCTGTCGTTCAGTGGTAAAATTTTATGGTTGTTACAGCTTTCTTCGTACGATGAAAAAGACATTTTACACCGGTAATTTAGGTGCTTAATAAACTTAATCTGAATACGTTCTATGCGATCTTTATAGGTTGTATATTGAGGCGACCAGATGCAACTTGCATATTCCAGAATGCTTCTTACATAGGAGAAATAAATCAATTTTAGGCAAGCAGCATCCGTAAAAGGTTGGGTCACTCGAAGAATGAATCCTAGTTTTTTATAGGCTTTATTGATTATTAGGTCGATGTGTTCTCCTAAAATAAATTTACTGACAGATTGTTATTCTTTAAGAGCAAGTAAGCCCTTACTATGCAGGTGGTTAAATAATTATTTAGTTTTTTGAAAGTATAATTTACGCCAGATTTTCTATGTACTTTGATGATCACAAAGCCTTGTCACTATTAGTTATTCTGTGGCCTTGTCAAGATATTTTTTTCTACTTAACGAGGTACTATTAACCGCTATTAAATCTCCATTCTAACCATAATTTTGGCTTTCGGGAAAGCCAATACAAATACATACAAAGTCAAGAAGATAACAGATTAAGCCAATTCCAAGATATTTCTGTGCGCCGTCATTGTCACCTTACTACGTGACCTTAGATATGACTGCAGATATTTCTCTGATAGCTTTTTAGGTACCTACTATGCAAAGTTACAAGGTAATTTAAGTACCTACCAAAGTGTTTTTATCGAAGCACTGCCCGGATTCCGTTATCTTATCTAGCATATCACATAGATTTGTTCGTACATGTATTTTTTTATAATATTCAAATATTATTTGTTACCTGCCTTGCCGAGTTGCCTATAGGTACTTTAAACTGCAACCACTAATTAAGGGGAATAAATACCTAAATATGAACGTTTTTCTGAATTCGATTACAGTAAAGCCTTTGGTTGTTAATCATTGATAAAATGCTGACCTTATAGAACGTACGTTTGCGAAGGTACACATCCCCATTTTGTCCAAAACACTTATAATCATCGAAATAAAAAATATTTCTAAAAGGACCTTTTTTACCTTTCAAAGCGATTTTTTTCTGTTATCTTTCTATTTAGAAGAATGAAAAAAAAATCATATACCTGTCAGCCATAACGCCGTCAATATCTACAACGCCGACGATGCATTTGCGGCCCAGCCGCATGACCGACACCGGCGAAAAAACTGCGGCTGGGCTGAATGCATCGCTATGGAGCTGCTCCATAAATCCATCTACAATACCTGCATCACCAAAATATGCATCGCCAATATATCCAGCAGCTCCTAGTAGCCTGCACTGGCATTTGATTTGCATAACGGGTGTGGTGGACAGTGGACATTCGTCACTGGAGAAGCTTTACTTGTTGATGATATTTTAGAATTAATTTATCGATGAATACTCGCCTTACACTCAAAATTGGCATAGTAAGCTATATCTTGGGAAACACTGGTCGTAGACCCATCATGCGACCTCTCAAAATAAACGCCCCGACCTGATCCATCTTCCTGTCATGTGTTTCCCAAGATATAACGAAAACAAATTTTGACATGACAGGCAGGTAGATCAGGTCGGGACGTTTACTTTGAGTGGTCGCATGATGGGTCTACGACCAGTGTTTCCCAAGATATAACGAAAACAAATTTTGACATGACAGGCAGATAGATCAGGTCGGGACCTTTACTTCGAGTGGTCGCATGATGGGTCTACGACCAGTGTTTCCCTAGATATAACGAAAACAAATTTTGACATGACAGGCAGTTAGATCCAGACCAAGCAGGTACAAGAGAAAATTCAAATTGTATTTAACTTGAATACCTTGAAATTACAAAAAACATTTTTCATTCATAAAAGTTAAAAGAACTTAAAAGTTTAAATTAAAAAGAAAACATTTAAGGACGCAGGTACAAGGTTACATCGTTAGACCTAATGCAACATGGCGGCGAGTTGTCAACACGACTTTGACACGGCGCTCACGTAGTTCTTCCGAGTTTGGATAGATGGCGCTACTTTTTGCTTGTATGGAGAAGATTTGTTTCAATTCTATATAAGGGCGTATCCTTACCTTTGAAATCATTGGTTATAGGCCTTATCATGGAACCTACATCCGACGTGGGGTGTCAGGCTAATGCATTTACTTATAACTATATTACTTCGTAAGGACCCGGTCAACGCGCACGACTAATGGCACCAGTACATTGGCCCTAAAATATTCGTTTTAGGGCCAAACAAATTTTGACATTCCAGATAGTTAGATCAGGTCGGGGCGTTTACTTTGAGTGGTCGCATGATGGGTCTACGACCAGTGTTTCCCAAGATATAACGAAAACTAATTTTGACATGACAGGCAGGTAGATCAGGTCGGGACGTTTACTTTGAGTGACCGCATGATGGGTCTACGACCAGTGTTTCCCAAGATATAACGAAAACAAATTTTGACATGACAGTCAGGTAGATCAGGTCGGGACCTTTACTTCGAGTGGTCGCATGATAGGGATACGACCAGGGTTTCCCAAGATATAATGAAAACAAATATTGACATGACAGGCAGGTAGATCACAGACCAAGCAGGTACAAGAGAAAATTCAAATTATATTTAACTCGAATACCTTGAAATTACAAAAAAACATTTTTCATTCATAAATTATTTTTTGTTAATAGAATTTGATTTTTTTCGACTGTACTAAATGAACTTAAAAGTTTAAACTAAAAAGAAAACATTTAAGTACGCAGGTACAAGGTTACATCGTTAGACCTAATGCAACGTGGCGGCGAGTTGTCAACACGGCTTTGACACGGCGCTCACGTAGTTCTTCAGAGTTTGGATAGATGGCGCTACTTTTTGCTTGTATGCAGTGTTGTGTGATTCATTTATTGAACTGTCATTCAGGGTATTTGACATAACTTATACAACATGCCCCTTTTTATGAAAAGACTTAATTTAAATACAATTAAAATGAGCATACTTCTACTCCTATACTTTAACAGAAAACATACATTAATAGTTTAACACCAACACTTATGACTAAATGATAACATGAATTTAACAAAATAATGATTTGAACTGTACTTCAAGGAAAGGTTAACCGGCTGGGTGGTCGTACAGCTCTACCAGAACGAGTATAACATGTCACTCCTGGACTCAGGTTTCTATTGTCAGGTGGATTAGGAACGGCTCCAGGTTCAAATGTTTTTAGTGGTGAGGGATGGGAGAGTCCTGATGCGTTATCAGAGATCGAACTATCGTGTTCTATCGAATTACCGCTTTCTACTATTTCTTCCTCTTCTACCTCACTATTCTTCTTAGACGGAGCTGGAACTAATATATGCTGTCTATTTCTTCGGTAATGTACACCCTCTTCATTTCTCACTATATAACTTCTTGGTTGAGAACATTTTTCAACAACTGTACCCGGGGTCCATCTATCTCTTGGTGTTTTCCTAAAAAATACCTTACTATTGTGTTTTATTTCTGGCAACTCTTTTACTCTTCGATCGTGGTAGTAACACATCTTTGCATTTTTGGATTCTATGTTGCTTTTATACTTTTTATAGTCAATTAATTTCGATTTTAAACTTTCCTCACTAACTGGTAAGACCGTTCTTAAATTTCTGGACATCAATAACTGAGCCGGCGAAAAACCTGTCGCCTGAACCCCGTTTCTGTACTGCAGTAATCCTAAATACGGATCGGTTCCCGTTTCGTCAGATTTATGAAAAATTTTCTTTATAATATCAACGGTTCGTTCTACAAGACCGTTTGATTTTGAATGTCGCGGGCTAATAAATGTAGGTGTTATGTCCCATTTTGATAAGAAGTTTCGAAATTCTGTGGAGTTAAATGGCGGTCCATTATCAGCTACCATTATCTGCGGTATGCCATGTCGCGCAAAAATAGATTTAAGTGATATTATAACTTTTTGAGCCGTATAACCCGACGACATCGGGGATATCTCAAAATATTTTGAAAAGTAATCCGTAACTAAAAGGTACATATTTTTCTTATATTCTAGAAAGTCTACAGCTACTTTTTGCCAGGGGTATTCAGCTGGTGGATGGGGCATTAGAGGTTCACTAGGATTCGCATTTCTATACTTAATACATGTTGCACAACTTTCTACCCTATTTTTAATATCAACTGACATATTAGGCCAATATAACACATTTCTAGCTTGGTTTTGACATCGTTCTATTCCAAAGTGCCCTTCGTGTATTATGTCTAACATTTCTGATCTTAATATCGTTGGCACAACTATGCAGTTTCCCTTGAATAGCAACCCATCTACCACATGTAAATCATGACTGATGTTATAATATGGCTTCGCCATGTCACTTACTTTATTTTTCGATATCGGCCAACCCTCATAGTAGTGTTTTATTACAGCTTGTAATGTATCATCCGATTTGGTCAAGAGCTGCAGTCGTTCTAGTTTCTCAGAGGACACAGCTAAATTTGAAACTAACAGGTTAGCATGTATTCTTAACACCTCATCAGTAATTACTGGTTCACATTCCTCAGCTGTATCTACCGGAGCCCTAGACAGTGTGTCCGCTACAAAAAGATTTTTACCCGGTGTATAAAATACATCTAAATCGTAAGCCTGAAGGACCATCATCATTCTTTGTAACCGTGTAGGAACTTCTGCTAAAGGCTTTTTGAATAACGTCACCAGAGGTTTGTGGTCTGTCTCTACCATGGTCTTCTGTCCGTATACGTATTGATGAAATTTTGTGCAACCATATACTATCGCATATAACTCTTTTTCTATTTGAGCATATCGACATTGCGTTTGTGTGAGTGATTTTGAAGCAAATGCTATAGGATTTTTATTATGTAAGATAGATGCACCTACTGCTGACTTAGAGCTATCAACCGATAATGTTATAGGGATATTCGGGTTAAAGTACGTCAAAACTGGTGCATTTGTTATTATTTTTTTTAGTTTTAAGAATTCATTATCATGTTCATGCGACCAATGCCACACCACATCATTCTTTAAAAGAGTTCTCATGTTTTTTGTCTTTTCAGATAATTGTTCTATGTATTCACCCAAATATGTAATCATTCCTAGAAATCTCTTAAGTTCCGTGACATC
Source organism: Incurvaria masculella (assembly GCA_946894095.1). NCBI lineage: Eukaryota > Metazoa > Arthropoda > Insecta > Lepidoptera > Incurvariidae > Incurvaria > Incurvaria masculella. The sequence continues at coordinate 12,283,947 of OX335657.1, read as the reverse complement.
TTTTGGAACTGGTAAGTCTGAAATTGCTTTAATTTTAGAAGAATCTATCGACATTACCTCTGCGTTGAAAAGATGACCCAAATATTTTATTTCAGTCAAAAGAAATTTACACTTCGCTTCGTTAAATTTTACATTCATTTTTCTTGACCGTTCTAAAACTTCCTGTAGTATTTTATTGTGATTTTCAATTGTATCAGCAAACACGAGTATATCATCTAGATAAACTAAAACCCCAGGAATTTCACCAAAAATGTCAATCATACTTTTATGAAATATTTCAGGCGCGCAAGAAACGCCAAACGGAAGACGTTTGAACCGATATCTGCCAAATGGCGTCCCAAATGTGCACAAGCGGGAACTTTGGTCATCTAGCTTAATCATCCAAAAACCAGATTGAGCGTCAAGAGTTGAAAAATATTTTGCACCGTCTAATTTGTGTCTCATTTCATCTATGGTTGGTAATGGAAAATGACATCTCTGGATAGCTTTATTTAACTGCCGTGGATCCAGACATACTCTGAGAGAACCATCTTTTTTTTCAACTAATACGATAGAGGAAACCCATTCACTCGGCTCAGATACTTTTTCAACGACATCTTTTGATTCCATTCTTTCTAGTTCTATTTTATACCTATCCATTAATTTTAGAGGAACTTTTCTTGGTGCATCGATTTTCGGTTCCGAGTTTGGTTTTGTACTAATATGATATGCACCTGGTAAACATCCCAAACCACTGAAGACATCTTTGAACTGATTTAATAAATCAGAACTATTTACACTTTTTACTACTTTCACCAGGTTTTGTTCTTCACATGTTGGGAGTCCTAGAACCGTTTGACAAGCGATACCTGTAATCACGAACTCGACTTCAACTGGTTTCTTATTAAGTTCTCCTTTGAAACTACAGACACCCAGAATCGGTATTCCTTTACCTGAAAAATCAATTAGCTTTAACATTTTGTTATTGATTACAACCTTAGGTATATTAAGGTATTTTAGAGTGCTTTCTGACATAACATTAACCATGGCTCCAGTATCGAGTTGGCATTTAACAGTTTTATTGTTAGTTACAAAATCTACCGTCCACATTTTATTTGTACTGTTACGATAAAGAGACTTAACAACATGTTTTTCTACTCTAGTTTTTTTTGGAGGATGGTATACTGACTCAATAAAAAGCTTCCTATCTTCCATCTCTGCAGAATCAAGCAGCCGAATTGACTCTCTCACGCACATAGCTGCAAAGTGATTTTTTTTCTGGCACTCGAAGCACGTAGTCTGTATTATTTCCACTTCTGACACCATGTTGTGTGATTCATTTATTGAACTGTCATTCAGGGTATTTGACATAACTTATACAACATGCAGAAGATTTGTTTCAATTCTATATAAGGGCGTATCCTTACCTTTGAAATCATTGGGCTAATGTCATAACAGTAGGTGTGATATAAGCCATCCATGTCCAAGTACGTACATGCATCGTTCCCACGTTCTAACGGAACATTCGATTCTTTTTACACTAAATTATTGACTTAGTTTGTATGGAAAGTCTAACTTTTTATTTAGAATATATTCAGCAAAAAGTTATTAAACTTATTTGTTTGTTTCAATCCCCATAAGCATTTTCCCAAATTCAATGTACTGGCCATTACGACACGCTGTATATAAGGATTTTGGTAATTTAAAAAAAGAAAGTAAAAAAACGTATCGCGCTACCAACATGGGATATTTCACAAAAGGTGACAAAATACTTGAAACTGGCATATTGTCTACACTGGACAGAGCCCAAAAAAAAAAACACACTTACCTGCAAAAATATTTTGTCTGTCGATGTGCCGAACAGCCTGTAATTATATACAAATGAACTTTGTCTTTCAATAAGCTTTATTGCTATCGAAACATTTCGCGATCCATTACTTTGTCGAGAATAGGGGTAATGGCTATGGGTCGATAGTTCGGCGGTAAAGACGGTATGCCTCCTGTCCTGACAGAGAGGACATAATTCTAGAGAACAAGTCTTCAACATCTGCGTAGGGATTCCATCAGGACTACTCGTCTATCTGGAATCTAGGGCAAAGACTCACACCGCACATTTCTCTGGAGTCATCTTCGTCATAATTCGCACCCAAGAGTGAATAACAGAACCGCCATCAGCTAGGCCTTCTCTACGGACGAAAATTCGAGTGAACCATCAGGCTGCTCCAATAGTAGAACCGAGGACCGACCGGTAGAACTTAGATTCTACTGATTTGGCAAGAGACCAGAATTGACGGATCCCAGCTGTTTTTCAGAGAGTTTGCTTTGCTGTCATTTTTTATGCGTGAAGAGAAGGGCTGCATCAACTATGAGATTATGACGTCGAATTGTTCAATATATGTTAAATCAGCTGTTAAATCAGCTTCCGTAAGTATGGTTTTTTTATTGCCTACAAGGAATCATTTACGTGGGTGATTTACAAAACATGCCTACAATATTTCTGACGTTTATTATTATGTTTGTAAAATACGTCTTCTTCACAAATTTGAGTAGGCAATGTTTTCACTTTCCAGTAACCAGCTGTTTTCTCGAAAAATATAAAATATTGCAAATTAATTTAGATCTTAATTTTTTTCGAAAACGGCCCGATTTTTTTGACGTTCGATTAGGTAGGTATTCTATTTTGCATCTCCTAGGCGCCAGTACTGCGGAAACAGCTCGAAGGATTGCGGACGCTACTGTAAAATAAAATACGGCACGCTTTTGGTCTTAACATTTTGTATTTGTACCTATATTGTTTAATCTCCCCGTTATGGGCTAGACGAGAAGGTAACTTGGACTTTTAAATGTACTTCCATGCGTTGGTCACGGTCTGGTGGTGGCTCGGTCCGGCGACTGGTCTACGTGTAGCTGAGCGCACGCACGTTGCATTAACGTTAACGACCGCATAATTATTGCGAGTGGGTGTGTTTTTTCTCGAGACGTTGAAGCGGAGGCGCCGCGGTTACGCAAGCGAGAGCCGGGCGGCCGAGCGCTCGCGGTCCGCTCGGCCATGGATGGCCGACCGACCGACCGGACCGCACAACGCACAGATGCCGCTCCCCGCTCCCCTCGGCCGCCGTCGCTACACACACCAGTGCAAAGCTACCCCCCCGCGCTGCAGCCCGCGATCCGCTTCCACCCGCCAACCTCTATCACGATATTTTGACGGGAAGGTCGGTCACGTGACACGGTCGAGCGGTAGAGCAGAGCGGGGGAGCGGAACGCGGGAGAGGACGGAGCGGCGGGGCCAACCGCGCGGGCGGCGTCAACGGGTGGCGAGGGGCAAAGGGGGGGAGCGGCCGGCTAGACTTTCCAGTAGCCGAGCCATCCGTCTGCTGCTTTGACTGCGTCTAGACGGCGGAGTCTCCGCCCCTGTCTGACAGTATCGGAACTGTTCTCGCTCGGTTTTCTTTGCTTGTTCATCGGTTTCGTGAATGAAGTTTTGCAACACTTTAATGTATTCAAATTTTGATTTATTGATACTAATTTTTTTTTGAAAATTGCGTCCTGGAAACGACAATTCAGTGAAAATAGAGACTATTTTGCAGTGTTCGCGTCTCTGCGACGGGGCGTGCGCTCCGCCGACCGGAGAGCCGCGTTCGGGCTCGCAGACTACGCTGTCGCGACGGCTCGGCAGACATGTTGCGGACGAGGCTCGCAAGAGGGCGTGCGCTCGCTCGCTAGTTGCGCAACTGCAGTAGAGTAGGCTAGTTTCAGTGAGTGTAGTGAGCGGGAACATGGTTCGGATGTGAGAAGGCGGTGTTGGCCGAACTCGATGTGTGCGGCGCCATGGAGCTCGTGAGCCCGCATCTGTCGAGCGTGCTCAAGACATATCAGCACAGCGCCACGCGCAGCCTGCACGGCCCGGGTGCCGGCGGGGCGGCGGTGGCGCGGTCACCGGATGCGCACGAGGACGAGGTGCCTCCGTCGGCGCCGGCGCCGCCGCCCGTGTTGTCGGCAGCGGACCCGGGTCGCGGCGAACGCGGCGAGACCGCACTCGAGGGCGAGGCGATCTCGTGCTTCGCCGTCGGAGGGGAACGGAGGCTGTGCCTGCCTCAGATCCTCACTAGCGTGCTGACGGACTTCAGCCTCGACCAGATCAACCGCGTGTGCGATGAACTGCAGATCTACTGCTCGCGCTGCACGCCGGAGCAGCTGCACGAGTTGAAGGCGACGGGTGTGCTGCCCCGGAGCGCACCCTCGTGCGGGCTGATAACTCAGACGGACGCGGAGCGACTGTGCGCTGCGCTGCTGCACCGGGCGCCGCCTCTCGCTGCGGCTCCGCTCGCCGTCAAGGCGGGCTTCCGCGTGTATCACGAGTGCTTCGGCAAGTGCCGCGGCGTGTGCATGCCGGAGCTGTACGTGTCGCGGGGCTCGCCGTGCGTGGAGTGCGCCGAGTGCCGGGGCCTGTTCTCACCCCAGCGGTTCGTGTGCCACGCGCACCGCTCGCTCGAGAACCGCACGTGCCACTGGGGCTTTGACTCGAGCCGCTGGCGCGCGTACCTTCGCGTGCCCGAGGAGCAACCGGACCGCGACAAGTGTGCCGCGCTTCTCGACGACATGCAGGCGCGCTGCGACCTTATGCTGCCCGAACCTGCGCCGCAGCCCCTGCTCAAACGAAAACAGGTCAGTGTCTTGCCATGCCGCGCTCTCAGCTCAAGATCTTGGCTGCCGATCGACCGAGCTGCCGCCTACTGCTGCTACTGCACCCACTGCCTGATTCTGGGAGGACGAACGCTTAATAGGTATTCCTATTAGATTCCTTTTGGATTCTTACCGGAACTTCATATTCACAGTCGCAAAAAACACAATGAACATATCTACCTAGGTAGGAAAAGCATTAACATTTTTTTAGGATGCGTGGTTATACGAGTCCAAGAGGCTGTATTCTGTGCACTGAAGGCTACGATAGCGTGAATGCTATCCACGACACGCTATCGTACAAAAACTCATCATACAGCATCGTGCCGTGCGCATTTTAGTGTAAAGAGTGCGGCCTGTGGGGAAATATGTGTAGTACCTACCTAATGTCAACCTTTCGTCGACGTAGGTAGTTACCAGCTACAGTGGGTACCCATCTATTCTAGATCTGGGGGTCCATTCAGGGCAAGAGTGAGTTCGAGTTCGGGAGTGAGTTAACCTAAAAATAGCTGGGAAATATATTATTATTAAAATAACGGAACCGTTATTTATACTTCCAACGTATTTACGGGACAGACTAGATTTTTACCCAACTGTAATGATGTTCAAGAAGTGTGGAAACATTGACTATTTAAAAAAGTGAGTTGATATTTAGTGACGAATTTGAACTCACTCTTGGCCTGAATGGACCCCCAGCTCAGCGACCGTGAGCCGTGAGTTGGAACTTCGAATAGCGTGGGCGCGCACTTTCTACCGCCATTTTTGGTACCTTACCGTGCTCTATGGTTTTATTGGTAGGGACCTGTTGCGATCGGTGCTAAATTCGCTTTTTTGTTAGTACGTGGTACTAGTATACTATACATACAATCTACAAATTGCAATGGCGGCGTAGGCAAAGTGGGCGAAAAGACGCTTGAAAAAATATGTCAGATATTATATAGGTATTATGGTAGCAAAACATTTACCTATATTCGTTTTTAAGGTTCCGTACCCAAAGGGTGCCAACGGAACCCTATTACTAAGCCTCCGCTTTCCGTCCGCCCGTCCGTCGTGTCACAGGGCTGTATCTCATGAACCGTAATAGCTAGGTAGCTAATTTTTTTACAGAGTGTGTATTTATTTTGCCGCTATAACAACAAATAGGTAAAATTAAAAAATATTTAAAATTAAAAGGTGTTTAATCTGTATGGTACGGAATCCTTCGTGTGCGAGTCCGACTCGCACTTGGCCGGTTTTTATTGTAGTGTTCACCTGTATGGGTATACTATCATATTTCCTAGTTAGTAGCAGGTAGGTATCTATTCCTATTTGCCAGCTCTTCCTCACAGCTAATAGGTATCTGTCACGTCGCTCCGTGCTTGTGGGTAGCGTACCTCAGTTGATTGAAAGAATAAATGGGGAACCAGAATTTTATTGGGATTATCAAAATATCGAATTATATTAAAGAACCGACTCAGCTGTTCTGGTTTCCCATTTATTCTTTCAATCAACTGAGCTACGCTGCCCACGAGCACGGATAGACGCACGGATAGACGTGACATTTGGTGAAGGCGCCGGGTCAAATAAAAAATAAAATGTTAGCAACAGTGCAGACTCAATATTGACCATGGAATCAGTGTGAAAGAAGGACACAACAAGAAACACTTTCGCTTCTATAACATGTGTAAGTAGGATGCTGAGAACAATTAACAAACGTCACGACATCTAACATATGTTTCAAATAAATCCGGGAATGCATTGCAGCCATAAGGTCGCATTAGGCTAATCAACCTATCGTAAATTCATGAATATTAATGAGTCACAAGCTCGGTTTGCCCAAATAAATAATGAAGAGGTGTCGTTGTAAGCTACAAATTGTGGAAAGGCAGCTGGCGACGCGACGCCGCGGCCGCGCGGATGGTAGACGAGGCGTGGTGGCGCCGCCGCCGCCTTCCCCCCGCGCCCCCGCGCCCCTCGCGCCCCCGAGCGGCGCGCCCCGAGACTAGACGCCGAGATAGTGCTCAAATTACACGAATTAAATCGGCAGGAGGGACAGCATAACCTCCGATAATACGCGCAATCTTCCTACTCTTCACCTCTACATATTGTATGCTCTACCTAGACTTGGTCCTAGGTTCTCCAAAACTCTTGAAGGTCTACTCGGAGGCTCATGAATCACACTGTATGACAATTTCTTCCCAATCATATCGTGACGGGATAAGTTTATGATACTAACTCAAAAGGCGTAGTTTTTTTTTAATATGAACTTTAAGGCAACTATTTCTTGCCATTCCTCCATCTCGCCTCCGCGTCCGCAATCGCGCCGCGCTCGACCATGCCAGCGGTAGTGACATTGGCGATCGCGGGGACTTGCCGCCTGACGTCACAGATATTTTAGTGGGGTTTTGGGAACTAAGGATAATGCTATAGCTCACCTCACTCACCCTTTCGTACATTCCACGTGCAAACATAGTCGCAGACGTATTTGAGGGTTTTTGTGGGTGGGAACAGACTTGACGAACGCATTTTTAGAGCACATTCGCGCGCGGTGGCGATGTTTCGACTGTGTGGCAAACGACGCGCCGACGCACCGCCACATTCCCATACAATGTTATGGCCACTTCGGCCATACGACGGAGTCGCGATATCGACCGTATGCCACTTATCCTTACTATTCTCTTCAGTGGTTGTATTGATGTATCACACGTTTGTTGGGTATCACAAGGGTTAGTTTGGTATTGGAACGGTTTTTTTCGTAGTCACGCGGCGTCACGCCTGCTGCTGCTGCGTGCAGTCTACCACGAACTTGTACCTTTTATCCCGTTCTGGAATCGCGGCGCTCAGGAACCCTGCCTTCGCAACTGCATCTTGCGCATATTTCTCTATGCGCGCGTATAGCACATCGTCTCTCAAACGGATAGGCTTCGTCTCTTCTGTTGCCTATAAGTTCTGTGGACTTGTAGCTCGAGCTCGGCTGCCGACGCTACCCCGGCGGAGCGCTCAATCGATACATGCGTTATGGCTCACGCGGCGGTGGCGGCGTAGCGGTGCTCATGATTACTCCGGCTGCCTCGCCGCCGCCGCGCCGCCGGGAGATAGCAGCGAAATGAGTTTATAGTCGGGCCTCCGGCGCTCGCCGTTAGAGCCTCCCCGTAAGTGCGTGCGCGCTTGGGAGGCGCCATTAATTGGTTCGTTAGGAAATTAAGCTTTAAGGTCGGCCCGTAAGCAGGCATCCGTCACTCCTAAATACCTACTGAGATCTTCACCTACGGCGCTCGGGAACCCGAGGTTCCAAATTCAGTCAGGGCCGCCGCGCGCACACGCTCGCACGTCCACTACGTCCAGTCGATCAGTCGTTTCGAAAAGCGCACTTTCGCCGTTTTTATTCGTAATAGTGTCTAATCATCATAGAATTTAATATAATAACTGTTGCGTGAACGGATGTCATAGTACACGGAAGAATTTGAAGTTACCTTTCTTTACGCTACCGAAATATTCTGAAAGGAGAGTTTGTTTTTTTAGTTTAGGTTTATTGACGTTTTGCCTTTATGTAGGTAGGTATGTGGTATCGTGTTATGAATATGTTGACACGTATTTGACTGATATCAGCACAGCACTTTTTTATACATTAGGTAGGATTTATCCATGTATTACAAGGAAAAACAACATAAATTGGTTTCGCCTAGTGAACCAATGGGCAATCATTCGTGGCAGCTCCAGGTACTTATTGCCTATTCTCCTTTGCTGCATGTAGTTGGTTTTTAGGGTTCCGTACCCAAAGTGTGAAAACTGAACCCTATTACTAAGCCTCCGCTGTTCGTCCGTATCTCAGGAACCGTAATAGGTAGGCAGCTGAAATTTTCACAGAGTGTGTGTTTATTTTGCCGTTAGAACAACAAATAGGTAAAATAAAAAAATAATAAAAGTTAAATGGGGGCATACAAAAAAAAAGATTTTTTGTTTGATCTTGTACGATGGTACGGAACCCTTCTTGTGCGAGGCCGACTCGCACTTAGCCGGTTTTTGCCATACCAGGACCTTCCTTTCATGAGCACGGCGATATTGAACTGAATGGAAAACACGGACAATGTTTTATTACCGTTTCGACCACCTTTTTATCAAATGTGATATTATCTACCCGGCCAATAACAACAATAACCCGGACAATACCAAACAATACTGTTTGGCGGCGGCAGTGTGTGATAACCCTAGCGCAAGCCGCATTCCAGCGATATGGGGCGGGTGAGCGACGACGCGTTTCATCTCGCCGCCGCGCCGGCAATGAGCGACGTAATAAATACTTTATAATAAGGACATTTAGGATGAAAATTGAAAAATTACTGTCGGGGAGTGCAACTTCTGTGCGTAGCACTATTAGTTATTCTGTGCCGTAAGCACCTGAAAATTTCGCCTCCCATACAAACGTAGTTTACTAATGATTTGAAAACCACTGTTCCAACTTACTTGATATTTGGTATCTAATATTAGGCTACAAATAGCTGTGTCTGCATGCCTTTGTTTTTTCGCTAAATGTATTCTGGGTCAAACCACAGAGAAAATAAAATTCGTATGAAGATTTTCTTTTTGCATTCATTTCATTCGGTTTGGATTTTAAAAAAAAACAAAAGCATGCAGACACAGATATTTGTTACCTGATATTAGATATTAATAAGTTTAAGCTACACGCTTGGTAGTGAACTGTGGCCTCGCATGATCTTGGTACGGCTGCCTATTGCCGGATTCCAAGGGACTAGGTGCCAGAAGGCTCCATTGATTTCAGCACAACTGATTTACCGTCGTACTATTAAGTATGTCCCTAGAGCAGACGGAAAAACGGACAGGAATTAAGCGGTAGGGCGAGCAAAGCGGTCGCCCAGTACAAAAATCGTACGCTCAGGGGCAATGTCAGTAGAGTTTCATTTATATAAAAATAAAATATGGCTTTTATAGCTAATAATCAATTGCACCTATGGTAGTTCTTTCGTGTGAGCTCATCTCCGAGCACATTGAATTAATAATCTGCATATTAATAAACTCACACATTTTGAATGCCGGATATGCAGAAACATTTCATGTCTCGCTATTATCACCCAGTGTCTACCTATCTGTCAGCACCTAGTAGACACATTATGGGACGAAAGTACATGATACCAGTACCATTTAAGTAAGTAGCGAGCACGAGGTTCAGACGGCAGCCAACTAGAACCCCACATGCGCTTGACTTTTGCGCCGGAGTCGAATCGGGGGTGCGTGGTGTGATTGAACTGTGCAGAGAGGCAGGGCGGTAACTCATCGGTCGATGCAGGCGCCCCAAGATGATGACGATGCGTGGGAAGTAAACCCTACCCCTAGCTCGGATCCAGATCTAAAGGAATAGGGCTTCTTACTACTCTCGACGCTCCTAGGTGTTGGCTGGCTTCTCCCTGCGGCGCCGTCGCCGCCATTCATTATTAAACATTAAAGTAAATTATAATTTAAGACTTTTCACACTGTGGGTGGTTGTTAACTCGTAGTTCTTAGTTCTTTGCCTTAGACCGTTCTACAAAATTTGTAAGTTTTGGCAGTAGCAATTAGGTATGAAATCATTATTGTATTATATCTAATGTGGACGAAAAAAAATCATAACTTATGATTATGAATCATATATTATGAGTGTAGTTTGTCTACCAGAAGTTAAATAAATAAATAAATGAAATGAAATTTCACGGCACACACATACTCAAGCCTACACAGGTGCATCGTCGATTTGAGATTTGATACATTTGGCACTTATGTCGACCAGCACACTAACACAAGACCGCTTCTCGTGAAGGCTTACAAAATGGACTCCCGTTATCACAGACACACCACTCCCTTCCGGAAGTACTATTCGGTTTGTCACAGGACTGACAGTTCCTAAAGACTAATGACAGCTGTCAGTGTAGTATAGATGGAAAGGCAAAGGACCTTTCTATGGAGCCACAGGTAAACCGAAAAGTAATTTGCCGGTACCTGTAGCGAGCGACGCTAGCGCAGCTGCGCCGGCGCCGGTCGTGTGACGCAAACAATGGGCGGTGCCGCGCCGGCTGGCGGCTGCGCCCACGCACCGCCAGGCGCGTGCGTCGCGTCGTCGGCTCAACTCGGCTCCGCATCGCATCTTCTATACCATGTGTCCTGCCTGTCTCTACGCATTACAATGACTCGTCTCTCGTGCTGAGACAATTAGTGCGAACTAATGCTAGCAGTGTCTAAGTAAGAAGAATGTTTTAACTAATTTCTAATTGGTAACAAATGGTTCAGACACGTGAGGGCATTCGTTATTCATTTTCGCTCTACTGTATTTCTTTTTTAATTACCGCTTGTAACCCAAATGTTTGTAATGCTTGTAATGACATTTGGGTTATAAGTCTGACTACCCGATTATTTTGTGCAAACATGAAAGGTCATCCCAAATGAGTCGTGTCATTTGCCAAACGATTCTTCGAGCTGGCTGGCTATCTGGTGTACGGTCGCATTCAAAAGTCCAGTAGCACTTCGTAGAGCGATTGCTTGAAGAGTTCGCATCGCGCGGACTTGAAGCGGGAGGAGGGGATCGCACCACCCGAAGACCGGTCGGCGGGGAAAGGGGCACGCCACATGTGCAAAACAAACCCGTAGGACGCTACTGGACTTATGCGTCGATGGTACATTACGTCCGTGCTATACAAAGAATTGGGAACATGGTAGAAATGTCCTCTCTTTTCTTGCGTGTGCTGCGCTGCCACCGCGCTGGTTGCCGTTATATAATTATTTTATTAATGCATTTGTACAAACGGCATCATCATAAACACCACACATTTGACTTTAACCCACATACGTCGTGCTTGCAAATGCCAATTCCTACTCAATATGTGAGAAAATAAGTGAGGGAATTCGATCAATTCTGCACCAGACGCTTCACATGACAAACGCTTCTGATAGGTGCAGAATTGATCAAGTTCATTCACATTTCTTTCCCACTTTACGCTGGTTTCCCACCAAAACGCGATGGTGAAGCCATAGGAGAGACACTTCTAGCCTATTCCCATCCAGCCGTTTACCATTTATCGCACAACAAGGGACTGAACCGGCGCAAAATGTAAGAAAATAAGTGAGGGAATTCGCATGACTTACACGCTTCTGATAGGTTGAAGCGATTGCAGAGACACTTCCAGCCTATTCCCTATTATGTGGTGCCATGTTTACCATTTTGTCGCACATGCAGCGTATGCGTTTCGCAAGCGGCACGTCTCGTGTGCGCGTATCGCCCGTTCGCTGTGCGCGAGAGTGAAAAAGACGGGCTGTCTCTCACCCGGAGGCAGGCAGCTGCGACTGCGGGGAGATAGTACGAGAGCGGACCGTAGTCAACCCTACGTCATCGAGTAACAACATGGGACCCATTTGTGGTTGTGCGGATTAGAATAGGCTTCCTAAAAATACTAGGTTGCCTGACCCAAACCTGGAACGTTTTGTGCAGTAGGTAATATTAAATCACTTTTTTGGTAGAATTTAACGTCATCGAGTAACAACATGAGACCTAGCACAATTGGTAAAGGTCATCAAGAAAAGCTAAAAAAAAGTAGGTTGGCTCGTCCTACCCTGGCACGTTCTGAGGTTGGCCGGTTTTAAAATGTCGAAAAATAAAAAAAAATACGTCATCGAGTAACAAGATGACAATACCACCATTCGATAGTCCTATGAACATACTTCATAAAAAAATTAGGTTGGCTGCCCTCAGCCTGGCACGTTTCCTACGCGGCCATGTTGAACGTCGGATGCGCCCAGTTCTTATATGAATAAATTATTAAATTAATATAATATAACAGTTTTGTGATATGTATATCTACAAACCGGTGATGTTTTTATTGATCTTAACTCACCTTGGATAGGTAAAAAAAAAACAAAATAAAAGATTTGTGATATATTGATAGTTTGGGTGCAATGGTTGCAAAAAAATTCATTTCAACAAATATTTTTCTTCTGTCGCGCAAGATACAACTAAATACATCCAATAAATTGTAAATCTCGCATTAGAGCAACTCAAAATATTTTTACCACGCAATAAGAAGTCTGTCACTTTTGAATCTGTTAGCTGTTCTGAGATTCAAAAAGTAACAGAGACCTTAAGTCCAAAGGACCGCAAGGTTTATGGAACATATCTACTAATCTGTTAAAGTCCATATGGGGCAGTATTATAGAACCTCTTAGAATTGTATTTAAGATGGCACATTTCCAGACTTATTAAAAATTACTAGGGTAATACCATTGCTTAAAAAGGGATCTCATAATGATGTTGAAAATTATCGGCCTGTGTCCTTACATTCACAGTGTTATTAATTATAATCAATTCGGATTTCGTAAGTGTAGGTCAACAGGAGATGCCATTGCCTTGATGTTAATATCTATTTTAACTTCTCTAGTTAAATCTATGAGCACCTACGGCATTTTCTGTGATGTATCAAAAGCTTTTGACTGTGTAGATCACAAAATACTTCCAGGAAAACTAGAACACTTATGGTGTTAGGGAAAATAAATGAGGTATTTGTAAATTATATATATTAAATAGACAACAAAATTGTGAAGTAAACGGTACTAAGTCTGATGTAGAATCAATCACTATGGGTATACCGCAGGGTTCAGTTCTAAGACCGTGGTTTTATATGTTGTTATAAATGATATTTCAAGCTGCATCGCAACAGATAATGATATGATTTTATTTGCGGATGACAAATCATCAATTTCAAAAAAACGTATATCAGAACTACGGGAGTCCTTTATACAAGCTATGAACTCACTTAAATTATGGTGTGAAGCCAATAACCTACTTTTAAATGACAGTAAAACGAGTTTAATGCACTGGGGACCCAAATACGTAATGTGAATTGTGATGTATTAAATACAGCAAATGATCTATCTTCAGCTATAACTAAAGAAATAACCTTACTTGTGATACTTTTGGGGTTACCGTGGTCGTTAAATATATTTGAAAATTAATATGGCTTTTCACGCGGCGGGAGGAGACATTCGCCGACGTATCGAGCTGATCGTTCAGCCCGTTGTCAAGGAGGTTGTCCGCCACGTTCATACGCAGCAGACGACTGACAACTAGGCTCGCCGTGGTCGTAAGTCATAGGTGTGGGTCGAGGTGGTAGCGGAAATGCGGTGATAGCGCTTCTACGGTCTTCCTAAAATTCACAAAGACGGGAACCCCCTTAGACCAATAGTCAGCCAGATAAATGCTCCTACCTACCTCCTCGCTAAACATGTCGCCTCAATATTTCAACCCCTGTCTGGCAAGACGTCGTCCTACGTTAAAGATTCGGCCCATTTTGTGGAATTGTTGTCTACAGTGAAGTTGGCATGCATGGATCTATTAGTGAGCTTTGACGTCGAGTCGCTGTATACACACGTACCAGTCCAAGAGTCCCTCGACATCATCAGAAACTTAGTCATCAGCAACGACATCGACACTGAGTGCGTCAAGCTCCTGCCATATTGTCTCACTACGACATACTTTCTGTGGCAAGGACAATAATACATCCAGCGAGAAGGTGTAGCAATGGGATCACCAGTGACACCAGTGGTGGCAAACCTTTTCATGGAACCGCTGGAACAACGCACATTGCAAACTTCACCTCTTAAGTCAATGTTTTGGGTACGGTACGTGGATGACGTGATTTCAATCTGGTCACATGGTCGCCAATCACTCGACGCTTTCATCTCTCATCTTAATTAGGTTCACACAAATTTAAAATATACAATAGATTGTGAGAAGGTAGGCACTTTGGCGTTCTTGGAAGTACTTGTTGCTCGACAATTGGATGGAATCCTAAGCCACACAGTGTACCGCAAGCCGACACACACAAATCGTTGTCTACAAGCTACTTCGCATCATGCTCATTTTGGTGCATTTGTGTGGGTGCATTTGGAATCGGTCGCAAGAGCATTGAGACTCAGAGCACAGCGGTTGTGTGACAAAGACCATATCTTCACCGAAATGGACCCTGTGCTTCGAGAACATGGGTACAATTTTCGCAATGTCGGTCAGTCAGTCAGCGTGTTTGCATCCACTGCTGGACATACGCCTCTCCAATCCTTCTCCAGTCCTCCCGGCCCTCAGCGGTACGGAACCACGGCTTTCCGCCGGCGCACTTGTCTCATCTTCCCACCTGGCGAGTGGTCTTCCCACACTCCGTTTGCCTGTTCACGGCCGCCAGTGTAGGACACGGTAACTCCAACGGTTGTCGTCTCTTCGGCTGACGTGACCAGCCCACTGCTATTTGAGCTTAGCCACGCGGTGTCCAATATCGACTACTTTGGTACGTCGGCGGATTGCCTCTTTACGTACCATATCCCGTAGCGATATTCCCAGCATGGCTCGCTCCATTGCTCGCTGGGCAACTTTTAACCTTTGGACAACGGCGACCGTCAGAGTTCACGTTTCACACCCGTACGTCATGTCATAACCGGGAGGACGCACTGGTCATATGTTCGGGTCTTTAAATTTCTACGGAAGGTCAGACCTTACAGCGAATTTAAGCTTTCCGAAGGCAGCCCAACCCAGTTGAATCCGTCGCTCAACCTCCAAAGACAGTCCTTGTATACGAAGCCGCAGGATTTGACCGAGATATACGCACTCTTCAACCTGTTCGATCACTTCTACGTCGATAACGATTTGTCCTCCCGTCATACCCTCAGTCGCCATGACCATGGTTTTATCCCGGTTCATCTTCAGACCTACCTTTATCGATGCTTTATAAAGGTCTTCCAGCATGGTTTAAAGCTGAACTCGGGAATTTTACAGAAGAACAATGTGATCGGCGTAGCGAAGATGATTGAGGAAAATATTCACTAACGTTGATACACATGTTTTCCCATTCAAGCGTCTTGAACACATAGTCCGATGCGTTTGTGAAGAGCTTGGGTTAGAAAATGTGGGTGAGAAAGTAACGTAAATATAAGATATAAAAACAGACCAAATGGAATTATCGATAACTCTGTATCACGATTATTTGAAACCGATTACGGAGTACCTCAAGGCTCAATCATGGCACCATTGCTGTTTATTATTTTTATTAATGACATTGCAAAAGACGCTATGCTAGTACTTCTCGCGAAAACCATAGTAATTTACGCTGACGACGCAAATGTAATTGTTACTGATAAAAGTATTGAAACACCCCTTACAAAAACAACAAAAATAATTGAGGAGTTGGGTAAATGGTTCGCAGCAAATGGGTTAATGTTAAATAGTGCTAAAACACACTGTGTACATTTTAAGATGAAAAATATTAAACATGAAGTGAATGATGAGATGTTTATCGAATATAACGGTGAAGTCATAACGTTTGCAACATCTACTATATTCTTAGGCTTCACGTTGGATCAAAAGTTACGATGGGACAAACACATTCAACATGTTTGTGATAAATTAACAAAAGCTTGTTATTTCCTCAGAACCCTGTCTAAATGCTGTGACTTGGATACCCTGAAGAGTGTAAAGATACTTCGGTTATTTATACTCTGTCATGACCTATGGCATTGAGTTCTGGGGTTCTTCACTGGAAGCGGTTTCAGTATTTAGACTACAAAAGAAAGCAATTCGGATAATTACACACTCTAAATGGGACGCACTTGTTTGCACGCCTTTGTTTAAAAACCTAAAATTGCATACTATGTATGATGTGTACGTACAAAGAACTATTTTTTATGTGAGAAATTATCCGGAATCATATAATAATTTTAAACACGGATATTCGACGAGAAATAAAAATGTGATCCAGCTAGCTGAAAAATGGGCTGTCGAAAACTCCCTCCTGAGGTGTAGAATCGACCACCGCTACATCGAGGTACTCCGAAATCTGTATCGGTCCGCGACGATGACTGTGAGGCTTCATTAAAATACCCAACCCATCCCTCTTGCTAAAGGCGTTAGGCAGGGGGATGTGATCTCACCCAAGCTGTTCACAAGCGCATCGGAATATGTGTTCAAGACGCTTGAATGGGACAACATGGGTATCAACGTTAATTAATATTTTCCTCAGTCATCTTCGCTTCGCCGATCACATTGTTCTTCTGTCAAATTCCCGAGTTCAGCTTCAAACAATGCTGGAAGACCTTTATAAAGATAAGTAGTAGAAAGATAGGTAGGTCTGAAGATGAACCGGGATAAAATCAAGGTCATGGCGACTGAGGGTATGACGGGAGGACAAATTGTTATCTCGGTCAAATCCTGCGGCTTGGTATACAAAGACTGTCTTTGGAGGTTAAGCGACGGATTCAACTGGGTTGGGCTGCCTTCGGAAAGCTTAAATTCGCTCTGAGGTCTGACCTTTCGCAAAATTTAAAGACCCGAACATATGACCAGTGCGTCCTCCCAGTTATGAGTGGGCTGGTCACGTCAGCCGACGAGATGACGACCGTTAGAGTAACCGTGTCCTACACGGGCGGCCGTGGACAGGCAAACGGAGTGTGGGAAAACCACCCACCAGGTGGAAAGACGGCATCAAGTGCGTCGGGGAAAGCAGTGGGTCCGTACCGCTGAGGGCCGGTAGGACTGGAGAAGGATTGGAGAGGCGTATGTCCCGCAGTGGTCGTAAACACGCTGACGGATTGACTGACTGTTCTCAAACCATTGTACTCTTATTTTTTTGTAGGTGGTAGCATTTAAAGGTTTAATATTATGTCGTTTTTTTTTGCTGTAAGATCATCTCATCAGAAGGACTAAATCGTACACAGGTTTTAAAATGTTTTCTTGTTGCCACTGGAGTGTGCACCGCTTTAAGGTCGTTTCTTCAACCCCTGTCAGCCCATTCCTACGAGATTAGAGGCTTTACATTCGGCGACGAAGCTCCTCATTACATAATTCAAATTTGATTGAATGTAAACCTAATGTAATGAAGAATTTTAATAGTCGTAATAAAATAAATCGCCACAAAGTTACTATTCTTTTATTCACAGGACTTTAGGTTAAATATTCATGGTTATTTCCATCCTTTAAACATATAAATGTATATGTTTTCTATAACTAATACATAAATATTTTTACAGAGCTTTTCAGGTATTATTTAAACTATACCTACGACTTAAGAGCTGTTAATTTAAAATTCCGCTTCGGTTTGGATACATTGCAACTTTGTTACGATATAATAAAAGAGATACGTAAATAAAGAAAAGAGAGTGACGCCAAAGCTTACTAAACTTCCTTAATATGTGAGTGACGATGTGGACATGTACTTTTGTATAGACTCAGCAACGTTGCGTATATATTTATAGAAAACATATACATTGAAATGTTTAAAGAATGGAAATATACTCTAGAATATTTACCCTAAATTCATGTGAATTAAAGAATAGTAACTTTGAGATACTTCACTTATGGGTTTAAGTTTTGTGGCGATTTATTTTATTATGACTATTAAAAAATCTTCATTACGTTATTTTTACATACAATCTGATTAAAATTTTGTAATAACGAGGCCCGTGGCAGAATTTAAAGCGTGCGCCTCTAATGCCGTAGGCATGGGCTGACTGGAGTTGCGATTCCCTACGTTGAATGATCCATACGGTAGATTCCGAAAGCATATGTATATGAAACTTCCGGTTTTTACTCTTCAAGTATGCGGAACTATGTGCATCATAACCTAAAGTTAACTTGAGTTAAACTTAGTTAATAATTAGATACGACAATGCCCTAATATCACGTAA
The DNA here is from genome assembly GCA_946894095.1 of Incurvaria masculella. Taxonomy (NCBI): domain Eukaryota; kingdom Metazoa; phylum Arthropoda; class Insecta; order Lepidoptera; family Incurvariidae; genus Incurvaria; species Incurvaria masculella. The sequence goes on along the minus strand of OX335657.1, from coordinate 12,265,605 downwards.
TCAATCAATACCTATATCACAAATATTTCATTTTGGTTTTTTTTAACCTATTCAAGATGAGTTCTGATCAATAAAAACATCCCTGTTTATAGATAGACATATCACAAAACTGTTATATTATATTAATTTAACAATTGATGAATATAAGAACTGGGCGCATCCGACGTTCAACATGGCCGCGGAGGAAACGTGCCAGGCTGAGGGCAGCCAACCTAATTTTTTTATGAAGTATGTTCATAGGACTATCGAATGGTGGTATTGTCATCTTGTTACTCGATGACGTATTTTTTTTTTTTTTTCGACATTTTAAAACCGGCCAACCTCAGAACGTGCCAGGGTAGGACGAGCCAACCTACTTTTTTTTAGCTTTTCTTGATGACCTTTACCGATTGTGCTAGGTCTCATGTTGTTACTCGATGACGTTAAATTCTACCAAAAAAGTGATTTAATATTACCTACTGCACAAAACGTTCCAGGTTTGGGTCAGGCAACCTAGTATTTTTAGGAAGCCTATTCTAATCCGCACAACCACAAATGGGTCCCATGGTGTTACTCGATGACGTAGGGTTGACGACGGTCCGCTCTCGTACTAAGAGGGCACTAACCCCTTGCGCTGCGGCTAAACCGCGGTCAATTGAATGTCACACGCTCGCTTAGGCGCCGATTATTTAACTTTAAGGTGGCCCAACCCGCTCAACTCCCCATACAAACGGGGAAAGAAGATCACGCCCATATTTCTTATCAGGGATCCCAACTTTTGCTCAAAAGAGCTTTATTTGATCGAACTAGATGTCTGATGACCGTTGGCATTGTAAAATTGTGTTTGGTTTCTTAGTTATAAGGTCCGAAAGATCGAATTTTTCGCGCGTTTTATACAATAACTTTGGTGGTTTATTACGCAATGATAAAGTAAGAAAATCTTAAAAAGATTCTAGTATTATGTCTGCCTACAGATTAAGTAAAAGATTAGTCATCAGACATAGCTTATTTAATCAAGATTTATAATCTAATTGGGTTTTTGTTAGATTTTTGAATGGTTTACTTTATACAGTGCCCGCGAATGAGTTAGTCCCGCCGGGTTGGGCCACCTTAAGGTGGGACTAACTCATTCGTGAGCACGGTACAAAGCCGTGCTATTGCGCTCTGGGGCCTTCTATGTTTCAAAGAAAAAGACAGGCTCCGTGATGAGGAGGATGCAACATGTGCTCAAAGCAGATAATGCGCATAGTGTTTGATTTGGTAAGATTAATGAACATTTTAATTACAAAACTACTAATAGCTAAAAGTAAATCACGACCGCAGTCAAAAATCAAACAAAAACTAAATTGATTATAAATTTTCATGTAATAAGCTAGGTCTGATTAATTTTTAAAGATATTTTCATTTTATCTTTGAAATAAATTTTGATTTGAATTTGGAATTCCTAACCAACCAGGCCAGTTCGACAAAATTCAAATTTCTTCCATGCAGATCTATTGGTTCCAGCGCGGTGGCAGCGCAGCACACGCAAGACAAGAGAGGACATTTCTGCCATGTTCCCAAGCGCAATGTTAGCGCCACTCGGACAGTTTCCTGCAGATGTCCCTCCTCGCCGCACCTGCGCGCGCAGCTTGCACACTGCACGCGCCGAGCATCGAACCGCGACCGGTCCACTGCGCCGCCCCGCGCGCCGACACTCGCCCCATTACGTAACCACACGTCTGCGGTGATAAAGTTCACCCCCGCGGTTAATGTACGACCACAACATGATGTCCGCCGAATGAGAACTAGACTACTAAGTATTTTTAAAGCAATTTAAGATCCCACTAGCTTAATGCATGTTCTAAATTTAGTGCCGATATAGATTCGGACCCATACATTACCGATTTACTAGGTGGTAGGGATTAATTTCGGCCGGTTAGTGAATGAAAGACGGTCAGTTTGTCCACCTTTTATCTTACGTGATTTTTTTAAACGATCTCTTTGTCACCCCTGCGTACAGCCTTTGAGGTCTGACGCTGAATTGTCCAAAGTAAATTCGCGCGTTAAGGCTCCGTATGACGCTAAATCGCACTTAGCTTTGTCTTAATTTCTCAGAGAATATTGAACTAATCATGCTAAAATTGCGTTATATGAAACTTCACTTATATCCGCTTAATCTGAATGATTATTGTTCCAATAGCATAACATTGGCCCGATAGAAAAATATCGCGAAAATAGGTCGATTTTTTCACATTATGCTTTATTTCTCAGAATTGGTATTAATTACAGTGCTAGTAATCTCACATTATACTTGCATCATGATTTTCAAATTTTTGAATGATTATTGTTTCATTTGGACACAATTTTTCATTCAAAGCATCAAAAAAATGAATTTTGGACTTACGACAAAATTTCTGAGCACCGTAAAGTATCCCTTTCCCTTTCGTTCTCTTGGCGACTATCTATCGCCATTTCGGTAGCCTCAGTCCGCTGCGATGTTTCGAAGCGGGCGCACGCCTCTCCGCACGACTCTCCGCACGCGGAGATCGCTTTCGGGATCGCGACAGTAACAAAGTTCCGAACCAAATTCCTACGAGCATCAGCTGAACTTCATAGATGGCGCTGTAAAATTCTCAATAAAATGTTATTGAGGTCTAAAGCCGAAATAATTGACACTGGTTAGTAACGTTCGGTTAGCAAGATATAAATAAATAAAAATATCATAAATAAATAAAATATTTGTTATAATATAAAAAAGTGATGTTTCCAGGAACCAAACTTCGATTTGTGTGGTTCTCAACTTCGCAGCAAAAATACGACACTAAAACCATTGTGCCACGACTGTCGTTACGTAATTAAGCTAAATTCTCCTTCTCAAGCCTAGCGGGCACTACGAGTATTGGGGCGGCCGCAAATATCCGCCTCCCCATGGAACGTGCGGACGGGTCGCAACAGGACAAGTCACATGACCTTGGCAGATAGCTCGGCGGGCGGATTTTTGTAGTTTTTGTCGGCGGCACAGAATAATTAATAACATGAACAGAAGGAAAACTCCGTGAAAAGAATAAATTACATAAATAATATGTTTTGTTTTGTTGGTTCGTTTTTAGGATACCGTACCCAAAGGGTGAAAACGAAACCCTATTACTAAGCCTCCGGTGTCCGTCCGTCAGTCCGTCTGTCACAGGGCCCTAGGTAGGCAGCTGAAATGTTCACGGAGTGTGTATTTATTTTACCGCTGTAACAACAAATAGCTAAAATAAAATAATAATAAAAATTTAAAATATAATAAAATAAAGTAAATTCTATGACGAAAAGAAACTCCAATATTAATCTCGGAGGAACGGTTCAGTTCAATTTCATGTGTTGTACATGTCATGTCATGACCAAATATGTTTTCGCTATATCTGGGGAAACATTTGTCGTAGACCCATCATGCGACCACTCAAAATAAACGCTCCGACCTGATTTACCTTCCCTGTCATGTCAAAATTTGTTTTCGTTGTATCATGGGAAACACTGGTCGTAGACCCATCATGCGACCACTCAAAATAAACGCCCCGACCTGATCTAACTTCCTGTCATGTCTAAATTTGTTTTCGTTATATCATGGGAAACACTGGTAGTAGACCCATCATGCGACCACTCAAAATAAACGCCCGGACCTGATCTACCTGTCTGTCATGTCAAAATTTGTTTTCGTTATATCATGGTCAACACTCGTCGTAGACCCATCATGCGACCACTCAAAATAAACGCCCCGACCTGATCTACCTTCCTGTCATGTCAAAATTGGTTTTCGTTTTATCACGGGAAGCACTGGTCGTAGACCCATCTTGCGACCATTCAAAATAAACGCCCCGACCTGATTTACCTTCCTGTCATGTCAAAATTGGTTTTCGTTTTATCACGGGAAGCACTGGTCGTAGACCCATCATGCGACCACTCAAAATAAACGCCCCGACCTGATTTAACTTCCTGTCATGTCAAAATTTGTTTTCGTTATATCATGGGAAACACTGGTCCTAGACCCATCATGCGACCACTCAAAATAAACGCCCCGACCTGGTCTACCTGTCTGTCATGTCAAAATTTGTTTTCATTATAGCTTGGGAAACACTGGTATTAGACCCATCATGCGACCACTCAAAATAAACGCCCCGACCTGATCTAACTTCCTGTCATGTCAAAATTTGTTTTCGTTATATCATGGGAAACACTGGTAGTAGACCCATCATGCGACCACTCAAAATAAACACCCCGACCTGATCTACCTGTCTGTCATGTCAAAATTAGTTTTCGGTATATCTTGGGAAACACTGGTCGTAGACCCATTATGCGACCACTCAAAGTAAAAGTCCCGACCTGATCTACCCGTCTGTCATGTCAAAATTTGTTTTCGTTACATCATGGAAAACACTGGTCGTAGACCCATCATGCGACCACTCAAAATAAACGCCTCGACCTAATCTACCTGTCTGTCATGTCAATTTTTTTTTTGTTATATCATGAGAAACACTGGTCTTAGACCCATCATGCGACCACTCAAAATAAACGCCCCGACCTGATCTACCTGTCTGTCATGTCAAAATTGGTTTTCGTTATATCATGGGAAACACTGATCGTAGACCCATCAAGCGACCACTCAATATAAACGCCCCGACCTGATCTACCTGTCTGTCATGTCAAAATTTATTTTCGTTATATCATTGGAAACACTGGTCGTAGACTAGCGATAGGCGATTGCGAATAAAAACAAGCGAATTATTCGATTGTTCCCGTTATTCGATTCATTCGAATACAAATCTACATTATTCGATTGTTGCACAGCGCTGCTCTGTGGCGCTACAGCGGAGCGGACGAGCGTCCAAATATTATAAGACACTTCGGCGCGGCGCGACCGCGCGACTGACGCGAGTGAACGAGATACAATCGACGAGCGCGCATAGGGTTCCGTTTTCGACATCAACAAAGACGAACAACGACGACAACGTCGCCAACGTCGAACAAAAGATGTTCAAACGACAAAAGACGCGGCACTCGCTGCCGCGGCAAATAGCAGCTAAATAGAGGATACTGCGTTCCAGGCGACCACAGAAGAGCAAATTGAACTAAAAAAACGGGCCAAGTGCGAGTCGGACTCGCACACGGGACTCGCGCACGCGCACTCGTACCATCAACACCAAAAATCACGTTTCTTTTGTATTAACCCCTTTAACTTTTATATATTTTTTTTATTTACCTATGTGTTATTATAGCGGCAAAATAAATACACACTCTGTGAAAATTTCAGCTGCCTACCTATTACGGTTCATGAGATAGAGCCCTGTGACAGACGGACGGACGGACGGACGGACGGACGGACGGACGGAAAGCAGAGGCTTAGTAATAGGGTTCCGTTTTCACCCTTTGGGTACGGAACCCTAAAAAGTGTCGACACTACTTGTCACATTCCTTGGAATAAGCGACGTAGGTACCTGCTTAGTACAAAAAAGTAAATTTACTTCACTTGTGCCGCGGGAGGAATTTGGCCTTTGTTTCGGCTCTCACTACTAATGAAGAATGACGTAACGACCATCAGGTTTATTGAAAAATAATTCTTATTATTATCAGTTTACCTATCAATTTGGGAGACAAAAAAATAGATTTTTCTCCGTTTTCATCACTGCGCTACGGGGCGCTATGAACGGCGATATAATGTTGTAAGTCGCGTGGCGTAATTTTTTGCGCGCTCGTTGTATGGAAAATTTTTCTCAATCGTCTCACGTTTATCCTTTTTAAAAGTGTTATTTTACTTTTTATTATTTTGTTTTATTTTACGTTTATACTTTTTAAAATTGTTTCTCAGGTAAAAACTTTTACCAAAACCTATTATTATGTAATATTTTTTTATATGTGTAAATCAATTAAGTCTAACCCACGCTATAATTATATACTATACACCATTAACAATAAAAAGTAAAAAAACAGAAAAAAAAGTTTTGTAACTTACAGGATTCGAACCGACACCCCCATCGAACAATAACTGTAGATAAGACGTCTCACGCGCTACACCAACGAGCTACTGACGATCGATGTGAAAATAGTAAATCCTTTCATAAAGTAGAGATCTCACGAAATGGTGGCTGTTTTCTAGCAGCAATGTGAATAATATGGCGGGTGATCTCGAGCCTTGTGATTGGTTGTATGATCATTGACGACTTGCCGCGGGATCGATACAACTTTCACGAAGTTCCCGCGACGGCGTATAGGTGTCGCTCTAACAATATCTCATTTCAGTTTTGTCCTAAGATTCACGGCGCCACTGCTGTTTCGGCGTCTAGCGGAGCGGTGGGGGGGAAATCGGGAATTTGTCTATCTTCATACGCAGCCTTAAACACCCCTAGAAATTACATTTCCAAAGGCTTATGAAGTATGTATATTGTTATCTACGAAGGCAAAGCGCAATTACAAATCCGAAGCGCGAAAAGCACTTGCCCTTAACCGAACTTGGGCAACAGATGGCGCGACTTTCCTAATTCCACGGCCAGTGTTAATTTTCGTGTTTCACCTCTAGCGGCACCCCACGCGCTCAACAATTTTAACCTAATACAAGACGCCATAGTTGCGATGTTTCGCAACGTTCGTATACCTAACTTACCCTTACCTTGCTCAATAACTCCTTAGCTGTTTCGCAGGGATTACAAAGACTATCATTGTTATTAATGAGGGCGATGTTGTGAATACACTGCAATTCGAAACGATGTCATTGCTCGTCTGCCAAGCTGCCGCTCAGTTTCGCCAGAGTATGTGTAATTGAACACCCGTGCATTCAATATTGTCCCCAGAATGTTTGGGCGAACAAAGCGAGGTCCCGGTTTAGTGATAGTTTTGCGAATGAGTATAATTTTTCGTATCATGAGTTGTTTGTTGAAATTATACCACGTGTCCATAACTATTGAATGAGACTTGGGTTCACTAGAACGGGTGGCGAGAATGTTTGTATATTGACATTATTGCAATCTGAAGCAAGGACACAGAAAGAATGAAAACTGGTCGCGCAGGGACACACGAGTGGCCCGTGGGCTAGTGGCAACGCATTTTGTTATCTTGTGCCGAGGCCATCTCGGTTCGACACCGATATTATGCATCTCTTTCTTATCCCAGATAGTCCCCTCAAACTTTATCAGTCGTATTCAGCGAGAACCTGTCAAAACTTAGTCCGAGATTAGCACCGGACTAACCATACAAAAACCGGTTTAGTCCGGCGTATTAAAATTAGTCCGCCCACTCTGAATACGGCTGTGTTTTTCTTCCCTGCATACGAATAACTTAGTGAAGAACAACCCGCAAATAATCTTCGTTGGTTTATTGTTCATGATTTTTTCTTCCACATGTATGCTTTAATAATATAATAATAATAAATAAAAAAAGCCTTTATTGTGTAATCTAACATTTATCTAATTCTATTTAACAATTTAACTTTTTAAACTAATTACATGTATCGGCTACAGGTTTTTCTTTTACAGCTTGTCCTCCGACAAAGGCCTCCTCTAAAGCTTTCCATTTTGTCCTGTCCTTTGCATTGTGTGTCCATTCTAGGCCATCTTTTGAATTTCGTCTTCCCAACGTTTAATTTGAAAAAATATAAAGAAAAGAATATAGATCCTGCTATAATTATATACTTGGAAATAAATACCCAAATGCTAGTGGCAAACTCTGATCTCCTTTTATAGTGAATAAAATATTGTTGAAGCTGCAATTATTCGCCGTGCTCAAATAAAGGGAAGGTTATGGCATGGCACCTAGTTCCTTCGTAAATCTGGGTGATGAGCTCATAGAATATTTCAAAAGTTACATCCCTGTACCACACCTACGTTATGTCTTTAGCGTTTTCTTCCCCGGTCGTTCGGAAAAGTTCGCCAAACAGCCCGCCGAGTGAAATGAATAAACATATCCTCCGATGAAATAACCGAGGTCTCCAATTGCACAGAAACGTACGTCGATAGCTTTGAAATGAGCGAACTCTTGTGTTGGCTGCAGTCCGTAATCCGTGTCTTGACCGGTTATTCTGAACTTGATGTAAAGGGAACCTGCTCTATTTGCATACCTCGCTCCTGCTCTAATAGAGCTAGCAGGTACTAGCAAGCGTTGATAGAGATCGCCAAGCTTCCACAGCATCTACATACTATCGCATTATAAATACATGTACACACTACCATTATGTAAATGTGAAGCTGGACAACCTACTGGGCGAGGCATAATCGGGCAGAATATTTTGTTATGTATTAACTGACTGCACCTCCTCTATAGAAATTATAGATAGCTAGCTGCGGTCCCCGGCCCCGCTCGGGATGAAGTAAATTTGAACAGAAGTCCGGCTAAACAAAAATAATCCGTTCAGACGTGAAGGCGTGATAAACCAACAGACTATAAAGATATTTTTCCCGTTTGTTTATTTCGTCGAATGGTATACCGCCGTTGAAGGCACGCTCACAAATACCCGACTTGTTAAATTCATTATTCTTCACCGCCTTGATGTGCTCTGATAGCCTTGTTTGAACGCTCCGCTTGGTTTGCCCGATGTATCTCCAACAAAGAATTGTGTGTGCACACTCGGTGACTGTTGTGGTATCTTGTCTTTGACCGACCTCAGTATTGAAGCGATCTTAGCCGTACCCCGGTAAAGCCATAGGCTTGTTTGCCGAGGAGACTGTTGTTGTGTTTTGTCCATGACCTCAGTATTGAAGCGATCTTAGGCAAACCGGAGTTTAAAGCCACTGGTTTAAACCTCGCCTATACGCCTTTCGGTACGCCTTTACGATTAAAAAATATTCATCATCTTGTCACACTATACATAGGAGTACACACGAGTCGTATTCACTACGTATAATATTCACAACGTATAATAGTATTTTTTTCCAAAAAATGAAAACCATGCATATCGTATAATATTCACAACGTATAATGTTATACGTTGTGCATGAATAAAGTTTAAAAATAAAATCAACTCTTTGCATCATGCAGAACGTATAATAGTCACAACGTATAATATTCCTAACATGAATTCACAAAAAAAGAAAACCATGCAGAACGTATAATATGCCAAGAAGCACTGCATAAAGCGTCCTAATAACGATACATTTAAGGCTGAAATTGCTACGAATCAATATTTGCTACAATTTCGATAGGCCACCTTAAGCTAATTGAGACGGTCGAAACGTCACGTGCGAGTATACGCTTTAAATTAATACACATAAGGGCGCTTATCGTATGAAAAGTTTTTGGATTATATGATATGCATGGTTTTCTTTTTTGTTAAGGTGGCCCAACCCGCGCATCTCCCCATACAAAAGGGGAAAGAAGATCACGCCCATATTTCTAGTCAGAGATCCAAAATTTTGCTCAAAATAGCTTTATTTGATCGAACTAGATGTCTGATGACCATTGGCATTGTAAAATTGTGTTTGGTTTCTAAGTTATAAGGTCCGAAAGTTCGAATTTTTCGCGCGTTTTATACGATAACTTTGGAGGTGGTTTACGCAATGATAAAGTAAGAACATTGTAAAAAGATTAGTCATCAGACATAGCTTATTTAATCAAGATTTATGATGTATTTGTTTTTTGTTAGATTTTTGACTACACAGCGGTCGTGGTTTACTTTTAGCTATAAGTCGTTTTGAAATTAAAATTTTCGTAAATCTTACCAAATCATACACTATGCACATTGTCTTTTTTGTGGACATGTTGCATCTTCCTCATCACGGAGCCTGTCTTATTCTTTGAAACAGAGAAGGTCCCAGAGCGCAACAGCACGGTTTTGTACTGTGCCCGCGAATGAGTTAGGCCCGCCGGGTTGGGCCGCCTTAAATAAAGATCATAATATTATACGTTGTGACTATTATACGTTATGCATGGAGAAATAAGTAATTTTATTTTTTAAACTTCTTCATGCACTACGTATAAAATTATACGATCTGCCGATTATACGTTGTGCATGGTTTTAAAATTTTGTTAAAATATGACATTATACGATCTGCATATTAGACGTTCTGCCGTTCCCCCGTGACACACGACACATAAGTGCGGAATCGCGCACCACGAAACTGCATGTTTTCAAAACATTATGTACAGCAACGGTATAAACCTGAAAACTTTATCCATCTTACAATTCACCCTTTATGTCCTCCCCTCCCGTGCCTTTAGATATTATCACTTTCGCGCTCCCCAATGGGACCTACCCACCGACCACTTCAAAGCCCCCCTGAAACCTGCATCTGAAAAAAGGGCATGTACTAAGGCGCGTACTTCGCACACCCAACGTCTCCTCGCGCCATAAAGATCCGACTCCATCCGCTCATTACGCGAAGCCGAGGGTCGGGACAAAGCGCTAAATCCCCTGGATGTCGGTTGTCGCCAGCGTAAAACTGCACGGCACACTCGCGCGTCGTGCGGCCGCGGAGGTGGTGTACATACGCGGTATGCGCGAGTGGTGGTGAGTGCAGGCGGTGCGGAGTACTCGCGGAGAGCATGCAAATAGAAATGCGGCGGTACGGTCAGCACACGGTGGAAGTTCCGGAGCGAACGAAAATCGTTATGTTCTCCCGAGACGTCGAAATGGAGTGGATTGGCCATCAATCTAGAATAACGCGGTAGTTTGGACTTCTATTTGTATGCGGTGCATGCAGCAGTTTCTACTCTGTGAGTTTTCCAATACTTAAGAATGTCAAATGGCGACAAGAAATACGTAAAACCACTCGAATATGATGCACGCTCGGCACTCCTACTTCAGAAAATGGGATAGTGCTTTAGCTAGATTTTTTAGCGAGATTGATCCCATGATAATGACAACAATAAACAACAATTCCCTAGGTCATTAGCAAGCATTTCTACCCTCCGACATAATCCAAGCGTGCCCCAAGAAATTCATTGCTGATCCAGAGCTCTGCTCAGTGCACCCTCCTAACCTAGCTTTAGAGAAGACTACATTACATGCCCCAGCATTGAAGAAGAAACAGGTAGAACCCACCGTCTGCTGAGTGACACATTTGTTCAGAATATTGTTTGGGTGTTATCGTAGAGCGGCTTGAAGTGCACAGAGGGGAGGCCAACCGCCATCGTTCAAATTATCTGCCGATGCCTGTATACCAGTAAAAAAACATTGCGCGCTGTGCTGCCGGTTCCAGATGCCCGGACTCCGGGGAGAGATCGGCTCCACGAAAATGTATCCGTCGGCTAATGCACATAAAGTTTCACGTCGCTAACTGAGCTAAGACCGTTCGCTCTATCCCGAGCGAGTCGTTCCCAGACGGCACGGAACTGTTGTAGTGTAGGCGAACTTTCTGCGGCGACCGTGCTGGGAAATATACGACGCGGTATTCTGGTGTAGGCGGAGTTGCGCCGGCTGTATGAATATGGAGATGTATGCGAAAAGTTCGCCTCGGCGAGGTGTAGCTGCGAGTACGTGCAGCCTGTAACCACTCCCAGCTAGAGCGCGTTTCGGTTTTCTTGTTGTAACGGTGGCCTTTGTTAGTGCCTGTTCCAATGTAGTAACAGTGGACATTTTCTTCGACAAAACTTTTCTCTACGTTATCAAAACAACCTTTGATAATATTGTCACGATCAGTTGCATACGGCATGGTTCATATTAATATAGTAAATTTACCTGTATATGTCTCCTTTCATCAATTATAAATACCGTTACAGTAATCAGTAATGTTACAATAAATGAGATTAAATTATTTACACCAACATGTACTTTTTACGGGTTAAGATGGTAAATAATTTCGCCAGGTGAATAGCAGGTGAACATGGCACATTAGTGATTTAATTCTGACGTTTAGTTGCATTTCGTACCATGCCAACTGGTTTTCAGTTCACTGCATCCTTATAACACGTCGTCGTTTGACCGTAATCATGGTACGAAATGCAACTAAACGTCAGATTTAATCACGTGCTTGCCTGGTTACCAGCTATTCACCCGTTTAGTTAACCCAGGTAGTTAAAATTCGTATGTCTGTAACGAGTAGAGAGTACAAACCATCGAAGTTTCTTGCCAGCTCTTCATCGCTTTGGTTGCTGAACTATCTAATTATTTAATATGAAAAATCTGAGTAAAGTACTGCCTCTGGAAGATGAATAAACAATAAACAAAATCTTGTACCTAAAAACGAGTCTGATCGAGTTTGCCAGATACCTCGGAGTTGGTCCTCTCTTGGCTTCGTGCCTTTTTGAGTCCCTCGCGGGATATGTAATTACAAGTGTTTTTAATACCATATGCCGAGCCTCAATTAGGGTAGCTTGAAAATTCTACTAAGCCAAGGTTGTTTCGAAAGTATAACGCCGAGTTTAGCATTGAAATATTTCGTGTACATAACAGCAACAACATTATGCCACTAGACTCTGTGTCGGGCTAGTGTGAGTAATGTAGTGTAAGTAAAAGTATAGCATAGTGTAACTGAGATGCAGTATTTGGTGCGAAGCGTTGATCTGCGTAGCAGGTGCCAGCTGCAAGCGCCAAGTGTCGGGCGAACAGCTCATCTGGCTTCAGACATGCTTCCCTTTTCACCGATTGACCAGACTGGGTGACGTCCCTGTAGAAGTGCCACGTATTCCGAAAGGTCTCATGAAATTATTTCTCTTAATCGATCTTAGAATGGTACTCAACATGCGAATGGACATTTTCGAGGATACTCGATTTACGAATCATTCGCTAAAATGAACTAAGATTATTCAAAGAACTGTTTAAATACTTTCGATGATACAATTGTAACTAAAACTAAGCACGAAATGGATTTAATCTGACATAAAAAAGGAAGGCGGACATGGCACACGCAAATATAGTCACAGGTTTGTGTTGGTGGGAACTGACTTGGCAATCCTATTTCGGGATAACATTAACGCGCGGCGGGACGGCGCGGTGATTGTTGGGTTGTGCGGCACGGCTGCCTTCTATAGGATATATGGATCCAAACGGCGGCAGCGGCAATGCGTCACGTCCACATGACACTTTACCTTCCTCTTGTCTTCTGTGGTTTATTTCTAGATAACGCGGTCGTTATACATGTTTTAAAAAACTCACGGCTTTTCACTTGGCGGGAGGAGACTTTCTCTGACATTTTGAGCTGATCATTCATCGCGCAGCTGCTATGCCCGACCGCTGCAGCCGACTGACAGCTAGGCTCGCCGTTGTCGTAGATTGTAGCTGTGGGTGCGGAAAGTTGCAGAATTTGCTTGGGCTGCTTTCCTTCAGACGATAGGGACAACGGTAAATAGGCTGAATGGTCAGCTCGAAATGTCGGAGAAAGTCTCCTCCCGCCGCGTGAAAAGCCGTTAGTTTTTTCAAAAATGGAACACGTTCGTCAGGAAAGAGTGTTGCAGACGAAATATGTTCATAGGACGACGTGGTTCCGTTTGCCCTTCGTTCCGCATCGAGCCGAGCCATGTGGCCGAGCCGCGGTGGCAGGTACCGCGGCGGCTGCGGCTGCGGCGGCGGTAGCGGCGGCGGTCGCTGGCGGAATGCGCGAGCGGGTTATTTCAGGCCCGGCGGCACCGCACACTTGGCACGGGCAGCGGCAGTCACTGTCAACTGGGCAGGACTTACCGGCGGCGGTGTTGCGTGCCTAGACTCCGTCCTGGCGCTCCGTCCGATTCGCGATTCGGCGTTCGAGAATGGAGGCTAAACAAGCCGGGGCGCGGTCGGGATGTGTGGCCGTTGTGACTGATATCATGACAGAAGGTGCACTTAGCTATCCATGTTCAATTCCATTAATCCATTTGTGTGGATATGTGGACCAGCAAAACGTTTCACTTCCAGAGCCTCTTATTCGGATCTGGGGAAAAAAGCTTTTGATATGTGTCAAGGCACATTGCAGCTGGATTATTCTTAGGTCTGCTTTAACTAGTAGCGATGTCTATTATAGCAGTATTCACATTCATATTTAACTCTTACGTTCTGTCATCTCACGTTCTGTCTCAACATGGCCAATGACCAACAATGGTAGCCAAAGGGATTAACGCAAATATAGCCGGGAAAACGTCTTTAGCTGTCGACCATACCACAGTCCAGTTTAAACCAGTATTATAACGTGCCATCTATGGCACTGTTTTCGTAGAAAAAAAATTACTTATGCCGGGCATCTAATTTCGTGGAAGTGCTGCTATTGCACACTGGCTGGAATGTGTACGGGTCCATCGGCTAATTGAAGTACCAGACGTACACTCAGCGTTGCCGATCGCTCCCCGATTCCCCGAACTGTGGGGAATTTCAGCTCTTGGCGGGGAAATTGGTGGTGAACAAGCGTCGTGGATTTTGCGGGGAACTGTCAAATTTTCGGGGAATTCAGTCGATGCTGTTTTTGTATGGTAACTCCCAATCTTTTCGGAATACAAATCTACCCAATTTCGGCTCCATGAGATTTTTGCTAATCGGGCCAAGTTTTGTTTTCGTCTTCTCCCGTTAGTTCTTTATTTATCTTTTTTAGTTTTGTTTGCTTGATATGTATATCATCTACTAGCTATGCGCTGAACTGTCCGTGTAAAAATAATAATAATAGGAAAAACAATGATTATTATTATTATTTTGTTATTTCGATATATTTTTTTTTATCTATTGGTCTAAGTTTGATTTGTATTATTTGATAATTTGTATGTGTGATTGTTCGAATTCAAAATAATAAAAAAAAAAGGATTTTCGACGACCATCGGCTACTTGACATATTTTTGCTCTTTCGATATTTTCAATGAAAACTAACGTATTTCGCGGAATCCTAAGAACATTTTTGGGGAATTTGAGGAGTTGTAATTGGCAACGCGGCGAACACTTCGAGCATATGAACGTTACAGTAATGGCCGAAGTTGAGATTCGGCTCGCGTTGCGCTCATATTCGCCGTCCGCAGCAGATCCGGTGTGAGAAACCACGCGATAATGCGCTACCAGGAATCGGACAACGCACCGGTGTTAGGTTAGGTTAGGGCACTCAACGCAATCTGAGGCTCAATCTTAATGGCTCCTCTTTGTGAGCTCGAAATGGACCTCGCCTCGGAGCGGTCTCCGGTGACATTATGCGCTGGTTAGTGTGCGCAGGCGGGCTTTGGTTCGATTGGTATTTTCAATTGAATGAGAAACTTTGCGGGAGTGCTGTGTCGGGGACGATGTGCGAGTTGATTTACCATTGTAACGCCCCTTGATTTTCTCGAGTTCCAACGATACTTAGGTGTACATAAGAACTGCACAGGACCCTGTTAGGGGGCGTCCATAAATTACGTGAGATGATTAAGGCGGGGAGGGGGTCGAGTCAAATCTCATCTAATCTCACGTTGGGGAGAGAGGGGGTCTCAACAAATATCAGGCAATTTTTTCTCTGATTGAAACAAAAAAAATATTAATGTTTTTTTCTTTTTACAATAACAATCCAACGCGTTTACGTAAGAAATCCACATTCACGTGAGATTGGGGGATGGGGGAGGGGGTTGAATACAATCTCGCGACATCTCACCAAGGGGGGAGGGAGGGACAGAACGCCCCCTTACTTATTCTGTGACAGGACGAATCATACTACCTATCATTTATCATAGTGCAACGAACATTCGCGTTCCGAATTCGTAAGCGAACTATCAGTGCATTAATCACTAATGTTATAGATTAAAGAGGAATGTATAGATAGCTTTTTTTATAAAAATCCGAAAACGCCAAAAACACCTCGCCTCGCGAAACCAAGCTCAGCGAGGCGCCATGCCAGCGCATTTGCGGACTATGGCTGAGCCATAAGAGCAAAGACTCCCAGGTTATAGGTATGAGGAAAGGCATCCGCCGGTAGACAGTTCCATATCCTGGCGGTGCGGCAGTTTGAGAAACGGTTCGATCTCAAAGCCTAATGTCAACCACAAGGGGGTGGTGTGATTCTCTGCAGCGGGTGCTCCGGATATAGGTAGGATGGGAAGGAATGGGGATGCAAGTTCCACAGAGTGCTAACGTCGAAACAGCTAACGTCATACATCTTAAAAAACTCGCCGAAAACTGCTTATTTTCGCTGGTAAATTTCTAACCAGCGTCATCTCCCGCCACTGCCTGAACTAGTTACACCGTCATTAAACTAAGCTTGTTTCAAAATGTTGCCTAGGTAGGCGTGATGGAAACATTTCAACTATAAATTAAGTAACATAAATATCATCGTTATTTAGTTTCTATTTAATCATTGGTTTATATTTAATGCTTTCTGAAATGTGAACTGCAACGCCACCTGCGGACTTTTATTGTCCCTATTCAACACTGGTATGACGTGAGCAATCTATCCCTTCCTCTTTAATCTATGCTAATGGCTGCGGGTCGCTTTCATAAAGTCCAAAAAGCATAAGGTCCAAAACCTAGAACTTCCAAAAGTATGTAATTTTCGTGTGTATTATAAAATGCATGTAATATAACCTAACCTAACTAAATTAAAAATATCCGTATTCATAAGTGTTTTGACAAACATACTTGTTTGTCAAGAGTATGGGTTTTGGACACTGTTTTTTATGATGCGTCCCCATGGCTACGCTGCCGCTATATAGCTGGCTTCCTCACTCGACGAATGGATTCGAATCGAACGTCAAACACTAGCACATCGCGAGGAGATTATGGCCCAATGCTAAAGAGTAGGCGAGCCGTAAGCGTATGGCGCCTCTCGCCTCCGACGAAAGGTCGCGCTCTGCGCCGGGCGACCTTCGAATGGGAACCATAGAGCACGAGGCAACGGACTAAAACGGCTCGCGCCCATTCATTCGCGCACCTGAAATAGCCGCATTGAGCGCCTAATAGAATTACAATGGAAACCTGAAAGAAGGTGTTATTTTTGTAGAGCGGCAGGCGTCAGAGGTCGACGGTGTTCTCGTGGAATCGCAGTGTTGTGCGTTATTTTAGGGTTTTTGGCTATACAAGAGGATGGAGTTAAAAATATGCGGCCTTTGATCTACCTGCCAATCTCTGCGAGGAGCGATAGCGGGCCCATTTCTGCCTTTGAGGCTGGCCGTGGTTCGAAATCCACGTAACATCTTCCGGCTTGATGGTCGAAGAATCAATGAACATTTTTCGTGTTTTTAATCCAGTTCAATGAAGGCGTGCAATGTAGGTAATTCTGGCATGGCAACCAGTTCCCATAAGGTATGCTTGGCTACATTTATGATAGTACGTGTGGTAGTCCAGGTCCATAAAAACCCGGCCAAGTCGTAAAAGATTTAACAACTAAAATCACGTTTTTTTTTTCATATTTTAATTTTTTCATTTTCATTTTTTTTTTATTTTAAATAATTGTTGTTAAAGCGGCAACATAAATACACACTCTGAAAATTTCAGCTGCCTACTTATTACAGTTCATGAGATACAGCCCTGTGACAGACGGACGGACGGATGGACAGATGGACAAGATGGACGGACGGACGGACGGACAGCGGAGGCTTAGTAAACGGACAGCGGAGGCTTAGCAATAGGGTTCCGTTGGCACCCTTTGGGTACGGAACCCTCAAAACCATCCTGGAATGAGCAATCACCCCTCAACTTTCGGTGCGCGAGCACTCAAAACGACAAAGATTTTGAGTGGAGTAGATTCACTCAAACTTGCTAAGGGTTGCAAATTATTGGATTAAAGCCCCTAAGTACTTCGCTAATGCGAAATACCGGTCGACTGACATTTTTAAATGTGTAAGACCAAGTGATTTATTATGGTTTCGTACACAAACGGGTGCCCACGAAACCCTGTTACTAAACGTCGGCTGTCCGTCCTCCTGTCAGGGGTCGTATCCTATGAACTGTAATAGGTAGACAGCTGAAAGTTTCACCATGTGTGTATTTCTATTGCCGCTGTAACAACAAATCATAGTTAAAAACAAATGAACTAAAGGGGGTAAACTAACTAACACAAGAAACGTGATTGATGAGCGGCTCGTAGCCTAGTGGCGCGGGGACTGGCCTAGCGTAATAGATACCTGGGTTCAATACCGACATGCACCACTGTCTTTCTCTTTCCGAGTTCGATAAGTGCAATTCGTTACGAATGCGAGCTGCTCCATGGTTCGGAAAACTGTAGGTCCCCTTCCCCTACTAGGTGGTAGGGTTTATGCCCGCCCGGGTGGGTACCATCGCATTGGATGAAAAGATGGTCGAAGCGGCAATGAAAAATTGTCCGTGTTTTCCATCCAGTTTAATGTAGCCGTGCTCATAAAGGGAAGGTCCTGGCATGGCACCAAATTCCTTTGGGAATGTGGTGTATTGGGCTAATATCATAACGGTAGTTGTGTGGTATTAGCCATCCATGTCAGGTCGCATTAAAAAAAAAAGTTAAATATTGTACGATGGTACGGAATCCTTCGCGTGCAAGTCCGACTCGCACGCGGCCGGTTATTCTCAAGTTATACACACTAATTCCAGATTCAGAGTAAATGTCTTTTGGTACTATGGTCTTATTATGAAAACCCCGGGTGTCGCAGCTTCTTTCTAAAAAACTTTATCAAACGTAACACTCAAACTGAATCAGATTTGGGCCTTCGGTCCAGTCTTGGCGTTCCTGTGTGCGTCGCAAGTTGCAAAATGTCCGTGCTCGCCCTGCCGCATGCCGGTCTGCAATTTTCAACGCTTCCGGGAGCAACGTGATCGAAAATCATTGAACTGGACGTAAAAGGGATATACGCTGTGTCAACCGCTTTTTCGCCTGGTCGACTTCGGAAATTCATTGACTGTGTTAGACTTGATCCACTTTGCGTTACCTAGAATAGAAAAAAAACCGCCGTATCTATGCATTTTGGTCGCTACATTTTTATGTTTATAGAGATGGTGAAACAGTCACAAAATTACAACAATAACCAAATTACCTCCTAAGATAAATACACACACTACATTAACACATTTATGCTAATAAAGGGTTCTCAAGTACATTGGCCTTGTTCGGTCACTTTTTGTGTGTGAACAAACATTCAAAAATCTAAGAATAGCGATTGTCCTACAGTGTGGAGCCTTCAGTGGCAATACCAAATACAATCGGAACCACTGCATGTCTTACCGTGCATGTGGTAAGAGCCGATTAAGGGATTCGTCGTTCGTGGTTAAGATACCATGTTAACTGCAGGTCCCCTTCCTTACTTACTAGGTGGCAGGATTAATCCCGCCCAGGTTGGTACCATTGCATTGAATGAACGATGATCGAAGGGGCAATGAAAATGTCCGCGTTTTCCATTCAGCTCAATGTTGCTGGGTAATAAAAGAAAGGTCCTGGCATGACCCCTAGTGCCCATGAGGTGTGTTGAGTTAATATCATGACAGTAGGTGAACTATTAGCCATCTATGACTGTGACTGGCACTGCATATAAATATACCCTGCTACTAATAATCCCAGATCATCGTCTGAATAGTTATACAATGTTTTGTCCCTTTCTATCGAATTAGAAACTGCCTGTCAATGCAAAGGACAAAACATTGTATAACTATTCAGCTGATGATCTAGGTTTATTAGTAACAGGGCTAAAATATAAATACTGCAACTGGCCACCATTCTCAATACCACATGGAATCTCTGTGCGGAAGTCCAGAGGGGTTACCATGGTAAATTAACTCGCCGGGTGAACATGCAAATGAGTGATTAAATCAGAAGTTTAGATGCATTTCGTACTATGCTCACTATCAAACGACGCTTTATTTGGCTAACCCCTGTTTTCACCGCCTCCAGTCCGATAAATCCGATAAAAACTTTCGGTTACATGGCATATTTGTATGGTGTAACCGAAAAGTAACTTTGGGATTTCTGTAGTTGAAAGGTGTTGGCAACCGGCGTATATTGTGTAACCGGAAGGTAACATTGGGATTTTTCTAGCCGGAGGTGGTGGAAACAGGCGTAAGTGAACTGAAACTTACCATTTAGCACGGCACGAAATGCAACTAGATATCAGATTTAATAACTCACTTGCTGGTTCACTTGGCGAGTTAATTTACCACGGTAACCCCCCAGGATGAACGATACCAACTCGAACGAAATTTTGCTTGTGAAAACTAAAAATTATCGTACCGAACCTGATCAAAAAAGTACACGGCAATTCAAGTAATTTCTGCTCATCGTACTTCGATCAAAATATGTATGCTCGACGCCTACATTACCCGCTGCTGTACATATGTATAGTGTGCATGCTACATTTTCTTATTTTTAGGGTTGCGTACCCAAAGGGTGCCAACGGAACCCTATTACTAAGCCTCCGCTGTCCGTCCGTCCGCCTGTCTCAGGGCTGTATCTCGTGAACCGTAATAGGTAGGTAGCTGAAATTTTCACAGAAAATTTATTTATTTTGCCGCTGTAAAAACAAATAGGTAAAATTAAAAAAATATAAAAATTAAAGGGGCACCCCTACAAAAAACGTGATTCTCTGTGTTAAATATTGTACGATGGTACGGAACCCTTCGTGTGCCAGTCCGACACTTTTTATGCTTCTCGGCGTCACCCGATAAAATTATTAACCCGGGCCTGGCCTCTCCCCGTCTCCCCCCCGCCTCCCCCGCCGGCTACACCCCCGAGGGGCTGACTCGGCAACCCCCAGCAACCCCCGCGATATTTTTGCGTCGGCGGCGCTAGGCGTGAAAATCATACGATGGTACGGTCCCTCATTCTATTTGACATCTAAACCATTGTTTAAACGTTTAGGGAAATTTGTTTCTCGTACGTTTTCGCTAGGGTCAACAGAGAGGACAGATGGAATCAGAAAAGTCCTGTACCATTGGATAGAACATCTGAGTAGAAATGCCTCTAGGCGCTTATGGACAAAGTGTGCGTATAATCATATAGCAAGCTGGCCGGGCGTCGAATGCCACAGAGTGCGACATCGCCACCGCGCCCGAATGTGCTCTGAAATGCGTTCGAAAAATCAGTTCCCACTTCCCACCAACATAAACCCTCCAATATATCTGCGACTAATGCGTGTGGCATCAGTCTCATAGATGGCACATCTCCCTTTTTGTTAGGAGTGATATAATAAAAATCGAACGGGGCCCGAATCCGCAAAACACATCTCCTCGTTAAGAGGTGTGTCATTGTTGCTATGTTGCAACACGACAGCAACCAAAGGTTTCCCAGTGTATGGAGCTGCGTAGACAATGCGCCTCGCGTTGCGTTATACTTGCTCCATCGCTGGTGCCTAAATCAACGTCACACCGTATGATTTCGTGTAAATTTAGAACCAACATGATCCTGCTTCTTTTGAAACCTCTACGTTGAAGTTTTCATCTGATGCATTTTTAGGGTTCCGTTCCCAAAGGGTGTAAACGGAACCCTATTACTAAGCCTCCGCTGTCCTTCCGTCCGTCCGTCCGTCTATCACAGGGCTGTATCTCATGAACCGTACTAGGTAGGCAGCTGAAATTTTCACGGAGTGTATTTATTTTGCCGCTATAACAACAAATAGGTAAAATAAAAAAATAATAAAAATTAAAGGGGGGGTCCCATACAAAAAACTTAATTTTTTTGTGTTAAATCTTGTTCGATGGTACGGAACCCTTCGTGTGCGAGTCCGACTCGCACTTGACCGGTTTTTTATTAGTGGTTCAAGCACGAGCGTCGAGCGGTGTTAACGGACACCCGGGTCGAGACCTCACGGCTTTCAACATCAATGCATCAAAGCGTGTCGCTATCAGAGATAGTGCGTAACTTTCCAATTCACCCCGGCACGGCATCACCGGTCAAACGCATGTAAATGACCCAGGCAGTTCGGTCGTCTAGACGCGAGAACGGGGCTAGGCTTCGGCGGCGCGTAGCTAGCTGCAGCCATCCGCCACCGTCACCGTCCGAGGCGAACGGGTCTGCCGGGCGAGTCAATGCCCACGCCGCCAGTAAACACGTCTGTCCGTCCGTCGGTGTAGGCGCGCGCACGCACACGGGCGTCCGCGCACACAACGCACACAACACAGGTGCGCACTAACCTTGGTTGCATGCACTGTGCCTGCCGCCTGTGCGACTGTGTGCGTGCGCCGACAGCAGCGTTCGCCACGAGAGTGGTTTTATTATGTCTGCCGTGTCGGATTTTTCGTGTATAGGGTTTCTCGACGACGACGTGCACAATTTTTAGGGTTCCGTACCAAATGGTGAACACGGAACCCTATTACTATGCCTCCGCTGTCCGTCCATCCGTCCGTCCGTTTGTCCGTCTGTCACAGGGCTGTATCTCATCAACCGTAATATGCAGCTGAAATTGTCACAGAGTGTGTATTTATTTTGCCGCTGTAACAGCAAATAGGTAAAATACAAAAATAATAAAAATTAAAGGGGGGTACAAAAAATTCAAAAAACCTGATTTTTTTGTGTTAAATCTTGTATGATGGTACGGAACCCTTCGTGTGCGAGTCCGACTCGCACTTGGTCGGTTTTTGTTTCGGTCTTACATAGTCCTTTGTGTAGTTAATTTTGTAGCTGCATTACTCTCGGATTTCAAAACAGTCCCAAAGGTTCATAACCCAAATGAGAAATCGATCGTATGTATGTATGTGTGTTGCATGTATGTATGTATTATGTTGGTCACTGCATAACATTGCAAAAGCTATCGGGGTCTAGAAATGCCACATGACAGCTTTCGTTCGCCGGACCGCCCACGAACGGGCTAGACCAGCCACTCTGTTGGCAGACAGCTATATGTATAGGTACGTATGTGCATACGGTGTCAGAACACGTGTAGTACATGTATGTGTTGCATAGGCATACAGCTTCTACACTATTTACGTTTTGTAACTAGGCGGAACATCGACGTTGCGCAAAAAAATCCGCGTGGTTTTTGTTCGCGTTCTTTAATGTCAGCAGGAAAGATGTTGGACAGCATACTCATATGCAGTCATCTTCTTTTTTTCTTACATAGTTCCTTTTCGGATCTTCGGATCCTTTTCTGGGCGTCAGTGGCCCATCGTGTCTTTTTTTTTTTTTTTTTTTTTTTTTTATGCGACCTGACATGGATGGCTAATACCACACAACTACCGTTATGATATTAGCCCAATACACCACATTCCCGAAGGAATTAGGTGCCATGCCAGGACCTTCCCTTTATGAGCACGGCTACATTGAACTGGATGGAAAACACGGACAATTTTTCATTGCCGCTTCAACCATCTTTTCATCCAATGCGATGGTACCAACCCGGGCGGGCTTAAACCCTACCACCTAGTAGGGGAAGGGGACCTACAGTTTTACATGGATTCCGAACCATGGAGCAGCTCGCATTCGTGACGAAATGCACTTATCGAACTCTGAAAGAGAAAGACAGTGGTGCAAGTTGGTATTGAACCCGGGCCTCTGGTACGCTAGGCCGGTCCCCGCGCCACTAGGCTACGAGCCGCACTTGCATACTTCAGACAGCCCAGCTTTTTTATGTCCGCTTATATCACAGACATACATACGACTTTCGTCTGAATCGATCTGCTGGGAATCTTACTTGAGGTGGGCCATGCGTTCGAAAATCATAACAAAGGATATCGCGAAAGCGTTTGACCGGGTCTGACAGAAGGCACTGCTTAGCAAACCGCCCTCCTACGGACTTATACAAGACCTCTGTGACCGAATCACTGACTTTCTGCACGGCCGTAAGATAAAAGTTTTGGTAGACGCTTGCTGCTCAAAAGCCATGTCAGTGAATATCGGTGTACCACAGGGCTCCGCGCTGTCCCCAACCCTTTTTCGGCTGCAAATAAATGGTCTACTCAATATGGGCGTCATTGATTGCTACGCAGTTGACAGCACGGTGCTGATCTGGCACACCATGTGGGCACTCCAGTCACTCGACCGCAAGACGGGGTGATGTGGAAGATGATAGGCGACGCCTCGTTTTTTAATTGGAATAGACCCCGCGGAAAAAATCCGGATGAGGTCTCTAGAACCTCGTTGAATTTAACGCGAGCAAGAGACATGCGTGTGTTTTAGTCCCAAGCGGACACAGTTACTATGATTCGGATCTTCCTACGATTCTGCGTTATTACAACCGCATTAAGATTTTCTATGGAAACCTGACACCTGGCCTGAATTTACGCCATATAGAGGATAAAGCAAAGCTGAACTAAAACACTGGGACAGGGTAAGCAATCATTTCATGGCGGTTGAAAACCGCTGCTCTACAAGGTCTTGCGTGAACGTAAGCACCTGCTGCGCTCCTTGGACTCGATAGAGCCCCGTAAATACCTTAAATAATTGTTTATTAAATAGAATAGCTCAATATTCTCGTTAGTTAATTGGATTAATTGACACGCCGTAAAAAAAGCCTATGAAAATGGCACTTTAGATGGCCGGGACCGGCCACACGCAGAGTCGGTGATCGAACTGTAGCTCTGGTGGTGAATAGAACAGGAAAACGGAGTATTGGCCGACCGCCCGCTGGCGTGGCACTGATCATGACCAGCGAGCGTGGATAGACGGGAGTTGCAACCGAAACTCGTTTGTATGGGCGCAGCGCGCGTAGGCACTTTTAGATACAGTGGCGGCAGCGCCCCGGTGAGTGAGTACGCTTACGAATTCGCTTGCTACCGATTTTCTCGAATTCCAACGACACGTAAAAACTTCAGGGCAACGAACATTCTGTATTGCCCGTCCGAACGATTTCGTTAGCGAACTAAGTACGATTAGACATTTTCCATTTAGGGGGCATCCATTATGTACGTGAGGCATTTTTGGAAAAAAGTTCGCCCCCCCCCCCACACCCCTTGGTGAGATTTTGCTGGACCCCCTCTCTTCCCTCTTAATCTCACGAGACATTTTTTAAAATGCTCATTATGAATTTAATCAATCTGTGCTTGATTGCGTTGGATTTATTATACAAGTCAGTCATCACAAAAGGAATTACGAGGGATGCTTATATATTTTGTAAGAAAAAAATTATATTTGATTTAACCCGGTTTTCTCGCAATTTTACACAGTTTTTGTGGGAAAATCTATTACAGTACGTACATTGTCGAGGCAAGCCTCTCCCCTTCGTGACATTGGGTGAGATTCGGCTCGACTCCCTCCGACACCTCAAGTAATTAGTGGACGCCCCCTAACTCGTGGCTGCGCTCCTGTGCCGCCATACCATATCATGTCATGAACTGTCTCATACGGAATTAACTGTTAACTTTCGTGAATTCATGTAAATTTAGTGATTTAGCTATGTCTTGTTAAAAATAATCACAACCACTTTTGTAAATTCCCAGTTCTTCGCTTTTTTTTTTGTTTTGCTGAACTGGCCAATGTTAAAATATGACGAATCCGAGTGCAGTGTACAGTCTATGGATGATGAATAAACAATAAACAATAAAAAAAACAATACGAACGAGTTTAGATCGCTACTTCCGTCCTTCCATGCTCGCTGATCATGACGGACTGGTTCCGCACCGCTTATGTATATTGAAACCACTACGGCGCGACACGCAAACTAGAGTGTATTGTGCGTGAAAGTTTTTCAGTCTTCGTAATTCTTTTCCAGTCCAAATCGCAACTAAAGTCTTGAAAATAATTCAATGAAAGAACCGGCTGAACAGGCAAGTTATTTATTAAAATTGAAGTTTAGTAACATTTCGTCCCATGCTAAAATTAGCAAATCTAGTTCACTTGACTGAATAACCCATCGTTTGACAGCAGAAATACAACTAACCGTCAGATTGTATCTATCACTTGTCTGTTATCCTCGCGAGTTTGTCCACCTGTTTGGTAATGCCCCTGTTTTTCGCAAATGCTTTGATTTATAATTACCGCTAAAGTTAGCTTCGAGAATTTAATGGCGTTTGACAAGCAACGAGTTCCTTTTTAAAATAAAAAATAAATAAAACGAATTTGTTTTGTTTTCTATAGTGTTGTGGTCAGTTCTATAAAATGCTCTTTTCTTTTTTGCGCCTATTTAACTCTTTCTTTTTTCGGGTTTTTCTGCAGCCTCGGGGCAAAGTCTACCTGGTATGTACTTATTGTACTATGGTTTTCCCAATAAATACGAAGTTTACTAATCTTTTGAAAATCACTATTCCAAGTTTATTTATATTCGTATCTGATGTACAGGCAACAGATTTTTTTAAAATCAAAACCGAGTCAGCTTCCAGGAAGAAGAAAACCTTTACACAAATCTCTTCTCTGTGGTTTGACACAGAATACACAGTAACACAAGTTCTTAGTTCTATGACGTCACCGCTGAAATTGACTGAACAATCGTTCAAGTTCCTCATCATTGTAGATCCGGCATGAAAGTTGAACGTCCTAGGCTTTTGTAATTAGATTCTCATTTTCCTCATGTTTTGGGTGCGCCTTCATAGAGGCCTCGTTAAATTACTTTCACACATAAACACGGAAACACATGCGACGGACAATGATGTTAAAATGGGTATAACCTTGTAGGGTACATATGTATGTAGGTAAATAATACCAGCAACTATTGTTGCACAAGTTACATAATTTGCCATTGTTGACAAGTCTTCGGATTTTAACCGTTCACACCTTTTCTTTCGATCGGAAGTAGATTCTTGGTCTGTCGCATTCCGTTCTAACCTTATTTCGGGATTTACTATTGATATGATCACTGCTGCATCAAAATTTATGTTTTTATTGTATCTTACCTTCGAAGATTGAAAACATGGCCGCAACGGCAATGGAAAATTGTCTGCATTATCCATCCAGTTCAATGTAGCCATTGCTCATAAGGCAAAGGTCCTGGTATGGAACCTAATTTCATCGGGAATCCTGTGTGTTGGGCTAATATCATGACGAGGGGATGATATTACAAATACATAAAAAATGTCCCGAGAGGAAACGGGTGCCGCAGCTAGTATAATCTAAATAATAATTCGAATAAGAATAATAATTCGGGGCGTCTGGCAACACCAGATAATACAAGTGATTGGGCAACACTGTGGCTACGTGCGTGTAGCCAGTTCGTCGCCCTCGCGGTAACGCCTGGCTCCCCGCGCCCCGCACCGCGCCCCTCCCGCCGCACTCCCCCCGCCCGCCAAGGACGAACCGCTCCCTTTTATCATCCCGGGTCGTTCACCCAGCGGGCACCCGCCCGCCGCCGAAATAGGCTCCATGGAAACAGGATCACGGCAGAGCCTTGCCCACATCAATCGGCGTTCTGCCACCTTACTTTATTTATTTATTTATTTATTTATTAATATGGCTCACATACAGGATAAATCCGTATTACACAATCATAAACACATTTACAGTATAAAAAACGAACGAATCATCCTACAGGTAGTGGGCACAGCGTGTACAGTTATAGGTAGTCAGCTAAGAAAGTTTATATCTACGATTCAACAATATGTTTAAAATAAAATAGTGAAGCAAGGAAACTGAACAATGTAGTGTAAAATTAATAAATGAATAAAAAAATTAAAATTGAAAGTTTTCAATTTTAACGTCAAATGTTATTTATGCCTATACACTAGTGGCTCACAGAGCTGTCTGTCTTTTTGAACATTCGGCATTTTTGAATATTGAAAAACGCCTTACGTAATGAATGGACGCCCCATATTTGCCTGTTCTACTCTCGCATGCAAGGCAAGTCCTCTAGCGAGCTTTTCCCGTCCATCCCGTTCATAACTGGCTGCAGAACCTTGTTTTGCGGGTTCTCATAGTAGCCTTAAACCATTCCCTTACCGGCTTACAACCATTCCGGAATAAAATTTTAACCATTCCGGATTTTTGCGGGTTCTCGCAGTACCTTGAACCTTCATTCCGGTAGAGTCATTCTGAGAATTCAGCTGTTTTATATACATCTGTAAGATTGGCAATATTTTTGTATTTCTTTAAATTCGCTGTGAATCTCATGAGGCCAGCGAAAGGCCAGCTTCTTCGATAATATATCGGTGTAGTTACCGACAGCTTACTAGAGCCTAATAAATACGTGAATTCGGTTTTCCAGTCGTAAACTTTTTTAAAAATTGGTATCCTTATTTATCGATATTCATCACACCACTACGTGGTTAGAAGTTTTGGAGTCACAAATCACAGTATTCGACAAAAGAGCGACTGTTTTGGTCGGACTTGCTAATTTTGAAACATTCGTTTGAAACATCGAGCATGGCGTATCTTGACGTGCGCTTCGATTGTACTTGAAGGCTGCATCTACATTCTCGCCGCGCGCGCCGCCGCGCCGCCGCCTCCGCTTTCCCCCCCTCCCCCCTACCTCCCCTCGCAACCCCCTCCACACCACCGGCGCGTCGACTGCCCCCCTCCCTCCAGCCTCTGCCGCCTCCTACACGACCCCGTCTCCGGAACAACGGGCAAATAAACAACGCCTCTATACTTACCTATACATAACAAGTGTGTATAGTTGTTTACTGTCTCTACTCCGCGATGGCTGTGTGTAGTGAAGTACGTACGAGGCAGGTTGTGTACGCGCAAGTAGGTAGGTACTTAGATTGAATTTCGTTTTGTCTTGATGCTTAACAGAAATCCACTGTAGAGTCTCGTATCATTGTAAAATAAACAGATGAAACATTTGCGATTGTATTCCTATTAGGCAAAACTAATATGCTGAGATTCATAGAAGTTACTCGTACTTTGCTGAACCAAAGTGTGGCTTCCGACTGTCAAATTCGACATTCGGTCCATACATTTTATTTCAAAACTGACAGTAGAAAGACATACTTTGGCTCAGCCAAGTACGAGTAACTATGTACTATGAATCTCAGCAATAGAGTTTGCTTCGCAATGCTTAACTTGTTAATATATTTCAAAGTAATATATTCCTCTAAGCAGCGCCATGCTATGACGATGCCTTTTCCAGAATTTTATTTAGACCAATTATCTGCATAAGTGTATATGTAGGTATGCCTAATCTCCATGGAGTAAACGCATACAGCCGCAAATTTTGCAGAAAATTCCGGTCGGAACAACGTTCGGATTTCTCGCGAGCATTTATCGCTTTGCGAATGCTCGTTCGGAAAATGTACTGTGGAGTCCGCCTGTAGCACTTTCATCTTTGCACAAATGACCGACCCCGCACATGCCACCTATGTACAAAATAGGCATATTTACTTCCTATTTTCCCTGCCTTGTGCTTCCCGTGCCGTGCCTAGGGCCGGGGCTCCTCGCCCCCTATGTGCCGCTGAACTCTCGAGAACAAAAGATCTCGAGGGCTCACTAACGATGCCGGCTTGAATAAAAAAAAGTGTAGGGAACGCGTTTGATTCAAGGTAGCCAGGTGATCGAGATGAAAACCAGCGTAGACCGTAAATAGGATTAAATATTAAACCTGCTTTGCGTTAAAAGCAAACACGTGACAACCCTCATTTGACTGTAGTTTTACTTAATTGTACCTAGTAAGTATGTACATGCACTGGATTCGTGTTGTAGTGCCCCCGAGTTAATTTGTCGTCAGCCCATAAAAGCACGATTCACTTGGATCGTGTTTGTACTGCCCTGCATTGCAACTGTTACCAGGCAACCCTAGTTTGACTCTAGGTTCTACTTGTAGCTAGTACACATACACTGGAATCGTGTTTGTACTGCCCCGCATTGCTAAGTATGGGCTGCTCGTGTTAAAAGCGAACACATGACAACCCTGATTCGACTGCAGGTAGGTATGTAGATGCACTGCAATCGTGTTTGTACTTCCCTCCATCGCAAGTGTCACGTGGCAACCCTGGATAGACTGCAGGTTCTACTTGATTGTTGCTAGTCGGTACTCACACAGAATCGTGTTAGTACTGACCGCATTGAGGCTGCTAGCGTTAAAAGCAAACACTACTCAACTGCAGCTAGTAGGTATGTGAATGCACTGGAATTGGACTGTGTTTCGCGTGGATGTAATGCCATCATAGTTACTGCGGGAAGCTGCAACAGCGGAAGTGCTGCAGATAATGCAGATATCGCCAGCGCCACAACGCGAGCTACTAATTCGGAGAATCGTCTATCTTGCATACGAGCATGTATTTTGCTACGACAATCAAGGTGCTGAAAAGGGTATTCAATTCAAAATACGAAGATAATGTGGTTAGATTTAGGGAAGGTTTTCGTAGCAAATTTCTAAATCCCGTTGGCGTCGTCGGGCACCTAAAAGGTCCTGGCGTACGTCATATGACGCACCGTGCTTAGCATAAACAAAAGGATGCTTACTGTTGAAATAGGCTCGGTAAAATATCGCTAGTAGCTCGAGAAGGCTGTGCTTTTAACCGATGACTTTCCCAAGTATCCCACCACAAACCAGTCATTGAAGAAATAATAGAATATAATATAATAAAAGAATAAAAGAATAGCGGTTGTCATATATTCCATTAATATATAGAGCTGATCTCAAATATTCCACCAATCATAGTGCTGATGTTATATATTTCTCCGGTCAGAGAGCTGATGTCAAATATTCCAACCGTCAGAGAGTTGATTCAAACATTCCACCAATCAGAGCTGATGTGTCAAATATTCCATTGATCAAAGAGCAGATGTGAAATATTTCTCCAGTCAGAGAGCTGATTCCAAATGCTCCATCAATCAGAGAGCTGAAGTCAACTACTCAACCAATAAGAGGTATGGTACTACATTTACGCTTACTATTGCTGGAGAATCGTAGGAGTTTATTTTTCGTTTTATAGGACTTATACTAGCTTAACTTTGGGAAATTACAACACTTCTAAACCTCATTGAAATCTTAAGTAAACTGAAATTGTTAGGTGTATAGGTTTAAGTTTATTTTAATTATCATAAAAAAAAACATATTACATACTTTGACCGACCCACGCTTGCAGTTGAGTGTCCTACTCAACCACTCGGCCCCGACGGATGTAAGTATCTACATTATAATTGGAGGCGTCTGTGTGTCGATATACATACCTAACCCCGTTTGTTATGATAATATGCGGTTGCCATAGTGATATTTACATACGAATTAGGCAGAAAGGTGTTTTTGTTCATTTGAGTGAGTCAATGGCGCGACGCACGGCCGACTTGCCGACTTTGCGACTTTGCCATCTCTCTTTCGAAATCATACATATTGTTGCATCCACAATCTCTGCAGGCGTGAGTCTACCGGTCAGTTCAAATTATACACTTCCGTTTTAATAAAAAAAATAACCACATTAAAACGCAACCCGTTATAATCGATAGCGTTAGATTTTCTAATATAATCTTATTTTGTTTAAAGAAAACAAAGGAATGCGCTTTCGAAGGCGAAGTACATATTAGATCCTTCAAGAGATGAGAAGCAGCGATTGGTAATTCCGAGTTCACCCCATTCCAAAGACTCTTCCTCTGTTTTACGACTCCTTTAAACATTCCTCATAATGTTTACCTGCTCTCCAATTCCGGCTTAGAACTGGGGGTACCCATTCCGGGTGAACAGGCAAGTGAGTGATTTAATGTGAATTTCTGTTCACTTGGCTGAATAACAGGTAGTTTTAAAGTTTGCAAGGTACGAATTACAACAAAACGTCAGAGTTGATCGCGCACAAGCCTGTTCACCCGGCGAGTTAATTTACAATGGTACCCCCGCCTGTTCGTTGTGGGATTATAACCATTCCGAAATGGGCTTAAACCATTCCGTAGTAATTGCTTCTGAGTTCCGACAATGGCGCTTGTTTTTTTTAACCGACTTCAAAACAGGAGGAGGTTATCAATTCGTCCGTATGTTTTTTTTGCTTTTTTTTATGTTTGTTACCTCATAACTTTTGCCTGGGTGAACCGATTTTGATGATTATTTTTTTAAATGATAGCTAGTGCTTCCCAATTTGGTTAAGTTCTGACAATGATATCCATGAGAAAATCATAAAAGTCTTAAATTTGTATTAAGATGTGCGCGACAAATGGACGAATAACTCAATATAACGCCAACCGATTTCGGTGATTCTTTTTTTATTGGAAAGGACGTGTACAAATTAGTAAGTGTACTTCAGATTCACTAAAAATAAACAAATACAAAAAAAAATTAACAAAAAAAATAACCGACTTCAAAGAAAAAGCACTAAAAAGTAAAAAAAGAATTTTCATTTTTGTAGTTACGATTTCTGTTATTTTTTGAGTCGGTGTCAGCCAAGGTTAGGTTAGGTTAGGTTAGGGTAGGTTCTCTTGATTGGCGCAGCGCGTGCCCGGCTATTACCGGATCCGGAAGTTTTTTAAGCAGAGATCGACGCAGTTTTTTGGAGTCAATACCGATCCGGCTGGCTACAAGGCTACCAACCATTCGATATTTTTGTGGGGTCTCCAGTTCCCTCGAACCATTAAGTCAGGACTTGTGGAATAGAAGTGAGAATAAAATCGTCTTCTACCATTCTCACGGGATCGTCGATCTACATGAACATCCACGTGGCGATCGCGTTAGTTCGACAAGTTCGGCCAATCGTGTGGCGCCGCCATCAAATCTCAACGATGAGCGGTTAGCAAACTTTCCGTAAGTACAGAAATAATTTAGTTAAGATTACATGATTGTCGATGACTGTCGCTGCGAAATCCGAGGAATATTATTAGGTGGACTAGTTTCTCAGAAGAAGAGATCGATTTCCAGTACGTCCCACTCGGTGTTGTTTGAAAATATTTAAACGTCAGGGCATGACGTAGCGCCACCTCGGCTAGAGGTGATCTTTTCTATTGTTGCCATACTTAGATAATTTAAGTATTACTCCGGGAGGTCATGACATTTTTGGTCACGATAAGGTAAATGACTGAATCTGGGTTCACATGTATGTCGGTTTGCCTGTGCCAAGTGGTTGCGTTATCTAGATTGGCTATATAAAATTGAAGTTGGTATGTACCTGCTGATGAATATACTGATTGTCTAGAAACATTGATACCTATTAATTATACAACAATAACCAGTCGGGTTTTAAATACTTAAATATACCTAAAGTTATATTTAAATATATTAGTATATATATTTATTAGTCTAAATCGCCTATAATTACGAAATGCAACCAAAGATTTGTTCAGTTTTGGTATTGCTAAGCTGCCGATATTTTCATGCTTCGTTATTTGCAGCCAATTACCTTATCATTTATATTTTTTGTCACCATAACTACTTTTTAAGGCACTTTTTAGGGTTCCGTACCCAAAGGGTGAAAACGGAACCCTATTACTAAGCCTCCGCTGTCCGTCCGTCCGTCCGTCCGTCCGTCCGTCCGTCCGTCCGTCCGTCCGTCCGTCCGTCCGTCCGTCCGTCCGTCCGTCCGTCCGTCTACCCGTCTGTCACAGGGCTCTATCTCAGTAACCGTAACAGATAGACAGCTGAAATTTTCACAGAGTGTGTATTTATTTTGCCGCTATAACAACAAATAGGTAAGATTAAAAAATAATTAAAATTAAAGGGGGCCCCCATACAAACAACCAGATTTTTTTTGGTACGATGGTACGGAACCCTTCGTGTGCGAGTCCGACTTGCACTTGGCCGGTTTTTCATCTACGTAACGCAACCACTTGGCACAGGCAGATTGACACATTTAGCTTCAGAGGGTTGGTATTTATCTTGTGAACCCAGTTTCAGCCATTTTCGTTATACCAGCCATACCATTTTTGTCGCGAACTCCTTGTCTATATTGTTACACTAGCGCCGGTACCTAGCGCCACTCGACACTGAGTCCATTTGGACCATTGAGCACTTTTTAGGGTTCCGTACCCAAAGGGTGAAAACGGAACCCTATTACTAAGCCTCCGCTGTCCGTCCATCCGTCCGTCCGTCTGTCACAGGGCTGTATCTCAGTAACCGTAACAGGTAGACAGCTGAAATTTTCACAGAGTGTGTATTTATTTTGCCGTTATTACAACAAATAGGTAAAATAAAAAATTAATTAAAATTAAAGGGGGCTCCCATACAACAAACGTGATTTTTTTGTATTTTTTTGTTACGATGGTACGGAACCCTTCGTGTGCGAGTCCGACTCGCACTTGGCCGGTTTTTAGTGATGGACAGCAGCGCGTCATTTCCCTTACGCATTCGCTCACTCCTGATGTTCTCGAGTTCCAACGATACGTAAGCACATTTAAGAGGATAATGAGATGATCAAGTTCCAAACAATGGCTCGTGCCTGTTTCCTCAGTTAACTTGAGAAATATTTTTCTGAAATGTTCACATTTAATAAATCAATTGGGAGCTACGTCTGTACGTTATTGTTTATTTGATAACTTCAGTTGTATCCATGTCGTGTTTCTGTCGCCACTTTTCTGACTCGATGTTTTGAATGGATTTCATGTACTTATTTTCGGGATATAAGTCATGTGGTAATCCACGACATTTATTAGTAGCTAACCACGTAGGTAATGAGCGTGATTGAATGTAAAAAATCGTAAACTTTAATTCTTCAAGAACTCTAGCATGGAGATTTTGTGATAATATTTCTTCAATATCGCATCATAGTCGAGCCCAAGACGTGTTGATTGAATTTTAAAAACTATAATGAAATCATCTGAGAATTTAAAGTGTTTCGACGGAGAAAAATGCGCGCCTATTTTAGAAAACTTCTAATCGTTAAATACTGCAATGGTGATTAATTTGTTATCGAGTCGTGTCGAAAGATTTTATAAAGTATCAGGTTTCTTGGGTCGGTTTGTGTCGCGGTATTTTAACGAAGCGTTTTTTTTTGCGCAGCGAACTCGTTTGAAAATACCCATCGGCAATATTTTTGCCGTCTCGCCTACAATATATCATGTCTCGGTGTTGCCAGATAAATGCGAATCTATTTTGTCGACACTGTCGCCGGGCGTGGGCGGCTGAGAGAGCGCTCCTCTGGCCATAGCCGATCGTACACTCCAGCGAGGAGGGAATGATGAGAGCGGCAATCGAAGCTTGTTTGTATGGAGGCGGCGTAATGGCGGTAGCGCCGGCGAGTCAGTTCGCCTAAGAATTCCTTTTTAGGGTTCCGTACCCAAAGGGTGCCAAACGGAACCCTATTACCAAGCATCCGCTGTCCGTCCGTCCGTTTGCCACAGGGCTGTATCTCATAAACCGTAGGTAGACAGCTGAAATGTTCACAGTGTGTATTTCAGTTGCCGCTTTAACAACAAATAGTAAAAGTTGATCCTTTTGTCATCTAAATAATTGTTGCTTTTAGCACATTAAAAAAATGCAATCAATTAAATTTGTCAAAAGGCACAAAGTGCAGATAAATCCTTCTGTCACATAAAATAAAGTGTGAAAGGAACATTTAATATGGCCGTTTTGAAAGAAGTTCCAGATATACCCTTTTGCCATCGAACTACCGAGTTCCTTCCTCACTCACCGATATACTAATGTCGACGAAAGGGGGCTATAGGTTTTACGAGTCGAATGTGTTCGCGCCAGTTTCTCATAATAACTTGTCATTTCAGTTGGAGGCCGGCCAGGAGTGTTTCACCTGGCGCGTCCGCTCTGTGATATTCTTAAAATGTGGCACACGCTCTGTACCGACCGTTGGGTTGTCCAAACCGACAAATCGGACTGGAAATTGAGGGACTGTGTGCAGGTGTTTTTCGAAACATAATTCTTAGGCTGAGATAAATAGTCGTAACACAAACTACAACTAACGAAAAGTAGTACTTTGTGATGTCACATTGCAATACTTTGAGATTTCGTCCATACAAAATGTGTCAAAGTGACGTCACAAAGTACTACTTTTCGTTAGTCTTAGTTTCTGTTACAACTATTTATCTCAGCCTAAGACTAACGGAAAGTAGTACTTTGTGACGTCACTTTGTCACATTTTGTATGGACGAAATCTCAAAGCAATGCCAATTGACCTTACAAAGTACTACTTTGCGTTAGCATTCGTTTCAGTGACGACTATTTATCTCAGCCTTAGAATATTGTTTAGCTAATCGAACACGACGCATCGATTTATCTTGCAAACGTTTGCGGCAGGATGGATTGTTTTGCTTGACATAAATGTATAACCATCCTTACTAATATTTTAATGCGAAAGTAACTCTGTCCCGTCTTTTGCGTTTGCACGCCCAAGCCGCTTAAGGCTGTTTCGACCCATATAAAGTTGTTTGCACACATAACGCAAAAAGTATTGCACTTTAAGCCACGAAATAATAATAAAAGTTTAATATAGTCATATTACTTGCAGCGAAAATAAATTCACAATTTCAGGATTATTGGTTTTGTTACAATTTATTTAAATATGTACTATTTTTATTTAACAACGGTGTTAAACTTCTAATCGGCAATTACAACGAAACCATTAAACCTGAAATTGTGAATATGTTTTCGCTGCAACTACTATGGCTATATTTAATATTTTTGACGAATTCGTGCCTTAAAGTGCAATACTTTTTGCGTTCTGTGCAAAAAAAAACATTGTATCCTTCCATCCTAACATCCTTAACCAATTTTGATTAATATCCGAATAGAGATAGTTTTAACCTTGGGGAAGGACAGGCTACCTTTTTCAGCGAAAATGTAACTCGAAGAGGGGGAAGTATGGGAGTTCCCCTTATAATATCCCGGAAATAATTCAGCCCGACATCAGTCCAAAACGACATTGACCCGGGCGGATCAGGGTACCTCAGCTAGTTATATATACATACGTGCGATAATAGAGCGACTAGCCGTACGACAACAAAACACTTCCCTCGCTTCTCCAACAGGCATGCATCTCTTCATACATGCTCAGTGATTAAGGGGGCTATGAATTGGCTGCATCTCGGTAACCGAAATACCTATGGATTAAAATAACCTATCCATTAATGTGGAACTCTATTTCCAATGTCAATGTAAGTGATTAAAAAAACGCACGTATTAGTCTCGTGTGATTTCA
Organism: Incurvaria masculella; assembly: GCA_946894095.1. Taxonomy (NCBI): domain Eukaryota; kingdom Metazoa; phylum Arthropoda; class Insecta; order Lepidoptera; family Incurvariidae; genus Incurvaria; species Incurvaria masculella. The sequence goes on along the minus strand of OX335657.1, from coordinate 12,229,007 downwards.
TTATAATTGTTTCTGTTACAGATTTACAAACGTCAATATTTTGACGTCCTACTTGACGTAATGTAGAACTGCTTATAAGCACATTTAAAACTAGAGAACTATAAAATTGATCATTCTCCCCGAAAGTGTGAATGCTAATAAAATGTGTCTACAATTTTCTTGAGATTTTACGAATCAACTTTGCATAGCGCGTACGCGTCACATTCGCGTCGCATCTAGGCAATTCCCAAATCTGCGCAAACTGGCGCCCACGCGGCGCGCCGCCTTGGCATGCGCCCGCGCCTGTCACCTCGCAACGCGCGCCGTCCCTCTCTCCAATTTGTACGGGAATTAGTGAGACATGCGCGCGAATTTAATGTGAAAATATTCACAGCTTTATCGCCCCGCCTGAAACATTACATCCCGACGCGACCGCGCGCTCGTGAAGCCATAAGGTCCGGACTCCACCAAAGCGGATTTGTGCGATGCGCAAAGCGGAGAGGAGACGAGATGCTCGACTCTGGCCCTGCACTAGCTGCACCTATGTATTTATTGGAGACGAATAACCTAATGCGGTAAAATCCACGCGATAAATTAAATTCCCAAAAACTAACCTACAATTTGACTGTCAAAGAGTAATTTAAAAGTCGCTTACGCCTCCTCTCGTCTTTGCTGCGCGTACAGTCGTTACGTCTGAAATCTATGCACCGGAAATAGAGACAAATTTGAGGTCTCTTTCTGACATTCTGACGTCAACCATAGAGTAAAAGGGACTTAGGAATTCCTTCTCTTTCCGGTGTATACATTTGATAGGAAACGACTGTACAGCACACATATCTGTTTTGATCGCGCTAAACAAATATGAGATACCTCTCTTCTCTGCTCGATCGTATCCACCGAAGCTGTGTGGAGACGAGATGTGTGTAACGAAATTATATTGGATATACAACACATCTCTTCTCATGTACCGTCTACGCTTTGGTGGAGTCCGGGCCTTATTCGAGCGCCTCTTTGTCCCCGGACCGCTTTATTGTTGAGGCTTTTTAAAGAAGCCATTTCGTGTGGAAAAGCAATTAATGTTTTTTTTTTCTTTTTTCAGGTTGGTTGGCGGGGACACGTGTTATGTACTGTCGCCTGGGTTGAGCACGTGAGTCTACAGGTGCCGGCAAATAACTAGAACCGTGGCGGATGCGACCTATGCGCAACGTTTGGTTCTAGTTGGTTGCCGGGGCTTTTACGGCCTCTCGTTACATGATGGGTAACAGCTAGATTCAATATTCACGCTTCCATAAGCGGTGTGGCGATCATTGAGTAAGAAAGGGCGGGAGCAACGAGCGAAAATTCTCCGTATAGCGTCATCGTAGCTACATTTAGGTGATTATACACTGATGCTAGCGCCGGCCATTCGTTTCGCGGGAAATCGGGACGCCCAACATCCTTTGCACTAAATGGCTGTACAGTTTCTACACACAATAGCGAAACGCGTCAATAAGATACGATTTTTAAATATCATTTAATTTCATATTTCGTAACAACCGAGCATAAATACCGTGTCAACGACAAAGATCCAACCTTCTGAAGGTTTGTTTGTTACCATGGTATTTGTGCTCAGTTGTTAATATATGTAGAGGAACCTAAATGGCATTTAAAAATGGGTATATGTTACAGTCGCGCTCGCTCGCGCTACAGAGGTGTGCGAATTTGTAAGCGAACTGACTACACTAGCGTTACCGTTAGTGTATGTATCGTCTCGTGGCTACGCTGCCGCTGTACGGAAGAGTTTCGATCGCCACACCCGTCAATCCTTGCTCGATGTCTTAAATCTACGAAATCGTCTCGCCCCGCCTTTGATGTCTCTGCTGCGTCGGGCGCACGTAGCGCGGGCCGATCCGCCGCGCGGCAATCTCCGCGCGGCGGGAGGGCGCGACGGGGCGGCGCGGCGGCGCGCGGCCTCGGATCTACCTCGCGGTGGACACCGCGCCGGCGGCTTTTTCACTTCGTGGCCGACGGCGCGCGGCGCGTCTGGTGCTGGTGCTTAGACACCGGTCGGCCGCGGCGGGCGTGAGAGAATGTCCCGTGACGGCGGCGGCGGCGGCGGCGCGGCGGCTTGACACTCGGCGGGACGTTCACCGCGCATTGGTCCTGACGTGTCTTGGGGGTTACCATGCTACCTAACTCTCCAGGCAAATACCAGGTGAATAGGCAAAATAGTTATTAAACAAAATAGGTATACGTTTACTTGCATTTCAGTTCACTTGGCCGAATAACACGTCGTATGACAGTTAGCATGGTACGAAATTATACTAAACGTCCGAGCTAATCACTTTCACCTGCTATTTACCCCGCGAGGTTATTTACCATGGTAACCGCCTGATTTTGAGGCACTTGTAAAGATTCCGCGGCCCGAGCACCCAAAACGTCGCACCGATTAGAGTGGTGCCTCTTCACTCCAATTCGCAACGTGTTGCAATTGGATTGAAGCCCCCTAGTCTGAGTGTTACGCTAACGCGAAATACCGGTCTGCTCACGTATCGAAATGTGGGTTATAAACGAACAAAGATTTTTCAACAACAAAGACATTATCAAATAAGTCCGAGGTAAATCCCGCTTAAACACGCTCTTTGGTTTCGCCCTATTATTTAAACTCTAACGGCACAACTTAAAACTTAAACTGAATTAGACTTGGCCCCTTCAGCACAGCCTTCAGTTCAGTTTGGACGTACCTGCCTACGTATACTCTGTGATCGTATTCTGTGAATTGTAATTAGCAATATTTCGGTGCTCACCCAGGTCTCACTTAAGGGTTTTTCGATTGCTTAATGTTACTTTCTTCACTATGCTGTATGATAAAACCAACGTCCATGCGCCTTTCTACTTATTGCCCAAAGGCGTTGCTTCATTGGCAAGGCATCGCAATTGTATTAATAAAACCGGCCAAGTGCGAGTCGAACTCGCACACAAAAGCTTTCGTACCATCGTACAAGATTTACCCTAAAAATAACACGTTTTTTGTATGGGGCCCCCTTTATTTTTTATGATTTGTTGTTATAGCGGCAAAATAAAAACATACTATGTGAAAACTTCAGCTGCTTACCTATTACGGTTCATGAGATACAGCCCTGTGCCAGACGGACGGACAGCGGAGGCTTAGTAATAGGGTTCCGTTGGCATTCTTTGGGTACGGAACCCTAAAAACGTGACTTTACTCGCCTATTCCCGCAGTCCGTTAAAGTAGTTTGTTTCCAAATTTTCAAAACATATGCAAAATGTATTCAAAACACACAAACGCGGTGGGTACATTATTCCCGTAGCTCATTTCAAATGACAACGATCAAGATACAGTAGTGTGTCAACATTAATATGCGCATAGGATTCGCGGCGCGCGCCGATGCCTCACACTGCGCACCGCGCTACTCCTTCGAACATATTCACTGGACTGGAAATATAAATACAAAATATGCAACAATCATGGTCATGATCAAGTCAGCTTAAGGTGGCCCTTCCCAACGGGACTAACTCATTCGCGGGCACGACACAAAATCGTGCTATTGCGCTCTGGCACTTTCTATGATTCAAAGAAAGATAGGCTCCGTGATGAGGAGGATGCTTCATGTCCAAAAAAGCAGAAAATGCGCATAGCATATAGCTAGGTTTGATGATGACCATTTTAAGATGTTTTTGTTTTGTTTTGTTTGGAGTAATCCACGTCCAAAGTTATTGCATAAATCGCGTGAAATATTCAATCCTTCGGACCTTATAACTTTGAAACCAAACAGTATTTAGTTCAATAATATAAAGCTATTTTGAGTATATTTTTTAATCTCTGACAAGAAATATGCGCATGTTCTTCTTTCCACGTTTGAATGGGGAGTTGAGCGGGAAGGCACACCTTAATTTAAACTTTTAAAAGATACAATTAAAAATTAATATAAGACGTACGCTACCGACAGAAGCGATGCCTTACGATTTTCTTGGATTTTAATAGCTCCAGATATGACACAAGCAACGAGAAAAAAAAAATCTCGTTGAACACAAGCAAAGGAGAATGACCAAATGTGTATGGAGCCATGACCAAGTGTGGCCAATATACTAATGTGTAGGTCTAGTGTATACCCTAATTATAATGCTTATTACTGTGAGGCTAACACAGTGGGGCTGACATTTTTTGTATGACTAGGCGGTCAGGATAAAACGTCGCAGCCACTCAGGCTGGAGGGATCAATCTCCGGTTAGTCACATTTTGACACCAATACAATACTTACCATTCACGGTCAAGTACACGGGATTGCACTAAAATATAGAGTATTTTCCCGGCTTTGAATCCAAAATACCAAAAAAACTGCAGAACTCGGCTGACATTGTCACACATTAGTTGTTCAGCTAAAGCCATATTTATGTTTAACCGCAGATAATCGAGTGGTTATAGTTGGTATTAGGTTGTCATGTAATTTCCGGGTTGTGCACGCCGATATTCCCCTAATCGGAGATTTGACAGCAGTTTGGTTGTAGTTGGTATCAGAATGTGATCAACCGTAGATTGTGCACTCCAGCCTGAGTGTGGCTGCGACGTTTTATCCTGACCGCCTAGTAATACAAAAAATGTCACGAGATCGCCTCGTACCAGATTTTGCGAAACATGAAATATTTTCATTCGTAGATTGTATCTCCATTTATAAATGTACAGACCTACCACTCTGATTGCGGGGACCTCTTGACCTAACAGTCGATCTTAGATCCAACGAATTGACCACTCAATATGTCGCTTCGCTAGACTATCCATCCATGCATCACATATGGATGCATCCTTCGCTTAGGCGGAACAGTCGCCGTAGCACACATAATCGTATGAATAATAATATCGGCACGTTGCCACAAAGGCACCGCGCCCGCCGCGCGTCGGACGCTGACCGGCGACGTGCCAACACGCGCCCGACCGCCGCAACACGCGGCGACACGCGACGACACGACGCGCATGGCGAATGCCGCTCCGCGCCGCCGCCATTGTCGCGAATGAGGATGCCTGCACCCAGCGAGAATTGAAGGGCTGCAGCAGCGATCGAAATTTTAGTTAGTTCGCTTACGAATTCGGAACGGGCAAATAGAATGTTCCTTGCACGGCAATAGCGATCGAAACTCATTCGTATGGCGGCAGCGTAGTCACGAGTTAGTGCAAAACGTCCAACTTTAGTTAATTCGGGACGCGCAACATCAACTGTTCCTTGCACGGCAGTAGCGATCGAAACTCATTCGTATGGCGGCAGCGTAGTCACGAGTTAGTCCAAAACGTCGAACTTTAGTGAGTTCGCTTACAAATTCTGCACGCGCAACATCGACTGTTCGTTGCACGGGATTAGCGATCGAAACGTATTCGTATGGCGCCAGAGTAGCCACGAGTAAGTGCAAAACGTCCAACTTTATTTAGTTCGCTTACGAATTCGGGACGCGCAACATCGACTGTTCGTTGCACGGGAGTAGCGATCGAAACGTATTCGTATGGCGCCAGAGTAGCCACGAGTAAGTGCAAAACGTCCAACTTTATTTAGTTCGCTTACGAATTCGGGACGCGCAACATCGACTGTTCGTTGCACGGGAGTAGCGATCGAAACGTATTCGTATGGCGCCAGAGTAGCCACGAGTAAGTGCAAAACGTCCAACTTTATTTAGTTCGCTTACGAATTCGGGACGCGCAACATCGACTGTTCGTTGCACGGGAGTTGCGATCGAAACGTATTCGTATGGCGCTGCTTAGCCACGAGTTAGTGCAAAACGTCCAACTTTAGTTAGTTCGCTTACGAATTCGGGACGCGCAACATCGACTGTTCGTTGCACGGGAGTTGCGATCGAAACGTATTCGTATGGCGCTGCGTAGCCACGAGTTAGTGCAAAACGTCCAACTTTAGTTAGTTCGCTTACGAATTCAGGACGCGCAACGTCGACTGTTCGTTGCACGGGAGTTGCGATCGAAACGTATTCGTATGGCGCTGCGTAGCCACGAGTTAGTGCAAAACGTCCAACTTTAGTTAGTTCGCTTACGAATTCAGGACGCGCAACGTCGACTGTTCGTTGCACGGGAGTAGCAATCGAAACGTATTCGTATGGCGTCAGCGTAGCCACGAGTTAGTGCAAAACGTCCAACTTTAGTTAGTTCGCTTGCGAATGCAGGACGCGCAACATCGACTATTCGTTGCACGGGAGTAGCGATCGAAGCGTATTCGTATGGCGCCAGCGTAGCCACGAGTTAACTTTCATGCCTACGTACATTATCCAGGGAAAATTCAGATTGACTAATGAAATAGTTGATATTAGAAACAGTACTTTTTTCGCGTGTTAACGTTCTCGATAGCCCAGGGGCGCGCGACGCCTCTATTTTAGATAATCGAGGTTATGTAACAGCGCGATCGGATTCTGGACCGAGGCCGTTTACGACCGTTGAGGCTGCCCCGGTTGGTACCATCGTATTGAATTCAAGACATTCGAATCGGCAATGAATTCTCCGTGTTTTCCTTCCAAGTTCAATGTAACTGTCCTGGCATGTCACTAAGTTCCCATGTGGTGTGTTAGCCATCTTTGTCTAGTTCCGAAAACTTTGTGAGGTAATCTGCAGGTTAATTAGATAATCTGTAGATCAATTAAATAACTTTCTACTCAACTAACTAAATATTCTGCAGATCAACTAGATAATCTGCAGATCAACTAGATATTCTGCAGATCAACTAGCTAGATAATCTGCAGATCAACTAGATAATCTGCAGATCAACTAGATAATCTGCGAATCAACTAGATAATTTGCAGATCAACTAGATACTCTGCAGATCAACTAGATATACTGCACTTTAAATTATTTGCGTGCACTTTAAATGATATACATTCGTACATTAGCGTTAACACATACACGTTGTCCTCGTAAAACCTCCAAGTTATCGAGACAAAGTTCAAGAGTTCTTGCATTGATTTATCAAGTCAAAACAACCACTGACGTACGCATGCTCCAAATTGATATGATATCTAGTAAGTAGCGCTCCCCGCTCAAACAAAGCTACGTATTCACGCCGTGTACATCGACAAACAACCCTATTCAATGATAAATTGTAATTGTGTTATCTCGCAACTGCGCAACATATTCCGGAGGATTCGAACGACACCTATGCTCCGACAAGCCGTCATATCGCAACTGGGCAATCTCTTTCTGGTCGCTACGTTCCGTTCTCTCACGGCGCGATGATCTGCGCTTGACGCCTTTCCTGGTAGTCTTGTCGGCTCAATCACATGCTCTGTACTTTTTTGGGTTCCGTACCCAAATGGTGCCAACGGAACCCTATTACTAAGCCTCCGTCCGTCCGTCCGTCCGTCTGTCACAGGGCTATATCTCATGAACCGTAATATGTAGGCAGCTGACATTTTTACAGAGTATGTATTTATTTTGCCGCTATAACAACAAATAGATCAACAACATATGGATGTTGGGTTCGCTACAGAATAGGTCCGCCACAGAATAGCTTCGCCACAGTATAGCTTCGCCACAGAATAGCTTCGCCACAGAATAGGTTCGTCACAAAATAGGTTCGCCACAAACGCGATTGTCGCTTGCGGTGCAGTGTACACACGCGCGGCACAATGTCGCGCGTGGTATCGCGCTGGGGTGGGGGGCAGGGGTCAGACTGCGCGCGCGCCGCCACCGCACGCACGCCGCCGCCGGACAGAGTCAATGACACCAGCTATCACACGCGTGGCCCCACCACCGACTATAGGATGTTTACTACAACTACCTCCTTTCGCAAGAGCATGCTAAATAATAACTGATCAAATGTGGATATACGCACATATGAATCAAGCGCGAATATCAGAATGATTTCTGTGAAATAAATTGTAAACTTGCAAAAAATATTTCATAAAGCATTTCATAAGTCGAGAAGTCTGAGAATATCAATGCTATTATACCTAGCCCACACGTTTAAGAAGTTCGCTAATGGCGCTGTGTCGAAGCCCATATCCTAACCAGTTAGTTTGGCATTTGTTGTCAGCAGTAAATAAAATTAAGAGGCCATTGTACGTAAAAGAGGTGGCTATGTGAGCCATCCCAGCTCGTACCAGAAGTCCAAAAGGTTCCGAGTTTTACAATATTCTTCTAAGAGAGATCCTGGTGAATCCTCCTTCCCGTTGGTTGACCACGCTCCTGCATTCCAATATAAAAAGGAGGGTGTTTCTGCTGCCTCTATGCAGCCACGACACAGATGGCAGTCAGTTATTCCCAGAGTAGGGTATTTGTTAAGCGGACAATGTCCTATTAGTGTTTCCGACATTTTTCGTAAGGTCCTGTTTAGGTACAAAAATCCGTGTGTGAGGCGCTTATCGTGGGATGGTATAGCTTCTCTTGCTCGCCTACAGTCTTCCAGATGTTCTCACCCACTGTTATGTTGCATATTATTTATTTCCTGTACTTAACCAGTTTTCCAGTTGGATAAATGGTAGAGGTACAATCGGCTATGGTCCTGCCGTTATTGTACCGGATCCTCATTTCGCCAATTTTTCAGCTGCATACTAGTGTCATTTTAACCATTGCAGAGCTTTGTAACTAGCTTTGTAACTGATTCTAGTGCCCAGTGACATTCCAGGATCAGTCCAGTGCTTATTTGGTTGTTATTCACATTCAAAACAGATGCACTGTCTGAGATTATACGAATTTGATAATCTCGCATCTTTCTGGATTCGACTGCTTCTATAGCTCGGATTCTGCCTGAAGTATGGTGTTGATTTCCCAACACATTGTGTTTTATGTTTTCTGATCTCATTTCCACCGGAATGGTCTCTGATTTCTTTCTTTAGTTGAATGTTGTAGTAGATTAACATAAAAAAATATGTGTTTAGGGGAAAATTTCTTACAAACTGCGCCTAACATGATTTGATCTGTTAAGTTTTCCATGTTTTGTTTTCACTTGCTGCCTTGGCTGCTTCTTGCTGGTCATACAGGTTTACTGGTCGTAAATTAAAGATGACCTTAGTGCCTTTTGTGGGAGTTGTTCGCATGCAGCATTTGTCAAAACACATGCGAGCCGATCCAGGCTTTGTAATTTACAGCATTCAGTTCTGTCCACCACAGAACTGACTATGTTTCAGTTTGGCGGGTTATTGCGGTACAGCCAGAGTGTTAAAGAGGGTTTAAGTCCCATTTTAACCAAGCATTATTTTACACACTAACCAAACTGAATGCGGACGCTCGTATCGCGCGGACGCGGCGATGCTTTTATCTTTTATCCCTGCCATTGCCGCTTTAGTACGGCGTGAGGGCTTTCATGTTCAACCGCTTAATTATCATGCTCGTCAGTTGCTGCAGCTGGGTGACGGTCTCTTATCGCACGAATTAAGGTTCCATTGCGTACTTGCTTATTTATAGCGCTAACACTGCGTTATAGTTCATTGTAAAGGCTGGCACCGACTACAGGATGCATCGCAACTGGTCGCAGTTTTATAGGTAACATAAACGGGAGTTTTTTTTTAAATCGACGGGCCTCCAGTCGACGCCAGGCTTAAACTAGATGTTGCCAGACTTTGCTCACTAGTCAGAGTTTGAAAATGTTACGCTATCCCACCATAACTTGAAATGTCTAAGTCGTTTCTAAAATAACTGTTAATAATTGCTTTATATGCGAAACTCAAGCGTGATTGCCAAAAAGGCCATTCCACCGGCCTGGTGTAAAGCCTTTAAAGATGAAGAAGAAGTAGAGTTATCAGTTTGGAACACTCACCACTGCGGCCGATGACAAACAAGAGTTCACGGATTCATTTTTGTGCTGATTCTTCTATAGCTAATTGATGAGCTACATTTAAAAAAAAATGCTTCCAAGCTCGCTTTCTAGCCACTATAATAATGTTAAATTTTTATTATCTCTATATGTATATTACAATGTTATCTACCGCCATTTTTATAAAGGTAAAGATACAACTATACACAAAGTTGTATTTTGTACGCATTTTTATCATGCCATAAAACAGTTTTTTAAAAAAGTAAACAAATTGCACTAAGAAAGGCCTTCAAGTCAAACAAAAGAGTTTTACTAAATCTTCCCTACTACTCTATTAGATCTCGGGGCAAGCGAGCAACTTTGATGGTTGCCTTTCCTATTCATTGTAAATGTACATAAAATGCTGATTCCTTGGAAGCGGGTGATGCAGTGTGCTTGTTGTTCCTGACCCTTGGCACTCCCACATCACGACGGCTGATAAGCCCGGAGGTAGCTAGATCGAGCTACAGATATCGGCATCACATATGAACGAATACTTTGAGACAGCATTGAAAAGACCCGTTTCAAATATGCAGTAAGATGATGCGCTTTAAAATGTGCTTCTCTCATCCTTCACGTTTTAAGTAGAATAATACATACATAAATAGAAATACTGTTCTAGGCTGTTGTCAAAGTAAAAAAAATGTTTAGTCTCAATTATTCTCATACGCCTGTTTCCACAACCTCCAGCTACAAAAATCCCAAAGTTACCTTTCGGTTACACCATATTAATATGCCATGTAACGGAGATTAACTTATAGGATTTCGGGTAACTGGAGGTGGTGAAAACAGGGGATATTGTTCATAATTATAGAGCGCATATTGTATCCACCGTCCACATATTATCGAGACTTAGACTCTTCTTTTCTTTGTTCGTACTTCGCGTACTTTTGTCGGTGTCTAGTGAAAAAGATCGAGACTAAACCATACTCTATCGAGACTCTAGCATACTCTACTTGGATGGACGTGAAACGAGGGACGTCTCGTCTCGCTAGCGTGTCAGATCGGCGCGTGTCGCCTGACCGATGGCGCGTGGCGACGAACGCCGCCGCCGGGCGGCCAAACCCGTCCGTCCGCGTCTGCCCCCCATAAACTTCCTATTTTATCTTGAATCTCGCAAATTGGCCGTCGCGCCGCGTCGCCGCCGTCGCTTCCGACAACCCCCCCCCCCCCTTCGCCCCTTCGCCGCCATCGCGCCTCGACCCGCATCTGATGCCGATGGCACAGCAGAAGTACTACTAGAGTCGCATATGCTCTTGCCTAGGTGTACCTATTAGACTCGCTGTATCCGCTGTATAAGACGCGCTTTCGGCTTCCCATACGATTATTATGCATAATTTTGTCTATACGGTGGAGTCGGGAGTAACATGACACTTCTACGTTTTCGCTTCTGTGAAGCTGAGGTTATCTTCGGCCCTACATCGCGCCATCTTCGCAATTGCAGCTTCATTTCGCTCGCATCTGTCGCGTCTCGTCGAGCGGCTAACTCGTGTCACAGTATAGGTGAGATGAACAGTATGTTGTCTCCATATGAACGGCCGAAATACGCGCCTCGAAATCTCGATACAAGCGACGCGGTATGCAAACAGTCATGAGCATAGATAAATGATAGCTAACTTCATACAAGTATTGAATAAGGATAATAAAAGTCAGCAGATGGCGTCCAATATACATTCATCACAAAACAAAACAAATGAATATCAATAAAAAAATTACAATGACATTACTTAATTTATAGCCAAAATGTAACGTTTTCATCATACCTGCCTAGGCAAAATTTGAAATTGAGCCTAGTTTAAAACGGTATATAACTAGTTCTGGCATTGACGGGAGATTGCGGTGGTTAAAAATTCAGTAGTGACAGCGAAAATAAGAAGGATTTAGCTAGTTTTGTGCGTTGCATGACGTTAGCAGTCTATTATCCTTGTCTATCGCCGCGAGTGATCGGCAGTCCGTACGGACGGTCCCTAGGTAATTATTTCAAGGAAACGGCCGAAACGTCATACTGCTCCTCTTACCTATACTGTGCTGGTGTTGTTAAAGCGTATATGTGGTTAAAGCCAACTTTGACGCGACAGCGACATATTTAGTTCTCTGCCTCGCCGGCGGCGGCGTCGCGGGTTCGGTGTCCTGCGAGTTGGAGCGGCGCCAGGACATTTGCGCGCCATCTCCTACTATGCGTCCTGACATGTCGTTAGAATCGCATTCGTGCGCCTAGTACCTTGTACTATTACCAACCTACCCACTGCTTGAACCGTTTCGACTCTGACTACTACCAGTATTGTAACCGAAGCTAATTGTCATAACTTATTCATGAATTAATTTCTAGTACAACCGCGCCAATTTTGGTTTGGACATTCGACACGAATTTAATAATAATAATAATAATATTTATTGCAATCCATACAAAAGTACAATTCAAAGGCGGATTTATTGCCTCAGGCAATTTTAAACAATGAACCCTATCATAGGGAAATTTTACAGCTTAGGGTATGCAAAGAAAAACAACGCTTATTACTTATTAATTAAATACAGAACAATATAAATGAAAACTTAACTTAAGGATGTTCCGACCCATACAATGTTTTTTTTACACAGAACGCAAAAAGTATTGCACTTTAAGGCACTTTATATGGGTCGGAACAGCCTTAAACTAAGCATAGTTACTTATTTTCTATATGTTTAACTAAATGTAGGTATTCAATTCCAAAACAATAAAATGCCTAGAGGATTCAAGCTGTTCTGATATATTTAAAAAAAATACTGCACGGTAATGTCGCAATAATTAAACGTATTCATACGTGTATCAAATTGAACATCTGCGAATGAATTTGCATTTCATTCTGCGCCGCGTGTTCTCTGATTCGTCAAACCTTTTTTTTATCTTGGTATATTTTTTATTACTCCGATAAAGATAACGTGGCTGTTAACTCGACATGTATGTGCATAGTACTTTCTAAGTTACTAGCCGCGGTGTTCGGCTTCGCTCGGGGAAATACCTTACCGGGGTAATACCGTACGTACATTTAGCGTAACAATTTTGCACGCCAATTGCCCTACGCCTAAGCTGTCAGATTTTAATTAAACCATTTAATCTCTTGAGATAGTTTAATTCTATGTCCATATGTTTATATTTTCATGAAAATATATTTTCCAATGTTTACTATATTTACCTTAAATATAAATAAAAGAAATAAAACCAAACACACGTAGGTTTCGGCATTTTATTTTAAAATCCAAAATTTCAAAAACCTAGTTAAACATTTACAGCCGTATTCAGAATTGGCGGACTAACTGTAGTACGCCGAACTAAACCGGATTTTGAATGGTTAGTCCGGTGCTAATATCGTACTGACAGCAGCGGGAGCACAAATGAAAGTGGACACTTGTCGAGCTAGAGGGATAAGAAATTTTGTCGAGGATTTTTATCAACTGTGATATCACAAATGGGGAGCTCGATTAATTTATCGAGATCGAGTGTTAACTCGATAGAGAGTGGCAACACCCACCGTTTTGTCCACAAGAACTGTCACTTTAAACCTCCCGACCCTGGCTGTGTTTGCGCAGACTGCTCCATGATATTCAGTGCAAGGAGCAAGAAATTGCGTTTTACAGAATAGCGGCGAACAAAATGCCATTTCCTACAAATCGCCTACACCTAAGTTATTTCGAATTGAATTTCGTATAGATGCACAATTAAGTACGTTTTTAATGAATTTAGATAAAAATTGCTTGTTTTAGCGCATTTGCCTTGTGAGATTAGAAGGATTGTAGTTTATCTAATGTCAATGTGACGTTAATCTCTGCACTTTTTTCGTTTTCCCGTTCAGCTGGAGCGTTGCTCTAAGCCGTCCCGCCTGATTACTTCCTATAACGGAAAGTAAAGGATGGAATGGAAACGTCTTTGCCCAAACAAACCCATCCATCTTTCGCTCTTATTACCGCTTTTCCCATGCCTTTGAACCATGAAAACGTTAAGAAACGCCTGTGCCATCGCCACTACATACGCACATATTCGTAACACGAACAAACACCTCCTTCTAGGATTTAACAACAACAGGTGGTGGTGACAAAATTATCCTCAACAAACGTCAAATTAGTAGGATTAAATTTATTTGTGCTTCCACAAATGGACAAAATTTATTCTTTGTCGAGATTTGTCTATGGTGTGGGTTTATTTTGACAACCTCACTCGACATAACATTGTTTATGCTATCAGTTGGCGACAAGTGTCCCGCACACAAGATAAAGACTATGTACGTAAGTTTGTCGGCCAGATAAAATTATTTGTGCTCCCGCTGTGTTCTCTCTAAATACGGCTGTTATATTAGAACATGTAAACAGTTATCGCCCTTACTATGGGGATTTGATTTGGTAACGGCACTCTTAATTATATTAGTTCTGTAGCTAACTATCCTTCCGTCTTAAGGTGGCCCAACCCGGCGGTACTAACTCATTCGCGGGCACTGTACAAAACCGTGCTGTTGCGCTCTGGGACCTTTTTTGTTTCAAAGAAAAAGACAGGCTCCGTGATGAGGAAGATGCAACATTTCCACAAAAAAGACAATGTGCATAGTGTATGATTTGGTAAGATTTACGAAAATTTTGATTTCAAAACGACTTATAGCTAAAAGTAAACCACGACCGCTGTAGTCAAAAATCTAACAAAAACCAAATAGATTATAAATCTTGATTAAATAAGCTATGTCTGATGACTAATCTTTTTAAGATTTTCTTACTTTATCATTGCGTAATAAACCACCAAAGTTATTGTATAAAACGCGCGAAAAATTCGAACTTTCGGACCTTATAACTTAGAAACCAAACACAATTTTACAATGCCAACGGTCATCAGACATCTAGTTCAATCAAATAAAGCTCTTTTGACCAAAATTTGGGATCTCTGACTAGAAATATGGGCGTGATCTTCTTTCCCCTTTTGTATGGGGAGATGCGCGGGTTGGGCCACCTTAAGAACGCCCCGTAAGCTATGATCCCCATACAAACGTAGTTTACTAATTATTTGGAAACCGCTGTTCCAATTAAATTTATATTTAATATCTAACATCAGGGAAGCAATATCTGTGTCTGCACGCTTTTGTTTTTTTGAAAAATCCAAACCAAATCAAATAAAAGCAAAAAGAAAATCTTCATACGAATTTTGTTTTCTCTGTGGATTGACCCAGGAAACATTTACCGAAAAAACAAAGACATGCAGACACAGATATTTGGAACTTAATATTAGATTACAAATGTCAAGTAAATTAGAACAGTGGTTTTCAAATTATTAGTAAACTACGTTTGTATGGGTGGCGAAATTCTCTGATGCTTACGGGCCGACCTTAAACATTCGCCTGTATTCGAAAAAGCTATTATTGCGATTGACTGTCAGTCGTTTTTTTGTGATTGATCTAATCTGTTTACGAATCGGAGCCAAGAAAAGCAGTTCACACTCGTGTTCACATTCCGGATGGTTCATGAGACGGACTAATGAGCGAAACTCGACGCTACGAAAACACACAAACAGAGCTCTGTGGTTCCACGCTACAGTTGGGTTAAGGTTTTATCTATGGGGTGTTTTGTCCATTCCAATGATGGGACTAGGCGAGTAAATAAATGCAACGGACTGATTGATTTATTGAAAATTCTTTAATACGCCACAAAATCAATTTTCAAAAGAAAGTACAGTGCAATAACAACATAAGTGGGAAGCAAAGGCGGGTTTATCCCTTGAAGATATTTCTTCCAGCCGACCTTTGGGTGTTTGAGAAGTTCAATAGGGATATATTCGTAGATAGATATCACTGGGAAATGTCAATACCATGGAGAATGCTCTTCGGAGCTGCATAACACCACCCATCCGTCCCTTTTTTACATCGCCCAACGCGGGACGGGCGGGGAATGCACCACAATGTCTTCAGTCCCAAAATAAGAACCAACCGATACTCTACATCCTCTATTTATATGGTCGGTAAACTATGGAAGTATTTCCCAAAGAATAAACAGGGGGTCCTTCAATCATGGTGTGAAGAAGCACCTGGCCGGCCAGCGTAAGTTCGTAAGTATATTGGCGTCGTCGGGGACCTCCTATACGAAGGCCTGGCGTAAGCCATATGCCGCGCTCAACGTAATAAAAATTACAAACCAGATAATTAGATGCTATTTTGCTGAATTTTAAAGATAAACAAATATTTTTCTTCAAACAACTCTTTAAATAAGTGTATAAATCAATGTAATGCGCTAGGCTCGTGGTGGGCAAGCAGGCGGCGCTGATGCGAGGTGGGCTGGCGGCGGGACGAGCTTCCGGGAGGGGAGGAAGTAGCTAGCAGATTCAAAAAGGGCGCTAAGAATCTCCACTCTTGTTCGTTATTCGTAAGGATACTTTTTTAGGGTCCGTTCACAAAGGTTGCCAACGGAACCCTATTACTAAGCCTCCGCTGTCCGTCCGTCCATCCGTCCGTCCTTCCGTCCATCCGTCCGTCCATCCGTCCGTCCGTCCATCCGGTCGCCCGTCCGTCTGTCACAGGGCTGTATCTCTTGAACCGTAGCAGGTAGGCAGCTGAAATTTTCACAGAATGGGTATTTATTTTGCCGCTATAGCAACAAATAGGTAACATTTAAAAATATTAAAAATGAAAGGGGGGCCCCCATACAAAAAACGTTTTTTTGTGTTAAATCTTTTACGACGGTACAACCGTTCGTGTGCGAGTCCGACGCGCACTTGGCCGGTTTTTTGAGGACACGATTAATTTTTTGGAAATTATCTTTTAAAGTGACTGAACTGTTGATTTCGGGAATGTGTCCGGCAGGTATGAACGTACATATTTACGTGTTGATTCGCGGTGACTCTCCCTGGAGGCATCTCGCTTTTTTCGGTGGCTAGCTAAAATTCCTAATCGTGAATAACGCCCTAGATTCTTGGCACCGGGAGGCGCGGTACGTTGGAAATAAACAGATCTTGGGTTGTTTGATGGCCACTCCATGGTCGCGCGGCAGATGGACTGACTCATGTAGGATTTTTTTCTGTAAACCTGGCATCGATATCGATGTTAGCCTATCGCACAGCTTTTCGGAATGAACTAGGTGTCATGCCATTATTCCCACGGCGGGAGGAGTAAGTCCGTGGGTGTTCATAACTGATATAGGGATAGGCTGAGAAGATAGAGCGCCTTACGGTACGAAAACAGCATAGGCCGATTTCCCTGTGATGGTCGGGTCGGTAAAATTTGGGGAATTTGGAGAATTTAATTCCAACATTTTTGTTTTAGGGGGGCGGCATTTCTCCATAGACCTAGGGCAGCCAATGTATCAAATCCTCGTGATACGTGCTCTGCGATTGCAGGTGCTACGTACCCCTGACCTTAGCTAAGCACGTCAAATTGGTTGTGGTACGTTCTCCTAGAAAATAATCGAAAACATTTTTTCTCTGGCTATTCGCCTGCAACAGCAATGTCCACTAATGTCCAGACCAAAGTTTTTTCCGATTTTTTAATATTTGATCACATTCCTTCACAATGTTGTTGCAAAACCCCGAATTAATTATTTTACGGTAATGTCGTATCCGTAAAATGGATACAAATATTATGTTCTAGTTTTTTCCAAAAACGGAATAAACATGGTCACCGCGGCGTCGTTCTATCAGAATTTCAAAAGCATTGGACGTATCTCCAATGCCATTGGCAAAATATTCGGGAATTTCGTATTCGAAGCGAAAACGATTTGCCTTGAGCGGTCGACGTACTCACCGATGCTTATTTCAAATCGTCTTGGCACACCGGAGTCGTTATGAATGCCGGCGTGACTCAAAACTGGACATCGTATTGCGCACATTGTCGTTCCTGACCTGTCCCCTGCCAATTCATGTAGAAACGTTCCTCTGAAACGTGAAATGTGCGGCATTCTTTCAGCGATGGAGAAGATATACAGGGGGAAGAACAGTGGGAGACAGACCAAAGTGTACGCTATCTTTTGAATGTTAAATTGAACAGTGTAACCTTTCCGGACTGTTTCGTAGGCATGCTTTTGTATTTAAGTGGTTTTCATTATAGGCAACGTATGTATTTTGACTGTTCATCTTTACCTTTAACTTTGGCCCGACCCCTACTGTAACCTACGAGGGTCCAACCAAAGTTTTGAATGTTAAATTGAACAGTGTAACCTTCCCGGACTGTTTCGTAGGCATGCTTTTGTATTTAAGTGGTTTTCATTATAGGCAACGTATGTATTTTGACTGTTCATCTTTACCTTTAACTTTGGCCCGACCCCTACTGTAACCTACGAGGGTCCAACCAAAGATAAGATATTTTTTAGTAAGTCGAACACTCGTTTAAGCCAAACGTGGACGGTTTTTTTATTTTGATTTTTTCCTTTTCCCCGCAAAACATTTTTTACTGGTTTATCATTTTTTTCTGTCTATATGTGTTTAGGAGGCGTACTCACCCCGCCGAAGTTGTTGCGCTTTAGCCGTGGGCATATTGATGAGAGAGGAAAATAGGAGCCGTGGTACACGTTGTATCTTGAGAAGTGCTTCACGACCACTACAGCAATCACAAAACAACCCTCAAGTACACGTAAACTATCTGAAAACTATAGCCGCGTAAAAACGTGTCCTTTTTTCATCAAAACACGACTTGCCCTCGGGCCGCTTGTCTCACGTAGTCACAGACTATTGAACGTAGTGACCGCAGCGGAAAAAACTAAGTACATTCTAGTCGCCCGAACGGGCGCGGTCTCAATCGTCGCGCTATTCAGTAACCAAACAAAGGGCCGATTGCATGAAAGAACAAACCATCAAAATCAACGTTAAAGTATGATTAGACACGTCACTTTGTGTGGACAGTATGGAAGGAACTCCATGCGGTTCACTAATATTGTTATAATATCGTTATTGATTAACTCGGCCGTCTCTTCGTGCAATAGGGGCTAAGGCTGAGATAAATAGTCGTTAAGGCTGTTCCGACCCATATAAAGTTGTTTGCACACATAACGCAAAAAGTATTGCACTTTAAGCCACGAATTAATAATAAAAGTTTAATATAGTCATATTACTTGCCGCGAAAACAATTTCACAATTTCAGGGTTATTGGTTTTGTTACAATTTATTTAAATACGATTTTTATTTGACAGCGCCATCTAACGGTGTAAAACTTCTAATCGGCAATTACAACGAAACAATTAAACCTGAAATTGTGAATATGTTTTCGCTGCAACTACTATGGCTATATTTAATATTTTTGACGAATTCGTGCCTTAAAGTGCAATAATTTTTGCGTTCTGTGTAAAAAAAACATTGTATGGGTCGGAACATCCTTAACAGAAACTAAGGCTGAGATAAATTGTCGTAACAGAAACTTTATTTGCATTACTTTGAGATTTCTTCCATACAAAATGTGTCAAAGTGCCGTCACAAAGTACAATTTTTCGTTAGTCTTAGTTTTTGTTACGACTATTTATCTCAGCCTAAGACTAACCATGTCTTTCTCTTTCCGAGTTCGATAAGTGCATTTCGTCACGAATGCGAGCTGCTCCATGGTTCGGAATCCGTGTAAAACTGTAGGTCCCCTTCCCCTACTAGGTGGTAGGGTTTAAGCCCGCCCAGGTTGGTACCATCGCATTGGATGAAAAGATGGTCGAAGCGGCAATGAAAAATTGTCCGTGTTTTCCATCCAGTTCAATGTAGCCGTGCTCATAAAGGGAAGGTCCTGGCATGGCACCAAATTGCCTCGGGAATGTGGTGTATTGGGCTAATATCATAACGGTAGTTGTGTGGTATTAGACATCCATGTCAGGTCGCATAAAAAAAAAGAAAAGTAGTACTTACTTACGTCACTTTGACACATTTTGTATGGACGAAATCGCAAAGTAATGCAAAGTGATGTCACAAAGTACTACTTTTAGTTAGTCTACTACTATTTATCTCAGCCTAAGGCTGAAAAGTAAAGCTAGAACTAAAACTAACGGAAAGAAGCAGTACTTTCATGCGTCACTTTTGACACTAGGTAGTATTATTTTCGGTTAGTGTGAGGTACAGTTGCAACTATTTGTCTCATCCCTATGCTATTGTGACATGAACGAATCGGATAAATTTTGTGTCATACGGTTAAATATTGATCAACTAATCGAATAGGGATCACAATTGGCGTAAGGTTTCTACCGGAAAATATTTTTTTTTGAATTTCCTGCATTGCATGATGCACTTAATAAAGTACCGCAGGCACGCGCCAAATTGGGACCGGTGCCAACATCTCATTGCTTGATTTTCCCGCCCGGCGACGGAAAAGCTGGGTGAAGAAAACACATTCGTTTGCTTTTAGAACCACCCATTAGAGTATGACGTCACATCCTCGGACTGTATAAAAAAGTAAATGATTCTGAAACAAATAAATAACAAAAAGTGTAAATTAGATGCAACGTCAGGCCTGCGCTGAGATTAACATTAAATTCGACCTTGTCCTTGGAGCAGGCTGTGTATCAGCATAGATAAATGATAGTTGGTAAAGATTGCTAACGTCATACAAGTGTTGAAAAGGGATTAAGGGTTAAACGGCATGCGGCTTAGGTGGTGAAAATCAGGCTAAGCCTATGCCTCAGTGGCCCAGTGGCGCGACACTTCGGCGATCGCTCTCCGAAGTTAAGCAACGCTGGGTCCGGTCTGGTCTTGGATGGGTGACCATTCGACCGTTGAGAGGCTGGCCGTGGTTCGGATTCCACGTTTAAACTGTAGGTCCCCTTCCTTACTTACTAGGTGGTAGGGTTAATCCCGCCCGGGTTGGTACCGTCGCATTGGGTGAACGATGGTCGAAGCGGCAATGAAA
The DNA here is from genome assembly GCA_946894095.1 of Incurvaria masculella. NCBI lineage: Eukaryota > Metazoa > Arthropoda > Insecta > Lepidoptera > Incurvariidae > Incurvaria > Incurvaria masculella. Next base: position 12,208,435 of record OX335657.1, on the reverse strand, counting down.
ATTGTCCGTGTTTTCCATCCAGTTCAATGTAGCCGTGCAATATAAGGAAGGTCCTGGCATGGCACCTAGTTCCCATGTGGTGTGTTGGGCTAATACAATGAAACAAGGTGTGGTATTAGCCATCCATGTCCAGTCACATAAAAAAAAACCTATAAAACAGCCATGTGGCCAGTTTAGGTGGCAGAATACGATAAATCTTCTTAAATATTTTAATCTGCTTAGTAAACTTAGTATACTATGTGTGTGTAATATATTGTTTTTGTATTATGTTTTTATAATTCTTTGCTCAAAAAATTCAATTGTAACGAAGAATTTCGTAACCAATAGTAATTGCATTTTAATGTTAAATTAACCATTAAAATAATATTGGCATGATTAATTTTTATTGTTGAAAAACTAGTCTCAAGTCGGAGTCTATATTAGTGTACGGTACGGCCGGCATGGTTTTCGCAGCCCCCCTGAATGTTCGAAAACCCATGGGCGTCGTCGGGCACCTTTAGGTCCTGGCGTACGCCATATGCCGCGCTTTACATAAAAAAAAAAAAAAAAAATACCGGAGTTAAGAAATTCGAGCTAAACAAATCTATCAGCATAATTTTGTTTTAATCATGTACTTGTGGACTTTCTTTTAATTTGGTAAATGGCCGTATGTATTAATGTTTATAAAACATAGTATTCAAATTTTATTTCATGTTAGTAATACCATCTTCTATTGTGAGTGTAATAACAACAACAACAACAAGTGCTCTTGGATTTTAATCGACATTGAAAAGGCCTTTATTAATGAAGTGCTGATTATCTTGTCCTTATATTGATCGCAAGCTGCTAATAAAAGCCCTTAACAGCAGTAGGTGAAAAAGGCACTTAGGGCCGAGTGCACGAAAGCACAAAAAATCAAAATCAACGTCAACGTATGATCAAACACGTCACTTTGTGTGGACAGTATGGAAGCCACTCCGTGCGGTTCAGTGAAAGTGACGTGTTTGAACATTGATTAACTCAACCGTTTCTTCGTGCAACCGGGGCTTAGTGAACTTAAAATCCGTTAATGATACGAAATGCAACTAAATGTAAGATTTAATCACTCATTTGCCTGTTCATCTGGCGAGTTTTCCCATGGTAATTGACAGATAGATGAGTTGGAAAAGTCATGACTCACGCAATTTCAAAACTGCGATGCGCAATCTATTCGAGCCTTCGGTCGGGTGAATATTTTTTCCGCCGCTCTTTGATGTGGCAATAAAATCAAGATGGCGACCATAAATTTGACATCTTGGAAGCGACCCAGCGAATTCCGGTCGCCATCTTATTAGCAAATCGTTCCATTTCCTGTCAAAACAAACTATGCTTTCCCACAAACAGCCGTTGGTGAGATCTGCGCGCGGAATTCCAAGGTCAAAGTCCCGGAACTGAAGTCCGAGGTGTTTGTTGTTTCAAATGTAGGTATGGACATTTGTGTATTTTCATGTCGTCACACAGGAAGTATAGACAGATCTGATACCCCTTTCCGCCGACCTTGTAGTAAAAGGGACTATTCAATAAGGACTCTTAAATATATTTTCTATGTAATGAAATGAATATAGGTGCGTGACCGTTCTATTGAGTCTATTATTTTCATGCCGTTACACCGGAAAGAGAAAACAATCCTTGCTCCCGTTAGGTACTTCAAAGTCGATGTCGATACGAGAAAAAGATAGTTCAAAGTATCGTTTTAGGGTTCCGTACCCAAAGGGTGAAAACGGAACCCTATTAAAGCCTCCGCTATCCGACCGTCCGTCCGTCCGTCCGTCTGTCGCAGGGCTGTATCTCATGAACCGTAATAGAAAGGCAGCTGAAATTTTCACAGAGTGTGTATTTATTTTGCCGATATAACAACAAACAGATAAAATAAAAAAATTATAAAAATTAAAGGGCCCATACCAAAAAACGTTATTTTTTGTGTTAATTCTTGTGATGTGAAGTACGGAACCCTTCGTGTGCGAGTCCGACTTCAAGTCATCTCAATGAGATGAGTAGCATAAAATCTTTGAATAGCAATAAACTACCAAACGGACATTGTAGCAATGTAATCAGTTTTGTAAAATAAAAATGCTCTGAATTTCGTTCTAAAAAATCCGCGGCAAATTATTAAGAAAAAAATTATAATATTGTAAACATTGACAGATCTTTGCAAGCCTTTAAACATAACATATGTATACATACTAAATTACATAACTACATAACAGTTAATTAATTACATAACAGCTACTTAGTAACTACGGTTAGCTTCATTAAACATTTCCTGACACGTAAAGCAGAAGCAAACATTGTTTTAACAATATAGGTGCAAGTGACATTGCATGTAAAATTGATGAGACTTCATGATATGGTTTAACCTACATTCATTTCAATATAATCTAGCGTGTAGGTCGGCCCGTAAGCACCTGAAAATTTCGCCTCCCATACAAACGTAGTTTACTAATGATTTGAAAACCACTGTTCCAACTTACTTGATATTTGGTATCTAATATTAGGCTACAAATATCTGTGTCTGCATGCCTTTGTTTTTTCGGTAAATGTATTCTGGGTCAAACCACAGAGAAAACAAAATTCGTAAGAAGATTTTCTTTTTGCATTCATTTCATTCGGTTTGGATTTTTCAAAAAAACAAAAGCATGCAGACACAGATATTTGTTACCTGATATTAGATATTAAATATCGATTTAATTGGAATAGCGGTTTCCAAATGATTAGTAAACTAGGTTTGTATGGGGAGCATAGCTTACGGGCCGTTCTTAAAGGGTGGAAAAGTAAGAATTGCACATGGCACATACTGTAATCCTAAATGTGTCTAGGTCTAAGCCTAAAAATAGTAATGCTATTTCACTCATGAAATGACAACCATGAAGAAATTTATGTGACACACCGGTGACTCACAGGTGAGAATCTCACGAGTAGACCCGCAGGGAGCGACTAGTAATACTCTACGGTTTATGGCTCCTCGCTTCCCAGGAACGCAGAAATTGCTTCGTGGAAACAGCTCGCGCGCGTTTTAGCGGAGGCATTCGCGCGGTTCCAATAGGCCACTAATGAACACGAAGCTACCACCATCTATCAGGTAGAACCGTCGTCTTTGGTCTACTTCGTGGTTTTAGTAAGGATATATATTGAATATCGCAGAAATACTCGCTTATCTACTCAGGAAAGCTAAAACGAGTTAGTAACAGATGAAATAGAGACACTTCCGCCTGACGTCATTAAACATCAAATGTTATGTTGAAAGGGACAACACTAGGGTTATTCGTGGCTGTCATTTCATGAGTACGAAAGCGTTATGACTCACCGGTGAGTGCCCAGTGACTCACAGGTGAAAATCTCATGAGTAGACCCTCTGCTATGAGGACGGTACGCATTCCTTCAATAACTCTTATCCAACTTCTGTTTGTTTTCAAATGTAGATCCATGTGCCCAACTGATTTTGATGCTGTTTTTATTTACTTATAGCTAAATTTTTCCAATCAATTAGGCTATTTGACATCAGATAAAATTACCTAAAGAGTGAACATTGGATTTGTAGATGAGGGAAGCAAATCGAGAAAATTATTCCAAAATAATTGCGTTCATTTCCGATTAATGATGTCACCAGACTAAAATCTACAAATAAGCAGTATCGTGAGCAACACAGGGGCATAATAAAATAAATTCATAAATTTAATTAACCTTGAACAATTGTATTTGCCAAATGCGTGGGCTCGCCATGGGCTCGAATTAAAAATAAAAATTATAGTTGCTGGAAATCGAACCTAGCGGCCCTGGCTTCGGTCACCATATAATAGGTCGGGGAAAAAGTCTTTTCGCATTATAGTATGTATGAACTTGTAATAAAATCTCTTTGGCTATACTATTTGTATCTGGCTGGTTTTGGTATCATTGAAAGTTTAAATTTTAAAGAACATAATTCCAAATTCAAATTAGGAAAATGTGTGATTCTCATTTGTTTTTCGTACTGTCAAAATGAGTGAATCTAATGAAGAAATTCGATACATTTTGAAATTTTACTACAAAAAAGGTAAAAATGCAACGCAAGCCGCGAAAAAAATTTGCGATGTTTATGGACCTAGTGCAGTGTCTGTGAGAGTAGCACAAATTTGGTTTAAGCGTTTTCAATCCGGAAATTTTGATGTCAAAGATGCACGTCGCTCTGGTCGCCCTATTACGGATAAAATGGATGCCATTTTTGAAAAAGTGGAGCAAGATCGGCATATCAGTAGTTACGACGTAGCTGAAGAACTAGGAATTTACCACAAAACAGTTTTGGCGCATTTGAAAAAAACTGGGTACACAAAAAAGCTCGATATTTGGGTACCTCACGAGCTCACTGAAAGAAACCTAATGAACCGTGTACTCATTTGTGATTCTTTATTACGACGTAATGAAACCGAACCATTTTTGAAGAAGCTGATAACTGGTGATGAAAAGTGGATCACGTACGACAAGAACGTGCGAAAAAGGTCGTGGTCAAAGGCCGGTCAAGCTTCACAGACTGTGGCGAAACCCGGGTTAACTCGCAACAAGGTGATGCTGTGTGTGTGGTGGGATTGGAAGGGCATTATTCATTATGAGCTGTTACCACCAGGCAGGACCATCGATTCTGAACTCTACTGCGAACAACTGATGAGATTAAAGCAAGAAGTTGAGAGAAAGCGGCCGGAATTAATCAACAGAAGGGGTGTGGTTTTTCATCATGATAACGCTAGACCTCACACATCTTTAGCCACTCAGCAAAAACTAAGAGAGTTTGGCTGGGAGGTGTTAATGCATCCGCCGTATAGTCCTGACCTTGCACCTTCAGATTTCCACCTGTTTAGGTCTCTTCAGAATTCTTTAGGCAGTGTCAGGTTAACATCACGAGGGGACTGCCAAAACCACTTGTCGCGGTATATTGATCAGAAGTCCCAATATTTCTATAGCAATGGGATCATTTCCCTACCTACAAGATGGCAAAAAGTTATCGAACAAAATGGTACCTACATACTTTAGTTAAATGTAAATAAACCATATTAAAAAATGTTTTGAATTTTCTTAAAAAATGCGAAGAAACTTTTTCCCCAACCTATACATACATATGATCTATCCGAGGTTAAATTCCTATATCGCTTGAACATAACGTAAACCTTTGTTATCTTGATATTTACTATTTTCATTAAATACGTACCGTCGACGACATAAGTCCAGTAGCACCTTACGGTCGGGTTTGTTTTGCACATGTGGCGTGCCCCTTCCCCCGCCGACCGGTCTTCAGGTGGTGCGATCCGCGCAATGCGAGCGCTTCATAGCAATCGCATTGCAATGTGCTACTGGACTTTTAAATGCGACTTTACCTAGTTGAAGGTAAAAAGCCATAGACGTTTGCAACACATGTACGCACCGATATCTAAGAACTTCTGCTTCGCATATAAACGGGGCTTAGGGATAGGGACATGGAGAAAGTGCTCGGATGCGTTATGCGTATTTTCGGCCCAAACTCTGCACGTGCTCGCCGCCTGGAATGGAACCCTCGCTGCTCGGGCTCGGCACGTTATCGGGGCAGGTGCAGGCGGGCGTGTTGCCATGTAAACAGCGCCTCCCTTTAGTCCGCCCACGCAACCCGCACATAGCAGACACGCGGCTATAGCGAACGCTGTTTGTACTACTCTACGACGGCAGCGTAGGCGTATAGGCGCCAAATCGACCGGGCGCCGCGCCGCCGGGTGACCCCCTCCCGCCGAGACGGCTCCGGCCTGACCCCCCAAGGTCGCCGCACCAACCCCCCCCCTCCCTTCCCCCCTCCTACCTCCTACCCCTCCACCCCCCCACCGCCCCTACCGCTAGAACTAATGTATAGTCTGCCTTCTATGTAAAAGACCCCAGAACTTAGACGCGACCCTCTCTATCCTCTACTCCGTGCTCTACAGTTTCATGGATGTGTGAAAGCGATGCCGCTTCGACCAGATCTTCGTCCAATGCGATGGTACCACTCCCCTATAACGTTCCTCACTCAGAACAATTGTTCCTTTGCATAGGACTACCAGAGCTTGTTATGATTGGAACAACAACAATAAATATATGGGCGCGCGTGTTAACATAGCGGATAGACTCTACGCACCCGTAACCTAATTGAAATACATTGTACTCTTTCCTCAGCACCTGAAAGTTAAATTTGCTTTGAAGGCGGTCTGTTTCCGCTATTGAATATTAGATTATCGCGAAGTGGGGTGGGTGATCAGGGGGTGATGAGGGCGTGGGCGTAGCGGACACCTCATTTTTTGGAAGCCTGTTGAGCGGCGGTGGCCGACGAGAATCCGACGAAAAATAGCAAAACAGTTTGAAGATGTCGACGGATTTTCATTCATAAGGAAATTGGCATTGTTTTAGCCTAACTGCGCCCCACAGTCGCACCCAGAAGCTCGTAAGCGTGGCACAGGGTTAAAGAACAACATTTAAAATCCACAGAACTCATGGCCCCATCACCTCGCCCATCACATTGCGGCCCATTGAGAATGACTTTATTTCACAAAGGCACTTTAAAATCTGAGGAGTTAAAAGAAAGAGGAATCAAGCATATTGATACATGAAGACTTAACTTATGCAACGTGGAAACATATATATTTTTACAAAATCTTCATTTTTACATAAACTGAAACGAAATCTTCAACAGTCGTCTCGATATGACAAATGACCAGATTCTAAACGAAATATGTGAAATCACCAGAAAAGTGATTCGGAAGGGGGTAAACATCTACCCTTTTTAACCGACTTCAAAAAAAGGAGGAGGTTATCAATTCGTCTGTATGTTTTTTTTTGTTTTTTTTTTTATGTTTGTTACCTCATAACTTTTGCCTGGGTGAACCGATTTTGATGATTATTTTTTTAAATGATAGCTAGTGCTTCCCAAGTGGTCCCATTTTAATTTGGTTAAGTTCTGACAATGATATCCATGAGAAAATCGTAAAAGTCTTAAATTTGTGTTAAGATGTGCGCGACAAATGGACGAATAACTCAATATAACGCCAACCGATTTCGGTGATTCTTTTTTTATTGGAAAGGACGTGTACAAATTAGTAAGTGTACTTCAGATTCACTAAAAATAAACAAATAAAAAAAAATTAACAAAAAAAATAACCGACTTCAAAGAAAAAGCACTATAAAGTAAAAAATAATTTCCATTTTTGTAGTTACGATTTCTGTTATTTTTTGAGTCAGTGTCAGCCAAGGTTAGGTTAGGTTAGGTTAGGTTAGGTTAAGTTAGGTTAGGTTAGGTTCTCTTGATTGGCGCAGCGCGTGCCCGGCTGACGCCGACTCAAAAATAACAGAAATCGTAACTACAAAAATGGAAATTATTTTTTACTTTTTAGTGCTTTTTCTTTGAAGTCGGTTATATTTTTTGTTAATTTTTTTTTATTTCCTATAGAAATCAGGTTGGTCTAATTTTTCAAGATTATCGAACTTTCCAGGATATTTACTTAAAATAATCATATCAATATCAAATATAAACCGTCGAAAAGTATGTTTTTTGAAGCCCGTTTTCTGACGCATCTTTTGATACCATTTTCATTTCTCTATCATAATTGAGAACGCTAGGGCCCCCCTCGCACTTTTCTTGAAAACGGGTACCCTACCGAAGCGATGGAAAAAGCATTTTCAATGCTAAAAAACATTTCTATCAGTCGTGCAATGAAGGTCGTCCTTACGTAACATCCCGAAATGTTCCTCCAGCGCATATTGTCCTTCTCCGAACTCTAGCACAGATAGCCGTGGTCGTCCCGCCGCCGCCGCCCCGCCGCCTCCACGCGCCGCTCCGCCGCCGGTGCCCAAGCAGTCAAAACAAGTCCGCTATCTCAATATTGCCGAGATAATGTTGACGCCGGCGGCGATAAGCCCCGCGCTGGAGTGCGCGGGCGGGGCGGGGCGGCGGAGTGGCGATGCGACGCGACAGCGATGTGGATCCGTTCTCTCTATGGACCACTCACGTAGCAGCGTCTAACACGCCATCACAGTGGGGAGTGGTAATTTTCGGCACTGTTCGCTTTGATTGCAAGTTGTAGCCTTGCGGCTCGAAGATCCAGCAGACGAGTGCCTCGTGGATTATATCCTATATTTTTTTCCTGGTAGGAACCGTAGACGTCAGTCCTAATTCTCACCTAAATTGGCGTTTACGGAACTTCGAAGTTAAACCCTATACAAGTTTTTACTTATTCTGTAATTTTACTTCTTCAAGCTGTCACATCAAACTCGAACTTACTTGCGAGTCCGAGTTTGATCTGACTGCTTAGTGAGCTGAGCTTACTAACCGTCGTTGCCGTTTCGCTTGCCACTGCGCGCGCTCTTCGATTTCTCCATACGCCAAAACGCTTATCGATCAAGATCCCTGGGGTCGCCTAGAGGAGCTGGTTACCACGTCCCCAGTCTGGAGCTCAATGCACGCCCATCTCCCGGTGTACAAACCGCACCTGTATTACATTTAGAAACCCTTCCAGCTAGCTAATCACCTTTCAGTCTGGAAAATGGGTGATCTGCGAACGACCTAGATAGAGTGTAGCCCATAATTTTTTATGCTGGTCTCCTGGAGTCTGCCCTCGCGTCGTGTCGCGTCGTTTCACCGTATCTAGGAATTTACGCACTTCACTCACGTGCCCGATTACCTTCAACCGAAAAATATGACGAAAATACGCACGAGGCGTAATATCTGCTTGTTATTAAGTGCTTTGTTTTCAGGAATGTTATCGCGATAATCCTCTGGAAAGATTACGAAATCCAGGGACAAGTCTGTTTTTAATTTTAAATGGCGTTTAAGAAATTATGGAAAGCAAAATCTTAAATATTCGTCCGATTTTGAGCGTCTCGTCTCGTTCCCGCTCGTTCGTTTTTCAGCAGAAGTAAAGGTCGATGGCCCATTATCTTTTACGTTAGTTGGTGACTAAAGCGCCGGTCAAACAGAGGCCGGTGCGGGAGCGTACCGGCGAGGTACCGGGCCGGTAGCTAGGCGAGAGCGAACACACAGAATACCGCCTGATTCCCGGCCGAGCCCCAGCCGGACCCCGGCCAGGCTGTCTGGCGGCGTGCAAGCGTGCGACTTTGCTATCAGTATGTTGCGTAAAGTGTAAATTCATAAAAAAATACTTTTGGGTTTATTAACTTTGTTAATTAATAAAAAAAAAATGATTTAAAACTTTATCAAGATTTATTTATTCAGGAACGGGGAAGTATTTTTCTGATTACAAACCCGAATTTAATCATCCATTTAATTATAAAAACAGTGATATTATTATGCATAAGTGTGGCACCACACCAATTCCTATGCCAATTTTTTTTTTGCAATGAATGACTTCACTATATCACCACAAGTGAAACCGAGTCGGGGGAGGTAGGCAATTGTAACCTAACCAAACGTTTTCCTTGCCAGAAGCTGTAAATATCTACAAACGCGCGCCCCGGACCGCTCCCGCCCCGGCGCCGCCCCGCTCCCGCTTTGCTCTGTGTGACCCATGCCATAGATAGCGGTGCAACACAGCGCCCGCGTCGGTATACCGCCCCGCTTTACCGCCGCCTGTTTGTCACGCCGGGAGTCCCGCCGCGGGGCCCGGCCCGGTACCGCCCCGGACCGCTCCCGCCCCGGCGCCGCCCCGCTCCCGCTTTGCTCTGTGTGACCCATGCCATAGATAGCGGTGCAACACAGCGCCCGCGTCGGTATACCGCCCCGCTTTACCGCCGCCTGTTTGTCACGCCGGGAGTCCCGCCGCGGGGCCCGGCCCGGTACCGCCCCGGACCGCTCCCGCCCCGGCGCCGCCCCGCTCCCGCTTTGCTCTGTGTGACCCATGCCATAGATAGCGGTGCAACACAGCGCCCGCGTCGGTATACCGCCCCGCTTTACCGCCGCCTGTATGTCACGCCGGGAGTCCCGCCGCGGGGCCCGGCCCGGTACCGCCCCGGACCGCTCCCGGCCCGGCGCCGCCCCGCTCCCGCTTTGCTCTGTGTGACCCATGCCATAGATAGCGGTGCAACACAGCGCCCGCGTCGGTATACCGCCCCGCTTTACCGCCGCCTGTATGTCACGCCGGGAGTCCCGCCGCGGGGCCCGGCCCGGTACCGCCCCGCTCCCGCTTTGCTCTGTGTGACCCATGCCATAGATAGCGGTGCAACACAGCGCCCGCGTCGGTATACCGCCCCGCTTTACCGCCGCCTGTATGTCACGCCGGGAGTCCCGCCGCGGGGCCCGGCCCGGTACCGCCCCGGACCGCTCCCGGCCCGGCGCCGCCCCGCTCCCGCTTTGCTCTGTGTGACCCATGCCATAGATAGCGGTGCAACACAGCGCCCGCGTCGGTATACCGCCCCGCTTTACCGCCGCCTGTATGTCACGCCGGGAGTCCCGCCGCGGGGCCCGGCCCGGTACCGCCCCGGACCGCTCCCGCCCCGGCGCCGCCCCGCTCCCGCTTTGCTCTGTGTGACCCATGCCATAGATAGCGGTGCAACACAGCGCCCGCGTCGGTATACCGCCCCGCTTTACCGCCGCCTGTATGTCACGCCGGGAGTCCCGCCGCGGGGCCCGGCCCGGTACCGCCCCGGACCGCTCCCGGCCCGGCGCCGCCCCGCTCCCGCTTTGCTCTGTGTGACCCATGCCATAGATAGCGGTGCAACACAGCGCCCGCGTCGGTATACCGCCCCGCTTTACCGCCGCCTGTATGTCACGCCGGGAGTCCCGCCGCGGGGCCCGGCCCGGTACCGCCCCGGACCGCTCCCGGCCCGGCGCCGCCCCGCTCCCGCTTTGCTCTGTGTGACCCATGCCATAGATAGCGGTGCAACACAGCGCCCGCGTCGGTATACCGCCCCGCTTTACCGCCGCCTGTATGTCACGCCGGGAGTCCCGCCGCGGGGCCCGGCCCGGTACCGCCCCGGACCGCTCCCGCCCCGGCTTCTGTGTGACATGGTTCATACCAATTCATATAATACAAACAATCCCGGCCCGGTACCGCCCCGGACCGCTGCTCTCGCCCCGGCTTCTGTGTGGCGCGCGCTGAAGGGCCGAGTGCACGAAAGGACAAAACATCAAAATCAACGTCAAAGTATGATTAAACACGTCCCTTTGTGTGGACAGTATGGAAGGAGCTCTATGCGGTTCACCAAAAGTGACGTGTTTGAACATTGATTAACTCGGCCGTCTCTTCGTGCTATCGGGGCTTAGTAGAGAATCGTTACTCTAAGCATCAACTTCATTCTTCTACGTATCAAACTTCACATTTTCGGATTCCCACAAATAGACATTTATTTTAAAAATATGTTGCCAAAACACTGCTAATCAGAGTATTTCACATATTGTTTGATACAGATTTTGAAAATAAACTGAAACATGTGATTTAGTAAATCGCGAAATGTCTTTCGCCGGCTTAGGCAAAGGCATTGCACAAGTTGGGTCGACATGTGAGATTTTCGTCCTCAAAAAAAATTTTAGGGACGAAAAACTTAGCCGGGTGGAGGTGTTTCGGTACCACACATATTAAATGTCCTGGCAGACATACCAGGGAGGATACAGCTGGGCAGAAGTAGTTTTTTTTTGGTTATTCTGAGCCACAGACAGTTTGTAGGGTTACTTAGCCTTTTTTACAGCTACAAACATGGACGCTGCTTTGTGGAATGTGCATCCCTTATTCTTCTTCCCACTCAGACCCATATTTATAGAGCACTCTCAGAGAATCGGATGACCCCTTTGTGGTTGAAATCAGGGTCTTGTGAACTGTTTCTCTAATTTCTCTGCCGAACCGCCAGCATATGGAACTGTCTTCCGGCGAGTGCCTTTTGTCACACCTTTAAGGTGGGTCCCTCTCGGCACAGCCGTTCCTGGCGATTTGTCCTAAAATAAAAAAATCCATACCGTGCAAGGGGCACACAGGGTTACTGAATAAGGAGACCGCACTCGGGGAAAGTTTCCGGAGATCTTGCGCATGCGTGCCCCCCCCCCCCCCCTCCCCCTTTCCCCCAGGCCCACCTCCCCGCATCGCCCGCCGCCATTCATTGAGTCGAATTCCGACGTGTTGTTTGTTTGGACTGCGCCACCAACGCCAATCACTCAATCGCGGCCGTTTTTAAATTGATGGCGCGTTTGTTTGCGTTATCTGTTGGCGCGCGCGCGTCTCCGTCCACTGTGTGGCGCGGTGCCGCCGGGTCGTCACTCCTCGCCGCCGCCGCCCACCGCCGCGCGTCGACTGCCCGCGTCGATAACCGACATTCTGAGCTGCTAGTCCCAGTTGTCACCTAAATTGGCGTTTGCGCCTAACCGATGGACTGGCGTTTTCAAATGTATGGAGAAATTGAAGAGCGCACGCAGCATTTGCGAGTCTGAGTTTGATTTTACAGCTTACAGCCGTTTACGCCGACTCAGCGTGTTCATACAAATCGGAATTTCGAGTTTGACTTTGACAGCTTGAAGAAGTAAAACCACAGAATATCTAGTAAAAACCTGTATGGAATTTGACGTTTTTACGGAAATTCGTAGTCCCGTTAACGCCAATTTAGTTGAGAACTCAGACTGACCACTCTGTTCATTCATTTGCTGGAGTATGAACTGGTAAATGACAAAAACCTTGGCTGGTATCCTCTCTGTTCAACTCAGTTGGCACCCTCTCGGTTGGACCCAAATATCGCCTGCAGACGTGTCGCGCGTTTGGCTGTCGATAGCTGCAGACACCAGTAACCACGAACGCACCATATTATTATAGGGATGCAACGCTAGCCTTTCGTGCCAGATGTCGGGGGTTTGATCTCTAAGTCTATTTTGTTAAGCATGCAAGCTGTTCCATGGTTCGGAATCCATGTAAAACTGTAGATGCTTCTTCCCCCTAAGGCAAGGCCCTGGCGTGGCTCCTCATTCCTTTGTGAATTCCCGGTACCGGCAGCGGCCGTCATCGAGTTCCATTTGTTTGCGGAACTACACTCCCTCTATTTACGCTAATGGTAGAGATGGGTATTCATCATAACTAACTTGTTGAATTAAATGCCACAATGAATTTTTATATCAATGACATTTCATTCATGCGGAATAAATCTTGGCACCAACATGTCACATGAAGCGGTGAACGCGATATATTTGACCCGAATCATCTTCATCTCGCCGTACGAAATGATAAACTATGTAGGTGCCAGTCAAGTATTCCCAGGACTCTTTGCAAGAGCACACCATTCATAATTCAAGGGAACATAACCGGATGTGAAGAATGTTGAGCACCCGCCGACAGCAATCGAGTCGGCCACTTGAACGACGGACCCGCGCCCTCGCCCGCGCCATTGGAGCCGAAGTCGTCAGCAGTATCGGTACTGAGTGGGCAGTCTGAGTTCTCACCTAAATTGGCGTTACGGCAAACCGATCGACTGGCGTTTTCTCCAAACTCCATACAAGTTTTTACTAGATATTCTGTGGTTTTACTTCTTCAAGCTGTCAAACTCAAACGCGGACTTCCGTTTTGTATGAAAACGCGGAGTGGACGTAAACGGCAACGTCGACGTATTTACGGCAACGTTGAGTAAGCTGTCAAATCAAGCTCGGACTCGCAAATGTTAGTTCGCTTAACGCCCGCCGCGCGCGCTCTTCAATTTCTCCATACATTTGAAAACGCCAGTCGATCGGTTTGCCGTAACGCCAATTTCGGTGACAACTGAGACTACCGGCTCTGGACCTGAATCATCGGGCGGTATCAGTGGAAATCGACACCGGTAGTCGTCGGCCGCCTCGCGTAACTATGCGAGCAAGGGACCATCCTTAAATTACGTAACGCACTTTTTCGCCCCGCCCCCCTCGATGCAACTCATTTTAACCTATCTATTTGACAGGTTTTTACGAAAATAAAGAAAATATATAGCTTTTTAGGGTTCCGTACCCAAAGGTTGTCAACGGAATATTCATGTCATTATCTGACATTACATTCGCCGACAAATGCATAGAATCTTCGCTTCCGCTGAGCGGGCCCCGAAGAAGCCACTCTTTTTAGCGTAATTCTGAAATGCAACCATCTCGTATTGAACTATGTATTATCGGGAATAGTCGTGTATAGTGGTTCTGCTCTATTCTGGTTCTGCGATCAGTGTGTTACGTTTACGGACACGAGAAGTTCTCTCAACGAATAACTGCGAAAAGCTGCCATTAACATTTTTTCAATATGGATTATGACAGCAGAACTTCTTTTGTTACCTTCATGAGTGCATTCACAGAAACTTCTTGCTCGTAGTAACAAATCGTACAATCGACGACATAAGTCCAGCAGCACCAAAGATAATGCTAATAATTACGTCGGTCGGTCGGGTTTGTTTTGCACATGTGGCGGGGAGGGGCCCCCGCCGACCGGTTTTCGGGCGGGGCGTCCTACCGCAACCCGCACGGGTTTCCACCCCTCCACCCGTTTCACCCCCGCGCGATGCGAGCGCTTCATAGCAATCGCGTTAGAATGTGCTACTGGACTTTTGAATGCGACCGTACATAACATATCAACGAGGCAATGTGCGTTACCCGATTTGTGAACGGTCCCCAAGAAGCGCAGTTTTCACCTTCGCTCGCGAAGGCGCGGCGCGGCGGCGGCGCGACGGAATGATAATCTCCGACTTGTTTACTACGCTCGTACGCGTTCCGCGAATTATTTTTTCTTCACCTAACCACACGCACGCGTCGCACACACGCGGCGGTCTGCACCGTACGCATAGACGGCGCCTGGTGTTGCCATACGTCTGATGTATCTGTATTCGTCGGGATTATCCACCCGTTGTATACCTAATTAAATTCGGCTAATAGTAGGTACTCGACTCTTAAGTTATTGCCACAGAGTTAACTCTGTGGTAAGTATATTTTCAGAGCCCGTTGTAAAATATCTATGTGATTTAGAAACGTTCTATGGGCGTTTAGGACGACGTTTAAACGCGAGCTACCCTAATATAAATGAAGAGTACAATATTGTGTGAGATTCTATACATTTCAAACTACCAGACAGACGGACAGACGCCCGGTCGCTGGATTTTGTAAGAGTTATGCCGCAGAATAATGCTAAGAACCGTATAACCATAGCCTGCTGTATTGTTTTGTGTTTGTGAAACACAAAACAATGGTATAACTATGGTATAACCGAAGCACAGTTTCAAAATTGACGGGCTAGTGATGAGCACGTCTGCTAGTGATGTACACGGTTGATCAAGGAAATGTTTCGTCGACTCAATAATCTGACGTTACTGCTCATCTCGGTTATTTTCATTTCAAAGCATAAAATTGCGATAACTATCTCATTCCATTAGAGCCATAATTAGAAAACATTTGGCTGGAACTTCGAAGATTTCGCACAACGTTTGTGATTCACGCAGATTTAACGCGTTGATTGCCGTTGCAATAATAATAAAATAGATAGTTTTCCTCAAAGGGATCGTGACAACACTGCTGGCACGTGTACCGCCGCGCACTGCGAAGGCCATAACGCGTACGTAGACCGGTAGTCGCGGAGCCGCCCCCCCCTCCCGCCACCCCACCTCCCCGCCGCTCCCCCGCTCGCCTATTCACTCCATTTTGATTACAACTCGTGCTGGGAAATTGTTTTGTAGACGATGAATACTGACGTTAGGAGTTTGGAGATGGCAGCATTTTGTAGAGCACCGCTTTTTTGAGACGGTCATGGATGACCTCGGATCACACCTACCGTCAGCTCATCGCACCGCGTTCCAGAAGGAACTGGCTCCAACTGGTTACGGAACACAGAAGAGAAAAGGGAGGAAAGTGTCATGTGGGCGTTACCCGCAGGGCGAGCACCGAATTATTGCTGCTTGCGACGCACAGAATATAATCACTGGAACGTCAAAACTGGATTGAAGGCCAATTCGGATTCAGTTGAGTTTAACTTTCGCTAAATTCTTCAGAAGGAAGCAGTGGCACCGGAGATTTTTTTAATAATAAAAATACATTTATTCTGAAAATGATGATCGTGCATAACTTGAAAAAAAATATATAATACGGACTCACACATTTTTGTTCATTGTCACCGATATTTCAAAAGGTTCGCATTCGCGTAGAACTCAGATACATAACTCAAAATCTCCGCCGCCGCCGCTAGGCAATAGGCCAGTCGCGCGTCGTGTGCCACACGAGGTGCCACAATCCACCATCACCGCTGCGCGTGAATGTGCTCACGTAGTAGGTAATACGTTTGCCAAGTCAGTTTAACACAAACCCTCCAATACGTCTGAGACTATATTTTCGTGTGGATTGTTTTATGAAATAGGCGACATCGGGCCTCATGGCAGGATGGAACATCTTAATTTTTTATCTGAGGTTCCTATTCCGAACCATAAGGGGGCCACAGTCATTTGCAATGGCAATACACATATCAATGCCAAATCCCTTTTTGAACCTTATTTAGTCTACTTAAATTGGTTATGGCTCCTCGCATCCTAAGGGCCGAGTGCACGAAAGGACAAAAAATCAAAATCAACGCCAACGTAACATTAAACACGTCACTTTGTATGGACAGTATGGAAAGAACTCCTTGCGGTTCACTAAAAGTGACGTGTTTGAACATTGATTAACTCCGTCGTCTCCTCGTGAAATCGGGGCTGAGGCCGCTAATAGATAACCCCACAAACGCGGGGGAAAATTCATGAAAACGAACACGAGAAGTCTTCGGTTCTGTCAAACTCTATGTAGAGAAAAAGATGCATACGTTTTTTCTGCATAGAGTTAGACAGAACTGAACACGAGAACTCCTCGTATTCGCTTTTCCGAGTAGATATTCCGGGCGGAATCAACACTACCACCTAGTTGATAAGCAGGGAAATTCCGTACCAATGAGTGAAGTTTGCGACGGATGGCTTGCACGAAATCTACCTTCCCATACAACATATTCCGTCTTACTAATAAACCCTGAAAATCCTCGGAATGGTTTATACTATGTTTTCTCCTTTGCATTGACGTGCAGTTTCATATTCGATAGAAAGGGGGACAATACATGATATTAGACTATTCCGAGGTTGTTCTGGGTGGATTCGTAACACTGTATTGTCATAATAAAGGGGTATCAGAATCAGAATCAGAATGCATTTATTTACCTGTTTATTGGTATACATTTTCAGTCCGCTGCGTTTGTGCACGCAGTCTTGTGAGTCAGCTTACTTATTGCTACAAACCTATCACCAGTAGATGCGCAAGCATTCTGAGGCTGAAATAAATAGTCGTAACAGAAACTAAAACTAACGAAAAGTAGTACTTTGTGACGTCACTTTGCATTACTTTGACATTTCGTCCATACAAAATGTGGCAAAGTGACGTCACAAAGTACTACTTTTGGTTAGTTTTAGTTTCTGTTAGGACTATTTATCTCAGCCTGAGGCTGAAATAAATAGTCGTAACAAAAACAAAGACTAACGAAAAGTAGTACTTTGTGACGTCACTTTGCATTGCTTTGAGATTTCGGCCATACAAAATGTGTCAAAGTGACGTCTCAAAGTACGACTTTTCGTTAGCTTCACTTTCTTTTACGACTACTTATCTCAGCCTGAGTGGTGCCTCCACGAGAGACGATGTTAGTCCCGCAGGTGTGTTCGTGTGTCAGTCTGAATTTACTGTAGTGAAAGGGGTACAGTTATATCTGAGCTCCACCTCCGACTCATTCGCTTCTTTGTAGGGCCATAACTTCGCCGCGCTACGGAAAGCTTTTACCATATTTTACTGTTTCTCGAAATAACCATCGACGAATAGCTCATATATACGCTTCAAACGCGGCGTCTCGGTTGTCGCTGCGTCCGGGCGAAATAAAAGCTCGCCAGGACGAACGGCGACGACGCGACGTCGACGGTGTGAATACGAGACAAGCTATGTATACGTATACGTTTTGCAGCGGTTAGGTTGCGTCCTTGGAGGGGGGCGGCACGGCGGGAGGGTTGGGGCGGTCGGGTCGAGACACCGCCGCCGTCGGGGGGCGCTCAGCCGCAACAGCCTCGCACTCCTAACCTATTTCATTCATGGCCCGAGCAGACCGCCCCGCCCGTGCCTCCGCCGCCGCGCCGCCCCCGCCGGGGCCGCACGTCGATACTGCCCCCCCCAGCGCGCCCCCGTGCGGGCGACGTGAGAGCGGAACTGTCGCATCAGCGCTGCCGCCGCGAGGGACGCATCTGTCGCCGGAATGACCGGGCCAAAAGACTCCCTCGAGGGTGACCGAGGCTTTTGGACCGGCTCGCAGTTCGGGCGTGCCGGGACTCGCCTGCCATGCCAGAGGTCACGGGCTCAATCCCCGCCCCGTACAGTTACAGTACTTCAGTTTTCTTTCTGAGTTGGATAAGTGCATTTCGTCACGAATGCGAGTTGTTCCATGGTACGCAATCCATGTATAACTGTATTTTGGTCGAAAAGATCGGTTAAGCCCGCCCGGGTTGGTTCCATCGCGTTGAACGTAAAGATAATCGAAGCTACAATGAAAAATCGTCTGTTTTTCAATCCAGTGCCGTGCTCGTAAAGGGAAGGTCCTGGCAAGGCACCTAATCACTTCGGACTGAATGTTGGGCTCATATCATGGCGGTGGGTGAGGCATTAGCCATCCATCCTGCCTGATATGGCGTCGTCGTCGCTTCCGTGACGTGCGTGGTCGCGCTCCACCGGCGGGGAAGGCAGAGATGACAGAGCGCCGTGCGATGCAATCAATCATGTCCCCACTAATATTGTAAATGGGAAAGTTTGGACGTTTGTTGTTCAAGCGATTTCGATAAAACTTTGATGGCGGACGTTCTGTTGCGGATTAGCAAAGAGGCTACTTTTTATCCCTAAAACCAACGAAAACGTCGTATGTCGTGGGGGCAACATTTACACATAAGTAGGTACCTATTTCATGTTTTTTTATGGAACCTGACATTGATGGCTAATGCCACACAAATGCCGTTATGATACACCACATTATCGAAGGAATTTGGTGCATTTATCAGCACGGCTACACTGAACTAGATGGAAATCAATCACTTTTTCATTGCCGCTTCCACCATAGTTTCATCCAATGCGATGGTACCAACCGGGCGGGCTTAACCCTACCACCTAGTAGGGGAAAGGGACCTAGGGTTTTGCATGCGTTCCGAACCATGGACTTATCCAATTCAGAAAGAGAAAGAAGGTATCCGGCTCCGCTGAGAACAATCTCGGGCTGAACCAAATATTTTTTCGGGATAAAAGTATATGTAATATTGATATACTTTTGATGATAGTATGTGTTGGTCCAGGTAA
The DNA here is from genome assembly GCA_946894095.1 of Incurvaria masculella. Lineage (NCBI taxonomy): Eukaryota > Metazoa > Arthropoda > Insecta > Lepidoptera > Incurvariidae > Incurvaria > Incurvaria masculella. The sequence continues at coordinate 12,189,198 of OX335657.1, read as the reverse complement.
TATTTTGTATGTCGTGCGAAACATCCAAATCAGTTCAACCGGTTTTTGTGCGATTGAGTAACAAATATTCAAACATACAATTATTCACATTTATAATATTAGTAGGATAGTAGGATAAACTCGAAAGAATCGCATTTCGCGTGGTCACAGTCACACGAACTGACTAAAAGTTTCGGAGATGTCCATCCTTTAAAAAATAACCGGCAAAAAGCCCAAAAAAAGTATTCACATTAGCACCCGGCGGCCGCGGCGCGCGCCGCCCACTCGCCGGCAGCCATCATCGAGACGCGGAGGTATAATTCGTCTCCACGTGCCGCCGTGCCTATAGCATCTAGCTAGCCGGTGTACGTAGGCGCTGCGGCAGGCGGCGTCGGCGCGGGGGGGGGGGGGGGAGGGTGTCTGCGGCGAGACCGCGCCGGCCGCATGCGCCGCGCGCTCGACCTACATCCAACCTCGCGCGTCCCGGGGCGCGGGGGAGCGGGGGCGCGGGGCGGCTACCCCTCCCGCCCCCCCCCGCACCACCGCCATAACCGCCGGGGGATGACGTCGTCGCCCGACGATAGACTAGGAGGTCGCAACAAAAATGGTAACGATACAACGTGAATGGCTGAAACTGGGTTTACGGAATAAAGACCAACCCTCTGAAGCTAAATGTGTCGGTCTGCTGGTTTTTTTTTTCTCAACGTCCACTTAGTCTACATTTACAAAAGTATTTAGACTCGCAGATAAACACGCTAAATTAATATGAATTGACGAGAATCAACAAATAAACTGATATTCGTTCTGAATCGTCGTAAATGTCGAGACGATCGGTATATTCATCAGCAAGTACATGCCAACATATATTTTGTGTAGCCAATCTAGCTGACGCAACCACTTGACGCAGGCGGACCGACATATTCAGCATCAGAGGGTTGGTCTCTAAGCTGTGAACCCAGATTCAGCCATTTACCTTATTGTGATCAAAAATGTCGTGACCTCCCGGAATACGACGGCCGAGTTCGCTAATACCTACTGGGTGAAAGTGCCACTGTGGACTCAATTCACAGAAGTGACACTGCTTTTCAAGCTGAACAACCCTTGTTCTGCGACTCTTGCAAAAACTCTCGAAACGTATTTAAGTCCCCTGCATCCAGGCTTCCAAGAATTCACCGGCGAAAAAGCACCGAAAAATGCTCAGGGGGAGAATCCCTTCTGAAATGTTGCCCCCATGGCATAATTTATTATCCTATTGCTTAATTGGTCCTAAATAGTTCTTTCGTCGTTGCAGTCCATAAAAGTCGTAGAAACAGCATCACAAATTCAGTTCATCTTCACACTTTCACTCTACCTGTATTGGTTCTGGTGTGATGAAGGCCAGTCACATTGTCTACTGTCTACTGCACGCCGCCGCCTACGGCGCGCCGTGTAGGCGCCATAGGTTCGAATGAAGATCTATAGGTAATGCGTAAAACTAGCTTCGCCGGAGTTCCGAACCACCTTGAATACAATAAAGTTGCCAGACTTACTAATTGCAATAACCAGTTTTTTAGGCGCGGTTACCTTGACGTCTATGTTAAAATTTGTACATTTTTTGTGGGAAATTATAGAAGAAGGCTTGTAACTAAGCCTTCCATACGTTTTACGAAGTGTGTTGATTAACTCATGTCTGGCCGTTGAGAATGTTTCCCCAATAGCAAAACTAAGACGTGCCTCACCATCTCTGGGTAGTATATTACACTAAATGTATTTGAGGTCTCGAGCCTACGGTAGCGACGCAGACATAGCCCCCTCGCTGGGTCCTGGAGGCCCGTAAGTAGGCCGCCCGCCTCCGCGCCGCCAGCGCCAGGCGGGGGGAGGGGAGGTGGTGCCCCCCGAGTCTATTTATAATGTCACCCTGGGCGGGGGAGGGGGAGCTGGCACGCGCCTGCATCCGTCACCCGGCGCGGCGACAAATTACAGCGACCACTGGCCCTTGAAGGCCTTACTTCACCTGTCTGCCGCAGGTTGGGGAGCATAGCAACATAACATTTCGCCATGGTGAGATCCTATGTTTTGTCTACGTCTGCACCGACCAATATGTAACATAAATAAATACATTAGGATACAGTGGATGTAAAGCAACAGACCCACATCTCATGAATAAATATGAAAGCGAAATTGTTGTTGTGTCAAGCGTGTTATTCTACTCTGCTGGAGTTAGACTACTGTGTCTGCCTGCGCCAAGTGGTCGCGTTGTGTGGGCGCTTAAAAAAGTAGTTATCGTGACAAAAAAATATATGATAAGGTAAATAACGAAGCATGAAAGTATCATTACATACTTGCTTGGTAATACCAAAACTGAATAAATATTTAGTTGCATCTCGTAGTCACGGGCGATTTAGATTACAGGTATAATTAAAATCAAAAGGTTTTGATTTCAGCGAGCGTTATAGGTGGAACAGTCTATCATGCTATAGAAATCGTCAATTAATACATTTGCAATAAGTTTACAGCAATATTTAGACTGACTTATATAGCATCTAAAAAAATAAAAATAAAAAAATATCAGAGGGCTGGTACGGGATATCATTATTGTAACCAAAAATGTCGTGACCTCCCGGAATAAATGTACATATTGTTTTTTCTCTTCAGGTACTACTCTGTTTTCAATTTCACGAAAATCTGTTCAGAAATGCGACTTATGCGAACAGTCGAAATACGAAAGCATTTTGCCCAATCTGAAACGGAGATGCCGCTCCGCTTTCTTCAGAACTGTTCTGCTGCCATCCCTCAACCATCTCACTGTATCGCGGGCGAGACTGACTGACCATGGTTCCGTCGTGTTGCAGGTGGGGTCGCCGCTGCTCGTGTGCAAGGCGGAGCCGCCGGACTCGCCGCCGCCGCGCAAGCTCAAGGCGGAGGAGTCGGACGCCGGCGGCGGGGGAGCCTTCGCCGTCTACGTCGACCCCTACGTGCAGGCGGCCGCCTTCTACGACCGCTACCGCGCGCTCTCCACCTTCCGGCCCTGGTCCACCAAGCGGCCCTTCCTCACGCACGAGCCGCCCGCACTCCAGCACCCCGAGCGCGTCGTGCGGCTCGCCGACTCGGCGCGCTTCGAGACATCCTACCAGCCCAACGTGGCGCTCAAGCCACTCACGCCGCCCTCGAGCGACGAGATCACCTCGTCGACCTCGCCCCCGGCGCCGGCGGCGGAGGCGGAGGGGGCGTCCCCTCCCGCCGCGCCGCCCGCCCCGCCGCCCGCGCCGCCGCCCGACGAGCTCGCCGAGCGCGCGGCGCGGCTGGCGGCGCGCGAGGCGCGGCTCGACGAGCGCGAGGCGGCGCTGGCGGCACGCGAGGCTCGGCTGGCGGCGCGCGAGGCCGAGCTCGGCCGGCGCCTGTCGCCCGCGCCGCCGCCCCCCCCGCCGCCGGCGCCCTGTTGACTGCGGCGCGAGCTCTCCGCCGGCCCCACCCCGAAAGTACAAACGTGTGAGGTGCTCCCGCGATGGACGCGTCTCGAATGCAATTTTATTTTTTCACGTGCCGCTCGCACTCCCCTGGACCGCGAAGGAGGAGGTCGGAATTTGTAAATACGCGAATTAGGCCCGATGATTCCTCGAAAAGGAAGCAAAATTCGTTTTAAGAAATTTGTGTTGAAGTTTTTCTACCAATCTTTATACCGTTTTATAAAAGTGTTCTTATACCATTTATTTGTGTATCTATAATCTGCAGTATGACATATTGCAATAATATTTAATATATATTTTAATATTAAGTTTATTTAGCTGCAAAATCGAGTGTTATCTTGTCAGTCTCAACCCAATATGTAGTAATTTATAGGTTTTCAAAGAGATGTTAAAGATTATTTTTCATTGACTACTGTTTCAAAATGTTAATACATATGTGTAAAGCGGTATTAGAACAGCTGTCAATGGAATATAATTTAAAAAAAGCATTTACATGGGGGGGTGACATGCGATGCTCGCTTTTCTAGGAACATTTTTGAATATTCTCTAAGAGAACTCTAGAATGCATATTATTTGAATTGCAAATGTGTGACCATTAACCGTTATTTGGTCTGAGTCTATAGATGTAATTTTGTTTCGATATATAAAATCAAATTATCTCCTGTTAATCTCTGATATGACTCATTGGTTCATCATTTACTTTCTTCAAGCATTGGAACATTTTTATCATAAAAAAACCATTTATATTAAGCTGCCTCCGTACATAGTCACATAAAACCTGCATTAGATCCTATGTTACACTTTAGAAACATAGAAATTAGTCAGTGAGTGTAATGAATATCACTGCCTATGTATGGCGAAGCAATCTAGACACTACTTCAGGAATTAAGAACGTTATTCATAAACCAGAATCGAATGCTGGAAAAAAATATTTTACTAAATTTTGATCCACCTAGGTAGAATAAACTTTTTTTTTCAGGAACCAATTTGATTCGTGCAGTCTGGCGAAATATGTAAACGTATTTGTAATTAGCATACTGCATATAATATTGATTATTTACTTTTGCCAAGCTCAAAGACCTCTTTATATTCTTTTATATTTTTGAAATATCGATCGCTACGAGGTATATGTTAGAGTAATGTACATTAAATTAGCGTAAGCCCGTATGTCTAGTCAGTGGACAATGGAGACATAGTTTACCATTAATCTATTACATATTAGTACAGTAAATAATTTATTATGTTGTTTAAAATTTAACTCTATGTATGTATGTATGTCATAAGATGTTTTCAATTGCGTCAATATAAAATATTGTATTTGTCTTCGTGAAACTTTTCTATCGATGACACATCTATTCACATTGTGAGGTGCCGACTGACATTTTGTTACCGATTTTAGTAACCTTATAAGTATACCCTTTACAATTCTAAACTGAGGAGACTCTCTCTTAACGATTAAAAACTGATAAATTTACATGTTGGTGAACCCTTTAAGATTCTTTAACTAGGAAGTAACTTGTCAGTCTACCCAAAATCTTAAAAACCGGCCAAGTACGATTCGGACTCGCACACGAAGGGTTCCGTACCATCGTACAAGATTTAATCAAAAAAATCACGTTTTTTTTGTATGTATTCACCTTTGATTTTAATATTTTTTATGTATTTTTTACCTATTTGTTGTTATAGCGGCAAAATAAATACCACTCTGTGAAAATTACCTATTACGCTTCATGAGATACAGCCTTTTGACAGATGGACGGACGGACAGCGAAGTCTTAGTAATAGAGTCCCGTTTTCACCCCCTAAAAAAACGCAAACATCAAGGAGGAATTATTTCATTCCCAACAATATGGCCGCTCCTCTGTGTTAGGTGTAACATGATTGTATTTGTTTATCAATAGAAAAGTTTCTAGTTACCTAGCTTTACTCCTGCAGTTTTCACGTATGTAAGTAGTTTTTGTTACTCCTCGTGATCACTGGTGCTAAAATGAAAATTGTTATTGACCTTAAATACATTATGTCTACCGACAAACTGCGAAAGGTAGGGTCTACGAATATTGCGAACATTGCACGGTCCGCTAGACACGCGTAGCACTTACATTCTTGTTTTGACTGAGATCCGGCGCATATTTCTGGCTATGCATAGATGTAACTATGATGTTTGTAAATTAAATGATGTAGTGTTAAAAATTAGAAAGAACAAATTGAATAAATTATTTGAGAATGAATTGAGAACTAGTGGGAGTAAAGATAAGCTTGTACCTAACTACATAAAGTATAGATACAAGCGTTGGTGGAAGCAGACGGCTGTTGTAAGAGTACTCATGTGATCTCATGGTATGAGTGTTAAAATATATTATTGCATCCTTTATGACAAAAATATATGTTAAAATACATTAAAAATGTAACTTGTGTTGAGAATAATTCGTAAATATTGTTAATTCCGTAAGGTAACGACATTTCCGACGCACTGGGAGATTTAAACTTTACTAGGGCAACATTTGCTTAGTAAATATGCCAATCTTTCTTCTGTGAAGGGAATTTACAAGTGTGAGGGTGCGGGGCAGCGGGGAGCGTGCGGCGACACTGCGTAGGCCTTTGTATTCAGTCTGTCTTAGCTGGACGATTTATTTCATCACCCCAATTGAGCTCAGCAATGCCCGTGGTTGCTTCAAGAGAAAGAGTTTGTAGATATATGGGACATCAGTGACCGGCGGTCTTAAGGGCGTGACAAAGACTGATTGCATTTACTTTCATAAGGACGTAAGTCGTTCTTGAAGATTACTACAAGTCATGAAATTTCCAAATATATTAAAGACATATCGATGTTCTAGATATATTTGACGCTCTTATACTTTGTTCAAACTTTTTTTAAAGATTTTTATGCACATCTACCTGATTTGAGAAATCAAAGCACTTTACATACTTACATTTCTATCTTCAAAAATTATAAATCTAAAAATTTACTTAAATTATTATAGAAATATGTTGTAGTTATTAAAATAAAATGTTTTACTTACTCCCTTATAAAACTTAAAGCAATCGGTTCTAATCACGCCCTTAGTATTCCTGTTGATGAAACCATGAGGAGCGTAGAGAACATAGTAGATTAACCTTTTGTTTCTTTAATGTTCGTATGTGTTCCAATTAAAAAAATTCAACTTAACATAAGTGCTTTCACAAACACAAAAGAACCCACCACTCCTGGTGGTTTTAGGCTTTCTAGCAATATTTAGATGGAGCACCCTAATTATGGGTGCCTAAAACCATCGTTGGGCAAAATGAGTTTTAAATTAGTCAACCACTGGGCACCCTAAGACGAAAAAAAATTGGTTCTCGGGAGCCAGGAATGGCACCCGTATGTTCGATAAGCCGTTTTCAACTTGGATTCTAATGACTGGTCGCAGTAGGATGCCCGAGATTGCCTCGTAGGGTAATAAATTTGTATACAATGTAATACAGATATAAATTTGTCTGCTTTGGAAGAGCTCTGCATTGCTTTGACCAGTTCGGGGCGAGTGATATGAAATTAAACTCGTGGTGTGAAGTTTTGTCTTGTGCCAATACATATTTCATGAGTAAGTGTGACGCCGCGCGCACCCCTCCGCCTCCGCCACGGACCTGTTGTACTGCACCGTACTTCAAAAGTTCCCGGTATAGTTCAGCAGCCTGTAAGCGATAACGCTTATGCAAAATATATTTTAATTATTTCGGTCTAGGATGCTTACAAAATTTATTTTGCGAAGTAATCGACGTGGTTCTGAACCTCTTATATTTTATTATTGTATAATTTTATTGAACGCAATCGCTTTGTGTGCTACGGAGCTGGCCTCATCTGTTCTTGTGGTGGTAGCTGTCGGGTCGAGGGTGGTGTACATCGTTGACCTGATAATTATGAAAGGTTTCTTTTGTGTTCTTCCCACCTACAGTGTTTTAGTAGGTAACACTGAACTGCAACTAAGTTTCTCTTGCATGAATATTTGTGTGTATAAAGCATTTTTACTCGTCTGAATTGAGCGAATTGTCCAGCACGTGTTAGTTAACCCTAACTTTTAAAGGTTTGGGACTCATAACAGAGTTCATATTTAAAGGTGCCGCAACAAGCAGCTTGGAAATGTTTAAAGCATGAATCGTGTTGCAGAGTAATAGTATATATTTTTATGTATAGCTTTGTTTCATTGCTTGCAATATTTCTATAAAAAAAATCTTTATGATGTCTATAACTTTTGAACCCAACACCATTCGAGTTTTGTAAAAAAAAAACACAAAACCGATGACATTAAAATACAAACATTTTTGGCACGAGTAATTTCACCATGGAACTTTTGACGTGGTCGGTTGCTATGGCAACATTTCATGTTCCTACACAATCGTGGACAATTTTCTTAATTCGAAAACCCATGTATTAAGTGTTGCAGCTATTTAAAAATTGTACCTGATAGTTTAGAGATTTTAAGCTACACCCTGTTATACACACATATGTTCTATAGATTGTGGTTTTTCCAAGTTGTGAATTTTGAAAGAAGCTTACAAATACCTTGCGGAGCAATAAAAATCTAATGATTTTCATTCAGTGTATTATTTACCCATGTCCTTATGATTTTTTTATTTACTGCCATGGAAAAGAAAATCCTTTAACTATGCTGCCCACACAAACGTATTTTAATTATATTTTTTCTGATGTTTGTGGCAAGGGATGGAAAATTGTCTTTATCAACAATAGACCATGCGAAAACAAAACTCCTGAAAATGTTCAAAGTAATACAGAAGCTGTGTCATCTGCACGCTCCAATGTTTCAGAAGATCAAATAAAAAAATGCGTAAATACAGCACTCTGTAAGATGATTCATGATGGGAATCATCTTTTATATGGGAGATATTTTAAATGACCCCAGTCGCATTTCTAATAGGGATGAAGCATGTTTTTAGTGTGCCCAGAAAATTTGAAGTTTTGGCTCTCAAAGGAACTCTCAATGAAGTCGAAATTTTAAATGCACCAGGCAAATAATGCATCATAGTACTTTTATGTTATGTTACGGATAAAGCCCGAAATCTTTTTATTCTTATACTTTAAATGTAATATTTATATTTACTGTCGATGGACAAGTGACGCCCCCAACAGGGCTCTCGAAAACGGGGCAGTTAAACAGAGATTTGGCAGCATAATTGTAAAATTTGCAAAAATATTGAAATAAATAATGCTTACAACACTCCCGAAACCAGAGGAGCCGGCTTCAGCATCATTCTTTACTTTTAAATTATTGCCGAGTTTCAATTGACGACATTCCAACTATACTGTATAACATTAAATACGAAAATACTAAAAATATCTAAACCAAGAATTCCAGATAGCCAGCAAGCACACATAATAGAGAAAGATACCATTTACGAAAAATAGGTACATCCAAGAATAAAATAAAAGTTGAAACACACAACAATCAGCATTGCCCATACACTGGCAATTACAGAAAACAAAACTGAAGCAGCAGTATCAACTACCATAGCAGAATCGCCTCTCAAGAAAATCAATCGATTTTCTACATAGAAAGCTACAGACGATACAAATAGATAAAACACTCCAAGATAATATTCAGACAACGCATGAGAATAAAATAACACAAGAACAGCTACCAAAGAAACCAGTACAATCTTGTAATTAAACACTTTTAAACTTCCTTGCACTATACCTCACAATTAATTTGGAACATTCATTTGTCTGTCAAATCTGTATGTTGCCTTCAGAAATGAATTTGCAGCTCTTTCCAAATATAAGCTTAGCGTCAATCTTTGCCGGCCTTGATTCTTACAGAAAATGCAGAGCGACTTCATTGGCAGTTCTCCCGCTTCCGACATCAACAGCAAAGAATGTACATGAATCCATTACAAATTATTTGGTCCACCAAGTAGTTTGAACCTGTTTACATTCGAGTTGTGGTCCTCAGGTAACACACAACAAAAGGTCCATAGGTCCACATAACTATGATTGCTGTATCTAAACAAGTTTCTTTATAGCTGATCCATGAGCATTCGCCAATTGGAAAATTAAGCAGTTTTCCTCAAATTATTTTAGGAAACAAGGTTTAGAAGTTGAAAAGGGTGCTTTAGGAAAGGAGCTTTCAATGCTGTCAGCTGTCAAACAATTTAGTTTCAGTAAAACTTTTTCATAATTTTTTAATAAAATATTTCATGTTATAATTTTTTTACATGGAATGAAGTATATTTACAATGATTGCACCTTTTACATTATATGTATATAACTTTGAAAATAAAAAAGAAAAATTCATGATTCCAACAATTAACAATTCAGTTCTCTGTATAAAAAATATCTTAAGTCTAGATATACCACAGTAGTAATATAAATGCCCATCCCTTATAATGCAACCGACACCCATAGTATGTGGGTTTATAAGATTAGGAAACAACAGCAAGTGTTGTCTCGATAACGGAGGTATCAAGGCCCACTGTCCGGCTTAAAGCTTGGAGCGAATCTCCTCGATGCGGCCCGAGGCCTGACGCTGCAAGTCGGTGAGCTTCATGGCCAGTCCCATGTTGCCCTGGATCTTGATCTTGCCCTGAAAGAAGGCCTTCTGCGGGTTGAGCTTGCCGGAGATGAGGTCGACGACGTCTTCGTCGCTGATCGTGAAGCTGACGTCGGTCTTATCCTTGCCGTTGTAAGTGACAGTGCCCTTGCCAGTCTTGGCGTTGATGACCCAGTAGCCCTCGGCGCCTCCGGGTCCGTTCCTCACCCGGAAGCCGTAGACGCCTCTCACCTTCTCGATCATGTTGTCCTTGTCGTCCTTCATGGCTTCCTCGAGGATCTTCATGTACTTGTGCACCTTGAAGCCATCGGGGCTGTCGGCAACGGCGGCGGTGGGGTTCGCCTGCGCGTTCTGGAATCCCTTGCGGTACATGGTGATGACGACGGCACCGCCCAGGCCAAGGTTGTGCTGCAAAGCGATGCGGGCTCTCGGCACCTGAAATGCATATTCACGCTTTATTTAGACGATGCATTCTCACCGCACAATACAAAATCACGCTGCTGGTTTTATTATAGAACAACAAGGTCAGTTGCAGAAAGTCCTTCCATCGTACGTTAGGAGCGTTCATAAACCACGTGACGCTTTTATGGGGAGGGGTCCGGCTCTCGGTGACGTCTGGGAGGTCCAAAAGTCGTCTAAAATCCATCATGTGGTTTACGAACATTCCCTTATGGATGTAAACGTAATGGCATTTGGTATAATGCCTAAAATGAGTTAAAGAAAATGGATTAACATTCATGTTACATTGTCCTGACGAAATGATTGAATCAATTGAATTGTTTTTAAACAGAAACTATACTATTTAAGGGTTAGATAACCGGTTAAGGTCAGGTACAATGTAATGATTAACTTTTCAGCAACCCAATTTTCGAGTAGCGAGAGAGTGATCAATTCGTTGATGTTACATGAATGAACATTGATGTTTCTTTCTGAAATAATTAGAATAGTGTGCACAAATTTATTTGATTCAAACATCTCACTATTCAAAAGACACAGGAACAGTTTGACACAGGAGTGATGGATCTGCATATTATTTAACCTCCTAAATGTTGTCACTATACCTTTAGTGCCGCAGTGGTGAACTAAAAAAAACTAACTATTCCAATCTCAATAAAATTAAGTTAGACGTACGCTTAGAACCATGGAATGTTATAGACTGCAGGATGATAGCACATGAATATCATTGATTAACAGTGAGAAGACAGATTGTGTTAGAAAAAAATATTAAAATGTAGAAATTCAATTTATGTTATCATGCACTTATCAAAAGTAATGATGATGGATTTGAGTATTGCCGGAGACTTAATGGATATTGCCTTGAAGATACCTACAACCCAAGTTTGGATATGCAGACCAAATGAATAAATAATTGGCAATAATGCCCCATAATACCGGTAAAAATGCATGCAAGTAGGGGTTTCTCATCACCATGGTCAGTATAACGGGCCATTTCAATTAGAATTAAGTAAGCAATTTAATTTAAGAGGGGCCCGTAAGCATCAGAAAAATTATGGTTCCCATACCAACATAGGTTGGTAATCAATTTAAAATCAATGTTCCAAATTACTTGATGTTTGGTATCTAATATTAGTTGATGAATGTCTGCACGTTTTTGTTTTTATGAAAAATCTAAACCAAGTGAAACGACTGAAAAGATTATATCTATATACTTTCGAAAAAGAAAAAAAACCTAGAGACACAGATATTTGTTTCCTGATATTAGATACAAAATATTACGGTTTTTTTTATAGAACCTGACATGGATGACTAATACCACACAATTAAAATCATTATAATAGCTTAATGCACCCACATTCCCGAAGGAATTAGGTGCTATGCCAGGACCTTTCCTTTATTAGCTAGGCTACCCTGAACTGGATAGAAAATATGAAATATTTTTAACTTACAACATTTATATGATGTGCGACAATTTTTTTTAAGAATGATACAATCTGGTTATAGTTTGAGTCCACCGAACTGAGAATGTTTGTCTTACATTACATACATGCTAGTACATTATGGCATATCGCGACAAGTTAGACAAAAGGCGACTTGTTATTTAAAAAATAGGTCTTGTTTAAAAAAAGAAGTAACTCGAGAAAACTTTAGACAAAAGGAGTAACAAAACCCAGAATTATGAAATTAAGACAGCGGCCAGCGCGGTGAGGCAAAAGTTTAGATTTTAGATGTTATTTTTAGATTATTATTATTATTATTAGATAGATGATATTATTAGACTTCTAAGGTACGTAGACGCAACCATATTTCACATAATGTACATGGGATATTTCGAAGCAAGGAACAATCATTTAATAAACATGAAAAAGGTAAAATTATCTAAGAGACTTAAAAAAACAACAGCAGGATATTGAACACTGATAATATTTTACAAGTTCACTTATTGCACGTTGTTATCTTGTTTTCACTATAAGCTCTATGTCTTATCGAATGTGTAAAAGTTAACATTTTACACAAAATCTTAAAATGCAATTTACGTCATGCACACCAAGGCCCAGTCAAAGGAAACCAGTTTTCCAACTAGCACACTGTCACCAATCGAAAATTAATTGCAGACTGGCTCCGCAGCTTCAGTGAGTGACGTTCAAAAACGAGCATAATGAAATAAGCATATTTGATCTTTTGAGTAATCATTTGATTTTGCATTATGCATGTACATTAGTAGGTACATGTTAACGAGAAAGCAAGTAAACATAGAAATTAAAAAAATCCTTAGATAAGTTAGTTACTAGGATGGATTAACATTTCCTGTCTTCAATATTTTGGGTATTTTTTTTCTGTAAATGGACATGGATAGTTTATACCACACCTACTGTCATGATATTAGCCCGAAACACCATATAGGAACTAGGTGGCATGCCAGGGCCTTCCTTAAATTGCACGGCTATATTGAACTAGATGGAATACCAGGACGATTTTCATTGCCGCTTTCCCCGTGTATAGCAGTCATGGCTAAAATAACGGGAATTATATCTATACTAGTGATTCATGCAATAACTGATCATGCGTTACTCCGACTCGAAATAATGTGTTCTTGCGCCTGCGTTCAGTCACTCGGTCAGTCTCAGTTCAGTTAGTTCCAAAAAAGATGTGTAGTTTGGAAATAGCGGGAGAGCGAATTAACATTGATGCAAAACTTAGACTCAATTAAATCAATGTGAAAAATTTTAAACATGTGAATAAAGATTAATTGTGTGTTATTTTTTCTATTGATGATGTAAAAACTGACCATAAGAATTTAAATTTTACTTTTCATGTGATCTTGATCACATAAACAGTATTCGTAATCAGTAAAAATATCAATATATTTAACAATAACATTGCTTCCATTAAGTACCGCAAGCATCACAGGGGGTTAACGGCTGAAGAACAGGTTATCAGGCAAGACAGTTAAATTCAGTACCATGCTGTCGAACGACATGTTATTCGACCAAGTGAATTTACTAGTTGGCAAGGTACTGAATGCAACTAAACGTCAGATTTAATCGCTCTTTTGCATGTTTAGCGGCTTTTACCATGTTAATCCACCAGGAGCAAGAAAAATAACGGTTATTGGAACGTGTTCCTCAGAAAAAGTAATGCGTGATTGAAAGTGATTCAAAAAGAGCACCCATGGCTAGCATATAGTATAGTAAGTGAACCAATAAATGCCTGCATGGTACTACCAAGAATGTTTGGGTTGTATGACGTTTGCCTGTTAATAAAATGCTCAGCAAGCGGTCCATTTCTTTTTAACGGCCTTGGTAAATACTCACAAACACAACAACATGCAAAATCCTGTTACCCTCGAAACTTATCGGTGTGGATTCCACAAAACAAAAGCACACACAAACCCACAAATACATGACACAGGCAATACATTCCTGATGAAATGAAACGTGAAAGAACAAACAATAATGACCATTCAAGAACCCCGACACTGCACCTCATACGACACGCTGACCACACAAGACACCCTAATTACCCACGTACACCCACCTGTGTGGGTCCAGCGGTTCCCCGGAGCTGCCAGACCAGCTCGGAGCACTGCGCTAGTCCGGTCGCGCCCAGCGGGTGCCCCTTCGCAATGAGCCCTCCACTCGGGTTCACGACCACCCGTCCTCCGTAAGTGTTGTCACCTGCGTCTATGAACTTGCCCGCCTCGCCCTCCCCGCACAACCCGAGCCCCTCGTATGTGATCATTTCATTGGCCGCAAAGCAGTCGTGCAACTCCACCACGTCCACCTGCTTAGGAGAAATGCCCGTTTTTTCGTAAAGACGCTTTGAGGCCAGCGCCGTCATGTCATAACCGGCTATCTTCATCAGACTGTTCTCCTCAAACACAGCCTGGGTATCAGTCGCCATTTCCATTCCGATGATCTCGATCGCCTGGCTCTGAAGTCCATGGCGCAGGACGAATTCCTCTGAGGCGAGCACCGCCGACGCGGCACCGTCGCTCGTCGGGCAGCATTCCAGCTTAGTCAGCGGGCCATAGATTTTCCGGGAGCCCTCGATTTCTTCGAGGGTGTACTCCCTCTGTGATTGCGCTCGCGGGTTTCTCGCGCCGTGTTTGTGGTTCTTCTGGGCGATCTTGGCAAGGTGGCGCTCTGTCGTGCCATACTTCTTCATGTGTTCCATGGCGGCGTTGCCGAAGTACTGGGCGGTGATAGGTGAGGCGCTCATTCCAGCAATGTCCATCATTTTAAGCGTGTGTCGGTCTAGCGGGTTCGTGCGGTCAGAGAAGGTCTGTCCGCCGAGCGCTCCCGGTTGCATCTTCTCGAAGCCAACGGCAAGCACGCAGTCGGCCTGGCCGCCCTCCACGAGCTGCTTGGCGAGGAACAGCGCGGTGGATCCCGTAGAGCAGTTGTTATTTACATTGTAGATGGGAATGCCGGTCATGCCGAGCTGGTAGAGCACGCGCTGGCCGCAGGTGGAGTCCCCGAACACGTACCCAGCCACCGCCTGCTTCACGTCGCCGTAGGTAACCCGCGCGTCTTTCAGGGCGGCCTCCGCCGCCTCCTTCGCCATCTCCGGGTAGTCGTAGTCGGGCCGAGACGCTGGTTTGATGAACTTCGTCATACCGACGCCGATCACGTATACTTTCCCCATGGTTTCCGCTGTCGGTAGAGTCTAGTTACCTGTGTGTAAGCTCGCGCGGTGGCTGAGGATGCAGTGTTTGAAGACCGTCGGCTGAACACTGCCACCACGTAGTAATGAAAATGCAAGAAAGATGGAATTTGAACCGAAGCAAACACCCAAGCACAATCAAGCAGGCAAACCACAGACTAAATAGAAGAAAGCAAGCAAAGCACAGAATGTATAGAATTTTATTTACCACATCAGGGGGTCTACTCATGATTCTCACCTGTGTGTCACCAGTGTGTCGTAACGCTTTCGAACTCATGAAATGACAGCTACCAGTCATCCTAGTGTTGTCTCTGTCTAATTATTCTAATTAGAGTGCGACGACACTAACATATTATTTCATGTTTGATGACGTCAGGCGAGTGTGTCTCACTTTTATCTGTGACTAACTCGTTTTCGTTTCCTGGGTTGATATACAGTATATAGAAAAAAAACGTAGTCTACACTACATATAAAAAATATGCCTACGTTTTTTCAACATAGTTTTTGACACCGGCTTTCTTATAGACCCCCAGAGATAAAAGTGAAACGTACATACACTTTTCGCCTGATATAATGTGTCCTTGTAGTCTAATACTTGCGGATCTACTCATGAATTCTCACCTTTCTGTACTGGCTGTGCCACGGATAATTTCGTGAATTGGATTGGATAAAGAGAATGTAATTAATGAAGGATCAAAAAATAAAATCGACCCCTCGTTGTCGCCCCCCCCCCCCACACGCTATAACAATACACAAGAACACTGTCATACATTTGCTAAAATATCTAACAGCTTTATATGTAACAGTGTTAGATTTTATAACAAATTGCCGGCAGAAGTGAGGGAGTTAAGGTCGGCCCGTAAGCACCTGAAAATTTCGCCTCCCATACAAACGTAGTTTACTAATAATTTGAAAACCACTGTTCCAACTTAGTTGATATTTGGTATCTAATATTAGGCTACAAATATCTGTGTCTGCATGTCTTTGGTTTTTCGGTAAATGTATTCTGGGTGAACAAAATTCGTATGAAGATTTTCTTTTTGCTTTCATTTCATTCGGTTTGGATTTTTCAAAAAAACAAAAGCATGCAGACACAGATTATTGAGGAGCAACAGAACAAAAACCGTTAAATCCTTTTTAGGACGAAATTAATTTTAATTTTTTTTCGGATAGTTTAGACACTATCTCATATGAAACCGTTTTCGAACCTTATCAAAATCCGTTACAAACTCACTAAAAAGAATGTTAAAAGTAGATGGTTGCTTCGAAATCCGTTAAATCCGTGTCACCTTATTAGGATATTCTAAAGTTGCATCAAAATCCGTTAAATCCCTAAGAATATTAGACATGTTTTAAAACGATGTGGAGGACCCATTGTTCGAATGGTACAAAGTATTGTGCGTTGATGATGAAGAAAATGAACCCGAACCCCAAGATCCAGACGAAGATGAGGAAGAGGGTTGTGACTGCAATGAGTGTGACATTATGCCAATGGTTTAATCAACATAACCAAAGTATTAGATTGATTTGAACTTGATTTTTCTAGTAATTACTGTATTTTGTGTGACCTCTTTTTTCATTAAAATAAAAAGCAAAAAAAAAATGTATTTTTTCCTTCCCTGTAAATTTTAATTAATACATGTTTTTTTTTACATTTTTCTATAAATTATATAATATTCTGCTATTCCTTACAATTTACTATTTTATTATGCATCTTACATGCAGGTTGTGTATGCTACTGTGACGGCATTTGTACACTCAATTTGTCTATTTTATAAAAAGTCTACTAATCAACATAGTTTGGAAGATATATAGTTTTTTTCACTTTCTGAAATATAATAAAAACTGGATATAACGGTTTTTGTTCTGTTGCTCCTCATTTGTTACCTGATATTAGATATTAAATATAAATTTAATTGGAATAGCGGTTTCCAAATGATTAGTAAACTACGTTTGTATGGGGAGCTTTAAGCTTTAATTTTAAAGGAATCTATCCTTTAAAATTAAAGCTTACTATTGTGTTACAGAGGCCCAACTTGATGAATAGGTTGATAACCTCCAGTTACCTGAAATCCGATAAGTATCTTTCAGTTACATTGTATATTTACATGGTACCTATAACCGAAATGTAACTTAGGATTTTTTAGCAGCTGGAGGTAGTGGAAACGGACGTAAGGGGGGTAAACCAGCGAAGTTTCTGGCAAATGATAAAATATGAGCAATCGAGTGTAGTCGACTTCAGTGGATAATATTTATTTTAGAAATATGTAGACCTAATGTTAAGTATGATATAACTACCATGGTAGTAACTCAGTGGTAGTAACCAAGTAGTAACAGTGTCTTCATTTGGTGCGTAACACAGGAGCACCTTAGCTTCCCATGCGATGGCCTTGTTGGGATTGAACCACGGAGGAGGGAGGGTGAACTGAATTGACCGACAGCTGTGACCCTTTCTACGTCAATTTTTAAAGCCAGCGATATAAAATGGAAGGATGTGGCATTGTCAAATAATGGTTCTCAAAATCATGTTACTGCTAAGATGCACGCATGCGGGCAAATGGCGATAGATGGCTTTGGAGTGACCAATGCAGATACAATGCTATTTACCCCGAGAGTGAGAGCTTGTCGGCAATTCGTTGACACGTTATAAGGTGCTTTGCCCAATGTTCCCATTTATATTGCTGCTTAAAGTCCAATCCTGCGACTAAAAATGTAACAGGTAGTAAAAAAAGACAAACCCAGGCATTGGGATTTTTTATTATTGATCATCTTGCACTCGAGAGTACGAACTCGGCAAGATGCGACTTTGTAATGAGACTAATGTCATCTTGTTACGCCGCTGCGAGAGAAACGGTGTTCGTAGCGGGTGACACCGGGTAAGCGTGCGTTTTCTCCACATCCTCCGGACATCTTCCGACGGAGCGAACACTGAGGGAGGGGTTCGCGCATATCATGCAGCGCTCGTTCGGGTGCGTCACTCCGTCAGATCCGCAGACCGGAGCATAGTTGTAGGGGCACGCGCACTGATGCCCTGTCTCGCCTTCTGTGGGAGCGCTGGCCGCCAGATGGAAAGACACGACTGCGCACACCAGGAGGACTGCTGAAATAGGAATGCATAAGTTTAAAGTGACAGTCAGATTCATATTGGCACAAAAGCTGATCCTCCTACACCCCTCCTATGCGCATGGTAACAAAACGGTTCAAATGGTTTGGTGAACGTAGGGATCAGTGCATAACGCACTTTTCTCCATAGCTATTGGACAGACATACATATTTTTGTATGTTACTGGACATGGATGGCTACCCACCGTCATATTAGCCCTACACAACGTATTCTCAAAGGAATTAGACGCTATGAGCATTTGAATTTTGAGCTACATTGAACTGGATGGCAACATGAATATTTATTCATTACCGCTTCTACCTTCTTTTATCCAGTGCGATGGTACCAACCCGAGCAGGGGCCCTACAGTTTATCATTTTTTTTAAGCAACCTAAACGCCTAACACACGTCATTGCCTAAGGAATTGAGTGCGATTTGGCCAACACCATTGTGCCGCTCCTTCATGAACACGGCTACATTTAACTGGATGTAAAACACGGACGCTTGTCGCTTCGACCATATTTTCATTCAATGCGATGGTACCAACCCTGGAGGACTTAACCCTATCACCTGTAAGGGAAGGGGACCTACCTTTTTATATGGAAGCCAAACCCGGAACCGCTAATATCCTGATGAAATGCACTTATTCAACTCAGAAAGAGAAAGAATATGGTGCATCAAAGAAGCTGGGATCGAACCGATGACCTCTGCGACGGAACGCAAGTCCACACGGACCTCACTGACCGCACTGAGCTACGAGCTAATGAATCTAAGAGCTAGTTAATGACACGCAAAAGTAATTTAGTAAGTAAAAAGTAAAGTAATTTAATAATACCCCGGCATTCCCACAGTTCCGGCATGAAGTGCGTCTCCATTGTGTAGCATACAAGAGAAGACTAAGATCACATGTCAATGAACTAGCCCTTGCGCTACTAAACCCTTCTATAGGGATGGATCGACTCATGCGTCCTAGAGTATTAGAACTCGACAATAGACCGTGAAGAACCCATATATGGACGATCTTTGATGAAAGTTTGTCCTCACAAGCCACAAAACACATCGAAAACACCTGCTCATAGTATATACTGATCGTATGGTAGTCAAATCACAAAAAAAAAGTAATTTTAATAACGTGACTTTAAGATTTACTTTGAACAAATACTTACCGAGTTTCTTGCTCATCGTGGGTAGTTTTAGAACGAGCGAACTGAATCTTAGCTGCACATAGACTGCGACTCTTTCATAAGTAGGTAATGTGTGGTAATGTAGTCGTTGATTATAAAGTAGGTACTGCAGATAACATATTTACGCGAACTCGTCGGTCAGAGGTTAAAGTTGGGAAGAGAGGAGCCATGAAACATATGTGACAAGATAAAATGCAGTTTTTCTGCAAAGTAATAATAATTCGGAAATATTAACAATACAAAGCAATAGCAAGTCGAGCTATTTTTAGGGTTCCGTACCCAAAGGGTGCCAACGGAACCCAATTACTAAGCCTCCGCTGTCCGTCCGTCCATCCGTCCTTCCGCCCGTCCGTCCGTCTGTCACAGAGCTGTATCTCATGAACCGCAATAGTTAGGCAGCTGAATTTTTCACAGAGTTTGTAATTATTTTGCCGCTCTAACAACAAATAGTTAAAATATAAAAATAATAAAAATTAAAAGGGGCTCCCATACAAAAAACGTGATTTTTCGTTTTTAATCTTGTACAATGGTATGGAACCCTTCGTGTGCGAGTCCGACTCGCACTTGGCCTGTTTTTTCATTTTAAGGTGGCCCAACCCGGCGGGACTAACTCATTCGTGGGCACTGTACAAAACCGTGCTGTTGCACTCTGGGACGTTCTCTGTTTAAAAGAAAAAACCGTTTAAAAAGACAGGCTCCGTGATGAGGAAAATGCAACATGTCCACAAGCAGCTGAATTTTTCACAGAGTATGTATTTATTTTGCCGCTCTAACAACAAATAGTTAAAATATAAAAATAATAAAAATTAAAAGGGGCTCCCATACAAAAAACGTTATTTTTCGTTTTTAATCTTGTACAATGGTATGGAACCCTTCGTGTGCGAGTCCAACTCGCACTTGGCCTGTTTTTTCATATTAAGGTGGCCCAACCCGGTGGGACTAACTCATTCGTGGGCACTGTACAAAATCGTGCTGTTGCACTCTGGGACGTTCTCTGTTTCAAAGAAAACGACAGGCTCCGTGATGAGGAACATGTCCACAAAAAAGATAATGTGCATACTGTATGATTTGGTAAGATGTACCAAAATTTTGATTTCAAAACGACTTATAGCTAAAAGTAAACCACGACCGCTGTAGTCAAAAATCTAACTAAAACCTAATAGATTATAAATTTGGATTAAACAAGCTATGTCTGATGACTAATCTTTTTAAGATTTTCTTACTTTATCATTGCATAATAAACCACCAAAGTTATTCTATAAAACGCGCGAAAAATTCGAACTTTCGGACCTTATAACTTAGAAACCAAACACAATTTTACAATGCCAACGGTCATCAGACATCTAGTTCGATCAAATAAAGCTCTTTTGAACAAAATTTGGGATCTTTGATAAGAAATATGGGCGTGATCTTCTTTCCCCGTTTGTATGGGCAGATGAGCGGGTTGGGCCACCTTAATAAAAACATATCCACTGAAACTGGCCTTACTAGAATATTTTTACGAAATAACAAAATAACACTATAGTTTCCTTTTAACCGCTCAATTGTCTAATGCCTGTCGGCCGAACAGGGTTTGAGTGTACTAACTATTGGGCATTTCGTGCGAGCGCGAGCAGTCTGTTAACATCTTAAGGTGGCCCAACCCGGCGGCCTCAACTCATTTGCGGGCACGGTACAAAACCGTGCTGTTGCGCTCTGGGACCTTCTCTGTTTCTAAGAATAAGACAGGCTCCGTGATGAGGAAGATGCAACCTGTCCACAAAAAAGACAATGTGTATAGTGTATGATTTGGTAAAATTTACGATTTTTTTTATTTTAAAACGACTTATAGCTAAAAGTAAACCACGACCACTGTAGTCAAAAATCTAACAAAAACCAAATAGATTATAAATCTTGATTAAATAAGCTATGTCTGATGACTAATCTTTTTAAGATGTTCTTACTTTATCATTGCGTAATCCACCTCCGAAGTTATTGTATAAAACGCGCGAAAAATCCGAACTTTCGGACGTCATAACTTGGAAACCAAACACAATTTTACAATGCCAATTGTCATCAGACATCTACTTCAATCAAATAAAGCTTATTTGAGCAAAATTTTGGATATCTGACAAGAAATATGTGCGTGATCTTCTTTCCCCTTTTGTATGGGGAGATGAGCGGGTTGGGCCACCTTAATTACAGAAATAAATACTACTTACTTCATCGAAACTTTTAAAATATTAGATGGTAATTACGACGTAGCCAACTTTAACTCAATGTATACAATGAACACCATCGAGAAACTCCGTGGACATTCCTTAAAACTAAACCGAACTAGTTCCAACTCCAACCCAAGAAAGTACTTTCTAACCAACCGAGTAGTGGACTCTTGGAACAAGCTACCACAAGAAGTAATAAGTGCTGTATAAGTTAACAGTTTTAAAAACCGGCCAAGTGCGAGTCGGACTCGCACACGAAGGGTTCCGTAAAATCGTAAAAAAAAACAAAATAAAACACGTTTATTGTATGGGGGCCCCCTTTAATTTTAATTATTTTTTAATCTTACCTATTTGTTGTTGTAGCGGCAAAATAAATACACACTCTGCAAAAAATTCAGCTGTCTACCTGTTACGGTTACTGAGATACAGCCCTGTGACAGACGGACAGACGGACGGACGGACGGACAGCGGAGGCTTAGTAATAGGGTTCCGTTTTCACCCTTTGGGTACGGAAACCAAAAATCAACTTGACAAACAATTGAACAAAAATAAAACTAATAAGTATACCTAACAAAAACAAAAAAAATATAAAAGATATTTACAAAGTGCACTCAACACGTGAAATACACGCATCAGCTTGAAGCATAATAATAATAATAATAGAGCGAAGAGCGAATTTCCTCGATTGTAGGTCATAAAATTACGGTAACGAAAAAAGTAAATCGGTGAGTATGCCATTTTTTGCCTATTTCTTAATCTATGCATTCAAAATCAAAATTAACACTACTGTAGAAATATTTTTAATTAAATCATGCAATTTCATGTATACTCGCTGAATGAAAGAAAGCAGTTCCTGATCATTGAAAAAATTATTGATTCTCAAACTATTAGAGGTACCGATTTAAGAACCTTTCAAATAGATGCGCCGAGTGTATTTCTACCTGTAAGTCGACTTTTCCATGCCTAGGTACCTTTTTTATTTGACTGGACATGGTTAATACCACACCCTACTGTCATGATATTAGCTCAATTACCCTAATGGATGCTAGGTGCCATTCCAGGTCCTCCCTTTTATTGCACAGCTACTTGGAACTAAATGGAAAACGCGGACCATTTTCATTTCCGCTTCGAACATCGTCAATTCAATGCGATGGTACCAACCTAGTCTGGATAAACCCTTCCACTTGGTAAGTAAGGAAGGGACCTACAGGAGCAAAATGCATTGGGCCCAATTGTATTTGTTTTATCCACCTTCCATGCTATCCGCAACTCTTTTTTGCTCAAATAAATGATCTTCTGAATCTGGTATTCCGGGAGGTCACGACATTTTTGGTCACGATAAGGTAAATGGCTGAACCTGGGTTCACACTTTAGAGACCAACCCTCTGATGCTAAATATGTCGGTATGCCCGTGCCAAGTGGTTGCGTAATCTAGATTGGCTATATAAAATAGATGCTGGTATGTACCTTCTGATGAATATACTGATTATCTGGAAACATTGATACCTATTGATTATACAACAATAACCAGACGGTTTCTTAATTAAATACTTAAATATACCTAAAGTTATATGTGTATCCTAAATCGCCTATAACTACTAAATGCAACCAAAGATTTGTTTAGTTTTTGTATTGCTAAGCAAGTATGTACTGATACTTTCATGCTTCGTCATTTGCATCCATTTACCTTATCATACGAATGTTTTGTCACCATAACTACTTTTTCAAGCGCCTTATCTACGTAACGCAACCACTTGGAACAGGCAGACTGACACATTTAGCTTCAGAGGGTTGTACTTTATCCCGTGAACCTAGTTTCAGCCGTTTACGTTATCGTTACCATTTTTGTCGCGACCTCCTAGTCTATGGGGGAAATTGATTGTACTTTCAAGGATAAAAAATAATTAAAACAACATATACCTGAGCATTATTTAATTTTTTAAATGTATATTATTTGTATGTGTATAATTTGATTAAAAGAAAACATAGTAGATTATTTGCCAACAGGCATTTTTATCATTATTTTAAACGATTTATTATTGCATCATGGCAAGATCTCCTCATTTCTTGAATCTTCTAGATCTTCTACCTGCAAAAAATTTGCATATATGAATATGAAATCTACATATGTATCTAGAATTTACCACGAGCAAGTCTAATAAAATTCTCGAAAAGTTCAAATTTCAAATTTTTAATGTATTATCCCATTTAAACTGATGCTTTAAACATAAAACCCTTAGTCTAATGTGTAATAATCAAAATTTATGAGAATTTTCATAACATTAGCACGATTTTTTCTAACTAGTTTGTAAATAACCTCCTTTGTAAATTGTTTTAAGTTGGTTAAAAATAGGACCAGGGAGCCAGAAAATCTGCCTTAAAATTAATAAAAATTAATAGTATTGAATTTTATTTCGGCAAATTGGCGAAGTTTTACCTTATAATCTGCAGCGCTTACTCCAAGTGGATTATTCTCCTTTTTAGGCAAGATGGGGAGAGCAGCATCCGAGTCGAACATGGCTTCTGGTAAGCCGCCTGAATACTGCAATAAAGCATTTTTCACATAAACTCAATAAATTGCACACATCACGATGGGGCAAACCATTGCTAGTGACATGCACTTTACTGATATAGATTAAAATTGTTGTGTAAAAAGCGGGCCAATTTACCGAGATGGATTAACATTGTCATGTTTATTTGCATCTTTTTTATTTAACTAGTCCGGTTAGGTTAGGTTAGATTAGATTAGATTAGGTAAGGTTAGGTTTATTGTATTAACTGCTTGTAGGTCAGGGGCGTGGAGCCATACTTCTCATGCCAGAGGTCAATAACCGCCTCGTTCATGCAGCGCGTTAATTGTGACGTGGATGAGTGAATTTCGTCACAAATAAGAGCCGTTCAGCAAGCAGGGTTAAGCCCGCCCCGGCTAGTACTATGGCATTGGATAAGAAGACAGTCAAAGCGGCAATAAAAATTGGATTTTCCATCCGGTTAAATGTAGACCTGCTTAAAAAGGGAAGGTCCTGTGACCCCAATTCCTTTGGGAATATGTTGTGTTAGGCTAATAATAAATATGATAATATCATGATAGGTGTGGGTCCAGCTACATAAAAAATTGGCATCGAATGGACAGGGTTTTCATCATACATAGATTCTCCTTAGTCAACAAGAGAGTTCGTTGGAACATTCCAACAAGACAAATTCTGAAAGATTTTGAAGAACCACTTGGCGCAGGCAGACGAACATATTTAGCATCAGAGGGTTGGTCTCTAACTTGTGAACCCAGATTCAACCTTTATTTTATCGTGACCAAAAATATCGTGAAATAAATCCTTCCCTCGATAAATTATTTCTTTTAGAAACCAATGATCGGAATTTTAGATTACCGATATTGCCTTCATTCCCAATTTATCTGGATAATCGTTCCACTGTAATTTCACAGCTTTGATCTGCAACATTCTATAAGTGAAGCGTGCGAACGTACGTCGGGTGCGGCCGGCGCGGCGACGTCGGCGTCGTCGTGCGCGGTACGCATGTGGTCCTTGAGCGCGAAGGCGCGCGCGTAGCTTGCGCCGCACAGCCGGCAGGAGAACTTGAGGTTGTTCTGGCGGCGGTGCGTCTCCGTGTGCACACGCACGGCGTACAGCGACGCGAACGGCCTGTCCGCAAAGGTCGATTTGAATAATTTGCATAGCTTTTAATTCTGAACGAATCCAAAGAGTTTATGTTCTACTTTCTACGCTATTTTGGAAATTCAAAGTGATGAAAGATGGGCTAGCTTTATTTAACACCTGTAACGGTTAATATCTTAATCTCCTGTATATTCTGTGTTCAAACATATCTATGAAAGTCTAATTTGAGAACACAAAGCACACGAGACTAAGGCTGAAATAAATAGTCGTAACCGAAAATAAGACTAACTAAGAATAGTACTTTGTGACGTCACTTTGACACATTTCATATTGACAAATTCTCAAAATAATCCAAAGTGACGTCACAAAGTACTACTTTTCGTTAGTCTTAGTTTCTGTTACGCCTATCTAAGCCTCACAGTTTTATCTTTAAATTGTAGCTCGAAATTCGTTGAGGTTATTATTTTCTTTTGCCTTCAGAATCACCGAACGCGATGGATAAGAGTGTACACTGTACACATACCTGTTGCAATGCGTGCAAGAGAAGGGCTTGGTGTGAGAGTTCTTGTGGCCGGCGAGCTGCACGGATGTCTTGAAAGCCTTCGGGCAGTACGGGCACTTGTACGCGCGGACCTCCGAGTGCGTCAGCAGGTGGTGGTTGTACACGCTGTGAGCCTTGAACCTGCGCAAGCCGTACAGGGCGTTATTTTTTATGTTACTGGACCACACCACTGTCGTGATATTATCCCAATACACCGCATTCCTGGAGGAATAACGTGCCATCCCGGGACCTTCCCTTTATGACCACTTCCCTTTATGGCTACATTGAACTGGATGGAAAACACGGACCTTTTTTCATTGCCATTTCGACCACCTTTTCATTCAATGCAATCGTACCAACCCGGGCGTGCTTAACCCTGCCGCCTAGTAGGGGCAAGGAATCCACAGTTTTACATTGATTCCGAATCAGGGAACAGCTCGCATTCGTAACGTTATGCATTTATCCAATTCAGAATGAAAAAAAAAGTGGTGCAAGAATGGTACTTAATCCATGACCGCTGGAATGAAAGACAAGTTCACACGCCCCTGAACTATGATCATTTATGGCTTAATTATTTATGTACGCTATGTCTTTTTATGAAGTTATGCACAATGCAAACATATCGTAGCTTCCAGACATTCACTGGCAGTGCTGTTTGAGCGTGCATATTCATAACCTCAAAGACAGTTATCGTCCCCAGCCAAAAGGGCCTGCCACTGCGTGTGGCAACACCTACCTCTTGCCGCAGTGTGCGCAGGCGTAGGGCCGCGCGCCGGTGTGCGTGCGCATGTGCAGCGTGAGGCAGTACGACACGCGGAACGACTTGCCGCAGATCTCGCACGAGTGCGGCTTCTCGCCTGCAATTCACGAATTCCATTTAATCGTTTCGGCATAAACATCTTACACAGGTTATCATCCTTGTCGTTACATTTTCAAAATGTGAAACGTTGGGAGATTTGTGTCCTTGTAGCACGACCTGAATTTGTCTCTGGTGTGACCTAGTTCTAGTAAGCGTCTGGAGCTTCTCTTCCTGTCTGAAGAAACCTTTCGAATCGAAAACGAATCAGCGTGTCGCATCGGTTATGTGAGTTTTTTTTAGCTTTATTTGCTCGATGATTCTCATCTATGATGGACGATGCCAGTAACTAATTCGAAAACCATCAGCTGTTTACTCCACCTAATGAAAAATCCAACCTATAGTGTAAGCTGGATGATCTGTATCGATATTAACTCATTAAATATGTACAAATCACAACCTATAACTCCCTGATATTCATATTGAAATCGCCACCATTTGCGCAACATTTCAATACCTGCCAGGCCTAGCCACTTTACGTCAATCACTCTACTTGTGTTCACTTCACTGAATTGCGAATATCACGTGTCTGTAAGCAGCCTCACTCGCACCTGTGTGTATGCGTTCGTGTTTGACCTTCTCGTGCGGCCGAGCGAACCGCCGCGTGCAGTACAGACATGAGTACGGCAGGGTCTTGTCCGATTTGATCACGTTCGCCTGCAACAATGTTCATGACTTAAATAATACTCCATTCAAAATGTTCTCTATTTTTAGGGAAAATCCCTTTGATATGTCTGTTTGTAGATCAAACCTTTAACAACCCAGCACGTCAAAGTTAACTGCTATCGTGTTTGTTCAAATGATGTTTACAAACTACAAGTACATTTATAAAGCCCAGTAGACTGAAGTGGTAGGGGTTAGAGGACTTGCCTTTCATGCGAGAGGTCATCATCAAATCCTCGGACCAGCCACGCACCACTTTCTTTATCTTTTTGAGTTGGATAAGTGCATTTCGTTATGAATGGGAGCTGTCTCCCTACTAGGTATTAGGGTTAAGCCCACCAGAGTTGGCACCAATGCATTAGATGAAACTATGGTTAAAGCGGCAATGAAAAATTGTCCGTATTTTCAAGAATAGAATAGAATAGAATAAACATTTATTTCCTCATTTAAACAGTAACAGTTTTGTATATAATGCTCCTAACTTAGAACTAAAAGGAAAAGGGAGCCAACTCAGCTAACGTACAACTCCCTCGCGATGAGAGTGCTGCAGCGCTGATCTTCCGATGGTCCTAACACACTTAAGGATAGACATAATATATGTAATCAGCTATCACCACTAAGAATAATGTAATACATGGCTAGGCACATAAGCAAGAACAATAATTAATCAGTAACAAAGTAAAAACACACTTTACACATGAGTCTACAAAACATAACATTATGTGAAAAAAAATCAAAAAACGAGTTTTCCATCCAGTTCAGTGTAGCCGTCCTCACAAAGGAAAGGTCGTGGCATGGTACTTAATTCCTTCCAGAATGTGGTGTATTGATCTAATATCATAACGGTAAGTTGTGTATCTATGTCAGGTTGCATATAAAAACTTCTGGGCACTGAAGTTGTCTTGGTAATTTCAAAATACTATCAAACCGCTGATTGCCAGTAAACGTAGAAGATTTGCTGACTGTTCCAGTTGCATAAGGTTGTCGCTGTATCTACCCACCGGAAGGCGGTTAAAGCTCAGTGTGTTTACCTTGTCGTGGTTGTGCACATTCATGTGCATGAGCAGGTAGTCCTGGGAGAGAAACTTGCGGTTGCAGATCTCGCAGTGGTGTTGCTCCGCACCGCTCGTGCTGTGGAACTCGTTGTGGATCTTCCTGTACCTGCCGAGCGAGAGACAACCCGTCATACTAGATCGTCGGCGGGCAGCGTACATGACACTTGGATTAAAGAAATTCTGACCCTGTCCGATCTATGCAATATTTTTAGCACACGATTAACCAAAAAGTAAAAGACTTTGAGGCACTGATTAGTTAGGTATAAATATTAAATATAGCCATAAATAATGTGGCCAAATAAATTAAAAGTTTTATGCCATAAAATGGTGCTATAGAAAAATTGTCTCATCTAAAGGTTTAGGAGGTAAGAGCACGGCAGAGGAGCGATAGTTCCACACAGTTTTAAATTTAATTACTATTCCTCATACATTCCTCCTACAGCCAAATTCCTCGAAAAGCCCACTGTCCCCCACTTCTGCCACTACTGCCGTTGATATTAGCTATCGTTTGGGTAGAGTTTTGGTCGACGAATGGACAAAATTAAATGTACTAATGGCACAAATGCAGTCCCTGACAAACTATTACAGTTTTTTAAGATGCCTCCGGCCATGCACAACTTAATAAGGGGACCACAGTGAATACACTATGAATACACATACCCCTCATGGATCCACTTGTCGCACACGCTACAGTGGTACGTGTCCTCACCGCCTTCCCCTCCGCCCCCGCCGCCGGCGCCGGCCTCCCGCTCCGCCCGCTCCCCTCCGATGTAGGCGATGGGGCCTTCCATCGGACGTGATCTGCGGAGAGGTGGGCCTTTAGAGACACTATGGCTGAGATAAATGGTCGTAACAGAAACTAAGCCTAACGAAAAGTTGTACTTTGTGACTGTGTTTTGTTGCTGAGACTTGCCATAAAGAAAATGTGTTTGCAGATTGTTTCGAGGGTGTATTTTCCCTTACTCAGGGGTCGTAATGGCCAGTACATTAATTTCGCAAGGTTAATTCAATTTTTTTCCGAGACAAAAAGTAAGAACTTTTTTCTTCCTAGTTACCGAGATATTTCTGTTTTCGTCTAGTGTAATTTGACACAATGTTGTAATCGTGCGTAAGCAAGCTAATGTCATCACAGTAGGTTTAATATTTGCCGTACATGTCCAGTTAAATACAACGTTCCCGGTGTAACATTAGATTTTGTTTACACTAAATTAACGGATTAAAGTAATGGTATGTATGGAAAGTATGAATAGTCTACCTTTTTATTAAAAAAAAAGTATTAAACTTTTTTGTTTATGTCAATCCCAATAATCATTTTCCAAAAATTATGTACTGGCCGTTACGACACAACATATACTTGCTTGCTTACTTGACAGGCTCGTGCATGCGGCGGTGCAGACGAAGCGACTTGTTCGAAGGGAACTCCGTATCGCAATCCTCGCACTTGAACGATATCAGCGAGTGACGTGTGGCCGTATCATCCACTGTCGGAAACAGTTTTAACACTACTTTTAATTACAGCATGGTGCAAACAGCACAACACTATATTTAGTTATTCAGTTTGTTGCAAACAGTTTCAGTTTCAGTTTCAGTTTCTTTATTTCCTCCATTAGATGTATATTACACACTCGGATTCGTCATTTTTTTTTCCTGTCGGTTCGATTACTTCTGGCGAAGAAGAGCCGACAAGAAACTTCGTCAGGTTGGTCATTGTATTATTATTTTTTCCAGTGATACTTACAAACTAGTTTACAGTGATTGATTGATTACTACTGCTCACAAAGAACATTATTATAAGAACATTATATACATTGGTGAGGAGCAAACTCTTGACTACTATAATGACATCTTATTCTAAATTAATAGGAATTATGATCTAAATTATTCAGGTGTAAAAAGCCATCGTCATTTTTGATACAAGGTAATATCAAATTAAATATAAGTTAGTAAATAAACAAATTCATACTACAATGTAGTACCCATGTCAGAAAAAATAAAAATAATAGAAAATAATAATAATAATAAAATAAAAATTAATTGGTAGTACCGTGTTAGGTACCCGGTCAAGTATGTAGTCATGAGCTTTAATTTAAACAAGTTTTCTATCTAATAAGGCTTCCTGGATAGTGTAGTAGCTTTTTTTTATTAATACTGATTTCAATTTGCTCTTAAAACATTTATCTCCTAATTTCCTGATCTCCTCTGGAATTTTGTTGTATAACCTAATACTATTGCATATAAAACTTTTTGAAAATTTTGATGACCTATGCTTAACATTTTGTAAATCAGTTTTATGTCTAGTATCGTAGTCATGTACATCAGCATTTAAGGTATTATGGTGCTTATATTTCCTAGCATGGCAGATATTTTGATACACATATGCGCTAGGTAGGGTCATAATTCCTATTTCGCTGAATACATTCCTACAAGAATCTATAGCTTTCATCCTAAGAATACAACGCAAGGCTCTTTTTTGCAAGACAAATATTCTATTTGCTTCTGCTGCATTTCCCCAAAACATTAGTCCATACAACATGAGACTATCGAAGTAAGCAAAGTAGACAGTTTTTGCAGCTTGCGTGCCACAGAGTTCCTTGATTTTTTTAATGGCATAACAGGCTGAGCTCAGTTTACCAGCAAGACTGTCTATGTGGGGTTTCCAGCAGAATCTATTGTCAATTATTAATCCCAGAAAAGTTAATTCATTAGCCATGTTTAACGATAATTCCTCTACAGTATTGGTTACGTCTTCATTATTTTTACGCCTATGTGCCCCAAGAACAAAATGCATTACATTCGTTTTATTAGTATTTAACAATAGATTATTGTGTTCAAACCATGATGTGAGCGACTTAATTACTGACAAGAAAACCTCCCGTAGTTCAATTATATTTTTGTTTTTCAAAACTACTGAGATGTCATCTGCAAACGTAACTAGTTCTATGTCTTGCCCGATTGAACCGGAAATGTCATTCACATAAATCAGAAAGAATAATGGACCAAGGATAGAGCCTTGCGGTACTCCTATTGTAACAGGGTCAACATCCGATTTTATACCACAGTACAACACTATATTTAGTTAAAACGTTTGTTGCAAACAGTACAACGCTATATTTAGTTATTCAGTTTGTTGCAAATAGTACAACACAATATTTAGTTAAACAGTTTGTTGTAAACAGTAAAACACTATATTTAGTTATGCAGTTTGTGGCAAACAGTACAACACTATGTTGAATTACAGTTTATTGCAAACAGTACAACACTAAATTGAGTTATAAAGATTGTTGCAAACAGTATAAGACTATGTTTAATTACAGTTTGTTACAAAACAGTACAGCTTTAGGTTTATATTTTTTATGTATAGCATGACATGTAGAGTACGGTATGGCTCTTAAAGAGGTGCCCGACGATGTCCATGGGCTTTCGAATATTCCCAGGGGCTGTGAAAACAATGAGTTAGAATGTCAACAATTAATGGGCGCATATGAATGCATGATGCGCATTGAGCAATGTGGAAAGGGGACGGAGGCGCGGTACGAGTAGATATGTAGCTGTGGGACCGGGGCCACAGCAGTAGCTCAACTTAGGCGATTTTTGAGATAAATACTTTCCCTTCATCGAGTGTCGGATCACTTAAATATTGGTGGAGCGCTTTTGTTCCTGTTATTTTTAAACAGATGACTTCGAAGAACTATTCACAACAGTTCAGCACCGCGAAACTAGCTTAGAGACCTTACAAGCGAAATGTGCTTGTACAGGTGCACGCAATCAGGACTTTGTATGGAGTTGAGCTACTGGATATAATCCTAAATATATTCTGTGACGAAGGGATGGCGTTCTGTAGCTTTAAAGAGAGAGTGTCTCAGTGTTATAGATCCGTGTAAGTGGACCTACATCCCTTAGGAGTTGGAGAGTCTCATGATTCTGGGATACCTCAAAATCATCCGTGAGGCCCACAACACGCCGCTGTATTACAGCTCGTTGGAGCAACTCGTCGCAAGCAGTACAACACTTGATTAAGCTACAGATCGTTGCAAACAGTACAATACTAAGTCTCATTGCAATCAATACAACACTTGATTTAGTTACAGCTCGTAGCAAGCACCTGCGCAAGAACTTACTTTTAAAATTACTGTAAACTTCACACTGGTGAACACGACTGCGCTAATATTTTTAAGCCTCGGTTTAGAAGAAAATATCGGAAACAAAAGTCTAGCTTAATTAAACTATGAACAAGGGCAGTTGAAAGCGGGACCCACTTTCAGATGTTTGCACACACTGTACAGTACAGTTTTTTTTTTTAACTTCACGAAAGCCTGTATCTAAGATGTAACAGATGGCATGTAACAAACGAGGAATGTTGTAGTGGCGTGGCGCCAAGCTTACCTGGAAGTTTGTTTGCGGACGGCTTGTGCACCTTCATGTGAGCGCAGAGTGACTTGGCGCTGCTGTACGTAACCGGGCAGTGCGGACACAGGTACTCGCCTGACAACACATTGCAACTGTTATACAGTATAACAAAATATCCTTCAGAAAGGCACAACTTGAAACTGCAAGTCAACGGCCTCTAGAACGAATACTCGCAAAAACCACACATCCAACCGAGTAGTAGAGGCATGGAATAAACTCCCAGAAGATGTGATTAACGCTACGACCACCAACCAATTCAAAAATAGATTGGATAACCATATCAAACAAAATCTTATGTTAAGAAAAATAACAAAAAAAAAATAATTAAAAACCACTTAACAACTAAATTTATCAAGTTAAACACTGGATTTAGACACATCAGCATATGCTGCCTGTCTGAAACGTATAAATAAAAAAATAAATAAATAAATAAAAGGTGCGGCATTTAAGAAAATTGTTTATTCTAAAGCATTCCGCCGTGGTGCCCCGTACTCCTGCGGCATGGTGCGTGCTTTTAAATTTGGGTCGATTCGTTCGCCATGCCGTAGGCGACCGGGGCATGTTGAGTTTATGAAATGAAGTGAATTATTAAAAGATACACTGGGCACTAGCTGAGGTTTTGTGGGCCGTACATAATTTGGATTATATGAATGTCAAAAATGACCAAAAAAAATGAAGCAATTAGTTCCACCTTTAGTGAAAACAACAAAAACAAAAAATACTTTAAAGTTGTGGTCCTTAAGTATGTATGCATTATCCGAAAGCATTATGGCCATTTTTACCTTGGGCGTAGTAGGGGTAAGTTTAGGGGTTAAGCCCCTGATGTTTCAAAAATTCACATTTTCCATATTTTTCCCATGAATATTAATAATAATTAATGTCATTAAAGCCCCTCCCCGATACTAAAACCTGGCTACGCCCGTGGTTATTATTACCAGAAAAATATGACAAAATAAAAGCTGGCTGGAAATCTTCATCTAGTAAAAATCGACAATGTATACAAAATAATTGCCAAATTGGCCACTTCTGACCAATTACATATTGCATGGGAGTTAAGGTGGCCCATCCCGCTCAACTCCCCATACAAACGGGGAAAGAAGATCACGCACATATTACTTATCAGAGATCCCAAATTTTGCTCAAAATAGCTTTATTTGATCGAACTAGATGTCTGATGACCATTGGCATTGTAAAATTGTGTTTGGTTTCTAATTTATAAGGTCCGAAAGTTCGAATTTTTCGCGCGTTTTATACAATAACTTTGGAGGTAGATTACGCAATGATAAAGTACGAACATCTTAAAAAGATTAGTCATCAGACATAGCTTATTTAATCAAGATTTATAATCAAATTGGTTTTTGTTAGATTTTTGACTACAGCGGTGGTGGTTTACTTTTAGCTATAAGTCGTTTGGTAATTAAAATTTTCGTAAATCTTACCAAATCATACACTATGCACATTGTCTTTCTTGTGGACATGTTGCATCTTTATCATCACGGAGCCTGTCTTTTTCTTTGAAACAGAGAAGGTCCCAGAGCGGAACAGCACGGTTTTGTACCGTGCCCGCGATTGAGTTAGTCCCGCCGGGTTGGGCCACCTTAAGCCAAATGTTTCAGAAGAGATGAAATCGAGCAGGTCAAGCATACATTAGTGATCGATTTTAAATAGTGTGCCAAGGTGAGAATTGGAACTCTTGTCACGCAAAGGGGAAATGGCATTTGAATTTAGGAAAGAAAGAGTGTTACCATGAGACTTGCAGACATGGCCGTCTAGTTCGTCACGGCTCTTGCACTTCATGAGGCAGCGGCCGCACGAGAACAACTTTACGTGGCAACCCCGCTGGGGATCGAACTCCATTATCTCGTTTATCTTCCGAGGGTTCTCTAGAATGTTTTGTTAGTTTTATAGAAAAACAATCAAAATAAATTTCAAACACGGCAGGTGCGATTCGCTTAGGGTCTCTTTCACCATATCCAGTCAAAGTTCTAATATGTGAAACTGGAACTTGACTAGCACACCAGAAAAAAAATGGTATTCAAACAACAGGTTGATATTTCAGTCAAGAGATAATTACCAATTTTGTGATGGTGTTTGTTCAACATTATAATCAAAGACTTCGCATTAGACACATCACGAAAATCTGTCAAGACCGAGGAGACTTTGCCGAATCAGACCAATGCCAAACTTTGATCTCACGAAACAGGTTTCGTCTCACCTAAATTTCAGTGCTTTATGTTTATGACCTCATAAAAGATGAGATTAGCGTAAATGCACAGAGGTCTATACATAAATCTTGTTCATAGCTTTAGGTATCTGCCGCTTACGCTACACCATGCTCCTGACATCAAAATTGTTGTTGTTGACAACCACACATATCGCTAGCAGACGAATCTGTTTTGCGAAAATGGCTTGCAAAATTTTAAATCTCTAGCAATATACCCATGCGTATTATCGCAGTGAGTATATTTTGTGATGAGTGAAGAAAGTTGATATTTAGCGTGCGCCAGAGGCTATGATGTTTTATAGATGCTCTGATTTTAGTATTTAAGAATAATAATGAAATGCTGAGAAATATAAAAAAACCGATATCTATAAAACGATAATAGATGCATCAAGACAATATTATGTAGTGATACCAATGACTAAATAAGAATCACCTGAGGTTGCTGCGTCGGTAGCATCACTCCAGAACTTGTCAATCTTGACGAAGCGACGCGTGTACGTGCGTCCATCCTTGTCTACACACTCCTCTTCCACAAGGCTCTGAGCCCCTTGCTCCGCTGCAACCGTATCATGAAGATGCACAGAGGTACTGATATGTATCAACATTTCCTCATAACCTTAATCCCTGTAGACTTAACCAAAACTATAACATTTCTCTATTCAATCCTCAATAAAATCATATCCCATTCCTTCACAAATTTTTTTTTGTGTTCATTATTTTTAAACCAACCACGGAACTTTTCATAGGCTAAACGGTTGGGCAGACAAAGAACTTGAATGCTTGTATACTATTAGAGAAAATTTCAATGAAAGGTCTCTTATCTTCCAAAATTTGCAGAGACAGGAGTCTGAGCTGTATCCAGACACTGTAAGGGCCATTGCAAGACCTCAACCTTTTTGGAAAATGTGTGTCAATCATTTGGTGCAGCGAGTGAGGTCATCAAATAAAAAACACAACTATAATATTAATAAATTCTCCCAGTTGCCTTACAAACTTTACAGCACAATCCATTTCAAAACAAACTGCATCACATTTAAACATTAAAATGAACGGAAAACTAAAAAAAACTCTTCTTTTATTTGGGTGGTGTGCATTGCAACTATGAAAGGGGAGTCCCCAACTTCAGATGGGTTTTGAACCATGTAACTTTTTCAGATGCCATAAAACATTTAAGAATGTGGAGTTTTATGGATATATGAAATTGAATTAATTCTGAGAATTCAGAGCGAGTAATTGTTCCTAAAACCGCTTGTTCATCGGAGGACCATGTAGCATATTCTAAGATATTTCTAAGCAAAACAAAATAGTGCATATGGAGGAAGGAAGTTAAAATTTCTCTTTGGTGGTGGATTAATGGAAACGAAATTACAAAATGATTAACAGTAACATTTCTGTTGGAATGATACAAAAATTCAAGATTTTTTAAACTATTTCGATTTTACTTAAACTATTTATTTTACTTAAACTTTTTTAAAATGGCTTCAAAAGCTTTTGAATTTTTTGACATCCTCTGTGTGCACGGTACGAGTGAATCATTTTAATATATTAAGTTCCGTACGGGTTTTACCCAAAGCGTATGGCGTGCGCACAGATCTCAAATCTGTGGGAGTGAGGAAACCTTTTGGCACGACCGAAATCAGGAAACTTGTGTGTACTTCCTTTGACAAAACTCTAAGTTGATGCATTTGAAATATGTTATTGCCAACAAGTAAGTATGTGTATTTCAAAGTGTGTTGCCAACCGTTGGCATAGGTGGATGTCTCGACAATATCACCGCTGGCAGTGATGACGCGCTTTGTGACGGCTCCCATGGGTATTTCCTCCGCTATGTTCTCCGACTCGGACTCGGCCACCTGAAATATTTCATAACAGAACATAAATTAAGAAAAGATAGGACACATATTAATATATTTTTTCAGATATTTTTTTTTTTTAACAATTTTGGGGGGTTTGCAGTCTAAGTGAGAAAAGATTTCTCAGATCATTTCAATTGTTCAAATACATATTTGTCAATTATTTGTGATTATTCAGATTGGTAGATTTTTTTTAATTAATGTCACGGATGGCTAATACCAAACCTATGTACAAACGCTACAGCCTAAACGCCACACATTGGAACTTTAACCCACATAAGTTTTCCTTGCAAATTCCAATGCCTTATGTTGTTTAGGGTGATGTGCTCCGTACTTTCACGATATTGGTCTGAAACACCACATGGAAACTAGGTGCCTCACCAGGACCTGCCTCAGATTGAACAGCTACATTGAACTTGAGGGGAAAACACGGACAATTTGTATTGCCACTTTGACGATCATTCATTCAATGAGATGGTACCCACCCGGTAGGGATTAACTCTAGCACCTAGTAAGTACGGTACAGTTTTTTTGGATTCTAAACCTATAAGATAGAATTGATTGTAAGAAAGTGAGTTGGTTGTGATTAGTTAGAGCTCCAGTCAATTTTAATCTATGGTACAACAAAATTTTAGTTGAGTATGTTTGTGTCCAACTTTACGAAGTCTGCCTTTTAAGATGTAAGTATCCCATATTGTAAAGTGTGTTAGCTGGCCTGCCAGAGAATTTGGGTGTAGATTACGTTATTGTTTAAACTTTATGTTGCTTATGTGTGAATACTGGTGTAACTATTGTAGACATTATTTTTGAAGCCGTTTCGTTATGTATGAAACTACATGTAACATGTACGTAAAACGTTAAACTCCATGCACGTTTTTACTAGATATTCAGTGGTTTTACTTGTTCAAGCTGTCATAGTAAAACTCGGACTTCCGATTTGTATGAAAACGCAGAATCGGCGTAAACGGCAACGTCGACAGTGATTAAGCTGTCAAATAAAACTCGGACTCGCAAATGTTAGTTTTCTTAACGCTCTTCGATATCTCCATACATTTGAAAATGCCAGTCGATCGGTTTGGCGTAAAATCCAATTTAGGTGACAGCTGGGACTACGGGCTCAGAGCCGGAAACATTTTAGATGTATTGTTATCATGCATGTGTTAAGTTGCTATTTGCGAACCTCAACGACCACATCCTGTTGACTGTGGTAGGTCTGTATGTGCTGCAGGACGGACGTGAAGGATACCCCGCAGGTGTTGCAGCTGTACAGCTCCCCTCCCCCTCCCCCTCGCCCCCCACTTCACTCTCGTCGGGTAGAGACATGTCCCTCCCCTCCGGCTCCTCTGCGGGGACCAAGCAGTGATATCAACCCGTGACGGAAACGATGCACATATCGATACTCTATCTATATTTTTAATATATATGTTTACTAAGTGGCCAACTTTTAGCGCCATTGCTTCAAATCACTTTGTAAAATGCCTATCTGCTCGAATGAACATGGGGTTAATACCCAAAAACGTTTATATCTAGTATTTCCAACTGGGGACAATCACCTACCCAATCGCATGAATACGGGTATTAATACCTAAATAAACAATTATTGTTATTATTCACATTACATATTTGTTTAACTAATTTTAGGTTTATATTATTTCATAAAAAAATACAAAACGTAGCCTTAAAAAATATAAACCCAAAACTGGATTTAACCTGGGACAAATCCAATAAGGCCGCTCCGAGCTACAGAGACAGAAACCTCCGAACGATTGTCATATTCGAGAGTAGAACCGCTATGCATCTGGAATCGGAGCCCAATATTGACGTTTAATTTTTCTAAATGTTTGGCCAAATTCTTTGGAACAACGCAGTTCCTAGACATAACAATTGGCACGATGGTGGTTTTCCATGCACCCCACATGGCGGTAACCTCGTGGGCCAGGTCTAAATATTTAATCAGCTTTCATTTTCAGCCCTGTCGAGGTTTTAGTCATGTGGTATTGTTATGTCTACGAGGATTGCAAGGTAGTCTATTTATTATTATTATTATTAAGCCTGATGCGGCAAAACTAGCACCAAAATAACTCACATTTACATATTGCATCATGTTGAGAAAAAAGAGCGACATAAGATACGATTACAGCATCCTTTCTTTGCTTCCTGACAAACATACACCTCTCCATACATGCTGCTCGATTATGGGTACTACACATCTGACCCTATGAGGTAATTCACTCATTGTGGGGGTACTGAAAACTGATAAATTATAGGATTTAAACCCACCATTTTCGATGGGTGTAAATGATATGGTGCCGTCTTCGTTCTGCGTGGTGATGATGCTTTGACTCCCGAGGAGGCTACCCGAATCACTTCCCACGATCAGTATATGACTGTCGTTGCCGTCCACAGTGTTCAAGGGGCTATTGCCGCAGTCCACATATGCGAGGTCCTTAGGCTTTGACTCCTGTTTCAAATCCTCCAATTTCATCATTCCCTGAAAGTCATTGTTCGCGGCGACCACTTGCATGGGTTGATTTTTATTCATTACAGTTTCTGTAATAATATGCATGCATTAAATATTTTTATTAAATGTATTATGAAACACAGTCATACATGTTTACAAAAACATTTTTATTGTTACAATGTTTATTGCCGACCTATGGTTTCCAAAAATAACTATACACGGTGTTAATTTTTTTCGCAACATTACTATTTTAATACCGATTATTTAACTGTTTCGTATACTGATCATTTTGTGGTATTTAAAAATTAAATCTAAAATAGTAATAAAAAAAATGGCAGATTTAATCCTAACTTTTACCTCAGCGACAATTTCCCGTTGGAATGATGTAAGCACGCCATGTGTACGCGCCACTGCCAAGGTCACACGTTTGCTGTGTCGCAGCTGACTGCGCGCCGCCGCCAATTGTATCGCGTCGATCCGAATGTAAATTTTCACATTTAATTTAAAAAAATGTCCTACTTTAGAATTTTTTATGAATGCAGTGCGATGATTCCTATTACGAAATACTATGTTTTTATACTAGTATTAGAAATCGAAAATTTTAAAACAAAAGCTCAAAACAAGAAAAATCCTTCGTTTTCGGAAAAAGTATGCGACCCAAAATAACCCCCTTTCGGGAATGTCGCGAACTTGTTTAACACCGTGTATAGAGTTGAAGTCATCAAACTAAATAAATATTAAGGTGTAGTGTGTTCACCGGAACACAAATAATTGGCAATGGGCAGGCGGCAGATGGCAACATTAGATGTTTTCTTTGTATATGCAAACTTTTGAATATAAATATGACTTTGACCTATGCTTTTCTGCCCTTTACTTTTGTCATGTCTACACACAAAAATCATGTTACCACAGATTACTTATCTGCTGGGTTTGCAGGCAAACAGAGTAAAAATCCACCTAAAATTGCTACACACGACACAACAACACTTCCAAACTCCATAATCACCTGTAAATCATGGGTTCACCTGACACAACATCAGATTTAGGATGAATAATAATTATGGTGCCTATGTGTTGAAAAAATTATGTATGAATTTTAAATGGGATAATTTTTTGTTTTCATTTGCATGCTGTGTTCACTACTTGAAGGATGTACACATATTCTTCAACGGCATAATTTTATATACACTCATGTATTGTGTATGGTGTATGTTCATTCGTGAAGCAATAAATAAACAAATAAAATATACACGGTGCGATCAAGGAAACAATTTAGGATGCTCCCCCACTACTGTTCTTGAATCGCCTAAGATTTGTGAGCCATGTTTTATGACTATGAGAGAGACAATAATATTTTGTATCATACCATTAGGAAGCATAGGGATATCGACGCAGAAAGAAGCCACAGATTTTTCGGGTTCGGATCTATCATTTATGCCACACTCCTCAGTCTCCAAATGCTGACACAACTCAGACAAAGAGGGCATCTCGAGCTCACACGCTGGGCAGCGTAGACAGTGCATAATTTCCGTCAGATGAGCGCGGAGTGCGGCGCGGGTCGGGTACGTGTTCCCGCAGCACAGCGGACATAGAAGGCCTTCAGAACCCATTGTGTCCCACGCGGGACACCCCGCCTAGCCTCACGTAATCAAGCTCATATTGTGAAGCCGAAGCCCCACCAGCCTACCGGGAGTCGGCTTCCTGCCGCCCGATGGTTTGTCTTGTTTTGATTTGATTCCTATTGTGGTGTGAGATGAGGCACAAGCAGAATATTTTTGACAGTTTCTAGAGGGCTAGCTTCACTTGTAATGGAGCTTCACACCGTTGTTCACTTCGTTCACTTCGCTCGCCATCGTTCGCGCGGTGTCCTAGGCCTCCGTCGCCGATTTCTGAGACGCCACGCGTCTTGGTACCACACGCGACCTAAAGGCTGCGCGGTTCGGCTATACGAGCACCCGATAAGTTGGAACTATTTTGAGTGGAGTATCTTCCTCGTAGAAAGAGAATGTAGGAGGGCAGCTACTTTTCCGACCTCTTTGATCTTCCTTCACTCAAACAACTTGCTACGGGTTGAAATAGGGAAGAAAACTCAAAGGTTATTGAAGATGTCGCATGAGTGCACTCGCCTGTAACGTGAAAACTGTCATTGTCAACTGGAAAAGAAGAGTTTTTGTTTGTCTTCAAACTAATTTTATGTAATAGATTCATTTCCTCACCTCCATGAATAGATTAGCATAATGCTTGAATTGCTAACCTTTTATGGTTATGCTTTTGTGAAATTTCTTTCCTGCGAATTGATATTATTAGCATAATTTAGAACAAATAATTTTCAGAATAATGAAGAGGAAATTGAGTAATTTTAATTACGTAGATTGAATAAATAAAAAAAAAATCTATCCTGTTTTAATTTGTAAGGTATCTTTGCTGCTTTGACAGTTCTTTTAGGTGAGCTGGCTTGGACGCAACTTGTAGTTATCACTAATACATCTAATAATAATAAGCAGTTTTCTTCCTAATGAAAATTTAGGGAAACTTGTGATGTGCTTAGAAACTTTATAGTATGAAAAAAAAATAGGCATTTTTTTTCTACATAGACTTTGACAGCAGCGAACACGAGAACGTCTCGCTTTCACTTTCCTGAGT
Organism: Incurvaria masculella; assembly: GCA_946894095.1. Classification (NCBI taxonomy): domain Eukaryota; kingdom Metazoa; phylum Arthropoda; class Insecta; order Lepidoptera; family Incurvariidae; genus Incurvaria; species Incurvaria masculella. Next base: position 12,147,287 of record OX335657.1, on the reverse strand, counting down.
AAATATGCAGGACCGAACTGCGCATCCACTTGTTTTTGATCGTTGGGTATTTTCCAGGGCATGACAGAATTTGTTCGAACGTTTGGCATTTTGAGCCTATGGATTGTCAGCATTTGTAATAATTAGATGATGATGAAGATGAGATTGGCACACTGAGTTGTGGGCAACATTAGCCGCACCCGAAAAAAAAGACGCCATTTTGTTTGGCGTAAACTCGCATTGTTTTTTCTTTATTTACCGATATAGAGGATTACCAAGAATTTCGAATTAATCTAAAGCCTAGATCAAGCTCCGGCGAAGTGCATCCAGTCCGAAGTCCTACGGGTACCCCACTGTGGAGTAAGCTAGTCAGCTGGTGCTCGCTCTGCTGCGTCTGCGCGCGCATGTATTGGTGTGTTGTTCGTGGGTGTGTCTGACAGTGCAGATGAACTGTGCGCGGGAAATTTGTTTTGCGTGACCGCTACGAAATGTTGGGCAAAAGGATGCACCACGGCAGCAAGATCCGCGTGGCAAGTAAGTCCGCGGAGGGCAGCAAGCCGAGTAGCCCGGCCCATGGGAAGACTGCTCGGCCGCCCGCCTCACAAGGCAAGCTGCGTCCGGACTCCAGCCTCGCAGTCGCGGCGATTCCCTACACACGACTCGCCGACACAGCAACGGCACTGCCGCACTACGCAGCGGTGGCGGCACGCTCCACAGACGAACCCATCGGCATGGACGAGCTCGACTCTTTACAGTTGGAGCTCGAGTCTCTTCTTTGCGACGCGGCTATACGCGTCCGTCGGTTCCAGGCCGAAGTCGACGGGATCGATGCAATAGAGTTAAAAAGAGAAAAGCGCGGCAAGGCGGCAGGGAAACGACTTCAGTATCCGGTCAAACGGAAATTCCAGGATGACCGCCCGATTAAACCTAAGGACCATACGCGAATGTCAAATCCCAAGGTGCCGAAGTTCAAAAGTTTCCAGAGTGCACCACCGAACGCCTCGCACAGTACATTCTCGAATGACAACCTTATTACCTCAGATAATTCCGTCAAACTTGAAATGTCACAGTTTGCTTTGCCCAAAAACAATATACCATACAAATTTTGGTCATCAGTGGAGCCATATGCGTCCGCTGTCAGTCTCGATGATGTAAAATTCTTGGAAGGGTTATTAGCCAACAGTAGTAACACGTCCCTCCCGCCGATCCCACCTCTCGGCCGTCACTACTCAGAGGTGTGGGCTGATGACCATATCGCCGATGATCAAAATTCAGGGAAAAAGTCTGGAGTGTCTCCAGACTCGTCTCTGAGAAAAAAAAGTGAGAAAATAAATGATAACATGATAACCGGAGCCCTGACGCAACGGCTCGTGTCCGCGCTCATGGAGGAGAATGCTTTGCCCTACGAAGTACCCGATGTCAAAGTAAAGCAGTGCACTACCACTAGAAGTACCTACAGAAACTCACTGACCCTTGAAAAGTGCCTGAGGAAGGAGTTGGTCGAGCAGGGTATCCTGGATCCTGAGGACTTGCCCCCCTTGACAAATCCCGCCGATGACGAAATTCTCATCGAGATAAAAAAGGCGCAGGCAGAACTGACTGTTGTACGGAAAGAAAACTGCCGGAACCTGCGTCACCTGATAGGTCTATGCAAGCAGGAGTTGACAAGATCCAATCTGAGGAAACAGTTGGAGCAGGTAGATGCCGAATGTATGGATATTTATAAGAAAATTAATGCAGCAAAGCTTAAGAAGAGACCAATCACCAAAAAGGAGAAGGATGACGCCTGGCGAGCAATCAATGAACAGATCCGGCTGCAGAAAGAGATCAATGCCTTGCCAGTAACGGGCCCGAATTCTGTTTAGTGAATCTAATGAACATTGCCAAGTCAATGCTATGACATTTATAATGTATTTATACCGCATGTGGATATTGAATCCTTAAGTTTAATTTTGTTTAAGCAAATAAATATTAAGTATAGCAGGATGTGTTGAAATTGTTAATGTATTCGGACAAATTGCTTCTGTGGTGATGACGAAATGTGCATCCCGTGTAGTGAGCTGCATGCACATATTTTCGGGGGTAGACACCGAAGTGCATTTAGTCAAGCCTTCCCACATTTTGTGCATGTAGGTTTAACAACCCACACGGCTTCATCGAGACTGCGAACTAAGATCAGAAAAGAAGACAGTCCATATCGAGGCCCACTTGATATAATCACTTGCATTTGATTCAATACAAGGAAATTATTTACATAAGAATTTATTTCTAGAATTCGATAACCCAGGAATGAAATGAAACACAATACATCTTTTCATATTACTACTTCTGGGCTAAAATAAAAGATCCATCCCACCTTTTCAAGCACATCAGAGCAGGAAGGGCCTAGTTAGACAGCATTAAAAGCATTGCCATTTATGACATCAATCCGAACTACGTTATCGCAAGTGAATCTAGGGTGTGTTCACACCACATGGCTCAAACATTTTTTTTATGAGAATGTTAAGTTATTTTCTGCTTCATTATCATTTGTGTGATCAAAGAGCAACCCACGGTGGATACATACACTTGTCGCATTCAAAAGTCCAGGAGCACTTCACAGAGCGATTGCTATGAAGCGTTCGCATCGCGCGGTGGTGAAGCGGGAGGAGGGAATCGCTATGCCCGTGCGGGTTGTGGTAGGGCGCCTCGCCAGGAGACCGGTTAAGGGGAGCGGATCGCGCCAACCGTGCAAAACAGCCGATCGTAGGGTGCTACTGGGCGTATGTCATCGATAGTACCAGGAGCGGTTATGAGAACTTAACTTAGAACTTTAGAAATAAACCTAAAGTACTCATAGGAGCGCGCATGCTAAAAGTTCTATTTGATGTTGAATAAGAGAATGTGTATCTTAAGAACGGCCCGTAAGCTATGCTCCCCATACAAACGTAGTTTACTAATCATTTGGAAACCGCTATTCCAATTGAATTGATATTTAATATATAATATCAGGTAACAAATATCTGTGTCTGCATGCTTTTGTTTTTTTGAAAAATCCAATCCGAATGAAATGAAAGCAAAAAGAAAATCTTCATACGAATTTTGTTTTCTCTGTGGTTTGACCCCGAATACATTTACCGAAAAAACAAAGGCATGCAGACACAGATATTTGTAGCCTTATATTAGATACCAAATATCAAGTATGTTGGAATGGTGGTTTTCAAATTATTAGTAAACTATGTTTGTATGGGAGGCGAAATTTTCTGATGCTTACGGGCCGACCTTAAGATCCAGGCCCGTGCAAGCAATAGGGAAAAAAATTGGGTCTCTGATCCCACTTGCAGTTGTTTACACTCTGTATGTTTTGACATTAAGTTCAGTGAAGATTTCATTCCATACATATTGTTAAATACATTTTCAAAACCTCTTATATTAAAGTCTTATTTCCCATGGTATTTTTTATAGACTTCCATCATGTTGGGTTGAGAATAATCCACAATCCCATTTTGTGTCCGCAATTTTAGGTACTTATCTTTTTAGTGATGTTCCAGTGGAGAGTGGCTAGCCTCATGGAAGTATGACGAATCAGCGGTAAGGCCAGCTAAACCTTTTTAGAGTTCCGTACCCAAAGGGTGAAAACGGAACCCTATTACTAAGCCTCCGCTGTCCGTCCGTCCGTCTGTCACAGGGCTGTATCTCAGTAACCGTAACAGATAGACAGCTGAAATTTTCACAGAGTGTGTATTTATTTTGCCGCTATAACAACACATTGGTAAGATTAAAAAAATATTAAAATTAAAAATGAGATTTTTTTGTATATTTTTTTGTATGATGGTACGGAACCCTTGGTGTGCGAGTTCGACTCGCACTTGGCCGGTTTTTATAATTGCTGTCCTGTTAAATTGTCAAATTGTCCCCTGTCAAATCGGTATTGAAATTCTTCTGTCACACATTTTAGCTTGATTTTCATGGAAGGGGGTGTTTTACCCCGAGAACTAAAACAGTTGCATAAACGTCTGTTTTGGGTTATACGTCAGGACACTTCGTTAATCTATGTTCATACCTATGGATGATGATTCAATAAAAGATTTGTTTTAAATAGTTTTTGGTCTACCCGATTTTCTCAGTGCAATCTGGCCATGTTTTTATATAATTTCATACAGATATGACAGATATTTTAGGTGAGCTCGCTTACACGCCACCTGTCGTTATAAATAAGCAGTTTTCTTCCCCATAATGATGCATAAAGTTGCCATTTACAAGTTAGTGTGCTCGCCAATACTGTTATAGTTTGTAACTTCTTATTTTTTGGTAGTTATGGCAGAAACAGCTATGAACAACAATGGTGCCATCTATGTATGCACAAAAACGACATCATCCTAGACGTGTCGTCTTGGATTTTGACCCACATGTTTTCCTTGCTAATGCCAATACCTACTGTGGCGCCACACCGCTGTGTCAACTCGTAGCGCCACCATTACGCAGTAATATTATATTATCTATGGCGCCACCCATACGTAGTGAAACGCTTGTCGTCCACTTTTTTCTAACCTGACGTCAGATTCGTGTTTTATGACCTCAGGACTACAATCATTTCCTAAGACCAGGGTTCCCAAGAATGTTTTTGTGGTCTTTCCTCAGTGAATTCCCCACGTAAGCAGGCTAAAGAAGCTTCGCTTCCAAAATTTCAGAAATGGGGATAGTTTCTACTTTATTGTAAATGTAATGCGATACTAGCGAAGACAGTTCAATCCCTATTGAAGAGGAATGTTTGAATAATGCTATTCTTCATCAACAGATTAGCTAACTTGTGGTGCCTCAGCCAACTTCGCATTTTGGTAGGGCCAGCAGCGCCTCAACTTGTAAAAATATCGTCCTTGTTAAGGCTGAAATAACTGAAAAAAGTACATTCCCTTTTTTATTTATTTTTGGCCTCTATGCAGTTTCGATTTCTCGGTCACCTATCTACGAAGATATAATTGACAAAAGGTAAGTACCTCCTAAAGTGTGTGACAGAAGGGTAATAAAGTAACATGCTCTTCATGCGAGACGTTATGGGTTCAATTCCTCTACCGGTCATGCACCACTTCCTCTTTCCGAGTTGGATAACTGCATTTCGTTACAAATGCGAGCTGTTCCATGGTTTGGAACCCTTGTAAAACTGGAGGTCCCCTTCCCCTACTGGGTGGTAGGGTTAAGCTGGCCTGGTTGGTACCATCGCATTGGATGAAAAGATGGCCGAAGCGGCAATGAAAAATTGTCCGTGTTTTCCATCCAGTTCAATGTAGCCGTGCCTCATAAAGGGAAGGTCCTGGCATGGCACCTAATTCCTCCGGGAATGTGGTGTATTTGGGCTAATATCATAACGGTAGTTGTGTGGTATTAGCCATCCATGTCAGGTCGCATAAAAAAAAAAAACTTACTGCCCTTTAAAAAACTGAACAGAACCATTTTCTCACTCCAAAAGTTGAATTACTATTCCAAAAGTTAATTATTATTAAGGAGACCGCGGACTTAGGTGCTTGGGGGGCATCCATTAATTACGTGAGGTGTTTTTATCATTTTTTAACCTCCCGCCCCGTCCTCCCTCATGGGATTTGGCTCGACCCTCTGGCTGGCTGAGAGAGGCCATGGCTGGACCCGGGTCAAAATCCGAACGTGCGAGTCCGACGCGCATACAAAGTGACGTTTCTCTTAAATAATTGTCTTTACGTGAAAATGCACATTGTTAAAATGTCAGCGGTCTACCTATTACGGTTCATGAGATATAGCCCGCTGACAGACAGACGGGCGGACAGCGAATGCTTAGTAACAGGGTCCCATTGGCACCCTTTTGGTTCAGAACCCTAAAAAGCTCTTGCGGCGATTTTTTACGAAAACATTCAGACAAAACGGAAAAGGCAAATGGTGTGAAGGAGATATTTCGAAATTTGTTAGAGGTTTTATTTGAATATTTTTTTTTCTTTTTCATAGAGTTCAATATAAATTAAACTAAAAAATAACTTTTAGCTCACCAATTGCTAGGAAAAGTTATCGCATGTGTAGGTATAGTACCTATAATGGCAGAATGAGAAAAAGTTTTCGGGCCCTTCAAGCAAAAAAAATTTGGCCTGTGTACCTATATAACTACAGAGGAATATACGCACAGGATGTTAATAAATCAATAATCAATGAGCCAACTGAACCGCGAAACTACTCTGAGCTTATTAAGATCATAAAGTTTTTTTGCTTCAAGCGAATACGGGCTCACCTTAAGGTTAGCCCGTAAGCATCAGAAAATTTCGCCTCCCATACAAACGTAGTTTTACTAATAATTTGAAAACCATGTGCCTACATGATATTTGGTATCCAATATTAGGCTATAGAAAGGCTGAAGGCCGGGAGGACTGGAGGAAAATTGGAGAGGCGTATGTCCAGCAGTGGACGCAAACACGCTGACTGACTGACATTCATGGAGGGTTATTTCTTCACCTCCATGCTGACATTAGCCTATAAATATCTGTGTCTGCATGTTTTTGTTTTTTCGGTAAATATATCCTGGCTAAAACCACAGAGAAAACAAAAATCGTATGAAGATTTTTTTTTTGCTTTCATTTGATTCGGTTTGGATTTTTCAAGAAAACAAAACACATTTGTTGCCTAATATTAGATATGAAATATCAGTTTAATTGGAGCAGCGGATTTCAAATTATTAGTAAACTACGTTTGTATGGGGAGCATAGCTTACGGGCCATTCTTAAATGCCTTAAAGCAAGGTTTTTTCACACTATGCCTAATGTTTTCGTTGAAAAGCCTAATTTATGAATAACTCGAGAAATACTGGGTCTAGAAATGTATTGATTTTACCTTTGTGCTAGAAATATGCTAGGATTTTGCTGGTTCATTGAGTAGGTTTAACATATTAGTAAATGTTGGTATTGTGATGAGTATCTATGGTAGGGTTATAGAAATAATACATGAACCGATTTACAAAATGTTAAATTATATTAAAAGCAAATTGTGATGTATGGAACAAATAACAAATTTATACGTAATGTAAAATCTTAATTACTATTATCCTATAGTTATTTACCTAACCTTAATTTACTTTTTGGAAATTTTCAGCTGCATGTCTCGAGAATACATTAACATCAATATTATGGAAACATGCATATTTAGTAAGAAACATAACACGAATCCACTAAGTATAATATTTTTAACATATCACAATAACATCTTACAATTCTAGTGATCACATACAAACATTTTGGTCTTAAAATTTTGGTTATCCCTTACACCATAAGTGTAAAACATTACCTAGCTCACAGACTGGCACATTCAACACTAAAGTATGTAATATAACAAAAATAAGTTGCCTACATAATAAGTACAAACATGTTGAGGGAAATTTTCGATAGCAGTTTAATACATTTGTTTTCACTAAATTTCAACATAATTCTGATCCTAATGTAATGCAAACCTACGGTGTTCGATGTATGCCGATACATTTCGCCTGACGAACGGATGGTAAGCACCAATGGAGAATTACTTTATTTATTTGTAGTATCTCTGGCAAAGTACGACATCGCACACGGGAACACTGTAAGTTTGCAAATATTTACTGGTTTCAGCAACGGTGTACACTACACCGTTTAGGTAATCTGTTTTGAAAAAAGATTCATTCAAACTGTAGCCTATAAATACTAAGTTTTCTGGCTCTTGCACCATCTTATGTGGTACTTCTGGTCTAGGTCCGCTCTAAATTTTTTGGTCCTCAGTCGGAATCATCAAAGGCTTTGCAACATTGTCCAGAGACGGGCACTCAACTCTGTCCATTGGTCCACTCTCCCTCCATCCTCCACACGGAGAAGGCGTAGCTCAGCTTGTCGTGCGCCAGGTACTTGCCGTGCTCGCTCGGGGGCTCCTCGCCGCCTCCCCCACCTCCCGCACCACCCCCCGCCGCCGTCGCCGGGTTCGACAGCACCTGGTACAGGAAGTCGATGTACTGCGTCGCCAGCTGCAGCGTCTGGATCTTGGAGAGCTTGTCGCTCGGCAGCGACGGGATGATGTTGCGGAGGCTCGCGAACGCCTCGTTGAGGCTCTGCGTGCGCTGCCGCTCGCGCACGTTCGCCATCACGCGCTGCACCTGCATCTCCTCGAACGACTGCCCCTTCCGGCGGCACGGCTTCGTCTGCCGCCGCCTGCCTCCCCGAACCTTGCCGCCCTCCGAGCCGCCGCCGCCGGCCCGCCCGCACTCCGGCTCCGAGCCGCTCCTGCGCTCGCCGCCGCCGTCGTCGGGGGGCTCGTAGTACTGCGCGGGCTCCGAGCCGTACTCGTAATAGTCCCGGTGGTAGGAGTCGGCGGGGTCCGCGGCCGGGTACGGCGCGAGCGGCGGCGCGTACGGCGCCCGCGGCGAGCGGTACTCGTCGGAGAAATTCGAGTTGTTGGAGAGGTCCATCAGGTGCGTCGGCGGCGACGGCGAGTACGCGTGCGCGTCCGCCGGCCGCCTCGTCGCCTCCGCGTAGCGGACGGCGCCGCCGGGGTACACTCGCGGCAACATATCCTCTTCCTCGTACTCGAATCGTTCACTCTTGATGTACAGCACGCGGGAATCGTCTTCGCCCCCCGCGTTCATGTTGGCGGGCGCTTCGTCCCGGGCGTCCGAATCGCGGCCCGCGGGTAGACTGTCGCGAAGCTGGGGGCCTCTCACGCGCACCGGGGCAGCGGGCGGGATGTAGTCGGAGACTGATGACGAAGACGCTCCGCAGTCGTCTCTCCGCGCTCGCCCCCCACCCCGCTCCCGCTCTCCCGCCGCTAAATTCAGACACCCCGCCCCTTTTCATTTTCCTTCATTGACAAGATACAAAAAATAAACATTCCCATCATAATGCGGTGGCGTACGGGAGGCTGGCGGCATGCGGCAGTGCGTGGGTGGGGGAGAGAGATGCGCCCACGTTCGTCGCGACGGACGCCTCCGCGCAGGAGGCTGCACCACACTAGTTAGAGGGAGACGTGCGTATGCCTCCGGTGCCGCAGTTACGTTTTCATCATCTTGGATGTATATGACAATGTGTAGTCTATTGGTACCTACATATTATGTCCGTAGGTAGATGCATATTGGGATGATCGACGCGACGAGGCCACTATGTAATCTTATACGATGGTAGGCAAACAGTGCATTAGCTTTGCGTAAATTCGCAAGTTATATCTATGTGGGCATCTCCATATAATTATCTACCTACCTACCTACCACATGTCACATTCCCACAGTCCTATGTATCCCAATCAACGGGTACTCGTCGAAGACACATACCGATGTAAAATAGTTTGAAAAAATATTTTAGTTACTCAATTAAATTTTATGTAACTTCTAAATATAGAAAAATCTAAATTGCAGCGAATTAAGGGTTAAGTAAAAGATACTCCGAATAAGCGAAGAATAATATCTGTTTAATTTTTTAGTTTATTTGGTACTTATTGAAACATAATTTACGTTAATTATTTTAGTTATGACCATAAGATAGCTGTTTAACATCCAATCGATTGCTATGGTAGGTACCTAAGTATGCATTATTATACAAGCTGGCTCGCGGAAGCGGTTAGAAAAACCGACAAAAAACTCCGCCGGAAAAAATGGTTGACCCCTAAACCTATGATCTACTACCATGTGTACCTACTCCAGATTTCGACACACACTGATCTCACTGAGTTGCTACTGCTAGTTGCCTAAGCAGCCGTCATTTCTCTTTTTAGGGTTCCGTACCCAAAGGGTCAAAACGGAACCCTATTGCTAAGCCTTCGCTGTCTGTTCGTGCGTCCGTCCGTCCGTCTGTCACAGGGCTGTATCTCATGAAACGTAATAGGTAGGCAGCTGAAATTTCCACAGAGTGTGTATTTATTTTGCCGCTATAACAACAAATAGGTAAAATAAAAAAAATAATAAAAAAATATAAACGTGGTAAATTAATAAATACAAAAAACGTGTTGTTTTGCGATAAATCTTGTAGGTACGATGGTACGGAACCCTTCGTGTGCGAGTCCGACTCGCACTTGGCCGGTTTTAATGAAACCTGACATGGATATCTGGACTCTTCCTTCAATTAATGTGTCCTTGCTTCACGGTCGATTATACGTACATACATATCACATTCCTTCAAATAATGCAGTTTTCGTGTTTCGGCCTCATGACTCCTTTGAGTGTTTTTCGCAATTTTTTAAAGTTTCGGATTTGACCCTGAAGCCACACTTGAAAATATCACATTTTACTCCATGTGTAATAAATGTATCAGACCGTACGTGACTTCGTGAATGCAGGAAATTTACTAAATTAAAACTCCTCTTTGACCGTTGACTTGTGCGAGTGAGTTAAAAATATACTCACCAAACCATTTCGGGAAACAGCAGTCATGCAAGACCCCCCGGGACAAAGAAATCCTAGCAAAGTATCTACGTGTTCCAAAAATACTTAAGAATCTTTCACCCAAATGAGGTCAATAAAATCCCAGTTAATATATAATACGATCCAATACTCGGGGGACCTACGAAATCGTCGTTGTGCGATTTCGTAGGTCCCCTGGACATACTTCAAACATTTGGAGAATTATTATTAGGATTGAAATAAACAAAAAAGTTTAAAAACTTTTTTCTGAATATCCTCTAAATGAAAAGTTAGACTTTCATTTAGAGTAATTAATTAATTTTGTGTAAATCGAATCGAATGTTCCGTGAAGACCCAACTGAATAAAAAGTTTGTATCAGACTCGAGAGCTAAGATGGTCAGTCTCAACGAGAAAATAACCTTTTCTCGTTTCTCGAGAAAGAATAAATTATTTTATGCGAACTATAGGTTTTTGTGAGGCATTTTAAAGGTCAAACATATAGCAAACCAAACCAAACCAAATTCGTTGGCGTCTCCACAAATTCATGTGTGCATAAAATCTAATAAAATTCGACGGAAATAAATTATAAATATTAATTTTATAAATGAACATTCCATCTACTGTAATGTATGTTATTGTAATGTACATTATCGTGCACTGATTAGGAATGTCCTGGGCACAGACCAGGTATATTTATATTATATAATGAACATCATGACATTACGTATGTTTCTATAGACCTTAATATAAATAAATGGTGTATGCCAGTCAAACTCTATGTAGAAAACAGGAACATCTTTTTTTTTTAATAGAGTTTGACTTCCCTGAGTAGACCGCAGGATGGAAAACACGGACAATTTACTTTGCGTTTCGATCATCTTTCGTTTTATTTTGATGGTACCAACCACAGATATTTTAAGAAGGTACCAACCCAGGCTGATTCCTACCTACCGTTTATGTGGGTTTCGAAATACAGCCAGCTACAATAGCCCGCAACGCCCACTCCCGAGCTCAGAGTTGCTTCACCCAGCACACAGTCATGGAAGAACGATTGTAAGTGTTCGTTATGAATAAACCTAAAGTGTTATAGTAGTTATAAAAAAATATATATTCAGAGATTGCAATGAACTGGAAAAAAGGTTGTTGATTCTGAATACATAATAATAAGCCTCCTTCTGGGGCAGTCACGTAATAGGTAACATGAGTAGTACATGTGCATGGTGTGCTGCAACGGGTATGTATCCTATACATCTAACAATATAATAGGTATGTTATTCAAAATTAATAAAATATCTGAATCCTTTGCATCTAACTCTTTGCTTTATAAATAGGTAGAATCGATGGTCGAAGCGGCAATGAACATTTTACGATCCAGTTCAATGTAGCCGCGCAATATCAAGAAGGTTCTGGCATGGCACCTATACTTTCAGTGTGCTGTGTTGGACTTATACTATGACAGTAGGTTTGGTATTAACCATCTATATCCAGTTACATAATTATTTTATGATATATAATAAAACTATATACTTTTCAGCCGTAGCCTTATATTTTAATTCAATACAATGATTCACTGTCTCATTACTGACTGGTATGTGTCTGGTATTATTAAAGTGCTGATTATCTTGTAATGGTATTGATTGCAAGATGGTAAGAAAGGACCCTTAGTGAATGCGTGCCGATTAAGCTAATTAGCACATAGCAACAATCTAGCAATTTTGATAAAAATATTCAAAAAAACAAAAGCTACTTATAATATCTGACTCTACTGGTTGCACAAATCAGAAAATATGTAATACCAAGTCTCAAACTGTTTAAACAAGCGAGGAATCGAAATAGCCACTGATCAGGATATCCGTTTTCATGCGTGTTAATTTGACCACCTGCACGTCGACAAAGGGAACAATTCCAGGAACCAATCCACACCGCCCCCGCAGCTCTTTCTTTTTGTCGAGAAACTCATAATCCGAGCGAATTTTTATGATGTCTGGAGGTTGGTTTTATTGCGGTGGCAATAAAATGAATTAGAAATTATTGGAAGCGCTTGAAAGAAAGCTGGCGGTCGTAAATATGAATGACTGTTTGGGTTGGCTGGATCGCTCGATTTCCAGAGAGGTGGGAAGAAGTTAGGTACCTAGGTGGGCAAATATTATTTCACCGAGCTTAGTGGTCAGTATTTATGGAACCAAGTGAGTAATATATATATATATAGTAAAATATATAGGGAATTTCCTACAAAGATATCTTAGAAATTTGATGGATAGCATAAAAGCGCCATATGTTCGTATACCTACCTGTAAAGCCTGATGATTCAAATTAAATGAACTCTTTTGTTATCAAAAGCGATCCCTTTCGCAACCACAGCGCGCTGTTTGCGTAACTTTTCTTGTCAGTCTTTTCACTGCCGATTTTAGGATTACGGAGCAGATTATGACGGCTCGGAACGTTTGCTGTGACTCACAAACCGGTGTAGGTCCGGGAGTTTAGAATAATAGTTACAAGAATGTGGATTTCCGTTAGGTGGGAGATCGGTCCATCGGAGGCTATGGCGAGGCCTGTGTGTTTGCCTGTGGTGCATCGGCAAACCGTTCCCACGCCGGCCACTACCTACGGAAAACCCTCACCGAACCCTAACACGTGCACGCCACTCGCAGCAAATTTCTCCCGAAGTCCGCTCTAATGACCATTGTTTAGGGTAATAAACGCGAAGATTAGGTTCAAAGCATGCATGGGCCAGTATCGGCCGTCGCAATAAAGCGTCTTGGAAATCTTCTAAGCGGCCATAAACCATCTGCCTGGGTGCGGGGCGGGGCGGGGCGGGGGGAGGGCACCTCCTGCGCAGCTGCGGCAGTTTCAGCGCGGGAAATACGTCATTTTACACACGGGGCGGGGGTAGGGGCGTCGGTGCGGGGGGCTTGCCTGGGCCGAATGTAGAGACTAGACGGCAGACGAGACCTTTTAGAATGGATTTTGTGAAGCGATGTTTAAACCATATTGATATGTAACATATTTTCGGTATTCAGTTTTTATAATTACTTACAGCATTCCTTTTACTTATAGTATATTCAGAGTGGACGTGGTAACTTTAATAGAGTCGTTACCCTATAAATTCCCCATACTACGGCGAAAACTGTTTCCATGCTCTTTGAAATTTTGCATTCTAAAATATTATGTCGTAATTTTCGACTCTTTGTTATAATTTTTTAATATACCTTTTAGACTGGAAATTTGCAATATGGAATAAAGTGCAATAAACATTGGAAAAAAGTTTTGTTTGTTTGGATATATTGTTTTTTAATGAAAAATACAGATATGAAAGAATGAAAAGACAGAATGAAGCTTTCTCAAGTGATATAGATTTTTAAGTTACATTATTACTAGGTATGCAAACTTACTTACTAGGTATGCAATGTAGCAGTGCAAGTCCAGAAATGTGCTGGCGGCACATGTTTTTTTTTTAAATAGCTACCAAATGTTTACGAAGCTCTAAATGGGACAGATTGGATGTTTCCATGGCATATCGACTGAAACAATCTTGATTAAATTTGGTAGATGGATACATTGTCCTGGACCAGCCCTTTGGGCTACTTTTTATTCATGAATCAATTCAGCCTACATTATTATCCCGAGCGGAGCCAGGTACCGCAGCTAGTTCTAAATGATAAAGAGAAATTTTATTTCGAAGTTAATAAAAGTTTGGTTTTATGCAGCTGGTAAACGAAGATAATACTAATAATTACTTACACTCACCGTCCCGGTATAAGCCCAACACACCGCCATCCCGAAGGAATAAGGCTTCATACCAAGACCCGTTTAAACCTGTGTCCTATTCCATTCTCAGAGCCTCTAGTCCCAGTTGTCACCTAAATTGGCGTTTACGCCAAACCGATCGACTAGCGTTTTCAAATATATGGAGGAATTGAAGAGCGCGCGCAGTGGGCGATAAGGGAACTAACATTTGCGAGTCCGATTTGACAACTTACTCACCGTCGCCGAAAATACGTTGACGTTGCCGTTTACACCGACTTCGAAAGCTTGAAGAATTGAAACCACAGAATATCTAGTTTACACTTATATGGAGTTTGACGTTTTTACGTAACTTCAAAGTTCCGTGAAAGCCAATCTAAGTGAGAACTCGGATTGACTACTCTGAGCTCTGCACCTCAGAACGTCTGCTGTGGCTGTTATGTCGTTATATGGTCTTGCGCGTAGAAGTGGAAAATAAGCGATGGACAACTCGTTGGAAAGCGAGCTGTGGTCGGTTGAATACATTTTAGTTGATATTTTTTTAATGATGCATGGAAAACGCTATGAATATGGCCCCGCTCCGCACCACACCTCCCGGGTCGGCCTCGCGTCACCGGAGCGCCGACACGATGCAGATGCTTCCCATGTGTGCTGTCTTCACGGAGCCTGCCTGTGCGGTGGCGCGGATGCGGCAGGGTCGTACCCTGCACCCACGGAGAAAAATCGAGCTCCGTCACCAATCGAGTCGGAGTGGTCAGTCTGAGTTCTCACGTTTACGGCAAACCGATCGACTGGCGTTTTCAAATGTATGGAGAAATCGAAGAGCGCGCGCAGCGGGCGTTAAGCGAACTAACATTTGCGAGTCCGAGCTTGATTTGACAGCTTACTCAACGTTGCCGTAAACACGTCGACGTTGCCGTTTACGTTCACTCCGCGTTTTCATACAAATCGGAAGTCCGCGTTTGACTTTGACAGCTTGAAGAAGTAAAACGACAGAATATCTAGTAAAAACTTGTATGGAGTTTGGAGAAAACGCCAGTCGATCGGTTTGCCGTAAACGCCAATTTAGGTGGGAACTCAGACTGCCCACTCAGATACAAAATCGGTGCAGCAAGGACGCAAAAGACGAGAAGGAAGCAAAAACGGGAATGTAGCTAAGCTAGTGACGGGTTTACATAACTGTGAAACCCGGGCGGATTTAACCCTACCACCTACATAGATTGCCGAAGAAATAACTAATTTAACCCCTAAAAATTCGTCGATTTGTTGAAGCCTTCGTGGTCGAGCGGTTTGGGGGTTTTGGAGCCGCGCTTCTCAAACTGGAGGCATGCTCTTGGCTGCACCACTGTCTTTCTCGTTAAGAGTTTGATAAGTGTATAACACAGGTACCTATGTAGCATTCATGCTTTACGGTGAAGGAAAAACATCGGATCGAATCCCATCGCTTCGATGAGTTAGGTTAGGTATTGTTTATTCATGATCATAAGACAGTACAGTGCACTCGGATTTGTCATATTTCATCATTTGCCAGTTCAGCAATTCCAGCGAAGAAGTGGCAAGAAACTCCGCTGGTTTTTTTTTTCAACGTTTACTTAGTCTAAGTTTACAAAACTATTTGCCACTATTTGACACACAAAACACCTTATCTATGAAATATATGAATTGACGAAAATCAACAATTCATGTTGTATGCAACAGTTCATAACAAATATCAGTTTATTTGTTAAGACCATGCCCGTGATGCCCGCCTTCTAATATGTTGCCAATTGGAGCAATCCAGTCCCCACAATGGCACCCGTTCATGAGCATCACGCCGGGCACAGTCATCGTCTCTCAACCATATTTTAGGAAAAGAGGTGACCCGAACCCAGCGTCACTGCATAGTCGTCTATGTTTTTAAATTGTGCAAAAGTTTTTTATTTACTGGAATATCAAACTGCTTTTTTACGAGAAAATCTAATTAATTCTCTCTAAGATTTCTCTTGAGGGTATCTGCGGGACATCATTGTAGTTAAAAAATGACGGTTTCAATTTTAAAATGTAGGTATGCTCTTAAGATTATTAAAATTTCCAGGGTTCCATCCAGGATGGGTTCGATTGAAGGCGACGGGAGGCGGCGGCAGCGGCGGAGAGGCAGGGCAGGGTAGGGACATCCAGCGGGGAAGGGGCGGGTTGACTGAATATTTTCATCTCTGGCAGTATGGTCCATTATTCAATATTCTTCTCACAGGAATGTTTTGTTTTATACTCCACAGATGGCCCGACTGTGTATGCCTCGGGTGCGTGGTTTGTCCTTTGTATATTTTTTGTAACGCTCTGAGATTCAACGACCTTCGAATATCTTTGGAGTTACCCTAGATTCCAAATATTTTTATTTTGGCAATTAAACATTGACTTTTCTATTAATACGTATTAAAATTACGTAAATTTAATATCACGCAATCTCTATAATATTTTAGGTATTATCACAAAAATACAAAAACACCTACTACGATTCATATGACTATATTTATGGTATGACGGTATCTTCTTCACCGGCGCGCGGCGACGAGAGGGCCTCATCCACGGACGATTACCTCTATCCTCCGTGGCCTCATCCAAGCACGCTGAAGTAGGCCGTGGTGGCGGCGCTCTCCCAGACGACACGTGAGCCAGGCTTCGAACAATGGATGGTGGTACTAGACACGTAAGCCACCAGAGTCCCGCATCCGCCGGACTCCTGCGTGCCGACACGCAGATCCCGTTGCGCACGGTGTCTGATGATGTCATTTTAATTTTCGCGAAAATTATACAATTATTTTGGAAAATAAAACTGAAAAGCAAAAAATCCCAGATGAAAAAGTTTTGATTTCAGGCTATCGTCGTAGACATTGGGTATCTTATTTTACCCTATGTGACAAAGATCCTTCAACCACAAATGTTTTTCGAGCTTAGATAATTGTATAACACTTGCTAGATTACTTTACTTATAAAATAAAGAAAAAAAACCGCCTGGGAACACCGCGTGATGTTGGCTTTTCGTTACACTCGTCACTTTTGTTACGTCATTGAACTGTTTCTTATCTAAAGTTGGTAGAGCAACTTCGACGCGTCACACGCCAACGTCCATACCACGTTGAAAACACCGGTTCTCGTCCGATCACCGAAGTTAAGGCGCTAGGACTAGCCAACTACTCGCGCCATACAAATGCACTTTTTAACAAATGTAATAATATGTAGTATTATGTAGTGAAACGCTTCAGCAAATCCAAATAGAACTCCAGACTGATAATGGATTGTTAATATTTTTTTATTCCATCATTTATTTAAATAATAATAAAAATAAAAAAGTTGATTTTTCTCATTAGAAATCTGAAAGTAATTCGATTTCTAGATATAAGCAAAAACAGCATATATGCATAAACAAAAAATTCCATTTGCTTTTAGATTTCTACATTTAGTCAAAAAAGTTCGGAAATGGACACCGTTTCCGCAATGTATTTTGTATAGAAAAAGGAAACATACATTAACGAAAATAATTCGATTCCTAGACAAGGAATCATATATTGTAAGAATGACACTTATAATCGTCAGACTTAGTTAGTTAACTTGGGGTGCCTCGTCTAACTTTGCGATTTGGCTAGTACCAGGCCCTTAAGGTGGCCCAACCCGCTCATCTCCCCATACAAAAGGGGAAAGAAGATCACGCCCATATTTCTTATCAGAGATCACAAATATTGCTCAAAATAGCTTTATTTGATCGAACTAGATGTCTGATGACCATTGGCATTGTAAAATTGTGTTTGGTTTCTAAGTTATAAGGTCCGAAAGTTCGAATTTTTCGCGCGTTTTATACAATAACTTTGGAAGTGGATTCCGCAATGATAAAGTAAGAACATCGTAAAAAGCTTATTTAATCAAGATTTATTATCTATTTGGTTTTTGTTAGATTTTTTACTACAGCGGTCGTGGTTTACTTTTAGCTATAAGTCATCTTGAAATTAAAATTTTCGTAAATCTTACCAAATCATACACTATGCACATTGTCTTTTTTGCGGACATGTTGCATCTTCCTCATCACGAAGCCTGTCTTATTCTTTGAAACAGAGAAGGTCCCAGAGCGCAACAGCACGGTTTTGTACCGTGCCCGCGAATGAGTTGGGCCCGCCGCGGCGCCGGGTTGGGCCACCTTAAGCAACCTCGGGCGCGGTCAGTACTTGGATGGGTGACCGCCTGGGAACACCGCGTGATGTTGGCTTTTTGCTACACTCGTCAGTTTTTGTTACGTCATTGCATTGTTTCTTATCTTATCTGAGACTATATCAGTTGGTATTGCAACTTCGATACGATAATTTGATTATTTTAATTATACGAATGTCTTGATTTCTAGTAGATTGTTTTGTTTTCTTTACTTTAGAAGTAATCTAGCAAGTGTTTTACCATTATTAAATCTGTATTGAATAAGCAAACTTCTGAAACTACTTGCCTAATGAACTTAGTACATTTTAGTAGGTTAAAACTGGGCAAAGCATTTTTTTTTTGTTGAGAGAAACGAGCCATTTTCTTCTAAGCTAAGGTAGATGACTTAAATCTTAGGCTACCGCTGATAGAAGCATTACTCAGGGCTATATTGCTAAAGTAAAACCGAGCAAAAGCAACAAGTGATCGTCACAGGTGTTGATTTTTTTGTTTTTGGTAGTTTTATGACCACAGGGTCTAGAATTTTTATTTTATTTTTCTGATAGCTGTGGTGATGACTTGCTCTATCACCAGCTTCCGTTTTATCGTCACGTGCTGGGACAGCCTGCATATATCACAGTTTTCGAGATCATTATCTTTCTAATACCTTACCTAACAAAGAAGATGGGTGGATTTACCAAATCCTGAAGTGGGGAACCTATGTGGGATCCATAAGGTTTTTTTGGGAAATATGGGACGTTCGTATTATTTTGTCATTGAGAAGTTTCTTCCTGGTTTTGATTTGAAAACGTAGATTTTAGGTATGTGACATACTTTATGTCTAACAGAGCAAATAACAAATCCGAACACACATTTGCACTTTGGGCTAAGTACAGCCCGTATACCTAATTCGATGACACCTTGCATGCGCTTTGCCGACACGCCTTGCAAACGCTTCGCGTGGCAATTTGGCGGCAAATGCTTCGCATATCCCGTCCCGTTTGCGATTACATGATCATGCGATCGCTTCCAAATGTCCGCGCGGGCTGGGTTGTGACAACGCGTTCGCCGACGCCGCCGCATGTGCTAAATCTGGAGCGGTTTCCTGTTTCAGTTTTCGCAATTCTTCCTTCAGTTACCTGCAAATACCTTGGTACATACCTACAGAGCCGATGCAGGTTGCTGCAGGTAGCAGGTAGGTATGTAACCACAGGGATGCAAAAGTCTGCTTTATACTCGGGTGCCCTGGGCGGACACAATCTTTTTGCATTTCTTAGAGAAGAAACTTCTAAATATTATGATTAAAACTGTATTGTGGGATTATTTTTATATTTCGCAATAAAATATTTCATAGGGAAAGAAAGTTTTCATTGCCGCTTCGACCATCTTTCCTTTTTTTTTATGTGACTGGACATGGATGGCTAATACCATACCTTCTGTCATGGTATTAGCCCAACACACCACATGGGAACTAGGTGCCATGCCAGGACCTTCCTTATATTGCACGGCTACATTGAACTGGATGGAAAACACGGACAGTTTTCATTGCCGCTTCGACCATCGTTCATCCAATGCGATGGTACCAACCCGGGCGGGATAAACCCTACTACCCAGTAAGTAAGGAAGGGGACCTACAGTTTAACGTGGAATCCGAACCACGGCCAGCCTCTCTGAACGGTCGAATGGTCACCCATCCAAGACCAGACCGGATCCAACGTTGCTTAACTTCGGAGAGCGATCGCCGAAGTGTCGCGCCACTGGGCCATTGAGGCGGAAAATCAATGCGATGGTGGTTATGTAAATATTGCCATCAATAATTCCCCTGAAAGGAATCTATATGCATAAAATCGTGTAAAGTAAACATTTGTGGTCGATATTTTTTAAGACTCTTAAAAGCATGTGCCGCCGGAACCTCTATGCACTGGCACTGGCACTGCTACAATGAAATGGATGAAAACCACGGACAATTTTTATTACCGCTTCGACCATCTTTCTTTCAATGCTATGTATGTACCACCCTAGCCGGACTAACCCTACCACCTAGCAAGAAAGGAAAAGAGCCTAAACTTTTAAGATGGATTCGAACTTCAGCCAATCTCAACATGTTCACCCTGCCGGAACCCAACCGCGCACAGAGATGCTTCACGCATAATGTGCATATACATATATCGGGTGATTGATTCTCAAATTCTGAGCATTTAACCCAACTAGTAATTTAGAGTGATTATTACGCGAATTTCTATAGAGATTTGTGTAAGAGCAAGCCAAGCAAGCAAGCAAGCTGTTGTTTATAAACATCTAACTCCCACTGCGCGCGCAACTTGTCGCCTATAAGTTAATGTAGAATCAACGTTAACGTCAAGTTATGAGTAGAATCAAGATATATTAAATACAAACCTAATCAAAATCGGGTAATTGTTTCTCAAGATATAATCATTTTATCCCACTGGTCACCCCTCTAGTAATTTAGGGCGACGCTTAAGTGACCCTATAGTTGCGGGAAAAAGTAGCATCGAAATCGGATAAGCGGTCCGCCTCTATTACGAGTTACAAATCACTTGTCTACTAGGTGGTTATTACTAGTTGTAATATATTGGCTATTTGAGCTGTAGACCTCGCGAATCTCTCTTTTTGAACCACTGAAGAGAAAGAAAGGAGAAGTGGCAAGCGGGCGATATAGCGTCTCCGCTTTTGGTCAAAGTGACTATATGTATATGTATATATATTTTTATGCGACCTGACATGGGTGGCTAATACAACACAACTACCGTTATGATATTAGCCCAATACACCACATGGAAAACACGGACAATTTTTCATTGCAGCTTCGACCATATTTTCATCCAATGCGATGGTCACCAACCCGGGCGGGCTTAAACCCTAATAGGGGAAGGGGACCTACAGTTTAACATGGATTCCGAACCATGGAGCAGCTCGCATTCGTGACGAAATGCACTTATCGAACTCGGAAAGAGAAAGACAGTGGTGCATGTCGGTATTGAACCCAGGCCTCTGGTACGCTAGGCTAGTCCCCACGCCACTAGGCTACGAGCCGCTCCAGCAGAGCCGCTCGTTGTTGTTGTTGATAATTGTACAGGAATCCGGCGGGCGGCGCGGGGCGATTCGTATGCCACAGCCGAAAAATCGCCACCAATCGCCACCGCGCGTGAATGTCCACTCAAATAGCGTTCGTCAAGTCAGTTCCCACCCACACAAACCCTCCAATACGTCTGCGACTATGTTTGCATGTGGCATGCACACGGGGCATGCACGTTGAATAGGTAGTTTTTCAAAATTGGAGACAGCTCGTTGCATAGTAGCTGCGCTCGATGCCACATCTCATTTCTTTTTAAGGTTCCGTACCCAAAGGGTGCCAACAGAACCCTATAACTAAGCCTCCGCTCTTCGTCCGTCCGTCCGTCCGTCTGTCACAGGGCTGTATCTCAGCGAGTATCTCAGTAACCGTAACAGATAGACAGCTGAAATTTTCACAGAGTGTTTATTTATTTTGCCGCTATAACAACAAATAGGTAAAATTAAAAAAATATTTAAATTGAAATTAAAATACAAAAAACGTGATTTTTTGTATTAAATCTTTTACGATGGTACGGAACCTTTCGTGCGCGAGTCCGACTCGCACTTAGCCGGCTTTTATCTTTGGTCTGAACATCAAAAACTGGCTCGACTAAGAAATTATATGGAATTATCGAACCTCTTAGCTTAGAGAATCGGTTGAGAAATGCGACCTAGGGGTAACCTTGGAAAGTTAATCCGGGAGAATACCAGGTGAATAGATAGAGAGTGATTCAATCTGATATCAGTGCATATTGAAAAGACGGTAACTATGTACTAATTGGCCTCATATGGAGTTACCGCTTTTTTAATAGGGAGGGCAGAACAGTAAAAGGACGTGCTCGGCCAAGCTAACTGTAATTTACCAATTGGTATGAAATGCAACTTGACGTCAGAATAATTACTCTTTTGCCTGTACGAACATCCGGACGATTTGAACATTTTTCAAAATTACCCCGCCGTTTTAAAAAAAAATCTAAAACTGCCCGCCCAAAAAATCTGTATGATTATCGAACTTGCTTAAAAAATTTCACGTGAATCGGTTGAGAAATGCGACATGGAGTTAGATGAAAATTAACAGTAGTACGTAGGTATATATAATAAACAGTACATACTAAACAGACATACGAAAGTATTTTTGCCCAATCTTGAAACGGAGACCTCGCTAAGGTCATCGATTCCGAAGGTTTACAACGTTGAATAGAATAGGCATTTGAGGAATACGCTAAATCGCCCGTACATGGATTTTCTACACTATTCAGTGTAGCTGGGTTGTATGTGTAGTTGGGATTGGGCTGTCAAAATGCAAAACGCGGACTATCTCGGAACCAAACATACAAAATGCGATTTGGTCTTGAGAGAATCCACGTATTAAGGTGAGCCTACCGACTCCGAATACTAACGTGGAAAGAAGATCATGCGCATATTTTTTTCAGAGATCCAAAATTATTTTAAACAGCTCTATTTGATGGAACTAGATGTCTGATGACCATTGGGACTGGCCTGCTCCAATTGGCAACATATTAGTTGGAGGGGATTGTCTTTGCAAATAAAATGATATTTGTCATGAACTGTTGCATACGGCATGGATTGTAAATTTTTGTGTATTCATGTGAATTTAGTGTTTTACCTATGTTTTTGTTAAAATAATTGACAAACACTTTTGTAAACTTAGACTAAGTGGACGTTGAAAAAAAAAAACAGCGGAGTTTCTTTCCAGTTCTTCTTCGCTGTGTTTATGTTTTGCTGAACTGGCCAATGCTAAAATATGACAAATCCGAGTGCAGTGTACTGTCTATGGATGATGAATAAACAATACAATACAATACAATTGGAATGTAAAATAGTGTTTGGTTTCTAACAGTCGTATTCAGAGAGCACCTATCAAAACTTAGCACGAGATTAGCGCCGGACTAACCATGCACAAGTCCGGCGGAATAAAGTTAGTCTGACCACTCTGAATACAGCTGGAAGTTATTAGGTCCGAAAGTTTGATTTTTTCTCGTGTTTTATACAATAAATTTGAAGGTGGATTACTCAACAATAAAATAAAAACATATTAAAAATATTAGTCATCAGACCTAGCTTGTTTCGTGAAGATTTATTTATAATCAATTGGTTTTTTGTTTAATTTTTTTACTATAAGTCGTTTTGTAATTACAATTTTCGTTAATTTTACCAAATTAATCACTATGCGCTTTGTCAGCTTTGTGGGCATGTGGCTGATCCCACGGTTTTGTACCATGCCCGCGAATAAGTTAGTCCCGTCGGGAGTTATCACGCCAACTCTGAATACTACTGTCTCTATTTGGTCAAGTGAAATAAAATACATATATCTGGTTATGGTGCCGTTTCCAACACAAAAAACAACATTTTTTGTCATTATGATTTTGTCTGCCTACAGGCGCCCGCCTTCCTCGGGACGGTGGCGCGAGCAGTAACTTACCTATCATCCCGAGCATTCCAACCGCACCGCAGCTCAAGTGAGTTTAAAACGGCAAATAAAATTGTTTTTTACCCATGGAGGTGAAGAATGTATGGAGAAATAACTTCCATTATATACACGAAAGAAAAGACTATAAGGCACAAGCTTTTGCCTTTCCGTGAGGAAAATACATTTAAAAAGTTTATTATCATAGATATGGGCTGTGATCGCGCAGACTGCTCCGTGCTATCGAGTGTAAGAAATAGCGTTTTAGCTAACAAAATAACACTTCCGGGTAACTACCTCGGCCTTTTTCGCTGATCGTTAGAGCGGTTCGGATTTGCTTCACTCTTTTTCACGCCGCACACGTGGAACACGGACCTGGAGCAAGATCTGTCAATTTTCACTTGAATGTCAGCCATCAAATCGCCTAAAATCACGTTATATTGAGTTCGATTTCGTAACGTTGAAAAATTTGGTAAGTTTTTAATGAATTTGGATATAATTTCTCTTTTTTGTGCGTTTGCCTTATGAGATTAAGATGATTGTGATTCGTTTCGGATTCCGTTCTGACGTAAAGTACAGGGCGGAATGGAACCATCTTTGCCCGAACAAACCCAAGCTTTACTGTATTCTGTGTCGCTGTCATGCGATATTCTATGCACGTGCATAGAATCACTAATTTAAGTCACTATAGAATATTATTATCCTCACGGGTACACGAAAGTATTATTTCTAAAAAATAGTTTGTTTATCATCTACCTATAATATACCATGGATGACGCTGCCGCCGCTCGCCGCGAGGCTCGTCGCCGTCGTATCCTTGAGAATTCTCAGGACCGACTGCAGCGCATCGCCGGAAAAAGTTTACCAAATGTAACAAATAACACCGGTATACATCGTGATTCATGTGAAATTAAATTGCTTGTCCCTTTAAGTATTCACATCTTTATTTTTATGTGTTGATTCACAGCCTTACCAGTTCCAGTGGAGGCTTCTGTGGCTGTCGAAGAATTAAGCATTCCAACCCCAGCTCACACATTGGCACCACTGTACAACGGCTGCACAGATGGTGTGCCTCCACTTAACTTGAGCAGTATTGTCCACGACTCCCCGGAACTTAATGATTTCCTCCAGAACCTATCTGAAGGAACTTCTTCACTTCTATTTTCCATGCCTGGAGCAGAAACGACTCCACCTGCCCCCACAACATGGGAACGGCTCTCTTCCACGAAATTGGACATACTTCTCATGTCATTTCTAGTTCAGGTGACTTACTCCCTATTTTGGGAGGGTTCAGATTCGGCAAATGTTTTTCTCCCACTGCTGGCCTACGATGCCACGAAGTTGTTCATGCAACGTGACGCACATGAGTCGGGAGTGGTCAGCACGATGCTACTCATGAATGGTCTCTCCCCGATGAAAGTAAATAGCATTATGCGCGTAGTAAGGGTGATTTTAACATTTGCACAAGACATTTGCATCTATTTGTTCTTCACTGTGTGTACGCAGTCATTATTCATATATTTCTATGGAAAAAAAATACAACTTGCTTGACTCCATTGGCACTCAAGGCACATTTGCAATAACAATGCACAACTTTCAAATCAGGCCTAATCTATTTTTAAAGTGGTGTCTAACAGTAATAAAAGTTTCATTGTAATACAAGCTTGTGCCTTTTTAAATATGTAGTAATGTTTAAATATCATATCAAATTTAGTCACAAATTGCCATGTTAGATTAGTTAATCCATAATGTTCTCAGTGAATAATGTTTGCTCATATTAATATTGCTAGTTTCAATTTTAGCATGCACAAATGAATACATCTGGGTTTTTCAAAATATGGACATGTCATTATTTAGTGCTTTAGATCTTCAATAAGGCAGATGAACCTACTCGTTATGAACAAGCTTTCTAAATTTATATCAACTCAGGTCAGTTAGTCCGGGCTCTACTGTATTGCCACGCTAAACATTGTGACGCTATGGATGCATCCTTTGGTAGGTATATATAACTGATAAAAAATTAAAATCATGTAAAACTTTATGTAGTGACTATCCTATTGCTTCACTACCGCACACTTGTCGCCGTCTTTTCAAACTCTATAGAAATTTAGTTGCGTCGGTTGCACAACTATTTCTTAGTATTGACATATGTATCTGGCGCATGCATGTCGGAACAATTTCGACAAAATGTTAAATGTAATTCCACCAAATTTCCTGATGGATGAAAAGCCAACATATCGCCGACTGAAGTGGAGAATTCCTCAAGACGTCTTAGCAAGATGATCCTATCGCCTTCGTAAACTATTAGGTTGCTTCACTGGAAGTCATCCTATAAAGCCAAGACTAAAAATGCACTAAACTATTACTGAATGTCCAAATATGCAACAGATTGTAATTTAAAAGTTAGATGATTTTTTTTGTTTAAAATAGAGTGGATCTTTTGTTATGACTGAAATTGATGGTTGATACTACGCATGTCATATTAGCCCAACACACCTCATACTGCTACCAGGTGCCATGCCAGTACCTTCCTTATATTGCATTACTGCTTAGAACTGGATGGAAAAGGTTTTATTGCGACCATCATTCATTTCATGCGATGGTACACAACCTGGTGGGATTAACCCTTCGATTGAAGTTCCACCTAATAGAACGCTGACCTACAGTTAAACGTGAAATCTGAACCATGAATTTCAAATTCCTTATACGCCTCTGAAGACATGTAGGGAAAGAAATGCAGTGGGCTGACTTGTATTATTTTTACATGCTCTAGTGAAAGCTTGCATTGAATGAACGATAACCAAAGTGACAATAAGTTATTTTTACAATCCAGTTCAATGGAGCCGTGCAATACAAGGAAGGTCCTGACATGGCACCTAGTTCCAATGTAGTGCGTTGGGCTACAATCATGACGGCAGGTATAGTAGTATTAGCCATCGATGTTCAGTTACCATAAAAAAAAAATTAAAGAACAGACAATTTAACCTAGCACCAAAATATAGGTGTATTGTGCCAAGATTAAATGTACGTGTAGGTAATGAAATGAAATATTTATTTTGTTACAATTATGGTCATGACCGTACATTTCCAGTACATTTACAGTACATTTCCAAAATTTGCGTATTACCGCGTACAAAATTATACCTAAAAATAAGACACAATTAACAAAACAAAAAAAAATAACTATCTGACATTATTTAAAATAAAAAAATTCTTGGACACTGTAAAAACTTTTTTCTATGAGCCACTTATATAAGTTTTTCCTAAATTTAAAATATGGCAATTGTCTCAGTGTCTCTGGTATATGGTTAAAAATTTTTAAGGGAAGTCATTTGTCCATGCATCAAACCTATTGCTGGTTTTTTATACTACTTTGATGCCTCCATCTTACTGCCACTGGGTTGATTCCAATGTGTGACAATAGTAAAATTCTAGGCACATTTCAATATTATGCATTTCTTTATTGTTATTTATGCTCTTTTATAAAAATAAAAAGTGTAAATATATTTTATTAAATAAAAAATACTAGTTTTCAACATGAGTTAATTTATTTCTGTTTGAAAATTGTCATTAAAAATTTCCAGTTTCATGTTTTTTATGTAACTGTAATTTTTTCCGTCCGAAAATGATTTTTGTTGAAAAGGTCCAGTTCCAACTGCAAATATATAATGTCAATTAAGGAAATAGTAATGAACAAATTAGCTATTCTGTGATCAATGCAACAAAATTACCCACCTAGTAGAAATACCGTAGACTGCGTTTCCCTGAAGCAAAATGTTGATGCATATGTAAATATATTTTTTTGATAAAAACTGTTGCAAGATTGTATTCACACTAGTTCTAGTTCTAAAGGTAGTTCACGACTTCCTAAATGCATAGTATTTTATAGAGCAGAGGTAACTGGATCCTTGCTCAATAAATAAATGCAATTAAACGAAAATGTATTTACCTCCGCGTGCACATATATCATGCAAGGTCCGTTAGAAACATTCTCAACTTACATTTATGGAATTATCTAGAAATACATCATCTAAATTCATTCATTTCATTCAAATGCGTTTCAGTGTATAATGATCTTTTTTTAACTGTTGCTGAGTACTTAAAGGTGGTCCTTCCCGACGGGACTAACTCATTCGCGGGCACAACAAAAACAAATGCTATTGCAATCTGAGACCTTCTCTGTTTCAAAGAAAAAGAGGATCCGTCATGAGGAGGATGCAACGTGTCCACAAAGCAGACAATGCGCAAAGTGTTTGATTTGGTAAGGTTTACAACATTTTTAATATTTAATATTTTAATAAACAAGCTAGGTCTGATGACTAACCCTTTTTTATAATATTGTTGA
This sequence comes from Incurvaria masculella, assembly GCA_946894095.1. Classification (NCBI taxonomy): domain Eukaryota; kingdom Metazoa; phylum Arthropoda; class Insecta; order Lepidoptera; family Incurvariidae; genus Incurvaria; species Incurvaria masculella. The sequence goes on along the minus strand of OX335657.1, from coordinate 12,119,221 downwards.
GTAATTGACGATCAAATTTACATCATGCCATGCCATGAAACATCTAGTTCTATTAAACAAAGCTGTTTTAAGTATGCTTTGGATCTCCGACAAGATGCGCATGATCTTCTTTCCACGTTTGTATGGGGAGTTGATTGGGAAGGCCTACCTTAGACAAATAGTGTAGCAATGACAAAGAGAAAAGTAAATAGCAAATATTAAATTTAAGCCAGTTTGCTGTCCATCCAACATAATAAAGTAACTTAATTTCTAAGAACACTGTTTTGTTTGTAAATCTAATGATTGCATAGTGTGAAGGTGTCGTTGATTAACGTCCATATTTATCATCTTTCATATGTTATGTAACCACACTAGAAAAAACTAAGCGCCGTGTCTTAATATTGACTGAGGCACCTGAAAAAGCCTGATAGGTGTTTGTAACTCTCAGATTCGTTTTCATATTTGGTTTGTAATTTGATCACGGATCCAATGCAATGCTATATGTATGTAAGCTTTTAATAGACATTGAATGAAATAAGATTCATTCAATGTCTCTTGAATAATATTGGTTGGGGAAAAAGTTTCTTCGCATTTTTTAAGAAAATTCAAAACATTTTTTAATGTGGTTTATTTACATTTAACTAAAGTATGTAGGTACCATTTTGTTCGATAACTTTTTGCCATCTTGTAGGTAGGGACATGATCCCATTGCTATAGAAATATTGGGACTTCTGATCAATATACCGCGACAAGTGGTTTTGGCAGTCCTCTCGTGATGTTAACCTGACACTGCCTAAAGAATTCTGAAGAGACCTAAACAGGTGGAAATCTGAAGGTGCAAGGTCAGGACTATACGGCGGATGCATTAACACCTCCCAGCCAAACTCTCTAAGTTTTTGCTGAGTGGCTAAAGATGTGTGAGGTCTAGCGTTATCATGATGAAAAACCACACCCCTTCTGTTGATTGATTCCGGCCGCTTTCTCTCAACTTCTTGCTTTAATCTCATCAGTTGTTCGCAGTAGAGTTCAGAATCGATGGTCCTGCCTGGTGGTAACAGCTCATAATGAATAATGCCCTTCCAATCCCACCACACACACAGCATCACCTTGTTGCGAGTTAACCCGGGTTTCGCCACAGTCTGTGAAGCTTGACCGGCCTTTGACCACGACCTTTTTCGCACGTTCTTGTCGTACGTGATCCACTTTTCATCACCAGTTATCAGCTTCTTCAAAAATGGTTCGGTTTCATTACGTCGTAATAAAGAATCACAAATGAGTACACGGTTCATTAGGTTTCTTTCAGTGAGCTCGTGAGGTACCCAAATATCGAGCTTTTTTGTGTACCCAGTTTTTTTCAAATGCGCCAAAACTGTTTTGTGGTCAATTCCTAGTTCTTCAGCTACGTCGTAACTACTGATATGCCGATCTTGCTCCACTTTTTCAAAAATGGCATCCATTTTATCCGTAATAGGGCGACCAGAGCGACGTGCATCTTTGACATCAAAATTTCCGGATTGAAAACGCTTAAACCAAATTTGTGCTACTCCCACAGACACTGCACTAGGTCCATAAACATCGCAAATTTTTTTCGCGGCTTGCGTTGCATTTTTACCTTTTTTGTAGTAAAATTTCAAAATGTATCGAATTTCTTCATTAGATTCACTCATTTTGACAGTACGAAAAACAAATGAGAATCACACATTTTCCTAATTTGAATTTGGAATTATGTTCTTTAAAATTTAAACTTTCAATGATACCAAAACCAGCCAGATACAAATAGTATAGCCAAAGAGATTTTATTACAAGTTCATACATACTATAATGCGAAAAGACTTTTTCCCCGACCTATTATATGGTGACCGAAGCCAGGGCCGCTAGGTTCGATTTCCAGCAACTATAATTTTTATTTTTAATTCGAGCCCATAGCGAGCCCACGCATTTGGCAAATACAATTGTTCAAGGTTAATTAAATTTATGAATTTATTTTATTATGCCCCTGTGTTGCTCACGATACTGCTTATTTGTAGATTTTAGTCTGGTGACATCATTAATCGGAAATGAACGCAATTATTTTGGAATAATTTTCTCGATTTGCTTCCCTCATCTACAAATCCAATGTTCACTCTTTAGGTAATTTTATCTGATGTCAAATAGCCTAATTGATTGGAAAAATTTAGCTATAAGTAAGTAAAAACAGCATCAAAATCAGTTGGGCACATGGATCTACATTTGAAAACAAACAGAAGTTGGATAAGAGTTATTGAAGGAATGCGTACCGTCCTCATAGCAGAGGGTCTACTCATGAGATTTTCACCTGTGAGTCAATGATACCAAAACCAGCCAGATACAAATAGTATAGCCAAAGAGATTTTATTACAAGTTCATACATACTATAATGCGAAAAGACTTTTTCCCCGACCTATTATTTACTCCAACTCAAAACGACAAACAAAATATTTTTTGCAAGTAAATGCTTCCACAGAACCATTTGTAGTTTTTTTACTATTTCGTTTTTATCTTTTTTATATAAATCCTTTAATTCAGTGCATGCATTTTAATTATTTCCAGCAACACAGCAGACATCGAAAACGAAGTAATAGTGCGGGCAGGCAATGCAACGTAGCGAGCGAGTAAGACAGCGCAAAATATTTTATGTAGCAAATATATCTGCGTCGGTTGAGTCACCGATCTGAGTCTGCAGAAGAGAACCGAATAGTTTAGGGGTCAGTGAATTTCAAATGACCTCAAAATAAATATTGGTATGAGGCGTAAATAGCATAAACATATTTTTGCCTTACCTTTTGGCCCAGTAGCGGAGGGAAGAAAACATGACTTGCAACACCGATGCTTGTATATGCATACACTTAACCACATCTAAAGAGATATAATAAAATGTCAAAGACATATGCGCTAACTTGGCTCATTTAGGTAGGTCAGATTACAATAAAAGATTTAAAAAAACATTTATTACAATAAACCGAGTTACAGCATATGTCTAACTCAACACATATGTACACTACATCCATGATCTACACAGAAACAGAATAATTCGAAAGTGGCTTTGTGCATTTGCAGATGGTGCCCACTGAAGGGTTTGAAATATATTGTGATGCAAAGTTAGGTTAGGTAAATACGAACTAGGAAAGGAACAAAATACAGATAATACGTCACACAACCTGCAAAACACTAAAGACAAAAAAGCAACTAAAACCACTAAGTATTGCATCAACTACGGGTTTTAAACATTATGTCTTAAAAGGTGCCTTCTAAAAGCATCCCATTGAGCATTTGTGCTCACACTCACAGTTTAATTTACTTATTTTGGCCTTGACTGCTTATGTATTTAATTTGCAAGTTGTGGCACCTTGCGAGGTGAAATTGGCAGCATAAATTTGACAATTAGGATTAGCCTAACCACATATAGAAACGGTTAAAGCGTGAGCATAAACCCTTGACCCTATAGACCAGTGGTTCTCAAAGTTTGCGTCGTTGCGGCCTGGGGCACCACCGCTAGCCCTCCGGGCGCCGCAATGCGACATTCATCGGATCCATATGACCACAGATAAATTATAGTTGGGAAATATTGCTAACGTCATACCTATCAAATAAATAAATAAATAAGATACAAGTGTCGAATAGGGATAACAAAAGTCAACAGATGGCGTTGCAATTCACATTTGAGAACACATTTAAAACAAACCAATGAATAACAATGTTTTTTTTTTTACAATGACATAAGTTAATTTATAATTAAAATGTAACATTTCCATTATGCCTGCCTAGGCAATGTTTGGAATTAAGCTTAGTTTAATAACGGTGTAACTAGTTCTGGCAGTGGATCTTTGTGACCTAACTTAGTGTAGTTTGACTACGAAATGAAATGAAATGAGGAATGAAAGATGGCGCTGGTTAGAAATTTTATAGTATCAGCGAAAATAAGAAGTATTTAGCGAGTTTTGTAGGTTGCATGACGTTAGCAGTCAATCCCTACTATCCTTTGTCTATGATATGACTAAGGCAGCCTTGAAATATTCTGACTCCCTAAGGGAACCATATACTCAAAAGGTTTGGGAACCCCTGTTTTAAGTTAGAAAATAACAGATGGTAATCTAAGATGAAGTTTGATGCTTCTAGCTAGCGCTGAGATTGCATGGCGTCGTGTTATAAATGTATATACAAAAGAACCCTGATTTCACTTTTGACATTTTTATATTGGACCGCATTCTTCTGTACACTAAATTGTGCATGGTACTATTTAGTATGTGTTTTGCATTGCAGCATCGTGAATAGGGTGCATGCTATCATAGCGGTGAAATAACAGAATGTCCCTCTGGTCTTACAGCCAGAAAAAAAGTCACTTTTCGCTAGGTATTTGATTTAATCATAACACCTCGTGTCTAATTTGCTGGATATTGGCCAAGAAATCTATGCCAAAAAAAACAGTGCAAAAAGAGCGCATGATTAAACAGAACAGAATCCTATGACTGTAAACATACCTATGTATTCCGAAGGGTTTAAACATGAAACTTTACTAATGTTTTGACCCTTCAAACGAAATACGTCTCTTCTTTATGTCAAAAAACGCAAATACAAAAAAGCAATAAAAAACGGCTCAATCAGGGTTCTTTTGTACCTTAAAGAAAACTAGGATATAAAACTACCATACAACTAATTAAAACAATAAGTAAGTCTAAAATCCAAATACGACACAACTTAAACAATGTGTTTAAAATCTAAACAGTTTCTTAATAGAAGTGTATAAAGTCTTACTAGACTGATTGTTTTCACTATTGGTCTCTTTGTTCTTAGGTTCATCGATTTGTTTCGGGTCACCCGTGTCTCGGAGCTCTGTAGACTGAGTTTTGTCCTGCCTGTCTGAGGCTAACTTTTCATCAAAATACTTTTTATGGTGATCTTGTGGTGACTTAATATTGTCTGTATTTGAGCTTGATTGTATGTCCACATCGTCTCCAAGACACCCGACTTCCTATTTGATATCTTTGCTTTTTGGTTTCTTATCTGTGACAGGAGTTTTCCTAGTTCGAATATATTCTATGTTTCCTTCTGCTATCATCTTTTCTTCCCAGGCGAGTAGGTCCTTCCTGTAAAAAAAACACTTAAATTAAATAAATTCATGTCATTACATTATGAACTCCTAAGCCCAAAAGAGAGTACATTGGATCATTCCAATAAGAAGAAACTCTTGGAGAAGACAACCAAAACAGAGTAACATCAAATAAAGAAGTGCCTCATTGTTTTCTAAACAGATTGCCATGAAGCAGATACAACACAAAAAAAAATACATGATTAACGACAAATTACATTGAGGTATGCCCATTCCATGAGTTTTCATGCATTGTATTATCACTACATAGTATAAAACAAAGTCGCTTTCTCTGTCCCTATATCCCCATGTTCGCTTAAATCTTTAAAACTACTCAACGGATTTTGATGCGGTTTTTTTTAATAGATAGAGTGATTAAAGAGGAAGGTTTATATGTATAATAACATCCATTAAATAGTGGAGAAATACTGTTATTTTTGAGGTTTCCAATGTGATGTCATAAAAAAAGACGTGTGGCACTCGGGGACTGCCGCGGTAAAGCTATTGCATAGCATTTTGTATCAACTTATGCCGCCCCCGCCGCCGCTCCCGCCGCCGCCCCCGGCCCCGCTCCCCCTGGTGTGAAGTAGCGCTACCGGCACACACCTCCGTGCCCGTCGGAGTGGGGAGCGTGAGGTTTTTTTTTGTTACGGAATATCTGGATTCGGTCCCCGCGCTCAAGGCCCTCGATAGAAGCTATGCAATAGCTTAAAAAATCATTTTTCCGCTTACATTGCAAACGCAGGCTGAACCCTACGAGATTTGTCAAAATAACGTACTAAGTATTGTACACATTGAAAAGGTCTACAGAAAACTCCGCGATGGTATATGTCTATCTCTTATGGATATCCCACAATAACATTTTTTTGTCATTTACTTTTTACGACAAATAATGGCTAATTTTCGAAGTGATTTTAACCAATACAGCATTAATCCTTATCCAATTAAATACCTTAAATAAATTGTTGATTTAATATGGATCTATATGGCCCGTTACAGCATATGATTTAAATGAATATTTTCGAAGATATTACATATTTAAAAATTGCAATGACCATTAATAAATCGCAGGGTCAAACCTTCAACGTTGCAGGTTTAGATTTGAGCGTTGACTGTTTTTCACATGGCCAACTGTATGTCGCTATTTCAAGAGTAACCTCTAGAGAAAACATGTTTGTATTGTCTAATGACAATAAAGCTGTGAACGTTGTATATAATGACATTCTGTAATATATTAATTGCTGTAAAAATAAAATAAATAGGTAAAAATTTAAAAAGTAAATAAGTAAAAATGTAGTGTATGAATTAAGATATTCCAAAGATAGCAGGAAATACTCATGGTATAAGGAAAGGGGAATTGTTTTACTCCAAATTTAGCGCGTGCGGGCCACGGGCAGTAATGAATAAATCAAAACTAATGGATCGATGTTAATCATTTTTTCAGTAAGTGACATACTCTATATATTTTATACCCGTGCGAAGCCGGAGCGGGCCGCTAGTTGTGTATAAAAAACCGAAATGGGTGGCTATACTGAGGACCTCGCCATGCGAAACCACACTCGAGCTTGTTCAGATTACACTTCAAGAATTACAGTTTGTTGGTGTGAGGAAAGGTCCCAGCCGGCAGACAGTTCCATATCCTGGCGGTGCTGCAGAGAAATGAGTTTGAGAAACGGTTCGTTTTCAAAAACCTAATGTAAACCACAAGGGGATGCTCTGATTCTTTGCGGCGGGTGCTCCTGACATAGGTAGGATGGGGAGGAATAAGGGATGCAAGTTCCACAGAGCAACGTCCGTGGTAGTACCTGCAGACTGAGCGACCCCCACAAACCATCTGTGGCTCAGGGACTCTGAGCCAGCGGTGAAAAAGTGTTCGCACCTGGTTCGCGACGCGCGAACGTATCCCCACACTCGCGAATTGTGGCACGAGTGGTTTTGTCGGTGCCTGCATTTAAAAAGAGCATTACGTGGAATAATGAACTTGAGCTAATGCTACTTGGTATTGTCAAGCGAAACCAATACTTTGGCAGTCCATTTATTCTGTATTTGTTTTCTATTTTGAGGACAGACATGATTGTAGTACTCTAAAGCTCAGAGCATCACAGCGGGTGCAGTGTCCATTTTTGTTAAGCGCGCGAACGAACCTTTGCAAGTGTGGAGGGACACATTTTACTGCGAAGTTCATGGCGCTAGTCGCGGTGTGAATTCAAGGTGCGGTTCGCGCGCAATAGACGAATGGTCTTTGTACTTTCAGCCTATACAGGTTTATTTAGCCTACAGTTGGCGCACCTGTACTGCTCCATCAGAGCTGTAGCCTTCGTTTCCCACGTCGATCTCTCGGCAGGCGCGAGAGCACTCCACTTCGCTTTCATTTTCGCTTGGAAATCCTTGAACCCTAGCTTTGCTAAGGTGTCCTTCTCCGTCTGACAGAACAGCAGGTACGAAGACATAGGCTTCTTTGGCCGACCCAGCTCTTTGAATTCCTGCAATCCCAATAAAATTACATTATAATTTACACCAGATAATACTTATGTGCATACTAGCTGCAGGACTCGGTCTCGGACTCCGCTCCGGTCAATGTCGTTTTGAATGTGCTGAGCTTTGGCAACCCCAAGAGCCGTGTGACACTCATCATCGAATGCTAAGATCAAAGACAATTTTTGGGTTTTGGGACAATTCTCAAGTCTTCCACCTTCCGACAAAATGTATGGAAGTAATATCTATCTGTATTGATTCGCAGCATAAGTCAATATATAATATATTCATATTTTTTTAGTTTTGCCATAGCTACGCACTACATCAGATTTATGCTTTCAAGGCATACATAACCCTGTCCACCCTGAAATCCAAATTTCTTTTTTCAAATCTCAGGAGCTACACTGGTGAATGCGAAGCGACTGCCGATTTTTGTCAGCCGAGTGTAACAAGCGTACGAACTATGCAGACCGGTTGAGTTCCGTGGAACCGAGGTTTTGGGAATACATATTTTCATAGGCTGCAAATGCACGATTGTTTAAGTTCAGGTGAAAAGGGATAAATAAAAATACTATATCACATTAAACCAATTTAAATGTTTACCATAAAAGATGATGAATATAGGCAAAATGAGAAACCATTTTAATGAATAAGTACCTTAAATAATTTGTATACAATGTAGTTGAAACCACTTTGGCTGTTACATATCATTTTTAAATCCTACCCTCTGCACTAGCCAAAGACTGTGAAGCAGATGGCAGGTATAACCATAGAGCGAAGCGTGGTTAGAGTTGTCTCAAACGTATGTTAGAATTGTTTTTTTTTTATTGTTGATTGAAATCCAAATTGATTTTTTCAAATCTCGGGAGCTACACTGGTGAATGCGAAGCGACTGCCGATTTTTGTCAGCCGAGTGTAACAAGCTTACGAACTATGCAGACCCGTGTTGAGTTCCGTGGAACCGAGGTTTTGGGAATACATATTTTCATAGGCTGCAAATGCACGATTGTTTAAGTTCAGGTGAAAAGGGATAAATAAAAATACTATATCACATTAAACCAATTTAAATGTTTACCATAAAAGATGATGAATATAGGCAAAGTGAGAAACCATTTTAATGAATAAGTACCTTAAATAATTTGTATACAATGTAGTTGAAACCACTTTGGCTGTTACATATCATTTTTAAATCCTACCCTCTGCACTAGCCAAAGACTGTGAAGCAGATGGCAGGTATAACCATAGAGCGAAGCGTGGTTAGAGCTGTCTCAAACGTATGTTAGAATTGTTTTTTTTTTATTGTTGATTGGTAGGGTGAAAAACAACTTAATAAAGAGATAAAAAGGAAAAAAAAACATTTACTTAAATAAATAAGTTTACTTACTAAGTGTACCCAACTTGTAAGTGTGTAAGAGTGTCGTTTGGATTTGTGGCGTATGAATGTAATGTGTTGTATGTATAATGCTAAAGATGGTGTGGGTGAATGAGATTGTAAATAATGAAGGATTTGTACTTATATATTTCTCGGCATCTATATATACAGTTATTAATATTATACAGTGATTGAAAGCAATTCTTCCTAATGGGAGCAACAATTCCTAATACTTCTTATTCTGATTACCTACATATATGTAAGTACTGAAATCACGGATCCTTAAAATCAGCGAGCACGGAAGGGCGAAAGTAGAGATCGGAACTCATAATCAACCCAATAACGTTTAACTGTAGTTAGTTAGGTTTCTAATTTGGGATGTGCAGCATTGAATGTTCTTCGGACTAAATAGCGTCATGTAAAGTTCTTAGGTATTCTTACGTGTCATTGGAATGCGAGAAAATCAGTAGTAAGTTAATTCGTAATATCAGTCACTCGCCGGCGCTGCCGCTTTTATATATGTAAAAGTGTCTAAGTACCCTTACACAAACTAGTTTCTGTTGCTACGCCCGTCTTTCCATTCTCGCTGCTTAAAATATGAAATTTACAAAATAAGTAATCTAAATACAAAATTACTTTATCTTATCTCAGGAAGACTCCGTTAGGGTAGGCATAGTTAGCCCTCAAGCTCACTGCACGCATATGCTCCGGTGTGGCATGGCAGATCTTGCAGCGGGTAACACTTAAGTGGGAAATACTTTCTGTTTCCTTTTATAACAAAACATTATCTGCAAAAGTAGATCTTTACAGGGACCAACAGTCTTACATGGATTCAGAACCACCGCAATTGTGACAAAATTTTATACACAGTTTCATTTTTCATGTGTACCATCTTTTTCAATGCAGTGGTGGTAACATAATGTACTAGGTTATAAATTGGTACAATAAATGGGCTACGAACGATTCATATGAAGTACCTACCGCTTTGACTTTCCTTTTTTCCTTGGCAGCGGCAATATCGTCTCGAACTCGCTTGATCTCCTGTCGCTGTGCATCCGTCAGTGATGCGTCAAACTTGGCTTTCATCTTCCTGTAGTCCTCCATGTTCTCTTCATACTCTTTTGTCATTTTACTTTTAGCCTGTAATGTCAGAAATGGTACATTTTTAATGTATTATATTCCTTTTCTTTTTAACGGGGATTTGATTGATTGATTGATCGAAAATTCTTTATTACGCCACAAAAAAAAAAAAAAATTACAAAAGAAAGTATAGTGCAATAACAACATAAGTGGGGCGGAAAGGCGGGCTTATCCCTCGAAGAGATTTCTTCCAGCCGACCTTTGGGTGTTTGAGAAGTTCAATAGGTATATATTCGTAGGTAGTGGCGGTAGGTTTGGTTAGTGCATCCATGTAGATGGCGATAATAGTCTTTGAGGATGGGCGGAAATTGTTGGCCAAATCTTAGTACTAATCAAAGTCCACCTTAAGTCAGCTTTGTTAATTGTAACAAATTATAAATCTATCTGAATGAGCAGTATGGCAACATCTTTCACCCTCACACAAAGAGATCAGTCAACGTTTGGATTGAGGAGATTCTATGCTCCGTTGATAATAGATCGGAGAAAGATTTAGACTTCCTTCAATACTGTTCATAAATTGATGTGTTCAATTAAGTGACATTGTTTATATATTGTTGTCTAAAAAATATAAATTAAACCACTTTTTTATTGTAACTGAACTTGAATAACTAATACCACTCCGACTCTCATGATATTAGCCAAAAAAACTTTTATATTTATTTATTTGTGCTGATGCTGTGCTGATGAACAAAGGTGCTCAGAAAAGCCCAAAACACTTCGCCTCGCGAAACCATACTCAGCGAGGCACCATGCCAGCGGATTTGCAGACTATCGCTCAATACAACAGTACCAACCCGGGCGAGATTGGATATGGAGATAAGGAATGGGTCCTAGTTTTACGTGGAATCCAAACCACGAATGACAAATTCCTTACTTTTAGTTACTAATACCTTACCTAGAATACCTAGTTGAAGGACATCCCCTTTGCCAAATGCAAAATACATCGATGGTTAAAACCGGTTCCAACTGATTTTTCGCCACCGAGATGATGAGACGTGCCAGAAAATTAAATTAAATGGGTCGAGGCAAGCCTCTGACTAGCCAAACTTATCCAATGTTATCGAACTTGTGCCAGTATGTTGATACTGTTACCGTAGGTGAAAAATGTGTGTGTGGGTTCGAAGGCCTGGTTAAAGAAAACAAATCCGACTTTTGTATTTCTAAACTTTTTTGGAGTATTCATCGCCTAGATATTTGTTTAGTGTGCCCACAACAAGCTTTAACTTTTATCATGTCTTTTCTCTTATAAAATCAATTATAGAAATAAGTAATTTATTTTGAAAATGAAACTGCATTTTGTGATGGAAGTGATCCACTTTGCTCCGTGATAGCACGTAGTAGCAGTTCAGGGACAAAATGACTAATTCCATGTGCAGCAGCAAAACTTTAATTCTGTAGGAACAGAGATGGAACCAATTATTTTATTTTAGAACAAAAACTTCGTATTCACTAAATCACATCAAGTAAAAAGTTGTCAGGGCTGCTTAAGTTGCTACCACACGGGCCCAAACCTATTATTTCGGTATTGCTTGAGCTCTGGTTGTGGTGTTTCAGCAACTTCTGGACTTCAGTGGACTGAAACTGTTCAGAAGTGCATGATTTAGGTCACGCTATCATAGATAGAAGAAGAAAATTAAATGGAAAATACAAGATACGGCTCGCGGGTAGGTGAGGAACATGACCATCGCCGCGGACACGACTTGATTGAGCTCAAATTTTCCCAAACTATTCTAGATATGCACATGCAGTTTTTTTTATCATAACCTAGTTGATTTCGTATAATTTTCGCATTGGATCAAACAGGCTGTGAGAGAGGGACAACATTATACCTTGGAGCGCGAATATGTCCAGACCTGTCGCTTACGCTTGCAAATTTGAGACGCAAACTATACAAAATTAAGGTAATTAACCATCATATACTTACGTTTTTAAATTGTGATTAGGTAAAAACAGACCAATAACTAATTCAAATTTTCGATAAAGCAGGGTTTTCAAAACCTATGACTTTTCTTTTAATTTAAATTTTTCTTAAAAACTGTAATAGAACAATTTTTTTATTAAAATAGTTTTGATTACATTTAAAATATTTTTCGAAATATTACATATGTACGGAAGAAGTAAAAAGTGCAGCAGTTTTGTTACTTACATCAGCTCCAAGCTGTTGCCAATGCTTGGAGGCAAGTTTCATGGCCTGCACGACGTTGGTCCCGGGGTTCTTGGCCAGCAGTGCGGGCCGCATTTGTGTCGCAAACTTGAGAAACGGCGTAAGGGGCCGCTTCGGCTTCTCTAACCCAAGGCGTTCCTCTGCTGACTTGGCATAATCACGTGTCGCAATCGCGGGCAGTGCCCAGCTGCTTCTAATCAGGTTGGAAATACACAACATCACTATTTGAATTTAAACATATATTATTATCTAAGAATAAAGTAATAACAATAATAATAATAAAATTCTTTATTGTACACCATTATAAAACAGTTTACAAAAGGCGGGCCTAATGCCTTCTAAGTACCCTTCTAGCGTCAGGTATCATACAGTAAATATACTTTTTAGGGTTCCGTACCCAAAGGGTGAAAACGGAACCCTATTACTAAGCCTCCGCTGTCCGTCCGTCCGTCTGTCACAGGGCTGTATCTCATGAAACGTAATAGGTAGGCAGCTGAAAAATTTCACAGCGTGTGTATTTATTTTGCCGCTATAACAAATAGGTAAAATTAAAAAATATTAAAAAATTAAAGGTAGGCCCCATACAAAAAACTGGATTTTTAGGGTTCCGTACCCAAAGGGTGCCAACAGAACCCTATTACTAAGCCTCCGCTGTCCGTCCGTCTGTCACAGGGCTGTATCTCATGAACCATAATAGTTAGGCACCTGAAATTTTCACAGAATGTGTATTTATTTTGCTGCTATAGCAACACATGGGTAAAATTAAAAAATCATAAAAATATAACCCCATACAAAAAACGAGATTTTTTGTGTTTAATCTTTTACGATGGTACGGAACCATTCGTGTGCGAGTCCGACTCGCACTTGGCCGGTTTTTATTTTGTGTTAAATCTTGTACGATGGTACAGAACGCTTAGTGTGCGAGTCCGACTCGCACTTGGCCGGTTTTCGTACTAAGCAGGTACGCCACTTATTCCAAGAAATGTGATATGTATGTATGTATAATCGACCGTGAAGCAAGGACACATTAATTAAAGAAAAAGCCCAGTAAAAAAAAACCACTTTAAGAATACACTGAAAGGCTGGACCCGAACCAGCAAAACCAACTATTCGCTGGTATCACGTCTACCAAACAGCTGTACACCCCTAATTTAGATTTAAATAATTAACTATGTGCCATGCCATTAACTTAGTTTTATTACAAGGCTACATTGAGTGGACTGAAAAAACACAGATAATGTTAAGTGCCGCGTCGACCTTAATTAATTAAATGAGATGGTACAAACTGGGCAGGATTAACCCTAAGTTACATAAAAAAAGTGATTGAATTTTTTTTATAAAATAAATGTTTTTGTCCAATTTATTTATTAAGCCCATCCAACGGGACTGAATCAATGTCCTGATTAACGTAACCATAAACGTGTAAATAAGAATTGAACATTTATTGCTTACTAACAAAGGATTACAAAATTATACCAGATTGACACTGAATTTACTTTCAAAGTCATGTCTAACCACAACAATATAACCTCAAATGAGCATACCGGTTGTGGAGCAATGAGCGGTGACCGAGCGTAGGGCAAAGCCGAGCTATCGCCGCTGCTGCGAGCGATGACATTTCGAGGAACTTTTTTGAATTTGAGGAACGAAGTTTTTGGAGTTTACAGGAAGCTTCGCTCGATCAAAATGTAAGCAAAACAATGTCAATAAAGATGGCGGGCAAGTGTTCTTTTTTTAACTTTTATCCATACGGAAAAGCAAGAGCTCTCACCATACAGCCTTATCTTCTTTACCATAGACCTAGCTTGCGCGTGCAGCGCGCTATATTTTCCATTTATCGATAGATTCCGTGAACGGGCGGTGATATCATGAACGATTAGGGCAAAATTAGGCAAAATGCCATTTATCTTTTTTGCTCTGAATTCGGGAGAAAACTGTAAACAAATTAGTTGGTCGAAAAGGCTTAGAATTCAGAAATCACGTTTTTTGGGTTGTCTTAAAAACATTGCTTAACAATTTTATGCACACATTTTTAAATATTTTAATTTACTTGTATCAAAAACCCATAAAAATCTCTGAACTAAATTAAAACAGAAAAAACGCCTGTCAAGTGAACAGCCGCGGGTATACTCAGGGAAGCGAACACGAGACGTTCTCGTGTGTGAATTTGTCAAACTATATGCAGCATATATAGATAGCAGATGACACATCGCAAACTACTCACCGACATATGTGAGATTCAAGAGTGCATACACAGGACTTTATTTCAAAGCTGAAATTGGAATATTTAACGTTTAGGTTTTGCATGACGTGATCGCTGAAATAATTGTTTGTTCTGTTATCGCACTCTGGGATCTTCTGGGACCACACTAGGGTGACTCGTGTGAAAAAGTTCAACGCGCGTTGCTGTCATTCCAAGAGTAAGAAAGTGTAAGCTTTCACCTATTACGCAGTAATATTATATTATCTATGCATTCTATTATCTATGAGTTACAGAGGACTTCGAATCACGGGAGATAATGCGAAATACTGGTCCACCAACATTTTTAAATGAGGGTACAAAAATGTGTCAGACCAACTTATTTTATTAGTTTTTTGTACCCAAAGGTTACACCGCTCCACTGTCCGTTCGCATGTAAGCGGACTGTATCGTAATAGGCATACAACTGAGGTGTTGCAGCTATAACGAGTAATATAATAAAAAGAAGTTTCCAAACAACATACGTGATTTTTTTTAGTTATATCCTTTGATTGTCTAGTCTCGATAATCAAAGCTTAAATCTTATACGATGGTAAGGAAACCTTCATGTGCGAGTTCAATTGGCACATGGCCCGTTTTTATCAAATTATACACGCTGAAACATTTCAGAGTTAATGTCTTTAGTATAATGATTTTATCATTGAATTTAGGGTTCCACTATTGGTCTTAGTCCCGATTTTTCAATCGTCAGATAGTACATTAAGGTCTGATAGAAAAATTTACTTTTTCCAAAAGACGGAAAGTCATGACTGGATGGTTATATCTCCTATCATTATTGTCATAGGGGCGAGTGCACGAAAGGACAAAAAATCCAAATCAACATCAACGTACGATTAAACACGTCACTTTGTATGGACAGTATGGAAGATTGCGGATTGCGATTGGAAGATCGCGGTTCACTAAAAGTTACGTGTTTGATTGATTAACTCGGCCGTCTCCTCGGCCGTCTCTTCGGGCAACGAGGGATTAATGTAATTTTGCTAATAATAATATGGCCTTACTCCAACAGATGGACGTCCACGCAAAACTTACCTACGTTACAAGTTACTTACGTAAGCAATGTAGCAGTGCAAGTGCAAAAAGGTTCTGGCGACAAATGCTTTTTTTTTAAATAGCCACCAGATGTCAACGAAGCTCTAAATGGGAATTATTCTCATTAAATCATGCTATTTCGGCTCAAACGATCTTGATAAAATTTGGTAGATGGATACATTGTCCTGGACCAGTGTAACCCTATTTTGGACCAGCCATGTGCGCTACTTTTTATCCATGAAATAATTAAGCCCGTCATTAACCCTAACGGAGCCGGGTACCGCAGCTAGTATGTCAATAAGTGGGTCCTTTAGATGCATTGATACGGGAGGAGGGACTGTAGGAGAATTCCAAATTATGGGTATACAGCGAGTGGCAAAATTGGTAGACGAAATACCCGCAAATGGAATGTTTTACTAGTTCGGGTCCAGCCTTGCAGTATATTCGTAAAGTGTGTCTTTAGGGAGGGAAGGGATTCTCTGTATTTTTTTATTTTATTATAACGCTAGAGTCTCCCAGATCTCCGATGGGTGGCGGTCCTCAATTTTATTTATTATTATAAATTTTGTTCACTATTTATTAGAATACATTTTGTCACGTCATGGAGTTCAGGATCAAGGACTAGGTGGCTTTAGGCGTAGATGCAATTTCAGGTTTCAAAAGTAAAAGAAACATCCATAAGTTTTCAGGTTTCATTAATTGTATTTTGCATATTTACAGGCAAGATAAAAATATTGTAAAAATATGTACCCAGCTTTTCTAGATATTAATTACACGTACTTACAGTTAGGGACTAAACTTTTAACATGATAATTGTGTATCGCCATGTAAATGTATGGTAAAACTGTGGTAAAAATAGGCCTATCTAATCAGTTCATGTGGTGGTTTGGTTGGCACTATTAGTAAATATATTTTAACTCTCGTGGCGCGTGAGGAATAGTTTTTTAATTTTTGCATTTGTTTGTTATATCGATTCCAAAATGTACGTTCAAAACTAGTCAAAAGGGTTAATTTAAGAAGTTTTTGAATATAACGTAAAAGTAACTAAATTTAAAATCATAATTTATATTTACAAATAAAATTAATTATTCACTAACCTAACAATTATTATCATAAATGCAAAATAATCGACTTTATTTTCTTATTAACATAATAAATACTTACAAATACAACATCTGTACATTTCAAAAATATCATCGATCGACTGAAATATTTTATATTATTAAAAAACATTTGTAAAAATTACAAAATAAGTTGACAAATACTTGTGCTTACAGTCTTGTAGTGTAGTATTACTATCAGTAGTATTCAGAGTGGGCGGACTAACTTAAATACGGGGATTATCGCCGGACTAAATAGCATTTTGTGTGGTCAGTCCGGTGCTAGCCCGCGTACTAAACTTTGACAGTTCACTCTGAATACGACTGCATGAGCTTTGTTAAGAGGACAATGAGGTGATAAAGTTCCAAATAACGGCTTGTGCCTGTTTTCTCCGGCAAATTAGAAAAAAAAAACTCTGATATTTTGCACATGATATTAATTAACTGAGAGCTACGCCTGTAAGTTTTTGTTTTTTTTTTTGATAAATTAACTTATATCCGTGATATACATACAAAAAGGCGTAGCTCTCAATTGATTTATTTAATGTGTAATATTTCTAAATTTGACTGAGGAAACAGGCACGAGCCATTATATGGGACCTAATCATCTCATTATTCTCTTAAATGGATGTACTGTATTTACCCAATATTATGCTGCTTTAAGAATAATTCAACTTCTTTCTCTTTTTATATGCAATCGTTCACGATATCACTTCTCTTCTGGGCCACTGCAAGGCTACGCAGTAGTAAGTACAGATTGATCTGAGTACACTTCACGTGTACCAATCGAAAAGTCAGACGGACACAAATGGCACCTTGCGGAAGTTAAAGCAGAGACCTCTTTCCGTGCGGCGGCGAGGTCCTTCGAGGGTCAGTCTTCATATCACAGGATGGTCTCGCCGGCGGAGTAGTGGTGGTGGCGCTGCTTCCTGTAGGCGGGCGCGGGGTGGCCGTACGTCGCGTACTTGTGGGAGGGCGCGTGCGCGTGCGGCCGCTTGCCGCCGCCGTGCGAGCGCGCCGAGTAGCAGCGCACCGAGAGCGGCGGAGGCGGCGCCGGCGGCGGCGGCTTGCTCGCCGGCGGGCCGAGCCGGCCGCACGTGCGCCGCCAGATGAGCCGCGCCTTCGGCGAGACGACCCACACGGCGGCGACGACGCCGAGGATCTGCGAGACGAAGATGCGCAGCAGGAACACGGCGACGGCGGGGCGCGGGCGCGGCGCCGGCTCGGCGGAGGGGCCCGGCGCCGCGAGCCAGCCGTCGCGGCCGGCGTACTCGTAGAGCCAGGTGGCGAGGATGCAGGCGGAGGGTACCGCGTAGAGCGCGGCGAAGGCGCCGAGGCGCAGCAGGCTGCGGTGGCGCGGCGCGGCGGGCGCGAGCAGCGCGGGCGGCGGCGCGGGGCGGCGGCGCAGGAGGGCGCGCATGCCGGACGCGAGGAAGATGCAGCCCAGCAGCAGGCACACGGCGTGCGGCACGATCACCAGCGCGAGCAGGGACTTGCTCGACTGGTTCCCGACGAAGCAGGTGCCTGCAAATGATAACGTTGGGGGTTAGCGTGGAAATGTTAGCGGTTGCGGGCGGTGAACGTGCATCACAGCTCCGGTACCTATCTAGACTAGAGAATGAGGGTGTTGTTTTTCCAGGGGGGTAACCGGCGTAAAATGTGAGGGAATTCGATAAATTCTGCACCAATCAGAAGAGTTCAGGTCATAACATCTGCGCTTTACTGTGTTGAATATTGGATGTTCACTTATGATTGGTGCAGAATTGATCGAATCCCCTTACTTATTTTATCACATTTTACGCCCGTTGAACCAAATGCTGAGGCCTCAAAACGAACTGTGCTACTAGCGTTTCGACTTTGAAAGGAATATCGTCATAAATTAAGCGAAGAGAAGACGTTCTGCACATCAATATACGGCAAATCCTGGCATGGCACCTAGTTCCCAGGCTGTGGGCAAAGTACAGGAGGTGTGGTATTAGCCATCCCCATGTGCAGTTACATAAGAAAAGTCAGGAATTTTCTTCAGAGGATTAAAACTAAAACCAGATTTTTTTATTTCCAATTCTTCCTCATTAAATCAGCACAGCTCCACCTCGCAGTGCAATTCAAAGGACCGACACTTCGAACACTGAAACGCGCGAAGGTAACACGAGTCGTCCGCGACGAGGTGTAGAGTTTGGCGGCTCGCACAATGGACGCATTTCGTGTTCACAAAGGACTCGAATAAATGAAATAATCGGCTCACAAAGGACGAGTATGATTGAAATCGAAATACGCCTGAGAATATTGCGCGCGCATAAAGGCCGACGAAGTGCAAACAACGTCGGGATAAATTCTCCCGTGTACCGGCTTGCGATTTTGCAGAATAACGTACCTACCTACCTAGAATAAAATCTTTAAAATTGGCGATTTAAAAATGTGTACACACTTCCACTGACGCTTCTGTAGGTGGTGGTGGCGGAAGACCAGCGGCCAGCGGGTTCGCCCCTGCTGACATCCAGCTGAGCCACAGCCATTTTTCACACATCGCACATCTTTCGATATTTCTTTACTTGGTTCCTACTACTGTTTTTAATTGTGTCTGATACTGTATACCAATTATTGTACTGTTGTGTGTGAAAATAAATCATTTTATTATTATTATTATTATTATTAGAGAAGAAGGGGTTTCGCTTTATGGAAAAAATCAAGAAAACAGTGTTTTTGTTGTTTATGAAAAAGCATTTACTCATTCGTCCTTTTCGAATCAAAAAACTATAATGTAAGTTAATGTAACGAGGCTGTTCACGTTAGTATGAAGAATTTTAAAAGTATTTTGGCCTTTAAATAATTTTTTTTTTGCTTTTACACATATTTGGACCCTGTTAGCAACAAACCCAGATCGACCTCGGAATTGTCATAGCATGTTTTTTTCCCTTTCGATGGAATTTGAAACTGCATGTCAATACAAAAGACAAAACATCGTATAGATAAAACATCGAAAAAAAACCGTTTTTTTGGCCACTTCGGCCATCTTTCACCCAATGCGATGGTAGTAACCCCAGTGGGCTTAACAGTTTGGGTTAAGCCTCACGACGCACACCGTCATAATATTAGCCCAACAAACCGCTTTCCTGAAAGAATTAGGTGCCATGCCGCTTCGATCATCTTTTCATCCAATGCGATGATACCAACCCTGGCGGGCTTAACCCTTTCACATAGCAGGGGAAGGGGACCTAAATATTATCATGGATTCCGAATCATAGAACAGCTCGCATACGTAACGAAATGAAGTAATCTAACTCACAAAGATATTCTTGGATTCAAACCCGTGGTCTTCGGCACAAGATAATCCCTAGACTTCGGGGCACATTAAATAGAGAATATCAGAATGATATTGCAAAACAATAAGAGAATAATGTGCACATTCTCACGGTCCTTACCGCGAGGTAAAAAAAAAACGATCTTTTTACAAGATCAATAAAAAAAAGTGTTCTTGGCTACGGTGAAGAGGCGTGGCGGTTAAAAAGGCGTTGGCGGTGGGCTTGTGTGCGCGCTACAGGCAGGCCCGGCGCTCGACAAACACTAATGAGCTGAATTTACGATAATTATCGTGGACGTAACAAGGCGCGGACTCCGCATCGGCTCCGATCGCTCTTGCCTTCGCGCCTCCTCTCCTCCGCCCCCCCCCCAACCCCCGCCGCGCGAGGGGGGGAAGCTTTCGACTAAGCCTAGTTCACATTGGTAGAGTACTAAATATCCCTCTCACTCTAACAATGTAGACGCAATCGTTAGAGTGCTAGAATTTGGTAGAGTTTTCGTGGATAAAGGCTTTTATTGACGCGAAGCTCGAGTGTGGCGTCTCCGTTTCAGATTGGGAAAAAATGCTTTCGTTTGTGGCTGTTCTCATCTACAGGTCGCATTTATCAGCCGTTTATTTTCGTGAAATTTCGTAAGCAGATTTGATAATTTATATAGATTATTTCAGTCGAACCAGTTTTTTTTTTATTTCCAAAATGTTTAAAAATGTCAAATGTTCAAATACTTGAATATTGTAGTATTATCTGGTGTCCTTCCTATAAAGTCCATATACAACTAATTGAAAATGTTCAGAAACGCTTCTTGTCTATCTTTCATTTTCTACAAATAAGACCAGGCATTTACCTCATTACTTAAACAGGCTGGACTATTTTAAAGTGCAATCTCTGGAGCAGCGTAGATTGATATCTGGTCAAACATTTCTTTTCAAAATTACAAAAGATAAAATTATTTGCCCCTTCTTATTAGAAAAAAAGTATCGTTTAAAGTTCCCAGACGTGGTGCTAGAGCAACTAATTTGATTCCTCTTAAAATTAATAAATTTAGAACAAATCTCGGTTTTCATTCGTCTCTTTCAAAAATATTTACCAATTTCAACGCAATATCTAAAATTAGAGATTTTGATTTTGATTTGAATGTGTGTTCCGGAATGGCAATGGAGGGAAAAATTAAGAAAAATCTCAGAAAGGTGGTAACTGTTTATCCAGATGTATGTTACATGTAACATTCGGTTTAAATGTTTTTTTTTTCTTTTATCTTCTTGTTCTATTATTGTGTTTTGTTGTTATGTGCTAGTGTCATTTGAAATTTTAGCTCGAATTGTGCTAGGTTAGGTATCAATTTGTAGTGAATGTTGTGTTCGTCTATAATTAAGAATACGCTCAGTCTTTTATCCTCTATCAGTAATTTCTATGTGTGTTTGAGTGGTGTTCTTGTTGAATAAAAAAAAGACAGAATGGCGACATCTACAGCTCATAGAGTCACTAGTTTCGATTTATTTGAGTGGATAGCACGGTGACAGAGTAGCTCTACCAAATTTGTACCCCGCGACACGACCTGTGTAGACACACCCTACATATGTTTGCGTGTCCACGCCTACTC
Source organism: Incurvaria masculella (assembly GCA_946894095.1). NCBI lineage: Eukaryota > Metazoa > Arthropoda > Insecta > Lepidoptera > Incurvariidae > Incurvaria > Incurvaria masculella. The sequence continues at coordinate 12,097,696 of OX335657.1, read as the reverse complement.
TACTGAAAACGATAGAGTAGAGATAGTAGGACAAAAGAGTAGGTAGTACTGTACCGCTAACTCTGCCAATGTGAACTAGGCTTATCGACTATATTATATATATATGGTTGGCCTTCCCTATTCTGTTCTAATTCCGACAAATCCCCGCCACTGCTCAATCCTCGGGTAAGTTAGCGTTATGGTTAGTACCTAGCCTATAATAGATGGGAAGCACCATGCTATCCGTGGAAATAAACCGCATACAAATCTGGTTATAGGTTCTTAAGTTACAAGCGGACAGACATAAAGACACGAAGGTTGTATTTCATCAGAGTAAGTAATTGCGATTTTTTCTTGTGTTTGGTTATTCTAGCGATTCCTAATACTACAAGTGTATATCTATTAAAACCGGCCAAATGCGAGTCGGACTCGCACACGAAGGGATTCCGTTTTCACCCTTTGGGTACGGAACCCTACAAAGTAAAAAAAATTATAATATTTTTATAATAAAGATAATAGAAGGTAAATTAATTTGAATAGTTTTGGCTTATTTTAGACTACATTGTGATTTTTTATCTATAAATACTTATTATGTATACGCTCAGCAAGTAACGCTGTTTTTCGCAGAAAATGTCTCTGCAAAATAAAACGTACAAAGCTTCTACAACATAAAGTAAGCACACTATCTCGCCCGACACGCACGCTATCAGCTCGGACAGAATAAATTATTGGAATGGTTAATCCCGCACGGTAATCAACATAAACGGGAAATATTACCATCAGAAGCCGTTTTTAAATACACATTGCCTCAGAGATAAAGATTTGAGAGAATTAAATTAAAAAAGTGTGTGAATCTGTCGCTTCGCGCTCGGTTCGCTGGAAGGAACGTACCATCAAAGTGGGGTTAATCTTGTAATTCACATTGGCCGGTGACTCACAGGTGAATACTAATGCTGAGATTATAAAGAGTACTCGTGTTGGTTAACCCAAAGTATGGCTTCCAACTGCCAAAATTCGTTCCATACATTTTATGTAAAAAATTATACTTACACTCTCTCGCGGATTGACAGCTACTCGCCTGAAACCTTTTTACGCGAGTCACCCCAGCGTTGTCCCTATCTAATTATTCTAATTAGAATGCGATGACACAACCTATGCGGCCACCCGCTTGGGAAACCTTGATTATATCTGCGACGGTATGCTTACCATTACATACACAACATATTCGTCTTCGTAGACGATACAAACAAAATTACGATGGCTTCTTACACTATAATAAAATAGATTAGATTACCTAATCATTCAGAATAAGATGTCATTATGGTGTTCAACAGATCTCCACCTATGCACAGTTAACGTCTTTGGATGCAGTAGTTTGAAAAAAAAATCAGCTTTGTAATATCTAAAATCATCTAATGGAGGAAATAAGAAACTGTAACTGAAACTTATTTCTTTTAAAGAGCTGGACATAAATAGCAAACAGCACACACTGATAAATTGAAGATGTTTTTATTTTTATGATCTGTGATCACACTGTCGTGATATGATATCTTGAAGTGTTCGCTTTAAGATTCTCAACATCAACAACCGAAAGCGGTCTTATGCAAAAATGTTGATAGATTACAAGTTCTCCGCCCTTTCTAATCGGCGTGCACACTTTGACCTAATAATGCTACATAAGATATGCAATAATGTTCTTGACAGTCCAAACCTGCTCCAACTTGTATGTCTTAGAGTACCGTCAAAAAACACCAGATGCAGTGACTTATTCCACCTTGGTCGGACACGCACCAACGCTGGCCTTAGGGACCCTTTGCATAGAATGTGTTCGCTTTATAATAAGAACTTATCTGACCTAGACATCTTCTTTGACTCTCAGCGCAACTTCAAGCACAAAATAAAAAACATGGCTCAATATGACTGCTATACTGTCACTCTAATTTATGTATAAATTAATTAGCGAGGAATAGGTTAGGATGCAGGTTAGTTCTATAGTCTTTTGTTAACTTACTGTTTTATTACTTTATCTGTATCTGTGTTTCCTCCAAATAAATAAATAAATAAAAAAAAAAAACATCAATTTTAGGTTAGGTTGTCTGACTTTGTGTGCAAATTTTATTCAATAAGACATTTTTTTATTTTTAAATTATTTTATTAATCTGCAATTGACGTATATTCATCATCGTTTACTAAATTACACGAGGGGTGAGCGTGAGATTGAATATCAGAGAAATCGGGAAAGTCAGTGACCGTTTTTAGGGTTCCGTACCCAAAGGGTGAAAACGGAACCCTATTACTAAGCCTCCGCTGCCCGTCCATCCGTCCGTCTGTCCGTCCGTCCGTCCGTCCGTCCGTCTGTCACAGGGCTGTATCTCGTGAACCGTAATAGGTTTTTTTTTATGCGACCTGACATGGATGGCTAATGCCACACAACTACTGTTATGGTATTAGCCCAATACACCACATTCCCGAAGGAATTAGGTGCCATGCCAGGACCTTCCCTTTATGAGCACGGTAGGCAGCTGAAATTTTGACAGAGTGTGTATTTATTTTGCCGCTATAACAACAAATAGGCAAAATAAAAAAAATATAAAAAATAAAAGGGGGCCCCATACAAAAAAAGTTACTTTTTGTGTTTAATCTTGTACGATGGTACGGAACCCTTTGTGTGCGAGTCCGACTCGTACTTGGCCGGTTTTAATCGAGCTTTCGTCTATTTATACAAGTAGCACATATTTCCCTCTTCCTATCCTCGCAAAGAACATTTTCTCTACGACGGAAACCCTAAAAGTTTTATCACCCCATACTCGCCGCGTCTCTAACCATATTTATGGGGATTGTGATGGGATTTACGGTTTGCGTGGTATTAAAATAAAGGCGACAACAAAAACGGCCCGCGGCGGCGGCGACGAGACGAGTTATGTTCCCGCGGGGCTCGTTACGGAGTAAACTGCCTGTCATTTGAATATTCACAGGGACTAAGGAGAAGAAGGTATAGATGTGTACAAGAGAGCACACGTAGGTACAGTCAACCAAACATTAAATAATACACCCGGTTAAACGTAAAACCTTCGAGTGCGAGTCGGACTCGCACACGAAGGGTTCCGTACCATCATACAAGATTAAAAGAAAACACGTTTTTTGCACCCCTTTAATTGTTTATATTTTTAAATTTTACCTATTTGTTGTTATAGCGGCAAAATAAATAAACAATCTGTGAAAATTTCAGCTGCCTACCTTGCGGTAGGTAGGATTATAAGGCAATAGCGAATAACAACAGGAATGTATAGTCAGCACAATAACCGTTTCAGAAAGTCAAAGTATTTCAACTGTTCATCTTTTCCTTAGACCGCATGTGTAACCTTAAACCTTAGGTCGACTGTACATGTAAATATACGGAGCATTTTTTGTCGAATGCTTCGGTATCTGAAATGATTAAATATTAATGTAGAGCCCTAAAATATTTCCATATATTTGGATCATTATGGTAAATAAAAAAAAAGGAAAACTGAAAATACTAATCCGAATAGGCACCGTGCTCAACTTCACTCATACGGATGCCAAGATGCTGCAAGGGGAACACGCCGTTAGCGAATATTTAAAACGCCCAATATGTGAGGGCATAGATACAGTCCGCTCGCCATTTTCCTATGAAATAGAGGCTTCCTTTGAGTACAATTTACGAGGCGAAGTCGCCAGAGGGCGCAGCGCGGAGATAAACCAGGCAGCCGCGCCAGTGTTGCAACAAAAAACGAAGCCACTGCCGCCTCGTTAGCGCCCGTTTACTTATTTCATGCCAAATGGATTCAAAGTACATTAAAGTAAACAATTCACGAAATCTCATAAAGTCCTTTTAGGTAATTTAATTTACATGCATTGTCATCCTTTCTTGCCCACTTTTAATAACCTTAGCAATAACCTACAATGTGACTAATACTTTTGCTCTATGCTTAGTGTGGTCAGGGATTGTGACGTCAGGAATGCTTCCCATAACAACGTAGTTTGGGAAATAGTTATAAAATCACTCTGGCGAATATCTTGATCTGTTATACATTTTTATTACTCGTTTCTTATCATTAAGTTATTTCAGCAAGTTTTAAAAAAACTCAGTCAAATTACGGCAAACATCACAAACAAAATTTATTTTTCCTGTGGTTAGGAAAAATACCTTTTTAAATAACAGAAAAACATATCATGTCAAATATGTACCAAAAGAAAGGAGAATAGAACAACGGTATTTGTATTCCATTTCCGTCATATACTTAATATTGTAACACATCACTAATTTCCGTAGTTACCGTGCATCTCTATACAAAGTCTGGTACCTGGTATCATAAAAGTTTGTAAGATTCTGCGATACATTCGAAACCACTTTTCCTACTACGCTGAACGTAGCTATAAGTGAATTTGATGTTGGCGTTTATCTTCGCCAGCAAAAAAAAATTTAACCGAACTACCAAACAACAAAAAGTAAAAAGTGTCGCGGGCGGCAGAACGGTTGGCACAAAGGGTCGCGCAGTCCTCGTTCCAAGTTTGAATTTGCATGCGATGCGATCGGCGCCATTGTTATGGGGCCCTATGCGGCCTCTTCATTCTCCGATGCTGCCGACGACTCGCTACCGTGGGCCATGCCTTATTTATTACAACCCGCCGGAACTGCATAGGCTGTTTAGCAGCGGGTGCAGTCATATTCCGGGAGGTCACGACAGTTTTGGTCCCGATAAGGTAAATGGCTGAATCTGGGTTCACATGTTAGAGACCAACCCTCTGATGCTAAATATGTCGGTCTGCCTGCGCCAAGTGGTTGCGTTATCTAGAATGGCTATATAAAATAGATGCTGGTATGTACCTGCTGATGAATATACTGATTGTCTGGAAACATTGATACCTATTAATTATACAACAATAACCAGTCGATTTTTTTATTAAATACTTAAAAATCCCATTAGTTATATCTGTAACCTAAATCGACTATAATTAAGAAATGCAACCAAAGATTTGTTCAGTTTTTGTATTGCTAAGCAAGTCTGTACTGATGCTTTCATGCTTCATCATTTGCATCCATTTACATTATCATGTATATTTTTTGTCACCATAACTACTTTTTCAGTCGCCTTATCTACGTAACGCAACCACTTGGAACAGGCAGATTGACACATTTAGATTCAGAGAGTTGGTCTTTATCCCGTGAACCCAGTTTCAGCCATTTACGTTATCGTTACCATTTTGGTCGCGACCTCCTAGTCTATCACGTATTTTCATGATGTTACACAGAAAGAGGAACAATTCCTATATCCTTCACTTTTGAACTTGAATGACGGCAAGCGTTTTCAATTACTCTCAATTTCCGGTGAAATTCCAAGAAAAGACGTGACGGCACCTACGCTCTCCTTGTGCAAAGTAAATAACTTTTTAAACATTTTAATAACGGATAAGGAAATCTCATATACAAAATAATTTATTTTATCCACCACGTTTCAAAACGAACAAATTTTTCGAAAAGGAAAAACATTATGCACTACATGACAGTTATCTCTACAATCCTACCGTTATCTATTGCACCCCACGTTTTTCGTTTACCGGAGATTTTATTGAAAATGGTTAGTTAATATAATTTTATTGAAGTAATTAAATAAATAAATTAAAACTTCAGAGAGTATATATTTCTATTGCCGCTATAAAAACAAATACAAATTTAAAACCAATAAAAATTAAAGAGGACACCCATACAAGAAACGTGATTTTCTGTTTTTTTAAATCTTGTAATGTTACGTAACCCTTCGTGTGCCAATCAGCTGGTTTTTTAACCGACTTCAAAAAAGGACGAGGTTATCAATTCGTCTGTATGTTTTTTTATTATTTTTAAAGTTGGATTATAACTGTAGTAAAGAAAGTTTGTATTTATTGATTATAATACGAGGATTGCTTGGTAAAATATACACCGTTTCCTAAACAAAACCGGTGTATACACAGTACGCTATGTTTACTTGTCTATGGTCACTTCTATCATATAATCAGTCATATAACTATTCAATAGATTAATTTACGCCTCCGATTATCAATCCGTTACAGTACGTCCATATTTTTATCAGATAATTACAGTCAGATAATAATTGTGATTAAAGATATAATTCTCGGGTAATAAATATCCGTCTTTTGACAAACATACATTTGTACTATTAACCCTACTTATCGGGTTATCTGAGGATTGAAAAATTGGCCCTTAAGTCAAGCTAAGCCAATCTGAATAACTTCGATACAATTACAATAAAATCAACATAAGTGGGCGGTATTACAAAGGCTTCGTAAAACAAAGAGTAGCCACTATATAAATCCAAAAAATAACACAAAATTTCCAAAACAAGTGTCGCCAAACAGGCTTAGGGCCAATGTTTAGGGCCCTGTCTCGGATAAAACACCAGACAGGCGAACGCACACGCCTGTTGTAGGCCGACTCTATCTAACCATGTTGGTAGAGCGAAAGCGTTCATCAAACAAAGGGCCAGTTATGCACTTAGATCTTATCCGGTAGCGAGTGTTGAGGCTGGAGTATTTAACACGTTCACGATATGTTGATATGCCCCATCCATGGACATCGTTGTCCTTATGCCTGTGTCAAGGCCTGCGTGATCATGGAGGAAATAATATGGTTCTTTCCATATTTTGATGGTTGTGATTTCACCGTCTAGTAGTGCCGTAATGTTTTCATAAGGTCAATAACATTCGTAGTAGATAAAAATGTTTTTCAAGCTTGCCTTCCCGCAGGATGAATACGCAAAAACAGCGCCATCTAGTAGCTGGGGGAATTGTCTGTTAGATTAGATACTGGCTCAGTCTGTAATGTAGCAGTTTCTTTATTCCCTCCGAAGATGTACACACTCGGATTAGTATATTTTTCTTCTTTTTCTGCCGGTTTCATTACCTCTGGCGAAGATGGAAGGATAAATATCTTCGCCGGGTTTGTCAATTGTTTTCTTTGATACTAAGCATCAGGGATGTAACGCGAAGGTCGCAGGTTTCTTTCCCATTTGCATCGGGAAGCACTGATTTATATAAAAGCAGTTTACTTCTGGTGGATGGAAGAGGGCAGTCATGTGACGAAATTTAAAACTGACATACGCCACAGAATAACGCAATTCGTTCTGTCATCGCATAGTCGTGCACGCTGCCCAATAGTGGGATGACATTTTACGAGAGTGATGTGATGTTCTCGCGAATAACAAAAAAAAAAAAAAAACTGTTGATGGCTAACAAACTTCACAAGCTAATCTGAAGATTGCCTGAAAATGTAATTTTTTTCCCTTCATTCGGAAAACAAACAGTTATAAAATCTAGATAGAATGATAATTTCAGTTTGAAATTAATTTTTTATTGCTATGAAATTAAAATTTCAGTTTTGGGGTCCATACATCCTCGTCGGAATCGTAAACGGGTCCATTTTATATCTATGGATGACATTCTGTTTGCGACATTCATTTGCTAGGAAAGAAAACAATCTACACTCTACGAAATGGCGAGGAAGAAGCGAAGAAAAAGGGTCGTCGTATCCTGGTAACACTGTACGGAAGGACGGTAGATAACTTATCGCCGAGTTTCAAAGAAATGTTTTGTTGAGGATTTGTGCTGAAGAGCCGCACGTAAGGGCAGATCGAGATATCGTGTGCTGAGGTTTTAACTAAGAGAATGTCGGCGCATTAGATGTTTACCGACATGTTCTAAACGCGCATGCAATTGAAAAAAGTTCGTGCATGGAGCTATAGTTGGTTTAACCTGACACTTTCGTTGACATACATCTTCCTCCTGATTGAAGATATTAAAGTAAATATAACATTTTTATTTTTAGTAAATATTTTTGTAGGTGTCATTTAGGCCTCCCGAGCGTCCAATATTTCAACTTATTGTCGCCATTTTTTACAAGTCAAAACTAGTAGGAGCCCATTGCTGTGTTGCTATAGCAGCGTTTCCCAATCTTTTTGCCCTCAGGGTCACCTTGGTTATGTTGAAATGGTCTATGACCCTACATGGTCAATACATAAGGGTAATCTCAATGGTAGAGATACCCTGCAAACAAGTTGGTTGCCGAAAGCCAGGTAACGGAGCGCAATTTTTCGTGGTTTGAAATAACCGACAGCTTTTTTAGACCAGAATTCGTCTAGGTTTACGCATTCGAAGGCAATTTAGGCGTGCGAGTAACCTATATATACATTTTGCTGAAAATGTTGGTACTAGCATGCCTGGACTACCGAGAAGAACGTACATGACCATAAAGAATGTGCTCTGTAAATGTCAAATTCGTAACACCCGAAGTCAGAGAGCACGTATGAATGAAGGGATGTAAGCCTGAATGAACTTTGCATAAGCTGACGAAGTATGTTGCGATTCGTGCATGGACCTCGACACCCCTGCCTACCCCTCAGGGAAAACGGCGTTATGTTATGGATGTACACTCAGATAAGGAGCCCAAGTGGAAAACATATTTTCAATCAATGTATCAATGATGAATTGGGTTAAATCAGCGGGTTTACTCAGGGAAGCGAACACGAGAAGCTCTCGCGTGAGAAGCTCTCGCGTGAGAAGCTGTCAAACTCTATGTAGAAAAAAGTAGTTTGGGTCGCGATACATTAAATAAAATAATGGATTAAATTTGTATACAGAACCCACAGACGTGTATGAACTTCGTCAGGCTTATTAAACCAAGATTCATATAACGAATGTGAATGGGAAATGTACGTGACTTTACCTAATCTGCAGTTACTACTTTTATGGAAGAAAAACAAGGGAAAAAAACTCACCATCAACCTGGGTTTACCTTCGAGATTAATGTCAACTTAGATGTATACATTCTGTGAATTTTTCTTTAAGATGTAATCGGTAATTCGATTGGAACATCTAAAATACATTTATTATTGTAATAAAAAATCGGATAAATGTTTACGTTGAATACCGGATAAGTGCGAGTCTGATCGCTTACCGAGGGCTCCGTCCAAAATATGTAGATAGTTCGTTCAACACGGGTGTTTTTATGTGATGTAACTAGAAATAAACGATTTTCGATGTGTTTTCTTTACTTGTGCTTCAGGTCACATTTCATGATTCGAGGTCAACAGGAAGTACACTATAGGTTTGTAATCCTATAGGTTTTTTGTTTGCGTCAAAATATGCGGAATAACAGGCCGTATTTTTTGGACGGTTCGATATCTATTTCAAACGAATACCTCCACGCCTTCCTGAGAAAAAGTATATTGACAGACGGACAACGAAGTTATGATATAATCTATTTTAGAGCCCCGTACCGAAAGGGTGACAACGGAACCCTATTACTGAGCTTCCGCTGTCAGTCCGTCCGCCCGTCCATCTGTCAGCGGGCCGTATTTTTTGAACCGAAAGACAGCTGAAATTTTCTCACATCTATTGCCGCTAAGTATAACAACAAATGATAAAATGAAATGTGGCCCCCATAGGAGAAACGTGATTTTTGTGTTAAATATTGAACGATGGTTCGGAAACCTTCGTGTGCGAGTCCGACTCGCACTTTGCCGGTTTTTCCTTTTGAGTAACGGAACCTATGGAATGGAAAATAATTATTGGCACAGAAAAAAGACAGCAAAGATAGTTCATGAGTGTAGTGTAGCTATGTATGTACTTGTTCCCAGCAGATCTATTCCTGGCATTCAGTAATCAGGAATCCTGTGTCTAGAAAACCGCTTTTATAGCGATTTTCAAAGCGAGTTTTTCTACGGAAAACCTCAATTGATTAAAAAAACTATGCTCCGGTATATTTTCGTCAAGAAAATAGTTTTGAAAACCGCAACAAAAGCTGTTTTTTGGACTCAGGATTCCTAATTCCTGATTACTGAATGCCGGGAATAGACCTGCTGACCCGCTTTGTAAGTGTGGAAGAGGATGAATGCATGAGTGGGTGCCAAGAAGAGATCGCTTTATGTATAAATGTCTCCCGTAGAGTATTAGACGAACACCCCGCCAGAACTACAGTGTACATCACTAACTCCTAATAAACCAACGTCCGTACGTCCGTCCGTGCGCTTGTAACTTGAGAATCACTTACTATATTTTTAAGCGGTTTGTATCTACGTATAGCTTGATTAATTCCGTCAATTATAGGCTACTTACATGTGCGAAATTACTTAAGGGGTGAGTAGTGGGTAATAAAGGTAATTTAAGATAATTCTGGGAAAAATCTACAGTTTTTCGTCGGACTTTACCACGTGCTACCGTTTTCACCCTTTGGGTACGGAACCCTAAAAAGTCCCAAACTACACCGAGTTACGCCATAAAGATGAATGATCTCACCGGTGAGCTCGTCGGCGTCGACGTCCCTGGTGACGAGCACGGCGGCGGTGAGCGCGGCGGGCGCACCCCACGCCGCCAGCTGCAGCAGCGAGCTGTGCCGCTCGCCGCCGCCGCCTCCTCCGCCGCCCGCCGCTGGGGCCGGCGCCGCGTGCCGCCGCAGCACGGCCGCGCGCCACGCGCCTGCCAGCACCACCCACCTGCGCGACAACAACACTCTTTACTTACGTTACACATTTCCACTTATTTAACATCACAATAGATCAAAATACCTCATTTGAAGATGATGCCGCAGATTACGGGCCGAGTGCACGCAAGGACAAAAAATCAAAATCAACGTCAACGTATGATTAAACAGGTCACTTTATATGGACAGTATGAAAGGAACTCCATACGGTCCACTAAAAGTGACGCGTTTGAACATTGATTTACTCAGACGTCTCGTCGTACAATCGGGGCTACATACAGTACACAGCTGGGGTGCCCTGCAATTACATCGCCAAACTTCGTCGCCAATATGTGCATCGCCAACATATGCAACACCAATATCTCCATCGCCGGCGATGCAGCTGCGGACCCTTCGCAGATCCGTCGCCACTATACGTGGAGGTGCGAAGGCGTATGGCGGGTCGGGACATTTAACGTAACCTAACCTAACCCAACCTAACCTAACCTTACTTTACCCAACCTAATTTACATATCACCATACCCACTTTGGCGACGTATATGCGTCCCCGGTCGTTGGCGACGGATCTGCGGTCCGGCCGCAACTCCGTCGCTGGCGATGGAGATATTGGCGATGCAGATATTGGCGATGGACATATGGACTACCCCCAGCTGGAAATAATGCACATCAGACGTTGGAAAGAAACAATCGGCTAGTTTCGGCTTTGTAAAGCGTCGTCTCTGTCACATGCTGTCACTCAGTACCTGTGTACTACGTGCGAGAGAGATGACTCTTTACAAAGCGGAAACATGGCCGACTGTCTCTTTCCAACGTCAGATGTGCATAATTTTCCACCGGGTACTGTACATTTAATCATGTAAATAACCATGCCATTGTATCTTAGACTTGGAGGAAAGTTACCGGACTTGTTAACATCGCCATCTATGGTTTGGGCCACCTTCATGATCAACATCAGATTCGCACGAGCCTGCATGTTCACGGTAGTTCAATAGTTAAGAACTTCGCTACGGTTTATCGCAGGTGCGAGTCTCGTCAACAGTACATTTTTTTCCGTTTTAGTTTACCATTCCAGAATTCGTTGATGGCCCAACCGCTTGGAGCAGCACTAGCGATACCTAGTAAATTAGCGACGTTGCCTATATATATCCTCTATCTATACAATACTTATCTATGTACATACCTTACGCAGAGTTCGGAAAAGTAGCTGCGCTCCTACCAACATTCTCTTTCTACAATGTAATAATGTATGTAATCTGTGATGATACGGTAGATGCAACGACCTTATGACAGGCACAACGTTTTTTTTATATCGGCGGTGTTTTGAGCTGTAAATGTTGCCCTGATATGCTAGGTACAGTGCAGCGTCGATTATCCGAACTGCGGATTCAGCGCACTGGTCGATTTCGTTTTGGGCAATTTGGACAATTACCAGAGCGGTGCTCGGTAAAATGCGCCCAGGGCCCACCGCGACACATCGCCCGTCCGTACTATTACTTCGCTTAAGCTCGGCTCCCAATAGTCGTTAGCTGTATTATTCCTCAAGAATTGGGCTATCAATGGCAGAAAATAATTTCCAGATTCGACTGAAAGCTCCAGAAATTAGCGCGTTCAAATCAAAATTAAATCAAATCTTTTATTTGCACACATATTTTTTTTTTTACATGTATATAAATATATAATTATTTTCTTGAGGCATCGTCAGTTTTCTTTTCATCAACAGGTTATATTTTAAGATTACTTATAAATAAATATTCGGCTATATGATAATATTAAAAAATGATAAGTCATTAAATGTTTTATCATGGAGCCACTTATTTAATTGGGCTCTAAATATTTATACATTAATGTGGTCCTCTCGTAATTCTCTCGGCAGTTTATTGAAAATATTAATGCTGTTGAACAAAACACTTTTGTGACAAAGACATATTTTTTGTACAAACAAACTAGTAGGTATACGTAGATCACTATACATAACATCCTAGCAGCTACCACCAATTCATCTAAGAGAGAAGTGCCTTAACGTTTGAATTAAATTTGATTGTATCGCCTATTTAATCGCTCGATATCGCAGTAGCAGGATCGCGAGAGGTTAAAATAATTAAACGAGGCAGCTGCCAAGAGGTTGCTACGCCTCCCAGCCCCGCTGCAGGTGGGATCACCTTTCACCATGCGCTACCGTACTTTGGATTAAAACGATATTTAAGCGAATTAAGGGCTATTAAACTGGTACGTAAGCTTATATACTCTTTATTCCCTTAATCGTCCAGTTTAAGTCGGTAAAATGGTAATTATATTGCCGCCATTTTTTGCCATAACCTATAGATGAAACGTCAATGATGAGTCATGTGTGTAAAATTTGCATAAAACGCTGTCACGATTGATTATGATATTTTAGCATTACTTTTCTTTTAAGCAAGATTACATTAGGATGGAAAACATGCAAAGACCACCTTTTATTTATGTTCCTGCAATACTTATAGTTTATGGTCTGCTGCCCGTTATGCCATGTTGTCCACTCGCTTACATTTGAGGTTAAGGGGCGATCTGACTTGTTCTTTTCGTCGATCTTTTTTAAGGATTCTTTAAAAAAAACCCCGTGTTTCATCCGTGTTTCCCGAGCAATCGTTCGTAAAGATCGTCGGCGCTTTCGTTTCGTCGACGATCCAACGGTGCTCTAGTTTCAATCGTTTTTACAGAGAGGTTCAAAGAATTTAAACTGCCATGTGTTTCGCCACGTGTACTACTAGGTGTATTTATTTATTTATGAAAGATATTAGCGAACTCTGCTGGTTTTAGCCATGTGTATGGCATTATAGCAATTAATAAACAAAACCTAAGTGAACGTGTGTCTCTGCATGAAACTTCCAAAATGGCAGGCCCATGTGCGTCATCGGGCACCTGTGAGGTCCTGGCGTACGCCATATGCCGCGCTTAACATAAAAATAATCAGTGCCGGGAGTACCTTCTAAAATTGAAAAAACACAACAACTTGACTTCCTCGACTTGACTTCACGTCAAGGGGAACGTTAACAAAAATAAGTTGAATGCTCGGTTGAAAATCTACTTAATTGGCCTATTAAAATAGCACGCGTCAAAACGTAAATGATGAATGCTACAAAAAGCGAGGAAACAATTCCATCTGGGTTTTGGAATAACCCTGGCAATGCAATTCCATTGTGGCAAATTGTAAGTTCTCCTCAGACGTTATTGGAACTAACGGTTTCCGGTTGGGGGCGAAACATGTTGGCCCAGTACGGCATCGGGCACCGGGAAACCGTAAGTTCGACAAATATTATGTACAGCAACGTTGTAAATTGTACTTTATACAAGTATTATGTCTGCCTACAGAACCAATACGGTGAAAAAAACTAAATAAGTAAATGAATAAATAAATAATTAAATAAATTAGAAATTTCTAAATTATTTAATTATTTATTTATTCATTTACTTATTTAGTTGTTTTCACCGTATTGGTTCTGTAGGCAGACATAATATTAATAACAACGATTGTTGTTTTTGTGTTTGTTGTAGAGACAGCACCATAACCACTTTATACAAATAAAATAGATAAACAATTTCATCATTTTATATTAGTACAAATTTTACCTAATTGCTATTTTTTTATCTTTTACAGAACAATTCATGCACACTCTCTATCCGTGAATATTTGTAATAGATAACATGTCGAACAACAGTCAAAATCTTAACCGTATGATATTAACCCAATACACCATGACTACTAAATGAGCAAAACTATTCACTATACACAAAAACATATACAAATTCGGACGCGACAGATGATACATGGTTTCATACGACCCAAGACACACGGCACACGGTTGAAACCCAATCTCGGCGTGGAGGCAGTGTCAGATTCCACGCTGTCACTTCTCCCTCGATTACTGTCAACCGGTCCCGTTGGAGGCAAGACGGAGACCACACCGAGGCTTGTCGCGAGAACACTCGCCTACAGAAACATTGCGCGGCGCGTGACACATGTTTATATGTCCGGATGATTACATAAGCCGGGGAAATGTCGAGTGGACTGGTTGCGCACCTGTCATCCCACTGGCTATGTTGCTGCGAAATATTGTCAGTTTAGGCAAATATCAATAGAGCGGCTCGCCTTCCATGCCAGAGGTCACGGGTTCTAATCCTGTACCCGAAGTCCCAGTTGTCACCTAAATTGGCGTTATGGCAAACCGATCGACTGGCAATTTCAAATGTATGGAGAAATTGAAGAGCGCGCGCAGTGGGCGTTAAGCGAACTACCATTTGCGAGTCCGAGTTTGATTTGACAGCTTACTCAACGTTGTCGTAAATACGTCGACGTTGCCGTTTACGTCGACTCCGAGTTTTCAAATAAATCGGTAGTCCGAGTTTGATTTTGACAGCTTGAAGAAGTAAAACCACAGAATATCTAGTAAAAACTTGTATGGAGTTTGACGTTTTTACGGAACTTCGAAGTTACTTTCTTTTTCAAACTTGTTACAAAGTAGGTCCCCTTGCCCTTTTAGGTGGAAGGGTTATTAAGCCTGCCCGGGCTGGTACTATCACATTGGATGAAAATATGTTCGAACCGGCAGTGAAAAATTGTCCGGTTTTCCAACCAGTGTAGCCGTGCTCATAAAGGGAAGGTAAGGCATGGCACCTAATTCCTTAGGGGTGGTGGGCTAATATGAAGGTGTGGTGTCCAGTTACAAAAAAATATAATCATAACCTTTACAATGTGTTCAAGTTCCAGCATCCGAAGCACCGAAAAGGAATTAAGTAAACATACTATTGAAATGTCCGGTAGAGGTAAGGCATTGTTGAATCAATAGACTTGTGTTCTTTTCCTTAGGTGTCGAAACTAAGAACAACTGAGTAAGTAGTTATCCAACAAGGCGTTGTGGTCTGTTCGACGAGCTCAAAGCAAACACCACCTCCTCGGCGCGGCGGGCGTAGCAAAGCCGACAAAGCAGCTTCGAAAGCACACAGGCGGCTAGCAATGGCGGCGGCTCGGGTGGCGGTAGAGCGAAAGGTCGACCAGCTTTGGTTGATAAATTAAACAATGATCTCTCTGAGGTCACAGATATATAGGGATATTCTGTGAAAAATAGATTTTCTGTAATTGTCTGTGAAAAGAAACCGTATTTCTTCAGATGTATTCGGTACCGAAGTAGACTACCAAAGTAATCTATATTGGACACCGGGTGGATAAGCTCAAATAGCAGCGGGCTGGGGGGACATTCACGGACTTTTCGCAAACTTCCGAACTCCACGCAATCGTGCGTCATTCACGCCTGCAGCGTATTTTCCGCTATCAAATGGTATTTTACAAACTGACCAATCCGGATGCGACGCTGCTAACGCAAACCAGCGCTATCGTCGCCAGACGCACGCTAGAGCTGTCATCTGTCACTCGTGAATACCAATTTGCGAATTTCACGTGAACTTGCGCCAGCTTTTACGTTTGTGCCCGTTTTTACTCCGTAACCGTAACCGTGTCCTACACTGGCGGCCGTGGACAGGACAACGGAGTGTGGAAAGACCACCCGCCAGGTGGGACGACGACATCAAGCGCGTCGGCGGAAAGCAGTCGTTCCGTACCGCCGAGGGCCGGGAGAACTGGAGAAAAATTGGAGAGGCTTATGTCTAGTAGTGGACGCAAACACGCTGACAGACATACATTACGTATTAAAAGAAGATCATGAACTTCTGAGCCTCTATTACGAGTTACCAATCACTTACCGAAATATCGCTAATATCATTGATGCCGCAGGTTTACATTATCGCACCGAAGCACTTAGTTTTATCTTCCCGTGCGTCAGTACACAATGTGGTACAACTCCGCGCAGCGACGACGCATGCACAGCATCTTATCGATACGTGTTTTGTAAACTCGTAATAGAGGCTCCAAAAAACTCGTTATTCCCTCTTACCTACTCGTCTACTTATCGTGCAAACCCCTCGCGTCTCGCACCTAGAAAGTGTCGGATGCGTTGTCGGCCCGCGCTGCCGCCGCCACGGCCGCCGCGTCGCTTCTGCTGTCGCACTTGGACAAACAACGCGGGGCGACCGATGCGCGGGCAGTCCGCTATCGCAGCGGTGACAGTGCAAACAGGAGTTGTTGGACTACGCCGTTTTGAGAACCCAATGCCTCGCTGATGCGGGGATTTGTGGTTGGGTCGGCGCGAGTGGTGTTTTAAGAGATCTTGTTCCGTCGCCTTCTTAGTTTACCAATGGCTTCATGTTTTGACATAGCGAGTACGTAAATATATTAGGCGGCTCGGGTGCAGTTAAGAACACGAGAAGATTTATGAGGACTAGCTTCGCTGATGTTTTTTTTTTCAGAGTCTAAGAGGAAATATAAATAAATCCATATATTAATTACAGCTTTCCTCTTCCCTCAAGGAACACACTAAGAAAACACGACATTTAATTACAGCAATCTATTAAATTCGGTGCTGTTTGTTTACGCCTTGGCAGAAGTACTCTCCGCCGCCGTAATTAAAATCTCACCGAGAGGCGACCGGTTAGTCAGTAGAGCAAAAAGTGTACATCCGAATACCAGTAGTAAATATTACCAGGATTACCTTGTGTTTTCCGGATTCCCACGGATTCTCAAGGACTTCCAAAGATTCTAAGATTTTGTAAGATTTCTAAGGACTACCAAAGATTACCAGGATTCTAAAATTTTGGGATTTCCAAAAATTCCGAGATTTCGAAAGATTCCTAGAGACCACCAAAGGTTTATATGGAGACTTCCAATTCAATTGTGACTTCGAGTGAAGTCGAGTAAAAGCTTAAAATCTTGTCAATCTCGTTGTTAAAAAAATCTAATCATTATTTAAAATAAATTATGCAGCGAAAAAGTTGGATAGGATTATGTCTAATTTATTCGCTTGTTGCCTCCTTTGCTGCGAATACTCGCGCCGAGTCTCACTCACCTCACCTCGAGGCCATTATCAATATCAGTATCCTTGTCAGTGTCTTTATTCCCATCAGATTCCCCGGACTCCCACCTAAGATTATTAAACAATTGTACACCAGATTCCCTAAGTGACTGACCCCTCGCCGAGAGGGAAATGTCTTCGCGCCGAAGCACTTAGTTTTATCTTCCCGTGCGTCAGTACACAATGTGGTACAACTACGCGCAGCGACGCCGCATGCACAGCATCTTATTTTATCGGTAAATGGCCACTTGCGAATGCACTGGCCGCGATGAAGGCGCGAAAACAAAAATAAAGCAAGATTTTGAATGTGGAACGCTCGCACAGACGCTGGCTCGTTTCGCGCCTCATCTGACAAGGGTCGGGCTTTTAATGGTTCTTTCAAGCGAGAATTATTTTTGAAATAAGAAATGCTTATGAAGGAGAACAATATTCATAACTACGCGAAAGACAAATCCGGTCTACCATAATTCAGTTTTAGTTTAATATCCGAATATTTTTAATTAGGGCAATGTCTCATCGAACGTCATTTAATATAGATATTAAAGAGGGATAGTTTGCGTACAATGTTTTATGATGCTGCAGAACTAGTTACCGAGTATAATAAATCTATTTCTAGCACATAATAAAACGATTTGCACAGTCCACTAAGGAGAGTTTGCGTGAATTATATTTATTCAAACATTGAATTACGGCTACGGCAACGTGACGAAGAAAAGTCGATTGAAAGACGTCTGAAAACAACTTCGTTTGAAATAACCATAGAGATAAAATATAGTATGGAAATAACAAACACATGGGCAAGTATGCATTAGCCGTCCAGTTATTCTCAACCATTTTACGAGGACCACCAACACACTGCGCCGGCCTGGTCGATGCTCGCTTCATATTCTTATTTGAAATGGCTGTCGTAAACGTCAGCAGAAATGCGGTAATCAATTTTGACACAACAAAGGATGACGGGTGAAGTTTTCTGTGTTGAAACATGGTTGAAACAGGGTCTTGCAAATTGAAAAGTTTGTCACAACAGCAAGAACATTGTCAGCTTCATAAGTGAGACATAACGGTTCGTCGTAGTTAATCTTGAAGTTTTTGTGAATAGAAAGAATATCAGGACCAGTATGGCATTGCGCACCGAGTTCGAAAAATACTAGAAAGAATAAGACTGATGACAGAATATTCGTTTAGATTTACAAAACATGCGCGTACTGCGTGTACCTCATGGAGGTGAGGTTATTTCTTCACCTCCATGGTGTACATACCATTAGCCTATCATAGAAAGTGCTACGGGCCCGAGCCCACACGCGTATTCCTATGAAGGTAATATCTCCACCTCTATGCGTATTCCCATGTCATATGTGTCATCGATCAAATAAAGCGCGCTTTTTCTAAGATCATGCATAGGTGCAATGATTCCACAAATCCCGTTCCGTTCCCTTGTATTCATTTTGAATGATGCTCGATTGTCTATGGTTTGCATAGTATGCATTCCGTACTATGCTAGCGAGATTGGTGATTTCCAGTCCACGAATAACGGACAACAGTGCCTGGTATTGACGACACAGATGCCACCGATCCCATTCGACGTCGCTTCCTCCGTTCCGGGTGCACGTTACTGCCTGCAGTCGGCTATTTCTGACAGCAGTAAAATCGATTATTTGGACGGCCCCAGGTCCCGGCCGCCTCCGCCCCGCATCAAACTGTTCTAAAACAGGATATCCTATTTTTATGACGATCGTTGGAGATCGGACGCACCACAATTCCCATAACATGTTGGCTCCGTTTGGGGACTTATGTATTTGTTTTAAGGTAACGTGGAATACTGGAATAACTCCTAACGGATGATATTTAATCATTTTATGCTGTAGCTGATGAAACACTTTCAATCGTTATTGTAATCGTTTTTGCTAGACATTCCTCTGGAGCATGAATTCGAACCTGCAATCTTGTGTCCGTTGACCACTGACCACTGAGTTCTACATGACGACCTATAAACTTTAGAACCACTTACTTCATTTCGAATGGGTTAGTATCCACATCATGTTCCTATAAAATACGGGCACATGGAACATGTTACGTAATAAGTAAGGTTAGGTGAGGTTAATAGTAACGTAACCTAACCTTTCATCTTGACACTAAACGTGAGTCTAAGCAACCATTCGTCACAGGTCACAAAAACTATCAACTTTTTGAATTCTCCAGAAAACAAACACTCTTGGAAAGTACGCATGCATGTGAACATTGCGAAAATGCAATTAATTAAAACTACAGAAGCTAGGTCACAAACAGGAAACGCCAATCCATCACGCATGCATAAAACAACAGGGAGCGGCAGTAACGAGCGAGTTTGCATAATGCAACTAGACGAAGTGTTTAATCGGTCAGTCACCAGACCGAAGTCGGCGCCAGACTTCAGGGTTGCCAAGGTTTCTTTAAATTAAAAACTATGGAAGACACTTTGGTGTTGAAATAATTAAGGCGCTAGGACTAGCCAACTACTCGCGCCATACAAATGCACCTTTAAACAAATGTAAAAATGCCTCAGGTCCATATAGAACTCCAGACTGATAATGAATTGTTAATATTTTTTGATTCCATCATTTATTTAGATAATACTATTAAAAAAGTCGATTTTTCACATTAGAAATCTGAAAGTAATGTGATTTCAAGATATAAGCAAAAACAGCATATATGCATAAACAAATAATTCCATTTGCTTTTACATTTCTACATTTAGTCAAAAAAGTTCGGAAATGGACACCGTTTCCGCAATGTATTTTGTATAGAAAAAGGATACATACATTAACGAAAATAGGTTGATTCCTAGACAAGGAATCATATATTGTTAGAATGACACTTCTAATCGTCAGACTTAGTTGGTTAACTTGAGGTGCCTCGTCTAACTTTGCAATTTGGCTAGTACCAGGGTCTTAATGATAACTTTTCAATGTGTAATTATTTTATAAATGGGAATTTGTTTTATCGGCCCTCAAATACAAAGTGAGTGAGACAAAAGCTCCAAAAATAAACGCACATATTTGACAACTGACGCGCATCGAAAATTGCCAGAGAACGTAATCAATTAATGTTTCAGATTATTTTATTTGAATGAAATAATCCTACAGCAGAGAGCGATTCTAACGATTCTTTTTTTTATGGAAACTGACATGGATGGCCACAAAACTACCGTTATGATATTAGTCCAATACACAAGTAGGGTTAATACCGCCCGGGATGGTACCATCGCATTGAATGATGGTCGCAGCGGCAATGAAAATAATCCGTGTTTTCCATAACTATATGGCAATATAAGGTATGTCCTGACACGGCACCTAGTTTTCATGTGGTGTATTAGGCCAATATCTCACGGTCAGCTAATAAGCCATGCATGTCCAGTTACATAAAAAAACATTCCCGCAAACATTGCCGCTTCAGCCATAGTTTAATCCAAGCGGTGATACCGGCGCAGCAATTAGGTCAACTCCATACATTTCGCGTCGAATCGGTATTACGAAACGGCAAAGAACTGTCAAATGCGGGGAGGTAAATGCCTATTTCGTCTGCTCGTCTAGTCAAGTACCTCAAAAGTTGAACTATTGTCGACACAGATTGGTCCGTGCTGGATGTAGGTGGATGAAAAACGGCTTCGTAATCGCGCTTTAGAAATGACGGGGCGCACCTACATGTACCGCGGCACCATCCTCAAATTTTGCGTAATCGCACTGCGGGTGGGCTTAACCCTACCACCTAATAGGGGAACCTACCTACAGTTTTACATGGGTTCCAAACCATGGAACAGCTCACATTCGTAATGAAAAGCCCTTATCCAACTCAGAAAGAGAAAGAAAGTGGTGCATGACCGGTCCGAGGATTTGAACCGATATGCTCTCGCACGAAAGGCAGGTCCTCTAGCCCCTACACCACGAGCTGTCAATTCGTGCAATGGATGTCTTGCATGTAACGTGATGAGATTTGCATCGATTTGCGAAACTGGCAGCGCGCCGCCAGCGCCGCCAGCGGTCTGACGGCGCCACCAAGATCGATATCCGGACAGCGCTGTCACGGAGACGCGGGAATACCACAGAGCATGAACGCGCTGCTTAGAATGGGGTATACTGATATGCATGTATTTAGTTTGGCAGGCATCGTATTTACAAGCGCACAGTTCATAAAAAATCGAGCTTATTTGCATTCCAAGGAATGTGAAATTTTTTTTTTATTCGACCTGACATGGATGGCTAATACCACACAACTACCGTTATGATTACATCCCAATACACCTCATTCCCGAAGGAATTTGGTGCCATGCCAGGACCTTCCCTTTATGAGCACGCCTACATTGAACTGAATGGAAAACACGGACAAATTTTCAGTGCCGCTTCGACCATCTTTTCATCCAATGCGATGGTACCAACCCGGGCGGGCTAAACCCTACCACCTAGTAGGGGAAGGGGACCTACAGTTTTACATGGATTCCGAACCATGGAGCAGCTCGCATTCGTAACGAAATGCACTTATCGAACTCGGAAAGAGAAAGACGTGGTGCATTTCAGAACGGAACCCAGGTCTCTGGTACGCTAGGCCAGTCCCCGCGCCACTAGGCTACGAGCCGCTAATACCTAATCGACTGTGAAGCAAGGACACATTAATTGAAGAAAGATTATTATACAGATTATACATACATACATGTCACATTCCTTGGAATAAGCGACGTACCCGCTTAGTACGAAAAATAATATTTACTTATTTGCATTCTTTATTGAATCGTTTTTTTATAGTCGTGAATTTAAAATTGCTTCATCCGATCTGGAAAAAGGGCGTAGACGATTCCACGTGGCAATTAGGAGTACCAAATCAATATGAGGAGGTGGCAATACCTACCGAAAACCTACGGAGCAATGGCATCTCATAGAAGTAACAAGTAACAATATTACAATAAATTGTCTGGTATTTATCGTTTTCGCCGACATGACTTTCACGTATTTCAGCGTCTAAGGGCCTAGTGCACGAAAGAACAAAAAATTAAAAATCAACGTCAAAGTATGATCAAACACGTCACTTTGTGTGGACAGTATAGAAGGAACTCTATGCGGTTCACTAAAAGTGACGTGTTTAACAATGATTAACTCAGCCGTTTCTTCGCGCAACCGGGGCTAAGGGCCGAGTGCACGAAAGGACAAAAAATCAAAATCAACGTCAACGTACGATTAAACACGTCACTTTGTATGGACAGTATGCAAAGAACTCTATGCGATTCACTAAAAGTGACTTTTTTGAACATTGATTAACTAGGCCGTCTCTTCGTGCAATCGGGGAACTAAAAAAACTGTTTTTATATATCGATGGTCTAAGGATAAACATATACTGTTTATCTACATCATTAAACAGTAGAACTAAGAGAATGCTTTAGTAATACACTAATTGATAGGTTCCTGTTGTTTTTGTTTTTCTGCTCGAACATAGTCAAAAACTTTTGAACCTGAGGTCTAACGAGGAAATTCATACTGACCTTAAATTTCTCACCAGCCGGATGCACTGTCCTAGCCCGGACATATCGATGATATATCTACAGATTTACTATCCACTCGTATTCGTTACGAGTCCCTAAATATAAATGTATTGGTGGTAATAAAAGTACGTACATGAGTACTCATCAAAGTGCTTGCACTCAAGTGGTTAACCCGTGCAGCCATGCCAGCCATGCAGCCATTTGGCCTTGTGAGATATGACCACGACCATCGAGAAAGGAAGGAAGGAGTGGCGACAGATACTCATCCGTGTAGCCACGTTTTAGTGATACACACATACCCTGTGTGCCAGTTCACTAATGAATGAGTTGGGTTACTATGGTAAATTAATTCGGTGGTAAACAGGCAAGTGAGTAATACATTTTGAGGTTTAGTTTCATTTCGTACCATGCTTACTGGTACATTTCAGTGCACTTGGCCGAATAACAAATACGTCGTTTGACAGTTACCTATGTTGGCATGGTACGAAACGCAACTAAGCGTCAGATTTAGTCACTCACTCACCTATTCACACGCCGAGTTAATTTACCATGGAATCGCACCAGGTATTCTTGAGTTTGAACGGCACTTAAGGCGGCCCAACCCGGCGGGCCTAACTCATTCGCGGGCACGGTACAAAACCGTGCTGTTGCGCTCTGGGACCTTCTCTGTTTCAAAGAATAAGACAGGCTCCGTGTTGAGGAAGATGCAACATGTCCACAAAAAAGACAATGTGCATAGTGTATGATTTGGTAAGATTTACGAAAATTTTAATTTCAAAACGACTTATAGCTAAAAGTAAACCACGACCGCTGTAGTCAAAAATCTTACAAAATCCAAATAGATCATAAATCTTGATTAAATAAGCTATGTCTGATGACTAATCTTTTTACGATTGTCTTACTTTATCATTGCGTAATCCACCTCCAAAGTTATTGTATAAAACGCGCAAAAAATTCGAACTTTCGGACCTCATAACTTGGAAACCAAACACAATTTTACAATGCCAATGGTCATCAGACATCTAGTTCAATCGAATAAAGCTATTTTGAGCAAAATTTTGGATCTCTGACAAGAAATATGGGCGTGATCTTCTTTCCCCTTTTGTATGGGGAGATGAGCGGGATGGGCCACCTTAAGGGACATCCATTAATTACGGGAGGCGTTTAGGGATGGGGGGGGGGGCGAGTCAATTCTCATCCAATCTCACGTGGAGGAGAGAAGGGGTCTCAGCTAATAACACGTAATTTTCCGCAGGAAACCGTGAAAAATTGCCAGAAAACTAAGTAAAATTAAGTAAAACACGTTTTTCACAAAATATAGAAGCGTCCCTCGTAAAGCCGTATGTGATAAATGACCCGTTCTATAAATTCGGCGCCATAAAGTACAGATTAATGTATAAATACTTTGATCTGTACTTGGTTATTAGATTTAGATTGCTAATCTAAATCTAAAATTTAAATTACTCACAATACGCATTTTGTCACGATCATCAGACTGTCACGTGAGATTAGGGGAGGAGGGAGGGGGTCGAGCCAAGTATTTCGGCATCTCACTAGGGGCCAGGAGGGTCGAAAATTCTCCAAAAAAGCCTCAAGTAATTAATTGACGCCCCTAAGAACTGCACGGACGCCACTGAGCGCAAAGAAAATTCTGAACCAACTACAGTCAGTGCATTTACACTGACAGGTGGCTGCACTGCCGTCGCGGCGGGGCGCCGCCGCACGAATGACTTTCGATCGCCACTCAAGTCCTTCCTTACTCGACGACTGCGAAGCTGGTTTATTCAAAATGTATTACCGGAGTACTTCGGTGCTCGTAACCGACAGTGATTGCATCTCAGAGCGCCGGTTGGATAAAAATAATAACGGTGGGGCTGTCACAATACATCAATGAGAAGATCATCTCGAAATTATCCGATTGAAACGTAGAAAGCGCAGTTACTTTCCAAGAGTTTGGAACATAAATTCGATCTTCAGAAACGAAAAAAAAATGTTTCAGGTGCGGATAGTCCGTAAAACGACATTTATCTTTAAGGTGGCCCTTCCCCACGGGACTAACTTATTCGCGATCTGGCACTGTCCCTGTTTTAAAGAAAAATACAGTCTCCGCGATGAAGAAGATGCAACACGTCCACAAAGCAAACTAAGTTTGATTTGGTTGGATTTACAAAAAAATATAATTAAAAAACGACTTACCTATAGGTAAAAGTAAATTACGAACGCTGTAGTCAAAAATTGAAAAAAAAAATATACTGATTTTGAATCATGAAGATTCAAAATCAGTTAGAACAAAGCTAGGATTGATGACTAAGGTTTTTTAAAGTTTTTTTGTTACAATATCATCGAGTAACCCACGACCAAACTTTCAAACTCCCGGACATTACAACTTAGAAACCAAACACAATTTTACAATTCCAATGGTCATCAAGCATTTAGTTCGATCAAATAAAGCTGTTTGTAATTTTGGAGTTATGACAAGAAATGGGTGCATGATCTTCTGTCTATGTTTGTATAGGGAGTTGAGGGGGAAGGCCCACGTGGTTTCCTTTTCTGTCTGCTGCTGCAGGCAATTCGCTGGGGGGCCTTTTTCAGGCTGCTTCGCTCGTCTTCCTCGCTGCTCGTCATCCTCGCTGCTGGTCTTCCTCAGATGGCTCGTCCTCCACGACGAGGTCGCGCGGGTACTTCTTCCTGCCGTCCAGCGGTCGGGCGCGGAGCGGTGTCAGTTCCCGTATGCGCGGGAACTGTGACGCGTCGACACGCTCGAACATCGACGTCGATGGACGGCCGATGAAGTCGAGTGGCTTGATCTTCGCATTGAGGTCGCTCGCTATGATGGCGTTGCTCACGTAGCGAGGTAAGTCAGTTTAGTAAGTGATCTTGGTCTGCAGTCCCATAACGCCAAACCAATCGACTGGCGTTTTCAAATGTATGGAGAAACTGAGGAGCGCGCGCGGTGGACGTTGAGCGAAGTAACATTTCGTCCGAGTTTCATTTGACAGCTTACTCACCGTCGGCGTAAAAACGTCGACGTTGCCGTTTACGCCGACTGCGCGTTTTCACACAAATCGGTTTGACTTTGACAGCTTGAAGAAGTTAAACCACAGAATAAGTAGTAAACGTTTGTCCCATACAACGTTGACGTTTTTACGTAGCTTTGAAGTTCCGTAAACGCCAATTTAGGTGAGAACTTAGACTGATCCCTCTGACTACGCTAGGCGGCTGCGGAGGCGGCTGCGGTGGCGCGGAGGTACGGTTGGGGGAGGAGGCGGCCGATGCGGCGAGATCAAAGGCGAGCCGCCGCCGCCGACGTCAATCGAATTCGGTAACGAGAACTCGCGAGCCCAAAGCCTCTCGTGCTTCGGAGCGATCGAATCTTAGGATTACCATCAGTCCGGATTTTTCCGGATATTTCCGCCTTTTTGACCTTCCGATCGACTTTTCATTTGTCCCCGTTGCAGTTCTTCGGGACAGCTTACTCCAAGATGACATGTGTTGGCAGCTGGCCTTTTTAGGGTTCCGTACGCAAAGGGTGAAAACGGAACCCTATTACTAAGCCTCCGCTTAGTAATCAGTCCGTCCGTCCGTCGGTCACAGGGCTGTATCTCATGAACTGTAATAGGTAGGCAGCTGAAATTTTCACAGATTGTTAGTATATGGTATGCTTTATAAGGCTTGCAACACTGCTGTCTATTGCTCTTAATATATTTAAGAACACGCCTACGCCTGTAGGTTTTCTCTCCAATGTAAAATACATTTAATCAATGTTTTGTTCGCCCATCCATGGGGTATTGTTGTGTTTTATTATACAATAAAATAACGTGCAATATTTCGTCCATCGCTCCGTGTTTATTTTGCTGGCCCCGACAATCGTCACTTGTCTTACCTGATTGCGCACACGCTCTGCTAATACAGATTGTGTATTTATTTTGCCGCTATACTGACAAATACGAATAGGTATAATAAAAAATAAAAAAAGGGGGCCCCATAAAAAGTTGATGTTAATTCTTGTACGATGGTACGGAACCATTCGTGTGCGAGTCCGACTCGCACTTGGCCGATTTTTTTATTTGGCTATGCAGTGCAAGTATAGTAACCCTACGCGCGTAGGAGTTTGTAGGAGTATTTTATTTTGTGACCAAAAAGTTCGAATTTTTTTAAATGTCAGGACTTTTTTTTTTTATTAAAACCCTAACTAATCTATGAATGCACGTCGTTTTATTGAAAGGTATACTTTGTTTTTGTCGCAAGAATCTGGGAGGAGTAGGCAGGGGTGATAGAACGGTACGATCACAGAACACTTATTTCGCTTTATATGGTATATACGCTTTATCTATATATGCCAGAAATATATATGCCAAATATTGTAACATGCATGCATGTTTATTGTTGTTCTGTGTATTTTTGTAAATCATGCCTTAAAATAAGAAAATATGACCTGTCTGAGTGTAGCTTGTCTACCAATTTGACAAATACAATACAATACATATTACAGACATACATCTTTTCATACATGCTCTACTATTACGGGTGCTACGAAGTCTATTAACTTAACGAAGTCAAGTTAAATTAAAAAAGATAATACTCATTATTAGAAGAAAATAATCTAAAATCGAGATTTAGATATTCTTTTCGCGGTCGTCATACATTTAGGAAAAGACAACAGGGAAAAACTTCGGAATCATCTGATTTTTTTCTTCTAATAATGTGTACTACCGCCTGAAGTTTCTGTGGACTCAAATAAACTGCATGTAATCAAATGTTACTGCACTCACACGTGCAATTAGTGTGAGAGGAGTTACGGAAAGAAGGCACTAATTGGATTTAAGCGCTGATCCAACAGTTAGAAGCCGCTTTAGTAATGAAAATGGAGCACAAAATACGGACAAAGGCGATCTTTTTCTTCAAACGATCGATTTAGTTACGATTGTTTCGTTTCAAGTTCAAACGCGGGAGCATTGCCTCAATATCCGATTAACAGGTAAGGGCACGTACGAGTAAAAGGGACGGAGCTATCGCCTCTCGTTCGGGAGCGAGCGAGACGCGCACACGCGCATACCTCACGAACACCGATGTAGCGGGTCGTTCTCAAACTTTCAAATATTCTCTCGACTGGAGCTTTACTTCTCGAACGTTGTTTCACGTACGAAGACTATACTTAGGAATTATATTGATGGAGTAAGCAACGATTCTTGAGATACAATGAGGTTTTTAAAGTGCCTCAATTCCCTTATTAGAGCCGCGTGAAATTCCGGAGACTCAAATATTTGGCAAAGCAAAAAAACGGCTACCCAACCAGGGTTAAGCATTAGCCACTGTGGGATGTCACTGTAGCTTGCTATTTTGTAAAGAATATGAATCGTGCCTTTGCTAAAAGCAGGTTCCTTGTCTCTTATTTCGCTCAAGTTTGAGCAAAATAAATTGTTGGACAGCAAATAAATACAAAAATACTTCTAAAGAATGTGCCCGTATATTTTCTAGTGGAAATACCTTCATAAGTAGTGCATGTTGCCCTTAGTATAAAGGTTACGCCTGTGTGGTATACTCCTCTTTCTTAACCAACCGACATAAAAATGTGAATTTTCGATGTCATTTCGGGTCACACTATTGTTTGGAACCAATGTAAAACTGTGAATTGTTGTAAAACAATGGCAACCTCCCTACTGACTCGGTGTTAGGGTTAAGCTAGTCTGGGTTGGTACAATTTGAAATCTAGTTCAATGTAGCCGTGCTGACATAAAAGGAAGGTGCTGGCATGGCACCTTATTCCTTCGGGAATGCGGTGACGGTAGGTGCGGTACCAGCCATTTTATATCCAGACAAATTATTCATAATATCCTTATGCCTGATTCAATTGGGTCACAAAGTTTGAGCACCGCTGGTCGGCGCGTGCTTTCCTTCGCTTCTCGTTAAGAGCTTTTAACGAGAATAAAGCGAGAGGACGCCATGGCGCATCTCCTCGGAGGAAGCAGGACGGCACTACAAGGCATCGTCAACGAGTTGCACTAACAAGAGGCGAGCGGCCCGGTAGAAGAAGGGAACAAACGAGGTGTTTGTTTGCTTTTTAAACTTATTGATTTGAGCAGAGATGCCATATTGCAGTGGAGTAAAAAGCGTGGTTACGACTGTCAAGGAAATAAGTTAGGTTGCAGTCGGATAGGGTTTCGGAGCTACAATGCTAACGAAAGATGAATAAGTATTGAAGCTCCCAATGTTTTAATGCTGAATTTTAATGTTTCATGGTAAAATAAAGCGAAACTTATGATCAATCAAATTTTGATAAGCAGACATTAATTTGGTCAGCCTCATACTAGATATTTTAATAGGCATTAATTTAAAAGAAAACATTAAAAAAATGCTTATAAATTGTTGTTAAGGTGGCCCATCCCGCTCATCTCCCCATACAAAAGGGGAAAGAAGATCACGCCCATATTTCTTGTTAGAGATTCAAAATTTTGCTCAAAATTGCTTTATTTGATCGAACTAGATGTCTGATGACCATTGGCATTGTAAAATTGTGTTTGGTTTCTAAGTTATAAGGTCCGAAAGTTCGAATTTTTCGCGCGTTTTATACAATAACTTTGGATGTGGATAACGCAATGATAAAGTAAGAACATCTTAAAAAGATTAGTCATCAGACATAGCTTATTTAATCAAGATTTATAATCTATTCGGTTTTTGTTAGATTTTTGACTACAGTGGTCGTGGTTTACTTTTAGCTATAAGTCGTTTTGAAATTAAAATTTTCGTAAATCTTACCAAATCATACACTATGCACATTTTCTTTTTTGTGGACATGTTGCATCTTCCTCATCACGGAGCCTGTCTTATTCTTTGAAACAGAGAAGGTTCCAGAGCGCAACAGCACGGTTTTGTACCGTGCCCGCGAATGAGTTAGGCCCGCCGGGTTGGGCACCGGGTAAGAACAATCTTATTTTGAGAATGGGTTAAATTTTAATGATTCATGGTTAAAAAGTGAAACGTACGTTATAGTATATTTGGATAAGCAAGCAGATAATATAAATATGGTCAGGCGCATACTACATATGTTAATAGGCATTCATCTCGAAACAAAACATCAAACGATCTGCTTATTTTCAAAATTTACTAACGATCCTTACACAGAATTTTTCAGTAAATCCTGAAAACTCATTATCAATCATGCATTAAATTAAGGAAATCATCGAATATGTACAAGTATTGGGTGAACAATTTCAATATCACGACGGAACCCTAGATATAAACAAGACTAACGAGTGTGCGCTCAGCCAGCCGTCATTGCCATTGTAACGAGTAGTTGTTCAGTTTTACACCTTATTACCCGACGGCAAGACATAAATTACGGTGACATTAATTGTTTTGAACGAGCGGCATACCGGTTTCTCGTGCCGTGATATAATCTTATTCAAATTGGTTTGTGTGAGAGAGAGTAAAACATTTTGAAGAGAGATAAGTGATAGTTTGGAGAGCTTTTATCAAGCTAAGCACTGCCACCTGAAACAAGTGAGCTTTCGGGAAAAACTGGCATTTAGGCTAAGGGCTCAGAGAGTACTTATCGGACTGATGGTACAAATTCACGTTTGTCAAAAGACGGATAGTCATTGCCAGAGAATTATATATTATACACAATTATCTGACTGTAATTTTACTAATAAACAGTCGGATGGATAAGCAAAAGCGTAAATAAATGCTTCGTTAAATCATGGCTGTTTATCAAACTATTGAAAAATCACCCCTAAGACAAACAGTAGTAACTGAAACTAAAACTAACTTTTTACGTCAATTTGTCACATAATAATCCAAACATTTTCATTTAAAGTATCAGTAGAAGGAATACATATGAAATCGTAGATCGTTAAAAAACGGGACAATTTTCATTGCCGCCTCGACCGTCTTCACCCAGTAGGATTGAAAACCAGCCAAGTGCGAGTCGGACTCGAACACGAAGGGTTCCGTACGATCGAACAAAAAAATCACGTTTTTCACGGGCCCCCCTTTAATTTAAATTATTTTATAATCTTACCTATTTGTTGTTATAGCGGCAAAATAAATACACAATCTGTGAAAAATTCAGCTGTCTATCTGTTACGGTTACTGAGATACAGCCCTGTGACAGACGGACAGACGGACGGACGGACGGACGGACGGACGGACGGACGGACGGACAGCGGAGGCTTAGTAATAGGGTTCCGTTTTCACCCTTTGGGTACGGAACCCTAAAAAGCTCGCGTTTGCGACGCAATGCACTTAAAGAAAGTGGCGCACGAGCTGGGCGGAGATTGAACCCATGACCCCTGGCATGGAAAGCAATTCGCCGCGCCCCTGAGCCGCGAGCCACTTAAAAGCGGCAACGGACGAGCTCGAACCAACAGAATCCATCTTCTGCCTCGTTATAAACCTACACGCCTATAATTATTTACTGCGACCGGAAAATAAAACGAATGCAACGGCTGCCCGCAGCGGGCCGCAGTCTGTACTTATCGATAATGCAAACATGCATTCTTTATGTTAATAACATTACGGGAAACATAATCACGAGGGAAACATCTCCGTTTCGTTTCGTCAACGATGGAATGAACATTTTTCTACGAACACGTTTGAATGGGTGGCACAAAATTCACGCAAGTAAGTTTGATAGAAATCACAAAAAAAAAAAAAATTATGTAATATTATACGATTGAGCAACACTATTTTTACAAATTAAGTAACCATAACTAAAACTAGTGATTCTCTAAGCTACAGCTCTACAGAAGTCGCGAGTATGTCTTTTTATGATTTTTTTTTAAATTTTGGAAAACATTCATAAATTGGTTCCAATAAAAAAATCTATTTATTTATCGAACCTACACACAAAATTTCACAAGAATCGGTTGAGAACTGCGACCTGTAGAGGAGAACGGAGACGCAAGAGCTTCGAGCTTACTTACTAGGTGGTAGAGTTAATCCGGGTCGGTACCATCGCATTGAACGAACGATGGTCGAAGCGGCAATGAAAATTGTTCGTATTTTCCATCCAGTTCAATGCAGCCGAGCAATATGAGGAAGGTTCTGGCATGGCACCTAGTTCCCATGTGGTGTGTTATACTGATATCTGATGGTCAGTTTGGTATAAGCCATCCATGTCGTTACATTAAATATATATATATATATAGGTTGGGGAAAAAGTTTCTTCGCATTTTTTAAGAAAATTCAAAACATTTTTTAATATGGTTTATTTACATTTAACTAAAGTATGTAGGTACCATTTTGTTCGATAACTTTTTGCCATCTTGTAGGTAGGGACATGATCCCATTGCTATAGAAATATTGGGACTTCTGATCAATATACCGCGACAAGTGGTTTTGGCAGTCCTCTCGTGATGTTAACCTGACACTGCCTAAAGAATTCTGAAGAGACCTAAACAGGTGGCAATCTGAAGGTGCAAGGTCAGGACTATACGGCGGATGCATTAACACCTCCCAGCCAAACTCTCTTAGTTTTTGCTGAGTGGCTAAAGATGTGTGAGGTCTAGCGTTATCATGATGAAAAACCACACCCCTTCTGTTGATTAATTCCGGCCGCTTTCTCTCAACTTCTTGCTTTAATCTCATCAGTTGTTCGCAGTAGAGTTCAGAATCGATGATCCTGCCTGTTGGTAACAGCTCATAATGAATAATGCCCTTCCAATCCCACCACACACACAGCATCACCTTGTTGCGAGTTAACCCGGGTTTCGCCACAGTCTGTGAAGCTTGACCGGCCTTTGACCACGACCTTTTTCGCACGTTCTTGTCGTACGTGATCCACTTTTCATCACCAGTTATCAGCTTCTTCAAAAATGGTTCGGTTTCATTACGTCGTAATAAAGAATCACAAATGAGTACACGGTTCATTAGGTTTCTTTCAGTGAGCTCGTGAGGTACCCAAATATCGAGCTTTTTTGTGTACCCAGTTTTTTTCAAATACGCCAAAACTGTTTTGTGGTCAATTCCTAGTTCTTCAGCTACGTCGTAACTACTGATATGCCGATCTTGCTCCACTTTTTCAAAAATGGCATCCATTTTATCCGTTATAGGGCGACCAGAGCGACGTGCATCTTTGACATCAAAATTTCCGGATTGAAAACGCTTAAACCAAATTTGTGCTACTCTCACAGACACTGCACTAGGTCCATAAACATCGCAAATTTTTTTCGCGGCTTGCGTTGCATTTTTACCTTTTTTGTAGTAAAATTTTAAAATGTATCGAATTTCTTCATTAGATTCACTCATTTTGACAGTACGAAAAACAAATGAGAATCACACATTTTCCTAATTTGAATTTGGAATTATGTTCTTTAAAATTTTAACTTTCAATGATACCAAAACCAGCCAGATACAAATAGTATAGCCAAAGAGATTTTATTACAAGTTCATACATACTATAATGCGAAAAGACTTTTTCCCCGACCTATTATATATTCCCAGTGCATATTATCTTACTAATATTATTGATTATTACATATTTACTGTTATTGTCTCATCAACAGCATTTTAAAAAAAAGGTTACCAGTAGAAATCCGCGTCAAAAAGTGACAAGTTGTAAATGCATTTCTTTCTCAACAATCACTCTTGGATGTTTTGAACCCTAAATTCGACCATTTTGGCAAAGCGATGAAGGCAAAATGAACCTTATCGCTGAAATCCTTGAATAACCTCAAATCAATAAGATTACGGCGATGCCGTATTAATTAAATATATAAAATTATCAAAGTCCCAAAATTGCTAACTGTAGCTGCTAAAATTTCATTATATCGTTAAAAATATTTTAAATATCGAATAACAATAGTTTTATTTCTTTCTTTCGTGTGGCGCTTCATTTTTAATAACCGAAAAATCTCAGCTGTCACGCAATTTTTTCGTTGGCAACACAACAATATTGTGTTTAAATTTAAATGTTCGTAGCAATTTTACGGTCATAGACATCATATAAAAGAGTTCAACGCGTAGTGCTGCGGTGCAAAGGAAACTCCAAGCAAAATTATCAAGCATAATAATTTAATATGGTTTAACACCTGCCAATAAACGTAATAGTTAACTATTATAATAACACCCATTGAAAGGTCACCTGCCACGTTTTGATGGGCATTACAAACAAGTAAAAATATTTTAAAACAAAAGTACAAACGCACCTCATGTTTATTTAAGAGCACCATGACTAACAATATTCCTATCGGTTATATTTATCGAAGCAATTAATTTTAGAAGGCCGCCATTTTGTTCGGAGCCACCATGCTGCGCGCGCAACGAACATTATTTAAATTTGTCCGACCGCCGTTAACTTTAACAAGCCGAACAACTAACGAGATGATCGCTGGTGCAATGAAGGAAAAAAACTTGGGTATCCAAGCCGGGCTGAGTACGGACATAACCTCAGATCAAAGAAGGAGATTTGCCATTTAGCGCGCCCGCTTTCGCCAATTTTAAAAACTACAAACACAATTTCATTCAGACATAGTCGCAGACTTTGGAAGGTTTGTGTCGGTGGGAACTGACTTGGCGAACGCATTTCGTGAGCACATTCGCGCGTGGTGGCAATGTTTGGACTGTGTCGCATACGACGCGCGGCCATATTCTCATACGATTGTATGCACACTTTGTTTGTAGGGTGGAGTCGCAAAAATGACCACATGCCACTTCTACTTCTATTTATCTTCTGTGCATATAACCATGAAACAAAATGTTACGGTATGGGCACGTTATCTTGCTTTCAAAGCGACATTTTGAACTATGACTTTAATCCGGGTTTTTATGCAAGAATCTAGCTGATAATTTGTTCTTTATAAAGTAAGAGTTTGTTACTGGATCACGTTTTTATGTTTTCGTCCTTAGGAAGATTTGTCCTATCCAATATTTTTGTTGGATTCTCCGAAGTATACATTACGTACTAGAGTAACAATTAAAAAATCAGGCGGGACAGTTTTACCGATTTTTTCGTTCACATATATTTTTAAAAAAAGCATTAGACGTTTCACAAATTTTACTTGTATTTCTTATATTCCAAAAACATTTTAGATGGGATACTCAAGTTTAGTGATGTTAAATATACTCGTTTAATGGCCTAATCAATATGAGAGAGCCCGAGACAGCGCCATTCGCGTATTGTTAAACACTTTAGTTGACTATCCTAGACAGGCCCATATAAACTTTTCAGTGACGTCATCGATTGCATTATTTGATGAAATTGCAATTAATCCAAGATGGCCGTACGACGCATCCGCTGTCATCTTGTGATATTGATTCTCTAATTATAATAACAGTTTTTACTGTTGTATTTTATTGAACTACATCGAAATCGTCAACTATAAACATAAACATCGATAGTAAACGATCACGAGCTCGTAAATAGTAGCTTTTCCTAGAAAAGACAGCGGCGGACATAATGGCGGCTCCGGCGCAGTTTTAACAACCGAGAGCGCATGTATGGGAATTTGACGTGGGTGAAACGATAGCAGAGCTAATAGTACGGAAGCCGCTGTATATGTGGGTTACAAGTCTGACGACTGGATATTTCCTGCATATATGTATTCGGAAAATTAATTCCGGTGTTTCCACTAAATAACCTTAAATGGATAAACCTATGCAGGCGGGTTAGGTGACACATTTATTTGTTTGATTTTAGAGAATATTTAACTTATCAAGCTTAATTGTAATAAACATAACTTCAGGTATATCGGCAACAAATAAGTGAAGTTTTCAGCAGCAAAAACTTTTCTCTAATAAAGTCGCCAAAATAGGCATATTTTTTCACATTTCTTGCTTATCCATTCATAATTCATTTATGCAAGAAATAATCTGGTACTCAGAACCGCGATTAAAAGGGGGGATAAAATACAATATTTAGGGCTGATTTTTCAATAGTCAGCTAAATAACCAGATAAATATTCGACGGATTTATTTACGCTTCTGCTTATCCATTCGATGTTGTAAGTTCATATGTTTATTAGTAAAATTATAGTCAGATAATTCTGATAAAATAAATAATTCTCTGGCATTGACTATCCGTCTTTTGACCAACGTGAATTTGTACTATCAATCCGATAAGTACTATCTGAGGATTGAAAAATCGGCCTTTATTGTTATAAAATGGACCGGTTTCGAAATGTTTTGCAGTTTCTGTATTCAGAAATCATATAATGGCCTGATGTTTCCTGATAATTTCAGCCAGGCGCTCAAAGATGTAGGTAATTACACCTTTCCAAATTTCGCATTTAAATGATTTTATTTTCCTTAAATGGAAACCTGTCTGAATACATGCCCTAAATAATTAGGTAGCCAGACTAATGACTCAATCGTACTGTGGGCTTACGCAGTATACGCCATGTTCAACTGTTACCTCATATCAGAGTATGGAACGAGCTTGAAGATATACTACCCGGGACGGATATTGTCCTAACCCCTCTAAGCACCGGAGGCTGTGCAGAAACCAAATCAGATATAGCTTTGGTTCTGCGCAGGCGTTTGCGTGGAGGGGACCGGCCAATAACCATCCCGATTATGATGGTAGCTAAGGGGATCATTGTCGGGCATAATTGGCGTGCTTTCAATAGCGACGGTATTGGCCATCCATGTCCAGTTAATAATGCAGTTAATAAAAAAACAAATTCGAACAAATACAGCAACGATATAACATTTGGAAGTAATACACCAACGATATATTTGGAAGAAATACATCAACAATGTACATTATGTAAGTTTTCTACAATTTTTAATCTGGCTTTTTAGTACGTTACGTAAAATAGTTTTTATATCGTTAGAGATGATAAAATGGAAAATGTCCAAAACTACTCTAATAAGTCTATAAAGACAAGAATCATAGCTGTTTGAAAAATGTTACGGCAGGAAGAGACATTCTCCGACGTTTCGAGCTAATCATCTCACCTCAGGTCACCTCAGTCGTCTGCTGCGTACGAACGTGGCGGATGCCTCCTTGACAACGGGCTTAATGATAAGCTCGAAACGTCAGTCGAACGTCGAAGTGTCAGCCTCAGTGGCCCAGTGGCGCGACACTTCGGCGATCGCTCTCCGAAGTTAAGCAACGCTGGGTCCGGTCTGGTCTTGGATGGGTGACCATTAGACCGTTGAGAGAGGCTGGCCGTGGGTCGGATTCCACGTTAAACTGTAGGTCCCCTTCCTTACTTACTAGGTGGTAGGGTTAATCCCGCCCGGGTTGGTACCATCGCATTGAATGAACGATGGTCGAAGCGGCAATGAAAATTGTCCGTGTTTTCCATCCAGTTCAATGTAGCCGAGCAATATAAGGAAGGTCCTGGCATGGCACCTAGTTCCCATGTGGTGTGTTGGGCTAATACCATGACAGAAGGTGTGGTATTAGCCATCATGTCCAGTCACATAAAAAATAAAAAAAACGTCGGAGAATGTCTCTTACTGCCGCGTGAAAAGCCGTAACATTTTTCAAACATGTCTAACTACCGCGGTAATCTCAAAAGTATCATCAAGAATCATAGCTATTTGATTGTCACGTTCTCGGAATATAGAATATAATAATATCACGGTCAAATGGAAGGAATGTCAGCTTTATAACATGGTTCATCTCGGTTCATACCGTTACTATTATTTCGCCAGGTTTCGTTTTTAATTTAGATTATACTTTAAACGGTAAAGACCTATATCTCACCTTATTTGCTCGTTAAATGAAAACGCGATATTCGGAATCAGGACAAAAGTTATTAATTAAATTCGGTTATTAGCAACAGCCTACGGCACGAGGGCGGTTCCGTTTGAAGATGTTAGCGCTAACAAGGCGGCAGAGTACAAAGAAACTATTAAAGCTGCCGATAGCTATTCGTACATATCATTATGAAGTTGCCAAACCAGTGGTGATTACTGGGATATTCAGCAGTGAAATATTATATTCTCGTTTAGATAGATGGTGCAGGTTATGATTATTATGGCCGTTTAAAAATTCTCATTTGCTTGTGGTAAAAAAAACCGGGAAAAACTTTAATTTTTATATATTTTTTATTATACCTATTTGTTGTTATAGCGGGAAAATAAATACACACTCTGTGAAAATTTAATTGTTCCACATTTATTCTTATTTTTGTGTATTTCCTACTCGTGTGCGACCCGCAATGTGATTTTTTCGTCCAATTTTTCCCTTCACAAGACATATTCAATAATAGTCCCCTCAGACTAATATTGAATATTATCTGAATATTAAAATCCAATGTTTTTTCGCTGTAGTCAGTTGTTTTCCCGTCAATTGGTGCCGGTATTCATAAGTTCAGCCTGTATGGAAGATAGATAAATAACGTAAAATTTGTGTTTTTACAGACAACAGTAACAACAACATATAACATGATGAAATGAAACTGTGTCAACTCTGACTGGCGAGCTTAGCACTCGCCATTTTTAGGGTTCCGTACCCAAAGGGTGAAAACGGAACCCTATTACTAAGCCTCCGCTGTCCGTCCGTCCGTCCGTCCGTCCGTCTGTCC
The DNA here is from genome assembly GCA_946894095.1 of Incurvaria masculella. Classification (NCBI taxonomy): domain Eukaryota; kingdom Metazoa; phylum Arthropoda; class Insecta; order Lepidoptera; family Incurvariidae; genus Incurvaria; species Incurvaria masculella. The sequence goes on along the minus strand of OX335657.1, from coordinate 12,059,302 downwards.
GTCCGTCCGTCCGTCCGTCTGTCCGTCTGTCATAGGGCTGTTTCTCATGAACCGTAATAGGTAGAGAGCTGAAATGTTCACAGAGAGTGTATTTATTTTGCCGCTACAACAACAAATAGGTCAAATTAAAAAATTATAATAATTAAAAGGGGGCCCCATACAAAAAACGTGATTTTTTTGAGTTAATCTTGTACGATGGTACGGAACCCTTCGTGTGCGAGTCCGACTCGCACTTGGCCGGTTTTTTTTTTATGGTTGGCTGCATTCGTTTCACATCGTGGTCAAGCGTGCGCCCAGACCGTTTGTTACTGAGAAATTACCCCGTATCACATTTTCTGACTAGCTGCACAGGTATTGCGTAATATACTGGTGATGTATATTCGTCTGTTATCCGACAGAACATAGTGTTGTTATGAAGGAATGTATTCCTGGATTCGAAGTCATAAGCACTCCCACATTGATCAGACGCGTTATGGAGAAGCTTACACTTTTAGGCTGAGCTAAATAGTCGTAGCAGAACCCAGGACTAAGGAAAAGTAGGACTTTGTGACGTCAATTTGAACTACTTTGAGATTTCGTCCATACAAATGTGTCAAAGTGCCGTCACAAAATACTTCTTTTCGTTAGTCTTAATTTCGGTTAGGACTATTTATCTCAGCCTTAGTGTTGAGTGCACAACCCAACAAGAAAATGCCTCGTTGGCACAAACGCTGGTTATCAATAAACCACTGATTAAACGCGTTACTTTTTGTGACTTAAGGTTCCTTCACTGCTTTTCACAAAAAGCGACGCATTTAATCAATTTGTACACCCCAAAATAGCAGTTTCAAGTCTCAATTGGATTGGTTTTCTTGTGTTTTTTTTTCTTTGCGCGAAATTCACCGAAGAACCTGTGTCGCTAGGGATCAAAACCATGCTCCCCAGGCGTTGAACTGCCACATCCAATGCTGAGCTAGACTGAGTAAGTACTTACGGTTTTTAAAGATGTCTTGTGATGTGTTAGTTTCTAGAACTTACCTGGAAAAGAAAAGACAAACTCAGTTATGAATCAGCATGGATCAGAGGTACAGATAATTTCGCGATGGAGAATACAGAAACGCTTTGTGTACCGAGTCCCCAGTCCCAGTTGTCACCTAAATTGACCACAAACCGATCGACTGGCGTCTTCAAATGTATGAAGAAATTTAAGAGCGCGCGCAGTGGGCGTTAAGCGTACTAACATTGGCGAGTCCGAGTTTGATTTGACAGCTTACTAACCGTCGCCGTAAATACGTTGACGTTGCCGTTTACGCCGACTTCGCGTTTTCACACAAATCGGAAATCCTAGTTTGACTTTGACAGCTTGAAAAAGTAAAACCACAGAATATCTAGTACAAACTTGTATGGTGTTTGACGTTTTTACGTAACTTCGAAGTTCCGTAAATGCCAATTTAGATGAAAACTCGGACTGACCACTCTTGATAGCATATTTTTATACGCACATGATACCCAAGAAAATCTTGGCAAGAGATGTCGGAACACTTTACTTTTAGTGAACCACATGAAGTTGACTACGCTACCTTCCATACTGTTCATAAAATGTGACGTGTTTAATAATACATTGATGTTGTTGATGTCTTGACGTGCACTCGGTTCGAAGTCTTACTGTACAGTTTCATATGATTGCGATCTGTTTCGGAATGTTATAGAATTTATACATATGTATATCGGATAAGGCATAAGGCCGGTTGATAATTGTCATTTTTTCTTTAAGCTAAGTGGTCAGCCATGCTCAAAAGTGGTCCAGAAATAATCCTTCTAAGGAATAAGTGTTCGAGAAAGGTGATGTACTATCATTTTCTGAACAACGAATTTAAATCTATTATTAGTAGAAAACATCTTCATAGCGTGAATATGTCATTGTTATAAGATAGGAATTCCAAATTACTTCCTCGCTACTTCTGCCCTTAGCGCACCTTATAAAGAAGAAAAGAAGCATGGTATACTGCTATTGTATGTTAAACGATCGTATAAACAAAGAATACATAAGGACTGCATGTCCTTAAAGACGGTTTCCCGATCGAATGGTAAATGAATTGGTATCAGTCTACACCCAGAAAACATAGTTTCCCACAACTAGCCATTCCAAGAAAAAATATGACACCATTAAATATTTACCTAAATAGGTTCTCCTATTCCTCCATTTGGGCGTCATGTGGCTCTACATATTCGAGTCGTAACCGTGCATCTGCCCGTGCCGCGGTTGTCTGTTGAGAGTAACGAGGGAAAAAACGAACACAAATACATGCATACGTAATGAAAAACATCTACCGAAACCCGTATCCTGCCCTCGCCACAGAACAGAAAAATATTTGGAGATGCATAGTCTTGGAAATGTTTGTAAAAGCATTTCGATACGACGATAGTTTATTCCAAAATTAAATTCAGAATATCACGCAGCTATTACTTTTTAAATTACGTCATAATGCAGCATTTCTTTGATGTCATTACGCAGTATTTGTTTGTATACCTACGCGATTTTATGAAGACGGGATAAAATATGTTGACACTTCGATTAAAGAAACGTTGTTATTTTTACTGTATTTTTTTTGTGTCTGATTTACGTTTAAATACAAATAACACGCTAACATAGTATAACTTTAATTTGGAACAATAATGTATTATTTTACATTTACGTTACTTTTGACTATTATGTACAGGTCCCGGCAGTTCTGCGCAGAACTCGATCTTAGGTTCGCGTCCGGGGGTGCATATTGAGCTGCACAGAGAGGCGTTCGGGCAAGGTTCTAGCTATTTGCCAGAATCAGTGCAACGCTATAAATGATAAATTAATATATCTCTTTCAGTTTTGTGGACTGTTATTTTCAATATTGTTTTTGTTTTATACAACCTGACATGGATGGCTAATACCACACAACTACCGTTATGATTTTAACCCAATACACCACATTCTCGAAGGAATTAGGTGCCATGCCAGGACCTTCCCTTTATGGGTACGGAGGCATCCAAATTAAATCTTTATTTATTTACAACAAAATATCTTTGAATATTGGATTTGTTCAGTCGTCTTCAATGTATGGGGAGCACCCACTCCACCGCTCGCCCTGCGCCAAGACGCACTGGGAACATTTCGTGTGTTTGGTTTTTTGGTTCGTGTTTAAATTACAGGGATGTGAGACTTCGCCTTACGATCAATAAATCATTGTGTCGACGAACAGTTTAAGCTCTATGTGCCCGCCGCTGGCCGGACCGATATTCGGGGAAATTACTTGTTTGTTTAGGACACCGTGCACCAATGCGTTTGTTATCAAACGGAAGTGCAGTTTGCGTATCGTGGCCGAGGGGGCAGATCGCTATTTTTTGGCTAGGTTCATGTCGTTACAACTTTAGATCACATTCTGTCTTATTGACGTCGACCATGTAGAAAAATGACTCATGTATTCTTTCTCTTCGAATGAAAATACGTAACCGTATATTTCGATATCCGACTACTTTGACTAGTGTTATATAGTGTGTTAACGAAAGTATGGTCTAAACGTTAACCACAGATTCCTTGGCATATTTGAAAAACAGAAAAGGATTTTTTGACATTTTGTTGTACGGTTTAAAAAAAATTCGTCATCCCCATACACTCCCCATACCTCCGCTCTAATGGAACTGACGGCCTTAAATATTCGTCGCGTAAAACGATATAGATTTATTATACATGCTGCAGTACCCGGTTATGCCCGGGACAATATCGATTATATCAATATTCCGGGATGAAAAGTTGCAATAAATCTTTATTTATTTATGTATCTGGACTATCTGGGCATGGACGGCTGATATAACATCCACCGTGCACATACCATGCCAACCTTCTCTTTATGGCCATGGCTACATTAAACTGGATGGAAAATACGCGCAATTTTATTGCCGTTCCGACCATTTTTTCACCCAATGCGATAGTACCAACCCGGGCAAGCTTAACTCAATCATCAAGTAGGCGAAGGAACCTACAGTTGCACATGAATTTGAAGCTACGGATCAGTTCTAAATCTGATCTGGTGCATGAACGACGCGTGAATCGAACCCATGACCTTTTTAATGGAAGGCAAGTCCTCGCGCCCGTGAGCTACGAGCCTCTCCGAAACACCGACGATCCGTTGCTCCGTTGCTGCGTGACAGGACATACCAACAAACGCACTTCCAAATTAAAACATTAGCATGGATTGCTTGTAGAAGGAGCAAGACATAAAAGATTACTAAATAGCTGCGTCCAAAAAATCCGAGATTTTTTTTTTGTTTTTTTCAGACAGGCAGCCTAGGCTGATGTGTCTTAATCATGGTCAAGTTTGGTTATCACTTTTCATGTTTATAAGTGTTTTTTTGTCCTAATGGTTGTTCACTTAGTCACTTCCTTGTAATCTATGAATGTTAGTTTTGGTTATTAACACGGCCTTTAAGTATTCAATCAATGCCTTGCAGCGTGAAAGAAGTAAATATCAACAAGCGCAATGCGCACATATTTAAATTAACTTTCAGATCGTGCCACAAATTCGCGATTCTGCCTGGATCGTCCCTAAATTTCAATGAAAATAAGAGCATTCCTGTAAGAAAGAACCCAAATATTATGGAAATTCAACTACTGTTGGAGGTTCGCCTCGGACAGTCGCGCGGTAATAAATAATGCCTTTGTTAATCTTTTTTGCCGACCGTTCCGAGCCCGCGCCCGCGGGACGTCGGCAAAAAAAGGTACCTGGCAGACGAAGGTTTTTGGGATACAAAGGATTCGATTTCGTGGATGTTGTTTTGCAAAATTTTTGCATTTAGCATTTTGGCAATAGAAAATATTTGGTAGAGAGCTAAATAAGTTTCCTGTACATTCGACATAGATAGACTTTACTTTAAGTTTTACTTTACATTTGAAGCTTAAAAAAACATGTTTAAGCATGTTGTTATGTTCTAAACGTTTTTAGGGTTCCGTACCAAAAGGGTGAAAACGGGACCCTATTACTAAGCCTTCGCTGTCCGTCCGTGTGTCAAAGGGGTGTATCTCACGAACCGTAATAGGTAGGCAGCCGAAATTTTCACAGAGTGTGTATTTATTTATTTTGGGATCCCATACAAAAAACGTGTTTTTTTTTGTGTTAAATCTTGTACGATGGTACGGAGCCCTTCGTGTGCAAGTCCGACTCGCACTTGGCCGGTTTTTTTATTTATGCTTTCTTAAACCTATTATAAATATTATCTTCTTTGTATTATGTGTAAAATGTGCACATAGCGATAATATTGTTCCGAAATGTTGCGTTTGCCTACATTTGGTATACACACCAGGAATGTGATCCAAATGTTTGCTATTGTATAAAAAGTTCGTGTGTACCGTTTGCTTACCTTTTAAAAATAAATATATATACACACTGCCTATGACGTTTTCTTGATTGTCCACTAGGCGGTAGTAATTTACGGCCAATGTCGTAGCCAACTCGTAGCACTGCTACGAACGCTACGCGATTCTATGATGTAAATGTATATATTTTTCAAATGCTACGTCAATTCTTTTTATGAAATGAGAATGGATAAAAAAGGGGCTGTAATACTGATAATTAGTAAAACATCAATAATCCTTCTACGAGCACAAACAAATAGGTAACTTTGATTCAAAATAAGTAATATATGCTGTAAATATTCACAGGATCGAGGCAAGGCAGAGCTACACACCTCTGTAAGAGGGTACACTTGTCGTGTCGGCTCATACAAAAAGGAAAAACCATTTCCTACTCCATATCTAATGATATTTAGTTAAAATTTGGGCAACAACTGCATTCAAACAGAACGTAATCGTCTTTGTTTTTAAATTTTATCAACGTTTCTTATTTACTAGAATATTATATGATTAACGTGAAACATTTTAAATTAAAAACTATGCTAAATCAAACTGTTTATTACGAGTATAACAAATTTATGAAAAAATAGGAATCTAGCTATACTATTAGGATTAAAAATATATTTAAGAAAAACATAATTCAATCGAACATGTTTTGATATAGAAAACATGTTTTCTCCTGAGGGTAGCTGCGCGACACCTTCAATGTTAACATGTTACCTAGTATTCCAATACGATACCTTTTCCCCACGATCCATTTCTAATTAGCCTTAACGAGCACACGCGAAGGCGGCGCAATGCCTTTATTTCATGTCGCACGTAGTTACGAATACTCGGTAAGACTCCGATAGACAAGTACCGACACCTATCCGCCCACGGCCGGAGAGCATACGAACTGCTCGTTTGTGAGAGCAGGCGCTAAGTGCTTGAACATGTATGAACAACCCGGCTGCTATAGCTACTAGCAAATATGCCTCGGATCAAAAACGGTTCCGTACCATTATACAAGGTTTGTCTTAAAAACATCACGTTTTTGTATGGTGGCCCCATTTAATTTGTATTTGTTTTTTATTTGTATTTGTAGTTTATTATATAGTGGCAACAAAAACACACTCTGTAAAAATGTCAGCTGTCTATCTATTGCGGTTCATGAGATACAGCCCTGTGACAGACGGGCGGACGGACGGACGGACGGTCGGACGGACGGAAGGAAGGACGAATGGACGGACAGCGGAGGCTTCGTAATAGATTTCTGACGCGGTACATAAACATAGAACCACCTCCTTTTGTGAAGTCGGTTAAAAACAGCCAAGAACAAGATGATTGAAAATTACATGTGAAATTTCTACTAGTATTATTAATACGAAAGTGTGTTATTTTGTTTGTAATTCTCTCACGGAGCAATAGGTCGACATGACTTCAACATAGAGATAATTTATGGGCCAGATAAATTACTTACGAATAGTTTTTATCCCGGTTTTTTTTTTCGATGCTGTTCCGAGCAGAGCCGAGTACCTCAGCTACCCCAGGAATCACCATTATGTTCGAAAAATCAATACGAAACTTTAACCTCCGTAAATATGTTTCCAATAAAATTAATTTCGAATGAGCCCACGTAATTCTATAATTGAGCACGCGGCCCGACTCTTCGAGAGTTGCTTAATAACATTTAATTATACGGCGATCCATCATCCGAAAACTAACAAAATCCCCGAGTTCGGGTGAAAAAAAAACTTGACGAGGCCCACCCAGGCCTGGCATGGAGCTTCGCGGAGCGAGCGTCACGCTTGGATTGTCAATTTATAACTCACGCGAGAGTGGGACCCCTTGCTCACCTGCTCGTATTCGGACCCGTGGCCCTCACGCAAATGCGTGGATATTATAAGCTTCAGAGCTTTTAAGTTTCTTACCGAAGACGATTCAAATAAGGGTAACACTAGTTGACAGTTTAACAGTTTTTAAGTTTCATACCGAAGACGATTCAAATAAGGGTTACACTAGTAGACAGCTTAACACATTTAGGTTTGATACCGAAGACGATTCAAATAAGGGTAATACTAGTAGACAGTTTAACAGTTTTTAAGTTTCATACCGAAGACGATTCACATAAGGGTTACACTAGTAGACAGCTTAATACATTTAAGTTTGATACCGAAGACGATTCTAATAAGGGTAATACTAGTAGACAGTTTAACAGTTTTTAAGTTTCATACCGAAGGTGATTCACATAAGGGTTACACTAGTAGACAGCTTAACACATTTAAGTTTGATACCGAAGACGATTCAAATAAGGGTAACACTAGTATAAAACTCAACAGTTTTTTAGTTTCTTAGCGAAGGTTTCTTTCTTCTGCATTATTTTACTCACCCTTTGGTTTCTACTCTTCGCACGTTTTGTACGAGTGAAAAGGCTTTTTCACTCGTACAATAATTTCAGTGCATATTATTTTTACAGTTACACTCATATGAAACATGAGAACAACTTACCCAATTTTGGGTAAGTACAGATAGTGGAAGAAGTCGGGGAAATCCGAACTGTTTTTCGAAGAACTTCACCATGGGTATCTCGTAGTCTATCACAAAGATGCCCTTGCTTCAGGGCTGAATCTACGTCAACATTATCTGCCTTCCACCATCGCCAACTTCGGTATTTCTAGCAAGAATTACCGGACAGCTAGAAACACCGCAGTAAAAGCGATGTTACAAATGTTTATCAGTAAGGCAGTATATTTATTGAAGAACAAAATAAGAGAGCAGTTTTGAAGCTGTGGGCAAAAAAGATTATCCGCCACAGTTGGAACCTTGCAGGCAAAACGAGTAGAGTTTGCGCAACACATTGTATCCAGCACCAGTACAGCCCGAGATAGCATCCGCCGGCCGCGCTGCAGCGCTGCATCGCTGCACCGTGTTTATGGTAGTGGTGCGCCGGCTAGCCGCGGTAAATAATGGCGGTTGTCGGCTGTATCGGCGCCGTGCATCTCGCGAGGCGGCTAACGAGAGTCGGCACCGCCCGCGCTGGAGCGACTACAGTAAACGCGCGATTTCACGATGTAGCGCAACGCTGAGGTTCAATCGTGCAGGGCCTACGTGATTATATCCGACGGTAGTCTCGTATAACCCATCCCATCTATTAAAAGGCCTTTTATAATATGTACAATGAAACAAATATTAAAGGATGGCTGACAAGGGTGGCGCGTATTGGACTTGTATTTGCATTGAACAGTTACTTAGAAAAATCAACTCAGTGAACTTATCAACTTTATTTTAAAATCTTATACAAGAAATATATAAGTAAAAAATATGAATAAATCCCGGAAAGATTTAGTGGAAGAGACCTAAACAAACATTTATCACATCCAACCTGACGGGGTTACCAGTACCCAGCTACACACAATACTGTTAGCGATGCTTCAATCCTTTAATTTCTTGTTCACGCCCAGACTCTGTACATCACTCAATTCGAACAAGTCAAATGGAGGGTTATGCATGTGATTAAAACAATGAAGAATTTGAACATCAAAACTGATGTATTGTGTTTTATCTACAGAAATAAGAACACTTTTAATTTTATGAAACAAAATATTTCGTTTATCTCCGGACATGTTTGCCCAAAGCGATAATGTATGTATGTTATGACACTTCGTAAAAAAATTGCTGATAGTTCGAAAGGTAGGCATATCATTAGATAGGATGTGCCAGTCAGAAAAGTACACATTTTCTAAAGTTTCACATGCCACTAGAGAATTTAAGAGTCCATCTATATCAATTTTACAACTTAAAACCTGTAATCGTTTGATAGATTCAGCCAGGTGGATAGTGTCTTTCAAAAAATCGTGTCCGCATGCGCGCTCGTCAGAGATCTCGTCTTGCAGAACTAGCGTCTCTAATCGACGACACCCCTTGAATAAGGATTCAAACGAAGACATATCCAGCGAAAACCCAAATATACTAATGAATGTAATGTTATGCATTGTTCTCGATGCCAGATCAAAGCGTAGAGATGTCGCGGAAGGCTTGGGACACGAGCACATCTTATTATGAAGCAGGACTCTTAAGGGGCGCTCGCCATCTAAAACTGCGTCCAGGTTCACGGCGGATTGCCAAAGCTTTTGGGGGATCCTGAAGCTCAAAGGTGCGCACGCGTAAGCGCCCAGAAGGGGGCTGCACACGCACGAACTAACTGCGTATGTGCCCACATCACGGCGCAAGCTGCCTAATGTCTGTGCACAGACCCTCTGCGGAAGAATTTGACTAATTTCACTGATGATCGTCTCGTAAAGGTCAGCATTGAGCTGCTCCAGATCTTTATGCCACATGTGGACATCGGCAGGGCCTACTATATTCACCGGGGCTTCGAGGTCGAGCAGAGAGCTCATCACCCTTACGTCGGCCAGTTTAATAGCTTCCGAGTAAAGCTTGTCAGTCATCAATATCTGTGGTTTAAACTTTACACAAGTTGATAAATTCGTGATAATAAGGAACTGCCAGTTTTCCAGATGGAACCACTGCATCATAACGTTAGCTAGAAAATCATCGTCTACGCACATTTCATCGTGCAAGTGTAAGCTAAAGGTCAGCAGGGAAGGAATCTCGAGCAGCTCGCAGTCCGAGGGAAGGTAATAAAGCATCACTTCCGGTTCGTCGTCGGTCAGCTCCTTGTCGCCGTACAGTTCGTACGATGTCAGCTTCAACTCCTTCAGGTTGCGGCTGTTCAGCAGGAGTTGGAAGGGGTAATTGTGCGCAGTCATAGTTCGGTAGTCGCCGACGAAGTGAGCCGCCTCTAAATGTCTAAAGGCACGCTGACACCGCTCGACGAGGTCACGGCAGTACAGAGCACTCAGGCGAGGGGATTCCTGCAGGTTAGGCCAGTCGAAGTGCACCGCGAGGCGCGTGACGTGCGGACACACCTCCAGCACGTCGCACGCTTCGAACATGGAGATGCCGGTGTGGGTGATGTCGAGCGCACGGAGGTTGGTCAGCCGCCGCGCGGTCGCCAGCACGCGGCCGACGCCGGCGTCGCGCCGCCGGTGCAGGTCCAGCTCCATGACGTGCCGCGCGACGCCGGCGTCCGAGAGCCACAGCTCGAGCTCGTGCCAGTGCAGGGTGCAGCGCGACAGCGATACGCGTCTCATCACGTCGCCGCGCCGAGTCGCGTCGCGCAGCCGCTCGTTGCCGCATTGCCAAAGCCGAATTTTTGATTTTGTGTCGAGTAGCTTGATTATGTCGCCGAGGATCTCGGTAGGAAGATCGAGTAAATTCATTATTAAAGCCTCGTCAATGAGCTTATAAACAAAGTACACACAAACAACTTGTCCTGTGCAACAAAAACGGCACAACAAAATCAAAATATGTCAAAACACCATTGCAGTTATTCGTATAATCTAATAAACGATGCTGTTTTCGAACTGTAAATAACAAGTACAAGAAAATAAGATGTCAATGGAAAAAAATACTCAACGGTAAAAATTGATTCGATTGTTGTGACAGAGGAGACACGTATATTTTTTATATTTGATGGCTTTCACATTTTAAAATAAGGCCAGCGTTTTAAAGTAATGAAAATAAATATAGTTTTAAAAATGCGAGGTGATCAAAAAAAATCGAGTGCTTACATTAAAGCATTTGTATTGTAACACGAGATGTTTTATCTCAATGCCCGCATATTCCTTGGCCTCCAGACAAAAAGCCTGTTCCAATAACGAGAAGTGATATGATCTGTGTTGTGGCGGCGCTGTCTGGCAAGCGCCTGCAGCGGGCCATCTCGCTCCCACACACCCAAGGCACGCAAGCGGGAGCGGGACAGAGGTAAGTTAGAATACGATACGTACGAGTGATTGAGCGCAACCTTCACCCGGGTACAAAATCGGAATTTCGAGAGCTAGGTACGCATGAATATTTGGAAATAATAATAAAAGTAATCGACTGCACAATTATACTTCAATATTTTATACATTTGAATATATATTTTATATCGTAGACTTTTATTCTCACAGATATTTACTTTTACAAACCCATACAAAAGTAGTTTACTAATCATTTGAAAACCACTGTCTAATTTATTTGATATTAGGTAGGAATCTAATATCAGGCAACAAATATATATGACAGCACATAATTTGTTTTTTCGAAGAATTTATGGCGTGTCGAACCAAAGATAAAATAAAATATGTCTGAAGATTTAATTTTTACGGTCCTTTGACGCAGTTTAGATAAAAAAAAGAAATCGTGCATACACCAAAGAGTTCGGAGAAGTCGCTGCGTTTCTCTTTGTACGGCATACACAGTAACGTTATTCGCAATGCATCAAAATGCTCAACTTCTCTGACATTTGTTTAATTCCCTGATAAAATATACTAATCCAAAGGAGTTTAGACAACATGAAAATATTTCCTAAATTTGTCCCTAAACAAATTGTCTTGAAGATGACATGAAATGAGCAAGTAACGTGCAGGATACGCCGTTCATAAATACAATTTTATCCGGATACAAAAAAACGCCACCAACCTCAATACGACTTAGTTTTTCGTCATTAGACTGAAAATGTTTAAGTGTATTTTATCAATGACGATTAAGTAATTTCACCATCAGGTATACTCCGGGAACATATAATTACATTAGTTATTACATGGTAGGTAGTTAACCATGAAAACTACCATAAACTATCCTGCTAATGCAACCTACGGTGCATCGTACACACGCCGCGCGTACAGGGTGGTATTAGGCCATACAATAGTACAATTGTTTCAACCTTGATTTTGAACCATATTTATTTATCTTTTTATTACCATTTATTTTTATGCAGGTGCTTTTTTGAATCTGCATCCCACTGAGGGGTGATTCTGGAGGCAAAAACAAGTACCTTAACATTAATAATTGGTAGTTCTGAAAAGATAGTTGTTTTGTCTTTGAGATGTTGATTAATTAGATGAAAACATATATCACCGCGGGTGCCATTAGTGGTTCCCGAGAAGTCAATATTAGGTTCCAGGGTTTCCAGCGGTACATCTCATAACCAAACTACATGCCTACGAAAAATAGGAATTTCTTCATAAAGAAATCGCTATTTGAAAATAAATGCACATAACACGATAGGTCACAAAATGGGTAAAATCGGTCACGTAGTATGAGCCCTAATGAGTGGGAAACCTATTGCTGGGTCATCTAGTTGTTGATAGAAATGAAAAAGCATCGAAGTGGTTAGTTTGTTGACGATGTTTTCCTACTCCTTAATTTAAAAAATAAAATAATAATTTTAAATAATATTAAAGCTGAATTGGTTGTTTCCCTTGCGTCGACCCTGGATTCCAGCGTGGAAGATGATTGAAGAACGAACAGCCGACCGCCTTCGGGACCGCTAGCGGGACAGCCTCGCCTCACTCATACGGGACAGAGAGGGACGGCACGAGGGAATAACGAGCGGACCGCAAGCGAGAGGGGACTCTGATTAGCATCCCAATTACATGCTGCGAGGCCGAAGGCATGCGCAGAGATTGCAACTAGAAATGTAAGGACAGGGCAAGACACTAGCATATTTTAAAATAATAAAATACAACGTGTGACCGTTAAAAGTGCAGGAGCCCGGAATTGATTATACACGATTTATCTAAATAATCATTTTTATATATAATTTATATAATCATTCAACATATTTTCCATTATCTATGCGCACGTAAAGAACTATGACTTTCACACGGACAGGCATTTTGTCGCTTCTGTTCCCTTTAATACTTCTATTACTTCTGTATGTTTTCCTTCTATTACGTCTGTGGTGCCACGTACCACACACTTACATTTGCGCCCTTTTTTATGTAACTGTACATGGATGCCTATCACCATACCCACCGTCATGATACGCTGTTGGCGTATTCAAGGCAAGTCGCTGCGCTCCTCAGCTACGAGCCGCTCATACTTGTAGGTTCCGATGACATCAACTTTGACTTCTGATGGATGGGTAACGTAGATTTAAAAATATATGATGGCTGCAGCCACAGCATGCGCATGCGCAGATAGCACCGCGTCTCCGCTGCCGCGACCGCGGCAGCAGCGGTGGTGGCGGCAGCGACGCGCCCTACCCACGGAAACACAAAATAAACAAAGAATATTACGAGCTGCTTGATCATACTGCGGGCTCTACGAACCGGCAGGGGAGCAAACACGATACGTTCTGGAACGCCCGTGTTCACCACCAGCTACAAAAATACCAAAGTTTTACACCATATAAATATGCAATGTAACAGAAAGGTAACAGGAAACGCAGCGCAGTTAGTTAAGCCCCGACCACTCTGGATCAGTCACAATTTCCTTCATTGGACATAGCGGTTTGATGGAATAATAACACGACAGTAGATATTGTATCAATTTCGGATATAATCAAAACTTGTGCCCATGGTGTTTTTTTCATGTATGCCTTCCTGGTCGAATCAGAAAGTATAAGACACAGCGAAAAACACTCAAAGGATTATCTAGACCATTATCTTTTTTATTTGTTAGTTATAACGGACACCATAGGCCGTTGCAATAATACATGGTGTGCTGTTGTTCTCAAAATTACCTGATTAAAAAAAACGAACAACGCGGTTTTATTTTTAGGGTTCCGTACCCAAAGGGTGAAAACGGAACCCTATTACTAAGCCTCCGCTGTCCGTCCGTCCGTCCGTCCGTCCGTCCGTCCGTCTGTCCGTCTGTCACAGGGCTGTATCTCAGTAACCGTAACAGGTAGACAGCTGAAATTTTCACAGAGTGTGTATTTATTTTGCCGCTATAACAACAAATAGGTAAGATAAAAAAATAATTAAAATTAAAGGGGGCTCCCATACAAAAAACGTGATTTTTTTGTTTTTTTTTCGACGATGGTACGGAACCCTTTGTGTGCGAGTCCGACTCGCACTTGGCCGGTTTTTTTACTAAAATCGACGTCGTGACTACTTTGAGCGTATTTCGTTATTTCTTATTGGATTGGGCCATGAAGACAAAAAAAATTCACCTGTATAGGTATGTAACGGGAAAATCAAAGTATGGAAGCCAGATTTTTAATAAAGATCCATATGGAGACACAGCGTTAATTATAAATCTCCGGTTCGCGAGTTCGCCGTTATAAATTAGGTAGAGTTTAGAAGACGGCTTAAGCCTGCTCGTTATGTTAATGTCACGCAGATTTATGGTCTACCGAGCGGCGGCGGAGGCGGCTGTAGAGCGGTGCGGTATTTTCCCGTTTTGTTACTTTTTTTATGAATTTCGGTGGAGGTTGATCCGTCCAGCGCGGCGGGGGTCACGAACTCGGGTGATGAAGGCGTGCGCGCGCGCAACTCTCTCGCTCCGTGCAATGCACACAACGCATTTTTATGACTAGAGTAACTTAGTTAACTAACCTAACCTAACCCTACATGTTAGTATATTGTATCATATATTTTAATTTATTTAATTTAAAGTATGTTTGAATTGTTATGGAAATTATGGTTTATGTATGTTCATACTGTATGCATATATTTTTATTTTATTTTTTTAATATTTTTCCTTTCAAATTGCTATTGTGTACCTACCTACAGATATTTCAGATTGTCTTTCTTCATCTCCCCAAAGGTCGACTGGAAGACATCACTCTTAGTGATAAGTCCGCCTTTGTGCAATTTTGTTGTTGTTTTGAATTGCTCTTGTAATTGTATTTGTTTTCTATATTGCACAATACATAATTTATTCATTCATTCATTATTCATTCACACCTCCTGGGAACGAGATGCTGTGCCAGAACCTTCCTTTCATTGCACAAGCTCCTTTCAATCCGAACTACGAACGAAGATTTCCTTAGTCAGATCTTACGACATGCACGGGAAGAAATGCAGTGGGCCCAATTGTATTATTTAAAGGTGGGCCCGTAAGCATCAGAAAATTGCGCACCTCATGCAACCGTAGTTTACTAATAATTTGAATACCACTGTTCCAATTTACTTGATATTTGTTTGGGATTTAATATCAAACAACAAATATCTATGTCTGCACGCGTTTGTTTTTTCGAAATATGTATCCTGTAACACACAAATTTTGCCTGTTATTCGACTTGCTATAGATTTTTCAGCAAATCAAAAACGTGCAGACACAGATATTTATTATCGAATATTATATACCAAATATCAAGCAAATTAGAACAGTATTTTTCAAATGATTAGTAAACTACGTTTGTATGGGGAACATAGCTTACGGGCCCTTTGCTAGTTCCGTAATTCCGTTCTTCAGTGGCCTTAATGACGACACAGGGGTGCGCACTGAAGGACATAATTAAGGGTGGGGGTGTGTCCAGAGTCAACCGGTGGTAGAGAATGGAGCCCCCAACTGTAGGGGAGACATTGAGGGGTGCTCGGGTGACATTGTTCAACTTTTAATCAGTGCTGAGGGCTCGTGATCGATATGGGAACTAAAACTGAGTTTGCCGTGCTTGACAAATAAGTAAGGCACTTAGTAAGTAAGGCGCGTAGCTAAAGAATAAAAAAAACCGGCCAAGTGCGAATCGGACTCGCACACGAAGGGTTCCGTAGCATCGTACAAGAATTAACACAAAAAAGCATGTCATCCTCCTTTAATTTTTATTGTTTTTTAATTTTTAATGTGACTGGACATGGATGGCTAATACCACACCTTCTGTCATGGTATTAGCCCAACACATCACATGGGAACTAGGTGCCATGCCAGGACCTTCCTTATATTGCACGGCTACATTGAACTGGATGGAAAAAACGGACAATTTTCATTGCCGCTTCGACCATCGTTCATCCAATGCGGTGGTACCAACCCGGGCGGGATTAACCCTACCACCTAGTAAGTAAGGAATGGGACCTACAGTTTAACGTGGAATCCGAACCACGGCCAGCCTCTCTCAACGGTCGAATGGTCACCCATCCAAGACCAGACCGGACCCAGCGTTGCTTAACTTCGGAGAGCGATCGCCGAAGTGTCGCGCCACTGGGCCACTGAGGCTGACGAAAATACACACTCTGTGAGAATGTAAGCTGCCTACCTATTATGGTTCATGAGATACAGCCCTGTGACAGACGGACGGACGGACGGACGGACGGACGGACGGACGGACAGCGGAGGCTTGGTAATAGGGTTCTGTTTTCACCTTTTTGGTACGGAACCCTAATTACCATTTCGTATGTACAGGCACAAATAAACGGAATTACCGTCTCGAAGCCGATTGCAGAAACAGTTAACGTTAGATTCAAACTTTTATACCTCTATTCAGAGTGGGCGAACTAACTTTAGCACGCGTTTTATGGTCGGACTAAACCAGTTTTTGTATGGTTAGTCCGGTGCTAATTTCGTATTAAGTTTTGACAGGTGATCTCTGAATAAATTAAATTACACCTGAAGACTCCCAGGTTATAGGTATGAGAAAAGGCTCCCGCCGGCAGACAGTGCCAGGGGGTCCATTCAGGGAAAGAGTGAGTTCGAATTCGTCACTAAATATTACTCACTTTTTTAAATAGTTAATGTTTCCACACTTCTAGAATATCATTACAGCTAGGTAAAAATCTGGTCTGTCCCGTAAATACGTTGGAAGTATAAATAACGGTTCCGTTATTGAAATGATAATATTGGTATTTCCCAGCTATTTTTAGGTTAACTCACTCCCGAACTCGAACTCATTCTTACCAGAATGGCCCCCCAGATCCTGGCGGTGCGGCAGAGAAATGAGTTTGAGAAACGGTTCGTTCTCAAAAGCCTAATGTCAACCACAAGAGGGTGCTCTGATTCTTGAATTGTATGTACAATTGGCTCCGCCGCCGCGCCGCCGCCGCCCAAACACATACGGGTTTCTGTTGCTACTCCTGGCCTTCCATGCTCGCTGTGTATGATAGAGCCAGCCACCGCAGCATACTGGGGAGTAATAAGAGAACGGCCCAACACAAAATCACTTGGCTCCTAGAAACGTTTGGCCTCTACAATTTTCTGTAATTGTTTTTCATCTAGTCGCGGCGCGCGTTCGCTCCGTCAATTGTTTCTGGGGGGGGGGGGGGGGGGGGGGGGAGGGCATTGGCTATGGTCACTGGCAAAGCCATCTCCATCTCGCTCGTTGTGCGAGAAGTATTAGTCGGCCATGTCACTGGACATGTCCATTGTATCTCGTGGAACACATTTACCGATGCGACCCACGCGTTCAGATTTACTGGTTTACGATTTGTTTTTTGTAACTTGACATGGACGAGCACGGCAACATTGAACTGGATGGATAACACGAGAATGTTTACTGGCGCTTCGATCTTTCATCCAGTGTGATGGTACTAAGCCGGACGGGTTTAAAAGAGTCGTTACCCTATCAATTTCCCATACTACGGGCGATATCTGTTTCCATGCCTTAATGTTTCAGTTTCTGTCAGCCTCATTGGCCCAGTGGCGCGACACTTCGGCGATCGCTCTCCGAAGTTAAGCAACGCTGGGTACGGCCTGGTCTTGGATGGGTGACCATTCAACCGTTGAGAGAGGCTGGCCGTGGTTCGGATTCCACGTTACACTGTAGGTCTCCTTCCTTACTTACTAGGTGGTAGGGTTTATCCCGCCCGGGTTGGTACCATCGCATTGGATGAACGATGGTCGAAGCGGCAATGAAAATTGTCCGTGTTTTCCATCCAGTTCAATGTAGCCGTGCAATATAAGGAAGGTCCTGGCATGGCACCTAGTTCCCATGTGGTGTGTTGGGCTAATACCATGACAGAAAGTGTGGTAATAGCCATCCATGTCCAGTCACATAAAAAAAGAAGGTTATTGTAATATTTGTGATTCTAAAATATATTGTAGAAATCTATATCTGTATGTATACCTTTTAGATTGGAAAATATTAGCTAATAAGCATTGGAAAAAAAATGAATAATACCGATACCTAATTACAAAAAAACAAAACATATGGACATAGAATAAAGTCATAGATGAAGCTTACTCAAGTGATAAAAAAATGATTAAAATCTGTCAAAGTTCAGGGGTAGGGAAACGATTTCTCTATTTCAATGGATGTCGCCGTGCAAAATTATGTCTTGGCCAATGGACAAAGAACGCATTTCTTAAATTTTTCAAATCTTAGATTTTCTGCGCCTTCACCTTCACCTGAACAGCCTTAACCGTGCCACCAAGTTTTCTATTAAATGGTGTAAACCTAGGGAATCGATGATTTTAGCGATTCATCGATAAGTGATTTGTAACTCGGCTCTGAGTGGTCAGTCGGAGTTCTCACATAAATTGGCGTTTACTGAACTTCGAAGTTACGTAAAAACGTCGAACTCCATGCAAGTTTTTACTAGATATTCTGTGGTTTTACTTCTTCAAGCTGTCAAATCAAACTCGGACTCGCAAATGTTAGTTCGATTAACGCCCACTGCGCGCGCGCTCTTCATTTTCTCCATACATTTGAAAACGCCAGTCGATCGGTTTGCCGTAAACGCCAATATTGGTGACAACTGGGACCACATGCTCTGAGTGCTCAGTCTGAGTTCTCACCTAAATTGGTTTTTACGGCAAACCGATCGATTGACTTTTTCCGTAAAAACGTTTGTAATAGATAGTCTTTGGTTTTACTTCTTCAAGCTGTCAAAGTCAAACTCGGATTTCCGATTTGTATGAAAACGCGGAGTGGACGTAAACGGCAAGGTCGACGTATTTACGGCAACGTAGAGTAAGCTGTCAAATCAAACTCGGACTCGCAAATGTTAGTTCGATTAACGCCCACTGCGCGCGCTCTTCAATTTCTCCATACATTTGAAAACGCCAGTCGATCGATTTGCCGTAAACGCCAATTTAGATGACAACTGGGACTACGGGCTCTGTACTTAGGTACGAAAACGCAGCCGACGACGACGCGAAGACCGTGACGGCGCGCTACACGTGTTCCTACGGCGCGGAAGCAGGCTGCCACACGTGTGATGCGACTCATTATTTCCCAAAATATTACAATTTATTTTTATGGTCACCCCCCCGCTGCCGTCACCCCGCTACCGTCACCGCGCCGCCCCCGCCGCCGCCGCCGCCGAACGCAATGCTTGGAATGCATTCCCTCGCGACATCTCGCCGGCACTTTGGCACCGACTCTGGCATGGCGTAGGTATGCACGTAGTCGTGATTCCATAGTATGTTTTAATTTAGGCATTAACATTCAAAGCTTTCATTGGCAGTAGTAGCCGTAGGTACTAGCGATGAATGAAGGAGGGGGGGGGGGGGTGGCAGTTTCAGACACGTCTCTGTGACATACGAGATATGGTATATTACGATTCAAAAGAAAAGATGTATATTTATTTATAAACCGAATCAGTGAAATAACATCGCAACCATGTAGTAAAGATGTACACGTTGTGCCACGACACGAGGCGTATAGATGGGCGATCTGAGCCCCTAGTCCCAGTTGTCACCTTAACTGGCGTTTACGCCAACCCGATCGACTGGCGTTTTCGTTTGAAATTGAAGAGCGCGCGCAGTGGGCGTTCAGCGAACTAACATTTGCGAGTCCGAGTTTGATTCGTACAGCGTATTCACCGTCGCCGAAATACGTTGATGTTGCCGTTTACGTAGACAAATCGGAAGTCCGAGTTTGACTTTGACCGCTTGAATAAGTAAAACCGCAGAATATCCAGCAGTAAAAACTTGCATGGAGTCTGAAGTTTTTACGTAACTTCGAAGTTTTGTAAACGCCAATTTAGGTGAGAACTCGGACTGCCCATGCAAGTTACGTAGTGCATCTTTGAGGGCTGTAAGCTGTTGTCTAGGGGAAATAACGCGTTTGTCAGGACTTCATTGTTCATAGGAAAAACACAAGTAGGTATATATTCTTTAATATTTAGCCGAGGGATGAGTCATTAAGGTTGATTTTGGGACAACATACAACCCATACAATACAATATACGTACAACACATACATACATACATAGTATAAGTACTTTGGATGAACAAGGTAATATTTGACAATGTTATCGAGTCAGTAAGCGAGACGCATACAAGAGGTACAATTACCTATGTAGGTAGTTATCTGTGTTCAAGTCGAGCAAGTATGGTAATACACGAACCCTACATGCGCAGAGAAAGCCCGGCCTATTCAAAAGGGAGCAATTGTTAGAAGGTGGCTGGCCGGTGACAATAGATAATTGATTGCCGGCTCGAATGTATTTGTCGCGCGCGGACAATGCAGAGGCAGGTAGGAAGGACGCTCGACACTTGCGAACGAAGCGTCTTTGTGCGCGAGCGACGACCGACGGAACATTTGTGAGTGGATTTTGGCACGATAGGCGACAACATGACTTTCCAGGAAGTCCGTGGTGACATTGTTCATTTGTACCTTTGTGTAGCGGTTTATTATGCTTTCGTCGCATAAAAAATGTATGCATCGGCTGGTGAGTGTACGAGTGTACCATGTTGTTGAAGTTCCTATGATGAACCATTGATTTTATAGTCTTTCAATTAACCCCAAAAGTTTGTTGGTAGTTTTCTGAGCAAGGCTACAAATATTACTGTAACACGCGTAGTCGGTGCTACGAAACGTCGTAGACTCGTAGCACGCTGTCTCATGGCCTAGATATAGCTGTGAGTCAACAATGACAAAATATTGTTTTCTGAAAATGTCAAAATTTTACAAATCTTAAAAAATTATGCTTATATTCGCTTAGGCCCTGCTCACGCACTCTATGTACACCCGCTTTTAGACCAATTATTGACTACTGATAGTTTTAAGTGGTAACAAACAAAACGTAAGAAAAACAATGATATTATTGACGATTTGTGGAAATAATGTAGGAATTTAGACCTAGGGTTCTATGAACAAGGAATGAACGCATGGAGAATGAACATATCCAATCAAAGGGCCATTTCAACCTTTTTCCGATATCACTGTTGATTATCTTTATGATCATGTTTCCTGCACTGCATGACCCAGAAAATACCTACATAATTATATACCAAATTACGCAGGGAGCGTCAAAGAGCGCAGTATCTAACTAGGTATATAATAATCGAGTGATGTAAGGTCGTCGTGAAACGCATGCCAATACCACAGCCAGCCAATACTTACTTAATTTTTCGTAGTCGGAGTGCAGATCAGCATACTTACATAATATCATGGCCGATTCGATAGAATAAAAGGGTAATTGCACTCACCATACGGACGCGGCAAGTCCAAAGTAGTAGAGCAGCAAAAAGACGACGGCACAGTTGGGGTTGGCGAGTCCGTCGTGCGCCAGCAGCAGGCGCTGAGGGCTGTGCGCGTCGCGGGCGCAGCCGGCGGCAGCGCGACCCGCCGCCGCGCGCACCCCCCACCCCGCCGCCGCCGCGCACCGGCACAGCGCCATCAGCACCAGCGCCCGCTCGCCGGCGCACGCCTCCGCCCCGCCGCCGCCTACCAGCCACGCCGCCACCGCCGTGAGCGTGCACGCGAAGCTCAGCGCGGCCCACGTCGACAGCCACACCTCGGCGAGCCGCCGCTGGCCGGCGTCGTGGAGCACCTCCGCGTCGCAATACTGCGCGCAGCGACCCGTGCCGCGCACCGCCACGAAGCTGCCGGAGCGCGCGTACCCGGCGCACGCGGGGTTCGCGCCCCCGGGGGGCTCGTCGGCGATCGGGGCCGGCTCGCGACCGCCTTCCCCGTCGCGCTCGCCGGGCCCCTCCATGCACATGTGCTCGTGGTTGTTTTCGGCCGGGAACAGCGAGCAGTCGAGCTCGGAGGGCCACTGGAAGCCGAAGCCGCGCAGTATCGGGTAGCAGCGCGCGTGCACGCTCTCACAGAGACCGCGGCACGGCCCGATAGGTAGCGCGACCTTGTCGGTGCACATCGGCACGTACACGGCGCACAGGAACAGGTGCAGTTGCGACGAGCAGCCGTACTGGATGAGCGGGTTGAAGGTCTGCAGCGTGACGTCGGCGTCCACCTGCAGCGTGTGCCGCGCCAGGTTGGGCATGCCGGTCGTGTTGTAGCCAATGTTCCTGCACATCTGCACCTTGATCGGCTCGCAAGTCCTCACGGAGGCGTCGCCGGCCGCCCCGTTCATAGTCGCTAAGACCGCGATGATCACTATTGCATTCATGATGTCCGGTCGCATTGCACCAAATATACTGTCTAGTTAGACCGTGGACATCGTAAAAGTTTATGTGAAGATATCGCGACTGTCACTCGGTCGCGAGAGGCACGGGCTCCGCTGACGGCACGCTGCGTTCGACTGGAAGCGTACGGCTGGCGTCTCGGACCGCGTTGTTTTGTGTCGGTCGTCCCCGCGTCGCGCGCGCCTCCTCCCCCGCGCCGCGCGTCGCGACCGCGTGGAATTCGAACGAGCCGATCGCTGCTGCGAGGTAAAAAAGGCCAGCAGGTATGCGGAATGGAAGTGGCTAGAAAGGGACGGAGCGAACGGGGTGCTCACGAAGCGGCGGAGGCTCGAACACCGGCAGACAGTTGTTTTGCTCATGTCGCATCGTTACGTTTCTCGAAACGCGAGTCTTGTTACCGGCTGTCGACCCGCACACCTATTGATCGGTTTGGATTTGTCGCGGCGTGCGATATCTCCGGCTGGGTATCGCGTATCGACTGAGTCAACACCTTGTTCCTCCTATCAGTCCTTATCTTCTGCTCATGCCTTCATTCCGAATTGAATTAATAATAGGCACAGTACAAACAGGCTCGAATGACTATTACTTTATGCGTGGGTTCGTTGAATTAATCGAAATAAATAAATTATGTCGATGAACAAAGTACAACGGCAACAACCTAACCGCCACACATTAGACTTCAATGACTGGTCAAAGGCATACGTTTTCCTTGCAAATGCCAATGCGTCTATGTGATGCGCTGGGTACATGCCTACTGAAATCAAAGTAAATCTTATGCTGAGATTCATAGACCTTACTCTTGATTGGCTTAGCCAAAGTATAGCTTCCGGCTTTTGAAATTTGTTCCATACATTTGATGTCAAAACTGTTGGAAGGTACATTTTGGCTTAGCCGAGTACAAGTAATCTTTATGAATCTCAGCAAAGGATAAAAAAATAAGAAATTAATTCTTTTTCCATAGGCCAAGGCACAATTTTCGCTTGTGCGAGTATTCGTCTTCCAGGCCCTAACGTTTCCCATACCTTAAAAGCCTTAAAAGTTGTCCGACTTTAATAACAAAAATTATATCACTTGGGAAATCTCCATTCTATATCCGCATGTTTTCCTTTTTTTGTAAATATCCGTATTTTTCCATTAACAAATTTCTAAAAAATAGAGGTAAATAAAGACAAATGTTTTTTAGAAAATATTTTCCAATCTAAAAGGTAAATTAAGGTAGGCCTTCCCGTTCAATTCCCCATACAAACGTGGAAAGAAGATCATGCCCATATTTCTTGTCAGAGATCCAAAATTATACTCAAATTAGCTTTATTTGATCGAACTAGATGTCTGATGACTGTTGGAATTGTAATATTGTGTAGGGTTTCTAAGTTATAAGGTCCGAAAGTTCGAATTTTTCGCGCGTTTTATAAAATTCCTTTGGAGGTGGATTAGTTAACGATACAATAAAAACATCTTAAAAAAAATATTAGTCATCGGATATAGCTTGTTTCATGAAGATTTATAATCAATTTGGTTTTTGTTAGAATTTTTACTACAGCGGTCGTGGTTTACTTTTAGCTATAAGTCGTTTCGTAATTAAATTTATCGTAAATCTTACCAAATTAAACACTATGCGCATTGTCTGCTTTGTGGACGTGTTGCATCCTCCTCATCATGGAGCCTGTCTTTTTCTTTCAAACAGAGAAGGTCCCAGAGCACAATAGAATGGTTTTCTACCGTGCCTGCGAACGAGTCAGTCCTGCCGGGAAGGGCCACCTTAAGTGAGACTAAACCGGTTTTTGTATGGTTAGTCCGGTGCTAATCCCGTGCTAAATTTTGAGAGGTCCACTCTGAATACGACAAAGAGCATGTAATCTGTTATCACCCGTATCTCGTAACTTAACATAACTTGCCTTACATTTGAATTTCGTTACAAAACTTATTTACGCTGCTCCTTTGGATAAGCAACGCTCCAAAGAAAAAGTGGCCGCCGTTTTCTGTATTTTTTCTTTTAAATAGATAATTTGAGTTCTTGTCTACTAAAATTTGAAATCAGGCCGCGCAGTTGCAAGAGTCGGCTAAGCAATGGGTGACATGTATGCATGAAATAGTCCCAATGCATGATGGTGTGGTTGTTGCGATAGTCGGCTAAGCAATAAAAATACCCAATAAGAACCTTAGTTTTTTAGTTTTTTTACAGCAGTTGAGACACCGGCATTTGAAAAATTATTACTGACTAAATTTATTGACATCAATAAAGTAAGATGTAGGTAAGTACATAGTTTGCTGAATTTTGCGTAAGGTGGGCCTTCCCGTTCAACTCCCTATACAATCGTAGAAAGAAGATCATGCGTAAATTTCTTTTCAGAGAACCAAAATTTTACTCAAATCAGATTTATTTAATCAAACTGGATGTTTGATTCCAAGTAACAAGGTCCAAAAGTTCGAAATATTCCCGCACTTTGGACGTCGATTACTCAACGATAAAACAAAATATCTAAAAAAGGTTATTCATTTATTTATTAATATGGCTCACATACAGGATTCATTCGTATTACACAAATATAAACACATTTTCAATATATAAACACTGTTAAAAACGAACGAATCATCCTACAGATAGTGGGCACAGCGTGTACAGTTATAGGTAGTCACGAGGGGTTAGTCACTCGAGCAAAAAGTGTACACCAGATTCCCAGTAGTCAAGATTTCCTTGGGATTTCTAGATTCCTAAAGATTTCCAAAGACTACCAAAGATTCTTAGAGATTCCTAAAGATTTCCAAAGATTCCTGGAGATTCCTAAAGATTTCCAAAGACTACCAAAGATTCTTAGAGATTCCTAAAGATTTCCAAAGATTCCTGGAGATTCCTAAAGATTTCCAAAGACTACCAAAGATTCTTGGAGATTTCAAATATACTGGGATTTCGTAAGATTTCTGAGGACTACCAAAGATTCCTAGAGACTACCAAAGATTACCTGGATTTTTAAGGACTATCAACACATTTTTGGTACATTCCAATGATTTCGGGATTTCTAAAGATTCTTAGTGACCACCAACGATTCATAGAGACTTATAATTGCGCGTTGCGCGCAGCACGTGTCCGTGACGTCATCGCAGACAGGCGGGCGGCGCGGCCGGTGTGCCAGGCAGGAATGAATCCCCTCTAAAAGTGAACCCCTGTTTACAGTAATTTGACACTAATTATGTCGTTTTATGATCATAAATCAAGTTGAATACCAAACAAGGCGGCCGACAAAGTGAATGGGAGGTAGATTCGAGTGCTTCGAGTTGTATAAACAAAACCGAGACGCGTCACCGCCGCTCCGTTGACAAACTGCCATAATAATAATAGGTGGTAGGTACATACTCTTATATTACATCTTATATTATACTAGCTGCGGTACCCGGCTCCGCTCGGGTTAGTGTCGGCTAAATTATTTCATGGATAAAAAATAGCCCACATGACTGGTCCAAAATAGGGTCAAACTGGTCCAGGACGATGTATCCATGTACCAAATTTAATCAAGATCGTTCGAGCCGAAATAGCATGATTTAGTGAGTAACATCCAATAATTCCCATTTAGAGCTTCGTTGACATTTGGTGGCTATTTAAAAAAAAGCATTTGCCGCCAGAACCTTTCTGCACTTGCACTGCAACATTGTTTATCTAGTAAGTAAGTAACGTGTAATGTAGGTAAGTTTTGCGTGGACTCCAATCCACAGCTAGCCTCAACATCGAAAACAGTAACCCATCTCGAACCTGACTGCTCCCAGAGATCCTATACATTGATAAAATACGCACATAAATCGGGTTAGTGGTTCGCAAGTTATAAGAATTGAACACTCTCTACTCACCCTTCAGGTAATGAAGCGTTATATTATGTAGCCTATAGGTTTTGAGTATAATCAGGCTAGACGTAGATACAATCCGCATCTAAATCGAGTAATTGGTTCTCAAGGATTTTACCAAGTAGTCCTAAAGTTGCGGGAAATACCAAGCTGTACCCGCCCCCCCCTCCCCGCACCCGCCCCCGTCGGACCGCCCACCCCGCCCCCTCCGCCGCGCCCGCCGCCGCCCCCGGCCCCGCTCCCCCAGGTGTGAAGTATCGCTACCGGCATCGTTTTCGCAGCCCCATGAAAGTTCTAAAGCCCATGGGCACAATATCTTTATAAATTGTAGCCTATGTGTTATTCTGATGTATAAGCTATATTATTGTAAAGTTTCATTAAAATCCATTCAGTAGTTTTTACGTGAAAGAGTAACAAACATCCATCCATCCATCCATCCATCCATCCATCCATCCATCCATTATTACAAACTTTCCCCTTTATAATATTTATTAGATTACATTACGAGCTTCAAACGAGGTTTTCTCTTTAATTTAAGATTCCGAATATAAAAACAGACTCCAAGATGTCTAGATAATAGAGTGTCTTGGAGCTCATGGGCGTGGGGATTTACTTCATGAGTTCGACCGGTGATGCGTGACATTCTTTTTTTATGTTTTTTTATGTAAATGGACATGGATGGCTAATACTAAACTAGCCGTCAGATATTAGCCTAACACACCACATAGGAACTAGGTGCTATGCCAGGACTTCCCTTATATTGCTCGTCTACATTGAACTGAATGGAAAACATGGACAATTTTCATTGCCGCTTCGACCATCGTTCGTTCAATGCGATGGTACCAACCCAGGCGGGATTAGCCCTACCACCTGGTAAATAAAGAAGGAGACCTACAATTTTACGTGGCATCCGAATCACGGCCAGCCTAAACCGAATCGAAATTCGGTAGAGCTGATTTCTGACGAATCAGTCAATTGCTTCGAAATGACCCCGCTGGTAAGGCAGTGGGTGGCTTCCCTGGCCTACGATTCTCAGCTTTGGGGTTTCTACTCATACACCCCTAAAGAGCCGGGCGACGGCTAGGCGCGGCGAGTGGTGTGGCTCGCAGGCCGTGGCGCGATCGCGATGGCGTTGTTTATTAGTCTTACTTTTTCTGGGAGCAGGTGCACTCGGAGTTTCGCAATAAAAGGCTTGATCGGGGTGGCCCGCCATCAACTGCAGTCCCAGAATGGGGGTCCAGTAGCGCATGTGCTAGCTATTGTTTGTGAAAACGTCAATTAATTGCCGGCTTGGTGACTGTTGCGAGTGTTGCACCTTACAGTGAAAGCAAGCATGGCGTCCCCTATATCATATAACAATTAATGGACTTTCCAATAGGCCATGAATGCATTATTAACCCATTATCCGACCCATTAATTGTTATATAAAAATGTTGTTGAACTACTCATTAAATGGCCTCCAGGCATGATTTTCTTCAGTCTTACATTAATCTCATCCACTAGTCTCCATGTAAGTATTTAAAAGCACAGCACCCCTGATACCCTCATCCCAGTTAAAGACATTAATTAGTGGATTTTATTTCAACAAAATAAAGTTCACAATTCTCACAATCCTTAACTGCTATTTTTTCAATCTTATCTTCTAAAACATAGGTTGATAAAGTTTACAAATGTACTTATAAAAAGCATTATTATATTATAATTTATTTAGACATGTTATCTTACGGCGCAATCTGTAAGGCCCGTCACGAACAGTAATTTTCTACACTTTCAATCCGTTAAGAAGTTAATTGACCCATGGCCGATGCGCTTATTATGTCTGAACTTAAATGCCTATTGAGACGATTGAGGTAAAAATTTTACAAAAGAACAACAAGATACGCGGATATGTTTTATTTAAACAATTTAAGCATATTTGTATTTTATTTATCATCGATAGACAGCTCGCTGCACTCGTAATCGTCATATTTCCGTATTTAACTTTTAACTTTTATTCAGTTCCTGAGATCCGTTGTAATGTTTAGGGTTCCGTACCCAAAAGGTGAAAACGGAACCCTATTACTAAGCCTCCGCTGTCCGTCCGTCCGCCCAGTCTTCGGTCTGTCACAGGGCTGTATCTCATGAACCGTAATAGGTAGGCAGCTGAAATTTTCACAGAGTGTGTATTTATTTTGCCGCTATAACAGCAAATAGGTGAAATTTTTAAAAAATGAAAATTTAAGGGAGGCCCCATACAAAAAAACGTGATTTGTTTGTGTTAAATCTTTTACGATTGTACGGAACCCTTCGTGTGCGAGTCAAACTCGCACTTGGCCGGGTTTTTTTGTTCTGAAGTATTATAGGAGTATCATTTGAAGTCTTCGAATTAATTTAACCGATCGTCTACTAAAAGAGGTTGCTTCATTTCTTTTACACTTAACTCATCAAGGTCAATGGGATGCGGGAAAATGACATTGTTATTTTGTTAGTGGGCAATGCAGGTTCAAATGCTGATGTGAACATATTTACGAAATGTGTAAATTATGTAGTTCCCTGTTGTATATGCCACATTTCACAAATAATTCGCACAACATTAATGCTACTGCCTATAGAACTAATACAAATATATATACACTTACAAACAGTGTACCAAATACTACTTTCCTAGATTTAAATTCACTATTGAGACCATGTTATAACAATCATGGAGCTCTTAATAACCTGGGACTAAGAGCCCTTGCACACCAAATTCAAAATTGTAATTATGTTATGAAAACATCCAATTTAGCATTCATTCCATTGGATGCAAATGCAAACGAAAATGTGCAATCTGATATACATAAAAATAATGGTTCTTTTTTATATTCGAATCCTCTAAACGTGTCCAACCGACAGTGAACAAAAAAAAATAATACAAAGTTTCATGTTAATTTAGTGTTTTACCTATGTTTTTGTTAAAATAATTGACAAACACTTTTGTAAACATAGACTAAGTGGACGTTGAAAAAAAAAAACAGCAGAGTTTCTTTCCAGTTCTTCTTCGCTGTGTTTTGTTTTGCTGAACTGGCCAATGCTAAAATATGACAAATCCGAGTGCAGTGTACTGTCTATGGATGATGAATAAACAATACAATACAATACAATACATCTTGCTAGAAACGGTTTGCAAAGTTTAAGCATTCGTTCGTAATTATTAGGGTTATCTGTCATGTTAAAGGTCCTCAAAACGTCTTCATATGTTTCCCTGTGTTTATTTGAACCGTTCCCGGCAAAACATTTCCGTGTTTTCCATCCCATGAAAGGTCAAGTCATAGCAAATACATAGTTGCGTTTTTGGCTTATATCATGGCAGTAGTTGTAGTATTTTAGAAATTCATGTACGTTTAAAAAAATCATGTAGATATAAACTGCATTAAAATTAAACAAAAATAGTTCTAATTCTTAATAGGCAGACATACATAAGGACAGACGCCAGCCGTTGTATTTTACATTAGTTTAAGTGCAGAGATTACCTGTTATATATGCGATTTCATAACGAGAATAAATTATATTATGTACTGTAACGTATTTTGCCACTTTCCTAAACAATGGCCATTCGAATCTCCATTTGAGATAACAATATTTTTTTTTGGTATTAATGTTAAACTACAGATGTCACTACCTCGAAGTGATTGCCCCCTCGGTTATACAGATAGATGGCAGTTAGAGAGGGTGGGTCATCAAGTGACCCAGTCCGGCTAAATCGGAGCCAGTGATTATTAAGGTAGACCTGTATGTCTACATTAAAAAATAATGCACTTGCAAACACCTCTGTCTCCGTTGCCCAGGTGCGGTCCAGTGCCATATGGGTGGATTGCAAATATGTCCGTATATCTACATTTCCAAGGAAATTTTGTACTCTAACATCTTGTAACATAAACGAAATCAAACAGCTTCGAATGGTATCATGAAACGTTTGAACCCCAGTGATCACGTATGATAGACAGCGAAAAAAACAGTTGCCATCCCCTAATATTTCTTGGCAGGTATTCGGTTTCCCTAGCTTTGAGTTCTGAGAATGATTTACTTTGTAGATAGGTACTCCAAGATTATGGGCCATTTTTTCCTGCCAGTCGCCTGATACGGGTTTAAAAAATAAACTTTCATTTGTATTTGTTTTATTACTCTCGATTATCTCTAACATTTCATCACTATTTACAGTCTGGGCAGAGGACTCAACACTACAGTCTGGATTTTGGGGGAAAGTTGATGTATCAGTTTCTTTCAGAGCTACGAGACGCTTAAGGGGATACTTGGTACGTAAAATAACACCATTTTTATTCATCAAAACTACACGCTTACGATCATTTATTGAGATGATTTTATAAGGACCAGATTTGGGAAGTTGATATTTGTCACCCTTTCTATCTAGACGTCTGGCATTTATAAGTAGCACAGATTGGCTCTCTTTTAAATTAATTCCAGTTAAATGTCGCTGGTTATAACTATTTCTTTGCACTTCTTGCGCAGCCTTTATATTTCTTGAAATAGATGTGTGCAGAGATTGGTTAACTTTAGTCATCATCTGCAACACTTCATTAAACTGTATTGAATTGATTAAACTGAATTTTAGGTGGTGAATCTGCGTGTTCCACGGCTGGAAGATTTTGGACATCAATTGGTAATCGGGCCTGTTTATGGTACAATATAAAAAAGGGTGAAAATTTTGTGGATGTATGAGGGGCTGAGCGCATAGCAAAGAGGACACCGTGCAGTGCATTTGGCCATTGCTCAACATTTTCCTCAAGAACTTTGAGCAAAGTATTTTTTATGCTCCGATTCGCTCTTTCCACAAGACCGTTAGCCTGTGGGTGGTAAGGTGAAGTCACGCGATGTTTCGCCCCAGTCCGTTGTAGAAGTTCTTCGACAAGGGCGTTACAAAATTCCCGACCTTGGTCGCTTATAATTGTTTCTATACAGCCGTGCCTACATATTATTTCTTCGTAGATAAATGTTGCAACTGACTTGGCCGATTTGTTTTCGAGTGCTCTCGCTTCGATCCATTTTGAAAAATAGTCAATGGCGACCACGATATAGCGTAGGCCATCAACTTCTGGTAGAGAACATATGTCTATACCGATTTGAGCCATAACTCTGGACGGAACTGGCACAGGCTGTAGCGAATCCATGTAGACTTCAAAAGATGATTAAAAATTAAGAAATTGTACATAATTAGTTAGTATTAAAATAGCTTGTCGTACATTAATTAAAAGTAACCAATTATTTTTTGCTTTTTAGTTTCGGTTTTTTTGAAGGCGGTCCTTTTTTCTTTAAAAATATTTTATTTTTTGCTTTTTAGTGGTGGCGTAACTTTTTGACTTAAGGTGGGCGAGCCATCCCGCTCAACTCCACATACAAATTGGAAAGAAGATCATGCGCACCTCACTATCCCATGCAAACTCTCTCTACTGTAGTTTTTTATGTGACTGGACATGGATGGCTAATACCAAACTTTTTGTCATGGTATTAGCCCAACACACCACATGGGAACTAGGTGCCATGCCAGGACCTTCCTTATATTGCACGGCTACATTGAACTGGACGGAAAACACGGACAATTTTCATTGCCGCTTCGACCATCGTTCATCCAATGCGATGGTACGAACCCGGGCGGGATTTAAAAACAAGTCACTGAAAATTTTAAGTTTCTAGGATCATTTGTTTCGGAAATCTCAACATGAGGGGTTTTCACCTAAATGTTTGGACCTGTTTCCCCCCCCCCCCCCCCGAATAGTAGAATTTCCAAAAATATTTTCTTCGTAAGCATTCCCATCTAAAACAAAACCTACGCTGACATTTCTGGGTTCAGCGGCCCTAGAGATAGAAATGTGTACAATTTTCCCTCTTTTACCCCCCCTTGAATAAAAAAACACCTCTCATACTGAACAATCTCACCCTAAAAGAAAGCTACTGTAACTAAAAAATCACATTCTGGGTTTGCGGGCTTAAGAAATTCGATGTTTGTTATTTTGATAAAAAAAAATGGGACCAACTAGAAAGTATACCCTTTCGAACAAAAAAAGAATTTTCCAAATCGGTCCAGAGGTCTTCGAGTAATCGGTGAACATAAATAAAAAAAAAAAGATTCCGACGAATTGAGAACCTCCTCCTTTTTTGAAGTCGGTTAAAAACGCGGAGATTTCGTGCATAATGTATCAGTGTCATATTTACCACCTTAGGAATTTAATTTTGAATCCTTACCTATTAGTGTTCTAATCTTAACACAATCTTAACTAAATCTTAACACGACCATTTTTCATGGCCTCTTCGACCATGTTTCATCCGAAGACATCTCACTAAGTCGCGCGGGGTTAATGAAGAGGATAATGAGGTGATCAAGTCGAATACAGTGTCTCGTACCCATTTCCTCAGTCAAATTAATATGTATTTTCTGATATTTTGCACATTAAATAAACATCTGTACTTTTTTGTTTTTTTTATAAGCTAACTGATATTCCTGATATACGCCTCTGAAAATATGAATACAAATACAAAGAGGTATATAATATTGTTACAAGTTAATTTATTTAAAAAAACGTATAGACTCTTAGTTGAATGTGCTAATTTACAGAAAAAATATCTCTTAATTTGACTGAGGAAACAGGTATGAGCAATTGTATAGAACTTAATCACCTCATTATGCTCTAAAGTAAATGCATTTTATGTAATGTATGTATGTAATGCATGGACAGGTGCAACGTGTGCAAAAAAGTGGACCAATGTATTTTAAGTATATATACTTACTTTCTTTTAAATCTGGGTCACATCTTCCTTCCAACTCCTTTTCAAATCCAACACTAGCTGCAGAAAGAAATACAATTATATTATTTTTTTGCTGTAAAATTGGAGCTAAAATCAGAGCATTTTTTTTTTAAAACCTTAATACAATATTAGCCGTCATATCTGTCTGAAGATAAAATTATCACCCTACTTTCGGGGTCTTAAGGTGGCCCAACCCGGCGGGCCTAACTCATTCGCGGGCACGGTACAAAACCGTGCTGTTGCGCTCTGGGACCTTCTCTGTTTCAAAGAATAAGACAGGCTCCGTGATGAGGAAGATGCAATATGTCCACGAAAAAGACAATGTGCATAGTGTATGATTTGGTAAGATTTACGAAAATTTTAATTTCAAAACGACTTATAGCTAAAAGTAAACCACGACGGCTGTAGTCAAAAATCTAACAAAAACCAAATAGGTTATAAATTTTGATTAAATAAGCTATGTCTGATGACTAATCTTTTTAAGATGTTCTTACTTTATCATTGCGTAATCCACCTCCAAAGTTATTGTATAAAACGCGCGAAATATTCGAACTTTAGGACCTTATAACTTAGAAACCAAACACAAATTTACAATGCCAATGGTCATCAGACATCTAGTTCGATCAAATAAAGCTATTTTGAGCAAAATTTTGGATCTCTGACAAGAAATATGGGCGCGATCTTCTTTCCCCTTTTGTATGGTGAGATGAGCGGGATGGGCCGCCTTAAGCTTTAACTTCAAAGTCTATGATCAAATACTATTTCATATAAGACAATTAGTGAGTCATTTCTAATGAAATTACAAAGATTCATCCTAGTCTGTCAAGGAAACAGAAAGTTTGGCATGGACACGGCCAGAACAATTAAACATATGTACATACACAGGCGGTCAAGTTCAAAAACACAGACTCGCGAAGTTTACAGTTCAGAGAGCCATTAGTTATACATATTTGAGCAATTGTTAACTAGTTAGTAAATATCAAAGAAAAAAAGACAAACCAGGCGAAGTTTCTCGCCAGAGATTAATCGAACCCGAATAATTGACGAATCCGAGTATGTAATATACACCTAATGGACGAAATAAAGTAACTGAAACTTGTAAATAAAGTAATTGAAATTTTAAAACTTCTTCTGTGACTAGCTGTGCCCGCATGGAATTCAGTCTGTGACTTTGAGTGTATCAATAAAAAAATAGCACTTTCGGATATTACCTCCTTCATCCAAACATACAAACTTTACCTCCTTATAACATTAGTGTACGATAAAAGTTCTGACTTTCTCGCGTTTAGAAGTTGAAATGTTTTATAAACAGGACAGCGATTGAATATCACATAACATCGTTTTATTGCTAAATACGCTAGAAATCAGATAAATACAATATGGACAATACACACATAAAAATGGACAGAAAACGGAGCTTTTGTAAGTATTTTTTGTTATTTTGTAAGTAAATATCAAGCCTCGCTGCAAATTAAAATACCTTTGTCCTGCAGTTCAACTCCTCTCTCCCATGGTCTGAACGGTGTGAACATGTCTAACTATATGTAAGTTGCCCTGCAAGAAAAGATGCAAAATAGTAAACTTAATTATTATCATAATAAATACTGAAAATAAGAAATTTCTCTGGCTTCTTCCTTGAGGCAAACTTAGATGTGTCGGTTCCAATTGAAAATTAAACTAAATCTAGACAGTTCGTTAAATTGTATAATCTTTTATAAACTATTCATAATCTATTTAACTATGTCAGCACACTTTTCGAAATTCGAAAAATCATACTGCTATATTGTGTTTATAGATTGAATGATTGCTCTCATTTGACTCAGTTTAGATTTTCACAAAATTCAGAACGTGTAGACGCAGATATTCATTGACTTCTGCTAGAGATACGAACCATCATGTTCATACCACACCCACCGTCATGATATAAGTTCAACACAACGCATTCTCAGAGGAATAAGGTGCCTTTTTTATGCAACCTGACACGGATAGCTATTATTATGGATGGATATTGGCCCAATACACTACGTTCCCGAAGAAATTAGGTGCCATACCAGGACTTTCCCTTTGTGAGCACGGCCACATTGAACTGGATGGAAAACACCGACAATTTTTCATTTCCGCTTCGACTATCTTTTCATCCAATGCGATGGTATCAACCCGGTGGGCTTAAACCCTGCGGGCTGAGTTGGATAAGTGCATTTCGTGTTCCCTACTAAGGACTATTCCTTAGTAGGGAATACGAAATGCACTTATCCAACTCAGAGAGAGAAAGAAAGTGGTGCATTAATGGGGCGAGGATTTTAACCCAGGTCTCTGGTATGCAAGGCAAATCCCCGCGCCACTTAGCTACGAGCCGCTCCACAGTGCCTTCCCAGGGTTTCTCTTTACGAACACAGCTACATTGGGCTGTACGGAAAGCACGGATTTTATTGCCGCTTCTACCATTTATTATTTATCCAATGCGATCACTAAAATGAGATAGTACCAACCCGGGCGGGCTTAAAACCCAACCACCTAGTAGAGAAAGTAACCTACAAAGTTACCATGGATTCCGAACCATGGAATAGCTTGCAATCATGATGAAATACATTTTATCCCAATAAAAAAAAGAGGTGCAAGAACGGGGCGGGGATCGACCTCGTGAACTCGGGCATGAAGAGCAAGTACTCGCGCTTTTTTTATTTGAATTTGAGGGCTGACAATTCAAACGTTTAAGCTGGACCTGGTTCCGATTCCACGTAAAACTGTAGGTCCCCTTTCGTACCGACTAGGTGGTAGGTAGTCGGTACTAAGCACGGGGTGGGTTAGAACCATCGTATTTAACATGAAGTTGGTTAAAAAGATGGTCGAAGTGGCAATTAAAAATATCCGTGTGTTTCGTTAAATTAAATGTAGCCAAGCAAAGCAATAATTAAGTACTTGGTACGGCACCTACATAGTTCCGTTGTCATTTATAAAATTCAGAAATTTATTAAACGTAAGTCCAAGTAACCTTTGGGCTAGGATCTGACAGGTAACACATTATTTATTGCATACCTAACACAATGTCACACAGGTCGCGCCAGCGGGCTCCATTCTAATATTTTAATATTTTATATTTTTAATGGTCTTAAAATGCAAAACAGCGCGACTTTTATTTTGTATGAAATACGATATGCATGGCTAAGACCACAGCCACTGGCATGTGACTATGTAAAAAAACCTAAAATTAATAAATGTTTCAAGCCTTCAAGATTATTTCATATATGCATGGAATAATCATTACATGGTAGGAACACATTTTGACTGTGCTTGCAGTTGGTTGATACAGGGCTTGCAATTGAAACATGACAAATTAACAAAAATATACAAGAACACATACATACCTTCAGATATTGACTTCTCTGCAACTTTCACTCAGAAAATAGCACAATTGTTGGCTTAAATAAAACAGCCAAAATACATCGATATTAAAATGTTTTTTAAAAATGGATGAAATCGCTAAAGACGAAACGGTCTCGCGTGAAGTCGTCTTGCGAGTGATAAACTAAGCAGGAATAATTTTCGAGTATTCTACTTTTTACACAGAGATGTGGTAAGAATTCGGCCGTAACATCCACTTAACTCATTCGATGACATGTTTTTGAAATCTTTCTCAAACACCACTTGACAAAAACGTGCACTTTGAAAGAGGCTGCCCCAATCAGATGTCACTTCAGATATAGGTAATAAAAATAGTTTTTGCGGGAGTTTGAAAAAGAGAATGTCTCAATTCGTCCGTCCTTTTATTTATATATTTCATATATAGGGCTGTGCCCTCAACTTGAGGCCGTTAATAATATTAATATTGATTTGAGGAGTGTTTGGCAGTGGTCAGCGAGTAATGGACTAGCGCTAAATCCCCAGAAGTCCTTGGTTTTAGTACTGGGAAACAAAAATACTTAAAAAAAAGTGCTGTCTAGAAACCCACTTATTATGATGAATGGAATAGTTCTGCCCATTGTTAAAACTGCGCGAAACCTTGGTCTCAAGATGGACAGTCAACTCCGGTATGGAGAACACATTGCCGAAAAGGTTGGAAGATCGTTCGGTAAACTCAAAAGCGTATATAAAATACGACAATATCTTAGTACCAAGGTTCGACATCAACTAACAGAGACACTGATTCTTTCGCAACTTAATTATGCAGATGTTGTCTACGGCCCTTGTATACATAAAAAAACGTCTAGAAGAGTCCAACAGGTTCAAAACGCGTGTATTCGGTTCTGTGAGCATATTAAGAGACGCTCTCATATAACTCCCATTCTGAACAAGCTACATATTCTTAAAATGGAAAATCGTCGTACACTCCACCTGGCCACTCAAGTTGCTAAAGTTATTATGTCACAGAGTCCCACACCCTTATGGAGTAGACTAAAGTGGCAAGGAGAGTCATAGGTATGGCACGCGTGGGTCCGGAGTACAGCTATCTGTTCCTAAGCATCATGGCTCCTCATTTCGAGGCAGCTTTAAGTTCGCAGCGTCCAAGTGTTGGAACGATATTCCTCCTCCTATTCGACAAATTATTACCATACATAGTTTAAAAAAAAAAATTAAACGTTATCTTCTCTCACAACAAATATCGACAGCTATATAGTTTTTTTTATTTTTTATTTAATGTTTCTATCTTTATTTTTTCATACGCTAAATACTCCGCTCATCCAAGAAACTCATCGTCCAAAGCATTTTTAGTTCTCATTTGGTTTGTTCACCTTGTTTGGTTGTACAGTATATTTAAAGATACTTATTTGTGTGCTAATTGTATGAACAGGTTTGATTTTGGTCTTTTATCTTGACTTTTAAACCTAATGTAACATAATATTACGAAACGTCACTAATGTGAAATAGGCCAAACTTAAAATCAGCGACTAGCCTTAGCAATATGTCAGCCTAGTCACAGCTGTGTTTGGTCCTTTTGTTGATATATGCTGTTTATTTATTTTAATTATCTTACTTTAGCTACTAATGTTTAAGTTACTTGTTACCTTTATAATGTTTTCGTTATATAAGATAATTTCATTTTCTTTATTTACACTTATAATTTAGTATAGAATACAATTTAGAAATTAAGTAAGTATAAGCTTTATCTAATTGTAATTGTAAGCATTATCAATAATAAACATTTTCATTTTCAATTTTTTCATTTTTCCTGGCAATTTTCAAGGTCCTGGCATGGCACCTAATTTGTTCGGGAAAATGGTGTTTTGGGCTAATATAATGATGGTAGGTGTGGTATTATCCATCCATGTCCAGCCACGAAAAACCGGCCAAGCGCGAGTCGGACTCGCCTACGAAGGGTTCCGTACCAACGCACAAGATTAACCACAAAAAATAGGTTTTTTGTATCGGAGCCCCCTTTAATTTTTATTATTTTTAAATTTTATCTATTTGTTGTTATAGCGGCAAAATAAATACACACTCTGTGAAAATTTCAGCTGCCTACTTATTACGGTTCATGAGATACAGCTTTGTGACAGACGGACGGCAGGACGGACGGACGGACGGACGGACGGACGGATAGTAGGGTTCCGTTGATACCCTTTGGGTACGGAACCCTAAAAAATATATTTATACTGATTTTCATTTATTCGTTGTTAGATTTTTTGTATTTACGCTTTTTAATTCTAAATATGGTAGTTGTATAGAATGATATTATAAGACATTGAGGGCCGGTATTTCAAACTCCTACTTAAGGCGGGCCATCCCGCTCAACTTCCCATACAAACGTCGAAAGAAGATCATGCGCATATTTCTTGTCAAATATCTAAAATTGTACTCCAAAGAGTTATTTCATCGAACTAGATGTCTGATGATCATTGGCATTGTAAAATAGTGTCTTGTTTCATAGGTATAAGGTCCGTAAGTTCGAATTTTTCGCGCGTTTTTTTTACAATAAACTTGGAGGTGAATTACTCAAA
The DNA here is from genome assembly GCA_946894095.1 of Incurvaria masculella. Lineage (NCBI taxonomy): Eukaryota > Metazoa > Arthropoda > Insecta > Lepidoptera > Incurvariidae > Incurvaria > Incurvaria masculella. Next base: position 12,020,326 of record OX335657.1, on the reverse strand, counting down.
GATAAAATAAAAACATCTTAAAAAGATTAGTCATCACACCTAGCTCGTTTCATTAAGATAAGTAATACATTTGGTTTTTGTTTCATTTACTTTTAGCTATAACTAAGTAGTTTTTTTAAATCCCACCTTTCTAATCAAAAATAAAAAAACCTAAGTAAATATACTTTTTCGTACTAAGTAGGTACGTCGCTTATTTCAAGGAATGTGATATGTATGTATGTATAATCGACCGTGAAGCAAGGACACATTAATTGAACAAAGAGCCCAGTAAAACGAACTACTTTACGAATATACTGCAAGGCTGGACGCGAACCAGAAAAACATACCATTCGCGGGTATTGCGTCTACCAATTTCGCCACCCATAATTTGGAATTCTCCTGCAGTTCCTCCTCCCGTAATGAATGCCTCCTCGATCGGTTTGCCGTAAACGCCAATTTAGGTGGGAACTCAGACTGACCACTCAGATTAAACAATCTATCTACCTATGAAATTTTATCAAAATTGGTTAAACCGATGTGGCATGTTTGAATAAGAAAACATCTAGATATGGCCATTTATATAAATTCAATGGATAAAATAAAATATGTAACACATTGGGGCCGATTTCTTTTAAGTTTTTTAAAAGTATTTGCCGCCGAGACGATCCTGCACTGGCACTACTACATTGACATGGATAAAAAACACGGACATTTGTTATTGCTGCTTCGACCATCTTTCACTCAGTGCGATGGTACGTACCAACTCAGGCGGGATTAACCTTATCACCTCGTTAGTGAGAAAGAGAAACTATATTTTTAAGAGGAATCCGAACCACAGCCAGCCTCAACATCGAAAACGGTTACCAATCTAAAACCCGACCGCGCCCATAGATCCTAAACATAGATCCAATCCGCGTATTAATTGAGTGAGTAGTTCGGTCACGTCTCTCGTAATTTAGAGTGATGTACTCCGCCAATTTCCATGCGTATATGTGTTGTACGCTCACGCCTGATGTTATATAGCCAACTAATGCGCAGATTTAGGCTAGACTTAGATACAAACCGCATCTAAATCGGGTAATCGGTTCTCAAGTTAAAAGCATTTCATACTACTGGTCACCTTCTCTGTTAATTTAGCGTAATGCTAAGTAGCCCTAAAATTGCCGGAAAAAATCGACCCTTAGGTACAATTATGTAGCATCAATATTGGGTGAGCCATATAAATTGTCATCCCCTGTATCATTCCCTTCATTTTTTTCAAAATGGTGTGATTCTACCTGGTCGGCCAGAGAGTACTCGTCGGAGCAGCATAACGCTGTCCTTCCGTCCCCTTCGCAATCTCGCAACGCGGAACAGGTGGGGAATTAAAATTCAAATTCACTGTCGGAATTCCAAAAATAGAAACGGGCCGGACTTTGTTCTTTTTTAGGGTTCCGTACCCAAAGGGTGAAAACGGAACCCTATTACTAAGCCTCCGCTGTCCGTCCGGCCGTCCGTCCGTCCGTTTGTCATAGGGCTGTATCTCATGAACCATAATAGGTAGGCCGCTGAAATTTTCACAGAGTATGTATTTATTTTGCCGCTATAACAACAAATAGGTAACATTAAAAAATAATACATGATATTTTTTTTGTCTTTAATACATATTCAATGTATTAATATGTATTATTTTTTTATTTACTAATTTAACTTACTAATCTATACAAAAAACGTAATTTTATTAAAGAAAAATTTGTACGTGGTACGGAACCCTTCGTGTGCGAGTCCGACTCGCACTTGGCCGATTTTTTTTGCAACCTGACATGGATGGCTATTACCACACAATTACCGTTATGATATTAGCCCAATACACCACATTCCTGCAGGAATTAGGTGCCAGGACCTTCCCTTTATGAGCACGGCTACATTGAAATGGATGGAAAACACGGACAACTTTTCATTGCCTCATCAACCATAGTTTCATCCTATGCGGTGGTACCAACCTGGGCGGGCTTAACCCTACCACCTAGTAGGGGAAGGGGACCTACAATTCTATATGGGTTCCGAACCATGGAACAGCTCACATTTGCACAAATGCACTTATCAAACTTAGAAAGAGAAAGAGAGTGTTTTATGTCCTCTAAGTCCTCTAACCCCTAGACCACGAGCTCTAGAATTGCCGATGTATTTATTTATTTATATATGTTCATTGCACTCAAAATTCGGGCAAAAGGTACAACTTAATGCCAGCGGCATTCTCTCTTATGGGTTCATTAAATGCGATGGTGGCAGCCCCTGTGGGAATAACCCTACCACCTAGTACCTATGTAAGGAAGGGGACGAATCACTTTGTCCGCTATTACGACATTGAGAGCCATTTACAACATTTACAACATCTCTAATGCTGCAAAAGAATTATCCCTCTCTGTCACAAATGAAATCAATTTCCTCGGTTTAATATTTGATAGGCAACTTACATGGAAAGCCCACATAGATAAGTTAGCAAATAAATTGAGTTCCGCTTGTTATTCAATTAAAAAGATCAGAGAACTATGCGGTCTGCAAGCTGCCAAAACAGTTTACTATGCCTAGAATTAATAATTAGAAGCTTGTCTGGAAATGCTTTTAAATTTAAGGTCAAAAATATTTTAACAAAAAAAGCATATTATACCATTACTGAAGCTATAACGGACAAAACTCTCTTCCATGATGTTGCTGATTAGACTTTTTCATAAGATATGCATATTTAAAAATAAAAATTTAAAATTATAATAATTTTTTTATATTGTTTTAAAAATATGACTAATGTAGATTATAATAGATATTCTGACGAGGGCTCTGTACACCTGAATATTATTAATGTATTTTATCTATTTTTGTGTTAAAAATCTTACATTGTATTTAATATTATGACAAGGGTTTTTTACACCTACATATACACTTAAATTTTAATTACCTTTAACTTTGGCAATTTATATTTATGTTGTTTAAATTAATTAATTAAGATTATTTATTACGCTTTAAAGCTCGGTTTACTACTTTGTTCTTTGTATTGTTAGGCGCAATGTATTTTTACGATGAATATTGTATGACAATTTCAAGTGTAGTTTACTACCAGATGACTGCTTAATAAATAAATGAATAAATAAATAAATTCATGGAAATAAATGCAGCCGGCCGATTGCATTATTTTAGGTTCCGGAACAGACACGGCATGTCAAAGTTTAAAAAAAAAATTGACATTAAGACATATTTCTGACTTATCTGTACTATTCAAGAAATAAATTGAGGGCAAAAATAATATGCCGGATATAAATGTTAAGAGATTTCACCCGAGAATAGTCCGAAAATTTCGCTTTTTATGCGGTGTGCATGAACTTGAAGTTATGCTTGTATATGTGTATTGTATGTATGTATTGTATAGCTATGAACTTGTAGCAAAGCCCAGGCTACAAACAGATGTTTTTTATGGAACTTTGCTTTATGTTAAGCTCGGCATATGGCGTACGCCAGGACCTCTTAAGGTACTCGACGACGCCCATACGCTTTCGAACTTTAAAGGGGGCTGCGAAAACCATGCCGGCGCACCAGGTGCTTCTTCACACCATGTTTGAAGGACCCCAGGTTTTATTTTGGGAGAAATATCTCGGCAGGGAGTATTTCTAATTCTAAAGTTTACCGATCATATGGATAAATGACCTAAAGGATTGGTTGGTTCAGATTTTTTGAATGTCGCCAGTGAACGGGTGCATTTTCTGTCTGTTCCGCGTTGTGCGATGGTAGAAAGGGGACGGAGGGGACCCTGACATGGATGGCTGATACCACACAACTACCGTTATTATCTAATACATTACATTCCCGAAGGAATAAGGTACCATGCCAGAACCTTCCCTTTATGAGCACGACTACATTGATCTATTTTTTTTATGCGACCTGACATGGATGGCTAATACCACACAACTACCGTTATGATATTAGCCCAATACACCACATCCCCGAAGGAATGAGGTGGCATGCCAGGACCTTCCCTTTATGAGCACTGCTACATTGAACTCGATGGAAAACACGGACAATTTTTCATTGCCGCTTCGACCATCTTTTCATCCAATGCGGTGGTACCAACCCGGGCAGGCTTATGCCCTTCCCTACAACACTTTAGGGAAGGGTAGGACCTACAGTTTTATATGGATTCTGAACCATGGAGCAGCTCGCATTCGTGACTAAATGCACTTGTCGAACTCGGAAAGAGAAAGACAGTGGTGCAAGTCGGTATTGAACCCAGGCCTCTGGTACGCTAGTCCAGTCCCCGCGCCACAAGGCTACGAGCCGCTAGATTGAGTACACGGACAATTTTTCATTGCCACTTTAATTATAGTTTCACCATGCCACCACCAAACCGAGCGGGTTTAACCCTACCAATAAGCAGGGGAAGGGGACCTAAAGTTTTACATGAGTTCCGAACCATGGAACAGCTTGCATTCATAATCAATTAATCCAAATCAGAAAGAGAAACAAAAGTGGAACATGGCCGGGGCGAGGATTTGAACCCAGACCTCTCGCATGAAAGTCCTCTAGCCACTAGACCACTATGTAATTTTGGATTACAACGTTTACACTTGCTTAGGACTACACTACTTAGAAGTTACATTAACATCAAATTAACCATATCTTATTGTGATTTGCCTATGTATTTAACTACAAAAACCTGTAATTGTAAATGTATGCCATTCATTTAAGATTTACTTAATGTAAAGTTATGGTATACTTATTTCGTTTTTTTCCTACTTTCCTCCTTTTTCATAAAACCTAGTAAAGATAATTTCAAGTGTAGAACGAATAAATAATGAAAGATTGACAAAGCGAATTCACAGATGGTAAGTGTGTGGAAGTGGCTAGCCTGTATGACCAAGAAGAATTACCACGATAAGTCAGTGGCTCCGTTAAAGTTAAAATAGAATCACCCGTAATCAAAGAGCATGTATGAAGGGATGCATGTCTGTAGAAGCAAAAAAAGTATTCTGTGATCGAACACCGTGAGTGATATTCTGCATAAAATAAAATAGGCAGCAATATACAATTTCAATTTTCAACTCTTTAACTCTATTTCATAGAATAAATAGGGGCTAAAGTCACTCGCAATCCTATTTCCTTTATGAGAATAAATCACCCTACAGACACACGAACAGACGCATGAACAGACAAACAACCAGGTCCCACAATAATTGTTACGTTATTCCTTATCTTGGGGAACGAAACCCTAAAAGTGTTTAACAGCGTCACTTCATTCACTATTTACCTACGTCCGCTGCCTACGTCATCCTCCTAGCCACTTGAGGGCGTTTGGCGCGAGCGTGGTTTGTTTATAGTCGTTAGGGTCATTACTTTTATGGCAGTGTTTATTAAACAATACCGGGGATCAATGGCGACCATTGTGGGGGATTCAGAATTGCCGGGGATTCATTCCTGCCTGTTACACCGGCGGCGAGGGTCGGCACGGGCGCGGCGTCCGCGCGAGGCGGCAACAGCGCGGGCACGGGCGGCGGGGGCGAGCGGCGCCCGCAGGAGACGGCAACGGCGCGGCGGGCGGGGAGCCCCCGCGCCGTGGCCGTGCGATATTCGTTTTGGACATATTTACCCAGGCGGAATCCGGTTAAATTAGATCCCATATTATCTCAGCGATCTTTAGATCAGCGCTGATTTTTTCTTTCCCTGAGGCATTATACGATACCATTTTTGAATCCACAGTACATATTTCACATACTAAATTTCAAGATGAGGTACTCCGCTCTTTCGAAATCTCTTAGAATCTCAGCCATCATTAGGTCAGGGTTGATTTTTTTTTTGCCTGGGTCATTATAAAAGGCTATATTTGAAACCTTAGCAAATATTTCACGTAGAAAACTTCGCGATTAGGTAGGTACTCTTCTTTTTCGAAATCCCTTGCAGTCGTATTCACTGTGAACCTGTAAAAACTTGGTACGAGATTAGCACCGGACTAACCATACAAAAACCGGTTTACTTCGACCTTAATACGCGTAGTAAAGTTAGTCCGCCCCGAGCTCGGTTCACAACATACCTACAATCATCTAATTATTTAATCAAAATACATACAATAAACACAGTAAACAAACCGGCCAAGTGCGAGTCGGACTCGCACACAAAGGGTTCCGTACCATCGTAAATGATTTAACACCAAAAAATCATATTATTTGTATTTTTTTATTATCTTTAAATTTTACTTATTTGTTGTTATAGCGGCAAATTAAATACTCACTCTGTGAAAATTTCAGCTACGTACTTATTACGGTTCATGAGTAACAGCTTTGTGACAGACGGACGGACGGACGGACAGCTGAGGCTTAGTAATAGGGTTCCGTTTTCACCCTTTCGGTACGGAACCCTAAAAAGTAGTATACGCATGATAACCTTCTATTCGCTTAGTACGCGTATTAAGGTCGGACTAAACCGGTTTTTGTTTGGTTAATCCGGTGCTTATCCCGTACTAAATTTTGACAGGTTTACTCTGAATACGGCTGAATATGTTTTGGAATTGTGTCGTCGGGCACACGCGGGGTGCGCGCTGCGCACACTCGTGCGCACACGTGTGCGTGATTTCTTCGCAAACTGGCGGCCGCGCCCACGGCCGCGCTATCATTGTTAGATTAGATCCCGTATTATCTCAGCGATCATTAGGTCAGCCCTGTTTTTTTTTTTGCCTGATGCATTATGCAATACCATTTTTGAAGCCATAATACATATTTGACATACTCAACTTCACGATGAGGTACTCCGATCTTTCGAAATCCCTTAGTATCTCAACCATCATTAGGTCAAAGTTGATTATTTCTTTGCCTGGGCCGTTATAAAAGTCTATATTTAAAAACCTAGTAAATATTTCACGTACTCGAGATAAGGTACTCTTATTTTAAAAACCTTTACAGTCTTATTCAGAACTAACCTGTCAAAACTTACGTACTGTACTAGAATTGCACCGGCCTAAGCATACAACCGGTTTAGTCCGACCCCGACAAGATTATCTGAGATTACAAAGACTTTGATCGGATTGCCAATGATTCGCTTAGGATTCCTACACTCCCTGGGAGTACTCGAGACTACCCAAGATTTTCCTATTCCTCGGACTCCCGCCCAGGATTACTCGAGATTTCCATTAATTTGAAAGGATTCCCAATGATTTCCTTGGTATTCTCAGATTCCTTAGGATTACTCGGGATTACATAAGATTTCCAGATTCCTCGGACTCCCATCGGATTCCTCGGACTCCGCCTAAGATTACCCGAGATTTCCATGAATTTGATAGGATTCCCAATGATTTCCTTGGGATTTCCAGATTCTTTAGGATTACTCGGGATTACATAAGATTTCCGAGATTCTCCGGACTCCCACCAGATTCCTCGGACTCCCACCTAAGATTCTTGAGATTCCCAAACGATTGTACACCAGATTCCTTGAGTGAGTGACCCCTCGGGTAGTCAGCTAAGGAAGTATGTTCTACGATTCAGTCATCAAACTTAGCCATTGCTTCTAATTTGGTTTTGGTTTAATTTTTGACTACAGCGTTCGTGATTTACTTTTAGCTATAAGTCATTTTGTTATCTACTCTGGAATTATTATAAGTTAAATCTCGCAAAAACTGGCGGTTATGCGAGATTAGAATGTAATATATAAATGCTGTCGTGACTCTAATTTAGTTTTTGGAGGTGAGTTATTCAGCAGCTGATCATTCTGGAGTATAGCACAGAATATAATATTGTACTTCGTACCAGAAGGGCCAGTGTGGCAGCTGCGAGGACGTTAGCGGAAATGACAGTTTAGGTGCAGCCATCTTTGCATAATGGCCGACAGTCTGGCTGGAGTAAAGACATTTTATATATTTTTTCTCTGTAGGATAGTTATGGGAAAAGCAAGAGATATATCGCCATATACAACCAGAGGGTCAATGTGCGGTGGTATATGTAGTTTAAATACTGCTAAATTAAATAAAAGTAATATAAGAAACAAACATCTTACGAGAAATAGTGCTAATGAATTATTATTAGTATCGATGTGACTCGACATGGGTGGGTAATACCAAACTGACCGTGGGATATTAGCCTAACACACCACATGGGAACTAGGTGCCATGCCAGGACCTTCCTTTTATTGCTCGGCTACATTGAACTGGATGGAAAACGAGGAAAATGTTCGTCCATTCCGGAAAACCATCGATCATTAAATGCGATGGTACGCCACCAGTACCCGGTCTTATGCAGTTTGGCAGTTTTTTGTTTTAAGAACATTAGAATATTATTTCATGTTTAGTTACAATAAAAAAGTCAGTTGAAATTATTTAAATAAATAATTAATTATAATAAATACAAAATCTAATGGATGTAAGTATAATCTTAAACACTGCGTTAGTAGGAGATTTATTACGGGAGGAGGAACTGTAGAATTCCAAATTATAGGTTACAACAGTTGGCGAAATTGGATAACTTAATACCCGCGAATGGTATATTTTGCTGGTTCGGGTCCAGCCTTGCAGGATATTCATAAAGTACGTATTTATTTTTACATGGTTCTTTCTTTAATAAATGTGTCCTTGCTTCGCGGTCGATTATATGTACATACATATCCCAAAAAATATATCCATTTAAATAAACTAAGTACTTTGTTAACAGGAGGTAAGGAAAGCGCCCGTACAAACGGGCCCTAAAACACCATATTCGAAATGAAACACAAATATACTTTGTGAGTTAATTTCTTTTTACATACATTCTAAATACACATTACTTAAGCGATCAGTATAAATCTTCTAAACAAAGTAGGTAATAGTTTATTTGTGATTAAAACAGTGAAATTAAATAAAACAATTCACTGTGTGGTATGTATACCGGCAAATTTTAAATGTTTAAAAAAGGCTTAGAAATATGACAAGCCAAGGGAATATGTTATTCATATCAAGAAAACCAAATATAAATACATACATTCAATAATCTATTTACATCATTATTTTACTGATTATAGCACATATTATATTAACAGAATGTAAATTTGTTTACTCCCAATTTTTTTTTTGTATAATCTTATTTTACATACATACACATTTATTTTATCACCATAAATCAGTATAATGAAATTACATACTTCTGTAGGTAGGGTTTAGGTAGATCGATACAAAATATATAGCACATTTACCTATCTAAACATTTATGTCCAATCGTGTCCAACATTCGCAAGGTCTGTAGACTTATTATCAATGCAAAACGATAATATTGGATGTGTATTAATAAAACAATAATTGGTTTATTACACATAATATATGTATTTGCCTCATTTTTTGCATGTTTATATATTTTTAAATAACCAGAAACTAATCAGAGCGAGACCTAGGCTGGAGTGCACAACATCTACGGTAACAAAATTAAAATATAATTTAACCTATTGTAGCTGTCAAAAGGAAAATTGACGTGCACAATCTCCGGTTGGTGTTAATACTAAGTTGCCAGTCGACAAACCCGATTTTAATTACAATGCTGACTATACATGGGTCACATGTGCGTAATTAAATATAGGGTATTATTTCCAGCTTTGAATTCATAATACGAAAAAAATATTACTATTGGACTCAGCTGGCATGGACACACATCAGCCGTTCAGCTAGCGCCATATTTATGTATAACCATGGAGAATCGAGTGTTTATGTTTGGTGTTAAATTATGATGTCATTTGTCGGCTGTGCATGCTGATATTTGCCTGATCGGAGATTGGAAAGAGGTTGGTTTATAATAAGTATCAGAATGTGATTAACCCTGGAGATTGTGCACTCCAGCCTTAATTTCACAATAATAATAATGCTTTTCATACTATGATGGTTTTGTTAAAATAATATTTACAAACACAGAGTACATTTTAAATCAGACTTGTATTTTTTAACGAAGCCTTCATATCATTTGCATTCATATTAAGTAGATCTATCATAACACTCATTTATTTCAATGCTTTCCTTCAACTATTTCACATTTTTACACAAGAAATTTATTTTTACAGCATAGACAACAAATTATAATATTGATGGCGAAATTCATAAGACACCTAGCGTTGTTGCCAAATAAATAATTGTTTTTACATAATCATCCCACTCTCAGACTAAGACACATAATATATTTTTCTAGTTTAATATATAGTTTAAAAACATCAAGAAACTAATCAAGACTCAAACTCAAATGTAAGAAATACATAATCCTGTACATAATAATATTTTATAATCCTTATTATCAGAATGGACAGTAAATTTCGATTGATATTTTAATAATAACCTATCTCGTGCATATTTTTATGCCAGAAATGTGCTTGGTGGAATTTGAGTCCTCGCAAAAGCACACGCAAATACATATAACAGTTAACCTACACTTGAAACTAAAAAATAATTAACAACAAATTTCATACTTACACGGTTTCACTCTGAAACCAAGCCGTGCTCCCCTTAGTTTCCTTAGGAAACTCAACAGCCAGCGATAGTTTCAGAACAACAAGATAAATGCACATTTCCAATCTTACGTCAGCTCTATCCCAATTTACACAACTCTTTTCACTTAAAAAATACTTGATAATTTTTTTTACAATCAAATACATTGAGAATAGTCAACGTTCACAAGGCTAAGATATACGCCTCCACTTTCACTTATCATGGAAAATATATGAGACTTAAAATACGTACCCAAGTTGTATGCAACACAATGTATGCATATAGTCATAAATTTGGAAGGGTCCCTCATAATCAAAGATATTGTTCAGCTATTAATTATAGGTAACTAAATACTAACAGCTGCTTTAATTACTGTAGTAGAGAATGTAAAAAGACAAGATAATTCAAAGTTATTTACCACAAACAACATTTTTGTGTAAAGGCATAAAAGGGTTAGATTCTGTCTACTATCTCAAGAAGCGCCCACACATGCTCTTTTATTTTAAGATGTTAGTTAGAAAACATGCGTGACCATCTATCCAATCTGTGGATTTGTTGGCCAACAGGATGTTATTTCAGACGTTGTTCCCGCTCCTTGTCCGCGCATTTTATCATGAATTGCCAAATGTATCCATTCAAATTCACATTTATTCCTGGAATAATTTCTTACAATATAATACAATATAATATAATAGAGTGAGTTCGAGTTCGGGAGTGAGTTAACCTAAAAATAGGTGGGAAATATATTATTATTTAAATAACGGAACCGTTATTTATACTTCCAACGTATTTACGGGACGGACCAGATTTTTACCCAACTGTAATGATGTTCAAGAAGTGTGAAAACATTGACTATTTAAAAAAGTGAGTTGATATTTAGTGACGAATTCGAACTCACTCTTTCCCTGAATGGACCCCCTGGTGTTAACAGGCGCATGGTCGAAACGTTAGCCAGGTAAACAAAAAAGGCAGATAATTTTCGAGCGGCTCGGAGCCTAGTGGCGCGGGCACTGGCCTAGCGTACCAGAGGCCTGGGTTCAATACCGACATGCACCACTGTCTTTCTCTTTCCGAGTTCGATAAGTGCATTGTCCGTGTTTTCTATCCGGTTCAATGTAGCCGTGCTCATAAAGGGAAGGTCCTGGCATGGCACCTAATTCTTTCGGGAATGTGGTGTATTGGGCTAATATCATAACGGTAGTTGTGTGGTATTAGCCATCCATGTCAGGTCGCATAAAAAGAAAGATAACATTTTGTGGTACGACTTTCCTCCCCATACATTATGGGTGTAGGTATTTCCAAAAAATGTATGGTGCGGACAAATTACTTCAAGTCGTAAAAAAACAAAGGTTTGTCCACCTTTTTCTGCTTCATTTATTTATTATCGTTTAGACCATACCCCAATGAACACCCTGAATGTGTTAACCTGTTGGCAAACCATAATTTACAGTAATACATGACATCCTTGTAACCGTAAGACTAGTCAATGAGCAGATTTTTGTCTCTTGACGGTGATGACGGGTTATATTTGGATTCAGAATCGCTGTCACGTCATCCATGCCACTTTGCTCGATGTTGGCAAGTAGGCATTTGAGGTTTTGTAAGTGTCTTCGCATATCGGAAAATGTCTTGGAAAATAATGCCTAATAATGCTACAGTGTTGACACTACGCTACATAGTTAGTAGCTTGCTAAATATAAGCAGACCAATGAGGAAGGAAGGAGGGGCGATTGCTCTAATAGTAGAAAGACTCTACATCCATGTATTGTTATGTTCACATGTGTTTTACTCTGGAATAATATTATTGAAACATTACCTTATTTTCGTAGATACAAAATTTGAGGTAGATAGACGTAGGTACGCTAGAGGGAATACTTTAACTATTATTTTTGTCTGTAAAATGCCTCTCAGTATTTTTAGCAGTGTATTAGAATACCGTTCAAAACATGTTTAATTTGTTCTTTACAAATGTACGTATGTACTTTTACATTAATTTTGTTTTAGAATTAAATACTTTTAATCGAATATGCCTCCTATTAACGGTAAATACACAAAAAGTGTGAATGAAACGTCACCTACGCATTTCCATAAAAATACAATTGTATTATTAATATTATCAAAATCTTTGAGATCTTCAATATTTCAATCAGACCTAAAACCATCTTTTGTAAACAAATATATCTCCTAACGAATATAAAATGTACTTTTTCTCTATTCCAAAAAAAATTTACGCTTCAGGTTGAACGCATGCAAACATTTCCTAGAATTAGGAATAGAGAAAGTCCGATAAAAAAACGATAACAAATAGTTAAGACAAGGTTTTATTGTTAATCTTAAGTCTACAATTGTTTTCACTCATAAGGATGAATAAGTTAACCGCTGCAGCTAGCGTCCGTGTCAACAAAGTGTCTACCATAGCCGTAATGGAAAGCGTGAGATGTGGAATTAGCTGCATACACTACTATGAGGAGATCAGCAATGTTATGCTTAAGCCTCTAAACACACAAAACATCAAGTTATACAACTACTCATAGCCGCCTTACTGTACAGTCACCTATTTTCACTTCGTTACACTGGAAAGAGAAATTACTATAAGCTCGACATCAATGATGGAAAGTGATCTTGAATTCGGTGTATTGACATGAAAATATGCGACCGAACCTTAACTATTCGCTGAAATATAGTAAGGAACACAACAGGCGCTCGGTATTGAATTATTAAGAAACATACAAACCAAATGTCGATAGAACATTAGACAGTCCTCATGCCAACATTGAAATGATTCCATAAATAAGTGTCCATTGTTTTACCCACTGAATTGGTAATAGGTTAGATTTGCTGATCCTATCGCTCTAGTCCACTAGAGTGGGCCTGTCATCTTATATTCATATTTATGGGCAATGTTGCTCCTCCGTCTTATCTTTCAAACAAGAACTAGTCGGGCATCTACCGACACTAAATTTGTAATAAATTGAGATATAGGACATTTTTTATGTTATGCATGTGACCCCCAATCTTAGCGCGTTAGTGATAATATTTCGCTTTTGTATCAATACTTTTACAGTATCATGTGTCGGTAAGCACATGCCCGCGCGATCGCTGCAGAAGCAAATATCTCCTACGCTGTTGCGAATGTGATAAGTATTGTGTGTACAAGAAATGTTCCCAAAAGACCTGTATACGGCGATCGTCAGCCTGACACTAAAAATAACCAGAGACTGATGCCACGTCTCTGTCACACGCGTAACACTAAACCACCCTAAGACAGTGTTAATGAACCAAGAGGATAGGCATTAAGTAAATATACTTTTTCGTACTAAGCATGTATGTCGCTTATTCCAAGGAATGTGACATGTGTGTATGTATAATCGACCGTGAAGCAAGGACTCATTAATTAAAGAAAGATCCCTGCAAAAAGAACTACTATTGCGTCTAACCAATTTCGCCACCTGCTGTAAACCCATAATTTGGAATTCTTCTACAGTCCCTCTTCCCGTAATCAATGCCTCCTACTAACACAGTATTTATGATTGTACCTACATACATTTATTTGGCGCCATACCTGCGTTACATACACACATGTCACATACCTTAGGACAGGCATTTCTCCCTCTCTTATTACCAATTCAGTGGTTCTTCTCGGTGGCGGCGGCGGTGCGGGGTGGGGCGGCGGGGCGGCGGCGCGGGGAAGACTAGAGCGGCGCGGCGCTCGAGTCGAGCCGCAGCCGCAGCGACTCGCGCTCGCGCTGCACGTCCGCCAGCTCGAGGCAGAGCGCGCGACACGCGCGGTGCAGCAGCGCGTTCTGCTCGCGCAGCGCGCGCACGCCGCCCCCCTCCTCCGCCTCGTCCGCGCGCGCTCCCCCCGCTGCCGCCGCCGCCGCCGGCTTGCGGTACACCTCGAACGCGCCGTGCCGCGCGGCGCCTTCGAACTGCGCGAAGTTGGCGAACTCGGCGGGCGCGGCGGCGGTGTTGGCCGAGGTGGCGACGGGGGCGTGGGGGGCGCGCGCGGGCGGCGGGTGCGCGGGCGGAGGGTGCGCCGGCGCCGCCGCCAGCCGGTTGAGGTCGAGCGAGCTGGAGCGCGCGTGGCTGCGCAGCGGCCGCGGCGGAGGCGGCGGCGGCGCCTCCTGTCGACAAGCGGGCAGGACACGTTACACTTTGACTACGTGAAAAAGAGCAAAGTCTATAAATGCCAAGCGCCTTTGGTCCCTCGGCCCAGCCGGATTTCAAGGAAAAATTACCTTTTTAGGCGGGTACTGCAACGAGAGCGGGCCGTCGTCATGCGGTGGGGGCGCGGCGGCCGGCGCGGTGGAGGGCGCGGCGGCGGGGGGCGCGGCGTCGCGCGCCGGCGGCGGCGGCAGCACGCCCGCCGGCTTGAGCGGCTTCTTGGCCTGCGGCCGCTGCAGCGGCTTGATGTCCGCACCGTTCGCCTCCGCCGGCGGCACTGAGTTCATGCGCTTCGGGCTCACCAGTTCGAAAGCGTGAGGCGATACGCTCGACCTGCAACATTATTTCATTCTATTGGTACTCAATTAATCGATACTTGCATTGTTAACCGAAACATTATTATTATTATTATGTTATTTATATAGCAGCTTGAAGCTGATGCATTAATTTCATTTTTCCCAGAGTGCACTTGTTTATATTTAAAAATTTTAAATTGGTATTACTAATATTACTTATATTTCACATTATATATTTATTGATTATTTATTATTATTGTTGATATTTTTTTATTTTCTTTATGTTTCGGTTTTTAAATCCATTTATAGTTTCAGCACTTATGACCTCCGGCATAGAGTTTTGGTTTTTGGTGATTCCCTGTCATATTCACATTTTTCATATTCACTTTTCTCGGTTAGAAACGAGATGCAAATATCTCTTGAATCGGTAACGCTTGTCAGAAGCGAGTAGGCCTACTTGATAAGTGGGACATCACTGAAATGCAAACAAATTGTTTAGAGCAATTTGCCCATACAATTCCGTATGGAGAACATTGCTTGATTTTTAGTAATATTATTTTCTCTTTCCCTTTTTAGGCAAAACGTTTCCGCAATACAGATTTTTCATCGTACAGTAAAACTTAATTGTTAAGGCTGGCCATGATTCCGATTCTATGTAAAACTGTATGGTTCCGTCCTCACTTTGCTATTTGAATGTGAAATAAAAACCGGCCAAGTGCGAGTCGGACTCGCACACGAAGGGTTCCGTATCATTGTGCAAGATTGAATACAAAAAATCACGTTTTTTGTATGAGGGCTCCCTTTATTTTTATTATTTTTAAATTTTACCTATTGGTTGTTATAGCGGCAAGATCAATACATACTCTGTGAAAATTTCAGCTGCCTAACTATTACGGTTCATGAGATACAGCCCTGTGACAGACAGACGGACGGACAGCGGAGGCTTAGTAATAGGGTTCCGTTGGCACCCTTTGGGTACGGAACCCTAAAAATGCGGAAAAAAAAACAATCACTTCTACTTCTGAACTGAAAATTGCCTAAAAATTTAAAGCTAAACATAACATTGACGGTAGGACTAAAGCTCCGTCTCTGTGACAGGAAAAAGTGTCGGTTTCGCTCGGACATTCTTTCCCATCTAGCTTTTTTTAGAAAATGTGTTCCAATGGAGAAGAAAACTCAAAGCTTATTTATGCGTGTCTCATGAGCGACCTCACCTTAGAAACATCAAAAATGTCCATTCCTGTCAAGTTTTATTGTATGTGTGTATTTATGTGAGTACGTATTTAGATGCAAGATGTACTCCATGATGCAGTTAGAATAAGGTTTAGAGGAAAAGAAGCGCTTTTGATTGCCTTCAAACTCATTTTAATGTTATAGACCAGCACAAAATTTGAAATGAAATATTATAGGTTATGTTATTGTAATATTTTCTTTTGATTAGCATAATTTGGAACAAGTAATTTTCATAATAATAACGAGAAAATGACTTCACATTTTAATTAAGTAGGTTGAGCAAAAAACATTTTAATATCCATTCTGTTTTATATTGCATAGTATCTGACAGCTTTGAGAGATCTTTTAAGTGAGCTCGCTTACACATCACCTGTCGTGATAAATAAGCAGTTTTCTTCCCCGATACTCCACAATATTCACCTAGCGTCGTCGTGCTGCGGCAGCGAGTTGGCGTCCGGCGTGACCCTCAGCGCGACGGGATGGAATATCTTGGGGTCCCGCTCCGACTTGACGGGCCGGAAGTCGAAGTTGACAGGCTTGGGCCCCGGGCTGGAGAGGCTCGAGGTGGGCGAGTCGACGAACTTTGTCCACTGCTTGGCGTGCGCGTCGGGCCGCGGGCTCGGCGGCGTGCGGCGCGCGGGCTCCGGCGGCGGCTCCCGCGGCGCCAGGTTGAAGTCCGCCGACGTGCCGGAGCTGAACATGTCCGAGCCGAGGTCGACCAGGTCCGAGGTCACGGCCTGCTGCGAGCAACTGCAAACGGAGCACCATTTATTTATGAACAGGAAGCTATTGGCCAATGTGTTCATATCTATAATATTAAATTTTGTTTTGTTTCTTAAGAGGATTATTCACAAAGCAAAATAATAAAAAAAACAAATAAAATATATGTGATAAGAAACTGTTTAAGGGGCCTATATCCCTTAGCGTAGAGTCAAGAATGCACGCAGCGGAATCTAGCCAGTGCCATCATGTCAGCGTGAGGGTACGCACGTTTCGCGTGCTCTGTCCCCGCTCGGCAAGGTACGACTAGTCTGATTTTGTAAAATTCCTGTATTTAGAAAAACATTTAACAGGAAAGGGGATGTCTACCTCGCTATGGCTGAAAGGAAAGGATTTTTTTAATTTCATTCTTCCAAGTAGAAAAAATGGTAAAAAAGATCCTTTTAGAAATATTTTTTTATTTCGATGATTATACAAGTTTTGGACAAAATGGAGATGTGTACCTTTGCAAACGTACATTCTATAAGCTCAGTATTTTTTCAATGTTTAACAACCAAAGGCTTTACTGTAATCGACTTCAGAAAAACGTTCATATTTAGATATTTATTCCCCTTAAGGCGGCCCAACCCGGCGGGCCTAACTCATCTGCAGGCACAGTACAAAACCGTGCTGTTGCGCTCTGGGACCTTCTCTGTTTCAAAGAATAAGACAGGCTCCGTGATGAGGAAGATGCAACATGTCCACAAAAAAGACAATGTGCATAGTGTATGATTTGGTAAGATTTACGAAAATTTTAATTTCAAAACGACTTATAGCTAAAAGTAAACCACGACCGCTGTAGTCAAAAATCTAACAAAAAACAAATAGATCATAAATCTTGATTAAATAAGCTATGTTTGATGACTAATCTTTTAACGATGTTTTTACTTTATCATTGCGTAATCCACCTCCGAAGTTATCGTATAAAACGCGCGAAAAATTCGAACTTTCGGACCTTATAACTTAGAAACCAAACACAATTTTACAATGCCAATGGTCATCAGACATCTAGTTCGATCAAATAAAGCTATTTTGAGCAAAATTTTGGATCTCTGACAAGAAATATGGGCGTGATCTTCTTTCCCCTTTTGTATGGGGAGATGAGCGGGTTGGGCCACCTTAAGAGAATAATTAGGTGACTGAGTTCCATACAATGGCTCGTGCCCGTTTCCTCAGTCAAATTAAGAAATATGTTTCTGAAAATTTTCACATTAATTAAATCAACTAAGAGCAACGTCTGGACGTTATGATTTTTATGATAACTCATCTTTCGTCCATAATATAAGCCTATTAAGATTTGTATCAAAATGTTTAAGGGCGGTGATGGGAGACTGCGCTGGTTAGAAATGTTATAGTACCAGCGAAAATATGCAGTTTTAGGTGAGTTTTGTACGTTGTATGACGTTTGCAGTCAAGCCCTACTGTCCTTTTTTTTTATGCAACCTGACATGAATGGCTAATACCACACAACTACCGTTATGATTTTAGTCCAATACACCACATTACCGAAGGAATTAGGTGCCATGTCAGGACCTTCCCTTTATGAGCACGGCTACATTGAACTGGATGGAAAACATGGACAATTTTTCATTTCCGCTTCGACCGTCTTTTCATCCAATGCGATGGCACCAACCCAGGCGGGCTTAACCCTACCACCTAGTAGAGGAAGGGGACCTACAGTCTTACATGGATTCCGAACCATGGAGCAGTTCGCATTCGGGACGAAATGCACTTATCGAACTCAGAAAGAGAAAGAAAGTGGTGCAAGTCGGTGCGAGGAATTAAACCCAGACCTCTGGTACGCCAGGCCAGTCCCTGCGCCACTTGGCTACGAGCCGCTTTATCTGTGTCTACGCCCGTGCGAAGTATCAAATAGAGGTAGTGACCGCGAGTGCACGGCGGGCAGCAGGCAGGCGGGCAGCGTGTCGGGCACGGGCACGTCGTTGCGCCGCAGCACGATCAGGTGCATCGCGATGCTGAACTCGTCGAGGCTGAGCGCGCCGTCCGACGTGAGGTCCGCCAGCTGCCAGATCTTGCGCAGGTCGCCCATGCCAAGCCGGGACTTCTCGAAGAACAGTCTGCAGTCACGCCAGATACTTGTTAATGCATTTGTTTTGTAAGTGAGAAATACAATACATACTATACAATGCCATTCAAATGAGAATAGGACGGGGCTCGTGACTAACTTCACTCGAATTAGCGCGGAAAAGTACGGTCAGCACGTCCGCACGGGTTTACACGGGAAACAATTGCTTCAATATCAAAGGAAGCCTGACGCTTTTATCCATCCATCAAAATCGATGTTTGATCCGAGTATGTGCGTGTTCATGTGTATATGTTTCTTTATTTTTTAGCATTTCTGCCCTGCCGTGACAATGGCAGACAACAGACGAATCTACAAAGTGTAGGAAGACATTGAGTGCCAGTCACAGAATATACAGTTACATGAGTAGGGTGGCTGTACTTACCTTTCTGTACATAAACCTGTTTTATGTGTATTAGTTATACGTGGTTAGTTTGTGTTGGATGTCTTCGAAAGTGCCAGAGTAAAAAAAAAAAAGGTTATATTTTTTTGTTATCGCGTTGCTTATTTCCTCTAAATGATTATAAAATATTTTTGGAAGAAACGTTTTTGCACACCATACTGAAGTTAATTGGATTTAGTAGTTTGACATTTAAAATGGCGGTGAGTAGTAGTTATTTTTTTTTATGCAACCTGACATGGATGGCTAATACCACACAACTACCATTATGATATTAGCCCAATACACCACATTCCCGAAGGAATTAGGTGCCATGCCAGGACCTTCTCTTTATGAGCACGGTTACATTGGACTGGGTGGAAAGCACGGACAATTTTTCATGGCCGCTTCGACCACCTTTTCATCCAATGCGATGGTACCAACCCGGGCGGGCTTAAACCCTTCCACCTAGTAGGGAAAGAGGACCTACATTTTTACATGGATTTCGAACCATGGAGCAGCTCACATTCGTGATGAAATGCACTTTTCGAACTCGGAAAGAGAAAGACAGTGGTGCGAGTTGGAATTGAACCCAGGCAGACTGTCGCAGGAGTGCGATAGATAAGTATAATTCTGGAAGTTCATTCCAGCTTTGTATTTCGAGAGAGAGAAAACTATTTTTCCTAGGTTTAGCGTTCACAGACTGCAGATCGGAGGCCCGGAGAGACACAAGCTGTAAACGACGATCCAACACAGCAACCAGCATTAAAACTTTATGTAGGGATGATAGTACATTTAGATCTCAGGCGAATGCATTACAATCAAGATGATCAAAGGGTTAAAAGCGGGTAAGCGGTCAGAAGTTTAGATTCGAGGTGAGTGAGGGAGTGTGCTTCAAGTGTGCCTTCATGGCAAAATCCGGAGCTCTAGGTGTGTGTTACGCTAATATTATGATGGTAGATTTGACATGAGGCACCATGTATAGCTAGATGGAAGGTGAGCGGAGACCTGGCGCGGTGTCCGGGCAGCAGGCCGCGCGCGTCCGGCTGTAGCTGCGCGAATTGCGCGGCGTAGTGGCGCGCCTGCGCCGCCGACACCGCCCACACCTCCGCCTCCCCCTCCTCCTCCGACGAGTGCCGGTCCGACGACTCCTCCTCCGTGCCTGTCCGCGTGCAAACATTCCTTAAATATAATTATACAGAGCCTCTAGGCCGAGCTCTCACCTGAACTGGCGTATACGGAACCTCAAAGTTACTTAAAATCGTCGAACCCATTGAGAAGCTTGCAAACGCTAGTTTCGAGTTTACTTTAACCTCGGTGTTAATTCAATCATCGTCATGTTTTATACCTATTGTAATTGGAAAGTGAATTAATGTATTTTTTATAGTTTCCGCTTTCTCTCTTGTTGTTGCCCTGGAGTAGAGACCAAATATAATTTTCGATTGTGATTTTCGAAAACTGCCGAAAACATCCTCAATAATACGCCGAAAACTGCTTATTTTCACTGTAACTATGACATTTATAACCAGCACTATCTCCCATCACTGTCAGAACTACTTAGACCGTTATTGATTTTGCCTATGGAGGCGTGATACATTTTTTATCATTTTAACTATAAATTAAGTAAGGTATTTACCAATCAATATCATTGATTTAATGTATTTATTAAATCTATCATCTATTTAATCTATTCTGAAATATAAGACTTAATGCTGTGGACTTTTATTAACCCTTTTCTACACTGGTATGACATTAGCAATCAATCACTTTTATCTACGCCATAGATGACTAATGTCAACCTGTTTACCAATTTTAAGGCGCACATAATAATTAGCCCATTGCTGAGTCATCTGGCTATTGGTAGAGTCTAACGGCACAAAATTAGATCCATTTAATGGATCTCTTAAAGTTGCGCTAGACTCTATCTTTAATCACATTTTATTGAGTCACTTTTCAATTTCACAAGATCTCGGACCTAGAATTTTTATTATGCTATGAGATGATTGAAATTACATTAAAATAACTAAATTACACATTGAAATGTACATAAGAGTGGCTGATCTTTAATTTCTTCCATCGAGAATTTGTAAGAAGACACTGCAAATCAGACAGTAGTTTACCACATCCAGTTGTTTCAAACACCACTCTAGAAACGTAAAAAATTTGGAATTAACTCAGTTATTAGAATTGCACTCATCACACACTCAGTCGTAAAGTGATACACAATAATTATTGGAGTGAAGCGGAAAATATCTCCAATCACTTGGCCCAATGACACATGACGAATGTATCCCAATAATGTTTATAGGATTCTAATTGCACTTCTACCAAATAAAACTACACATGTTATGTGGTGAGTAATACGATACATATTATCTTGTAACCATATGAATTTACTTTTAGTAAACATTTAGCACGATTTTAAGCTAAATTTCCTGAATTGCATCATCATAGCGATTCCTATCCTGTCGGAACCAGTGTAACTGGTCACAAAAATATTTTCCTGTATGGGTTTTAGTTTAACAATAAGTTTCATGTGTATATCTAATGGCATAACAATACCAGAATCACACCCAATGTCTGATAAAAATTTGTAACAACAGAACAATGAAAAGTAGGCACAACTATCCATCACTGACTAAATTGGTGGTCTGGTATAACATTGATGCATAACAAGTGGAAACTAATAAATATTATAATTTTAATGGAAGTGAGCTATGATTGTAAATGATAGGTATCAGATATATAATCTACAAATCAGTTGATGTGACTTAGGCTTGGACGAACTACACCTTGTCGGCCGGCTGTCGACCAATGAGCACCACGTCTTAGAGATTATATGGAGGTGTGCAGACGGCAACGACCCGACAGACTGTCGGCCCCTGTCGTCGAGCCCTCCCGACAGCCTCGGAAATTTCTGTCGTCTGACTGTCGGGTGATTGTCGGTGCCCTCTAGAAATGTATGTCAGGACCTTCCCTGAATGGGCCATTGAACTGGATGGAAAACAAGGACAATTTTTCATTGCCGCCTTGACCATCTTTTCATCCAATGCTAACCCGAGCGAGCTTAAACATTACCACCTAGTAGAGTTTAAATGGATTCCGAACCATGGAGCAGCTCGCATTCGTGACGAAATGCACATAACCAACTCGGAAAGAGAAAGAAAGTGGTGCATGAACAGGGAGAGGATTTGAACCCAGACCTAGTAGGTAAGTCCTCGCGCCACTAGGCTACGTACCTAGCAGCTGTGTGTGCTCCTCGGCCGTGTTGGCCGGCCAGACGCCGCGGCCGGTCGCGCTGTTCTCCCAGACGGGGTGCGGCCGCCGCTCCGCCACGCTGTTGGTCGGCGTGGGGCTCTCGCTCGCCGCGCTCCACGGCGAGCCGCTCGCGTTGCGCATCTGCTCACGCAACCACATTAATGATGATAATGAGGTGATCGGGTTCCATGCAATGTCTCGTGCTCAAATGTTTGGAAGAAACATGTCGTGGACTCTTGGAACAAGCTAAAAGTGCTATATCAGTAAACAGTTTTAAAAATCAACTTTGAAAACATTTGGAAAAGAAAACTAATAAGTATACATAACAAAAACAAAAAAATATAGAATATATTTAAAAAGTACACTCAATGCGTGAAGTACACGCATCAGCTTCAAGCTATATATTACGTTTAAAGCTAGTTAAAGTAAGAAATTATTTTCCCTTTAATTTTTTTTTATTTCTGCAAAAAAAAAACATTTTTAAATGTTATTTTTGTATGAATTTTTATTTTTTGTATGAAAAAATAGAAAAAAATATGGGTATTTTTTTTCTTACCATATACCTACTCGAAATTATTCATTTCGGACTTTAAGCAACATCGGGCTTGAACCGTAACATATATAAATAATAATAATAATATTTTGCACATTAAATAAATCAACTGAGAGTTACGTCTGTAGGTTTTTTTTTTACGAATTTTATATCCATGATTTTTTTGATCAGTCCTCAGACTATATTCAGATTTGATTTGAGATATAAGGTCGTGAAGAGTGTGCCCCCCCCCCCCCCCACTGGGAGTAGCTACTCTGTATGATTGTTTGTGAAGCTGCTGACTATTTTGTAGCTCTAGGATGTTGAGTCGTTTGAGCCTTTTGGGGTATGGGGTGATATAACCCAAAAATGTTTAAGGGAGTTTTTTGTTGCAATGCATTTAAACTTAACTTTTTACAATTACGCAAATCTTGAGCAAAGCGGCAGCGACGTGTTAAAGCTTTTGTTCATGTTTCACATTCGATATATTGGAGCACAATGATAAGGAAACCTAAATACTCTTAACTTAAAGTTTTTAGGTATATACCTACTGCTCGTTTTGTGAGGTCGCCACGAAGACAATACCTATAGTACAATTAATATTACATAGAAATATGCAGTAGCAATATAAACAATTTTGGAGTTCCAGAAATTCAATTGTGAAAAGTTGTTCAATTGCTTCTTTTCTGTAATTGGAATCAAGGTGTACATATTCACACATGTGACTTATCACATTTTACTTATGTGTTTTTTGTGCCCATGATACAAACTACAAACAGCAATTCAATGGACATTTACAATTAGATTCGATACGGATGACGATGGCCACTATTCAAACTGCAGCAAGTACGTACATAGGAAGGTCAAGTGTGTGCTCATCACATTTGAGCTAACTCATTAATTTTCATTCATTATATCCAGTGTCTAAGGTCAATGTCATAATGTAGCTGTAGTAGTCTAATTCAGTCAATGAGCAAACAAATTATTATCTGCAGTCCTGTACGTAACTTTTATTCTGTTTTTGTAATGTACTTAGGTTTTTTTTTTGTTATAGTTGGCGATTTGCAATTAGTTTATGCTATAAGCGGGCCTCATTTAGGTAAACACATTTTGGATTTGACATTTGTTTAAGGATCCTAGATTGACTTCCCTTTACAACATATAACCGAAAAGTAACATAACATTATACTAAATTAATGCTTTTAAGAGTCGTTACCTTATCAACTACACATACTACGGGCGATATCTGTTTAAATGCTCGCAATGTTTTACAAGGATTTTGAAATTTTGGATTCAAAAATTTACTGTCGAAATATACGTCTGTATGTTTTTTTTTATTATTTACTTTTAGATTGGACAACATTGGAAAAACTCACATATGTCCTTAGATTTACACCGTCGCTGTACATAATGTTTTGAAAACTTACGGTTTTCGGGTGTGCTTCGGTCGTAGGAGGCGAAACATGTCGGCGAAGCACGGCATTGCACACGGGAAAACCGTAAGTTTTCAAAACATTTTTGGAAAAACTGTTTTGTTTTATTGTTATTTTAGATTTTTTCACTAGAAAATACAGATATTTACATAAAAATAAAAACATAATAACACAGAATCAAGCTTTCAGCTAGAAATGACTAGATGCATATCAAATGATACCCGCGGTTAGAGCAAAAAATCTCTTAGGGGTTTTAAAGTGAATTGAGACAAGCAGAGTGAGTACTGACAGGGTGGGTGAGGTCAGATCTGGTCTCAGACTCCATCTCAGAGTCAGTGCTGAGCTCGGTGTTGTCGAGCTGCGGAGCCGCGTCGCTGTCCGACAGGTTGGACGAGACCCTCATGGGTGCATAGCTCCCGAGGCTGCCGTGCCGGCTCACCTTGCCAATGTGCTGCTCCTGAAATAGTGGATAAGATATTGTTGTATTGTCCAGCTTTTGCTCATTTCTCTGCCCGTGGATGGCTTATATCACAACTGTCATGATATTATCCTACTATTTACGCATTTCAGAACGAGGTGCTCTTGCAATATATTTGGAATATAAGCTATGTCCACTTTCGTCTTCAGCTTTCAGCATAAACCTTTCCACTTTCGCCTAGAGCAGGGAATGTCTACATTTTTGTAGTCAGGGGGCCCCTTCCGCACTCACTTGAAGGAAAAGAAAATGAGGCATTTTGAAAAAACCGGCCAAGTGGGAGTCGCACACAAAGGGTTCCGTACCATCAACACAAAAAATCACGTTTTTTGTAAGGTATAAGGTAATAAGTTTTATTTTTATTTTACCTATTTGTTGTTATAGCGGCAAAATAAATACACACTCTGTGAAAATTTCAGCTGCCTACCTATTACGGTTCATGAGATACAGCCCTGTGACAGACGGACGGACGGACGGACAGCGGAGGCTTAGTAATAGGGTTCCGTTTTCACCCTCTGGGTACGGAACCCTAAAAACTACTTTATATTCATTACCACAAAAAAGTAAAGATAATTAATTTTTAATCGATCAAGCGGATTATTTATTTTAATCATATCAATCATGGACCCTCAGCACTCATGCCACGGACCGCCAAAGGGTCCATGGGCCCCAGGTTAAGAAACCCTGGTCTAGAGCATGCCTCTGCTATATGCATTTAAAGGCTTGCAGCTCACAGTTGGAGCCAGTCGCTTTGAACAATGTTCTTTCAATGCGATGGTATTACAGGATTAACCCTACCACCTAGAAGATCAGAAGGGGACCTAGAGTTTTACTTAAAATCGGAACCATGAATGACAAATCCCTTATTCGGCCCTTATGACATGCTGTGGAACAATTTGTTATCATTACAGTGCTGGAACCAAAACAGTTCCGGAACCGGAAACAAAACGGACCTTTGGCGAGTTGGAGAGCTGTATGAGGTCCGCATTGGCGCTGGCGGCGGGACAGTTGAGGGCCCAAGTGAAGCGCGGGAGCGAAAGGTCTAGTTGAGTGCCCAGCAGCTCCGGCTGCAGCGTCAAGCTGGCCTGGTGCGCCGCGATCAACTTCAGCGCCGAGTAGAACTGTTTGCGGTTCAAGTGGCTGATGCCCGATATTGTGTTGGGAGCCACGCTGATCTCCATGATCTGTTTATGTACATATATTGTAAGGTACATTTCGTACAGAATATAATAATAAGAACTAAATCTATTACGAAATTAATTTATTTTCCTTTTAGGTGATGTTATTCGGCAAAGGCTAAACAAATGAGAGTTATGATTTTAGCATGCGATGTATGTAGCTATAAACTTGCCCTCTAGACATTAGGTAACTTTTGAAGAGTAGGTGTACATTAATCAATCTTTACAAAAACATTACAAACATTGTTAAATATTTTATTTTTAATTTTTGGTAATAAATGAGTTACTTCATGAACTGATAGATCCACAGATTTGTTCAACTCAGTTGAGGAAAACCCGAAAAGGAACTTCACTAAACATATTTTTTACCTCCACAATAATGAAATACACAAAATGTTAATGCTACTGCTAAACAATTCTTTTGTAGAACAGTTTAAGACAAAGAAAAAGAAACAACAACCCTCAGTGGTAATGGACTAAAAGTTGAAATTGCCTCTACATGGTTTTAGCTCATTTACACTAAAGAGCTAGGCTTTTTTAATGCGATTTTTTACTTTTCTGCCTAGTAGGAGAATGCGTCTTGTTCACCTCTTGCATCATGTTATTGACCTTTTGTACCTATTCCTAAGGTATTTTTCCCACATACCAGATTTGCCCTTTTCAATAAAATGCAATAATACGATCTTTGCAACAAAATCTTTATCAATATCAACCTTACTTATTCCTTTCCCATAAGGCGTACTTCGGTGCCAAAACTTGGTCGATATTGACTAAACACAAAGCCAAGGTATTTTAATACATTTTAGCAAGCAACTTCATTCAAGCAAGCATTTCTCCGGAAATTCCAGCATTTTCATAAAAGTTAGCCCTATGTTCCAACAAATCAGTGCACTGGCACCTCGTTACATTTCTCAGCCTAGGCAGTGTAATGGTGCAACGCCTCGATATTCAATCGTCGAAGTTAAGCAGCATGCGGCACAGTCAGGTTACTGATCGCGAACTATGAGCATCTCTCATCCACTAATTTTTGAACATTCATGGAGGTGAACAATAAGCCAGAGCCTTATTTAGGTGGTAATAAAAGTAAAGAAGAACCTTTTAATTTTGAACAAGCCTAAATTTATCAAAATCTTAGTCATAAGCATTATATAAATGTTGCAATGCAAAATCTGGTTTACTAGCCTGGCTAAAAAGAGTATGACAACGAGTATGGCCAAATGAATCATGTGTTTAGGGGAATTATTTTTGTCTTAAGGTGGGCCATACCGCTCAACACCCCATACAAACAGGGAAAGAAGATCACGCCCTTATTTCTTGTCAGAGATCCAAAATTTTGCTCAAAATAGCTTTGTTTGATCGAACTAGATATCTGATGACCGTTGGCATTGTACAATTGTGTTTGGTTTCAAAGTTATAAGGTCTGAAAGTTCGATTTTATTCGCGTGTTTTATACAATAACTTTGGAGGTGGATTACTCAACGATAAAATCTAAACATCTTAAAAAGATTAGTCACCAGACATAGCTTCTTTCATGAAAATTTATAATCAATTTAGTTTTTGTTAGATTTTTGACTACAGCTGTCGTAGTTTACTTTTAGCTAGAAGTCGTTTGGAATAAAAATTTTCGTAAATCTTACCAAATCAAACACTATGTTCATTGTCTGCTTTAAGGACATGTTGCATCCTCCTCACGGAGCCTGTCTTATTCTTTGAAACATAGAAGGTCCTAGAGTGAAATAGCACGGTTTTGTACCGTGCCCGCGAATGAGTTAGTCCCGCCGCGAAGGGACACCTTAAAGCTGGTTGCCACTGAACATTTTGGGTTGCTGTATACAATGTGTGTGTAAAACCTTGCTCTTTCCTGAATTCATGCATGTTTACATATGCAATGTTTCTTCTAAAGGCCTCATTGCAGCGCAAAACAAACATTGCTGTAGTTTTGGGAAAGGTTCAAATGATTAATATTTGTAATGTTCAAACATACTGCTTTGCGAAATAGCTTTTAGAAACAGAATTAATACTGGCATATTGTTGGCGAGTTTATCTATAGGCGTGGATGGAGAACTGACCTGCTTGAGCGCCTCGTTGGAAATGTTGGAGGAGCGGAAGAGCTCTGTGGCCTTCAGCAGCGGCGCTCGGCCGTCCGCCTCCTCGTCGCAGCAGAGGAAGAGGTCGCCGAAGTATCGCGCCTCCGTCTCCGACAGAACCAGCTCTTCCATCCTCGCTAGCGTACGCGCGTAATACTTTTGTAGCGGCTAGCGCTTCACCTATTCACGTGCGGCATATTCGTCACTCACATCACAATCACAACCGCTACCGCTGACATTTCTAATCACACGCGACGACGACGTTGCGACTTGCGCCATACGTACGATCACAGAAGATAAATACGACGACGGTCGCAATGCAAGGTTTTTTGACAGACATTCAACGTTGCCAATGCCAATTATCCAAATCACCCAAAAACATCCAACCGAAAAGATGACATGGGGTACATAATTTCGCGAGGCGAGGCCGCTTATTATGGTGCAGCAAAACTAACCCTACGTTCCGAAATTCGTGCATTGCAAATATCGCAGAGAGAGCGAATACAGTGAATACATAATTTTGTTCAGAATTGATATCACTGCTCATGGCTACAATCGCACGATATCAAATCGGAACGAATTTGAGCAGACATTTGTGTCAGAGCCTTACCTAACTGCCTCGAAAATGCCTTTTAAGTCTCGAGAGTGGTTTTTTCAGGCCCAGAATTGTCTAACTAGACTAACAAACGGCGAAAGGCCTTAGTTATTTCAGAAAACAAGTGCATATGCTCAGATAACTACAGATAAACACGCTTTTTTACGATTTGTACGATTTGAGTGCGTACACGACGCACGCGTGAGCCGCTTTGTACGATCTGTGTATGGTCTAGAGTCACGTCCTTTATGTCAAAATGACGTTCACGGGAGTGCATATAAGCAATTTGGAACGGTCGTGTACGCGTAGATCGTGATTTCTCATCAACATATGCATTTCGGAATGCAGTGTTAGTGTTCAGAAATCTCTTAGGCCCGAGTGCACGAAAGGACAAAAAAATAAAGTCAACGTACGATTAAACACGTCACTTTGTATGGACAGTATGGAAGAAACTCCATGCGGTTCACTAAAAATGACGTGTTTGAACATTGATTAACTCGGCCGTTTCTTCGTGCAATCGGGGCTTAATCATTCAATTTCAAATTTGAATTTCTGGCGCCCTTTATATGTAAATGAGAACTACCCACACTTTCCGTCGCTTTTGAGTAACTCCACGAAATTTTTGATTCCATTCGACTGCCACGTTTTTTCTCCACTGAGCTCTCGACATAGACTTTAATAAATCCAGCCAAAATGAATATTTATTGCCTATCTTCGATGTCGGCAGCGAATGCTAAGCTTGCCTAGTAATGGTTGACCTATAAAATCAGTGTATCCCCACGGCGCGGCGGCGGACTAATAACCACTGACACCAGCAAACCCCGAGCCCAGGTTCTAGCTCGAGACGTGAACACCCACTGGCACAGAGAGCAGGTCAGTCGCAATGTATTTTATAGGGCGCCATACGATCTCTTAATATGAATACAGTCCACAATTATTTTTTTTCTTAAAATTCAGCAACCTACGGGGACATCGCTAATTTCGAGTGCAGCCCTCCCCTTCACTTGGTTTGATAGTTTTTCGACTTACTTGAAATGTTGGCATGCGCATGCTAGGCTTAT
Source organism: Incurvaria masculella (assembly GCA_946894095.1). Taxonomy (NCBI): domain Eukaryota; kingdom Metazoa; phylum Arthropoda; class Insecta; order Lepidoptera; family Incurvariidae; genus Incurvaria; species Incurvaria masculella. Next base: position 11,990,370 of record OX335657.1, on the reverse strand, counting down.
TCATACTTGTCTGTTAGTGTGGTTGGGCGTTCAATGTTCAAGACGCGCTATTCTCCAGTCGAGTTCATGGATACATGTATTAATTTCAAGTAAATTAATTTTTCGTGTAAATAACAACAGCTGTAAAAACTCGTATTTTTTATGATTTTCTGCGGATGCAATGTAATGGAATAATAACATTTTAAAAAACATCAACGATAACATAAAATATGTTGCTGGTTATAGTTTTTTACTGAAAAAGAGCGGTAAACGGTGTCGTCGGCTTTGTAAGTCCCTCTGAGCACCAAGAGGGACTCGAAAACCTCCATTAGGGTTATTTTATGCTCCTCTATCACCTCGCCTAAAACTTAAAGCTATATATTCCGTCCTCCCGTACAACTAGGAAAATTAAAAGTTAGAGTCCATGTCGATATTGTTTATATATGTGTATTATTATTATTATTATTATTTTTTATGTGACTGGACATGGATGGCTAATACCACAAGTTCTGTCATGGTATTAGCCCAACACACCACATGGGAACTAGGTGCTATACCAGGACCTTCCTTATATTGCACGGCTACATTGAACTGGATGGAAAACACGGACAATTTTCATTGCCGCTCCGACTATCGTTCATCCAATGCGATGGTACCAACCCGGGCGGGATAAACCCTACCACCTAGTAAGTAAGGAAGGGGACCTACAGCTTAACGTGGAATCCGAACCACGGCCAGCCTCTCTCAACGGTCGAATGGTCACCCATCCAAGACCCGACCGGACCCAGCGTTGCTTAAGGTGGCCCAACCCGGCGGGACGAACTCATTCGCGGGCTCGGAACAAAACCGTGTTGCTGCGTTCTGGGACCTTCTCTGTTTAAAAAAAAAAGCCAGGCTCCGTGATGAGGAAGATGCAACATGTCCACAAAAAAGACAATGTGCATAGTGTATGATTTAGTGAGATTTACGAAAATTCTAATTACAAAACGACTTATAGCTAAAAGTAAACCACGACCGCTGTAGTCAAAAATCAAACAAAAACCAAAAAAAATATAAATCTTGATTAAATAAGCCATGTCTGATGACTAATCTTTTTAGGGTATTCTTACTTTATCATAGCGTAATCCGCCTCCAAAGTTATTGTATAAAACGCCCGAAAAATTCGAACTTTCGGACCTTATAACTTAGAAACCAAACACAATTTTACAATGCCAATGGTCATCAGACATCTAGTTCGATCAAATAAAGCTATTTTAAGCAAAAGTTTGGATCTCTGACACGAAATATGGGCGTGATCTTCTTTCCCCTTTTGTATGGGGAGATGAGCGGGATGGGCCACCTTAACTTCGGAGAGCGATCGCCGGAGTGTCGCGCCACTGGGCCACTGAGGCTTCCTTCCTTCCTTTTACGAAAAAGTGTCAACCTAAGAACGGCTCTAGTATATGATACCAAATACGATTTTGGTGACGACAGCAATATGTTTGAATGTTCAATCTTTGCAGCCAAGGTTCGTAACGCAGGTATAGCGTCAAATAAATGTATAACACTGTGTTAGTATGAGGCATTGATTACGGGAAGAGGGACTGTAAGAGATTTCCAAATTATGGGTATACAGCAGGTGGCGAAATTAGTAAGACGCAATACCCGCGGATGGTATGTATTGCTGGTTCGGGTCCAGCCTTGCAGTATATTCGCAAATGAGTTCTTTTTATAGGGATCTTTCTTTAATTAATGTGTCCTTGCTTCACGGTCGATAATACATACATATATTTAATATAATATCTTTCGTGCTAAGGTCCTGGCATGGCACCTAATTCCTACGGCTGCGCTAATATAATTACAGCCATTTTTAACTTGTTATTAATACTAGCTCTTTAAGCTGCAGACCTCACGAGTCTGTCTTAGCAAAATCCTAGACCGCGAGGTCTACAGGTCAGAGAGCCACTATTATTAGTAAGGTTTGATGGTTTGCCGTATATATTAGCCCTAGGAATTAAGTGCCATGCCAGGATCTTCCCTTTATGATTGCAAGATTATTGAATTTGAAGAATCAAAACAAAGAAGCGGCTTTATGTGTTTCGCTGGAATATGTTTAAATCCGGATCCAGCCTGACAATCTTAAAAAAATATATCTTAAGCTCAAGAATTTAATTAAATTATCATACCCACTATGCAGGTTTGAACATAATCCAAGGATTTTGATGTCAATAATAGAATACTCAACTATAATGCATTCGGAGTTCGGATTCCATGTTAAACTGTAGCAGTCGTATTCAGAGTGAACTGTCAACATTTAATACGCAGATTATCACCGGACTAACGACACCAAATACGATTTAGTACGGAGATAATCCGCGTATTAAAGTTGGCACGCCACTGAAGGTTATTTACTTACTGGGTTGTAGGGTTATTCCCGCTCGTGTTAGTACCATCGCATTTAATTAACGAAGCGAATTTCGAAGCAGCGATGAAAAGTCATTTTTTTCTACAAAGTTCAATGTAGCCGTGCAATTTCAGAATGTCCCGGCATGCAACCTATTTTCTCGTGTTGTGTTGAGTCCAAATCATAGGTAAGTTTCGTGATAGCCATCCACGTCCAATTGCATAAAACAATGTTGCAATGAGAAATAACACGCTTTTATTTAAATAAACATTTTTATTTTCACTAGCCTTATATATTAAATAGCAATGAAGCATAATATTTTGTTAGTAACCTAAAATCTTATAAATATATGAACAACAATAACAATTAAAACAGAGTAATCAAAATGCTGTTTTTTTAGTTACTCAATTCTTGAGTTACTTATATGGCTTTTGACGTCGAGTATCCAAGTTCTTTTATTGCAAATAACTGTAAAATGATTTGTTTTTTTTTCTTGAAATCGTAACCGTAACATTTCACTTTACCCTTGTGCCATAATAAAATAAGTTAATTTTTTGTAAATCATTTAAGGTGGGTGGGTAATTTTATTTTAAATGGAGATCGCTGGTATCGCCGACTCCGCGAGACGCACTCGTCTCGGCGTCGAACGGGTTCTGAAAAGAAAAATGTTACCATCATTTAAGCTGGTTCTCTTACATCACATAATCACGGGTGCCATTTCTGGCTCCCGATTACCGACACACAGACTGTGACACGGGCTCAGGGTACCCAGTGGTAAACTATTGGCAAACTCGTTTTGCCCAATGATGTTTTATGTAATATTGCAAATTTTCCAAAATAATCATCGATATGAGATAATAAGATGACTGCAAAATTATGAATAATCCACTCAACAATTCAATTTAATAAAAAAAAAATCGACAAAAATAATCATAAAATGATCGAGCCTGCTCATAAAATTTCACAAGAACGCATTCGAGAAATGCGACCTGTATGTAGAGAACAGCCGGACATACGAAATCATTTTTGCCCAAGCTAAAACGGAGATGCGCTCGCGTTTCGTACTTCGCTCGGTCAATTTACGATCTATGCTCATACAAAAATGTTGTATGCATTTTAAAATATTAAAATACTTTATGTTATTTTACGTGTTTCCGACTCTTTATTGTCGCCGGATTATGTTGGCCCATGTCTCGAGATTGTTTTCTTCATTGTATTTTGTACCTCAGAAAGGAACATTCCTGTTCGTGGCTCATGGACGCGGCTAATACTTCTCATGTTAGAGGTCATGGGTCGATCACCGCCCCGATCATTCGCCACTTTTGTTCTCTTTCTGAGTTCTATAAGTGCATTTTCTCACAAATGCGAGCTCTTCCATGTACCTACGATCGCAAGATGTTGGAGGCGGCAATGAAAAATTGTCCGTGTTTTCCACCCAATTCCATGTTGCCGTGCTCACGAAGGGAATTTTCTGGCATGACACATAATCTACAGGAATACGGTGAGTTGATTTGACGGTGAGTGTGGTCTTAGCAATCCATGTCCAGTTAACAAAAAAATACCAACGACCTCAGATTAGAATAGATCGACGACTTAAGGTGACGTCGATTTATCCCTGATTTCACAACCTCCAGCTATCTAAAATGACATAGTTAACTTTCGGCTACATTTCATATTTACATGGTGTAAGCGAAAGATAACTTTGGGCTTTTTGTAGCTGGAGGTGGTATAACCGGGCATTAGACTAGCAAACCATAATTTGAAAACTGCCCCTCGAAAACATTTTAAAAATAGAATAACTACCGACATTCAACGTTTTAAAAATAGAATAACTACCGACCTTCAAGCATCGTCATCGTCGTACGTGGATATGGTGTACCACTCGCTGGCGACGTCTTCGTAGATGGCGCGCTTCACGTCGTCCCCGTAGTGCGGCTCGGCGTCGGCGAGGCGCGGGCTGCGCGACGTGGTGCGGTACTCGAGTGGCACGTCGTAGCACTTGCACACGCAGCACGACGGGAAGCGGAACCAGTCCGAGAAGATTCCGCGACACTCGTTGCTCGGGTCGTACGCCAGGAGCCGGTGCAGGCGGTACTGCTGCTCGCATCTGTGGAAGGTTGCAAAGTCATGTAAACTGTGGACTGGCTTGCAAAAGCAACACGACGAGAAGCGGAACCAGTCCGAGAAGATTCCGCAACACTCGTTGCTCGGGTCGTGCGCCAGGAGCCGGTGCAGGCGGTACTGTTGCTCGGATCTGTGGAAGGTTGCAAAAGTCATGTAGACTATGGACTGGCTTGCAGACGCAACACGACGAGAAGCGGAACCAGTCCAAGAAGATTCCGCGACACTCGTTGCTCAGGCCGTAAGCCAGGAGCCGTTTCAGGCGCTACTGTTGCTTGCATTTGTGGAGGTTGCAAAAGTCGTGCAGACTAATAGACTGGCTTGCAGACGCAACACGACGGGAAGCAGAATCAGTCCGCGAAAATTCCGCGATACTCTTTGCTCGGATCGTACGCCAGGAGCCGGTGCAGGCGGTACTGCTGCTCGTATCTGTAATGACACGTGGAGAAAGGTTGCAAAAGTCGCGTAGACGATTGGATGGGTTGCAGACGCATTACGACGGGAAGCGGAACTAGTCCGAAACGATTCCGCGCAACTTGTTACTCAGGTCATAAGCCAGAAGCAGGTACTGCTGCAGGGGTCTGTCACGCCATGTAGACGAAGTTTAAAAAGTCGGGTAGTCGATAAGAGTGCTACAACACTTGTAGACGCAGTACGACGGGAAGCCGAACCATTCCGAGAAGATTCCGCGACACTCGTTGCTCGGGTTGTACGCCAGGAGCGGGTACTGCTGCAGGCATCTGTGATGCCGTGTAGAAGAAGGTTATAAAAGCCACTTCCAGACGTAGTACGACGGAAAGCGAATCTAGTACCAGAAGATTCCGCGCCACTCAAGTCGTGTTTCAGGAGCCAGTGCAGTGCGGTATAAGCATAATGGTAAAGTGCATTGCAGACATATTGCGTTTGACAGGTATTTAATGTAAGGTTAGTGCAAGATGCGAAAAGACGTTTATTCCAGACAAATTTTCACAAGCAGCACAATTGTAGACGAAGTAAATCCATGAAAAGCAAAGTGGGTGGACGAACGTTTCAGTTATATCGATAGGTATGATCTGTACCGACCTGCAGCCGTCCCGGCAGTACATCTGCTTATGCTCGCCGGTACACTTCTCCCAGTGCACGTACTGCTCAAAGGGGTACATGTTGAGCAGGGCGAGCGTCTCTCCGCGCGTGTTGTTCGCCCAGAACGGCGCTACGATCTCCTCGGACACGGCGCACGCGTTCCTGGAACGTACCGCGATGACGTATGATATGATTATCTAAGTAAGTTTATGTAGGAGTTCTGGAAGTTTATCTGAAGTTTTTTGCCGTCGTAATTCAACCATCCAACAGACCCAAATACACATAATCAATAAGTTCATAAAATAAAAACATAAGCAACAAGACGGTTGCTATTTTTGACTTTCAAGAAACCTAGCGGTTGACTATTGACAAACTCTTGTCTCCCAACATTGTGAGATAAACTTAATTAACACATTCACACGATTACATTCACCAGTTAAATTCAGTACCACATCCTTTCATGTTATAAGTATGGTCTATGCCTTCTTCGTTGAGTTCTTAAGGTGATTTTCCTCACAGGGCGTCATAGACATTCCTAGGATTGAAACTAAGCCACTAATTCAAATAAGTCGAACGCGATGATAAGCCACAAAACCTTTTTGGAGAAACACAAAATCACTGCAGCTTGGTTCAATGGATCCCAGGTTGTGCATTGGGGAAAACACATTGGTGCATTGGGGTCAATTCTTGAGTGATGTGACGAAATAATTAAGAACTTTCACTCTTACTTCTCTTACACTTACTCTCGCAGTAGTGCAGAGTTGAAGTGCTAACTTTAATTCGTGGATTAAATCGCAGTCCACGTTTTTGAATTTGACAGCCCACTCTGAATACGGCGACTGTCGGTCGTTGTTTAACCAGGGACAACTGATCGGTCATGCATTCACTAGGTGGTCACATTTTTTGCCGAAAGTTTATATTTCATGTTGTAATCACCGATTTGTATAGCTAGGTAGTTGCTACATTATTGCATGCTAACAATAGTCCCTCACCGGACCGCACCAAGTTCAACTACTGATTTAGAAAATACGTTGTGTAGTATATACTCATTGGGACAAAGTTAAAGAAATATAAAAAAACACAGTAAACTTACACTCCCCTTAATTTAAGTACGGTAGGTCTGACTGAATCTTGGTGTTGAGGTTTCAGGTGAAATTCCTCCTTGATTTTTTCACCGCTACTGTTGCTAGCTGGTCGCTCGATCTTATTCAGCTTTTCGTGTTCGGAGAACAGCATGGTCGGCGGCAGTGTCGATGAATCAATGTCTGCAATTTTCAACCCTTCTTTTGTATCCCCAGTTGAATTGATTTTGCTGTCTACGTCAATAGTTGTTTCAGAAGAATTACTAGCTGGGTTTTCAGTACTGGTAGTGGTTGTATTCGAGTCTAGATTGGTCCGTAAAGAACTCATCGTCGGAGGAAGCAAAGGTTCACTTTTGGAACTGGCCGGGTAGTTAGGGTATACACTATTGGTCTCAATACTCTGTTTGATAACTGCCTCGAGAGTCATTACGTTAGGCTCAATATTGTTTATTTCGATATTGGCTATGCTTTCTAATTTCGTTCCTTCTTTATAAAGGATTGATGATTTGTATGAAATATCCTCATGGTTTGGAATAGTTTCGTTACTTATCTCAGCCTCGTTCTTCTCAGTTTTATTTGATGTCTCAATAGACGTTTTCTTATGAGATAAAGCTGCAGAGATATTATTTTCTGTGTCTTTACTTTTATTCTTGGCCTCGGCTGCCACCGTCGAGGGCGTCGTTTGGATCGGTCTAAAATGGGGTTTCACGTTGAGTGATCGCCCGTGGCTCTGTTTCGTGTATATCATTTTAGTCTTGATGATATCCTCCGCGTACTTGATCTCCTGTCTGATCTCTTCTTCGATAGATTCCGGGTTTTCCTCGAGATCATTGTTATCGATCTCCGCTTTAAGAACGGAGATATGTCGCTGCTCGCCGTACATTCGCCTCATGAGTCCCTGGTTCTCGTGCACGAATCTCCTGACGGCGTGCCAGGGGTAGGTGGCCCCGGGGATGTTGCAGTAGGGTTGCTTGGAGAGGTCGCAGGGTACCTCCGTGGGCAGAATGTGGGCGCGGCTCGAGCGATACGGCCTGGCGCACGCCGACGAGTAATCGTAGGCGTGGCTGCCAGCCGCCAGTAGCAACGACACCTGAAAACAGGTAAATTGACTCGCTTTATTAGTGCTAACAAAACATGGGTGCATGGTAAATCATCTGTGGTAGCACCAAAAAGGATGATACAAGTAATGCTGGTCCCAGTGTAATATCTAATCGAACATTCAATATAAATTGACTGAATTTGCAATGGCTTAGATATTATTTAATAAGGAATACAAATTATTCATATCAACATCCTTGCCAACTATGTTACCTGAAATCTAAATACGTGAACCACATTGAGATACAAGTTCCGGAATTACTAAAAAATTGAATCCTGTCGAAACATATGTTAAAAAAAATAACAAAAAAAATAACGGACTTCAAAGAAAAAGCACTAAAAAGTAAATTTAAAGTAATTTTTTGAGTCTTTTTTTGTAATTTTTTATATATTTGTTTATTTTTAGTGAATCTGAAGTACAGTCGAACAAAGAGTTAAGGATACACATCCGGTTAAATGAAAAGATGAACAGTCGAAATACTTTGACTTTTGGAAACATTTATAGTGTTGAGTATAGATTCAAACATAGTTTAGGATGTCTACTATCTACTGAGTAAACAAAATCCTAACAAGATTGAATCGGAAGTTGTTTTTAAACACCATTCATTTTTATGTTTAGCCGGAAGTTTATCCTTTAACCTTTGGTTGCCTGTACACTAACTAATTTGTACACGTCCTTTCCAATAAAAAAAGAATGATCGAAATCGGTTGGCGTTATATTGAGTTATTCGTCCATTTGTCGCGCACATACTTACTACAAATTTTAGACTTTTATGATTTTCTCATGGACATCATTGTCAGAACTAAACCAAATTAAAATGGGACCACATGGGACCACATGGGAAGCACCAGCTTTCAAAAAAAAAAAATATGATCAAAATCGGTTCACCCAGGCGAAATTTATGAGGTAACAAACATAAAAAAAACATACAGACGAATTGAGAACCTCCTCCTTTTTTGAAGTCGCTTAAAAACGGGCCAACTTTGGTAATAAATCGGCCAAATTCAGCTCGCTTGCTTACTCCTACTTAAATCTTAGATTTGACTAGTTAAACACGTATTAAGGAAAACCGTGTAAGTAAACAAATTAAATTAATCGTGGTTTTCAATTATCAAATTTCCACGCCCAGCTTCAATTTTCTGAGCCGATTGGGAGTGGTCTAGGTTTTTGATGAGTGAATCAGTCATTAAGAAATACCGGCCAAGTGCAAGTCGGACTCGCACACGAAGGGTTCCGTACAATCGTAAAAGATGAAACACAAAAAAAATCAGGTTTTTGTAAATTTTTATTATTTTTTAATTTTACATATTTGTTGTTATAGCGGCAAAATAAATACATACTCTGTGAAAATTTCAGCTGCCTACCTATTACGGTTCATGAGATAGAGCCATGTGACAGACGGACGGACGGACAGCGGAGACTTAGTAATAGGGTTCCGTTTTCACCCTTTGGGTACGGAACCCTAAAAAGCAGCGTCATTCGCATGTTAAAATATGAACAGCTCTTTGAGATGTTTTTTTAACATTTCTGGATAATTTGCGGCGCATACGTAGAGGCCATGACATTAGCCCTATGTGTAATGGGTGCCATGCCAGGACCTTCATAGGACGGCTTGAACCAAATAAAAAATACGAAACAATTTCCTGTCCTGTTTCTGTCTTTCGGCCGATTTAATGCGATGGTTCCATTTCGGCGGGATTAACTATTGAGCAAGCAAGGAATGGGACCTATAGTGGGATGGAAAGTACCTTGGAATGGTTCATGTAAAAAACTGCGCTGACACACTCGCGTGTGTCTAGACACTTTGTATGTAAATGTATAAGGTACCTCTTGTGCCAAATGAGTGAGTGTTGTTTGGGTGCTTGTTGAACTCAAGTCCAAATAGAGAGTACGTGTGGGCACGCAGAACCGTTAGCTCAGCTCTGAGAGGGCGGAGGACGCAAACGAAAAACGTCCTGTGTGAGTTCACCCGTTTTGCGAAGTTACTATGGTTACTATATAAGAATACTAGCTGATGCACCCGGCTCCATTCGGGTCAAAGTCTTATCGGACTGATGTCGGGCTGAACCTAACATTTTATGTTATATGAATTCCCCATACAAATTATATATTATAATTTTATATATATATATATATATATATATATATATATATATATATATATAATAGAGTATAGTAATCGCCACAAAAGGTAGCCTATGTCCTTTCCCAACGACCAGACTGGCTCTGTACCAAATTTCATCAAAATTGGTTCACCTGTTTAGGCGTGTAAACGTAACAGACATACGCCCGGTTCCATGACCTCCAGCTACAAAAATCCCAAAGTTATCTTTCGGTTACATCATACAAATATGCAATGTAGCCGAGAGTAAACTATCGGATTTCAGGTAACTGGATGTGGTGAAAACAGGGGATACAGAGTTACATTCGCATTTATAATCTTAGAATGGATCGACATTATAACCTTGTCAGGACCTGACAAAGCTGATATTTCAATGCTATCACTCAACAGCCTGAACACCTCGTCATGACACTCCAGGTGCCGTGCCAGTCTTTTTATAATATATTTTTTAAAACATTTTATTTATGCATTCAGTGCAATAAATCTCTTGATTCGTCTTTGCTGAAGACTCTAATAACGAAGCACTACTTTAATATTCAGAAGCGCCCACTGTTCGGTTTGGTGATGCTTATATTTTTTTCGGCTTTAGTTTGCACCATTTCGTGTATCATAAAAGAGCGAATCGAAGGAATGGAGTCGAAATAATTGTGTTCAGAACTAAGAACCCGATTAGTATATCAAGCGGGTGTAAATTGTGATTGGTGGTCTTTGGATGGTAACACATTACATGTTGTTTTATATTAGGATGTTCAACTATGATATTTGTCATAAGTTACGGCATTAGTCACAGTATCTGAAGTGTGCGAATGAATGATAATCAGTATAATAAGTGAAGAATTAAGCGACAATGACGACGGCACAAACATGGAAGAAGTGGACGTTGAATAAAAAGTTCGCAGAAGTTTCGAGCTAATTATTTTCGCTGTATTTATAGAACTAGATAAATAAAAAAAAGTTAAAACAATATGGCCGAGTTCATTTATATGAATGATGAATAAAGATTAACACAACTAAAAAATAACACTTTTGTCGTGCTGTACTAACGTTGAACCATCTTATATATCAATATTCTTTATTAAAGGCCTTTTAAGCAAGCTATAGGAGGCAACAAATGTATGATGTAAATTTTGCACAGTTTGGGAAACAAATCAGTAGTGATCGTACTACGCAGTAAATAGAGACTTTGAGATCTATTTCTGAAATTTTGACGTCAACAGACAACGAGAAAAGAACCAAGGTTTCTTTCTGAAGTGAATTGTTATTTTTTGGAAACTGACATGGATGGCTAATATCACATAACTACTGTTATGATATTAGCCCAATACACCACATTCCCGAAGGAATTAGGTACCATCACCTTCCCTTTATGAGCACAGCTTCATTGAACTGGATGGAAATCATGGACAATTTTTAAATGCTGCTTCACACCAACCCGGGCGAGCTTAACCTAGTGGGAGAAGGGGACCTACAGTTTTACATGGGTTCCGAAACATGGAACAGCTCGCATTCGTAACGAAATCACTTATCCAACTCAGAAATAGAAAGAAAGTGTTGCATGACCGTGGCGATGATTTGAACTCAAACCTCTCGCATGAAAACCAAGTCCTGTAGCCTACACCTACACCACAAAATGTTAATTTCCAACCGACTCCAGCGTTTAGCAAAGAAATGATAATGGCGGTTTCCGGACGCACAGAGTTTGCGTTAGGGACATTGTTGTATGCGCGTGAAAATCGTGCGCGACGAAGCAAAATTTAGGTTTTAGGCCTGTAAAGTCTACTGTTTTAAATTGAATCAATATTATTAATTTCACGATTATTTACTAGATAAATATACGATCTTTTACGACAAAAAATAAACGTGTCTTATTAATTTATAGTTTCCAAGCGCGCCGGCTCGAAAACCTAGTAAAACCCTAGTAAATAGGGGTTTACAAATATATTTTTTTAAAGAATATAAGCTGCTTATTAAAACTGTTTTACAGTCATAAACTAGATAATAGTCTAAACTTTGTTGTTTCGATTTTTTTGCGGGTGTTTATTCTTAACCGACGCTGAGATAAAATAAAAATATACTCAAAATATTGGACGTTAGTGTCATATGGAGCCTTAAGGTTTAAGCCTGCCCTGGTTAGTACCATCGCATCTGACGAAGAGATGGTCGAAGCGGCAATTTAATAAAATCCGTGTTTTCTATCCAGTTCAATGTAGCCTCACAAAGGGATCCAGGTCCTGGTATGGTACCTACCTAATTCCTTTGGTATCATGAAGATCGGGTTTGGTATTACCCATCTATGTCCTGTTGCTTAAAATAATTCAAACGGATTCTTGCACGAAGAAATTTAACTTAAAAGAGCCAATTGGGTTTAGGTTGATAAGGACGTAAGTAAAACAACATTTTATTATATTTAAAAATAACCACGACCTATTTCGATAATCCAAAAAGTGATTATGTAGATTGATGGTCCAGCTATAATTGAAAGATAAAACTGCAATTCTCGGGTGCTTTTTGTTCTCAAATTAGACCAATATTCATATAAAAAGTTTGATCACAGAATATGAGCGTGCAATATTTACCGTCTTAGGTTTCAAATATAGCTAGACCATCAATGCATGTTTAACTTTTTTTAAATTCCAAAACAAATATTAGTTATTTTTGAAAAATTATCAAATACTGTTTTACTTACTCTTATTAAACTGAACGCAATCAGATGTTTTCACCCCCTTAACAGTTTACCCTATAGTTTCTAGACTGACGTTATTGCGAGACTATTGGCTATTTATCTTTACTTTATCTACCTTAATCGCTTTCAAACTATGGAGACCCCACAACAAGTATTAAAAGTGAAACAAGTCATTAGAATAATGATAACTGCTGGAGCGTAGGTTAAGTGTTTGGAATGTTTATGATGAGATGCCGTAAAGACTAACTTAATTGTGTGCACAGTGAAAAAGAAAAATAGAGGAAAGTTCGACCTGTGCCATGTTACTAAACTGCTAAGGCTTGGGCTTGAGCGGCTCGTAGCCTAGTGGCGCGGGGACTGGCCTAGCGTACCAGAGACCTGGGTTCAATACCGACATGCACCACTGTCTTTCTCTTTCCGAGTTCGATAAGTGCAATTCGTTACGAATGCGAGCTGCTCTATGGTTCGGAATCCATGTAAAACTGTAGGTCCCCATCCCCTACTAGGTGGTATAGGGTTTATGCCCGCCCGGGTTGGTACCATCGCATTGGATGAAAAGATGGTCGAAGCGGCAATGAAAAATTGTCCGTGTTTTCCATCCAGTTTAATGTAGCCGTGCTCATAAAGGGAAGGTCCTGGCATGGCACCAAATTCCTTTGGGAATGAGGTGTATTGGGCTAATATCATAACGGTAGTTGTGTGGTATTAGCCATCCATGTAAGGTCGCATAAAAAAAAATGCAAACAGTTTGTCAACGCACTTATGCCTATTACGTTAGGGTTCCGAAAGAGTAATACATAAATAAATGATTAATTATCAAATATACTTCAATTCATTTTCATTTCAATTATTTATTCAACTTCTGGTAGTCAAACGACACCAAGTCATGTCACAATTTGATTGATTCTCGGATTCCCGAAGTGAAGGAAACCCGCAAAGAAACTTCACTGGTCTATAAGCAACAAGAAAAAACCTCTTTAAGGTGGCCCACCCCGGCGGGACTAACTCATTCGCGGGCACTGTACAAAACCGTGCTGTTGCGCTCTGGGACCTTCTCTGTTTCAAAGAAGAAGACAGGATTCGTGATGAGGAAGATGCAACATGTCCACAAAAAAGACAATGTACATAGTGTATGATTTGGTAAGATTTATGAAAATTTTGATTTCAAAACGACTTATAGCTAAAAGTAAACCACGGCCGCTGTAGTCAAAAATCTAACAAAAACCAAATAGATTATAAATTTTTATTAAATAAGCTATGTCTGATGACTAATCTTTTTAAGATTTTCTTACTTTATCATTGCGTAATAAACCACCAAAGTTATTGTATAAAACGCGCTAAAAATTCGAACTTTCGGACCTTATAACTTAGAAACCAAACACAATTTTACAATGCCAATGGTCATCAGACATCTAGTTCGATCAAATAAAGCTCTTTTGAGCAAAATTTGGGATCTCTGATTAGAAATATGGGCGTGATCTTCTTTCCCCGTTTGTATGGGGAGTTGAGCGGGTTGGGCCACCTTAAGAGGTTATTTTCTCGTTGCCTGTAAGTCATTATTATTTTTGTCTTTTTTTCTACTTTTTGTTTCGGTCACGTTAGTAAAAATAATAATTCTTTATTTCAGACAAGAAGTCCATAGACATAGAATATTACATTCGCAATAGAAGAAAAAAATAAAATACAATATCATTATTTACAATAGACATAGAAATATATATAATAAATATTTATATATGATATTAGGTATTGCCAAACTTACATTTTTGGTAGAACTGTCTTAGGCAACGAGGAACAGTAAGGTAAGGTGGTGGCTTGAAACTGAATTCCGGATTCAAAGGGAAGCGGGAATTTTGATAATCTAGCGAAAATGTGGTAATAAAAATTATGAGGTGGTAGCATCGATATAAAAATATTTGTTATTAGTTCAATGGGTGCTAGCCATTTTAAATAATAACGCCTGCTTTCTTCTTAGCTTTAGATTCGTTTTTATAATCACGGGTGTTTAAACAAAATTGATTAAAATAATCCAAGTATAAGGGACTTCATTGAATTTGTGACAAGAGAGTGATAGTTTGTATTCTGAGATTGTTTTTATTACCTCTTAAGTTTGAACACTACCACCACTACATTACTTGTCCCATTTTAAAAGCAAACATCTCGAAAATATCGAGAATAAAAAAAAAAGTTTAGAATGGATGGATGGAGGCAATGGCTTTTGCAAGGAAAACGTATGTGGGTCAAAGTCCAATGCGTGGCGGTTAGCGTGATGCCATTTGTGCATATGACACCTTTCGTCTAAAAAAAATCTTTAAATCTTTAATGAGACATGTTATGAGTAATGATTTGACATATTTAAGCTTTAAGTAAGACTAGAGACCCACTCATCCGAATTCGATGCTTATTGTATAAACGGCATCACCCTAAACGCCACATGTTGGGCTTTGACCCACATACGTTTTCTTTGCGAATGCCAATGCCTACTGTGGCGTTTACGGTTAATAAACAAGAAGGCTGATCAGTGGGGTTTAATGCTTATAACTTGTGAATCGCTGTCCCAATATGTATGCGGATTGTATTTACGTATCTTCCGACCGGTTTAGATGTGGGTGTGCGGTTTAGACATATATGCGGATTGTAAGGCTATGGTACGGATTCCACGTAAAAATGTAGGTCCTCTTTTATATTTACTAGGTGGTAGGGTTTAACCCGCGTGTGTTGGTACATACCATCGTATTGAAGAAAAGATAGCGGAAGCGGCAATAAAATTGTCCGTGTTTTCCATCTATTTATTTGTAGCGGTGCCAGTGCAGGAAGGTTCTGGAGGCACAAACTTTTAAAAAATATTTATGTTTTCATACAAATTTCTTCCACAAGTATTATTAATTGGAATGCTTAGATGTTTCTCATTCAATCACGTCCTATCGGCTCAACCCATTTTTATTAAATATAAATATTTTCATCAGCTCTAGTGAGCGAGAAAGAAAAACATATTTTCAAGAGCAGTTCCGTCGATGTCGAGCGATATTACGAAAGTGCGGACACCGTGACGTCACACGTCCTACTCCAAACCAGTTTCCTAAGTGCGGCCGCCTCTTCACTTTCACTCCTCAATTTGTATCTCATCAGTTCATCGCTTCTTTGTGGACGCGGCTGCGATACACGACATTGTAGATAAATGGCTTCACCTGTCGCGATGTTTGTTATTGTGAAGTCATAATGGTTTTCACTTGTGTGTTCAGTTAACTATTATAAAATTCTATGTCTGGCGTCTGTCTGCTTATAACTAGAGAACAACTTTCACGATTTTGATTCGGTTTAAGTTTACTTAAGTTTGATTCTTCTCATCGATTATAAGCTAATTAATATCACTATACATATTCAATGGGGGAAAATGAACTCCTTTTTTAGTCGGACTTTAACTTGCTAAGTTAGGAAGCATTTAATAATCAATTTCCAGACACCAGTTCCAATCTAAAGAAACCTAGTCAAATTCATCAAAACTAAATTACTTTAGCAGCAGCATGGTTAAACGTGAGAGAAGTCTGGGAAAAAACTGACTGTTTTGATTTGTTTTTAACGCTCAGTACTGTGGGTAAGTTAGGAGGAATTTAATGACCAATTTTTCGACACCAGTTCTCATGTAAGTCAAATAACCAATACGTAATAACATTAGCAGCAGTATGGTTAAACATGACATAAGTCGGGGAAAATGACTCTTTAAGTCGCACTTTAACGCTTAGTGTTAAATGAGTTAGGAAGCGTTTAATAATCAATTTTCAGATATCAGTTCACCTGTCAAACTCTGATACCTCGTCAAACTCACGAAAACGAAATTACTGTAGAGCAGTATGGTTAAATATCATAGAATTCCAGGAAAAACCGTATGTTTTTGGTCGGATAATAATGCTTGGTTTTAAATAAGTTAGGAGGCATATAATAACCAATTTTGCAGTCATCAGTTTCCATCTCGACCGTATCACCTCCATCCTCGACGAATGAATCAAAACGTAATTACTTTAGCAGCGTTTAAATCTCTGCGAATTGAATTTAAAGCTCATTAAATCAAAGCGGCACACTCTAAATTAAACTCGAGAAGACTTTGAAATTAATCGTGGTGCATTCGCACAGCCCACTTCCCACGGCCGACTTGCCCGCTCCGAGTACAATGCCAGCCGATCTTCAAGACGCTACGGCTGTGTTCGTAGGCATGAAAAGTTTTAATTAACACGCACTTTATTCTGGTGGGAAAAAATACTTCTGCAAACTGATAGAATTTAGAATCGTAAGCTACGTGCGAGTCCACACGTGACTAAGTAGACTTTCATATATTCTCATTACGGTAAGAATCTTAATGAATGGTTTCTGAGAAATGTACAACTAATTAATTCCACTGTATTCGTGCCAATGTTTAATGTTCTTGCATTCACGTACCTAATATGACCCGTTTACTCTGAGTTTAGCTTCTTTTGCGTTGAAGTCGTTTACTTTCGCGCTTTCACAATTGCGCAATAACCTAATTGCATATTCTAAACTTGCTCATGTAGGTGGTACGCCAAACTCTCTGCTCAAACAACTCTAAAACTCTACTGAACCCTTTCCGCGTTTTTATAAAAGGGTAAAGAAGACCGTGCAGCTGCACTCACCGCGACCAAGTCCAGGCGGGTCAGCCGCCGCATTTCGCAAATCCACTGTTCAACTTTCACTGGACACAAACTAGCACTCTCGGGCTGCGGACTCGACTGCCGCTGAGAGTCGCGCCTGCGCGCTGCGTCTGGGCATCGTCCCACAACCGCTCCCGCCGACTACTCGCAAACAACTGTCACGCGCTTTCTTCGCTGCACCGGCGCGCGCGGCGGCGGCGTTGCGTCGTGCGTACGCGCATTCACTGCCAAGGCTTCGCGATACCAAGGGCTCTGCCACTCTCTAAGCCCGTCAGGGCCAAGTGTCCAATGCAGCAATGGCAAAGAGTAGCAATGGCGAGGACATGAATACCAACGTGGCTTTATTTGTAAACTCATATGCAGCTCGTAGATTAGTGGCGCCGGGACATTCCAGTCCAGCCAGTTTATATCTCCGCCCGTACATGCACCACTTTCTTGATCACATTTCTGATTGTATTCGTCACTAATGCGAGTTGCTGCATGGTTAGAAATTCATGAGAACTGTAGGTTGGGTGGTAGGGTTTAACGCCGCCCTTGTTGGTACCATCGCATTGGATGAAAATAAGGTAAGAACAACAATTAATTGTGTAACGGTGGGTGTGGTATTAGCCATCCATGTAAAGTTACATTAAAAAGGACTACACAAGGTTACCCTCAAATATGTACAGCACTGAAACGATATTCGTTGCTATATTGATCATTCCTCATTCAATGCGACACTTTCAGGTGGTAAGTGGGTGTTGAAGAAAAACTTAGCATCGCACGGGATCTGAATCCTTCCATCTGCAACCATCGTCATCGTCAATATTTTGCACCAATCACCAAAGAAAAAAAATACACTTTTTCGTCGAGTTTTGGTTAGTTTGGATGCATCCATAATATTATGTGAGGTTCAAAGTTTTATACCTTAACAACATTCATCCCTTTAGTTTCAATACATCAAGATACTTTATGGGGCCTAAATTCTTCAAACTGCAACCTCCGTGAAAACGGTATGTTTTGCTCCAATAACCTAAGCAGCAAAGAAAATTTTATGAAATTGTATATTCTTTCGGCTAATTTTGGTTAGTGTGGATAGATTCATAATATTATGTGAGGTTCAAAGTTTTCTTACCTTAGCAACCTTCATCCTTTTAGATTCACTACATCAAGATACTTTATGGGGTCTAAATCCATCCAACTGCAACCTTCATGAAAGTCGAATTTTTGCGCTAATAGCCAAAGCTGCAAAGCATATTTTATGAAATTCAATATGTTTTCCGCTAATTTTCGTTAGTGTGGATAGATTCATAATATTATGTAAGGTTCAAAGTTTCATACTTTAACCACATTCATCTATTTAGATTTAATACATCAAGATACTTTATGGGGTCTAAATTCTTCCAACTGCATCCTCCGTGAAAGCCGAATGTTTTGCTCCAATAACCTAAGCAGCAAAACGAATTATGAAATTGTAATTTTTTTAGGCTAATTTTGGTTAGTGTGGATACACTCATAATATTATGTGATGTTCAAAGTTTTCTTACCTTAGCAACATTCATCCCTTTAGATTAACTTCATCAATATATGTACTTTATGGGGTCTAAAACCTTCCAAGTGCTACCTTCTTGAAAGCCGACTGTTTTGCACTAATAACCAAAGCAAAGAAGCATTTTGCGAAATGGTATCTTTTCGCCTAATTTGGGTAAATCATAATATAATGTGAGGTTCAAAGTTTCATACCTTTGCAAAATGCATCGTTGTGATGCATCAATCTGTGTTTCTTTAGATTCAACAAATCAAGATATTTTATGAGTTCATGCTCATAAAAGCATCAGCATCTCTACAAAGAATGTAGTTTTTCTTCATAATGATCTGCTAGCTGTGCAGGGTGAAGTAGAGTTTCATTCATGTTCATTTCTATGACTGAAAAAAGGACCCTTATGATTTGGCACTGGTGTTTTTCGGTCGCACGCATTTTGTCGCCAATCCAACTTAAACGTAAATGGCACAAGCAAACATAGTCGCAGACGTATTAGAGGGTTTGTTTGGGCGGGAACTGACTAGACTTACGCTATTATAGAGCACATTCGCGCGCGGTGGCGATGTGCCAACTGTGTGGCACATGACGCGCCGCCGGATTCCCATTCAATTATATGGTCATTTTGACCATATACCAGAGACGCGATATCGGCCGCATGCCACTTTTCCTTCCTTTCTCTTCAGTGGACGGGACCCTCGGAACGTGAATACGTTCACACTTGACCGTTTTTTAGGGTTCCGTACCCAAAGGGTGAAAACGGAACCCTATTACTAAGCCTCCGCTGTCCGTCCGTCCGTCCGTCCGTCCGTCCGTCCGTCAGTCAGTCCGTCCGTCCGTCCGTCCGTCTGTCACAGGGCTGTATCTCAGTAACCGTAATAGATAGAAAGCTGAAATTTTCACAGAGTGTGTATTTATTTTGCCGCTATAACAACAAATAGGTAAAATTGAAAAATTATAAAAATTAAATACAAAAAACATTTTTTGGGTTAAATCTTTTACGGTGGTACGGAACCCTTCGTGTGCGAGTCCGACTCGCACTTGGCCGGTTTTTTATGTATCACATCATAATTTTAGCCTATCATGGGAACCAG
Source organism: Incurvaria masculella (assembly GCA_946894095.1). NCBI lineage: Eukaryota > Metazoa > Arthropoda > Insecta > Lepidoptera > Incurvariidae > Incurvaria > Incurvaria masculella. The sequence continues at coordinate 11,970,562 of OX335657.1, read as the reverse complement.
ATGCAATCCCAGGACCTTCCTTACATAACACGGATACAATGGATGGGTGTGTCGTTATGGATGGATCCAACTCCTTGAAAACATTGGATGCGAGTGTCGTTATGGATGGATGTTTTGCTCCAATAACCTAAGCAGCAAAGAAAATTTTATGAAATTGTATATTCTTTCGGCTAATTTTGGTTAGTGTGGATAGATTCATAATATTATGTGAGGTTCAAAGTTTTCTTACCTTAGCAACCTTCATCCTTTTAGATTCACTACATCAAGATACTTTATGGGGTCTAAATCCATCCAACTGCAACCTTCATGAAAGTCGAATTTTTGCGCTAATAGCCAAAGCTGCAAAGCATATTTTATGAAATTCAATATGTTTTCCGCTAATTTTCGTTAGTGTGGATAGATTCATAATATTATGTAAGGTTCAAAGTTTCATACTTTAACCACATTCATCTATTTAGATTTAATACATCAAGATACTTTATGGGGTCTAAATTCTTCCAACTGCATCCTCCGTGAAAGCCGAATGTTTTGCTCCAATAACCTAAGCAGCAAAACGAATTATGAAATTGTAATTTTTTTAGGCTAATTTTGGTTAGTGTGGATACACTCATAATATTATGTGATGTTCAAAGTTTTCTTACCTTAGCAACATTCATCCCTTTAGATTAACTTCATCAATATATGTACTTTATGGGGTCTAAAACCTTCCAAGTGCTACCTTCTTGAAAGCCGACTGTTTTGCACTAATAACCAAAGCAAAGAAGCATTTTGCGAAATGGTATCTTTTCGCCTAATTTGGGTAAATCATAATATAATGTGAGGTTCAAAGTTTCATACCTTTGCAAAATGCATCGTTGTGATGCATCAATCTGTGTTTCTTTAGATTCAACAAATCAAGATATTTTATGAGTTCATGCTCATAAAAGCATCAGCATCTCTACAAAGAATGTAGTTTTTCTTCATAATGATCTGCTAGCTGTGCAGGGTGAAGTAGAGTTTCATTCATGTTCATTTCTATGACTGAAAAAAGGACCCTTATGATTTGGCACTGGTGTTTTTCGGTCACACGCATTTTGTCGCCAATCCAACTTAAACGTAAATGGCACAAGCAAACATAGTCGCAGACGTATTAGAGGGTTTGTTTGGGCGGGAACTGACTAGACTTACGCTATTATAGAGCACATTCGCGCGCGGTGGCGATGTGCCAACTGTGTGGCACATGACGCGCCGCCGGATTCCCATTCAATTATATGGTCATTTTGACCATATACCAGAGACGCGATATCGGCCGCATGCCACTTTTCCTTCCTTTCTCTTCAGTGGACGGGACCCTCGGAACGTGAATACGTTCACACTTGACCGTTTTTTAGGGTTCCGTACCCAAAGGGTGAAAACGGAACCCTATTACTAAGCCTCCGCTGTCCGTCCGTCCGTCCGTCCGTCCGTCCGTCCGTCAGTCAGTCCGTCCGTCCGTCCGTCCGTCTGTCACAGGGCTGTATCTCAGTAACCGTAATAGATAGAAAGCTGAAATTTTCACAGAGTGTGTATTTATTTTGCCGCTATAACAACAAATAGGTAAAATTGAAAAATTATAAAAATTAAATACAAAAAACATTTTTTGGGTTAAATCTTTTACGGTGGTACGGAACCCTTCGTGTGCGAGTCCGACTCGCACTTGGCCGGTTTTTTATGTATCACATCATAATTTTAGCCTATCATGGGAACCAGATGCAATCCCAGGACCTTCCTTACATAACACGGATACAATGGATGGGTGTGTCGTTATGGATGGATCCAACTCCTTGAAAACATTGGATGCGAGTGTCGTTATGGATGGATGCATCTTCTTGAAAGCATTGGATGGGTGTGTCGGTATGGATGAATCCATTTCCTTGAAAACATTAGAAGGGTTTATCGTTTTGGATGGATCCATCTCCTTGAAAACATTGGATGGGTGTGTCGTTATGGATGCATCCATATCCTTGAAAACATTTGATGGGTGTGTCGTTATGGATGGATCTATCTCCTTGAAATCTTTGTTGTGATTGCCATCCATGTCAAGAAATAATGACACTATCGAATGGGGAAAAGTGGGTAACAGCTGTTACAAAAAGATTCAAACCACGCACTCAGACAACACAACGTGTGGTCGAAAGTTGTTAGTGAAGTGAACGTCGCCAAGATGTCTAGCATATCGATATTGAATTTTCTCTACACGCGCAGAAATTGGGTTCCGGTTACCGTAAGAAAGAGTGTGTGTTACAGTAGGTCAGTCGAGTGATCGCGCACTGGACTATGGTCATCTCTGTCGCTCTGCTGTGGGTGGCGCAGTGCGAGCGAGACGGGGCTGCAAGGACCGTTATCCCCCAGACGATATCTTGAATGGAGTGATCCGACGTATTGCTCGTTTTCTCCGCGGCGAGATGCAACCGCCATTGTCGCTCGCGAATTGTAAATTAAAACAAACTTTAATTATCGGAAGAGCAAACTAAAACCATTCACTGGAACAAATCAAGTTGGATTTTAGAATAGTAAGTTATTCCAATCACATATAGATATTGATCGGCTCGTTGCTCAGTGCGTCTCATGCTACAAGTCATGGGTAAATCATCGCCCCGTTCATGAACCGCTTCGTCGTAAATGCGAGCTGTACTATGGTTCGGAATCCATGTAACCCTACCCTTACTCCCCTTCCCTTACTAGGTTAAGCCCGCCTGGGTTCGTAGCTTGGTTGTAATTATGGTCGAAGCTGCAATGAAAATGTTTTCCATTCAGGTCAATGTAGCCGTGCTCAGAAAGGGAAGGTCCTGGCATGGCACCTGGGAATAATAATAGGTGTGCTGGGCTAATATCATAACGGCGGGTGTAGTATTAGAAATCCATCTCGATATAAAAAAATATAATAAAAACTAATTTAAATTATTCCCGAGTTGTCTGGACCCTTGTAATGCGGATAGTTTTAGTTGATATTTTTAGGTATAAATGTGTCCGTGCTTCCCGTTCGTATTCGTAATGAATATTCGTTGAAAAAGGCGAGAGACATCTGTTGCTTAGAGCGAGAAAACGAATTATCACATTGTATAGATGTATTCGTAATAGCTAATGTATTCACACGTTGCAGGTATGGAATTATGGCACGTATGTATACAGATCCATAAAATAAAAAAATAATGCTACGGCCATTTATTCAGCGGTACGGACAGGACGCCTAAATTACCGTCTAAAAAATAAAGTCAACTTTAGCCCCTAGAAAGTGAAGAAAGGAAGACCCTTGACCACGTGACAAGCAATCGTCAATGACGCGCCCATATTTTTGTCGACTACCCGCGAGACTCGTTATGATGCCAAATGGAAGTTGGTGGTATATTTTTATGGAAAACACATTAAACTTAAAATATGTGAATGATTACAAAATATCTTATCTCTGTGAATATTTCAACCTAACCTAACCTAACCTAACCTAACCTAACCTAATGACCAAACTAATAGTATTGAAACCAAACGTTTAAATGTTTCACAATGTTTTGTTGCTACTGGAGCAGTGCATCGCTTAAAGGTCCTTGCTCACGGTGACACTTGGTTCGGGTTATCTTTCCCTAAAATATGGTCGAGTGAGGTGATGGCTGTGCCTGGGCGTGATGCTCGTGAACGGGTGCTGTTCGTGGGGACTGTTCTGTTTTTGTCGATTACCCGAGAGACTCGTTATGATGCCAAATGGAAGTTGGTGGTATATTTTTATGGAAAACACATTAAACTTAAAATATGTGAATTATACAAAATATCTTATCTCTGTGAATATTTCAATTGATTATTTTTGGTGTTTTTTTGTATAACCATAACCTAATGACCAAACTAATAGTATTGAAACCAAACGTTTAAATGTTTCACAATGTTTTGTTGCTACTGGAGCAGTGCATCGCTTTAAGGTCCTTGCTCACGGTGACGCTTGGTTCGGGTTATCTTTCCCTAAAATATGGTCGAGTGAGGTGATGGCTGTGCCTGCGCGTGATGCTCGTGAACGGGTGCTGTTCGTGGGGACTAGCCTGTTCGAATTCTTGAATGTTGAAGAGTTCTTGAACACACAGCATATAAAGGGTGCATGTCCTCGGATAGTACTTAATACAAACACATATCATGTACGCTCTCGATTGCATCTCTGTAACTTTAGTGTAAATACTTTTACAATTTGAGAAACTTTTAATTGGCCTAATATTTTGTAAATTACAATATGACGATTTATCTTGTAATAGGCTGTAAGTTTTAATAAAAAGATAAATAAATAAACTTAGTGCCATCCCGGCATGGGATGGCATCGTTTCTTCGTTTTATGGTATTGAAAACGCGGACAGTTTTTAATGCCGCTTCGACCAACTTTAATTCAATACCTCTACCTCGATTCGCTCCAAGTCGGCTGGGAATTATAATGTTTCGTGTTTATTGGTAGACGTTCATTACAAAATAAGTGTGAAAATCCATTTATAATAATGGACAACGAAAATACATTGAAAGTCAATGAGAAATTAAGTTAAGGTTCTGTTTTAAGCGACTTTAAAAGAAAGGAGGAGGTTCTCAATTCGTCGGATTTTTTTTTATGTATGTTCACCGATTACTCGAAGACCCCTGGACCGATTTGGATTGTTTTTGTTTGAAAGGGTATACTAACCAGGAGATCCCATATTTTTTTTAATTAAAAATCGGTTCACTAGTTTAGTACTTAAATACAACAAACAACGATTTTTTGGAACCACTGAACCAGAAAAGCTATAAAAAAATTACAGTAGCTTTCGTTTATGGTGAGATTGCTCACTGAGACAGGTTTGTTTTAAGATTAACTCTTAAGGGGTAAAAGAGGGCAAATTATATGCATTTTAAATCTCTGGAACTCAGAAATGTCAGATTTTTTTGGAAACCCTAATATTAGGCGGGTAAAAAAGGCCAAAATTAACACATTTAGGCGAAAGCCACTCATTTTGATATCTCCGAAACCAATTATTTTAGAAAATTCACATTTTCAGAGTGGCTGCTGTTTACGACGAAAAGGCTCGCTCACAAAGGATTTTACAAAATTCAACTATTAAGGGGATACACGAGGCCAATATGTACACTTTTACATGCAATACTTACTTACGCAAGAAACAGACTCTCCGGAACCGCTGTACAATAAAAAACTATGACATGTTCACCGTAGATTTCTTTTAGAATGATAAATTTAGAAGTTCAGCGTTTCCGGACATTCGTTGTTTTGCCTTTTTATTAGATAAAAAAAAGCCTTTTATGACCAATACTGAATCCAGATTATAATAGTCTACCTTTCGTAGAAATGAGATTTCTCAATCGTTGCATTTCTGCTAATGCTCGTTGATTGTTGGGTTTAGTTAACAATTTAGAGGGTTTTAAATCAGATTGTCTTTTTTACTGGCCAGCGAGCCTGCGGTACCGCGAGGGCGCGCGAGTTTGCATTTAGGGCCCGCCCATTTTGCTTGTCAGTGATCCTCAGACGGCAACTAGAATTTCAATAAAATTTCGTTTTTGTTTTTGTTATATTAAAGTAGATAAATATAAGTACCATATTTCTTTGTTAGTCATAGGTGATATTTATCTGAGTACTTACTGCTATACGACCGTCTATATAAGACACGGACTTCAAAAGGTGATTAGAAATTAAGACATTGTATATAATTAGTTAGGTATTAAAATAGTTTATCGTACATGAATTAAAAGTAACCAGTAATTTTTTGCTTTTTAGTTCCGGGGTGTTTTTTGAAGGCGGTTTTTTTATTAAAAAATAATTTATTCGTTCGAGTTGATTCAGAAAACAAATAAGCCTTTTCGATTTATAAAATGTAGAAAAAATTTAGTCGTAGTCTGTTAATGACGTACAGACGTATTCAGAGTGAGCAAACTAATTTTAATACGTCTGTTACATTCGTATTCAGAGTAAACCTGTCAAAACTTAGTCCGGATTAGCACCAGACTAACCATACAAAGATCGGTTTAGTCCGGCAATAATCCGCGCACTAAAGTTAATCCTCCCAGTCTGAATACGACAGGATTTTAAGCAACTATACATAATTATATCATATTTTTTACATTTCGATTATTTATAGCATAATTAATAAATGTAGAGTTAGGCGATGATTGACCAAATGTTTGTTCCGAAACGTCGCATCATTACCTTGAAGCTAGTGTGATCACGGTAATCTCAAGTCATACATTTATGGAGTTACTTAATATGCCAACTATCTTCCCTCCTTCAATATCCACCTATGCATTAAAATCAGTCTAAATCAATATTTCTTCAACTCTCAATTTTCACGTAACTAGAAATATTGTTTCTTTTCACTGCCAGGAAAACGTTCATAATAATGTAAGCAACAAAAAATCATTCCGTTAGATATTGAAATATCCACAAATACCTTAAGGTATTGCAAATAAGCTAATTACAATCTCCGTCTGAGCACCGTACTTTCGCGCGTGTGCGTGGAGTACGTAGATGCGTCTAGTTAGCGCAGCGACCGCGTGCGAACCTGTCGTGAAGTAGGTCGTGTGTTGTCTGGAGGTCCATGCAGGTTCGAGAAATCCGGAGGTAATTCGTGCAATAGTCTGAAGGTCGTTTGTCGTATTATACGTGAAATTTAAAGAGATGAGTCGTAAAGAACCTTAATAAGAGAATTTAGTGCTTGGAGTTGAAGTGACAAACAGACCGTCAACAGACCATGTGCGGACCTGAAGCCAAAGTCCGCTAATATATAACCCCACTTTCGACCATTAGCGTTATGAGATAGCTCCGGAATCACACAAAATTGTAGCAAATGCTCAACCTCGAAAGTGGAGTTATCTATAAGCGTCGTGGTGGCCAGTTTGCGTAGTTTGAAGTTATCCCTATCGTCGTGCAGGCCTTTCGTACCCACTAGCCGTACATTAACAGTTGTATTTACAGTGAACCTGTCAAAACTTAGTACGGGATTAGCAACGGACTAACCATACATAAACCAGTTAAGTCGCGTTCTAAAGTTAGTCCGCACTCTCTGAATACTGCTGCTACGTGAAGTGCGAAGAGAAAAGTATTTTTGAATACAGGTACCTGTATGTAGATTGAGATGCCCATCCGAGCTCGTCGTGGGTACATCCGCAGGTAATGCTCGTCACACATTTGTTGGAAGTTTGCGTAAAGAGTGTTTAAGGTGGCCCAACCCGGCGGGACTAACTCATTCGCAGGCATGGTACAAAACCGTGCGGTTGCGCTCTGGGACCTTCTCTTTTTCAAAGTAAAAGACGGGCTCCGTGATGAGAAGAAGATCAGACATCTAGTTCGATCAAATAAAGCTATTTTAAGCAAAATTTGGGATCTCTGACAAGAAATATGGGCGTGATCTTCTTTCCCCGTTTGTATGGGGAGTTAAGCGGGATGGCCCACCTTAATAGAAGAAACAGCTTTAATTTGCGCGTCTCCCGACCACTTGGGAGATCGTCCCGATTTCGAGTCTGAGTGAAGTGTGAGCTGGAGACGATAATCAGCACGTCTGCCTGCCACGTGCGGAGGCCTGTCATGGGTGCATTTAGAGATTGTGCACGTAAGACTCGTTGGATGCAAGTAAGCGTGCAGCACAAGGTGATGAGATTCATGCAGTTGCCAAAACTCTGGAGGTGTGCATGCAAGATGAGCTTTTACAACCCTAATTAGCATGTCAGCTGCCCACGTGCGTTGTCGTCGATCATGAACTTGGTCATAATGTGTTGTCAAGAGGTTCTTGCGTGTGCAAACTATCTGTATACATAACCGGGTGTAAGTGTGCGTGAAGTGCAGTATGCGCGAGTAAGCCCCTAGTTAGCATGCCTTCCGACCACGGGCCTATCGAGAAGTAAGTCGCAATTATGTTGACTGGTAGGTTCTTGCATGTGGAAACGCTCTCAGCTGTATACGCAGCACTTGCCGCCGTACGTAGGTACGCTGCTTGTTAGCGCGTCTAGTGACCGAAGAGGGCTTGTAGATTTTTTTTTATGCAGACTGTAAAATTGTATTAGCAAAATAACCTTGCGATCATATTCACTTGAAATTTCCAGTTAAATGTAGTCCAGTTCAATGTAATCCAGTTCAATCACGTGTAGGTAGAAAACACAGTCTGTAAAACTATAAATGCACAGTAAGAGGGCGATCATAATCACTAGCCACCTCTAGCGCAATTATTATTTCACGTAATGGTACTAGTAGATATAGTCCGTAAAGCTAAAATTGCACAGTAAGGGCCGAGTGCACGAAAGAACAAAAAATCAAAATCAAAATCAAAATATTGTGGAAGAAGTCACATCTCAGCGCGACCTTGGTGTTACGATAGCAAATAATTTCAAATGGGAAACACACATAATGGAAGTTGTCAAGCGGGCTAACTCATTGCTCTACATGATAAGAAAAGCTTTCTCTTACATAACCGCTGAACTATTTTTAAAACTTTATAAAACGTATGTCCGCCCTATTTTAGAATATGCCTTTCAGATCTGGAGCCCATACCTACAAAAAGACATCGATATTTTAGAACGAGTCCAGAGGAGAGCTACAAAAATGATTGTGCATCTAAAGCATCAGGAATATGAGCAACGGCTAAGGGCACTAAAGCTCACACCTCTTCATGAGCGAAGGCAGCGTGGAGACCTCATCGAAGTCCATAAGATCCTCAATAATTACTACAGTACCTCCAAGCTCAACGAAATGTTTGCAATAAACACATTGACTCACCTTAGAGGACATAGCCTAAAGCTGAACCACTCTTCATCAAGGACAAACCCCAGAAAACATTTTCTTTGCAACAGAGTTGTACACTCCTGGAATCAACTACCACAGGAAGTCATAAGTGCCAAAACAGTTAATGGGTTCAAAAATGTACTAGACAAATATAAATATGAAAATAGACCATAAATAAACGAACAAAAAACAAAAAAAAAAAACAAGTGCACTCAGTAGTTCTAAAACCTGATATGCACGCATCAGCTTATAGCTGCTAGTGTTATAAACCAAATAATAATAATAATAATAAAAATCAACATCAAAGTATGATTAAACACGTCACTTTGTGTGGACAGTATGGAAGGAACTCTATGCGGTTCACTAAAAGTGACGTGTTTGAACATTGATTACCTCAGCCATTTCTTCGTGCAACCGGGGCTAAGAGTGCGATCATAGTCACTAGCAACCTCTAGTGCAATTATTATTTCACGTGCAGGTAGTAGATACAGTTTGTAAGTAAAACTATGATTTCACAGTGAGAGGGCGATCATAGTCACTGGCAACCTCTAGTTCAATTATTATTTCACGTGTAGGTCCAGCATATATACAATACAAAACATTACTTACTCAGTTTACTGCGAGGCAGAGTTAAATTATGGACATTACAGACATGCGAATTTCCGACAGATACCGTAAGCGAGCACTGTGCCGAGCTCTGTGTCTACACGTACCTCCATGCATGTTGTGGCATGGAGGTACGTGATGTGAGAGGTATTGCTAATACTTCACCAAAATATTGCTTTCGTTATCATAAAAATATTGTATTTTCTCTAACATTTTTACTCAATGTATTTCAATGTGTTGATAGTATTCCTTTGTGATTCAGAGGGAGTTTGTAGCTAGAGGAAAATTAGTAAAATTAAAGAGAATATTTTTTTTTTGCCTTCATTAGTTCAGGTAAATATGGTGTAATTACGAATTAACAGATGAAGAGCGAATCCGAAAGACACACTGAAAGCAGGTCAGATCAAGGTAATCAAACTCATAAAATGTTGTGTTCAATATCAAAACCGTGAATGAATGAATGAATGAATAAATTATTTATTGTGCATAAACAAAAATACAATTAAAGAGTAAACATACAGCAAAACAACAATACTGCACAAAGGCGGACTTATCACTAAGAGTGATTTCTTCCAGTCAACCTTTGGGGTGATGAGGAAAGGCAATAGAAATATCTGTAGGTAGGTGACACCGTGATATTGTTTTAGACAATAAACGTAACTTGATAGCAGACTAGTCCTTTGATATATGACGATAATTTCAAAGTTCAAGAAAGCGAAACAAGACTGAGGCTTAGATATTACGATGGATAAACCTGCTTGGACTTCGATACAGACATTTATCCTCCAAGAGAGATTTTTCTTTTTGATACAGCTCGGCGCATTTGCAGAGAAGCAAGCCCTAAGAAATATCATATGCCTTCTATGCCTTCACAAGTTTGCAGAGCTAAAAATATGCTTCATGAGAATTATTCACAGTTTAAAGAAGCTTTAACCATCATCGTGGTTTCGCGATCTTTGGACTCTCAGCACATACATTTATATCGATTTTAAAAAAAAATAGACAACAAGACGTGTTTTAATCATACATTTATTTTAGCGAAATTTTATCTAAAGAAATGTGTTGGAAGGAGCACGAGAAAAGGCGCCAACGAGGATATTTTTGCAGGGTTTTACCATTTTATGATTACAGAAAGTGCATCCGGGAAAATGGTTTGTGAACAAAACTCAAAGCTTATTGTAGATGTCGCATTAGAAACCTCATCTTAAAAACGTCAAAATTGTTATTCCTGTCAAGTTTGATTTACGTGTTTTTAGATGAAAGATGTACTCCATAATGCAGTTATAATAAGGTTTAGAGGAAAAGAAGGGTCTTCAAATAAATTTAAATGTAGATGACCAGCACAAATATAATGGTTAAGAAACCCTGCTTTAATGCAAAAAAATATTTAATCATTGAATACGAGCGGCCGTGACACATTCCTGTCACGGTCGCTAGAAATGTTGTTGCGGCGCAGTCTGATGCTTCCATGAATTGCATTCTAATTTACTTTTCACCCATCACGTGAATGATAGACACGTTAGTGGTAGACATGTCATCAGACACCTACGATATAAATACAAACATGCATAACTTTCACTAGCGGCCATGTTGTAAACGAAGAGTTGGAGCATGCATGCAGCCTTCTTTGTACAATCTGTGCCATTGGTGCGTTTGGTAGTGTTTGTTTGTGTCTTTTTCAATTCGTGAAAACAGGAACATATTCGCACATATTCGATTCAGTCCATCGGTATTTTATGTTTATGATTTTTTTTTATTTCTTTATAATCTCTATACTCTAGCAATATTTTTTGTTGATTGTTTGAGCCAAAAAAAAAACTTTACAATCCTGTTTATACGTTTAGTTGAATAAGAATCGTCTCTATATGTATCGTTTCGCTGTTGATAGCTATTTACAGACACATACAAAAGTTATTCAACAAACTAGAATTATTTTCAATCTGATAAAAGATAATATCTGCCAACCTTGGACTTGGCATTCAAAAAGTCGTGATATTGTGTGGTTTTACCTACTTTCTAGAAAATCTTTAATTCTTGTACTTTCCCCTCGTTTCACGCCTGGTGTTTATTGTTGGAGTGAAGTAGTTATTATATTAATGGTTCGAAATCATCATATAGTGAGCACAGCCCCGGATCTTAATTTTTTTAGGCGGCGCAAAAACGAAAAAATGGCGCCCCCGCCCACTCACATTTATTATTACCTTTATCATCTTTATAATTTGAGCTATCAGATGTCCACTAATTGTTGGACATAGGCCTTCCGGTAATAATGGATACATCGCTGTTCTTTATGTGTAACGTGTAGAATATAGTTATATTTTATACACTGCATAGGATAGGATTTAAAATAAAAATATGTTTAGTAATAATACATATCTAAGGGGACTGGTTGACCGATGACAGATGTCAACTGTTGACATCTGACTGGACGAAGCGTCAGAGGTCCTCCAGGTCGCGTCGCGAATCCTGATGATGTCCACAGCGCAGCGTGGTGGACGAAACGTCGAGCTAAGTAAGTGAGCTGAACACTGTTTATCCGTAAACGTAAAATAATATTCTCATGCCCTTCATGGAGGTGAAGTCACCTCCATGATGCCCTTAGAGAATATTAATAACAAAATATTATTAGGTATGGTTTATTCTTTATTTTACTCTATTTGAAGTTCCATTGTCAACGCAAGGAAGCGTAATGCTTTATCTTTTGGAGAGCAACGAAAAGCGTCCATGGCTTGAGTGAAAACGTCGCGTCGTCCGCTGTTGCCTTGCTGCGCCACCGCGTCGCGTCGCCGCCGCCAGCGCCACGCCGCCGCCGCGCCGCTGATGCCACGCGACGTGATCGACATTGATATTGCTTGCGAAATAAAACGTTTTCCTCCATCGATTGGGGCACTTTCGATAAACAAGTTCTTAAAACTTTCTACTGAACGTTTACTGCATATCCGGCTAGGAGGTGCAAACTGGATGTTGCCGTATTCATGCATGATGCTCTTATAGGGATATGGAGATTTACATTTTATGTATGTATAAAATTTATTAGGGACATAAACGGGGGATCAAATTTATCTCCTGCAGGTGCTGCTTCATCATAGGATGGGGAATTAGTAGCGGAGAGAAATTCCTTTCTCAATTCCGACTCTCACCTCCTCTTGTATCCTGGAAACTTAGGTGCGTAATCCTTGGGTGGGATTACAGTCCTAAGGCTGACGAGAGCGGAAGACTCGCCAAAACGTTTGGCCAACGTGGCGTTTTATGGCCATATACCTCCAATAAAAAGTCGAAAAGAACCTCGGCCCCTAGTTCCCAGCGGCCCCGTTATTACGGATCATCGTGGCGGCGTCTTGGTTCCGGCGGAGTGAGGGGTGCTAAGAATCCTAAGAAGAGTGAGTTCTGGCTGCCACACCCAACTATCCTTGGCTACCCACAATGACGGACTCTGAGAATGCAAGAGAAACTGGTCGAGCTAGAACAGGAAATTGCTTACATTTAATGGTACATCCTGGGTCTCTGCGCGGTTAGACTGAAGTGCTACATTCCGGGAACCTGTTCTACTTCAGAGGAAATCCCCAAAAATCTGAAGGTAGAGTAGGAGGTATGGTGAACTCGTGAACAGCATAATCGAAATCGACAGCGTGTAGGACAGAGTGCCCTACATCGTCATCAGGCTGAATAAACGTTACCAGCTGAAGAATGTGCAGGTGTTATCTCCTACAAGTTCGCACGCTGACGACGAGGTGGAGCAGTTCTACATGGATGTATCGATTGCCACGGGGAAGCTATCGAACAGGTTGAAGATTACGTATGTTCATCTCGGTCAAAATCTGCGGCTTGGTAGACAAGGACTGACTAAGGAGGTTGACAGACGGATTGAACTGGGTTGGGCTGCCTTCGGAAAGCTTAAATTCGCTCTGAGGTCTGACTTCCCGCAAAATTTAAAGACCCGAATATGTGACAGGTGCGTCCTCCCGGTTATGACGTACGGGTGCGAAACGTGGACTCTGACTGTCGCCGTTGTCTAAAGGCTAAAAGTTACCCAGCGAGCAATGGAGTGAGCCATGCTGTGAATATCGCTACGGGATATGGCGTAACGAGGCAATCCGCAGACGCCCTAAAGTAGTCGATATTGTACACCGGGTGGCTATGCTCAAATGGCAATGGTCTTGTCACGCCAGCCGAAGAGACGACGGCCGTTGGAGTAACCGTGTCCTACATTGGCGGCCGTGGACAGGAAAACGGAGCGTGGGAAGACTACCCGCCAGGTGGGACGATCAAGTGCGCCGGCGGAAAGCAGTGGTTCCGTACCGCTGAGGGCCGGGAGGACTGGAGATAAATTGAAGAGGCGTATGTCCAGCAGTGGACGCAAACACGCTGACTGACTGACTGACTGATTCTTATACCTACACCTGTTTGAAAAGTGAAAATACAGCGATATTGTCCAACATACTCCGCCCTTACTCATTAAATGTGTGCCCAGAGGCGTTATGAAAATATATTTCAATAGGTTGTATTTTTAAAATACCGACACCTCTTCAGGAGTTAACAGTTATAAAAAGTTATGAACCCCCTCTAGTCAAAACAGCGAAATAGAATCATGGATGAGTTAATATGGAAAAAGGGAAGAGGTATAAATACTATTAGGGTCTTCATGCACTAAGTACTGTAGTTTTTTTTTAAATTTCCATCCACGATCAAAATAAATGATAAATGATGCGAAGTCGCAACTAGGAAGTAAATCTTATCTAATTTAGAGAGCATGCGTTAAATGATTGCTCTGCGTTTTATCCAACTGAATATTTGTGAAATCTGAAGTAAATGGTATCTACGTCATTGTTTATTACTACGGTCATACAGGCATAGAAACATTTTATTATAAATACAAATGAAACATTATTATTTACAATATACGTTCGAGGGCTTCAAGAAAGCATTAAGTCAAAAAAGTTTTAAAGTTGACAAAATGTATGTATGTATGCAAAATGATGTAAATATTACGCTATCTTCGGACCTTTTCAGTGTACCATAAAGTTTGTTTCTGAAGATTTTAGCGCAAAAAATTTAGAACAAAATTGCATATCAAAATCGTCTTTTTTAGTGAAATCATTCTTGAAGTAAGCCCTCGTGTTAAGCTTAAGACTATGTATATTTTAAGAATATTTCATATACATTACTAAACCATAATTATCTCTACTTATATAAAAGGCAACGTCTGTCCACATGCACGAGATAATCTCCGTAACCACAAAACAGATCAAGATGCGATTTAAACCAATTTCAAGAGAACATCGCGGAGAACGCTTTAAGGTACATACCATCACGCTAAATATCCTAAGGGCTGAGCAATATCAATGAAATTACTCTCAAACTAAATTAATACCAATTTTGTGGCGCATGGCGGCGCTACGTGCGGCGTCACTTTGCCCGCCTTCCAAATATCTCTAAAAAATAGAAAGGATTAACAATTTTCGCGACAAAAGCGAGGAGCCAGTTGGCATAGCGCGTATAACCGACTGGTTCAAATATGTTTTGTTCGAGGGAGGGTTCGAATCCTGAGAACTCAATTTGTTTTTCTGTTTTATTTATCTCGCATATAATTTTAATGTTTTTTTTACGTAATAGTTTAATGGCAAAACCTTTTTCGCAAGGTACAATTTTAAGTCATGGTAGTCAGTGCGAGAAATTTTGTTCCCGAGTCGGTTATTTGATACGAAGTACGGCTGAGTTAATCAATGTTCAAACACGTCACTTTTAGCGAACCGCATGGAGTTCATTCAATACTGTCCATACAAAGTGACATGTTTAATCATACGCTGACGTTGATTGTGACGCCATCTGTCGGCACAGTTAACATTGATTAGATTTCCATCACTAAACAGAACCACTTTTGAATTTAATTGTTCAAAAGAGAGGGATGAGTTAAATAATGTTCAAACACGTCACTTTTAGTGAACCGCATAGAGTTCCTTCCATGTTGTCCATATAAAGTGACGTGTTTAAGTTGACGATGATTTTGATTGTTTGCCCTTTCGTGCACTCGACCCTATGAGTTATAATTCCAAATTACTTAATTACTTTTTCGATATTGTTTAGCGAAGTGGCCAGTTCCGAAAATATGTAGTGCGCCCTATCTCTTCTCTTCTTCTTTTCTCTTCTTCTTCTCTTATCTCTTCTTCTTCTTCTTCTCTACTTATATAAAAGGGAACGTCTGTCCACATGCGAGAGATAATCTCAGTAACCACAAAACAGATCAAGATGCGATTTAAACCAATTTAAAGAGGACATCGCTGGGAACGCTTTAGCGTACATACCATCACGCTAAATATCCAAAGGGCTGAGCAATATCAATGAAATTCATTTTGCCCGCTCTAGAAAGAATTATTTTCGCGATAATAGTAAGAAGCCAGTTGGCATAGCGCGTATAACCGACTGTTTCAAATATGTTTTGTTCGAGAGAGGGTCAGGTTCGAATCCTGGAAACTCAATTTGTTTTTCTGTTCTTTTTTTTTATCTCGCATATAATTACGAAGATTTAATTTTTTTTTTCTGGTTTTTTTTTACGTAATAGTGTTTTGAACAATTATGAGTACGAGAAATTTTGTTCCCGAGTACGGCTGAGTTAATCAATGTTCAAACACGCCACTTTTAGCGAACCGCATGGAGTTCCTTCAATACTGTCCATACAGAGTGACGTGTTTAATCATATGCTGACGTTGATTTTTATATGCAATTCCTTTCGAAACTTTAGGCGAAGATGCTGGGCTTACAGCGCCATCTCTACCCGGATAGAGGCGTTTATTTAGTCACCGTTAGATCATAGATGGCCGAAATTCTGCAAATGTTTTCGCCGCAACTATTTACTCTGGCATTATGTAATTTTATAATTATATATTCTTTGCTTTCTACAGGCCAGAACAGCAATAAATTAGGCATAGGGATCTTTTGTCTCAATATCCTAAGGGCTGAGCAATATCAACGACATAACTCTCAAACAAAATTAAAAGCATTCCGTGGCCCTCAATTTGTTTTTCTGTTTTTTTATCTCACATATAATATTTATGTTTTTTTTACGTAATAGTTTAATGGCAAAACCATTTTCCTAAGGAACAATTTTAGGTCATGGTAGTCAGTGCGAGAAATTTAGTTCCCGAGTCGGTCATTTGATACGAAGTACGGTTGAGTTAATCAATGTTCAAACACGTCACTTTTATCAAACCGCATGGAGTTCCTTCAATACTGTCCATACATCATACGCTGACATTGATTTTGATGCCATCTGTCGGCACAGTTAACTTCGATTAGATTTCCATCATTAAACAGAACCACTTTTAAATTTAGTTGTCAACTTTTTTGAAAGATGGCGCTACCATCACTTTGTACGGATATCCATGCTGAATGAAATTTGTTTGGTTATGTTTTTACGACAACGGCCGTATTTTAGGGTTACCAACCCATACAAAGTTACAGAACGCAAACTTGCAACTTATTGCAATTTGAGCCACGAATCTATACTAATATAATAATGCCGAAGAGTTTGATTTCAAACAACGAACAAAAAACATTTACCGTTTATTTTATTCTTCTCTTCTCGAAAACGAAAAGAATAATAAAAATATTTTCATAAGAAAAAATATTGCAATTGCAATGCGAACTGTCAAACGTGTTATTAGGCCAAGTGAACTTAAGGGCTGAGCAATATCAAAGAAAGAATACGTATAGATGACGCTACTTTTTCCGCTCTCTAACTTCTTGAAAGGATTCACTATTTTCGCACCAATAATCAGAAGCCGGTTGGTGTAGCGCGTAAAGCCGACTCTTCTGAGTATATTGTTTGGGAGGGTGCAGGTTCGAATCCTGAGAACTCAATTTGTTTTTGTGTTTATTTTTATCTCGCATATAATTTTTATGTTTTTTTTACGTAATAGTTTAATGGCAAAACCTTTTTCGTAAGGAACAATTTTAAGCCATGGTAGTCAGTGCGACAAAATTTTGTTCCCGAGTCGGTTATTTGATACAAAGTACGGCTGAGTTAATCAATGTTCAAACACGCCACTTTTAGCGAACCGCATGGAGTTCCTTCAATACTGTCCATACAAAGTGACATGTTTAATCATACGCTGACGTTGATTGTGATGCCATCTGTCGGCACAGTTAACATTGATTAGATTTCCATCACTAAACAGAACCTTATAGTGCGCCCCATGTATTATAAATGGGAATGTTAGAATATTTCTTATTTAATCAAGCCATACCGGCTCCACCCGTTATGATTTAAAAGTCGCAGATAAATTACATCCAGACCAGCCTTTTCGACCAGCCCTTTGAGCTACTTTTTATCTAGGAAATAATTCAGTTCAACATCAGTCCAAAACGACTTGGACCCGAGCGGAGCCGGGTACCGCAGCTAGTTTAGTATAATTGAAGTACTCATACAGACAGTAAAATTTATTTTCTAAAAGGGATTCTTTACATAAGTTTATTCCAAATAGGTTAGCCAGTTCTGCACTCTTGATTTAATTCGGTAGTTAATTTAATATGTCAATAATTGATTGGTAGATAGATTTTTTTTCTGTTTCCTTGCGGTAGCTTATCACTGTATCTTAAAAAATAGTACAGTTGAACGCTTTGTTTAGGCAGATTATGAAGATTTCATAGAGTTATTAGTACTCAAAAAATAAAAATATATAAACGAATCTAATATATATATAAGGTGAGTTTAAAATAATCTACAAGCCTTATAGGGTTGATTCAGTATCTGATATAGAACAACTTTTGCTAAGAATGGAGGTATGTAATTTTTTTTGTTCCATTTTAATTTTTGAGAAATTTAAACAGTATGTTCTTCCCAGTATTTTAAACAACTTTTGCGAATAAACTATGCACTTATCTGTAATGGTTTCTAAGAAAAATAATTTATTAAAGTGCACTAACTCTTCAACTACCTACATAATTAAAAATATAGGTCAACCACGGGGCATTGACCGGACCGTGACCTACTGACACAAGACAATTCTCCGCCGCCGCGCGCCGCGTGCGCAGACAGAAGCCTCGCCACCCCATCTCCCCCGCCGCCGCCGCCGCCCCTCTCACTGAAGGACGTTTGTTTTCGTTTTGAAAGCAATTAGTATGTCAAGGTCCATGACCCGCATCGGACCTGAGTATCACACGTGAGTGAATTTAAGTGAAGCGAGTGCCGATCGGGCGAAAAATGACATGCATGCTTGTGTACATACCTACATTACAGCCGCGCCGACCAAATCCATAGCCCGGCGCGGCGTACGTCAGCGTGGGAAGGAGGCAAAACTATTCGGGTAGGTAAAATAGACTCTGCCGCCGCGCGCCGCCTCCGCGCCGCCGGCCGGCGCGGTGCGGAACCTATTTTTCAAATAGGCAGTTTGAAGAGTTAGTTCACTTTAATAATTTATTTTCTTGGAAACCATTACCGATAGGTACATAGTTTCTTCGCAAAAGTTGTTTAAAATACTGGGAAGAACATACTGTTTAAATTTCTCAAAAATTAAAATGGAACAAAAAAAATTACATACCTCCATTCTTAGCAAAAGTTGTTCTATATCAGATACTGAATCAACCCTATAAGGCTTGTAGATTATTTTAAACTCACCTTATATAAACAGCACATATTTTAAATTTTCTAAACAGTGGTCTACAGATCGCATCGCATTTGGAGACGTTGATGATTTTAATGGCTTTTTTCTCACTCATTTCTCTGCCGCACCGCCAGAATATGGACTGTCTGCCGGCGGGTGCCTTTTCTCATACCTATAACCTGGGAGACCGAGCGTAATTTGAATAAGCTCGATAGCTCAGCGATAGTGCCCAAATCCGCTGGTATGGTGCCTCGCTGAGGGTGGTTTCGCGAGTCGAGGTGTATTTTACTTTTCGATTTTTCATAAAAACCCGGCCAAGTGCGAGTCAGGCTCGCACACGAAGGGTTCCGTACCATCGAACAAGATTTAACACAAAACACTGGTTTTTTGTATGGGGAGCCCCTTTAATTCTTATTATTTTAAAATGTTACCTATTTGTTGTTATAGCGGCAAAATAAATACACACTCTATAAAAATTTCATCTGCCTAGCTATTACAGTTCATGAGATACAGCCCTGTGACGGACGGACGGACGGACGGACGGACGGACGGACGGACGGACAGCGGAGGCTTAGTAATAGGGTTCCGTTTTCACGCTTTGGGTACGGAACCCTAAAAAGATGACATTTGGATATATGAGCATAATTTTTTTAAAATTATAGTTAAGAGCGAAATTAGATGACGACTGCAAAGGAATCCAACAACATTTTATTAAAATTTTCTCTATTTTTTAAGTAATAAAATCTAGCTATTTCTGGAAAAATAAATGAAAACTTAATTCTAAAACATATTAAACCAAGCATAATGTAAAAACTAGCCAGTTAGGTAAAATATTTCCTCCAACGAAGCCGACACGGCGCGGGGGCGGCTGCGGCGGAGGCGGGATCGTTCCCATCACACTCGCAGCATTGTCTCTCTGGACGGACCGCGAGGCTGATAGCAGCGGCACGCTTGTCACCGGATAACTCACGCAACCGCCCACCTAAGTCCTTCAGCAATGTTTTAGCTTCAGAGTAAAGCGGTCCAAGTGCTTCAATCGCAAATGATACAAATAGGTAACGTTCTTTAATCTGCCTATATTAGTTGTTTTTTGCACGAGCGACTGTCTCTGAGGCTGATCCTGCTTCTGGAAAACTAAGGCCGGAGTGCACGACGCTTCGTAAAATGTTATCCGTTACTGATTACATTTGACGATGATGTGACGGCTAATCGCCCATCATATGAAATTGCGTTGCACGTAACATAATTTCGTCAAAGTTAGCTTGCCAGGAGTCAGACCACAAATAGTCCCTCGAAACAATCGGCAAAAATGTTTGCTGTATGGCAACTCTTAGCACCGCCTGAGCTGACATAGTACTGCCCTTCTCTCACAGTACATAAACAGAAAGGGACAGGCACAATTGAAGCACCATCTAGCGGCAACCATTCGTTCCTACAAACAAAACAGTTGCTCCTGGAGCCGCGGGGTGGCGCTACTAGCGCCCAATATGTCGGCTTGCTATCAGCTGTTGGTAGCACCACAGATTACATAGATTTGGCGCCGAAATCTTTAATCTGTAGAACCGAGTGCCAGGCTAATAATTATGAAAAACAAAGCATTGCATTCCATTAATGACGACGTTTGCCTATTATTTAAGGTCCAATAAGACTACAATAATATAAAAATAGTAACTTTATATACTTTGATTATAATTTGATCGTGATTTTGACGGTGATCAATGGGTCCGGAGTGTTTACGATTAGCGGTTAACATCAGCGGTCAACGTAATGTTTAAGTTTCGTGCAACGCAAAATTTGCCTGATCAGGCCTTAATCATACGTTGACGGTGATGCTGACCAGCAAGACGGTACGTGCAACCGGGGCTAAATTTATTTCGTTTTAAAGTGTGGATGTTTAGTATATTTATTAGCTTGTACCGTCTGGTTCTGTTCTTATTTTCACTGCCTTCGTTCGTTCTTAGAAGATGATTATTTAAAAGTTATTTGTTAGAGAGTCGTTGCCTCATCAATTCCCCAGTGATCATTGTTTACATACTAGACTTTGAAATTTTTGATTCGAAAAAATATATGGTCAAAATGTACGTCTGTATTTAAAAAAAATATTAAAATACCTTTTAGATTGGAAAACATTGGCTAAGAAATATTATATTTGTCTTATTTACCATCATTTTCGATTTTACCGAAAAATAAACGGACATGGAAAGAAGCTTTCTCAAGTGATTAAACAATTTTGATTAAAAACGTTTAAGGATAGGGAACCGTTAGGGCCTGGAAAACTATTTCGCTAGTGTAATGGCAGTCGCCGTGCAAAATTGTGCCTTGGTCAATGAACGAAAAATACATTTCATAAAATTTTCAAATATTTGATTTGCGCTGCCTTCACGACAGCCTTAGGTCAGGACACTGTCGAAAATTATTGTTTCTTTGTTCAGCGGTTTGGGCTGTACGTGAAAAAGTGAGTGAGGATCCATGCACATCTAGATCCTTAACATGACAATAGACAGAAGTTGAATACTAATAGAATTAAATAAATAATCCAGATAACCCCATGGAGCAGAAGGTAGAATAAAAATTACATTCACACAATGTGAAACGTTTATTTATAAAACTTAAAATAAGTATCACTTCTTGGTTAGAACTTTTCTTAGTTTGTTCCACATGTCTTGACTGTTTCCTTGGCCTTCCCACTTTAAATAAATCTTTGTCTTCAGTAAGTATTTAAGTGTTGGGGTCAGATGCTTTGGCTGGACCTCACCAATCCTAACAAGAATCAAGGGTTCGTACTCATGGTTCCCATCCAAAAACGATCTATGGTATTCGGCTAACTGGGTCTCCCACCTGCACCACTGCGATTTGGCAAAATGATCACTGACCACAAGAATTATGTATCTGCTATCGCTAATGCTGGTGTGAATAGATTCTGAAATGAATGACCCTATCTCGAAGTCTCTTTCGTATACGCAGAGCTTAAATAAAGGAGTACTGACCTCCAGCTCACGTATCATCTCGACTACGAAATCGCGATCCTCGCAACTATAAGAAACAAACGCATCATACTTATATTGAGAATTATTAGATGACCGCTTTTCCTCCATCGCCACCTGACGTCTTCCAAGAGCCATCTTTACCAGGAACAACCAGTAACGAATATAAAATCTATAAACGTAGATGAGGGCGCCTACACTAGCGGTAACTAAAATAACAAAGATGGCAACCAAAGTAAAAACGACTATTCTAATTTTCGAATGATAAGTAGAACAGTTAATGCCGTGGTAGGTGGAAAGATATGAGAAAACTCGCTTGTGCTCCCAGTTGGCGGGAGATGTGCACGTGAATTGAGACTCGCTAAAGAATCGTTCCAATAGAGAGCTGCCATTAACCGGCAGCCACGAATTGATCACGTACATTGAGCTACAGTCACAGACAAACACATTGCCTTGCAACTCCACGTCGGCTGAGTTGTTGTAGATGCTAAACATGTACTTGATATCCTCGAGCATGCTAAAAGTGAAGCGAGTGATTTTATTGTTGTTCAGCACGAGTCTCCGGATGGGGGCACCGGATGGTTTCAATAGAGGACTCAACCACGATACGATGATATTATTAGTTAAGTCTAAAGCTCTTAGTTTTGACAGAGGTCTTAATGTCTCTGGCGTGAGCGAAATGAGCTTGTTGTTTCTCAGTATGAGGTGGGTAATATTCGGCATCACAGAAAAAAAGTCATCGTCGAACGATCGAATTCCGCAGTTGCTCAAAACTAAAGCTTTGAGCTCTACCAAGCCTACGAACATAGTATTATTTAAAACATTGTTATTCTGAAGAAATGGATTGTTTTCCAGGCTCAACATTTCTAGATGAGACATCGGTGTGAATGCAAAAGGTGCAATCTGAAATACTGAACCATTTTTCAAACTCAAAATTCTAAGTTTTTCTAGTCCTTGAAATGTGAAATTGTAAATGCTGATCATTCTATTGAATGACAAATTGAGAACTTCTAAATGTGACATATTCCGAAAAGTATCCGGACCCACAGCAAAATAGCCCGGATTGGCAATATTACCCTCGTTAGAAGACAGATCAAGGTGTTTCAAGTGAGTCGAGAGATGCAACTGCAACCCGGATAGATTATTTCCGCTCAACAGCAACACCTTGAGATTTGGGAATTTTGAAGGGCCGAATGCCTCTTGCTCTATAGCAATCGCTAAAACTTGGCGTAAATCCAAAAGTTCAAGATTCTCCATGCGGGGAAAAGTATCATTCATTAGCAGCTCAAATTGGTTTTGGGCTAAAATCAATCTTCTTATCGTCGTGTTAGCTATAATCTCTAATAATGGTCTAGGTGGTGATTTTCTAAAGCCCATTCTTGAAATATCTAAAAAGTGCAAGTAGATTCCAGCCTTGTTCAATTCCAGCAACAATTCGCCAATACTAGAGGAATTTAAATTATTTTCGCCAAGGTGAAGGGATTTAAGATGTATTAGGGGCGCCAAGCTTTTTGTTTCAATTGCTTCATTTTGGCACAGCACGAGCTCTAGTTCGGTCACGTTGCTGCCTTGCATGGCTATAAAGTCCTGATTACGAATCTTGGGGAAGTAGTTCTCGGAAAGATCGAGCCTCTCTAGCGCCGGTAAATTAATGGGACGTAAGGCTCCAGTTATGTGCGAAATAAAAAGAAACCCGTTGCTTACTAAAGTTAAATTGGATAGCTGATTGAGTCCAACGAATACGTCGTCTTCCAGGGCCGTCAGTTTCCAGTTGTATGATATTGATAGGTGTTTCAGTTTAGAAAGATAACGGAAAGCCAAGGGCTCAATGTTTTTTAAGTCACGATTGGATCCGATCTCCATGCATTGCAAATTAATAAACGTGTCGGTGTCTCCCTTAAATATGGTCTTAATGTCTGTTGACTTCACTTTAAGTGTTTCGCTCTGTGTTGTTACCTGAAAAGAAAAAAAAAACATTTTTATTAGACGAAAAACGACTTGCTATTCAAAAGTTTGCTCTACTAGTATCGCTGTCGGATCTTTCTCTTGCTTACAAGGATTAAATTCTTTACAAAGGATATAGTGGTTTTTGTAATAGTTAACCTGAAATCATAAAAATAATAAAAAAAACACTAATTTAAAGCAATTCGGCAAGACCACAACAATTTCTATTGTACAAATATTTTACTCTCATGGGTACTCATTTCACTATTTTCGACGTTTCGAAAAACATACCGTACTTTGAATCGGAAAAACTTGCAGCTCGTGTTTTCTCAGCGTATCACAAATTGCATACATATTTACGCAAAATGCGTCTGTTCCTGTTTTTACGTTTACAGTATACATGATGTTTAGTAGGTTAGAGAAACTTTAGCAATGGGGTAGTCATTATTGAAAGATAGGTATTATGCCCGTGTAGCTGTGTCGTAAGGAGCGATTGAGGCATTCGTCCTTCGTGGTTCGGATTCTACGTAACTTCACTTACTAGGCGGTCGGGTCAATCCCGCCCTGGTTGGTACCATCCCAAGAATGACATTCGAAGCGGCATTGTATATTGAACGTGTTTTCCATCCAGTTCTAGTGTTGTGTTGGGCCAATATCAATTAGCCCAACACAACACATTGGAAGTATGTAATACCCCACGTATTACCCATTCGTGTCCAATTACCTAACACATCGGTAACATGACTTCACTTCTAAAATAGCGCAGAAGGTATGACTTAAACGCTTCTGATTGGTTTAGAATTGATGGCATTGCCTCACATATTTTTTCACATATTTTGCCGGTAATGTATTTTCCACAATTACTTATTGATTGTATGGTAATGAGGAATCCTTATCATACAAATCGAACTTCTCATTCAAGAAATTCAGCAAGGTTCCTGAAGTTTCTCTAACCTCCTTCTCTTAAGGTCAGTCTAACCACGACGAATGGACAATAAAGTTTCCTATTGCAAGTTTAACGAGCGCGTTACTGACTTTCGGAAAGGTGGTGCACGAGTAAAAGCCGTAGCAGACGGTGACGTCGAGCTCGGCGGTCATGCGGCACGTGCAGCCGGAGGGAGCGTCCACGCCGAGCGCCACGGGCAGTACGCGCAGCGGCGTGCCGGGCGTGCCGGGCCCGCTCTCGCTCATCAGCCGCGCGAACTCGTCCATCAGGTTGCTCCGAGCGAAGTTTGCGTAGCAGAGCAGCAGCCATATCATCAGCAGCGGCATCGCGGTGTCAACGCTCCATTCGGGGCACTGGAATGGTTTTGGTACAGGGTAAGCGAAGTTTATGAACTCTGATAGGTTTAGAAAGAAATTTATTGGTTAGATTGAGCTTGCGAATTGTAAATTTTCCCGAAAAACCGAGTCGGACTCGCACTCGAAGGGTTACGTACCATTATACAAGATTTGACCCAAATAAATCTCGTTTCTTGTATGGTGGCCCCTTTAATTTTGATATCCTTTTGACATTGACTGAAAATGTCAGCTGTCTAACCATTGCGGTTCATGAGATACAGCTCTGTGAACCCTAAAAAACGCAGCTCTATTCGTGGCACTGGAATGTTTTGTTTCAGAATAAGCGAAGTATGTTAGGCTGAGAATTGAGTTGATTTAACAGCTTGGGCTTGAGAATTGTGAAGTTTCAGAAAGAATGGAAATGAATAAACTATCAAAGCTCCATTCCTAGTACTGGAATATTAAAGCGTAATGCAGTTAACGTAATTCAAATTTTATTGCATAAACAATGTTAATTAAGTTTGATTTGTTGATAAAAATGTGTTAGGTGAACATTTCAAGGATTTCAAAGTATTTTATGTAACTGGACGTGGATAACTAAGAATACACCCACCATCATGATAATAGCTCAACATACCGCATTTCAATTGCCACTTAACCAACTCGGAAAGAGAAAGAAAGTTCAATGAACCCATGACCTTTGGCATGAGCAGCAAAACCCCTGCCCGTGAGCTACGAGGGGAGAAGGCACCAGTATCAGAATCGCTAGATTAGGTATCTATCGAATGCAATGATTTTGCTTGCTACCGACGCTTGTTTGTGTCGACAATGGTGAAAGAGGCAATAGATTGTAGTTCGTTCATTGCAGCATTGATTGTAATTGTTATTTGTTAGCGATCCAAAAGAGGAAATTGCTGGTTTGTTTCTGAAATGATATTATCCACTAATAGAGGTTAGGATAAAGTGAAAGGATCTTTTTATATTGCAGGTACTTTTGAGTCTGCACAAAAATTCACCTTGACGGTTTTCAGTTAGTTAACCTTGCTATATAAATTGACCAAAATTCCACAAATTTTCTCCAAAGGGGCTCAGATCAAACCAAGAAATAAGTCATCCATGATGGAAGTGCTATTTTCACGCTAAAGTTGTGTAACCTTCTCGTTAACGTCATCTTTTTGATTATTTTCGATGCCTTATTGCTTTATGATGTCTGCTATAAGGAAACCAAATGTAGTTACCTCATGACAGTCATTACAGCATTTTTGAGAACTATTTTCTAATTTATAAAGGTCTTCACTGCACTTCCAACAGAATGGTTAAAAAAACCTTACCTCTTCAGAGATATTCCATGTACTTTGGCGCGCACCAAGCCGACGTCACTGCCTCACTTATGTTAATTTCACAAGACGCAATACATCTTATCACTCTATTGTCGCTATCAGATTTCACAGATTTTTATGTCCCACCGACCGTGCTTACGTGGCACCGACACGGCTATTCGCAAAGCAATAATCACTATTTGGGTCCCATGTTAATGAAGACTAGTCTACGGTTGACTCCCATCTGCCTCGACTCCGGCAGGATGTGTACACATGCGCGAATTAACACCTCAGAACTGAGTATTGGTTCACTCAAAGATTCTCAATCTTTTGCGTGACTAGACAAATCCTTGGACGGATTTTTTTCCAAGAAACCTCGCCTCTATGTATTCATCTGTGATATTTGTCAATAGAGGCTGATGAATTGTGGTCAAGCGTGTTAACTCTACATTGGGCAAGATTATTCGGTTTGTTTAATACATTGGAAAGCAATCTTCCCATTTTAATTTAAATCTACGTCCACTGTTATGATCAAGAACAGTTGTTTTATTGTTTTGAGGAATGACTTGAAATCCCAAAGAATGCTTAAACGAAGCGTAAGTTTGGCTTTACTTGAGATGGTACCTGTTGTGACGTAATTAATTCTTCACAAACATAATATCATTGTTCAAATATGTACAAAATGGCATACCTAGGAGATGTTTTGAAATACCTAGTTGAACTAAGGCCAAAGTCAATAAGCCACGGAGCGAGCGTCGTGTATGTATTAGTTTATGCATATTATCTTTAAAATTGTTAAAATAAAAAGAACGGGAACCTTATCTTGCAACGGAAATGCCAATTGGAAATGATAGCGATATTCCTATTTATCTTTAAAAAAATACTGAAAAACTCTATAATGGCAGTACTTACCCGTGTTGATTTTATACGTAAGATGCACAGAATAAGTAATATTACTTAGATCTTATTACGTTTTAGTGTTAAAATAAGGCAATTTTAATCTAACTTAACGTCAGCGTGGCTTAGAGCCACTGACTGTGAGCCAGTGAGTCTGAGTGAGTATTAAAACCGAGAAGTCACTCACTCGAGCAAAAGTGTACACCAAGATTATTATAGATATTACCAGATGATTTTTTAGATTCTCAAAAATTCCTGGTGATTCCACGATCCTTAAGGACTACCAAAGATTCCTAAGGGATTACCAAAGATCCCTAGGATTGCCAAATATTCTGGGATTCGTAAGATTACTAAGGACTACAGGATTGCTTAAAAAAAATGAAAATAAATTTCGTTTGATCGGGGATTTTGAATGAGCAAAAAAAGGGTCATGCAGGAAGACTCGAACTCCCGCAACTACTATTCCCTGACGTTCCCTGTCTTATATAGGATTGCCAATGATTCCCAGATTCCCTAAGATTACTCCAGGCTAGCTAAGATTCCTCGGGCTCCCACCAGATTCCCCGGACCTTAGATTTCCTGAGATTATCAAACAATTGTATACCAGATTCCCTGACTGACTCCTCGGTTGAAAGCAAGCCTAGAAACCTGTCCCGTTCCGTACAAAGGATTATTTCAAATATTTTCTTTTTATTTTGATCTCTAATAAATTCAAAATGAATAATTAAATTAAGTTATCCTTAATTTAACTACTTGTTTAGAGGTTAATTTGTGTTTCATCGATAATATTTTCACTGATCTTATTTACGTTCGCACTTATGAATTATTATTATTACTTACTTTCTCATATTTATTTTTTAATAGAACTATATCGTATATCCATATCCTGTTTAAATAAATTTTGATTTGAACAGATTTTTAAGGTATTTTAAGGTAATTGATTGTTTGGTTCACTTCATTATCGTGGGACTTAAAATATAGATTTTTAGTTTAATTACTACATTTAGTTACTGGGAGTTTATTTCAAAGGTCCACTATTATGCGTGCAATGCAGTGCTTTCTGGGGTTTTGTTATTATCAGGCTTTGGATTCAAAGCTGAGTGTTTTTGTTTCTTGTGAATAGGTAGGTCAGCTATTCAGCTCATAGCAGTCATAATATCCGGATATGAGCTTGAAAGTTTCGATAAGAATTGCGTTCATGACGTTTAGTCATGAGTAAATAAATTTTCAGCCTTCTTAATAGGTTTTTGCGACAAATTTCCCATGGTATTTTTGTGGCTTGTCTATTGTTTGGACAAACAGATTGATTTTATTTTAGTTCATACAATTCCAAGAGATGGCGCCACTAGTACTTTACAGTTGCGCCATTAACTGCACAGATTAGGTAACATAAAAACTACCTATATTAGTTGATTAACCTCTTGCATTCGCACATTTCTAAAAGGCGAAGCCCTTGCCAATTTTTCTCTCATATACTTATTTTCGTGTACCCTGCCAGCCAACAATAATTTGTAGTCACAGCCGCATAGTGCATTCTATCGCAATTTCACTTTATCCAACAGCCATACCTTGCCCTGTATGAGCCGGCTCTCCGTGTATCCGTTCCTTGAACATAGTGACGTTAGTGGTAGGTGTGCTTGTGTACTGTGAGAGACCCGGCAGAGCAGCCCCAGGTGAGTCCAAGCCTTGCGCTTGCCCATTTATCGAAACCCACCCAAAACTCCACGAACACCCGGTCGGTCAATCCAGAGCGACTTGGGCGCTCACATCTATGGATTGATACGTTTGATAAAGTTTCATTTGAGACCATATTCAGGTAGTGTATATTCTTCGACACGTAAAAAAAAACGACTCCAAAGCAGCTGGACCGATTTTTATTACTTTTATTGTGTGTGTTGGAGTGGATCTGTGGATGGTTTTAACTGCTGATTAGTAGAAAACACAATTTTAATATTTGACACGCACACACACCAAATTCTCGTAACTAATGTATGGTTTAGTTTAAAATAAATATTATTTTCTTCGAGTTGCGACGTTTTTGAGAATATGGTTGGGCGACGCCACCGCCCTGCCGTTTGGTGAAGGTGAAGGAACTTCGGGCAGTCAAATTATGGAAGGGTTGTTGTTGTCTTTGGGTGGTCTTGTTTCGGATTTCCACATGCACCTTAATACCGATGTTAAGATGACTGCAGCAGCAGCAGTCGTGTCATGAGCCATGCATTTAGTTCCATAAAAACAAAACAAATTTGCTCCTTCCAGAAACTCCTTTTAGGATTTTAAAGCAATTGGTTATAACAATAAAATTCAAAACTGTATAACATGTTTCATATTTTCCACTAAGCTTCGGCAACGGACTGTCGTGTTAACTAAAGAAATACTTTTATACAGTCTAGGTGAACTCATAAATCAGATTCAGATAAAAAGTCGAGAAGCATTCGGAATTCAGAACGGTTGATCTCGGAGGCAGATTCTTGGAAGCTGCCCTAGCTGCAGCCACGGCGGCGAGTCGGCTCAGCGCCACGTGCACGGTGCTACAATGTGGCGCTACAATTAGCTGCCTTTTAATTAGGTTTCGTGCTGAGCTGCTGGGAAAAAAGTCGAAGTAAACGTGCTTTCGAACTGGTGAGAAATGAAGGCTAGCGTGTCAGTCGTGCGCGGGAGTCCAAGTAGCTTTTATTGATATACTTGGCTCTGGGCCGCAGATAAAAAAAGCCGGCTTGACGCTTCGTAGACGGCACTTGCCTTTGCCAGGGGTTATAGGCACAAATCCCCGCCCGTTCACCACTTTGTTTCTCTCTCTGAGTTGGAAATGTCCATTAAATGGTTCGTCATACATGTAAAACTGTCAGGGTTGGATGAAAAGATGGCAGAAGCGGTAATGAAGAATTCTTGCTATCGTATTCAGACGACTGCAAGAATTTTTCATTGCCGCTGTCAAAACTTAGTTTGATCTGTCAGTGTTTTTCATCCAGTTCCATGTAGCCGTGCCCATAATGGTAAGTTCCTGGCATTGCACTCCGATGGCACCTGATTCATTCGGGAATGCTGTGTGTTCTTGTAATATCTGGGGGTGGAATTAGCCATCAATTTCCAGTTACATTAAAAATGATGTAGATGTGCCACCCTGGCTCGCTTACAATAAAACTCGCTGTGACCAATTTTCTTAACCTACCAACCCTACGGAGCCGTATACCGAGGCTTTGTGTGGGTGGAAACCATAGACCTAGCATGCGCGCGCGGCGCGCGTGGAAACTGACTTGGCGAACGAATTACGGGAGGATATTGGCAAGCAGGGGCGATAGCTGGACTGTGCGGAATAGGCATATATGGTCTATATAACCGTATGGAGGCGACCTCGGTAAAGCCCAAATCCTTTTAACTTCGGCGGTTGGGAAAAATTATACACAAGTTCACAATTATATGTATTTACTTTTATTTACCAAAAGTCACACGGACAAATAGTAATAACAGTGACCACCGACAACATATGTAGCAATTCACTTCAATACGTTAAACAAAATCTGGGTTGGCGTCTCACAGTCTGTCTGTCTGTGGGTTTATAACGATTTAGATGTGGTTTGTAACTACGATTATTCTCAACCCTATATACTACTTACCATCACGCGGCAGAACTAAGGGGTGATCAGTGAGGTTGAACACGAGATAACTCAGGGACATAACGATTGATTTTCCTCCGACTTTAACATCTACTTGTTTAAAAATATAATATCAGACTGGAAAATCCATGACAGCGATACAAAAACAACGAAACTACATTAATAGAAGCATTCCAACTTGCTATTTGCCTGCAACGTTAAACAATAATCAGCACGCTTTGAACTTATAAACCATTGCGCTTCTACAATGATATTTAAATTAGCGGTTCGTAAAGTGGCGCGGGACCTTTCTTCCCATGTCATGGGTTCAATCCATGCCCCATTCATACAATTTCTTTCTTACTCTTTCTGAGTTGGATAAATGCATTTTGTCACGAATTTGATTTGTTCCATGGTTCGCAATACATGCAAAAATATAGGTCGGGACCATCGCATCGGATAAAAATATGATCAAAGTAAGTGTGGTATTTGCCATACATTTCCAGTAAAATAAAAAACCGGCCAAGTGCGAGTCGGACTCGCACACGACCCTTTAATTTTTATATATTTTTTTATTTTACCTATTTGTTGTTATAGCGGCAAAATAAATACACACTCTGTTAATATTTCAGCTGCCTACCTATTACGGTTCATGAGATACAGCCCTGTGACAGACGGACGGACCGGACGGACGGACGGACGGACAGCGGAGGCTTATTAAAAGGGTTCCGTTTTCACCCTTTGGGTACGGAACCCTAAAAAACCGAGTCGCTCTCGGGATTTAGACGAATATTTACAAAAATGCCAGCCACTGCATCCGCTACTTCTCAAACTTTATGTAGTTTTTATGTAACCTATGTAGTTTAAAAATATACCCCATATATTTAAACATATCATTGAGCCAGAGGCGCCGGCACGTTTGAAGAGTGTAAGAGCAGCAGTTGATGCATCTCCAACAGGTTAAGACGAGCCTGCCGCGAAACCTTCCTATGTGCAAACTTAGGTGATTCGTGCCACTGCAGCGCCGCCGCTTCCGTCGATTTTGGAGTGACATCACAGAAGCGCCAGCAAGTTCGCCGATAGCTGGAGCAGCAGTTTGTCCATCTCCTATAGGTTCAGGCCAGCCTGGCACACCACTCTCCACTTCAGGAGCATCGGCAACTCGTCCGTTCTTGAGTGACTTTACAGAGGCGCCGGCAAATTTGTCGATTGCCAGAGCAGCAGTTGATTAATCCCCAAAAGGTTGAGATGAGCCTGGCGTGAAACCTTCCTCTCCAGAAACTTGGGTGATTCGTGCCACTGCAGCGCCGCCGTCTCCGTCGATTCTGCAGTGACATCACAGAGGCGCCGGCAAGTTCGCGGAGAGCTGGAGCAGCAGTTTGTCCATCTCCAACAGGTTTAGACGAGCCTGCCGCGCCACCTTCCCCTCAGGGAGCTCGGGAGGCTCGTGTCGCAGCAGCGCCGCCGCCTCCGCCAGGATCTTGCGGGACTCCTGCAGATGAAGAGAGACCGCACTATAGTGTAATGTTACACTGGAGAGGAGATGAAGAGATAGGACAGTACAGTGTAACGTCACACTGAAGAATATGAATGTAGGTCGGTAGAGAGAGGTGCAGTGGGCGGGAAAACAGTGATGTGCATGCTACCCAGTTTACGCAGGCTAGCTGATAATGTAAAATTAAATGTACAATCTGCAGCGACCACTATGTGTTAAAGTGCTCAGATATATTTGGTTAAACTCCTCCAAATGTTTCGATCATTCAACCTTCAGTAAAGCTTTGGATGACTTAATAATGTGTATGATGGTAAAAGCATTTGAAAAATATCTCATGAAGCGTGAATGCAGTTATTCATTTTTAGCCTTCCCAATAGATTTTGGTAACGTTACGATACCATCATCATCGAAAGAAAGGTACGGATCAGCTAAATATTTGTTTACTATATTTCTAAGTAAACGATCGATTAACATCTCACACTTACGGATACGTAGTGGATCATTGTCGCGGGTCCTTCAGTGATAGATTTTCTTCGGCCGGACTCAGCGATAGCAGCATGAAGCTCGAAAAGCATGCTTCCCCGAGCACGGTTTTCAGCTGAAATTATTGTATTAACAATAAATAATGCCATCATGGCATAGAATATTGTGTATGTAGTTTATACGATTTATAATCAAACTGGATTATAAGAAACCGATCTGGAATAAAGATTCTGACGATATAATTTAAGATTTGCAGTCACATTGATGTTAATCGCTCAGTTTCACGAACCGCTAGGAGGGCCACATATAAGCAAAAGACCAGGGTCTTGCTAATATGAGATGCGGCTGGCGTGTATATAGCTCTAGCTTGTACTCTTCCCCGAACATCCACACCTATTTAAAAGCTTCTTGCATTATTTAAAAAGGTATACCTGGTACAACGACCTCCGGCAGGTCCGTCAACCTCCTAATCAGCTCCGGCTTGAGCAGTAGTCGCTCGTCACTTTCCCGTTTTCTAGTCCTAGCTTATGTCTTGCGCGACTATCCACGTCAGTGCTAAGTTTTTTGCATTATTTGAAAAGGTATACCTGGTACTAGGACCTCCAGCAGGTCCGCAAGCCTCCTGCAGAGCTGCGTCTTCAGCAGCAGTCGCTCGTCACTCTCTTGTGCTAGCCCTAATTCGTGCTGTTGTCCGATCATCTGTGCCAGAGCCATGGCCACGTCTGTGATATAAAAGTGTGACGGATGTAGATACTTGCTGCAGTGTTCGATGAATCTGCAATTGTAGAACGTTTTAAAAAGGTAATGCGTTGTTGAGTCTAAGTCTTTCTGAGTTGGATAAGCGCATTTTTATTACGAATTCCACCTTCTTCCATGGTTCAGATTCCAAGTTAAACTTTAGATCCCATTCCGAACCATCGCATTAAATAAAAAAAAAATTAACAAAAAAAATAACCGACTTCAAAGAAAAAGCACTAAAAAGTAACAAAAATAATTTCCATTTTTAACCGACTTCAAAAAAAGGAGGAGGTTATCAATTCGTCTGTATGTTTTTTTTTTTTTTTTTGTTTTTTTTTTTTTTATGTTTGTTACCTCATAACTTTTTCCTGGGTGAACCGATTTTGATGATTATTTTTTTAAATGATAGCTAGTGCTTCCCAAGTGGTCCCATTTTAATTTGGTTAAGTTCTGACAATGATATCCATGAGAAAATCATAAAAGTCTTAAATTTGTATTAAGATGTGCGCGACAAATGGACGAATAACTCAATATAACGCCAACCGATTGCGGTGATTCTTTTTTTATTGGAAAGGACGTGTACAAATTAGTAAGTTTATTTCAGATTCACTAAAAATTAACAAATAAAAAAACAAATTTAACAAAAAAAATAACCGACTTCAAAGGAAAAGCACTAAAAAGTAAAAAATAATGTTCATTTTTGTAGTTACGATTTCTGTTATTTTTTGAGTCGGTGTCAGCCAAGGTTAGGTTAGGTTAGGTTAGGTTAGGTTAGATTAGGTTAGGTTCTCTTGATTGGCGCAGCGCGTGCCCGGCTGACGCCGACTCAAAAAAATAACAGAAATCGTAATTACAAAAATGAACATTATTTTTTACTTTTTAGTGCTTTTCCTTTGAAGTCGGTTATTTTTTTTGTTAAATTTGTTTTTGTAGTTACGATTTCTGTTATTTTTTGAGTCGGCGTCGGTTATTTTTTTTGTTAATTTTTTTTTTATTTGTTTATTTTTAGTGAATCTGAAGTACACTTACTAATTTGTACACGTCCTTTCCAATAAAAAAAGAATCACCGAAATCGGTTGGCGTTATATTGAGTTATTCGTCCATTTGTCGCGCACATCTTAATACAAATTTAAGACTTTTATGATTTTCTCATGGATATCATTGTCAGAACTTAACCAAATTAAAATGGGACCACTTGGGAAGCACTAGCTATCATTTAAAAAAATAATCATCAAAATCGGTTCACCCAGGCAAAAGTTATGAGGTAACAAACATAAAAAAAAAAAACATACAGACGAATTGATAACCTCCTCCTTTTTTTGAAGTCGGTTAAAAATATGGAGGAAACGGCAATGAAAAGTTGTCCTTGTTCGCCATGCGGTTCAATGTAGTAGTGCTCATAAAGCAAAGGAAATTTCTTCGGGAATGCGGTATCTTGTCTTTACTGTGAGTGATTTGATTAGCCATCCATGTCCACTCACTTAAAAACAAACGATAAATGTATGACTTACTTTTCACACGTTTCTGGGTCTTCCTTTGGCATTGAATTCAACTCTCTTCCGATCGCCTCCAACAGCTGTTGGATAGTTCCATCATTGACTTGATCCTTGCAAGCATTGCAAATCCATAACTTTTCCTTCACCTGGTCACTGTCAGCTTCGCTATTCGCTCGGTGAAGCAGCGGTTGGAGGAACGTTTCTGGCAGAAGGTAGCCTTTGCATGACCTGAATACAAAGTTCAAAAATTTGTAGATATTTTTTGTAATTGGCACACGTCTGAATCAGTTTCTGTTACACTTGTAGTCAATATGAGAGGATTTCTTATGCACCACTACAATAGGTTATTCGTGTACAAACAAATGATTCTATCACTTTAGAAAAAATATGCCTTCATATTTTAATGTATTTAATGGATAAATATAACTTTATAAACTAATCTAATCTGGCTGGTATCTCGGGCAGAGGTTGAGCCTAGCTATCCAGAGAGGGAATGCGGCCAGTCTTTTGGGCACCCTGCCGCCTGGCAGCGATATGGCTGAAATTTATTATTTGTTATAAATGTGTGTAATTTTAGGAATAGTTTAATTTATAGGATAATGTATAATATTTTAGTTTTTAATTTCTTTGTTGACTGATATTAAATGCGTAAACTTATATGTTCGATACATCTAATCTTTCATATCAAGCTTGAATTGTAGTAGAAAAATTGGTTATTTTTTTAATGGATACTACGTTATTATTACGACGTTCACACGAACAGCAAAACCACCAACCAATTCGACAAACAATAAAACGACTTTGGTGACGACAGTAATTAGGATCTCAATCGTGGTACTCAAAATGCCTTAGCGTAGGATTAATACGCGAAACACGCGAAATCAGTTTGCCCTGCTTTTCATGCCCCATACATTATTAAAGAAAAGTTATACGCGGTTAATTACGTGATCTCTTTTATATGCAATGGCGGTAGCGCGGGCGAGTCAAATCGCTTACACATTCGCTCACTCGACGTTCTCGTATTCCAACATAAGAATTTCATTGGACGCTATTTAGTTCAACTAGCATGCTAGCATTTATCAAATAAATAAAAATGAATTCAGAGGTGCGCGTCCCGAATTTGTAAGCGAACTAACTTCACTGAGTGCGTTACTAACTCCTGGCGGAAGAGTTCCGATCGCCTCTCCTGTCATTTCTATCTCGCTGAACCAACCGCTTGACCTAACGAAGGTTGTCGACCATCAAAGAATTGACTCATAAACCGGTCCCACAAATTCAGAATCTCTTTCGAATGGCAGCAAACAAGGAAATCTCACTTGTGCTGACACTTGACTGCACTGTACATGGTGGCGAGCTCGGTGGGGTCCGCGCAGCGTGCGCACGCGCAGTCGAAGAACTTGGTCTCCGCCAGGTGGTGGCGGCGCGCCTCCGTGCCCCACAGCGGGTCCGTGTAGCACACGGACAGGTGCGCGCCCGCCTCCACCGCCGTCCCAGCAGACACGACCTGCAGTCAATCACCTATCATTACCTCTGGAGAGACAAGGCAGGGATCCAGGATCTAGCCGTGGGAGGGGAAAAAAGTAAGACGTACGGCTCGTAGCTCAGGGGCGCGTGGACTTGGCTTCCATCCCCGAGGTCTGGGTTCTAATTCTCGCCGCGTTCTTGCACCATTTTATTTCTCTTTCCGGGTTGAATTTCGTTATCAATGCGAGCTGTTTCATGGTTCGGAATCCATGTAAAACTGTTGGTCCCCACTAGGTGGTAT
Organism: Incurvaria masculella; assembly: GCA_946894095.1. NCBI lineage: Eukaryota > Metazoa > Arthropoda > Insecta > Lepidoptera > Incurvariidae > Incurvaria > Incurvaria masculella. The sequence continues at coordinate 11,933,619 of OX335657.1, read as the reverse complement.
GGTTGAGCCCGCCTGGGTTTGTACCATCGCGTTGGATGAAAATATGGTCGAAGCGGCAATTAAACATTTTCCGTGTTTTCCATCCACTTCAATCTATGCGTGCTCATAGAGGGAACGTCCAAACATGGCACCTAAATAATGCCTTCGGAAATGCGGTGTGTGTGTTGGGCTTTTATCATGATGGTGAGTGTGATATTGGCCTGTGGTATTGGCCGTCCTTGTCCATTCTCGTAAAAAACCGCAAGCCGGGAAGTGGGTCGAATTCAACTTGCAATATTCCAGGACATACAACTCAAAAAATAAAACACAATAAAAATAAACAACATAAAAGCAATAAAAACAGTTCGCAGAAGGCTATTGGGGGGTAGAAATCCGAAAAAACGATCTTGTAATTTTTTAGATCTCAGTTCAGTATCTCCCATTTTTGGTACTCACCACTTCTCCGCAGGATGAGAAACTCTTGCCACAATTGGCCCTGCAGCTGTGCTCCAGCATCGAGGCTCGGTCAAACACAGCGACGTAGCCAGGTTCCATAAGAGGTACTTCGTGTCCATTAACCTAGAATTCAAACATGTCACCAGTAACGCTTAGTAGCAGTAGTAGATCCTTAGAAGCCTCTTTAAATTTAAATAGCCAATACATAGAGAAGGCTTTACATGAATTATGGCATGGCTAGGTCAGCTGTCATCCTGGGTAGCGATTCGATAAGCTGCGTGAAGCACCCCTGAGCGTGGTTAGGTTCTGGATGGATGACCAGTTTCCACGGTTGGGGCTGGCCGTGGTTCAGATTCCACGTAAAACTGTAGGTTCCTTCCTTACTTACTAGGCTCGGGTTGGTACCATCGTATGGAAAATTGTCCGTGTTTTTTATCCAGTTTAATGAAGCCGAGCAATATTAGGAAGGTCCTGGCATTGCACATAGTTTCCATGTGGTGTGATAGGCTAATATCTCACGGTCAGTTTGGTATCAGCCATCCATGTCCAGTTACATAAAAAAAGGTCACTGGTAATAAACGATCACCTCACCTGAACAATTCCACAACACCTCATTATTTCTTCCTCTGTAAATGTCCCTGCGAGTTTGAAGAACTTGAGAATGAATTCCGCTATCATGGTCTTGTCGGTTTTCCACTTGTCTGTGTCCTTTCTTTCCTTGCAGTGAGACTCAAGCGCTTGCAGCCTGTTCCAGAGCTTCAAGTCGTTGTCCCGTTGATAGAGGCAGCGCAGTACGGCGATGCACTGGTAGTTCGGGTGTGCAATTCCGAAGGGTTTTATGTTTACCTGGAGCAGAGCAGATTGTTTCTTAAATAATTAAATTATGAGGCTTAAAACGTGTTTAATATGAGGCTTAATATGGCCATGTAATGATGTTTTGGTCCTTGGACTACAAGTGGATTTGTTGATTATTGACCTTCAGTTTTGATAGTTTTGCCGAGTTAGTTGAGTGAGATTGGTTAGATTACGGCAATGGATTGGTAACGGCTAACAATGGGTAGATTTTAGGTCTCACCTAGATGCATTGCATGTAGAGGAATATCTAAATCCGAATTTCAGAAATAAAAAATAAATACTCTATTAATGTGTCCGGCACCGCGCTTTTATTCCAGCAGCCGATAGCATCCCAGGCACAATCGGGAGGCGGCACACGCGGCAGAGCACACGGGCCATCCGCACTTGTCGCACGGCATCGCGCTATTTTCTTCCAGCGGCCGATAGCATCCCAGGCACATCGTGTGACTGCTTTGCTACAAGTCTTACCTTTTCTCCTCTTTGCACCGTGTAATGACACTCCGGAGCGTGGTTGTCGGAGGCGGCACACGCGGCAGAACACACGGGCCATCCGCACTTGTCGCACGGCACCGCGCTCTTTTCTTCCAGCAGCCGATAGCATCCCAGGCACACGGGGGGTGTTACCTGCATGGCCATTTCCATATTTTCAGATAAAAAGATTTCTTAGACTAGTGGAAAATTATCGCTATTCAATTATCTGTAAATAAAAGTATCCAATTTTATTGAACTGGAAATGAGTGGCGAACACTACTAGTCTATAATAAAAACCATAATGCCTATACTCCTAACACCAAATTATTGTATAAATAAAATGCACGTTACATTGAACTTGGGACTAGGGAAAATCTATTAACAACAAGCTAAGACAAAAGTTAAAGCCCATATTCTGCATGGAATCAGCACCTGTGAAATGATACTACCATTCTGTGATACTACACAGTAAACTCAATCCAATGCCCTGCAGGTGAATGACCTGCGGATGTGTTAAACATAGAACTACAGGGATATCGGCTCCCTATGACTGAATGTGTTCTATTATCGGCTGATACATACTCTTGGATCTAGAGAATTGTTAGATGCAGGGTTACCTGCGCAGGACCGGTTATAAGCGGTTTCTCCCTGAGCACCACGTCGCCGGGCGCGATGTCGCGCGTCGCCTGCAGATGGCGCCCTACCGCCGCGTCCGCCGCGAGCCGCGTCGGCGAGCACAGCGGCTTGTGGCGCTTCCAGTGCTGCTTCTGGTGTTCGCGGGAGCAGTAGAACACGGTCTGGCAGTTGGCGCACTTCTGGCTGGTCCTCCCCTCGCACACCACGCATGCGCCACAGTTTGGCGCCATCCGAGAGTCCCTTGCGATCCGTTCGAAGTTTAACCGTCAAATAACGGTATTTTATCCAAGCATCGGCACGAAACCCTCTAGCAAGGAATTAACTGATGTATAAAAATGTGACGGATTTTTGAATGCTTGTCGGCTCGCGCCTCTGCTGAAACTGAAATAACACAGCCGGTGTTCTGCCCTCGCCCCGCGCACCGCTACGCACCGATCGCCCCACCACAGTGGTGTGTTCTATTTAAAAAATATATCCGAACTCGTCCAGAAAGATCTTTTGATGTGTTCGATTATGCTTTGACAGTATGTATGGATATGAAATTGTTCTCGTCAATTCCACATATTTTTCATCTATTTTTCAGAAAAGTTCTGATTCTGCGACAAAAAATACCGATGCTGTGCGCACATGTGGTTGGTCACATACAAGAACTATTAACGTTCTTACATGTCACCTACCACGAGATTAAGGGATTCTTAGGCATAGGGATACAATCAAAATAAATAAATAAATAAAATAAAATAAAATCAATCCTAAAAAAATCTTGGTGTGAAAAAGCTGTGCTCGCGGTCATCCAACTTTGACTGAGGTTCAAAAAATGGACCGCGTCACTCGGTGCAATGCTATGCTTACCAGAATCAACGAAGGGGCATAACATTTCGTGTGGGACCAGCTGATCCTCCATGGATTTATTGCTACGACCCTAAATTATTATTATTATTGTTACATATTATGGATCTCTCAAGATGAGCCAAAACTAACTGAAGTGGCTTGCGTTCAAGCAGATGATTGCTTATTTTTTTACTGGACACGGGTTACTGTTTTGTTTGGAGAACCGTAGTACCGTGAATAGTGACCATTTGTTTGCCGGAAGTTATTGGCGAACTCCGTAGAAATAAACGTAAATGCGGTGATATGCTAGTGCCAGTTCACAAACATTCAGCAAGCTTCGACACGACTTCTGGGTTTGGCCCACATGTAATGATACAGAATTCAGATGGTGCCGATGTCATGATAATTTAGTTCTGCATGTCTACTGGTTTCCGTATTTGTTAATTCTGTGAACGGAGATCAGGGGACCCTTGGCGAGGTAAGGTTAGGTTAGGTTCCGTTGTGCCCGGTTGTAGGTCGATGATATCCGTGTAGAGCAGGCGAGGATACAGAGAGCGGACAAAGAACGGCATGCAATTGCCTTAGTTTTGAAAAGGATGCCCCCTGAGCCTTTTTTCGGTGCTTTTCCCCTCTCAGCAAATATTTTTTGAAACGGTTAAAAATTTTATTTTCAGATATGTGTTACGGTTTGACATTCGAAACCACGGATGCAAAGCAAACTTCATATTATTCTACTAGCTGAGATCCGACTCAGCTCGTTTCAATCTTATTTCGGACGAACTTTTTTATAACCCCATAGAATCATTTTCCCGAATAAATTGTATCCTACAGGTAATACACAATCTGTATATGCCAAATTTCATTCAAATCTTATCAACCGTTTTTGCGAGATTAAGTAATAAACATACAAGTATCCAAACATCAAAAGTTCACATTTTTAATATTAAATAGGACGACGAAGGACTGATTGCTTCCAGAATAGGCTCACCATGCAGTGCGACATACAATAATGGCGCCCGAAATAGAATGCGTTGTCGTCGGCAAGCGGAGCGGCGCGCGGCGCAGGCGCAAGTCGAAATAGACATTCCTTTTGAGCACACCGAATGCTTTCACTTAACCTTTTCTGCCAGCGAACATGGCAGGACGGGAGTAGTGATCCAAACTCATTCGTATGGCGGCAGCAGCGTAATATTCCGGGAGGTCACGACATTTTTGGTCACGATAAGGTAAATGACTGAATCTGGGTTCACAGGCTAGAGACCAACCCTCTGATGCTAAATATGTCGTTGTGCTTGTGCCAAGTGGTTACGTTATCTAGATTGGCTATATAAAATAGATGTTGGTATGTACCTGCTGATGAATATCCTAATTGTTTAGAAACATTGATACCTATTAATTGTACAAAAATAACCAGTCGTTTTTTTAATAATTAACTTAAATACCTATAACTACATACCTAAATCGCCTATAACTACGAAATGCAACCAAATATTTATTCAGTTTTGGTATTGCTAAGCAAGAATGTACTGATACTTTCATGCTTTGTTATTTGCAGCCATTTACCTTATCATATATATTGTTTCACACCATAACAACTTTTTCAGGCGCCTTATCTACGTAACACAACCACTTGGCACAGGCAGACTCACACATTTAGCTTCAGAGGGTTGGTCTTCATCCCGTGAAACCAGTTTCAGCCATTTACGTTATCGTTACCATTTTTGTCGCGACCTCCTAGTCTATAACCTCGAGGCTGGAGAAACAACCAATCAAGTCACCAAAGACTGAGCAGATCATTGATTTGCAGTACAATTAAATAGGGTTGGAGACAACACTGTACCCTGCCGTACGCCGGCATTCACTGACATGACTTTGGAGAAACAACAGTTACGCCATAATCGGGTAATAGACCGTAGAAGAGTATTTTTGATTTGATCGCAATATTTCAAACCGGTCAAAGGCTTTCCATCCAAACCGCTGGCCATATTTTCGCCATATTTTTTTAACGTAACATCCATGTAATGTGAGTCATGAAGTAGGAGATGCTCAGTAGATTGACAGTTGATTCCAAAGAGCCGTCTTGCTGATTGGTTAGGAGTTCATTGCTCTCTAGATGCCTCATCAACTCATCAACATTGGTGATGCGCTCCATCTCTTTGCAGAGAAAAGGTAATAGCTATAAGTTGGCCGGGTCGGATCGATCGCCTTTTTAGGCACTGACTAAACTTAAATTTCTAAAACGCAGGCACACATCCAGTGGAGAACGATATAGCGACTTGCATTCCATGACAGAGGTCCTCAGGTCTTTTCCTGGCATTCAGTAATCAGGAATCAGGAATCCTAAGTCTAGAAAACCGCTTTTGTAGCGGTTTTCAAAGCCATTTAATATAAATATGAAAATATTCCAGAGCATAGTTTTGTTTTTCGATTAAGGTTTTCCGTAGAAAATTTCGCTTTGAAAATCACTTTAAAAGCAGTTTTCTAGACTCAGGATTCCTGATTCCTGATTACTGAATGCCACGAATAGACCTGCATATGTCTGATCCCCACCCTTACTCATGCACCGCTTTCTTTCTCTTCCTGAGTTGGATAAGTGCATTTCGTCACGAATGCTAACTGTTCCATGGTTCGGAATCCATATAAAACTGAAGGTTGAAGAAAACTACTAAAAGTTAGCGTCAAAGCGGCAATGAAAATTTGTTTTCCGGCAGTTCAACTATGCTTATTGAAGGGAAGGTCCTGGCATGGCACCCTAATTCCCTCGGGAACCGTATTTCTGGTCTAATATCATGTCGGTTCCATACAAAAATGGTAATGAATGTATTATTTTATGGCTATATTGTATGTCTTCATGATGTGGCTTTCCACCAGGGTAGACAGACACATGTACAATTGTAAAGTTTTGTTTGTTTTTGAAAACGGCTGAAATACTATAATTTTAATTATCAAGGGAGGTGAATAAAAAGCTGAATTCATAATGTATTATTTTTTTATTAAAATAGGTACTTATTCCAGGTATAACTTATGCTAAATGACCATTTAAGTCTCTCCATATCTCATCGAATCTTTCATCGTATTTCAGTTCATCATAGCGCACATGTTGTGGTCCTAATGGCATCCCAAACTTAATCTATTTAACATAATAATATAGATAAATAAACTACAGCAAATATCCTATATGGATATTTTTAAAAGAAAACATGAAAAAATATTTCTTTTCTCAAAGTATCGATAGAGATTGATTTCGTTCATGACAAAAACAGTATTTTTAAGTCCATTTGACCTTTTCAATTGTGTATATAAATTTAAAACTAAACATTTATTAAAATAATCCATTCAAAAACATTTGAAGCAACAACATTTTTAGTAAACTAAATTATACATAATAAAAATATTTTTAAATAAAAAAAGGACCGCCTTCAAAAAAACCGGAACTAAAAAGCAAAAAATAATTGGTTACTTTAAATTATTGTACGAAAAGCTATTTTAATTCTAACTAATTATGTACAATTTCTTAATTTTTAATCATCTTTTGAAGTCGGTGCCTTGGGTTGAGTTCGCTTCGCACGCTACTGACCGAACAGACACTATTTCAGCCGAACACACCCGAAGTCTACGAGAGCGTAAACAACCTGAGTCAGCAATGATTGGTCCACAGACATCGTCATTCCACAGAGCATTTTAAGCAACCGTTCGTCTAACTGGAGATGCCCTTAGCGTTGGTTTACGGTAAGCTGATATCGATACAGCGCAGCGTACTGAAATTGGGTTTCAACGATTATTAGTACTTTCGGCTTTATAAAGGCGCGCAATGGTGAAGGAGTACGTTAATTCGCTGCTCTGTGTTAATTGGTACTTCCCTGCAACATCGTTGTCTGAACGAGACGATTTCTGCCGAAATTGGTGAGATATGTACTAACCGCACACTCGTTTTGACACGTAGTTGAGAGCAGACACCTCAAAGTCGCTACCTATTGTTTTCTGTTCTTTTTTATATTTGTTTTTTTTTGTTTTGTGTTGTGTAGGTATTTAGGTAGAATAAAAAGTACAAGCTACACCTACCTAAATATTTATCATATAAGTGGTCGTTGTTTTTATATTGGTTTGTTCGTAGGGTTTTTATGTAAATATTTTGTTTTTACTGTGTTAGGTATTTAGTTTAAGTATAAGGCATATTTAAATTACAAAGTACTTGCCTAAATACCTACTTACATACGTTTTTCCGACCTGTTTGTTTATTTAATTTTTGTTTTTGTGTTTTGTTCAAGTAGGTAAATGTAAGTAGCTACCAACTTATATTTCTTTCTTAGCCATAGGTGATATTAATCTAACTACTTGCAGCCCTTAAAGAACGTCTACCCAAGGCACCGACTTCAAAAGATGATTAAAAATTAAGAAATTGTACATAATTAGTTAGAATTAAAATAGCTTTTCGTACAATAATTTAAAGTAACCAATTATTTTTTGCTTTTTAGTTCCGGTTTTTTTGAAGGCGGTCCTTTTTTTATTTAAAAATATTTTATTTTTTGCTTTTTAGTGGTGGCTTAACTTTTGACTCAAGGTGGGCGAGCCCTCCTGCTCAACTTCACATACAAAGTGGAAAGAAGATATACATACATATACAATACAATACAATACAATGAACGAGCATTAGCAGAAATGAAACCAATGAGAAATCTCATTTCTGACGAAAGGTAGACCGGTAACTATCTGGATTCATGAGTTCACGGTAGATACGTACGATAATTGATACGATGAGATCACGTGAGATAGAGTGCTGTGACAGACGGACGGACGGACGGACAGCGGAAGCTTAGTAATAAGGTTCCGTTGGTGTCCTTTGGGAACGGAACCCTAAAAAGACAAAACAACGAATGACCGGAACCGCTGAGCTTCTGAATTTCTCATCCTTACATCGTTCCGGATAGTCTGTTTCTTGCGTAAGTTTAAGTTGTATGAAAATGTGTACATATCGGCCTCGTTTATCCCCCCTTAACAGTTGAATTTTGTAAAATCCGTTGTGAGCGAGCCTTTTCGTCTTAACAAGAAGTCACTGAAAATTTTAAGTTTCGAGGATAATTGGTTTCAGAGATCTCAACATGAGTGGTTTTCGCCTAAATGTGTTCATTTTGACCTGTTTTACCCCCCTAATAGTATAATTTCCAAAAATATTTTCTTCTTAAGCATTCCCATCTAAAACAAACATACTCTGACATTTCTGGGTTCAGCGGCTCTAGAGATAGAAATGTGTACAATTTGCCCTCTTTTACCCCCTTGAATACCCCCAACAGTTGAAGTAAAAAAAAACCTCTCATACTGAGCAATCTCACCCGAAAAGAAAGCTACTGTAACTAAAAAATCACATTTCTGGGTTCGCGGGGTTAAGAAATTCGATGTTGGTATAGTTAAGTACCAAACTACTGAACCGATTTTGATTTAAAAAAAATGGGACCAACTAGAAAGTATACCCTTTCGAACAAAAAAAGAATTTTTCAAATCGGTCCAGGGGTCTTCGAGTAATCGGTGAACATACATAAAAAAAAAAAAAAAAAAAAAAAGATTCCGACGAATTGATAACCTCCTCCTTTTTTGAAGTCGGTTAAAAAGAGATTACAATCCAAAATTACTCTTATTAAAGAAAGCTATGGGATAAAGACCCAAAACAAAGCTCCAACATGTGCAAGTATAACTTTGATGTTCATTTAATTAAAAATACGTTTTTACCTTTGAAATATATTTGTGCATATAGAGCATTTTTATTTCCATCCATGAATTACATAATTTAACTATGTATTACTGTAATCTGAAAAGAAGAACTTTTTGCAATAATTTTGATCAGTCTTCTCAATTGATTGCGATTACATAAATTATTGTGCTAGGTATTTCATTTGCAAACTTATAAAAGTAAAATCAGTAATAAAAATATCACTGGATAAAAATCGAAGCAAAATAGAACAAGACAACTTAAATTACAAATTTTTTTACACTACACATCCAACGATTTTACTTACCTAACTGCAATTTTTACATCTAGTCATTTGTCAAAAGTAGTATAATTGTAGAATATAGATAAAGATGCAGGTTTTTATGATTTTTAACCACATAATAAATCAATCTACAACATTTTAGAATAACAAACTAAAAAAAGATGCTAAAGCGGACACCACAGATGAGTGGTAGTAAACAATACGTTTCATCCTCTAAAAGCCACTTTATTTCTATCATAGGTCGCTTAAACTAAGCTGGAAAGACATCGACTCACAACTAGGGCTGTTAGGACTTTTCCGACGTAATGGCTTTTTGTCCGGACTTTATCCGGATTTTCGCTTAGTAATCTAAATATTTACTCTGAACTTGTATTTTCGGCCTTATTTAAGAAACAAGGTCGTTTTTAGGGTTCCGTACCCAAAGGGTGAAAACGGAACCCTATAACTAAGCTGAAATTTCCACTGAATGTGTATTTATTTTGCCGCTATAACAACAAATAGGTAAAATTTAAAAGTAATAAAAAAATTAAGGGGGTCCCCCATACAAAAAACGTATTTTTTTGTGTTAAGACTTGTACGATGGTACGGAATACTTCGTGTGCGAGTCCGACTCGCACTTGGCCGTTTTTTTAGGAAAGCTGACTGGGAGCTGGGATTTTTTGACAGCTTATGTTTTTTTTGGCAAACATTTTGCCCAATGTCCGGCGTTTTGTGAGGGCTTTCAAATTTCCAAATAGGTTAGCCCTGCCCTACTCGCAACTCATTCCACTCGGCGACTTTCCACTCGGTAGCGTTCAACGAAGCCGTCCTTCAAATAGTGCGACGCCGAGCCAAACAACTAACGATAGATTCACAGAGGCGTCACCCGTCACCCGTGAGGTTTCACCAGCACGGGCGGCGGCGGCGGCGGCGGCGGCGGGCGGCCAGCGGCGGTGGGGGCCGGCGGCGGCGTGCGGGGCTCCGGGGGCCGCTGCGGCCCGGCCGCCGGCGGCTAAATCTTGCCGCCGCTCTGCCAGAGGGTGGAGGGGAGGGTGTCGTAGTGCGAGGGGACCGTCACCAGGGCGTCGTCCGTGCTGCGGTTGATCGAGCAGTTCTGCTGCAACAACCGAGCTCGCTCAGTAATGTGTTGCTTAGGTTGACAATTCATATAAAAAAAAAAAAGGACAACCTACTCTATTTAAAGTTATACAGTCGTACTCAGAGAGGACATGTCAAAACTTAGTATGAGATTAGCACCGGACTAAACATACAAAAACCGGTTTAGTCGAACCTTAAAACGTTTACTAAAGTTAGTCCGCCCACTCTGAATAGAGCTGTAAATGTGTAGTGCTGAAAGGCACTCATTGAAGTCGGTCAGGTCATATGACGGGAGGAATACATAACCGAGATCAGTTGAGGACAATGCATGGAAAGAGATTAAAGGCAAAGTGCTTTATATAAACTTGTGGTTATAAAAGGCCCTCTTTGAAGGGAATAAACATAAAAGGGAATAGTTGAGGACAATTCATAGATAGAGATTAAAGGCAAAGTGCTTTATCGATAAACGGGCGCTCTTTCAAGGGAAAAATATATAACAGGGAATAGTTGAGGGCGATGCATAGAAAGAGATGGCAAAATCCTTTATAGAAATTTGTGGGGATGGAAGGCGCTTAGTGATGTCGAAAAGGTCATGTGGGAGTGAAATGTACGCATCTAAATCCGTTGAACACGATGCAGAAATAAAAAACTGGTGATAAAATATTCAGAACACGGAAAGAGAGTCTTGAGCTCAATGATCAATCGACAACAAGTTGCCCAAGTGAAATGTTTTGGACCTGTCCCTTGATAACCACGACAAGCCACGAAATGTTTAGTGGTGGAAAACACCGAACCATGAAATGAAAACATTTTTTTATTGGTTGACATATTGTCATGAGAGGAGAAAAGATAATCACCACAGGCTGCTTGCGGTGTGTGTCCACGCAGTCCACGCCGAGGCTGACCATCTCGACGCTGTACTTGTAGCCTTCCGCCGTCAGCTTCACGACGGTGTGCAGCGGGACGCTCATGTACGGCAGCTCGTCTGCAACCAACCGAACATGTCCATTATAGCTCATGTCATATTCATCTGGAACTATTACTTCTATGGCAGCATCCATTTTATTTTCAACAACTCGACTCGCACGGTTTTATCGTTCTCTTATGACACTGCTGTATTTGACCCGTAGTAAATGTTCACTACTATTTCATTGGTACTATAACTTACATTTTGCACATACATAATCTATAATGCCAATTAGATAAACAATATGAGGCATATCTCATCGTGAATGTTGCCTTCTGTTTCAGAGCCAATTAATTCTTCAGGTAAATCATGAATTAGTTCCATCGTAACTTAAGGGCGTGATGAGAGTCAATTGCGTTCAGTTTGATTAGGATGTAAGTAAAAAAACATTTAATTGTAATCAAAATAACCATGACCAATTTCGATAATCCAAAAAGTATATATTATGTAGATTCGCTGACCTCACCGATATCACTGAGTGGCTATAGTCGCTGGTGCTTTGTGATCTCAAATTAGACAAAGATTTATACATTTCATAAAAAAAGTTTGACCACAGAATTTGAACGTACGTTATAGCTTTCAAATATTTCTAGACTACCAATGCATCTTTCATCTATTTGAAATTCCAAAATAAGTAGTAGTTAATCTTAAACATAATAAAATATCGGTTCACTTAAGCCCTTATGAAAGTGAATGCCATCAGGGATATGATAATCCATTGGGTGAAGGCATTTATTTTTTGCTAGCAGACATTTACTAACAAACATACTTATTTTTCTGTAGGTAAATGCAATTCTTATCTAGAAATGTTGTATATTTTTGTAAATATACTAAACGAGTATTGGCACATATTCGCATGGACGGTGTATGGTGGGAGAGTAGAGTACAGAGAGAAGGTACTGGGATTGCATGCACACCTGAAGAAAGCGTCACGTTCTCAAAGGGGCATGGTTTACGTGTCTGGTAACTCTCGCTCTAAGGGCCGAGTGCACGAAAGCACAAAAAATCAAAATCAACGTTAACGTACGATTAAACACGTCACTTTGAATGGACAGTACAGAAACAACTCCGTGCGGTTCACTAAAAGTGACATGTTTGAATATTGATTAACTCGGCCGTCGCTTCGTGCAATCGGGGCTAAGTCAATCTTTCTCAAAGTGGGCGATACCTACGAGGCCTACAGGGGGGCGGTAAAGGGCCCAGAGGAAATTGGGAGGCGTTGAAATGGTTTAGGGGGGCGATCAACGATTTTTTTTTAAATTTTAAATTAAAATTAAAACCTACCTACCAATTAAACATCATACTTACTACTACTACTTAATAATAAAAAAATAAGTAATGATAGCGATTGTGTTTTTTAAGATGTGGTAAAGCTAAAAATGTTGGGGGGCGCTAGAAAATAATTAATTCTCAAAGTGGGCAGTACTGGGGTGAGAACGCCAGCTCTAAGCTAATGCGTGCAGATTGGTGGGAAGCCTGTACCTAGCTTGGCGTCCAGGAAGTAACCGAGCACGCAGCGCAGCACCGCCTGGTGCCCCACCACCACCACGTTCTGCTCGTCCTCGAGCGCGCCCAGCACGGGCCGCAGCCGCGTCATGATGTCGATGTAGGACTCGCCCCACGGGTAGCGGTAGCGCAGCTTGTCCTGGTCGCGCCACGCGAACTCCTGCGGGAACCGCTGCTGCATCTCCTCGTACGTGAGCCCCTCGCAGATGCCCTGAGGGAGACGGTTCAAGGTCACGAAGCGAAGAGAACGACAACGCTGCAATATTTTATGTTTGCTCATTCGTTTTAACGTTTAAACACACAATAATGTTAATAATAAACCCAGACCATTTTCTGAAAAGTTATAAATGTTTTTTTTGGATTGACATGCAGTTTCGAATTTGAGAGACAGGGACAGTGCCGGACTTCCGCCTAGGCCTAGGGGCCCGTGCGATATCAACTGCGGCCAAGCGATGCCAATAGATAACGATAGAGTCAGCTAGATTATTACGTAGATACTCTTTTTTTTATTCTACGGAGGGTACAAAAAACTGGGTAGGTGAAATGCTTTAGAAGAAAGTTTGCCTCATGATTCTGTGCCGGTACGACACAGTCGCGCTGAGGCGACGTAACTTGAGACAGCGGAAATACCGCTCCCCGCGCCACACCGCGCACCGCGCACCTGAGCCGTGCCGACCACGTCGGCGGCAGTCCTTGTAACCCATCTTACGCGACGACATGTCGCTTGTGCATTAAGTGAAATAAAACATTTACAGAACATTTGTGTTTGTCTCGCCGGCCACCCGAACACGTTAGTTGAGTAACCACACTCACTGAACTCTTGCCAATACCCCAGGACTCGTAGTTGGCATACTGGTGACCCCGCGTTTTTTTTAAAAAAAAAAAAAAAAAAGGCCGCCAGACTTTTAAAATGTTCAACTCGCCGATGATGTCGGGGACCGCCGGGGGAAGCCCCGGACCCGGAGGCGGCAGCGCGATACCGCCGCCTCCCGCTCCGCCACCGCAGCTCCAGCATATAATGGCTGGCGATCTGGCGGCCATCTCGGTATCGAGCCGGATACCGGAATTCTGGAGAGCAGAACCACGGCTGTGGTTCGTGCAATTCGAGGCGGTGACCGCGCCTCAGCGGTTAAACGACGAACAACGCTGGCAGGCGGTCATCGCAAAGCTGCCCCTACAAGACCTGCAACAGGTGAGCGACCTGCTCACAGAACCACCACAGGCGCAAAAGTATGAGACGCTTAAAGCCCGTCTCATAACGACGAATGCCGACACGGAGCAGCGCAAGTTCCAGAAGCTCCTGTCGGAGATGCAGCTAGGCGACCAGCGTCCATCTCAGCTACTTCGAAGGATGAAGGACCTAGCTGGAAAAAAAATTACCGACGAAGCCGTGAAATTTCTATGGGCCGGCCTCCTGCCGACGGCGGTGAGAACGGTGCTCGCCGTCTCAGAGCAGAAGGAGTTAGAGGAACTCGCCACCCTTGCCGACCGAGTGTTAGAAACCTCGAGGTCGGAGACACAGGTAGCAGAGCTGCATACGAGGTCTTATATGACTCACATCGCCGAGCTCACAGCAAAAGTAGACCGCATGGCGGTTGAGATAGCGGCGCTGCGCCTAGAAGGTAGAGCACGGAACCAGTCACCCGGAGGACAAGGTCAACCTCGACGCCGAAACTTGAATCAGCGGTCGAGATCAAACAGCAGGAATCGCGAGAAACGCCCGGACTGGCAATGTATGTACCACTACAAGTACAAGGAGGCAGCGCGAAAATGCATCAAACCCTGCGCGTGGAAAGCCCCAACGCAGGAAAACTAAGCTCTGAGCAGGATCCCGCAGCGGCGGATCTCTGCTCCATAGCGAATCCAAACTGCCGCCTTAAAGTCACCGATAAAGAAACGGGACTGAACTTTTTAGTGGACACCGGGGCCGGCGTCTCAGTTCTGCCGGCGCCCAGGGGAGCTATCTCCGCGCCCGATGCCCAAGTATTATATGCTGCGAACAACACAAGAATAAAGACCTACGGCGAAAAGATGTTGCGTCTCAACCTAGGACTACGCCGCCCTTTCGTGTGGTCGTTCATCGTAGCAGACATAGAAACTCCTATACTTGGGGCAGACTTTTTGGGACATTTCGACTTACTAGTGGACGTCCGACGGAAAAGACTAGTGGACAAATCCACAACGTTGAATGTGCTGTGCGCGGTAGACAATAGTGAAACGTGTAAAAGTGTACAGACGCTCAATCACAGCGAACCGTTTCACACATTATTAAGTAAGTACCCTAAATTAAGTTCACCTTTTGTAAACAATGTAAGTGATTTATCACACACGGTAGTTCATCATATTGAGACGACCGGCCCACCGGTTTACTCGAGGGCGCGACCGCTTCCGCCCGACAAGTATAGTCGGGTTAAGAAGGAATTCGAAAACATGATAGATCAAGGAATATGTCGCCCTTCGAAGAGCCCGTGGGCCAGTCCATTACATGTAGTACCTAAGGCGGATGGGGACCTCAGGCTGTGCGGAGACTACCGTCGTTTAAATTTAGTGACTAAGCCGGACAGGTACCCCCTCCCAAGACTACAGGATTTTATGTACCTCGCTAATAACAAAACGTATTTTACAAAATTAGACATGAAACGAGCGTACTATCAGATTCCTATCAATAGTAGCGATATAGAAAAAACAGCGGTCATAACCCCCTTTGGTTTATTCGAATACACATCTATGTGTTTCGGGCTCCGAAACGCAGGCCAAACTTTCAGCGGTTCATGCATATGATCCTGAAAGGTTTGGACTACGTTTTTATTTATTTAGATGACGTACTTGTGGCCTCCGAAAACGAGGAGATACACCAAATACACGTCGACGCGGTACTCGACCGCCTTAACACGTACGGAATGAAACTAAATATTCCAAAGTGTATTTTCAATGCGACGTCGCTCCCTTACCTCGGATATATGGTGTCGAGTGACGGCATTCGGCCGCTCGCTGATAAGGCGCAAGCGATCGCGGAGTATCCGCGACCGGACACCGTACTGGAACTGCGACGGTTTCTTGGTATGCTGAATTTTTACCGCGACAGCATACCTCACACTGCAGACGCTCAGCGCAAGTTGAACGCGTACTTAATTGGGGTGAAACGGAAAAACGACAAAACACCCATTGAATGGAACACAGAAACAGAAGTTGCATTCCTCGAATGTAAAAAATGTATCGGAGACGCCGTGACGCTTGCGTTTCCCTCAGCAGGGGGCGATCTGCATCTTTTGGCTGACGCCTCGGCTAAGTGTGTGGGCGCGGTGTTACAGGAGCAAACGAACGGTAAAATTAGACCGCTTGGATTTTTCTCAAAGGCTCTCAACACAGCGCAACAAAAGTATTCGACGTTTGATAGGGAGCTGCTGGCTATCTATTTGGCTGTCAAGCATTTCCGCCGACTCTGCGAAGGGCGAATGCTGACAGCCCATACGGATCACAAGCCCCTGATCTACACGTACAAGAATGGGTGCAGTGATAATGACACCCCTCGACGTATACGCCAACTTGGGTATATATCGGAGTACGTAACCAGCCTGTTACACGTGGCGGGTGCCGACAACCCCGCCGCTGACGCGTTGTCTCGCATCGCAGAAATCTCTAGGCCCACTGTTATCGACTGGGACGAGATAGCGACGGCACAGACAGACGACGCGACACTCAAAATGCTGATAGCAAAGGTGCCCAGCCCACTAGTAAAGCTGGAGTTACCCAATGTAAACGCGCCCCTGTATTGCAGTACGCAAAATGGAAACGTCCGACCGTACGTCCCAGAGCAGTTCCAGATGCAGATATTTACATCTGTGCACGGAATCGCGCACCCGGGAGTACGGGGCTCTAGACGGTTAATGGCGCAGCGATACTATTGGCCCAAGATGAACTCAGACATAAAAAAGTGGGCACAAGGATGTACGTCGTGTCAACAATGTAAGGTTACACGCCACACAAAAGCCCCTCTCGGCAAGTTCAGGGACGCTCACAGATTCGAACATGTTCATGTTGACATTGTGGGGCCATTGAGCGTGTCGAGAGAGTGCAGGTATATCCTGACAATGGTAGATCGAGCAACTTCCTGGCCGGAAGCGATTCCAATCCCCGACCAGACGGCCGAAACCACAGCCCGAATAATGTACGATCACTGGATCACCAGATTCGGTTGCCCTGCAAGATTGACCACGGACCGCGGACGAAATTTCGAATCCGAGTTATTCTCAAGTTTGAACAAGAGAATGGGAATAAAAAAATTTCGTACCACGGCATATCATCCCCAGGCGAACGGAATGGTAGAGCGATTCCACCGCACTATGAAAGCCGCACTAATGGCTCGTGGCAGGACCGAAAACTGGGTCGAAGAACTACCGACCGTGTTGTTCGGACTGCGGGCAGCACTCAGGGATGAGACCGGGGTCAGTGCAGCCCAACTGGTTTACGGATCTGCATTACGATTACCTGGCGATTTTTTTGAAGTTTCCAACGAATCAGTATTGGACGGTACCTTCGTTCAACTGTTACAGGAACACATCAAAAAAATCGCGGCCGTGCCTAGACGCGAAGCCCACCAAGGGTCAATTTTCGTTCATCCGGACTTACAAGTAGCTAATTATGTATTTGTAAGGAACGATCGGGTGACGAAACCATTGACCCCTCCGTACACTGGGCCCCATCGCGTCATAAAGAGAGATAATAAGTTTTTCATTATCGACTTGCCACACGGACAAACCACGGTAAGCATAGACCGATTAAAACCTGCTTTTACGTTGAATACGGATGACGAAGCGGGAGCGCCCTCGGCGATCTCATTTCCACAAGCAGGGAAGCAGGTAGGCGCAGAACCTAAACCAGTGGAAAAACCCTCGGTTAACCGAAACCCCACTCAATCGAAGACGGTTCGGTTCAACGAGGTGGATACACCCAGGTTTCGCAACAACCTATCGAGCGGTCATTCGACACCGCCACACACGGCCGCGGTGACAACACCGCCCGGGAAGACGGCCAAGCGGAGAGCCGACGCGGCACATTCCGCCCAACCCAAGCCGTCGCCGCCGTCGCTGATAGGAGACGACAACATTCCGCGAACCACACGCAGTGGGCGAATCGTCAAACAACCTGTGCGATTCGCAAGGAACTAATCAAGTACTACACCTTCGTTTCACACTTAATTATGTCCAGTATGTCTACAGCAGAAATCTAATGGGAGTCTGATAGCACGCTCATTTCTATTAGATTATCTATAGTTATTGTCTTTACTGATCATTTTCTGTGCATGTAGTAGCAATAAGTAGACATAAGGCTTATATACTCAAGTAGGTAGGAATAAGGTTTTTTTACAAATAAGGTAGACATTATTTTTTGTATACACACTGTATTAACTGAATTTACATATAGTTATACATAGAACAGTAGAGCAAAGAAACGTTCGTTACGCAGACATATACTGTACTGTACATATACATACAGTTTTTAGAATCGTATGGGACGGGCATATTATATGCCGCTAATGACGACCGTTGAGGAAACTAAAGCGACATACATAGCAGAGACTGATTTTTTTTTGTACATTTTCGTTTAAAAATATGTGACCTATTCTGTACACATATACTTTATTTGCAAAATTTCCAATGACGGGATGGGCCTTTCAAATGTCTAGTGCCTAGGGGCCCTGGGTCTGTTCGCCGCTGGAAAGGAACAAAACATTGCAAAACCATTCAGAGGATGATCTGGGTTTATTAATAACAGGGACAGTCTTGGATTCATCATTTTTTAAAAAGACGATTCGGTTACTAGGGTAGGAGCGTAATTTAACCGACAACCAAAAAAGTAAATAAAAAGAGTGCCATAAAGTCAAAACATGTAACGCATTAACTGATGCATGGGAAAATTTAAAATATCTAACTATTTACATCCAAGCGTGAAATTAAATGGCCCAGAGTCAGACTTTATAATTACTTAGCAAATATGGTTGCTAAGTCAAATCAGCATCAAAAATTCAGTCTCACAGAGCACTACCGTTTTTTATAACAGTTATTTCGACTTCTGATAAGATTGTGAGCCTGATAATGTGAGCCTCATTACTACTTATTTTAAAATTGTCGTATATATTTTATTGGAGAAGATAGTGGCAGAACTTGACTTTAAATTTAAACATGTAACAGATAACTACTACGAAAACTAAAACCGAATTGTGATCGTGTGTTTAGATTTGCTAGGCTACTTGTGATTTTCCAAAATATTTATAAGAGATTTAAGGAAAAGTTCTGTTAGTGCACCAAGTTCTTTTAGGAATTGAATTTGTACATTCCCAATAATTTGAAAATATACTAACGTAAAAGAAGGTATTTTACTTAGGTATTATAATTCAATGAAGCTTAAAATGATCCTTAATTAGAATAGTTAAATGCAACAGTTTAAAATAGAACAAGGCGAGCGAAGCAGAACGTATTATAGAGAAATATTGTATTTGCGCCCCGCGACCGTCATGAGAATGCAATACAATAAAATGCAATCCAATCGTCTATCGGCCTGTACGTTCCAATTTGAGTGTACAGCTTACACACCAACACACTGAAAAGAGTGATCAAGCCTAATATCGCTGCTCACACAGCCAAAAACGTCACTGCCACTGCGATGTCCAGAATCGGAACGGCCTTGAGCAGGTAATATGTTTTCGAACTTATCTAACAACAGTAAGTCTCGAGAGAAGTTGCTGCAGGCCTACAATTGTCTAACTGGACTAACGCCAAAACTACAGAAAAACGTAATTCAGGACAGTTTGATGCCAGCCATATGACAGTTTACACGACGTCCATGCTCTCAAACGTGCGCGCTTTGTACGGTCTGTGTGCGGTTTCGAGTGACGACACATCATGTCAATATAACATTCATGGCAGTGATTGCGATCGTGAATGCATATACGCGTTCACGATGTGACCAGACGGGTCCAGTGTCTGGGATATACGCAATTCGGAACACAGCAATAATGAAAGAGATGAGAGACCATTTAAATATTTGTAGCGTTGGAGCGAAAATATTCCTAGTGTTCACATAAGAAATGGTGCTAGCCACTTTGATTAGATATGATAAAACGTTACAAAACGATAAGATACCTCCTAGCCAAATACATCTTCGTCTCTCTGTCTCTCATCTTTGTCTCTCTGTTCTTACCAAAATATTGTTTTGTCCAGATAACATTTATTACATCAGCTACGCAATTAGAAATATCGATACTTAGGTCACAAATTACAATTGACATAATCAGTAGTCAACCGCCGTGTCCTCTTAAACACTATCGGCCATAGCACCCGCGGTTTTCTTGATGTCGCGCACCGACTCGCGGCGCGCCAGGTCGGTGTACTCGCTCTCGCCGTGCTGAAGTTAGATGGATGTACTCACAGCGTCGAGCTCGTTGAGAGCGCGGATGGCGAGCTGCGGCGCGGCAATGTCGGCCGCTGTCTGCTTGGTGCGGCGCAGCTCGGAGGTCCACACCTGCACCGGCTCGCGGCACGCCAGCTCGCTGTACTCGCTCTCGTCGTGCTGAAGTTAGATGGATGTACTCACAGCGTCGAGCTCGTTGAGAGCGCGGATGGCGAGCTGCGGCGCGGCAATGTCGGCCGCTGTCTGCTTGGTGCGGCGCAGCTCGGAGGTCCACACCTGCACCGGCTCTCGGCGCGCCAGCTCGTTGACGTGCCGAGCCAGCGCGCGCGCATACTGCTCGCCGCGCGGCGACAGCAGCGCGTCCCCACCGATGCGCCCCAGCACGTTGTACTCGCTCTCGCCGTGCTGAAGATCACATGTGGTTTTTATGTGACTGGTAATTAATGGCTAATATCACACCGGGTTAAAAGCTTTTTTTATGCGACCTGGCATGGATGGCTAATACCACACAACTACCGTTATGATATTAGCCCAATAATACGAGGAATTTGGTGTATTGGGCCATACCAGGACCTTCCCTTTATGAGCATGGCTACATTGAACCGGATGGAAAACACGGACAATTTTTCATTGCCGCTTCGACCATCTTTTCATCCAATGCGATGGTACCAACCCGGGCGGGCTTAAACCCTACCACCTAGTAGGGGAAGGTGACCTACAGTTTTACATGGATTCCGAACCATGGAGCATCTCGCATTCGTGACGAAATGCACTTATCAAACTCGGAAAGAGAAAGACAGTGGTGCATGTCGGTATTGAACCCAGGCCACTGGTACGCTAGGCCAGTCCCCGTGCCACTAGGCTACGAGCTGAAGGAACCGTCTCTTTGCGTGGTTATATTTAACTGGACAGAAAACAAATATATCCGTTTTTACCATCTTTTTATTCTGACCTTAACACCTAATACCCTTTCAATTAAGTCATTGTGTGCTTACCCAAGTACAGTTTTGCAAGGATTCCGAAGCAAGCTCGCATTTGTAACGAAATTCTACTTCTCAAACTCTGGGGGCAAACAACTTAGGGTATCTCTGTGTTCTATCGTCCCTACCATGGAGAATGCTCGTCGGAGCTGCATAACGCAATCCTTCCGTCCTCTTTCTACCATCATTTAACGCGGATCAGGTAGGGAATTCTGAATTCACTGTCGAAATTCCCAAAATAAGAACCAAACAATTCTCAAGATATATGAAGATATAAGAAATATAGTATGGTATTTCCTCCATGGAGTCCTTCAAACATGTTGTGAAGAAGCACCTGGCCGGACGGCATGGTTTTCGCAGCTTCCGCGAAAGTTCGAAACAGCATGGGCACCATCAGACGCATAATTTAAAAGCGCCTCTACAGTAAGAGAAAAGAGTCGTCTACAAACTCACCCTCGAGAAGTAGAGCGTCTGCGGCAGCGGCTTCATGCCCGACAGGTAGCCCAAGATGGCCGACTCCTTCTGCCCGCGCAGCCGGTGCGCCGTCACGGTCTCGCCGCAGTTCTCGACGCGCGCGAACGATATCTCCTCCGCGTCCGGCTCTATCGGCTCGTACTGGCGCATGTAGTGCTGGAGCTTCTTCCTCAGGTCATCCAGCGCTTGCGACTCGCTCATGCCCTTGTAGTCGGCGCTGTATTCATTCATCGAGTTATTTATAGATCTGTATCTGACTGGGTTGGAGAGCAGTGTCAACAGAAAGATGACATAGTAGTGATGAGAATTGATGACGAAATAATGACGAAACAGATCTACGATGCCCCGGGGAGTGGAAGTGTCGTGCCCGGGTGGACTAGGAATACGTTCCACTACGAAATTGATGAATTACTTTAATCAACAGTCATATATTTCAAAAAATATATTAAAGAAAACAAGACGGAAATATACACAATATGGTTGAGTGATAACCATCGAATAATAACTTTCAAATATGAAACATTAATAATTAGATTTAGACAAAGATTTAACCTTTTACACCGAAAATGTTAATGTTGTCGTCAAACATGACCTTCTTAAATTGTTCTCGATCGTTCGGGCATGCCAGTTCCACCCACTTCCTCTATGTGTGAGATTCTTTCATCATCCTTTCGCTCAACATTTGCAAATAATTTTAAACCTATCCTTCTCTGTCATTGTTGTTTTGCTTGCAACTATCTTCATCTTAGTATAAGAGGTTACCCTAAAGCTCAGCTAGAATCTTACATAAATGTTATCATCTCATTTCCACAATTTTTGCCAGCAGAAATTGAAACAATTCGGACTATAGTTAAAGTGGTCCAGTTAGGTGAGTGTAGCCACCATTCCATTCTGCTTCACCAATGACTAATGAATGACAACATGCAATACTGAAAGTAAAACTTGGAGGGTTGCCGATGTGTCCATCAAGCAAATAGAAAAAAATAAACAGATGTACACGAATCTAGATCGCAAGGATTACACACCCGACTATGCCAAAGAACGAACGTTTGTCCAATTTGTGGAAGACGAACCTGTAGCGCAGGATCTGAACGATGTTCCGCTCGAGGAGCTCCTGGTCCTCGCAGACGCACTCGATGAAGAGCAGACGGAAGCCGAGGTCGGCCAGGCAGTACTCGCTGAGCTCGTGCCGCTGCTGGCGGGTGATGTTGGTGCCATCGAATATCTGAGGGAAGACGATTTCACTCAGTTTGTGCAGGGGTTGGCAATCGAAAGTGCAGATACTTGGACGTACGCAAAATCGAGGTAAGTTTTAGAAATAGTAATTTAAGTACACAAGAGATAGGTATATGACATTAGTCTACCAATGACTGTTTCGTGTAAAACTTTAAACTTCAGAGACTAATATGTTTGAAAAATGTTACGGCTTTCCACGCGGCAGGTAGAGACACTCTCCGACGCCTCGAGCTAATCATTCAGCCCGCCGTCAAGGAGGCATCCGCCGCGATCGCGCGCAGCAGACTACTTTTCAAACATGTCTAACGACCGCGGTAACCTCAAAAGTATCTTCAGAGACTAATACTTGTCTATCACCATGTAAACGTGACAGAGTTCTATTTTTTTTTTAAATGCATATAAAGCATTAAGTACCTAAATTAAGAATGTGCAAGTAAATATACTTATCATACTAAGCAGTTACTTCGCTTATTTCAAGGAATGTGATATGCACTTATGTATGTAGGTATAATCTTAAACACTGTGTTAGTAGGAGACATCGGTAATGGGAGGAGGAATTCCATTCCAAATTATGGGTACACAGCAGTTGGCGAAATTGTTAGACGCAATACGTTTTGCTGGTTCGGGTCCAGCCTTGCAGTATATTCGTAAAGTAGTTCTTTTTACTGGGATCTTTCTTAAATTAATGTATGGTTGCTTAGCGGTCGATTATACATACATACATATCACATTCCTAAGAATGTGTAATTTCATATTTTCCTAGTTAATTAAAAAAATAAGAAAAATAAGCCAACATTTCGGTCGGACACTGAATGACCTCGAGCAGAGAGAACGAGACCATCCGATTATGCTGCAACCTTCCGATTATGCCTACGTGTTATACCTTGCGATGCTCTAACCACTGAGCTATCTAGATCACCAAATGGCACAGATTTCGCATCTCAATCCAAACGCGAAAGAATTTTCAATTTCTATTGTTTCCGCTTATTATTCAAAATTGTCTCAACATAATCATTATGTGATTTATATATTGAACTTCGTTTCAACTGCACTCCAACCGAAATAGGGGTGGTCCTTTTACTTCGGCTTGTGCGACATACAAGTACACAGGGCTAATATCGTGGATAATACAATATTTGTACTAAACAGTTTCTTGTGTGAAAAATCAAAAAACATAAATAAAGCATTTAGGTGCTTGCGTACATCAATGTCTTCTAAGTACTCAAGATAAGATGTAATCCGAAGAGATTTGGTGTGTAATAACAATTCGGCCGATATGCAAAAGGTGAGATTGAAACGGTGGTGTGTGGTACTTACTTCCTCATATTATCGCAACTGCTGCAACCATAATAGAGTACTTAGCTTATCTATCTCGAGTCGCAAAAAACTCGTACGATTGGTATTATCATATCATAATCGCTATTGTTCAAATACATTTCATAAAAAAATCCATGACTAGCAGTATTGCACGACGCAAGTAACGAAAGCGATTGTGTTATGGAGTTTATTATAAATACTCGCTACTAATTTACATTGCGATTGAATCTTCTAAAATTACTCAACTTATTTGTGCAGATTTCTTTCTTACATAACTGCCAACAATTATAGTACCTAAGATGTGTATGAAAATATTTAAGGGCATATATAATTGATATAAGTTAAGTTATCAAAAACATGAAAACCTACAGATGTAGCTCTCAGGTGATACTAAATCTAAGAAACATATTTCTTAATTTGTGTGAGGAATCAGGCGCGAAACATTGTATGGAACTCAATCACCTCATTATGCTTTTAACTTATTCCATTCATATTATTTATTTCGAAGTCATTTGAAAAGCTGTTGTATCCTTGGTTATCAGCATTGCATTCGAAATTAAAATTCGCCCAATCGTGATCAAACAGATCCATTAGTACCAGAGCCGGTAGTCTAAGTTGTCACCTAAATTGGCGTTACGGCAAACCGATCGACTGGCGTTTTCAAATGTATGGAGAAATTGATGAGCGCGCGCAGCGGGCGTTAAGCGAACTAACATTTGCGAGTCCGAGCTTGATTTGACAGCTTACTCAACGTTGCCGTAAATACGTCGACGTTGCCGTTTACGTCCACTCCGCGTTTTCATACAAATCGGAAGTCCGCGTTTGACTTTGACAGCTTGAAGAAGTAAAACCACAGAATATCTAGTAAAAACTTGTATGGAGTTTGGAGAAAACGCCAGTCGATCGGTTTGCCGTAAACGCCAATTTCGGTGAGAACTCAGACTGCCCACTCAGACCCCCTGTTCCTACTTGTCATTTAAATTGGAGTTTACGCCAAACCGATCGAGTGGCGTTTTCAAATGTATGGACAACTGTAGAAGGCGTGAAGCAACTAACATCTGCGAGGTGGATGCTGAGATTCATAGACATTACTCGTACTTGGCTGCGCCAAAGTATGCCTTTCGACTGTCAGTTTTGACATACAATGTATGGACCGAATGTCAAAATTTGACAGTCGGAAGCCATACTTTGGCTCAGCCAAGTACTAGTAACGTCTTTGAATCTCAGCATTACTTTGATTTCACAGCATACTCAACATCGCCGTAAATAAGTTGACGTTTGATATTGACAGGTTGAAGAAGTAAAACCACAGAATAAGTAGCAACATTTGTATGTGGTTTGACATTTTTACGTAACTTCGAATTTCCGTAAACGCCAATTTAGGAGATAAGTCCGACTAGGGACTCTGTGTCGTTCTTTTGTCGTCTATTTCCACCACCTCCAGCTACAAAAATCCCAAAGATACTTTTCGGTTACACCATACAAATACGCCATGTAACCGAAAGTTACTCATCGGATTTCAGGTAACTGGAGGTGGTGGTGGTGACACACCCCTGGTGTCGAGTAGGCGCGGTACTCACGGCGACGCTGTTGCCCTCCTTGAGCCACAGCACGGCGTCCTGCACGGCCTCGCGCGCGCTGCGCCGCCGGATGTCGGAGCCCTGCTGGTGGTCGGCGCGGAAGATGTCGTGGCTGGCGTACATCGCCATGTGCCGGCGGCGGTACTCGCTGCAGTCGAACACTGCCGGCAAGGGGTAAACGATGGGTAAACATAACACAATGGTTCATAAAACAATCCAAGTCAGCATAAACAGCAGGCCTATTCCCTCAATCACGATTACATGATCACAATGCTTCAAATATAGATGTCCTGAAACTCAAATTAATGAGATAACGGTGTCGTATCCATTAAATACATAATATTATCTATTCCTGGAATGCCGTAATCAGGAATCAGGAATCTTTGTGTCTAGAAAACCGCTTTTATTGCCGTTTTCGAAGCGATATTTTCGACTTGATCGAACCTTGATTGATTGAAATACTATGCTCCGGAATCTTTTCGTCAAAAAAATCGGTTTTCGAGACTCAGAATTCCTGATTCCTGATTACGGAATTCCGGGAATAGGCCTGGTAAACGTAGTGTTTTCCGGTTCGGTTTCAGGAGGGTTGCCTGTGATTGCATGGATTGATTAATGCGAGTACGTCATTAGGGTTCTTGATAAGGCCGTTGTGTGGTCTCTACTGTTAACAATTTTGATAGTAAGGCGTTAATGGCCTAGTGGTTTATGCCACGCTTCTTACCCCGGAAATCATAAGTGAATCACAATACTACGGCAGTTTTATACATCAAAACTGCCGTAGTATTGTGATACATCAAAACTGCCGTTAAAATATTGTGAGTTGTACACTTCAGTGGTCTTTAATAAGAAGATTAAACCACTGGGAACCGTAAGACAGGATATTCTGTTCCGGTAAGCCATAAATGCATAAATTTTCTATAATAATTATTTTGATCCTTATGATATGAGAATATTTCCAGACTCTCCATAAAAGTTGGTATATAACGTAAAACTCGATAGTTGTGTTCGAAAATACAGATACAATTAATTAATACTTTAGGTAATGATTTTAAGACAAATGACAAACAAAGAACTGGCTCACAGACTGACGTAGGATGACATCCGCTTCAGAGAATATTAACTGGAGCAAAGTCGTCTATAGTATAGATGATACTATCTCTACATCATTTCTAGTTCTTCACAGAAACGATTAGGCTCCGAGCCAATTTTATGACAGAGGTCAAAGTCCCAAAGATACATTTATAATGACATACAAATATAATTATAAGGGGGCATCAGCATTGCTTTAGCAAATCTCTTAACATGCATGTACTTAGGCCTTCAAACTTGATCAATTCTTAGGACCTTCAGTCGACATAGTTTATTATATTACTTCCTCACTCCGCTTCCGAGAGCCCTGACAGAGATTGATTGTTTCCCTAGCATATGTCAAGTTTGTTCGCACACGCATGTAGGTAGAAGTTTGGAAAAAATATACGAAATAGGTTTTTAGGCCAGAGAACCGTCAGCTTTTCTCGGTAGGTAGATAAAATGTTTCGCAAACATAGCCAGTTTTCAGCGGTTCCGCTCTATGCTTGTCGTGACCGTGTTAACGGAACCAGGGTCAATCCACCGAAGTACTCGTGATCTCGGGACTAGGCCAACAGTCGGGCATTGCCGTGTGAAGCAATCGATATTCGAAGAGCAAACATCTCTGGCTCCGATTCAAGACTTCGACGTTTGGAGCGTAGTACAAACCCTGCCTATGGCGACCCTCACTTCAAGCACATCCCTCGGCTGGGTGATGTTTTGAAATAGGGTAAATATTTTATTTCATTCAGGTTAGGTTCCACTCCATCTTTGTAACCTACAGATGGCTCGTTTCCTTAGCACTCTATTTGCTCGCACACCCTTTGCCACAATTTATTGATCATTACGTACTCTGCTCTGACGATCTTCAAAGCTGGAGGTGGAGAGAGTGATCTTTGAGTTTTAGAGATATATAGCAAGAGTGTCTTGTGAAATCGTGCATTGTGACGAAAGGAAATCTTTCAAAAATGTTTAAACGGGGCTGGAACAGACGTAATGTGGTTCTCGTTTTCTTCACGCGTCGCCGTAATATCGCGACCTTGCCAGTCATCGTGCGCTTTCCGTTGGTCATTGACAAGGTTTTCGGGAACATTGCTGACAAGGTTGTGGGAACATTGCTGACAAGGTTTTTGGAAACATTGGTGACAAGGTTTTTGGGAACATTGCTAGTTGGATCCCTATTAAGGAAGGGCGCTCGATGTGGCCTCACCTTTGGTGCTCTCCCCGTTCCAGTTGAGGTGCCTGGAGAGCCGGTGTGCGAGCTGGCTCTTGCCCCGCGCGGGCAACCCCACCAGCGACACTAGCAGCGGCGCGAACTGCCCCACCGTGCGCCCTCGTCGCGTCGACACTGCAACCATTTTCGATTTAAAGGTATTTCAAATCTGTGCGGCCTCAACCCTCTGTGAGTTTCCAACCCGTGGTCTTGCTCCTCAATGCCTACTAATATTATGTATGCGGAAATATGTTTGGTGGTTTGTCCTTCCATTTAGACAAGATGACAACGGATCGACGAATTTTTTTTTGCATAGAGATGGTTTATGGTTCTAGAGTGACAGAGCCTCTATCTAGAAAACAAATGTTTTCTATATTGTCCCGAGCAGAGAAAGTGGGGTACAGAAACTTATCTTATGTATGAGATAAGGTCACCTAATGCTTCGGAACCCATGCACAACTGGAGGTTCACTACTTCCCTAGCACCATGGATTACTGGTACCTACCATCGCATTGAATGGAAGATGGTCGAATCGACAATGCAAAATTGTCCGGTTTTTCTGCCGGGCACCGTGCTCAAATGAAATAGTTGTATCATCCGCACTTTTTCGTATGTGTGCTGGATATGAGGAAATATGAAATATTACAGATATTACAAAATTGAGAACGGAACCAACGGTTGCTTTATTATTATTTGGCCTTAGAATTGGACCCATTCTAAGTATCATTTCCTGTAAAATGAATAGTCACTCATGATAAAGCGGTAACAGTACAACCAATTAGGTGAATGTATTACTAAAGCATTGACCTTTAGCGCACGAGGAAGCATGACTGTTTATCTCATTGTAATGCACATTTGTGTGTCTAAAATAAAACATTCGTTTATTTTAGATTTATAGTAGAAGTACATGATCTCAGTCCAGGAAGTATCAATGCTCGGATGACGACGAACTGCATGATCCGATTTGAGCTAAGCGTTTACAACGCACGTTCGCAACTGGTCCGATTCGCGCTAACAACACTCAAAATGGTTTACCGTGAACGATGTGACGTCATCGTTACGTTACATTCCGTCTTTCGTCCGTGTTGTTTCAAAAATTGTTGAATGTCTTATATTTGAACATTAAAGTTCAGCCAAGTTTGGATTAAAAAAGAAATTGATTTGAATCAACTTTGAAGAGAACTGCTTCAACTGATGTCATTTGTTCCATGATTTTTTTATTTCGCGCGCACGATCGGTCCGAATCGTTTTTGGTGCTGACAGCTTTGAGGGTGCAATCTAATTCGGGAGCAAGGCGTGCACAGGGTATTCGTTGATAGTTCAAAACGGACCGCGCAGTGACGTGAAAGTAAAGTTGCTGACAGTTCACCAAGAAATGGACTGCTAAAGAATTTTGTTATGTAACCTGACATAGTTGGCTAATACCACTCAACTACCGTTGTGATATTAGTTCAATACACCACATTTCCGGAGGAATTAGGTGCCATGCCAGGACCTTCCCTTTATGTGCACGGCTACATTGAACAGTATGGAAAACACGGAAAATGTTTCATTGCCGCTATAACCATAGTTTCATCCAGTGCGGTGGTACCATTTTTGTTGTACTGAAGAGCCTGTCCTTACGTAGTAATATTTATGTAAATGGATGGAAGAACATGATGTAACTGCACAAATATAACACAAAATATAACGTAAGATTACAATGACTTTATGTCACATATTGCACAAGCACAATGACCGACTGATTGGAGGTGACCTCCGATTGAAGATCTAATCAATTGAAATCGCAAAAATCGCGAAAACAAAGAACCCCGCACAAATCGTATGGGAATTGGCTCCCGGTCAAATTGGCTGAAATTTTTGTCAACTATTATTTACAAAAGACGATATTGACAGTTGACAGCTGTCAACTGTCATTATTGTCTTTTGGCCATCAGTTTTGAACTCAGCAACCTCAAAAACCTACATTCACATGTGGATTTTATCGATTTTGTTTATTTCTCGCTGTTTGACAGCTAGTTGACAACTAATTGACAGCTGTCAACTGTCAATATTGTCATATTGACATTGGATTTGAATTTAGCCCCCCCGAAAACATGAGAGGGTACTTTTTCCTCAGCGTAGAAAATACTAAACTGCCAGGAGATCGCCGTTTTGAGTAGTAAATAATGGTCAACCCGTGGAGCTTTGGAGCCCCGTAGCGGCCAAAATAAGCAAAATTGGGCTTTGTGCCCATTGAGACTTTTGTTCAGGATGCCGAAACGAACAACATATCCAAATTTCAGCCAATTTGACCGGGAGCCAATTCCCATACGATTTGTGCGGGGTTCTTTATCAAGATATTGTAACATAACATATAATGCACAAAATGTTTTTAAAACATGTATCTAAGATGCATTTGTCATTATTTGCGCAATCGAAGATATCCATATATTTCTTATCGATATTATTTTTAAGCTCCATATTTTTATCTAGGCGTTATTTTCATCAAAAGTATGCTAATAATATCGAGACCTTCAAGAAACACTTGGCAGACGAATAATCTGGCCAGTGACAAACACATAAGTAGGTCTCTTCCTAGTATTCCCAAAATATTTAAATATGTATGTATATATGCAGGTGAGAGCAGTGTCTGCTCCTAAAAATGATTACAAAATCAAGAAAAGGGTGTTTCAAAAACTTCATAGCAGCGAATTTATTCGTCTCTTAATTCTGTTTACATAAAATCAAAAATTGCGATCGCTCAACTAAATTAGTCTTAGCATATATATACTAGTTTATGAAAAATGGATTTAACGTTTTTCATAAATAAAATGCATTGCTTGAATGACAGTTTAAGGTTACCCTACATTGCTGCGGAGAAATTCGCAGTTGCGAAAACGCAAAATGTGCTCTCAATATATTTTGTATTAAAACACGAGCGACGTTACACCCTTAAATAAAAATACTGACCAAGTGCGAGTCGGACTCGCACACGAAGAGTTCCGTTCCATCGTACAATATTTGACACAAATATTGTACTTTGTGCCCATTGAGACTTTTGTTCAGGATGCCGAAACGAACAACATATCCAAATTTCAGCCAATTTGACCGGGAGCCAATTCCCATACGATTTGTGCGGGGTTCTTTATCAAGATATTGTAACATAACATATAATGCACAAAATGTTTTTAAAACATGTATCTAAGATGCATTTGTCATTATTTGCGCAATCGAAGATATCCATATATTTCTTATCGATATTATTTTTAAGCTCCATATTTTTATCTAGGCGTTATTTTCATCAAAAGTATGCTAATAATATCGAGACCTTCAAGAAACACTTGGCAGACGAATAATCTGGCCAGTGACAAACACATAAGTAGGTCTCTTCCTAGTATTCCCAAAATATTTAAATATGTATGTATATATGCAGGTGAGAGCAGTGTCTGCTCCTAAAAATGATTACAAAATCAAGAAAAGGGTGTTTCAAAAACTTCATAGCAGCGAATTTATTCGTCTCTTAATTCTGTTTACATAAAATCAAAAATTGCGATCGCTCAACTAAATTAGTCTTAGCATATATATACTAGTTTATGAAAAATGGATTTAACGTTTTTCATAAATAAAATGCATTGCTTGAATGACAGTTTAAGGTTACCCTACATTGCTGCGGAGAAATTCGCAGTTGCGAAAACGCAAAATGTGCTCTCAATATATTTTGTATTAAAACACGAGCGACGTTACACCCTTAAATAAAAATACTGACCAAGTGCGAGTCGGACTCGCACACGAAGAGTTCCGTTCCATCGTACAATATTTGACACAAAAAATCACTTTGCTTGGCCCCTTTTTGATTTTAAAATAATTATATTTTTACTATTTGTTGTTATAGCGGAAATACAAATACACACTTCATGAAAATTTTACCTGTTCATAAGATACAGCCCTGTGACAGACGGACGAACGGACGGACAGCGGAGGATTGTGTACGGAACCCTAAAAAGAGCGAGAATCTTCCATCGTATTGCACGAGCTACATGCGAGGTTCTCGCAAAATCCGAAGTAGTGTGAAGGCTCCAAAGGTCTTTCAATACCACACACATCTATCTTGATCATTCACCGATGAAGTTTCCACTGAGTTTGACCTATGTCGTACGCCAGAGCTACGTAGGCCAGAGCGTGGCCAGCCCCCGGAACGCCCAGTGGCTAGACTGGAGTCGATCTCTGACCCCCTGGATAGGCGTAATGGCTAGAAGAGGGTAAACAACTATACTAGAAACACGAAAACATCTAGCGCCGACCATCGCGATTGATAAATCTTACATTAGAACCCGGATGTTAAGATAACACGTGGCAATCGGATTTATGTATCGTTGGATAAATATGTTTTCAGTTTATTACTAGTTTTTTTTTACAAATAGAGCGCAAAAGCTTAAGACTAGCTGATAACCCCGGGTTCTATCCTCTTAACGTTTAGGGGATTCCATGATATATGGTCCAGTCACTGCGGGGTTGACAGCTTGGCTAAGCCCCGATTGCACGATGAAACGGCTGAGTTAATCAATGTTCAAACACGTCACTTAGTGAACCGCATGGAGTTGATTCCATACTGTCCATACAAAGCGATGTGTTTCATCATACGTTGACGTTGATTTTGATTGTCCTTTCGTGCACTCGGCCTAGGAAGACAACAGCGTAACAGCAAGAAAATATTGTGGCTCATCTGTAAATGAACGACGAGTACGCACAAAAGCTTGAGAACAAATAATCGAATATAAATATGTTATTTTTAGATCTGAGTAGTGTTCCAACGAAAGGATAAGGGACAGCTGAGTATCATGAACAATTTCATCAATCACAAAGATGAAAAGCATACATTTTCCAGCTGTACTTAAGAGACAAAGGTTTAATCCCGCCCTATACCTGCATGGGGGCACCACTTTTTTTATTTTTCTGTGTAAGATAAGTACATTTCGCCACGAATGGAGGAATTGCTAAATGGTTCGAAATGTAAAAATCGAACACCTAGTAGGGTACCTCTACCTAACCATTGCATTAGATAAAATATGGTCCATGTTTTCTATCTGATTCGTGTAGTCGTCCTCATAAAAGGAAGGTCCTAGCATGGCAAAAATCAGTAGGTTTTAATACCACACCATTAATGTTCAGTACCATAAAATACATATATTATGAGACTGAGTATGAGGCAAATTTGTAGGAAATAGCGGCAGTATTCCATACTCTACATTCTTACTAACGCTAGATATCTGCAGAAGACATGTGTTTACCCTCACATTATGAAGGATAGGTTGTTCGGTCAATGGTTACAGGCACGAGTTACAGGCTAGCAGCCTCCAAATCAGGTTATGCACCAGACAGCAAGCTTAGACTCTACATCAATGAGCTCTGAACGGTAACACATTGACTTGAGATGTCGACATGGCGCGATATCAACAATCTCGTATTGGCTATGTAATAGGATGCGTGAGCTGTCTACGTATAGTTTTTATTATTTTGTGTTAGTAGCAATTACACGGAACGAGTTCCCTTAGAAAGAGATCTCGACCCCCTTTCTAACCTTCACCTCCTTAATCTGTGGATTAATTTGAAAACACGCTGCATTCAGTTGTTAGTGAAGAAGATAAACCAAGGTAAGGTAGACCAAGACAGACAAGCGAACCTCCAATCAATACAGGTCACTGTCTTCTTGTGTCAACACTTATAAAGTAATATGTACTGTTTTGCAGATCTTCTCATGGCCATTCACGAAAAACTAAAGTCACAGAAACTGCTTCTCTACAAGGCGCAGATAGGGTCATGCGTGGAGTTTTGTTCACATATGTGGGATGGTTCAACTATGTAAGCACCTGCTTGTCTCCTTGGACTCGATACAGCGCCGTGCAGTGTGTCTCGTCGACGACTACGAGGTATGTCAGAATTAAAAGACCCTTTAACTACGAAGGATTGCAGGGTCTCTCTCTGTGTTACATCGCCTCTACCATCCCCTTTCCACCATCGCTCAATGCGGAACAGGCAGGGAATGCACTCACGGTCCCAAAATTAGAATCAACCGATCCTCCAGCCATATCCTTTATCTATGGTGTCGGTTAATTGTAGAATGCGATCCGTACCGAGTTATTCCCCCCAAAATACAACTTGCGGTCCTTCAAACATGGTGTGAAGAAGCACCTAACTGACCGGCATGGTCTTCGCAACCCCTGTAACAAATCGAAAGCCCAAGGGCGCCTGGCATACGCCATAAGCCACCGTCCTTTGATTTCATTATCATTCAAGTGTGGCCTAGTTAATTATCATCATATCAACAGAGCTAAATTCTCGACAATGACATACACCAATATAAGTACTTGTCTTCATGTAGAGTCGAGAGAGAAAGCGATTGCCAAGTAAAGAGGTTTCTCTTTGTGTAGGCAGTGGCAGCTTATCACGTAAGTATGTTTTGCAAGAAATGTTTTCTTGTTGTTGCCTAAATGTAAAGTTAAACATACAGAAAATGTGGAAATAGTTATAAGCATGAAGTTTCGAGGCTTTAAAAACATGTTGTTTTGATGAGTTTGCATTATTATTCATGATTGGATATATCAGTTATTATAATAACATTTATCAAAGCAAATGATCAAAGCGATCATTTATTACAGTGTTGAAAATATATTGAACATGATACGTTATTAGCAATATCCAAAGAATATAGCGCATACACAAGCTGTGGTATATCTTGTTTTAACCTGATCTCGAGCAGAAGCCACAATTGTGTGTGATTTAGGTGACAGCTGGGACTAGGGTCTCACTAGTTTAAGGTGAGCCTTCCCGCTCAACTCCTCATATAAACGTAGAAAGAAGATCATGCCCATATTTCTTGTCAGAGATCCAATATTTTTGTGTTCAAAAAAGCTTTATTTGATTGAACTAGATGTCTGATGACCGTTGGCATTGTACAATAGTGTTTGGTTTCTAAGTTTTAAGGTCAAAAAAAACTAATTTTTCACGCCTTTTATACAATTATTTTAGAGGTGGATTACTCAACGATAAAATAAAAACGTCTTAGAAAGACTAGTCATCAGACCTAACCTGTGTCATAAAGATTTATTATCAGTTTAGTTATTGTTAGATTTTTGACTACAGCGATCGTGGTTTACTTTAAGCTTAAAAGTCGTTATGTAATTAAAATTTTCGTTAATCTTACCAAATCAGACACTATGCGCATATTCTGCTTTGTGGACATGTTGCATCCTCCTCATCACGGAACCTGTCTTTTTGTTTGGACTGGCTTAGTTTTCTAACATGCCCGCGAATAAGTTAGTCCCGCCGGGAAGGGCCACCTTAAGGGGGTGTTAGCACCCGATCCCATTCAGGTCCATAAGGGCGTAAGTAAAAGCACTTTATTATTTTTAAAAATGACTACAACTGATTTTGAAATTTAAATATTTTACTCCGTTGGAGCAATCAAAGCGTACAGTCTAGTCTTTAAATTATGTCTAGACCATCAAATCTACAAATAATGTACTTTTAAGATTCGACGACGGGACGAATATATGATACTTTTAAGATTACCGCGGTCGTTACACATGTTTGAAAAATGTTACGGCTAAAGCATTAACATTTTTCAAGGACGAATATATTTTAATTTAATTTTAAACCAGAGATTGTGCACTCTACAAAAGGTGAAAGGAGTAGAATAAGATCAAGTTTGATGTAACATACTTTATGTTGCATGATATTTAAGTAGGTAGGTTAACATTATTTCTTATATTGAGGTTTATAAGCGACCGTTTCAATGATGGGCCTAGGCCAGCAATTAATTGACCCGCACATACACCCGTATGCATACATTGTGAGTTACATTTTTAATGAGGAAAAATGGCGACGTTGGCTTGCGTATTTGTTGATAATAATACGTATGTATGTTGTATATAATGTAAATACAGTACATGCGTTACAGTGCAAATGTAAATACATGTTATTTACGTAGACAGTTATTTATTACATTGTTTGGTTTATGATAGTTTAAAATCAAGCAAATTTTTTTTAATGCATGTCAATAGTTATACGAGAGTGCTGTATGCGCTCAACTCCCCATACAAACGGGGAAAGAAGATCACGCCCATATTTCTTGTCAGAGATCCCAAGTTTTGCTCAAAAAAGCTTTATTTGATCGAAGTAGATGTCTGATGACCGTTGGCTTTCTAAAATTGTGTTTGGTTTCTAAGTTATAAAGACCGAAAGTTCGAATTTTTCGCGCGTTTTATACAATAACTTTGGAGGTAGATTACGCAATGATAAAGTAAGAAAATCATAAAAAGATTAGTCATCAGATATAGCTAATTTAATCAAGATTTATAATCTATTTGGTTTTTGTTAGATTTTTGACTACAGCGGTCGTGGTTTACTTTGAACTATAAGTCGTTTTGTAATTAGAATTTTCGTAAATCTTACCAAATCATACACTATGCACATTGTCTTTTTTGTGGACTTGTTGCATCTTCCTCATCACGGAGCCTGTCTTAGAAACAGAGAAGGTCCCAGAGCGCAACAGCACGGTTTTGTACCGTGCCCGCGAATGAGTTAGGCTGAGATAAATAGTCATAACAGAAACTAAGACTGAGATAAATAGTCGCAACATAAACTAAGACTAACGGAAAGTAGTACTTTGTGACGTCACTTTGCATTACTTTTACATTTCGTCCATACAAAGTGTATCGGAATGACGTCACAAAGTACAACTTTTCGTTAGTCTTAGTTTCTGTTACGACTATTTATCTCAGCCTTAGTCCCGCCGGGTTGGGCCACCGAGCGCACCGTGTGAGCTGCCGCAACGAATTCTCAAGCCGGACTCAAGATGCGGCAGCACGTCGCTGCTACCGGGCAAGCACCTCGTGACAATGGCGTAGGCCCAAGCGGCTACCACAGTTCCTATTATTTCGGGAGGTCACGACATTTTTGGTCACGACAAGGTAAATGGCTGAACCTGGGTTCACAGGTTAGAGACCAAGCCTCTGATGCTAAATATGTTAGTCTGCCTGCGCGAAGAGGTTGCATTACCTAGATTGGCTATACAAATATATTTTGGTATGTATCGGCTGATGAACGGATTGTCGGGACATATTAATATCTATTAATTATGCAATAATAAACCCTTTTACTTGATATATTTATTAAATACTTAAATATACCTAAAGCTATAATACATGTTATCTAAATCGCCTATAAATTCAAAATGCAACAAAATATTAGTTCAGTTTTTGTATGAATAAGCAACTATGTCCTCATATTTGTATGCTTCATTATTAGCAGCCATTTACCTTATCATACTTTTTTTTGTTACGAATAACTACTTTTTCAGACGCCTTATCTAGGTAACTTAACCAGTTGGCGCAGGCAGACCGACACAGTTAGCTTCAGAGGGTTGGTCTTTATCCTGTTAACCTAGTTTCAGCCATTTACGTTATCGTTACCATTTTTGTCGCGACCTCCTAGTTCGGTGCAGAAAAACCGAATTTTCGACCGGCGCGACTCCACAAAGGATGAACTTTGGCCAAGCAAATTGGCGTCAACTGTACTTTGATCTCCAAACGAGTCGCGGTCACCGCCTAGTGCCCGTGGTTATTTATATATTACCTAATAATGGGACAATCTAAAGCTAAGCGATGAAGTGTAGAAGCAGTCGCGTGGAGGGGCGTGTCGGCGGACGAAATCGTGACACAATAGATTAAGGTGGGCCATCCCGCTCAACTCCCCATACAAACGGGGAAAGAAGATCACGCCCATATTTCTTATCAGAGATCCCAAATTTTGCTCAAAATCGCTTTATTTGAACAAACTAGATGTCTGGTTGGCATTGTAAAATTGTGTTTGGTTTCTAAGTTATAAAGACCGAAAGTTCGAATTTTTCGCGCGTTTTATACAATAACTTTGGAGGTAGATTACGCAATGATAAAGTAAGAAAATCTTAAAAAGATTAGTCATTAGACATAGCTTATTTAATCAAGATTTATAATCTATTTGGTTTTTGTTATATTTTTGACTACAGCGGTCTTGGTTTACTTTTAGCTATAAGTCGTTTTGTAATTAAAATTTTCGTAAATCTTTACAAATCATACATACACTATGGACATTGTTGCATTTTCCTCATCACAGAGCCTGTCTTTTTCTTTGAAACAGAGAAGGTCCCAGATCGCAACAGCACGGTTTTGTACCGAGCCCGCGAATGAGTTGGTCCCGCCGGGTTGGGCCACCTTAAGGCTCCAACTGACTTCAGCTTTATGCACACAAATGATACTGCGATCTACGGAAGTATTGAGTATGCGTTAGGGTTTATTGTTGCAGGCGCGTGAAAATCGAGGGCGACGAGGCGAGATTTAGGTTACGCCTACTTTCGGTTCAGGTTAGGAGTACTTTCTAAAGTGAATTAATACATGTTTTACGCTTATTCCCTAGATAAATATGTGATCTTGTACCACAAAAAAGGAAATGGTCTAAATAATTTATGATTTCTAAGCGCCGCGCCGGCTTGATAACATAGTAAAAAGTAGTAATAGGTGTTTACAAACATATATTTTTTAAACAATATGAAGCAACTCATTGAGACCGTTTTATGGTCAAACACTAGATAATAGTATAAACTTTGATATTTAGATTTTTCTACCGGTGTTCATTCTTAACCGAGACGCTTGGATAAAATAAAAATAAACCAAAAAGATTGGAGGCTGTGTCATATGGAGCCTTAAAGCAATCCTTACAGTTTATAGTCTCACACAGAGAGAGAGAGAGATAAGAATAGTATTTTTTATGTCTGGACATGGATGGCTAATACCACATCCAACGACTTTTATTTGCCCAACACACATGGCAGTATTCCTACCTCCTCCTTATGACTATGGCCACATTGAACTAGATTGAAAAGACGGTCAACTTTTCACTGCCGCTTCGACCATCTTTTGATCCAATACGATGGTACTGACCCGGGCGGGCCTATCCAACTCAGAACGAGTAAGAAAGTGGTTCACGAACGGGTCGGGCCTCGAACCCACGACCTCAGGCATGGATAGCGAGTTCACGCGCCACTGGTTACGAGCCGCTCAATCTAGTAGCATGCAATGTATATTTGAAGTTATCCTACTCACATTAATTCCATGCTTGGACCTATAATTAATCTATGCTATAATCAACATAACATTCGAAGCCAGCAAATACTCTACCTACATGGGTGTATATTGTACTTTGGTGAGGCCAGGTAGGTAGGCCAACTGATAAGGCCGGTAAAAATCAGAAATTGCATATGCTTGCATCATTCTGGATTTGACTTTTGATTTAATTAACAATAACAGTTACATCGGCGTTCCGATTAGATTACCACCATGATCCAATTAAAACTTGTAGATCATGTCTCCAATACGTGATACCACCCACTGACTTCACTCGGATGTACCACACAATTATCTTGCTATAATCGCATGGATGGAATATGATCACAGATGCATACCTAGGTGTAGGTGATAGTTAGATACAATTTGGATACGAAGTAATTAATTTGAGGTTAACTTAAAAGGGTTACATGGAAGAATTGTATTAACATTTTTAAAATAATCCGAAAAATTGTCCGAAAACATTCGCCTGAAGGCGGATTTAAAATCGGGAAAGGACTCAAAGTAGGATCAAACTCTGTATCCAATGCTTCAATGGAGACGGAGTCGTTGCAAAACCTCAATATATATATAGGTGGTTGTGCAATTCGTGTAAATCAAACCTCTGCAAAAAAATAGGATGACCATCTTCAAATAAATATAATCCAGGCACTTGGTTCCTTCGCGAATTCGGCCTCATGAGCTGGTTTTTCGATTCTAGATAAGATGTAAGCCACCCACGAATGCTAACAAAAAAAATAATACAATCTTGCCGGTGTCGGCGGCGTCGCTTCAGCTGGCACAACAATGGAAACGTTTACGATTCGCTGCGGTGTTGGTGGTGGTGATGTGGTGGTGTGGTGGTGGTGTGGTGGCGGCTGATGTTTATAGCGCCGATAGTGACGTGGTGGCAAGCTCAGAGCTGGTTGACCTCTCGCAGTCATTTGATAAAACGACGATTTATGTCTGGCCCATTCAGTACCACCTGCTTAACCCCTTGGCTTCCATTCAGTCGATATCGACCGAGTTTTTGGCGCCAAAATACCCCTATGGATTAAGTAGCATAGTAGGACATAAATTATGGGGTGACTTTTTATTTTATCTATTTATGCGACCACACGAGTCTGAAGACCGAAAGTATCAGAAACAAAATAAAAACAACCCTTTCGTTGTGACACGTTTGGTTTCCTTGTTTCTTTGTGGGTTAAATAATACAGTCTGTCGCTCGGTGTGCGTCACGACAACCAGTTTATTGCATATATTTGTGCCGAGCCAAGAATAAATTGTTGACACGCCTCCTTTCGCTTTGTCAACGTTTTGTACTTAGTCGCACTTAACAACTACACGGTTCTCTTGGTCAGCAATATTCAAGAATCATTGAAGGCTGCGATTCGTATACGTTTGCGACTTTTTGCCCTTCTGAATTAGCCATAGTAATCTAAACTAATATTATTATAAATGCGAAGGTAACTCTGTCTTTCCGTTGCGTTTTCACGTCTAAGCAGCTGAACCAATTTTTAATAATTTGAGTATAAGGTTAGTCTGGACTTGGAAAAGGAAAACTCTACCTTTTGTAGCGAAAATTAAAGTTGAAGATAGTGAAATAGGGGATGAAAATTGTTATTAGGAACTCATATAAAATCCAGTAAATAATTTGACGTTAAACGACGTTGACCCAATCGGAGCCGGGTACTTCAGACAGTGCTATACCTGTAAGATCTATTCAAAAAACCTGCCCATTATTTCATCGTTGATTCAAGTTTTTGCTTATAAAGTAAGTTTAGTTTTTTTAGAGAAATAATGAATATTCATAGCCTTTTAAATAAATTTTGCCAAGAAACTATTCATGAATTGGTAATGGTTCCCATGAAATAGTCCGCGCTTTCCTAATTCATATTTATAATAATTTCCATTCTTGGAAAAAACGCTTATTTCAGATACTAAATAAATTCTAAAAGACGGGATTTTTATAAGACCTTATGTTAGACGAAGTTATCGAGAACAGTAAAACGAGATTGCACAATCTTAGACACGTTGTTATGAGATTAGGACTTGTAACTGTAATATGCCCTTTACTTTTGTCAGAAATGTTTGTTGATCACCGAAATAGTCAAGTGATGGCCATCACATGAGGTGCGATAAGCTATCTCCTGTGATTGCTTCGTCAACTTGGCATCATTAGGAGAACATAAAAACAAACTTTATCGCGATCTATGACACACCGTTTCGGTACTCATCATTTTGATAACGATTTTTCGACGATGATATCATTTTTCCGAAAACAGATGAACATACGAAATCTACCAAAATGTTTTATAGTTTTGAAATGTTTTAAATGCCCAGTTCCACTTTACCGTCCACTACATTGAAGAAATGTAAAATTGTTGATTTAGGACATATATCTGGAATTACTATTATACGTTTAGCAGGCCTATTCCTGGAATTTCGTAATCAGGAATCGGGAATCCTGAGTCTAGAAAACCGCTTTATAATGTTTTTTTTCGATGGAAAACCTTGATTAAAATGAATTCTAAGTATGGTCCGGAATCTTTTCGGAAAATCGCTTTGAAAACGGCTATATAAACGGTTTTCTAGACTCAGGATTCCTGATTCCCAAAAATATTTTATTGATTTAATTGTTATAACATGTCAAGTTGCATAAAAAAAAACTACCAGTAAGAGTGCAGAAGGTATGGTATGCTTCTGATTGGTGCAGAATAGATCTAATTCCCTCACATATTTTATCACATCATTTACCGGTTACTACCCCTGGAGCATGAGGTTAATGAGTAGTGTTAAGAGTAAGTAAGATTAAGTAAGATTAAGTAGTGTTAATGAGTAGTGTTAAGAGAAGTAATAAAAAAACCCTGAGATATACCCTAGCGATGATAAAAATTTTTTTTCAAACCGGTTGACAATTTGCGGACATATCGCTTAACATACAAAAAAAACATGCAGATGAATTGAGAACCTATTCCTTTTTTGAAAAATGCACAGATGGCGGAAATAAGGTGAACTTAGAATCCATCGTGCCTGCCCTACTCTTCGCCTTCTAACGTTCCAAACAATCCAATAAACATCAACTCAGCTGTTTAGAGAATTATAATGAGATGAGGCCTCACAATATTAGTGTGTATGTATGTTATTTTCCTCGCCCGCGAGTCTAACGGCGAGCATGGCAACACCCACGCGGGTTGCCGATAGCGTGACGTGTTGCGGCGCCGAGCCACGTCCGCCGTAACTTTGGGGGCGTGGCTCCTCGTCATGCCTAACATCGGTGTGCGCAAGGAATTCCTGCATTCCTTCCTATTCCAATATCTTATCCGATGTGGTACTCAATCTGATACATCGTTCGTTTAACTGCATGGAAAACAAGGGCAATGTTTCATTGCCGCTTCGGCCATCTTCAATCCAATGCGACGCGACGGTACCAACACATTGTAGGGAGAGGGGAACAACAGTTTTACATGGGTTTCGAGCAAGCTCGTGACGAAATGTACTCATCCAATTCAGAAATAGAAAGAAATTGGTGTATGAACGGGGTGGGATTGAACCTGTGACCTCTCGCATGGCAAGCGAAACTCCGAGCCGCTCAAAACATCCAAACACATCATACGAAGAATGGATACAGAGACAGCAATAAGAAACACAATGTGTTAGCGATTACATCATCTCTAACGCACACGTTGACACATAAACGCACACTAAAGTTGCTTATCATGTTTTGCCCGTTTTTGTATATGTGTAGTGACCAGATATCATCCGATGTTTTATTCAACTTAATCACTTAATTCCAAAGAAGAAAAATAATGTCATCACACCTGCCACTGACTCGCAGTTCGAAGAGAAGTCATTTTTTGCATGGCTAAATCGGGACGTCGCTGCGTCGCGTTTGCGTCCGTAAACTTTTTTAATTTCATGGTCATTAACCTTTCCTATAAATTGTTGTAATAAACCTATAGTACCTATCAGTGATACGATATTATTGGATATATGATGCCAGAGACGACCATGTTTATCCAACACAGAGAAAACTTCTATATGAACAAACCTCGCAAGATCGTGACGTGATTTCCGATATTGTGGCGATAAACATTTTCGGTCGGAACTATGAAATAGAGGCACCTGCTATATGATCAGATCTTTTGAACGTATACGTCAGTAAACGGTTATGCACAGCGACCAAATTTGCTCAGAATAGCCAAATTGACCTCACCACGCTTAGCGAGGCACCATACCTGCTGGTTTTGCGGGCTATCATAGTGCTTTAATAGATAAGGGGTTAATTATACGTTTGAAGACCCTCTTGGTCGAAGGTATAAGGAGGCACCCGCCGACAGAAAGTTCTATACCCTGACGGTGCGACAGGGAAACGAATTTGAGCAACGGTGGGCTCTCAAAAGCACAATGTCTTACTACTAAAAAGGTGCTCTGATACTGTGCGGCGAGTGTTGATTTAAAAAAATACTGGACCTAATCTTCGACTTCATAAATAGAGCTGCCTTGTTTCACTAATATTTTCAAAATATTTTCCTCGGTTCGATAGTTCGTATCAGAAACATAGTCGTCACAGGTATTTTCTTGTTCACCACATTAATTGAAACCTAGCAAGGTCTCAGTTTACTTTGGGAATCATAATTAGTAAAACCTTTCATACCTTATATAACTTGCAAAGTCTCAAAGGTCGAAGAATGGTGGCTCTACTTATATTTAAATCAATGATTTGACCGTTTGCTCTGCCTCCTTAGATTTTCAGAATTACATCACGATATAATTGAGAGCTCAGAAGGTGTCCCAGAAGGGGGTTTACTTAGCATGTTTGCAGCTATTGGCGAGTGGTAACACTCAAGGCGAGTCACCTTTCAAGAGGCGTAATTAACTAGCATACCTTCACTATTGGCGACAAGTCTTGCTTCGCAATGTGTATCCTTATTGAATAATACATATTTTATGAAATCAAATAAAAATATTTATGTTACATTCCTTCATCCTGCTGAATACTTGGTCTGGTGTAAGCATACACCTATAGGTTTCGATTCGCGATTTGCCTCATGATTTAATCGAGCAAGACAATCTAGAGATGTTTTATAAGGTAGACAAAAATATTTTGGAGTTTGGTAGGCATTCAAATTAAACCTAATGGATATTCGGTGAATTTCCCATTCACTGCGTAGAATAGAAATTAACAAAAACAATATGGACCATTAATTTAAATAATATGAACATTAAACATAGGTGCAATTGTCCCAATGGAAGAACCATAGCCAACTAACATTTCTTACTAGTTGGCTATGGAAGAACTAAAACCGAATAAGCACGTTGAAATTCGATCGAACATCAAGATTCTCATTATTGTATTCTTCGATTACAACGAAATTGTATACCACGAATTCCTGTCAAAAACATGGAGTATCACCTAGAAAATTTACGCCATTTGTGACGAAAAATGGAAATTGCTTCCAGTTCCGGAAATACTTTGATTATTGAAAAAGGCGCTGGCAGAAGTGATTTATTTGCTTAAACCCAAATTGAGTCACCAAACTGAATTCTGACCGTGATGCGTCAGTTTACAGGCCTGGCACCGCGCCACAGATGAAGAGACCTCGCTGCATCTTTCCGACCTGGTGACGACTCTACTGTTCTGACACTCGGAACTGCATTGTCGCACGCCAAACGGACGCAATCGCGAGTCTCTATGATTCTGGCCTCGTATGATCTCAAGGAGCTTGCAGAAATTATGACGAAGACATCAAAACAATATCGGTATGTTAATTACACCCAAATAAGTATCGACAATAGAACAGAAATTA
Organism: Incurvaria masculella; assembly: GCA_946894095.1. Taxonomy (NCBI): domain Eukaryota; kingdom Metazoa; phylum Arthropoda; class Insecta; order Lepidoptera; family Incurvariidae; genus Incurvaria; species Incurvaria masculella. The sequence goes on along the minus strand of OX335657.1, from coordinate 11,888,646 downwards.
CTTATACCATTATAAATAAAAATACTATTTACTGTGCATAGATATATAATTATAAACGCAATCCATTATTAATTACATGAATAATTAGTTTATTAATGCCGATATACACTCTGTCACGATAAACTGTATGTTTACACACAGTTTATCGATTGACTAACACACTAATTGGAAATAATATTGAACTACGAAGGGATAATGGCATTATTTGCTTTATAAACGCATCGCACCGCCGCCAATCGCGTAAGTAACGCCTCTGGAGAACTATTTAGGTATTCTGTGGTATTGACGCAAAGGAAAACCACGTTTGAATTGCATGTTTTGAAACTTGGCCAACAAAAAACCTGGTTTCTATGCGTCGTCTTGGTTCGAATCACAAATACTTAGTATTTTCAGAATCAGAGATTTTTAAATGCATGCTTGGATTTATGTATTAAGTGAAGCTGGTGCAGGACGATATTGCTAAAGAATCTGCATAGTTCTTTGGCGGAAAGAACGTTCTCGTAAACAAAACAATGCCATTTCCATTGACACGAACAGTCAATGGCCAGTGCATTGACGTGTTCTGTGGAAACCACTAGGTTCACTTGTAAACTTCTTATTCTTGTAGAATTTGTTTTTTTCCTTTTTTAAGGATTCTTTATTACTTTAGTTAGTACGAGATACAAAAGCAGTAAAAAGAAAAAATATAATAAAAAAGTGTCGCCTCCAAAAGGTTTTTGTTTTCAACAGATCTGTTGTTAACCTAAAAGCCTTAATTTTATTAATATTGTTAATACTTTAGAATTAAAAAAAAACATCCTGTATTCTTTTTACTCTCAGTCAAGAAATTTGTTGATATTTTAAGAAATATGCAGACGTGTAAATATTGTTTGAAGACTCTTTGTTTAGCAGAAAATATTTGTTATTGATAAATTATCGTTTTACTATTAATTCGAGTTTTAACAGTTTTACATCTAAATCCCGAAGTTAACGAGATATTATGAACATTTTCAATTCATTTTCAACCTTTTCGCTTTTCCTTAAAATGAATGCGAGACCAAAAAGTATTATGCCCATTTTTAAGATGCCTTTTAATTTGTAATAGCCGCCGTCCAGCCTCAAATTAATATCGTTGTTATTCGAACCTTCATAGTAGTAAGCAGAAAAAATTGCTATTACGCATGTTAATATCGTTTAACAAATGTATCGTAATACATTGTTATCTCGAAAATCTTCGTTGTCAGACAGGTTACGGATTAGCGCAGTAAAAGCTTTGCGAACTGAAGCGTTCGGTAAATTAGGAAATATAGTGGCATAGTTATTCAATCATCCATGATGTCGCACTTAAAAAACAGAAAATGGTAATTTTAATAATCACGCCATACACGTGTGTTTGATAAATTGATAAACCTTTAATACTTTGTTATCTATTTAATTACATATTGATGAAACCACATCGATCGATTGCAGCTATATTGTGTGCATACAAGGCCTTGCAAGGACTAAGACTGGGGGTATTGGCATAACTTTTCATCTATGCTACCTGAATAATATATCTACAAATATTTTAAATTTAATAGGATTTCAACCAAATTATAAATTTTTATTTGCAAAATTGTATGTGGTTTTCCAGTGCTTGTACCGTAATTTTTATGGTTTATGTATGACCTCGAAATTAGTCTACGTTGCAAAAGACTCGATAGTTGCCTAACCTGTAGGTTATAATACGCTGACAACATTAACAAACAGCTTTGTACCTTGACTAACGTCAATGGTTTCATGTAAAAGTTTTCATTCTAAAAGTTAGTTCATTTATTTATTTTTATTTATTTATTTATTTATTTATTCACACAAATATAAAGAACAAATAATATTCGCTACCACTTAAACTGGCCCAAAGGCTGTATTATAAGTGGTAGGCTAGTTATGTTCAACAATGTTCACCTACACACTGATCTTGTGTTTTACAAACATAACAGTCACAATCACAATCAATGCTTGGGTACATTCTAATGTCTAACAGGAGATTTAAGGCGCTAGGACTAGCCAACTACTCGCGCCATACAAATGTACTTTTTAACAAATGTAATAATATGTAGTGAAACGCTTCAGCAAATCCAAATAGAACTCCAGTATGATAATGGATTGTTAATATTTTTTGATTCCATCTTTTATTTAAATAATAATAAAAATAAAAAAGTTGATTTTTCTCATTAGAAATCTGAAAGTAATTTTATTTCTAGATATAAGCAAAAACAGCATATATGCATAAACAAAAAATTCCATTTGCTTTTAGATTTCTACATTTAGTCAAAAAAGTTAGGAAATGGACACCGTTTCCGCAATATATTTTGTACAGAAAAAGGAAACATACTTTAACGAAAATAGGTTGATTCCTAGACAAGGAATCATATATTGTAAGAATGACACTTATAATCGTCAGACTTAGTTAGTTAACTTGGGGTGCCTCGTCTAACTTTGCGATTTGGCTAGTACCAGGGCCTTAACTTAGAAGGTGCTTGAATGACATGTTCATAAGAGGCGTGTAGGTATTATTTTGTACCAGTCATGACGAAGAGGTAACCTTTGACCTCCATTTGCCAGTGAAATCAGTATTGATATCAGTGAAGTATTCTTTTGAATGAGGAAAGCTTGAACAGTACACATACATATCAACGCCGGGACTTTCACAATGTTTTTCAATCTTCCAGTATTTCCGATACCTCAATTTCCAATATCGTTAAACAATTAGATTGGGTCGTTCCCTTGCAGTTGAAAAATACATTGTAAATATTGTCAAGCAAAAACGGAACCCTTATCATTTAAGCCCCTTCGTTCTTCTGCCCGTACGTCACCACAGCCATGTTACTCTCATTTTACTATTGGCACCGATTTAGAGTGGTACAGTGAAATAAAGAAAAAAGTAAAAATTAGGGGTGGCACATCACATGGTTACTAACAATATGAGATTATAAAAACTTTCGCTGTGACTTTTTTGTTTTAGTCATTATTTAGTGAGAAATGCGTTTCTGAAGTCGTAAAAAGTGTTTCTAAAACCTCTAACTTTTTAACTGTTCAGAAAAAAAAATTCAGTAAACAATTGTTATTGTAGCGAATTTAAAAACACCTGGGTACCTACACCTCGGTGCCCGTGCCGGGCGATTGTTTATTTTTTTGTAACGTTTCTCCATCAGCAGTCGAAGCAATAAGGGCGTACTCACTCATGCAGCCCCTTATGTTGGCGCCGAGCACTTTCTCCTTGTCCTCGAGCATCGACTGCGCGGTGGCCCCGGGCGCCATGACGACCCTGCGGCCGTGCCTCCTGGCCTTGCGCGCGTGGACACGGCTCGGTCTCCGCAGGTGCGTGCGCGCGCGCTGCAGACCGCCGACGGACTGCGCCGCCGCCTCCGCGCTTATCGCGTCGCCCCGCGCGCTATCGACGCCGCGGGGGCAGTGGTTCGCGACGTACTTCACTATCGCCAAGTAGATCTTGTTGTAGATGAGCAGTATGTAGAAGTACCAGTCGCTGCGAATGCTGGGGATCATTATCGTTGGCCGCCTGAAACAAATGAATTCGGCGGGATTGTAATTACTGCTGTGTGGGGTCTGGCACTGTCGTAGGAGGAGACGGGGATTTGTCGTTCGTGGTTGCAAGTACACTGGAAACCGTTGGTTCCATCCATGGATTTCTGCCTGGAATAGTACCATCGCACTGAAAGGACCACTGAACGATGGTAGAAGCGACAATGAAACATTTCCGTGATAATCCTGCTTCCAACGAATGTCACGACCAAAAACTTTTTCAGATTATTTTCAAAAAATCGAATTACAATGCTCCAAATGTTGATGTCGCTGAAACTCAAATTAATGAATAAAAAGGTGTTTTCGATCCAGTTCAAACGAATGAAGGAGTGAAGGTATGAGGAATGTCCGGTCATGGCACCTAGATGCCATGTGGATTTTTGGGATAATATCATGATAGCATGGGTTTAGTACCGTGAACATTTTTTGTCAGAGCGGGACTCCTGCGTAGTATTTCTATTTTCGAATATTTTTATTTAGATTTCTCTCTACATTTATTCATATACAATCATATCGAGCACCCTAATTCATACGCACACCTCACCACACTCGCACACACTCACACGGCAGCGGTTGAAATCCAGCTCCAGGCAGGACAATTTACTACCTCCCTGGCAAGCTGAGCCATGGCCATTTTTGGACACTATTGCTAGATATTTACTTTTCCAACGTAAACTGTAATTAGTACACATTTCTTGACGATAACGATTATGTAATACCGTAAAAAAATTGCAAAATAAACTATATTTTTCTTTCTTTCTTTCTATAACATTCATATTAAGTTTTTGTGCAGTCCAAAAACGGTTTTTCCCGAATATCTTAGCCAATTTTAAAGCTTAAATCTTGAAAAAAATTGAGCATACGAGGAAGAATTATGAATTGTTTTTGTATGATAATATAAAATACGAAATAAATTAAGATTGCGTTATCGATTTTTCATGCCCCTTCATGATCTTTAAAAGTCAACTGTATCTTTGCCATTTTAAATGGAAGCAAAGATGCATCAATATACAAAACTTCAAATATAACTGAATTTCTTGCATCCTGAACAAATGACGATACATAAGGAACCACCAAATGATCGAACGATGATCTCTGTCCAATCTGAATTAGTTGCCATAGCAGCATTATATTATTTGTATCCTTATCAATTCACTGATTGCCCAATCGTTTAACAGTTTAATTGCTCAAGAAATCATGAGAATGCATAGTTGGGTGCTTCAAGAACCATTGACGTTTTAAACCGCACATGAACAATAGTCAATTTAAAGTCAATTTCAATTTAAAGTCAATTAGCTCAAGTGGCACGATTTAATTGCTCTCGTCAAATATATACAGCGCTTCACATATTTTATCGACCTAATTACTAACTTAGCTTAGCTCCGAAAAGCCATGTGATATTGTCTATCTCTGTCTGTTTCCTACATCTTTAGGAAACAGACAGACTACTACAAACTACAAAGTAACAAAAATATATCCATTACATGTTGCAGAGCGGTTTGTTGAACTCGAAAAAGAGACACACATTTTTTATGAAAAACCGGAATGGGTTAACAAATGGAATGGGGTTGGGAGAACAAATGTACTCAGAAAAGCCAAATATACCTCACCTCACGAAACCACACTCAGCGAGGCACCATACCCGCATATTTGCGGATTTTCAGCGGAAATTCCCTCCAAGGTGCTTAATTTTCCAAAGTGCTTCCCGCTAGAGGTTTTTCAGGAAACTGTTCAAATTCAGTCTGTTATTTAGGGATCCGTGCCCAAAGGGTGCCAATGGAACCCTATTACTAACCCTCCGCGCGGTTATAACAACAAATAGTAAAACAATATTAAAAGAAACGGGATCTTTTTGACATGTAACGGAACCCTTCATGTGCGAGTCCGACTCGCACTTGGCCGGTTTTTTCTTACCGGCACGTAAAATAATAGAATTGGGTCTACTGCATTTTTTCCTGTGCATATCGTACAAGGCGAGAAAAGGATTCCCTTCCCTTGAAGGTGGCCGTACGTGGTTCTGATTCCACGGATTCCATATTAAACTGCAGATCTTCTTCCAGGTATCGTACTGAATGAACAATGGTCGAAGCGGCAATAAACATTGTATGTATTTTCCATCCAGTTCAATGTGGCCGTGCAAAATAAGGAAGGTGCCTGTTCAAATGTGGTGTGTTGGTTAAGTTATTATAAATGTGAAAGTAACTCTGTCTGTTTTCACGCCTACACCGCTGAACCAATTTTGAAGAATTTCGTAATAGAGATAGTCTGGACTTTGCAGAAAGAACCTTTTGTGGCGAAAATTAAACTCGAAGGGGGTGAAACAGGGAATGAAAATTTGTATGGGGGACTAATATGATATTCAGGAAATAATTCAGCCCGAAATTAGTCCAAAACGACATTGACCCGAGTGAAACCGGATACCTCAGCTCGTACTATAGAAATACTGGGTGCACTTGACTTCTATCACAGATGTCTAGTTTCAAATCCCCGCCCCGTACATACCCTATTTTCGTTCTATTTCCGAGTTGGATATGTGCATTTGGTAACGAATGCTAGCTGGACCATGGTTGGGAATCTGCAAAACTGTAGTATCTTTCCCCTAATGGGCCGTAAGGTTAAGCCTGCCCGGTTTAGTACCATCGCATGGAAAATCGCTTTAAAAACTGCTATAAAGGCGGTTTTGGAGACTCAGGATTCCTGATTGCTGATTACGAAATTCCAGGAGTAGGCCTGCTGGTCTATACGAGGAGTCCATACATTATTAGCTGTGAATTGAATATCTTAGGCATACGTTAAATTTAAAACAGAAACAGCTGTTGCATAAGTGCACACAGGTGTGGATAAAAGTGTAAAATGATGTCATTACGTGTGGCGCGACGTGTCTTCAGGATAACCGCACATTATAGTAGTGCCTACATATTTTGTAGGTAGGTACAACGTTTGTTGTGGTAGCATGAAATTAACCTCACGTAAAGGGCCAATAAAAATTTGACACATTAGGTTTTTCTAAGCTGACCGCTAACCACTAAACGCGCCTACTTGCCTATTAGGGGGTTTCATTCATAAAAGCCCCTATACTAAGATTGCATGTCGATGCATAGTGCACCTATGTAAAATGTTCAAAACTGCTGCATTTTCTGAATATTTTATGAATTCATGCCCACATGGACCGTATAAGAGATTCATTTCTCTAAACGAACTTAAAATTTATACTAAATTGAGAAAACAGTACGGTAGAGTAAAATAATAGCATTAAAACAAAAACAGTCTAAGCCCCGATTGCAGGAAGAGACAGCTAGTGGTTTAAGGGCTAGAGGTTGAAATACTCGCCCCGCAGTGCAATTACGAAGCACAAAATTGGGTGTAGGTTGCTGTACTTACAGCAATATGACAGCTTTTGCGATTACGAATTCGATGCATTCACAAATGGTGCAGCACTCAGCGCTACCCGCAGCAATTAGGTCAACTCCATACATTTCGCGTCGAATCGGTATTACGAAACGGCAAAGAACTGTCAAAGGCGGGGAGGTAAACGCCTATTTCGTCTGCTCGTCTAGTCAAGTACCTCAAAAGTTGACCTATTGTCGACACAGATTGGTCCGTGCTGGATGTAGGTGAATGAAAAACGGCTTCGTAATCGCGCTTTAGAAATGACGGGGGCGCACCTACACGTACCGCGGCACCATCCTCAAATTTTGCGTAATCGCACTGCCGGTCCACTTTCTTTCTCTTTCTGAGTTGGATTAGTGCATTTCGTTACGAATGCGAGCTGTTCCATGGTTCGAAACCCATGCAAAACTCTAGGGCCCCTTTCCCTACTAGGTGTTAGGTTTAAGCCCGCCTGGGTCGGTATCACCGTATCGGATGAAACTATAGTTGAAGCGACTTTGAAAAATTGTCCGTGTTTTTAATCCAGTACACTGTAGCCGTGCCCATGAAGGTAAGGTCTTGGCATGGCACCTAATTCCTTCGGGAATGTGATGTTTTGGGCTAAAATAATGGTAGTTGTGTGGTATTAGCCATCCTTCTCATGGAGTTGACTCAGCTCCCTCCATACTGTCCACAAAAAGTCATGTGTTTAATCATACGTTGACGTTCATTTTGAGTTTGTATCCTTTAGTGCACTCGGCCATTACACATCTCATGTGTAATGCATTTGCTGTAGATTTAAAGCTAAAGTTCAGATAAATAACAAATTTAGAGCGGATTTTTAAACGGATTCATATATTTTTATTCGCAGTTGGTGGTTTTGAGCTCCTTAAAATATTATGTTCATTTTTCTATAGTTTGTCCATGTTCATAGAATGTTCATAAACATTTCATTCTGGTTCCACTTGAAAGATTTATTTTAGGATATTTGTTTCTACGTTTTTCAATTTAAAAATATTAAATAACTTTTATATTGTTGGAATACATTTGACGCCTGGAACTCGGAAACAGGAGTGACAACATAAACAGCAGATGAGGGTTCTTAGAATCGCATGGACTCGGATATATCCATCGCATTTCCAATGCGCATATATTTATTTTTTGAGCTTTCATGCTTACTACAGAGGCTAAGAAATAACAAGAAATGTGAAAGGGTATGTCAATTTTTTGCGATTTTTTTCTAAAGAGCGATATTGGTGCTGCGAACGATGAATCACTTAGTTGCCTTGTACTACTTGTACGGGAAGAAACGCACTGAGACCTACAGGCCTATTCTAGGAATTCCTTGATTCATGAGATACTTGAAATGTTTTCGGTCTTAGAAAACAGCTTGCATAGCTGTTGTGAAAGCGAGTTTTCTTTGCGTCGAGAAAATTGTTTTGACAAGCTTTGAAAATTGCTTTAGCCCATAAAGTTAAGGGATTTAAACTCATCGATTGATTCAGAATCAACTTAGATTATTTATTTAGTCTTTTGTCATTTTTCTGACGAACAGAATTTCTCACATTTTAAAAGATCATGTGGTTTGATGTCATGCGCGCTGGTCCAAAGCACTATATAACACATTAATTTTCTTACATCAAGGAAAGAAGTTTAAAAACAGAATTGCGTATATCCCTGTTTATAGATGACGACCTCCTAAAATAGTCTGGGCTTAATATAGCTTCGTCTCTTAAGTAGAGACGTTGCGGAAAAGTTTTAAATCGTTTATTAAATGTTAGTACTACGGACTGAGTAACAAGAAAAATATTTATCAAATCGATATAAAAACTTAAATGATCTTTCATTTAAAAAAAGGACAAATTGCCATGTTTTCAATTTCAAAACGATACCTCGGTTTTTAAATTTTCTTTGATACTTCAGAATTATTATGCAATCAAGCAAGGCTAAGGGTATAGAATAAGTAATACCTGGGCCTACCCACAGAACATATGTAGTATATGGCCTGCGAGACGGCATCAAACGACATCAAAAGTAGGTTAAGGTCTATTATAAGAAGATATGTTAAATAGTCATTACAGACATGCGTAGAGTTCAGAGTCTCTAGTTAGGGATAATTTTAAAATTAAAATTTATCTATCCTTATTTTTCACCTGAAGGAGAACGAAGAGAGATTTATAATAACCATAAATATAATACCAGAGATAATGCTCCTACCCTACGTGACATTCATGTCTAGTAGTATTACAAGATTTTTACCTGAAAATGAGGCTATTTAGCATCAGAATATTTTTTAGGTGTGGGTGGACACAGTTTTACCTACAAAATAACTAGAGATAGACTTGTATAAATGCTGTAATTTTTTTTGGCGCTTTTTAATTTAATTTAATTTAATTTATTTATTGAAATTAAGGTAGTCAAACTACACTAAAGTCATGTCACAATTTGACAAAGAGTTCGGAGAAGTCGCTGCTCTTTCTACGCATTTTGATTGATCGATCCGGGGATTCGGTCAACTCTGTTAAGAAGAACCGCGTGCAACCGTCAGGGAATCCTGGAAATTTTGTGGGAAGGTGTGCCCAGATACTGTCCACATACCTCTTATAAGAACCAGCGAATCCTGTAGATTCTTTATTTATGGTATCGTTCATCTGTGGAATGCTTTCTCATCGTGCACTTGGCCCGCTGATATGGTTTTCGTAGCCTACGAAAAATATTGAAAGCCAATAAGCGTCATTTGGGCCTCTAGGCGAGGATATTGACGATCTCCGTGCCTCTAGGTGACGACATATATAGCACTTAAGAATGGCCCGTAAGCTAGCCATACAACTGTAGTTAACTACATACATACCTTCACGCCGATTTCCCGGAGGGGTAGGCAGATATGATAGAGCGCCATACGGTACGATCACAGCACACCTCTTTCGCTTCATCTACAGACATACATCGTTTCATACATGCTTTACGATTACAGGTGATACGTACCAGACATTTACGAAGAATTACATCGATTTGGTCGTGATACGTTCTCCTAGGTCGCCCGGGCACTTCTGCTCTGTAAATTTGTTTCGTCATTTTTTCATCATCCATTAGATCCATATGTCCAAACCAAACCAAACCACGAAAACCACCGTTCCAATTTAATTAATATTTAATAACTAATATCTGGCTCGATCTACGTCCACAAGTTTTTTTTTATTTGCAAAATCAAAACCGAATCAAATGAAAGTTAAAAGTAAAGCCTCATACTTTTTTCCGCGGTTTGACTCATACATTTACCGAGAAAACAAAATCATGCAGACACAGATATTTGTTGCTTGATTTGACATACATATATCAAGGCAATTGGAACAGTGGTTTCCAATTATTATTAAACTAGGTTCATGTGGGAAGCGTCGCTTACGGGCTCACCTTTACTTAAAAAAATTATCAAGCCTAACATTACTATGAAACCGGATTACCAATGATTTCACCACCTCCAGCTACATTAAATCCGAAGGTTAACTTTCGGTTACATTGCATATTTATATGGTGTACATGTAAATATGCATAGATGAAGAGGAGGGTAAAAGATAATTTTGGGATTTTTGTAGCTGGAGTTGGTGAAAACGGGTATTAATAATCAGAAGAAAAGTACGTAAACTCATTTACTTGCAAAATATATACATACCTAGATAGAGGTTGCCACGAGGTCAAAAAGTGTTTGTTATCAGCACTTTGGCTTTGTGATAATTAACATTCGAACCCTGCATTACAAGATAGATTCAGAGAGAAGATCCAAGGACGGATCTAGTCTATTCCTTTTTAACGTTCTTGTTCATAACTAAAATGCTTGGATTCTTCTTACTTAACCAAGCCTTAACGGTCGAAATTAATGAAATATTTGAAAAAAAAATTGCCCACCTCATATTATTTGTAAATACCTACGTACATACAAAATGTACGGGTGCGGGGGTTGTAGCATGGAAAAGTTCTGCATGTTCTTCATAAACTTGGCGCCTTAAGGTGGCCCAACCCGGCGGGACTAACTCATTCGCGGGCACTGTACAGAACCGTGCTGTTGCGCTCTGGGACCTTCTCTGTTTCAAAGAAAAAGACAGGCTCCGTGATGAGGGAGATGCAATATGTCCACGAAAAAGATAATGAGCATAGTGTATGATTTGGTAAGATTTACGAAAATTTTGATTTCAAAACGACTTATAGCTAAAAGTAAACCACGACCGCCGTAGTCAAAAATCTAACAAAAACCAAATAGATTATAAATCTTGTTTAAATAAGCTATGTCTGATGACTAATCTTTTTAAGATTTTCTTACTTTATCATTACGTAATAAACCACCAAAGTTATTGTATAAAACGCGCGAAAAATGCGAACTTTCGGACCTTTAACTTAGAAACCAAACACAATTTTACAATGCCAACGGTCATCAGACATCTAGTTCGATCAAATAAAGCTCTTTTGAGCAATATTTGGGATCTCTGATAAGAAATATGGGCGTGATCTTCTTTCCCCGTTTGTATGGGGAGTTGAGCGGGTTGGGCCACCTTAAAATAAGATTAGGTACCATTAAAAATGTTTGCCATGTCATTCAATGATATGTTTTAATTTATAAATTATATTTCTCCTGAAATCGTTTAACTTTTTTAATTTTACTGTGGGAACTTCATTTAATTCGAAGAAATTACCAATTACGAAATGTTTGAAATTTTTTTTTATTTTGGTCAGTAACTGGTAGCGAGGGGGTAAACATTTTTTTTCGAACAACATTTTCAAAAACCAATAAGAAATAAAAATACAAAAAGTAACAGATCACCCTGTCGCTAACGATTTCGGGTGCTAGAGCTCCGCTTCTGTGTAACTATGTAGAGTCGATGGTAGAGTATGGTGACATAAATCCAGTTTGTCTGGTCGCACATTCCGTCGTCCGGAACTTTCTACAGCTGTTCCACGGGCTCTGTTTTGTAATGAATTCGACACATTTGGATATACTGATGATGGTAGTTCTCTGTCGTGCATTATTACGTTTCAGTGTCTTTCAATTTGAAGTATACTTAAAAATACTTTTGTGAGTGCATAACAGAACATTAAATACATCAGAAATAGAGCATTTTAGTGAGGTTCCCTTATTGAAATCAATACACAAGTATTTATACATTTATATCGAATCTCAGAAATGATGTATTAAAAATATAAGTTCATCGAAAATCTGATATATTTTTTTTAAAAGAGAAAACATGGAATTTAAAGTCAGATATGTTCTTAATAAATGTATGGGTATTGTAAATGTACAATATACACGTATATCTCATTCGAATTCATACAAAACACGTTGAGAGCTTTAACTCCGTCCTAAATATTTTCAAAAACGTAGAAATACTAAGTCAGTAGAAGCGTAGAGTCGAAACGGCGTTGTGATAGAGTCGGCAATTTCAGAAAGGGCTTTACCTTCCATTAGCTAAATCCTTCCTTCGCAGAAGTGGTCGGAGGACGTGTGCCGGATGAAGTGGCCCAAGTCGTGGCGCATCGCCGTCCTGCCGTGCAGCGCCGTGAACGATTCTACGCACATCCGAACCCTTTCCGCGCGACCGGCACACAAAACACCCCGAACCTTCCTAGAAGCGGCCGCGCATCGCGCGCCCCCGTCCGTGTACTTGTCTCTCTTACTTGACGCCAGACCGTATTCTGTGCATTGTCTCTTTGAAAAATAAAACACTTGCTCCGGAATGCCGATTGCACTGTTTCGGAGTGGAATGAAATACGGTGCGCTCGTCGCGGACAACCGACTCGAAACGATGCTCGGCCCGACTCCTGGCAACAAAGCCGCGGCCGTGTCCATCCAGTAATATCGACAAGTCAACCGGCGACTCTACCGCACTCCCACCATTGCCGAAACGCCCTCGAGAGGGGGAGTGACTCGGCACCGACCGGCTCAGATTAGTTCGGTCGTGCAGCAGTTGAAATACTTCGGCTGACATCGATTCGCGCTCGGCTACCTTCGGTAGAGTCCGTGAGTATATTTATGTTTCGGCGGATGTTGCGACATGCGCGCTGCACGATGCGCAAATGTGATATCTCTTCCCGGCGACCGCCGAAAGAGGGAGACGTAACTGAAATAATAATTAATGGGGCAGGTTGATAGCAAGTTGCAACACACGCTGTTTGCGTGTAAACGTAGAGCTAGGCGAAGGTAGAGTAGGTGGCGCAGAGGTGGCAGCGTTGAGATATTATGCAAATGGAAATAATGAAGGTCGCTGAAATTGTTTGCCACTCTACTAATAAACTTCAATTATCCCATGCTCTTTTCGGAACACAGTTACATATGTATGACTAGTTAATAAATTTTCCGAGACTCTGCCACTACCGAAGTTTGGCTTGGATGCTCTACAATGAACTATATTCTTACGAGCTCTATGTAATTTCTGATGTATGTACCTATCTATGTTAATATGTGTCTACGTCGGTAGTTCAATGAGCATTAGGTTTGATAGACTTACTTAACTGACTTTTATGACAGAAACGGAAAATGTTTTAATGAAATTCGAAGCCCTAGGATTAGCTTACGTTACTTCACTTAACTTATCAGTATTTTATCAACCATACCGTCATCGTATCTACCTATGTGGCATACATTTGAATGAATTTCCCGTAACTAAGGAGCTATATAAATAGTTATTATTTGACTAGTGACGTATTAGCAGAAATTTTTAAAATAAGATTAAACCTTAGAATGTGGCACAAAGACATCAGGAGTGAACATATAATACAATCCTGAACTAATAATGATGGACCTATGAATTAGTGATCAGAACCATATATTTTAACTGAAACCACGACGAGCACAGCTGTACTCTACCATATTTCAGCAGTAACGGGTACAAGTAGGAAGGTGACATGCATAGCTCGTGGTGTATGAGCTAGAGGACTTGCCTTTCATGGGAGAAGATACTATTGCATTAGATGAAACTATGGTTGAATCGGAAATTAAAAAATGTCCGTGCATTCCATCCATCAGTATAGCCGTGCACATAAAGGGAGGTCTTGGCATACCACCTAATTCCTTCGGGAATGTGGTGTATTGGGCTAATGTCATAAAATATTCCGATTTTGGTCTCAACTACATTTTCCATGAAGCGGTGACTGCGGTCGAATTATTGAAATGTTTTTGTTAAAATTGCATTTAATATTTTACATTTTAATAATATTTTAAGTCTATCACGGACACGAAATTTTGTTTACGCATTTTGTTATGCTATTTTTATTCGATTTTTTATATGATTACTTTGTCATTTTGTTTGTTATTTAGTTATACGGTTTTAAGTTTTACCATGACATGGTTAATGTACTAAAGGTTGGGTAAACATTTTTTTTCCAAATTTTCATTCATCATTTTCCAAATTTTCTGTACTGGCCGCTGCAACGACAAATATTTAAAAATTTAAGTGAAATCAAAACTTGTAAAAAAGAAACAATTTCTATAACAGTCGTCTCGATATTACAAATGACCAAATTCTCAATGAAATATGTGAAATCGCCAAAAAGGTGTCTCCGAAGGGGGTAAACATCAACCCTTAAAGTATAATCTGATCCAAACCAGAGCTTGTGCACTCCATGCCAAGATTCTTTAAAACGAGTTCTAAAGGGAACTGTAAAACATTGGCGTTTTTTAAATAAATATATATATATATATTTTGCAGTATTTAAGTCAGTTTAATACCATGTAATTGACCGGTCGCACTTTTCACGGATCCGAAATCACGATCGTCACTAAAGCGATTGAAAAAGCATTTTCAATTCAAAAAAACTAGGATTGGAGGATGATGCTGCACTCTCTCCCCAACTTTCGGGTCGAGAAGGGTTAAGAAAATCTTTCGAGTTTCCAAAGTTGGTCGAACCTGAGCAAGGATCTTTTTCAGGATTTCAAATTTGATTCACAAAGTGCAAACCATGTTTATTTAAACACACTCAAGCCCGTTTTCACCACCTCCAACTACAAAAATCCCAAAGTTACCTTTCGATTACACCGTATAAATATGACATGTTCCCCAATGTTACTTATTTTTTATATTTCAGATAACGGGAGGTAGTGAAAACGGGCGTTAATCAGTTAATAATATAACCCATCAAAAACATATGGACAAGAGTCTCGTAACATTTTAGCCATAAAAATAGTGAAATAATATTGAGAGCCTAAAGAGACTGCAGCGTTTTCTTGGCGTTGTTTACGATATGTAAAAATCGCTGTCATTAAAACATTACAACTTTTAAAGTTCCAAGATTAAACATTGCCAAACCCTGACAACCCAACCAAACAACTATGACTCTAACTACCTACCCGGGCATCCTTCACACCACTTCGCTTACGAATTCGTTCATTCCCGGGCGGTTACCATTGCAAGTTAACTCGCCAGGTGAACAGGCAATTGATGTTTAGTTGAATTTCGTACCATCCGAACTGTACAACGACTTGGTATTCGGGCGAGTGAACTGAAATTAACCGGTTAGCATGGTACGAAATGCAACTAAACGTCAAATTTAATCGCTTACTAGCCTCTTCATCCGGTGAATTTATTTATGTTTTAGAGTTCCAACGATATGAAAGAAGTGCACAGGGAAGAAATCTATGAACGGGCGATTTAGTGTATCCCTCAAAAGCCTGCTCTATTCAATAGTGTAAACCCGTGGAAACAAAGAGCGCAGCGAAATTTCGATAAGTGATTTGTAACTCGTAATAGAGCCTCAGGCGAGGCCTCAGGACGCCATTTAGTGCAACCACGTGCAACGAGCATTCGATGTTGCGCGCCCCGAATTCGTAAGCAATGATGTGAGTTTTTCTACGGTAAATTTTCCAATGATGGAACCCATAGCGAACGAACAAAGACAGCAGTATCGTGACTCATTACAGTTAATTGCTAAACGCGAGGTCAAACTAAAACGATTCGTTATTTATTTTTTGTGTAATTATTATAGAACCGCGTTTAAGCGCGGTAGAGCTAACCGGATGCATGGCAGCTAATCTAAAATCACGGGTGATAAAATTAAACAGAATAACTAATCCAGTTTTTATTACAAGTAATACGTACTCACTCGGAATAAGAAATAGTGCTTGATGATTTTGAACGTTGAAGGCGACAAGGTGATCGTACCGCATGGAGCTCTATATCGCTATCAGCTCTGCCTAACCCTCCGGGAAATAGCGCGATGGTATGCATTTAGTCATCGGGGTGTTTTTTTTTTGGTCTGTGTAAGATACTGTTTAGCGCTATTTAAAACTTATTTCACACTTATCACATACAATACGCTATCGAGCGTGGATACATTTTGATGGCATTATGTTCATGGTCAACGATACCAAATAACAAAACATTGCTCTTTCATATATAAAATCATTTAAGTGGTTAGCATAAACGTATTTTATTGTTGTTTTTCTTGCAGTCGGGGAACATATAAAGTATGTTCACTTATCAAAACTTTCTGCGATAAAAGTTCAAGTTCAGAAATCCTTTCTCAGAGTAAGGATTTCTTTAGTATCTTGTTTACATTCTACATGTAGGGAGGTCTGTACACCACTTCAGGAGTAGGCAGAGATAATAGATTGCCATATGGAACGATCGCACCATACTTCTTTATCTTCCTCTACTCAGCGACGTAACTAGGGCCTGGCAACAGGGGCACAAGCCAGGGGCGCATGGTCTATGGGGCGCGAATATTAGCCTTCGTCATGTGCGGTGCTACCCACGGTGTAGATTCCGAACGCGCACTTCGCCGGCCACTTGGCGATAAGCGGGACGTTTTTACGTATGAGGGTGTGTCAAACTATTGTTTAAGGTGGCCCAACCCGGCGGGACTAACTCATTCGCGAGCACGGTACAAAACCGTGCTGTTGCGCTCTGGGACCTTCTCTGTTTCAAAGAAAAAGACAGGCTCCGTGATGAGGAAGATGCAACATGTCCACAAAAAAGATAATGTGTATAGTGTATGAATTGGTAAGATTAAGGAAAATTTTAATTACAAAACGACTTATAGCTAAAAGTAAACCACAACCGCTGTAGTTAAAAAAACTAAGAAAAACCAAATGGATTATAAATCTTGATTAAATTAGCTATGTCTGATGACTAATCTTTTTAAGATGTTCTTACTTTATCATTGCGTAATGCACCTCCAAAGTTTTTGTACAAAACGCGCGAAAAAATCGAACTTTCGGACCTTAAAACTTAGAAACCAAACACAATTTTACAATGCCAACGGTCATCAGACATCTAGTTCGATCAAATTAAGCTATTTTGACCAAAATTTGGGATCTCGGACAAGAAATATGGGCGTGATCTTCTTTCCCCGTTTGTATCGGGAGTTGAGCGGGATGGGCCACCTTAAGGTGGCCCAACCCGGCGGGCCTAACTCATTCGCGGGCACGGTACAAAACCGTGCTGTTGCGCTCTGGGACCTTCTCTGTTTCAAAGAATAAGACAGGCTCCGTGATGAGGAAGATGCAACATATCCACAAAAAAGACAATGTGCATAATGTTTGATTTGGTAAGATTTACGAAAATTTTAATTTCAAAACGACTTATAGGTAAAAGTAAACCACGATCGCTGTAGTCAAAAATCTAACAAAAACCAAATAGATTATAAATCTTGATTAAATAAGCTAGGTCTGATGACTAATCTTTTTAAGATGTTCTTACTTTATCATTGCGTAATCCACCTCCAAAGTTATTGTAGAAAACGCGCGAAAAATTCGAACTTTCGGACCTTATAACTTGGAAACCAAACACAATTAAACAATGTCAATGGTCATCAGACATCTAGCTCTATCAAATAAAGCTATTTTGAGCAAAATTTTGGATCTCTGACAAGAAATATGGGCGTGATCTTCTTTCCCTTTTTGTATGGGGAGATGAGCGGGATGGGCCGCCTTAACATATATTCTTTGGGGCGCCAATTTGGGTTCCTGCCCTGCACGTCGCGTCGCTGCCTCTACTGACCTTTACAAATGACTTCGTCAATGTGGTCATGGTACGTTCTCCTAGACCGCTCGGACACAATTCCACTCACCACCTCGCTCACCACTCTCTGTTCTGTAAATTGGTTTCGTCATCCATCCGTCTCTTTCGTTTCCGTCAACACCAAATACCTACAACTCGTTTTTTAAATTGTTATTTCTATTTTTGTCAGAACAGTCGCGTTACCCTAGGATCCTTTAACTTTGAACCATTTACGGTAGATTTTTTCAATGCATCAATATTATAAACTGGAAATTTATACCTAAAATTTAAAAGTATACTTACTTGTTGTGAAGTTTACTATCAGTCGGTCGTCCATTATTACTTTGCCTTATTTGCCATCGATCAAAACTGCAGTAGTTTTAAAATTCTGTATTTTGTCTCCTCCTTTGTCGTATAACTTTTGTTGATAGGTTAATGGAAAATCCTGAATGAACTTAGTGGTTTTTTTTATAATAAAAACTAAGCTAAAACTCACCTCTAACCCGTGCTTTTTCTAAACAACCGCTCACTTTGTTAGCATGCTTAGCTACTTGGTGAGCAAGCGCACTTTCATTGAGAACCTTGCTCATTTGTAAAAACATGCGTCAGTCATGCATGTCATCTAACTAAAAAGAGTATTTTTACAACGTTAAAAGATTAACTTTAATATGATATGAACTCTACACTGTTACACTAACATTATTACTAAGAAATACTTAGTACAAATAATTGTAGAGTTCATAGAAAACGACTCTTTCTCGGGGACTTTTTCCTTATACCTCTTCTGTGAAACAGAAGCAGATGGATGTTCGGCAGCCATCGTTTAACAAACCATACAAAAATGTTATTTCGAGAAGGACACGCGAGATGGAAGTGAAACTTCTTGTTCATCATAGATAATGTTTTAATATTGTTTCATTGACCAGAGAAAATTATTGACAATAGTATGAGTAGAGAATAGACGCGGGTAAGATCAGCGGTATGAGTAATCCGTAGCACCACTGCTTCTACCTCTTCCATCCCGTCACCCCATCCAAGCGTTATAACTAGCAACGTATGTACCACCACCTCTCCCCACGCTTCCTACCTCACGCCTTCCCTTTCACCATTAGTGTATTCGAAAGAGAGGATACGCTGCTGAGATGAACGTTTGAAAATGTTAAGCCCGCCAGCAATGAAGTTTCACTTCAAAAACACACGACCTCGCTTCGCTTGGACAACAACACGCAGAGCACTCATAGAATAATCATTAGGTTACACGTTACACCTTTGGCGAGTGCGCACGTCGGTTGAGTGAGCGAATTCGTTATTCGATAACGGTGTTTTGATTCGTGACTTTTGATCCGCCAAATTATCACGATTGAATGAGTTCCAAACATGTAAATTGCTCTGCATCATGGACCGGCTGCTGCGTTTGTTGGCCTCCGGTAAGTTAGCCATTTTCCTTGTCCACACATTTAATTCCTTCGAGGAACCATTTACTTGTCGTTGTTTTATTCTTCGAAGATGTGTAAAATTATATGTCAAGTGCGTAGGCTGCCTAGGAATAGCTATTTACGAGTTTAGCCTATCTATGTATTTATGCACAGTATTTGGTATCAAACAGGATATAGATCTTTAATATCAGTACCCTTTGGGTACGGAACCCTCAAAATTTATTAATTCTAATGCTTGGTGTTCTCCTTGACCAGTGACATAATAGATACATGCTACTTTTTTTTTAAAACAACTGGACATGGATGGCTAAAACAACACCTACTGTATAGATTTTAGCCCAACACACCTCATGGGAAACAAGGTGCCATACCAGGACCTGCCTGTTATTGCATGGCTACATTGAACTGGATGGAAAACACGGACAATTTTTATTGCCGCTTCGACTACGGTTCATTCGATGCGATGGAACCTACAGTCGTGTTCAGAGTGAACCTGTAAAACTTAGTACCGGAGTAGCACCGGAGTAACCAAAGAAAAACCGGTTTGGTCCGGGCATAATCCGCGTATTAAAGTTAGTCGCCTCTTACTACATTCACGGGAAGAAATGCAGTGGGCACACTTACTTTACGTTCCGGCACCCACACCGCACAAATTAATTATTCTTCAATTATTTATTCTCTATTTATATGTGTGCATACGTATTAGGAAAAACATCTAAAGAACCCGGCAAAATACTTTGTTCATAATTTGTAGATTTCTTCACCTCCATGCAGTTCAGATAAAAATCTCCAAGCACAACTTTCAAATTGATGTTAAAAATAATATTTAAACATCGTTTGACTAACGATTATTTAGATATATTTCAGAATTATTATTGGTGTTTTTAATCCGATTTATGAACTTCTATTTAACTCATAGAATGATTACCTGCTAGCATTACTATTTTCTGTCACCCCAAGCAGCGCTACCTATCGGGGGGACAGACCTCTTAAATTACCGGTTTAAATGAGGGTGTTTCAGCAATTCTGGCGAAGGGATGACTTAGCGGCCACTTTTGGAATGAAAATACTGAATACGCGCATAGGTATTCCTTTGCCTTTTAGAGCCGGTGTCATCGGCGGCTTTTTTTTAGGAGCCGGGAAGCGAGATTGCGAGATTTTATTCGAGCCAAAAGGCAGAGATGTAATCACGAATTCCCGAATCACATTTTTTTTTAATTTCGTAACATGGACATAAATATGGCTCTTCCAAACAAAATAAATGGAGCAACAAAAGTGGTGTTCTATGCGCTGCTCGCTGTCGTCATACGCGTGTGTGTTGCCTCTGGCTATAATAATATTAAAAATACGCTCCAAAAGTGCCCAATTGTGTGGTAAAACCATGCAAGAACTACATAAAAAACGCAACGAGAGACGGAATATCGGAATACCGCAACAGACGCCAGACTTGTATGAAAGGTCTTATCCTTACCTTTTTTATATCACTGTTTCGTAATCGGAAATTGGCGGGTTCTAAATCCATAGACAATCTCTCCGTCTGACCGAAATAGATTGAAACTTTTTCGATTGATGAAATATTTTAACCGTTTTTACTAGAAACCATGTGTGAACCCCATTTCAATTGACACTCGTCGTCGCTCGCCTTCACTCGCCCAACCCGCACATATACCTACGCCCCAATACTCATGAAACGAGCACGAGAAGTTCTCACACGAGTAACTATCATTCTCTATATATGAAAAGTAGGTAGGTACACATGTAGCCGTGTTGTGGAAGATACTATATCCAAAGAATACGCTAAAATTTTGCCTCTTCTGAGCCCCTTTCCCATAGACACACACTTTAGATAAATTGGAGGCGCACTGCGGTACAACCGCAGGTCCATCTCCGGAGGTAGAAATATTGGGGTGCTTTGTGAGAGGCATAATGTGAGAAAACAATTTACTCGGACCGGTGGCACCGGGAGATTTAATAATAAAACCATAGTATCCAAGACATTTACTATGAACTTTTTGAGAAAAAACCGGCCCAGTGCGAGTCGGACTCGCATGCGAAGGATTTCGTGCCATCGTACAAGATATAACTAAAAACACACGTTTCTTGTATGGGGGCCCGATACGGCCCCATGAAAGACGAACGGAGAACTAAGGCTTGGTAATAGGGATCCGTTGGCTCCCGTATGGAACCTAATAAATAACTCACACATTTTTGTAAGCTATCACCCACATTTAAAAATATTAGTAAACCGGTATTTAGCGAAGTTCCCAGGCTAGGAGCTTACGAACCAAATTTGAGTCAAGATACACCACTCAAAATCGTTGCGAAATATTGGAGGCAAAGATGCTGGCGCAAAAGATATGGGGAATGCAGATACTGGCGGTGCCCTGCATCTACATCGCCAATGTCTTCGTCGCCAAGCTTCATCGCCAATATGTACCGCCGGCGAGGCATCTGCGGTTCGACCGCAGGTTCGTTGCCAGCGACAGAGTTGCGGCTGGGATGTCGCCAAATAGGTGCTTCATATATCTATCTCCAGCATCTACATCGCCAATATTTCCATCGCCGCATGGACCCTTCGTAGATCCGTCGCCACTATATGTGGGGGTGTGAAGGTGTATGGCGGGGCGGGACATTTAATCTAATCTAACCTAACCAAACAAAACCAAACCAAAATAAACCTAACCTAACCTAACTTAACCTAGCCTAAACTAACCTATACTCACCTAACTTACATATTCCCACACCACACCCACACTTTAGCGAGTCATCTGCGCCTCCATTTTTTGACAACGCAAATGCGCCTCTGGTCGTTGGCGACGGATTTGCGGCCGAGCCGCAGATGCCTCGCCGACGATAGAGATATTGGCGATGCAGATATTGGCGAGGCAGGTGGTGGCGATGCAGATATTGGCGATGGACATATGAAATACCGATACTGGCGATGGAAATATGGACTACTTGATAACAGTAAAAAAAAACAATAATCTGATTTCCAAAGGACCTTATAATCTGTGAAGGGTACGGAAAAGTACAATTCATTTTCTCTGAGTGATGATTATGTGGTAAACAGTGGTAAATAAATAATAAATTATGTTTGAATTATGTAAGTGCGGTAGCAAAAGACATTCTAAAAATTTGGGAAATTCGCAGTTGCAAAAAGATGGGAAAGGAAAAGAAACTGCGTGCAAAGTGGAAAGAAATGATGGTGAGTTAAAACTGTTAGGATCGCCTCGAGAGTGATTCTAACCTAAAAAGGTAAACAAACAGTCCAGGGGCAGTGGAGCATTTCAATTGAAACTGGTACGTGAAGAACTTTGTGTTGGCACACTTTAATAAAAATTAGGGGGTATTACACGAGAACAAGGCGGCTTTTTTAACTTTTTAGGGTTCCGTACCCAAAGAGTGAAAACGGAACCCTATTACTAAGCCTCCGCTGTCCGTCCGTCCGTCCGTCCGTCTGTCCGTCTGTCACAGGGCTGTATCTCATGAACCGTAACAGGTAGGAAGCTGAAATGTTCACAGATTATGTATTTATTTTGCCGCTATAACAACAAACAGGTAACATTATAAAATAATAATAATTAAAGGGGGGCCCCATACAAAAAACCTGTTTTTTTTTAATCTTGTGCGATGGTACGGAACCCTTCGTGTGCGAGTCCGACTCGCACTTGGCCGGTTTTTAAAAAAAGTAATCATTAAATATTTTTTTATTTTAAATTAAACTAATAAAAAAAGGCAAGGGTTCCCTAGACATTCCCAAAATAATACACACCTACGCCGACAAGCAAGCAGCGCAACTGCGGTGCGGAAGCTAGGATAAAAAAATCACGAAACGTGGATGCTTACTGTCAAATATATTACACCCCCAATAAGATCGATGATGGTGGGTGCGCGAAAGGAGTCTTGCTGGGTCGACCCTTTCGCTTCGCAACCACTCTCAGGACCTCTTGCATGAGGTTTTTTACATAGCTTTCTAGATTCGTTGAAAAAATCGGCTGAAATAAACTAACAAAAGAAACCAGCCTTATGTCCAAATACTCCCATTCGGTGAAAATACTAATTTAACCATTTTAAGGCTGGGGTCGACTAGACGGGCTGAATCCCAATCCAATAAGAAGAGAATAAAAATAATGATCTTTCATTCATTCTCTGTGAAACTGCACTCATTGGCACCTCATATATTTTTTATTGTATTGGGCGCGCCTTGTGGATGCCAATCTTTAAAAGCTTAGATGTTGCATGAACTGCCTGAATCTTGCCTGCTTTTAATCTTCGAAATTACTCCTTATGTTTGCAAGTTTTTCTTGCACTTGCCTTTTTAAATCAAATCGGTACAAATTGTATTCTTACAGCCGCAGTTATGGCAGAGTTCTCCAGTCCAGCCCGCTCCCAGGACCTGGAATATTGGATGTCAGATCTGCCCCCGCACTTGAGAGATGAACCTTTAATTTACCTCGCCATACCTGGTTGGTTTTCTTTTCAACATTTGATTTATATTTCTACCAAATCCCGGCTGTATTAATTGAATATCATTTTGTTCCTTGCAAGAACATTTCTTATAAAGAACACACTGATATTTAATTACCGTAATTAAAGTAATTACATTGAATGCATTGATGCCTAACACTAATTGTATAAAACCATACACATGCCTTATTTTGAATTGTTTATATTTAACCTCATGAAATGTTCAACGAACTTCGAGCGGCACTGACTGCATCGAAGTCGCTGCCCGGGGTACTGCCTGAACTGTATGTACCGGCACTGAAAATTAAAATAAGTTGTCCCAATGCATTTCATACCATGCATGTCATAAGAAGTAAATAAGGGGACAAGGTTTGTCGGCCTCGGTAACCCAGTGGCGTGACGCCTCGGCTTGTGCTTATCGAGGTTAAGCAACCCTGGGCATTGAGACCGGCCGTGTTTCGGATTCCACAAAAAACTGTAGGTTCCCTTACTTACTAGGATTCTGCTTGGGTAGGTACATCGCATTTAACATAAAACGGTATGTTCCCTTACTAAGATTCTGCCTGAGTAGGTCGAATTGAATCAACGGTGATCGCAGTGGCAGCGGAAATTTTCCATAGTTTCAATTGAGTTCAATAATATCCAGCAATTTATGAAAGGTGTTGGTAAAATATGTAGGTGTTGTATTAACCATACATGTCAACTTACCGGCCGGCATGGTGTTCGCAGCCCCTGTGTAAGTTCGAAAGCCCAAAGCCATTGTCGGGCACCTCGTGTGTCATATGGCGCACCACAACGTTTTATGCCATAAAGTTTCATAAAAAAAAAATCTAGTTTATTTGCACCCTTGCAGGCAGTCACGACACCATGTCGTACGGGATCACGCGGTCGAGCGAGCTGGCTCCAGACGCGCCGGCCGAGCTGGCCCGGCTGTTCCCTCTGTTCCGTGGCACCATGATCCGCTGGTCGCGCACTCAGGTCGCCGACGTCGCTCACCAACTCGCTCTGGGCATTCGGTACGTCGTCAATCTCATTATAAACACAATTTGTTTCCAATACAAACGTTGATATTCTAAAAAGGAAGCAAATTATAGCCATTTAACGTGAGAAAAAAGCGTGAAGACACAAAGAGATTTAGGTTTCTTAATCGCAGAAGATCTACAATGGGAGGCACACATTATAACTGCAGTGAAGAGAGCAAACTCATTGTAGTATAACATGAAAAAGGTTTTTCCCATATAGCCCCTTAGTTTTTCCTGAAGCTTTATAAAACCTATAGACTTATGCTATGCATAGATAGATCTGGATAGATAGTATGCATACATAGATCTGGAGTCCCTACTGCAAGAAGGATATTGACCTGCTGGAATGAGTACAATATAGGGCTATAAAAATGCCAACTACACTGAAACATAAAAGCTGTGGCGGCATGCTTTGTAAGCATACCGCACACACACATGGTGCTAACTCCCGCCTCAGTCCACGCGCGCTGCGACGCGCGAAATTATTTAGTGAATATACGCCAAAAAGCTATGAAACCCGGCTGGATAATCTTGGCCTCACCGATCTACAAGAATGAAAAGAACGGGAAGATCTCATTGAAACATTGAAAATTCTAAACTCTTCTTACAACTCTCCGAAGCTACAAGATATTTTCCCTTGTTAATGCAACAAACCTACCCAGTGAGTCCTAAATGCTGTCTCTGTAAATTCCTTCAAAAATAAACTGGACAATCATATAAGACTTCAAAAATATAGGCGCATCAGCTTAAATTTGCTAGCCTATCAATAATGATATAATAATTAAACTGATGGAAAATCGATTCACCGGGTAAGCAAGCAAGTGAGTCATTAAATCTGACGTTTAGTCGCATTTTGTACCTGCTTACTGTCAAATAACATGTTATTGGCCCAAGCAAGTGAACTGAAATTGACCACTTAAGGTCGGCCCGTAAGCACCTGAAAATTTCGCCTCCCATACAAACATAGTTTACTAATAATTTGAAAACCACTGTTCCAACTTTCTTGATATTTGGTATCTAATATTAGGCTACAAATATCTGTGTCTGCATGCCTTTGTTTTTTCCGTAAATGTATTCTGGGTCAAACCACAGAGAAAACAAAATTCGTATGAAGATTTTCTTTTTGCATTCATTTCATTCGGTTTGGATTTGTCAAAAAAACAAAAGCATGCAGACACAGATATTTGTTACCCGATATTAGATATTAAATATAAATTTAATTGGAATAGCGGTTTCCAAATGATCAGTAAACTACGTTTGTATGGGGAGCATAGCTTACGGGCCGTTCTTAACGAAATTCAACCAAACGTCAGATATAATCACTCACTTGCCTTTTCACCCGGTGAGTTAACTTACCGTGATGACGCCCCAGGTCCAGCATTTCTATGTGACCAGCAGTCAGTGGCGGCCTTTGGGGGTGGCGAGCAGGGCAACCGCCCGGGGCCTCGCTCTTGCAGGGGCCTCGCGCACTCGCGCAACAACCCTAGTAAAAAATATTAGGCACTAATATGTTTATTTGAATTTCGCGCCGTACGGCTCACAATATAAAACTATGTCAACATCACACCACTCGCGCTCTCTTGTTGCTAGTTATCGCGGAAACTATGACATAATTTCGGGGTTAAAACATAAAAGAAAAGAATATTAACCGAAGTGGTCCTGAAAATTATAGCCAAAACACCTGTAAAAGTAGCGTCGAGGTTATAAATATTAAAACATTTCTGCCAAACCTGATGTAATATTGGCTTTCAGAACTTGCTAAAATTTCAAAGGAAACTGACGTAGCTTTTTCCTTAAATTATTATGATTTAATTATTGAATTAAGTCTTAGAGAAAGCCGCAAAATCGAACCTTAGTTATCAGGTTTCATAATAATTTGTAATCCATGCGTTTATTATTATTTGTTTATTTCCAAAAAACAATTTACTGCTCTATATTTATTTATTCATAACTTTGCATTAAAACTCGCAAGACAAAGGCTTCGCAAATATCTACTCGCCAGGGGCCTCGCAATGGCTAAAGCCGCCCCTGGTGCCCAGATTCTGCAATCTACGATATCCGACATTCACTCCTCGGTAGGTACATACCACCACTTCAAGTTTATTTTTTTCCAAGTAAAGCTGAAATATATTGAATGAAATACCCACGTCCTTGAATTATTTCAGATAATCGACACTCCGCTCTGTAACTAGACACCCACCAAAAGTTAAACATAGAGACAATGACATTTCATTCGTTGATAATGTTCGATCAGAATCATTGTCAAGGCTACTACAGTTTCCGCTTTGACCTTAAACAACAGTTATAATTCCACTATTGTTCTTTTCCACAATGGTATTTTTTCCTAAATGGCTTGTCTGATTTTGATAAAGAAAATGTTCTCTTATGGAGTCGCCTGGATGCTTTTCAGGTATAGTCAGGTCTGGTAGGTGATGCTGTTGTCGAGATACTGAAATATTGTTTTTAATTTTCCCACAATTTTTGACGTGAGAAACATATGTGATCCCAAATTGTATGCCTTCGAGCACTCCTCAAATGTTTTAATTCATTCATAATGGTTCCGGGGAAGGAATGTCCAAAATGAAATTGACCTCTGCTTGGTAAACAAAAAATAAATCATTGTATACATTTATGAGTTGTGGTAACAAAATATTTTTTATCTGCAGACGAACACTGTTATAAACTTAGATATTTTGTTATCATATTAAAAACCACCCATTTTTATTTATATATTCTCATATCCAAGGTTGCTGATCACTCAATGCATAATCACAAATCATCTTCAGGGCCCTGCTGACGAGTCCAAATGTTTGCATCGGTGTATCGTTTTTGCAACCAAGCTGCTAAAAATGTAATTAATTTCTCATTAAATATTAAAATCTGACCGACAACTATTCAACGAACAATGAAATTATTATTCAAAATGTCAAAATCGGCATATTCATATTTTTAGCCATAAGAATAAAAATGTATTTGTATTTTGACTGCCGGCGAATTTTCTTGTTGGTTCTTCTTCGTCCGTGATAATCGAACCGTTTATGAAAAATGATGAATGATGAGCACGGTTACTAATGTAACCGTGCTCATAAAGGGAAGGTCCTGGCATGGCACCTAATTCCTTAGGGAATATGGTGTATTGGGCTATTATCATAACGCTTGTTGTTTGGTATTAGCCATCCATGTCAGGTTGCATAAAAAAGAAAAATAATGGTGGAAAATAAACGAATATGCACGCATATGTACAAAGGTCAAGATTACCTCATGTACCCCGCATCAAATCTGTTGTTTTCGTGTCTCCGTACTGTTTCGATTCGTCACAGTCGACCCCACAACTGTCATAACAACCACAAATTCTAGCACTCGCAATGATGTAGAGATTATATCAGGTGCAAGCGTGTTTTCACTGCTTGTCCACTTTACAAGATAACCTTACTTTTTACTTACATTTAAGTAAATGGACATCTGCTGGTGCAACTAAGAGGGCATAATAAATGTGAAAAAGGTAGATAAAGGTGAAAACACCAAGAGTTAACAATTAGTTAGTGTGCAACATACAACAGTTTTCAAAGAGGTACTAATAAAAACACAATTTTAAGACACGGCAATTTGTCGCATCTATTACTTAATTCTCACTGTCGCTCGTAAATTGTTTCACTGCTTGTGAACTTTATCACTTGTATCAGTTCTCAAGAACCGTCTATCTATCGATTCGAGCACATCACCTCCGAATATCAACTGCCCGGCTCTGGCTATTATACTGGGTTCTAGTTATAGAGGCTTGAACAATCCCAAAAAAATATGTGTTGGGACGCCTCTTGTCGGGGACAGTGACTTTATTTCATTTAAATAGATATATTTACTAATACATTTTTTGTCGTGTTTTCAGATATCTAGATCTGCGGGTGGCAAGCAAAAAGGGCACTGATCAGTTCTTCTTTACACATGCGCTCTATGCGGACGAAGTCATCGGGCAGCTCAGACAGGTCAAGGAGTTTCTCGACTCCCATCCGCTAGAGGTTAGCGAGCTCTCCTATATTCCAATGATTAGACTACTCAAAAAACTTTTAAAAAAAACTACCAATTAACTTGTGCAGTCACCATTCAGATAAAAGGATAGATGTATGTTTTTAAATTGGAACTGTACATGGTTGTCTAAATATCACACTCTATTGTCTTGATATAAGGCATATCACACAACATTTCCGAAGGTGCATGTCAGATATTTCCTTTATTCGGGCACATCTACGGATTAGCTCTTCTATCTCAGGGTTTCATCTTGACGTTCTTATTTCTCTTTAATGTATGAATATTTCAACATATTTGCAGGTCGTAATCCTGGACTTCCAGCACTTCTACGGCATGAGCCAGGCAGACCACGACCGCCTGATTGCTTCTCTGCTAAACTTGTTCGGAAGCAAGATCTGTCCGTATCAAACCAAACTAGAGTGTGTCACACTCAATACTCTGAATCAGTGCGGTATGCAGGTATTTGTCAATGATCGTAGAAATCTTAGGCCCATTGGCTAAAGAGTAAGATAACCCAAGATGTCTAAACAGGTTATGGGTTCAAATCCTCGCCCCAGTCATGCAACACTTACTTTCAATTTCTGAGTTGGATAAGTTCATTTTGTTACGAATGCGAGCTGTTCCATGGTTCGGAACCCATGTAAAACTGTAGGTCCCCTTTACCTACTAAGTGGTAGGGGTGGGAGTGGTAGGACCGCATTGGATGTCACTATAGTTCAAGCAGCAATGTAGAATTGTCCGTGTTTTCTGTACAGTTCAGGTTTGGATGGCACCTAATTCCTTCGGGAATGTGGTGTATTGGGCTAATATCATCACTTTTTTGTCAGACTGTCAGATATTAGCCTAACACACCACATGGGAACTAGCTGCCATGCCAGGACCTTCCTTATATTGCTCGACTACATTGAACTGGATGGAAAACATGGACAATTTTCATTGCCGCTTCGACCATCGTTCATTCAATGCGATGGTACCAACCCGGGAAAGATTAACCCTACCACCTAGTAAGTAAGGAAGGGTAACTAAATTTTTACGTGGAATCCGAATCACGGCCAGCCTCAAAGGTTGAAAATGGTCACCCATCAAGAACCTAACTGCGCTCAGAGGTGCTTCACCAAGCTTTTCGAATCGCAAGGCGTCGCTCCACTGGGCTACCGAGGCTGACGAATCACGGTAGTTGTGTGGTATCTGGTCATGTCTGGTACCATTATAAAAAAACAACAATAAAATGTATGAAAATGTGTACATATCAGCCTCGTTTATCCCCTTAACAATTGAATTTTGCAAAAACCCGTTGTGAGCGAGCCTTTTCGTCGTAAAAAGAAGTTTCTGAAAATTTGAAGTCATTAGGATAATTGGTTTTTGAGATCTCAACATTAGTGGTTTTCGCCCAAAAATTACCCCCCTAATAGTAGGATTTCCAAAAATATTTTCTTCGTAAGCATTCCCATCTAAAAACCTACTCTGACATTTCTGGGTTTAGCGGTTCCAGAAATTTAAAATGTGTACAATTTGCCCCCTTTTACTTAAAAAAAACCTCTGTTAGTGAGCATTCTTACCCTAAAAGAAAGCTTCTGTAAATAAAAATGTCATTTCTGGGTTCAGTGGTTCCGAAAATTCGTAGTTTGTTGTATTTAAGTACCAAACTACGGAACCGATTGTCATAAAAAAATATGGGACAAAAACAACAAAAAATATCAAACAAAAAAAAATATTTTCAAATACGTTCAGGGGTCTTCGAGTAATCGGTGAACCTACAAAGAAAAAAAAAAAGAATTTGATGAATTGAGAACTTCCTCCTTTTTTTGAAGTTGCTTAAATAATAATAATAATAATATAATAATAATTTATTTGATTCATGTACATTGTCCTATATAATTGTAAATAATACTAAAACTAAGTCACACATTAATAAAATCCTTATAATAAATTCGTCCCAAAATATTTGCTACTATTCCATTCTCACTGATGGCTGAACGGCGAAGGAATGCCGCCTTCTGTTTGCGCAATACACCGAAGAAATCAGTCAAACCGTTCTCCGCGAACATGCCAGACGCACTACACCGCCACGGCAGTCCCATCATGCATAAATATGCATTGTTGTACTGCACACGCAGCGAGTCGAAAGACGGTCGAAAGACGATAGACATAGGAATGTCAAAATGTGACGCTGACAGTTGCGAACAAAGTACCCTACCCATAATATTTAGTACGGTTAATCACCGTTGCAAGCCAACACTGTGTATCTTTGTACTTTGACATTTAATGCTACATTGCTGTAGAAATTATATTATTAATTTACTTATTACTTTGTAATTAGTTTTCACAAACTGACGAATGTAAAATTATGATTATAATTAACGATGTTAAATATGGAAATGTTACGATTCCGAGTGCCGCAAGCTGTCTATGGATGATGAATAAAATACAAAATACAAAATAAAATACATGTCTAAAAGTAGGATGGGCACAAGTTCTCTTACATACTGTTTTGAATGAATTATTTTTTGCTATAGCATTCAGATGGCTCTTCAAATATTTGCTTATAGTGCTTTTGGATTATCCTCTAGGTTTCGAGGTGTACGTATTGATTTCAACCTC
This sequence comes from Incurvaria masculella, assembly GCA_946894095.1. Classification (NCBI taxonomy): domain Eukaryota; kingdom Metazoa; phylum Arthropoda; class Insecta; order Lepidoptera; family Incurvariidae; genus Incurvaria; species Incurvaria masculella. The sequence continues at coordinate 11,857,182 of OX335657.1, read as the reverse complement.
CTGCCATAGTGTTTAATTTTGTGCCAGGATTTTTAGAATAATTATTGCATTCTACCATTTGAACGATAGGTACAAAAGTGTTTATTGCACATGTTGAAACATGCACCTAACTTTGTACAAGGTGCATGCTTAAATATACCACCTATGCTCCATTTGACGCACTTCGAGTGTACTTTCCCATACGAGTGTGCTTACAGGTGTATTGTATCAATTGCAGGTGATAGTTGTGTACCGGAATCAGGCGGTATACCGGTCCGATCGGTTCTGGAGACCGGAGCAGATGCCCACCCTGTGGCCGGAGCAGGACACGGTGCGCGGATTGCTCCGCTTCCTCGGAAACCTGCGGAGACACCCCGGCTCGGGGTTCGTGCACCAGGCGGTGCTTACACATACCACCTCCTTCATTGTACTGAGGTTTGTTGTCATGGCTATAGTAGTATGTGCTTAAAAATAATGCTAGTAGTCCCTTACATATCGTAAGAGGGGGCTAATGAAAATTGACAATGTTTTCCACCTATTTCAATGTTGCTGTGGAAGGAAGGTCCTGGCAAGGCACTCAGTTCCCAAGAGGTGTGCTGGACTAATACTATGACAAGAGGTGTAATATTAGCAATCCATGTCCAGTTACATAGAAAAATTACATACACGTTGTACAGCTTCCACTAGTCAAAGTCGAAACGGGTTGTATCTGCACACGAAATGGAACTTGTTATACGACTAGGTTGTAAAGACAAAAATGTCATCATTATACTTTTTTATTGTGCTGGCATTCATAAAAAGCATTTTTGCTTTGTCATTAAGGGCCAATTTTTCCATCCTCAGATAGTACTCATCGGAATGATAGTACAATTTTACGTTTGTGAAAAGACGAGTAGTCATTACCGGAGAGTTATATGGGTGAGGACCAAAATTTTGGCATGTTCTCACAAAAAATTCCACTCATAAAATAAATTGTAAAATATAGCCTTGAAAAACTCATTGCGTTTGTCTTAATATATTATACAATACATATCTACATACTTCACATGTACATATACATTTTGTCTATCTGGCATGATTATAAAATTTATTATGACATTTAGAATTTTGAGCAAACGTTTTGCCCCATGCAAAAATGTCACGTTCCTCTACTGACCATGTACGCAATTTCATCTTTTCTTATTTCTATCACATTGTCAAATGAAAATTTAAATCTATATGCATTTAATAGGAAATAATGTGTTTATATTTAAGTTACTTTGTAATAAATTCACAAAAAAAGTTTGTTAAACATGTCTCGATTTTTAACGATTCTCCGTTATAAACTTTATGTCACCATGTTTCTGTCGAAATGTATAAATATAAAGTACATGTCAAATTAGCTAAATTAGTTTAACAAATTTAGTTTTGAGGCGGTTGGTTGGTATGCCACATGGTGTTGTGTCAGTGGTGAGCACGTGATGCACTTAACATTGTCAGTAATTTCACCGAAATAGAAGGAGTTTTACAAAGGGGTTTTCATGGAGTAAGTTGTTTTGTTTTCTAAGATACTGTGTTTGTAGAATTTTTGTATGATACTAAAACTAAATTGACAATTTTTATGTTCCTCCATAACTCTTAAACCAATTATCCGGATTAGATGAAAATTGGTACACATACATTTAACTACCCGGGACACAGGATAGGCTAAATAGAATTCAGTTTTGCTTAACCTAAGATGTGGCTGTCATACAAACCGAAATAATCCAAGTGCCCCGGCGGGCAGAACCTGAAGGGGGAAACGGGGGCGGTGGAGGCGCTTCTTCTAAACCACGTAACGAATTTTTAATACAGTTTAACTAATAGGGAGAGTGATCATCCAGGAATGTTTGTGTACATGTGTCTTAACCTCCTGGGTACACTCACAATAACATTTTCAATCTATTACAGTTTATTAAAAATATTGGTAATTTTCGAAGCTTTTTCTACAGTTCATTTTTAATCCTTATTCAGATACATTGGTCACTTACCTTTGCATTTAATATAACTTTAAAAAATCTTTTACACTACTAAATAGTTAAAAAGATATCAAGTTAGGGATCATCAATCCATTTAGGCATTTGCTACCACTTATCCGATTTCGATGCTAATTGTGCCGAAGTATGACTTGGTATTTACCGAAACTTTAGGACTCAAAACTTAAAGACTACATAATGTAACGCTTCATTACCAGAGGGGTGAGCAGTGAGTGTTAAATTCTTTTAACTTGTTTTAAATTATTTTTCTTTTAACATTCTCCCATTGAGCAAGTGCATAAGGTTACTCATGAAATAAGATAGTCCCCAGAACGCCGCTAGTACTGCTCAGCAGTCTTCTTAGACATCCAGCAGGCGTTCGTTAGGGTATGGCAGAAAGGCCTCCTATACAAACTAAAGAAAAATCTCCCACACAACTTTTATACCCTGCTGGAGTCTTACTTGGAAGACAGAATATTTCAAGTTGTTAAAAAACGACAGTCGGTCAGAATTCCATGACATAAGTTCTGGTGTCCCACAAGCATCAGTCCTTGCTCCAGTATTGTATGTACTATTTACTGCAGACCTGCCAAATAGCTCCAGCATTATCTCTGCTACGTTTGCAGATGATACCGCAGCATTAAGTACTGAATCAAATCCTGATGCCGTTTCAGAAAAATTACAGACCCATTGGAACCGTACAAATGAGTGGATGCAGAAATGGAGAATGAAAGCGAGTGCATCCAAATCTACCCACGTTACCTTCTCACTGAGAAATGGAAACTGTCCTCCGGTCAAGTTAGGCAATGAACCGTTACCACACTGCGATTCGGCTAGATACCTGGGTATACACCTTGACAGGCGACAGACATGGCGTATCCACATACAGAAAAAACGAGACAAATAAATTCTCGCTTCAGAACCCTCCTATGGTTACTGGGCAGGCACACTAGACTCTCGTTAAACAACAAACTACTGATCTACATATCTATCCTGAAGCCAGTATGGACATACGGAATAGAGCTCTGGAACAGGAACTGGAAACAGTCAGCAATTCGAACCTGGAAATCCTACAACGCTTTCAGAATAATTTGTTCCACGCAATCACAAACGCCCCATGGTTCGTGAAAACATCAGACACGCACGAATACCTGCAAAGGCCCACAATAAAAGAGGAAATAAATAATGCCTCCAAACGCTACTCTAAACGACTAACTGCTCATGTCAATAAGCTGGCTGGAGCTCTTCTCGATAATACCGTTACTGTTTTCGATGTTGGGGCTGGCTATGGTTTGGAGTCCACTTAAAACTTTATGTCCTCTTTGTTTCTTACTTACTAGGTATGCAATGTATCAGTGCAAGTGCAGAAAGGTTCTGGCGGCACATGCTTTTAATTTTTTTTGGAAAAATAGCTACCAAATGTTTACGAAGGTCTATGGGTATGATTGAAAATCATGCCAATCGGCTCAAAAGATCTTGATTAAATTTCGTAGATGGATACATTATCCAGGACCAGCCTTTTGAACCAGCCCTTTGGGCTACTTTTTATATATGAAATAATTCAGCTTGACATTAACCCAAGCAGAGGCGGGTACCGCAGCTAGTATTTAATAAACATTTAGACAAAATAATTGGTCTTAACTAAATATTTATTTGAAGAAAGAACACTCGACAATGCGATAACAAACAAAATTAACTATTAAACCAATTGCAACTGTGGCACTTTTGAGAACACCTGCCACAAACAACACATAATAACTAATATACAGAAAACAGGTAAACACAGATACCAAAGAACAGTTCACCTACTCGTTTTACTATATATTCTGTGACAGGCACTCAATGTAATCCTACTATTGAATTCGTGTGTTGTTGTCTAGTGTCGCTGTCACGACAAGGCAAAGCCGCTACAAAGCTAGGAAACGCAAAAGCATGCACATAGTTGAATCGAACCTCGATTTTGATGGATGGAAAAATAGCGTCAAGCTTCCTCTGATATTGAAGCAAATGTTTCCCATGCAGACGTACTGACCATACTATTCCGCGCAAATTCGAGTGAAATTAGTGACGAGCCCCGTCCTATTCTTATTTGAATCGCATTGTATGATTTAGTTTTAATACTATTATTTCTGTCATGGACTACTACAGTGACCTCTAAACAAAGAGTCATCATACAAAAATATTATTATTCTTGCAGTTAAAAAAACTATATAATATTAACCCTTTAAATTCTACCACCTACAGAAAATTAAAAGTACAATGGTTTAAGAGCAACCTCTTTAATTATGTATGTGAATAAGATTCCTGTATGAGATTCTGACCAACACCTACAATCAAATAATGCTTTACTACCAGTTCAGGTGTACAGAGCCCTTTTCATTATTGATACGAAATTGTATCAACTCAATATTGTTAGTAATTCCATGCTACACGTTAGGTCGGTTAGTTTAGGTCAGGTTCAGGTAAGAGGACAGAAAATTTTGACAACTGACTACGGAATGTGCGAATTATAGTTTGCCTAACATTTTTTTTTCCCATTTTTTGCGACCATGAATTAACTTGTCCTTGGTTCTTTGCATTGTGATCTCGCGTTTCGATTGTGATTTAGTTTTGGTTGGATTTGTGGAAAGATTGATCGCTACAGATATCGAAATGGAGTGTGACTGAGTGCATAAATATTTGCTTGTCAACTTGCCTAAGTACATGCACCGGGATTGTTTATTACCAGTGTTTGTAAACAGTTAATCTGTCTTTAATTTGATAAGCAAGAGCAAGAAACGTATCCAAGTCGGTACCGCCTCGGTATCTCCGTAGTGCGACGCTCTGGTCTCTTGTTATTATGGTTCGGTGTTCCGATCATCGAGATAAAGCAACACTGGGCGCATTCGAGTTCTGGATGGGTGACCGTTTTAGCCTCAAGCTGACAGTGTTTCGGATTCCTCCTAAAACTTTAGGTCTCATTCCTTACTTATGTAGAAGGGGTTCCCGGGTTCGTCTACACAGAATGAAAGATAGTAAAAGCGGCAATGAAAATTATCACTGTTTTCCGTCCAGCCCGATATAGCGTGGAATATAATCAAAGTGCTGGTATGACACCTAGTCCCCCTGTTTTAAGGCTAGCATCATAACAATACGTGTGGAATGTGAAATCCATGCCAGGCCCATAAAAAAATATGTACTGGACATCAAAGTAGACTAATATCACATTTAATTTGGAATCTTTCTCTAACTTTTACATGACAAAACATTACTTAATTTTGCTTCTTCAACTGATTCCAACACTAGAACTTACAAAATAATTTATTTTATTTTCTAGCTTCCTTACAAAGATTTCAATATTTTTACCTATCTGAAGTCACCATGAAATTCTAAAAGTACCTAAAAGTACCACAGAAACCAAACCACCTTAGTGTTGCATCATCATTGACTAAATAGCACTGATAAGACTGCTGATTATGGAGCGCTTAATGTATATTTAAATTCACCTGCAATCTCTTATTTGCCAAGGGTAAGCATATGTGTGTTGGTTTCGACCTTTAACTTGACCTTCTGTTTCTTGGGGCTCGTCTCGATAGTGCTCTTTGTTAGCGTTGGGGGCGTGACCCAGGATCAGATTGTCACTTGACACAAACACTCTTATCGCCTTGTGTGACAATCTGGTTGTTTCGTCATGTGAAGAAGATTGTTGGAAGTGCATGAGGAACGTCCCTAACATAGCTTGCAATCGAACATTCAACAAATTGACCACACGTTGAAGCCTGGGGCCATGAAAGGGAAAAAAGTTTTGACATTCTTTTATATATTTCCTATAATAAGTTTTTATGTAACTGGACATAGATTAGTAATACTAAACCTACTGTCATGATATTAGCCCAACACACCACATTCATGAAGGAATTAGATTTGTGGAATTAGGTGCCATTCTAGGATGTGGAAAGAAGATCACGCCCATATTTCTTGTCAGAGATCCAAAATTTTGCTCATAATAGCTTTATTTGATCGAACTAGATGTCTGATGACCGTTGGAATTATACAATTGTGTTTGGTTTCTAAGTTATAAGGTCTGAAAGTTCGAATTTTTCGCGTGTTTTCTACAATAACTTTGTAGGTGGATTACTCAACGATAAAATCTATACATTTGAAAAAGATTAGTCATCAGACATAGCTTGTTTCATGAAAATGTATAATCAATTTAGTTTTTGTTAGATTTTTGACTACAGCGGTCGTGGTTTACTTTTAGCTAGAAGTCGTTTTGTAATTAAAATTAATAGTAAATCTTACCAAATCAAACACTATGCGCATTGTTTGCTTTGTGGACATGTTGCATCTGCCTCATCACGAAGCCTGTCTTTTTCTTTGAAACATGGAAGGTCAGGTGCAGAAATGAGGCATTGTTTATGAAGGAGCAGCTGAAGCTGCTTATGTTAGTTTAGATTTTAACTGATGGTTTTTTTAAATATTAAATTGGTTGATAGCTTCAATATTCTCCAGTTTTGTTTAAGTGATTAGGTTTTGATAAAATTTTGTTTTATTTTTCACTCTATTTTTTTATATCTCTCCAGCTTGTTTTAAAATGGATGGGGATTGTACAACATCTTCTGGATCTTACATCTTCTTAGCCGGTTGCAATAAAATGTTGCAGATGGGTGTCGAACCTGCGCGAGCAGTGCGCCGTGCCGGTCGAGCAGAAGGTGTTTCCCGCGCTGAGGGAGCTGGCGCCGGGGCAGCCGTCGGCGCGCGCCGCCACCGTCAACGTCGTCATAGCGGACTTCGTCGAGATGAACCGCGCCGAGTTCACCAAGATGGTGGTCGGCCTCAACTTCAAACAGTTCGGCAGCAACACGCCCCGCACGACTTGCCGAGGGAGAGCTACAGATGTCTATTCGCACAATTGCCCTAGAAGTTTCTATTGAGTCTTTGAATCGACTTGCCTTAAAATGAAAAAAATACTAATGAATTATACGGGTGTTAACGGAGGTATGGTCCAAAAGCTAACCACGTACTCCTTGACATATTTGGAGCAAAAAAGGTAGAAGACATTTTGTTGTTCAACTTAAAAAAAAATTGTCATCCCCATACATTTTTGTAAATACCTACACACAAAATGTATGGGGAGGACGATTTTTTTCAGTCATACAAAAAACATGTATCTACCTTTTTTGCTTCAAATATGCCAAGGAACATATGGTTAACGTTTGCACCATACCTCCGTTAACACTCTGTATACAGCCGTGTTGACACAGTCACAGTCCAATGAGACAAAGTGGTTTTAATGGTCGCTTGGATGCTAATTTAATTGTGGAAGCACTGACCAAAGCGCACTACGACGGCGGCATTCAATCAAAGTGGACTTGGGCTGTATTCAACTTTTCATAGCCGGTTTGGATATCTGTTGACGAAAAAAATGGCGTCAAGTGCAAAATCAGTCCTTTGCAACTTTCGCTTGAAGAATAGCGAGACTGATCTATGTGAACTGTATGACATGTGTCAACTGTGATATCAGTTGACCCATAACATAGTTCACTTGTAAACTTTAAGCTTCTTTGACTGTGTCAACCTGGCTTTATTTATCGAGAAATATATATTCATAAACCATAATACATTGCAAAAGTACAAAAAATAAAAACAAAATTGTTAAATGAATTGTATTATAAATTGCATAAGTCTTGCGTGCTCAATAATTTTATAAGTACAAAAATGGGAAGAGATATACATACATATAATGTCATTGTAGTTTGGTTTGCCTTGGCTAAGTTATTTATTTATTAATTTGGAAAAGCAAACAGGTACACATATGATTAACATACAAAAGACAATTTAATACTAATGATCTAGATATGTACCTCGAGTTCACATCACTCAATTTATTTCCCGATTAATAATACGTTTTCTGTAAATAACCACTTATTAATTACACTACTTAGTAATGAACAACCAAAACTATAAAAACAATCAACTAGAAACATGTAATTTCGTTACGAGATTTATTTTATGATAGTGTAGGATATTTAAAAAATCCTATGTATTGCAATAACCTCTCGATGTCCTTGGGAAGCGTAAAGAATATAAGGTCATCATTTCCATCACCATGTAATCTCCCGAATGATATGCAGTACCTTTTGGATTTTCCTTTAAAATAAAATATCCTGACATGGATAGCACACAACTTCTGTCATAATATTAGCCCAATACACCATATTCCCGAAGGAATTAAATGCCTTGCCAGGACCTTTCCTTTATGAGCACGGGCTAAGCACGAACTACTAAGTTACTTCATTGCTACTCCAAACATAGTTTTATTCAATACGGCGGTATTAACCCAGACGGGCTTAGCCCTACCACCTAGTCGGGTAAGGGGACCTACAGTTTAACATGGTTTCCGAACCATGGAACAGCTCGCATTCGTAGTGGTGCATGACTGGGACGAGGATTTGATCCCATAACCTCTCGCATGAAAGGCAAGTCCTCTAGCCTCTACACCATGAGCTGTACTCATACTGCAATACTGCACAGCTGTAATACTCATAATTTAAATCTTTAACACAATTTATGTAATGAAAACTTTATGCAAGTAGGAAAGTAATTACTTGCTTAAGCATCGTGCACATCACGTCAAGTGTGGGAGTGGACCATACTGGAGTAGCGTCAATATTGATGATGCACGGCTTTATACCTAAAGTGCGGAGTTTTGTCGATGACACCAAAGAATCCCAGAATTTGGAGTGGAGACCCTGGAACTCCGAAGAGATCTATAGTCTATAATATTTAGTTTGACGGCTTACCGCGCGTGTGAGGAGCATCTTCAGTCCATTCGGGGCTCCGAAACGTCGAGCAGCACGTCCTGCTCCTCACACGCGCGGTAAGCCGTCAAACTAAATATTATAGTTATGTCCCGCGTAAGTTTTAAAATATTAAGATCTAGGGTCTCTTTGTGTGTACAATCATCTGCAACTTGGACAATACTCTTTAGAACTGCACAGTTCCAAAGTCAAAGGTGAAAGACCAAACATTTTTTCAAAGCTGCGTTTGTGTCAGGTGCACGAATGCAACCATCAATAAATGTTGATTATATATGTTGATGATGTTGACGATGATCATGAAAGAACTGTATGAAGAGACAAGGCAACTATAAAAAAGGTTGTAAATTACAATATCTTTACATTAAATTACGTGCTCATGTAAAAGCAAACCTTTAACTCATCAGCCCGTGTAGCCTTCTCATAGTGCAGAATAATGTAGTAGTTATTTCTGATTTTTACTATGAAAAGTTGTTTTGAAGAAATCATCAAAACTAATCCTTTCACAAAAGTCTTTAAAGGACCATCTCCTGGTTGCTGTCCGAGACTTATATTTCTCATCCTCTAATTTTTTAAATAAGTTATCAGACAAATCATCTGATATTTTAATGATTCTGCACATTTTATCAAGTTTCTCTAGCTCTTCCAATGAATCGGTAACATCGGACATATTAATTTCAATTGATTTTTTCTCATTAATTTGAAAGGAATTGTTTGAGTCGGTATCACTACAACTGTCTACTTTATCACATAACTGCAGTGTTCTCGTTTTATTCAACCTTATTGGGACATGAATATAATCATTAAAATTCAAAATGGAATACTGCGATTTAAAAGCACTCATTTCAATATCATCAATAGACTGAACTTCAATTTTACTGTCGTTTACATAATTTAACAGATTATCTAGTTTTTCTTCATTTATTACTGAATGAGAAGATTTTTTATCTTTTTTCTGACAGATTTTGTCTCCATTAATTCTATTTGTGTTAATACGAAAATTTCGCATCATTCTTTTCCTTATGGGTTCACCAACATAATAAACAAAATCATCTCCTTCAAATGCTGTAGAATCTGCTCTGTAAGAAACGGTTAGCATTTCATCAATGAATGATTCATTTATCAATGCTGGAGATTTATTTCTTTCATGTTCAAAAATAAATTCTGGATTCTCAAATTTCATCCGATTTTCTGTAATTTGGGTTTTCTGATTTGTCATATAATTTTCCTTTAATTCTCTTGAATGTATGCTACAAAAATCATGAGATTCCAATTCTGCAGAAATTGAAACATCCATATGGTTTGTTGTTGTTTCTCCACCTGATCGAATATCAATGGAATCTGCTGCACTTATAAATTCTAGACTTCTGGTGTTTAACCATTTACTGGCTAGTTTATAATGAGATTGATCAAGTCTTTCATTAGATAGAGTTTTGTCTGTTTTATTTTCATCACCTTGAAATTCTTTTAAAGTCGACCAATGATCTCTTTCTTTACGTTTATGGAATTCAGTTATAACTTTGGTTTCATTGTTGATACATTGATTATCATTCATACATCGGGCATGTAATTTTCTTAGTTGATCACCTTTTTCTAAGTTAGAAGTGCAATTATTTTCAAGGTTTAGTAAACATTTACCTTTATTTTTATTATTTACATTTGTTGGCTTGCTATGGTCCTCTTGCATGCAAAGTGGTTTCATTTGGAAAGGGACCTTGATTTGTTTATTTATCGTTGCTTTTATGGCTGGTATATTAGTAGATGTAGTTTTGTTTCCCAGTAAAGATGATTTAGTAGAATCATACAATTTGATAGGTTCCTGTGATGCATGCGTAGATGAATAGGTTTTCTTCGCCGATAGGGGTCGGCAACACAAATATTCAGCGTAAATTATCACTTCAGCAATTCGGCACGCATAGGAATATTCATTTTCGTACCAGCAGACAAGCTTAAAAAAATGCTCATTAAGGGAAACACTCGAGATCATATCTAAGATGCAAGAATGTTTGTCACCGAGAAAATCTGATGAGACGGCTTCTTCATGTGAAGATCTTATGATATTTTCCATGAAAGTCTGGCTTGCTTTGTCGATACATTTCTTTATTTGTAGCAACGTACAGCTTATCTTTAATCTGAAAGGAAATAAATATCAAATTGCTGAGGGATAATATCCTGCATGTAGTTGTACCAATGTAGCGAAGCTCACCTCACAGTCAAGTCTAGCACGGAGACATTGACCACGGGCACACGGTACGCAATGCCTGTGAGCTTGCCCTCTAGGTGCGGTAGCAGCTGACCGAGCATTCGGCACGCGCCTGTTGCAGCGGGGATGATGTTCTGCAATGCGCCTCGGTGGTCACGCCAATGCTGCAAACAAAATGCTTGTGACCTATTACTTCTGGTTATGCAGAAATTATTTTGAGACTCGTGGTGATTGGTCACAGATTACAGAGTGCATTCCTTTTTTTTAAGGTTAATTAGCAGTCAATGTAATTCATTAATGTCAATTCCAAAGTAACATGATTTTTCTTTAACATCTTTTCTGCATCTCAGCCCGCAGAAAACTACATCTCGACAAAAATGAATGCCCCGTGTTCTGCTGAGTGCTCAGAGGATGCATTGTGATAACATAATTTAGTCTTAAACCATCCTTACATATGTCGGGTAGTAGTAACTTTCACCAATGAATCTTTCACCTGACCTAAGGTGTTGTAATTTTACTGCATGAGATGCTTAGTGGGCCCATTGCATAATCGAAATTTTACTGTCAGCTTCAATACCAGAATTGAAAAAATCTACAATTTATGTCCGTTTAAAGTAACCGACTTCAAATAAAGTAAACATCCTAGCGTGGGAGCTAGCTCCTATAATAGGGTGTGATGGGCTTACATCCTGGCAAGTACAGCACCCAACGAACGCTACCCAGAGAAGACGTTAGTTAGTGGGTTCCATAAGTTTAAGCGGTCAATTGTTTCTAATAGAGGAGATTTTGAGGGGAGAGCATAATTTTACTGTCGGAAGTTGAGTTCAATTATATAATATAGAATGCTCTAACTTTGCTTCTTGGACAGAACCTATCCAAGAGCTTGAGTGCGGGCGTCATGGCATGCACGCTTGTGAACATTCCCTCGACCACACCGAACTGGTCATCCAACAACTTCACCAAAGGCGCCAGGCAATACAAAGTGCTTGATGCGCATGATATTATCTTCATGTCTGCAATCACCGATTTATCATGCTGTCAGCTCAAATCGGACCATGTGTCACATTTTCAGTTACATTTTAAAAACACTTAGTGGGCTGTTTACCTGCGCTAAGTTGTTCATGATTGACACCTAACATGATGATGGGTGCATCGTTGCTGGGAGCAGTGACAACTACTCTCCTCACGCCCATGGAGCCCTGACGGCCACGTCCCAGGTGCAACTGCGTTTACCAATAATTCAGGTTTACTAGTTTCAAGTACGCATACACTCAATCGTGGCGCATACACATGCAAAACCACTACATATGTGGCTGTGTGTGTGCGCTTTTGGGTCCTATTTAAAATCTGCAGTTCATTAACCCATTACCAACGGCTGGCAACTATAGATGCCATGACCATTGCGCTACCTGAATACGGGTGGCATCAATAGTGCTGGCAACTATAGATGCCATGACCATTGCGCTACCTGAATACGGGTGGCATCAATAGTTGTCCATTTTGGCGTTCCCTTCTAACGCCTATTTCTTTTTTTCTGTGCGCCCGATTGCTATTATACCGACTGTATTGTAAAGCTAAGAGAGTCTGCTATCCGACAAAAAATATTCCAAGTGGCCATCTGGACGGCAGCACATGTAAAAGGTCGGTAAAGTGGCGAGAATATACGAGGGCACCCATTGTTGCCATCCGTCCTGCACGTCGGCTTGACGAAATTCCGCGCGTGTGACGTCACAGCAGCCCCGGCGCAACATAGAGACGTACACTAGTTATTGTTCAGTGTTTTGTCGATAGTATTAGCGATTACTGATCTTTTTTGGAAGTTCGTTTGATTTTTACTCTAAAACTTATTGAATGTATTATAAAAACGATTTGTCTAGCATGGCAATTATTTCCGGTAAAAGTTTTTGTTATGCAAATGCTGATTTTTTTTCGAAATTATCGATAAAAATTTGATTCCTGTTTTATATTGCACTGATGTCGCTGAAACTCAAATTAATGAGTCCTAGTCTTTACATTCTATAACAGCAACTGTTTTTGGTGTGAATACATTTATGAAAATTGTGTATTCGTTTAGTTAGTACAGTTTGTTCTAAAACATTCTATATTTTTTTAAGATAAAGATTTTCTTGGTCTTATTGTTTGCGATACTTCTTTTCAGTGATCGTATTTTATGTGTTGATTAATCGATATGATTTATCGATCAATTCACTGCATAGTTCGGGGGCGTCTGCGCACGTGAACAGTGACTCATAGAGAGAGAATGCGGCGTAAGGGATGCTCGAGGCATTCTTGGAATTGTTTCTTCTTTTTTTGTCGTTTTCTTTGTGTTCTCATCATAAAATGTGCCAATGAGTTAAAAAAAGGCCGTTAAATATTATTGGACATGTGCAGTAATTTAGAGTTTGGAGATCTTAGTCTTAGTTCATGTGTAAATCTATATTATTTCCGAAGTGTCGTGCCCCTATCTTTCCTTCATTATAATATATTGTTTTGATAATATTATTCCAAAAAATTAATTCGTGTAAGTGTATTTATTGGTATTTAAAATTTCGCGATTGTTACTTTTATACTTAGGGAGATATTAAGGGTTAAAGTTTGAAGAAAAAGTGCGCTATTCGTCGGCTATGCTGATAGCGCGCCGTATTGAGGCGTGTGTTCGGGTGTGAACTATCCCGTAGGTAAGTGGTTAAGACTTCCTGATCATTTAGTACTATAATAACTATAGTATAAGGGTGCTATAGTTTTAGAATATGTATAAGATTTTTTCATTTATTTTGAAACAGATTTTTGATATTTTGAAAAAAAAATACTTCGGCTCAATTTGTTTTTAATTATAGCCAACAAGAAAATAGAATGTCATGATACTTTTGTACTTTTTATTTTTTGTCACAGTGGTTGAAAAAATTATCTCAATTAATTTTTAAATTTTGTGTTGTGACTATACAGGCTGAAATTTGCAAGAGTGCCTTTAGAGCCAAATCCGAAACTATAGTGAAATAAGGACTAAAGAAATAGCGAAAAACACTCAAAGGATATGTGCCACAGTTTTGGAATCACTTAGGCTGCAATTACTCGCATGCAACATGATCAATGTTCAAATTGAAGTACTACCTACATACATCAATTACCAAGCATAGGTATTTTTGCTATAATAATAAGTGACTTTGAAATAGCTTTATTACCAACAACTAACCACTCTGATCTCATTAAGTTTAAAGGAAAAAAACTGATAAACCCATCTTTTACTGCGTCACGTGTTATTGAGCCTCTCAACTTTTAATTTAGCTACATAAAAGTCAACAAAATTTCCGCATTTTCTAACTTTCCCTAATAAAATGTGATATCCTTACTTCTTTTAGCCTTATAGTACTTGAATAAACTCGGAATTTTTTTATGAATATGATTGATGTTTTTGATTTTTAGGTATTTTTATGTATAAGCAGTAATAGAATAATAAAAAATACACACACGCACCCGAGACAACACTTCCCGCCGAATAGAGCAGTGGAAATGTGTAACAAAATCTCTTCTGAAATATAGTGCAACTCATTCAAAAAATAAACTAACAGATGCCTTAGCCATGGTAGTGAACATTCCCGAGGATTCGACGACATATTCCACTCTTGCTAGATACCACGGGATGAGTTGAGGTTTCTTATGGTGGAACACTTGCACTCTCTTCCCTAAAAAACACATTTAGGTACTTATTTTTTGTATTCCTAACTATTTTATTTTAAATAATATTTATTTAATGTTTATTGAGGTAACATTGCATGTAACATTCAAAATAGGTAAGCAATATGTGTAATAAAAAAAAATATATAAAAGTAGCAGAGATCCTAAAATTGTTGTATGGACAACATCTAGATTTTGGATACAATATTGTAGAAAAACATGCATTTAAAAAAATCTAGGATAAATAACTCAATAATAAATACCTCATAAAGGGTAGGTCCTGACATGGCACCTAATTGCTTCGGAAATGTGGTGTATTGAGCTAATATCATAACGGTACTCGTGTGGTATTATCCTTTGATGTCAGGTTCCAAAACAAAACAGTCGTAATATCTAACACAAGTTTTATAGTAATTTAAATAATGTTTAAAGTTAAGAACGGCCCGTAAGCTATGCTCCCCATACAAACGTAGTTTACTAATCATTTAGAAACCGCTGTTTCAATTAAATTGATATTTAATATCTAACATCAAGGAACCAATATCTGTGTCTGCATGCTTTTTTTTTTTTTAATTCAAACTGAATCAAATGAAAGCAAAAAGAAAATTTTCATACAAATTTTGTTTTCTCTGTGGATTGACGCAGGATAAATTTACCGAAAAAACAAAGACATGCAGGCACAGATATTCGTAACTTAATATTAGATACCAAATATCAAGTAAATTGGAACAGTGGTTTTCAAATTATTAGTAAACTACGTTTGTATGGAAGGCGAAATTTTCTGATGTTCACGGGCCGACCTTAAGGCCTTATATCGAAACCATTATAGGATATTATCATTTACCATTAACAATAATACCACTATCCGTTTTTTCAACACTCCCCTTGAAATTACCGTGCGTTGAATCATACTTGATTAGGTAGCAGAGGTAGTCTATGTCAATAATTGGATCATTAATTGCTGTTACCTGAAACAATCCAGTTTTGCATGCATATTTTCAACAAAACACATTTTGCAGTGGTACCATGCTAATGGGGAAGAAAACTGCTTATTTATCACAGGTGGCGCCTAAGCCAGCTCACCTGAAAGATGTGTCAAAGCTGTCAGATGCAATATAAAATCACGCAGTACAGACTTTAAAATTTTATTTATTCCACTGTAGCAGTAGTATTCAGAGGGAAACAGTCAAAACTTAGGGCCGAGTGCACGAAAGGACAAAAAATCAAAATCAACGTCAACGTACGATTAAACAGGTCACCTTTTATGGACAGTGTGGAAGGAACTCCATGCGGGTAACTAAAAGTGACGTGTTTGAACACTGATTAACTCAGCTGTCTCTTCGTGCAATCGGGGCTTAGTGCGAGATTACCACCGGACTCACCATACAAAATCGGTTTCGTACGACCTTAATATTATACGCAGACTAAAGTTAGTCCAGTCCGCCCACTCTGAATACTGCTGTACTAGTTTGTTTTTTTTCGAGTTTCCGCAACTCGTAGATACAAAATCATCTGTATACGGCAAGAAATACCTGATTTACTGAAAATACACAGGCACACAAATATATTTTAACTACCTCCAGTTGCTCATACTCAAAGGAAGTTCTAAAGAAAACTCGTCCTAGGCGGCCAAAGCCGTTGATACCAATATGAAGACTCATTTTACATATGTAAAATACACGAATACAAACTAAAAAGATAGGTAATGGTAAACAATAAATGAAAAATTTAGACCCGAAATTGCATCAATGCAACGATTATTTAAAGAAACCGCCAAAAATGACAACTCGCCACAGAACAGTAAATTGTACACTCTGTGGCTTATGAAATTCACATTCGCAGGTGATTTACAGTCATGTAAATGAATTTATAACGTACAGTCGTTTTGTCTGAAATCTATACACCGGAAATAGAGACAAATTTGAGATCTCTTTCTGACATGCTGACGTCAACCATAGAGTAAAAGGGACTTAGAAATTCCTTCTCTTTCCAGTGTATACATTTGATAAGTAACGACTGTAGGTTGAGTTTTCTTTTTAACCGACTGCAAAGAAAAGGAGGAGGTTCTCAATTCGTCGGATTTTTTTTTCATCTAAGGGTTGAGTTAAAAAAAATAAAACTATTCATTTTTTTGTACTAGTTGAGGTACCCGGCTCCGCTCGGGTCAATGTCGTTTCAGAATGATATTGGGCTAAATTATATGCTGGGTGAATAGCAACCCAAAGAGCTGATCCAAAAGACTAGTCGACATCACTTTACGAACAGATTCAACAATGTTCCTACGAAAAAAAGTATACCTACGATATTTTATCAAAATCGGTTAAACCGATGTGGCATGTTTGAATAAGAAAACATCGAGATATGGCCATTCATATAAATTCAATGGATAACATAAAATATGGAACACATTGGAGCCGATTTCTTTAGTACTCGTCGGAGCAGCATAACGCTGTTCTTCCGTCCCCTTCGGAATCGCTCAACGTAGAACAGGTAGGGAATTAAAATTTAAATTCACTGTCGACATTTCGAAAATAGGAATTGACCGATCCTGTCGATTCTTTATCTATATGGTCGGTAAACTATGGAATCGACTCACTACCGATATATTTCCACCAAAGTACAACCCGGCACCTCTGCCGGCATGGTTTTCGCAGCCCCGTGAAAGTTCGAAAGCTGAATATATAAATGAAATTCTTGTGTAGGTATAAGCTATATTATTGTAAAGTTTCATTAAAATCCATTCAGTAGTTATTACGTGAAGAGTAACAAACATCCATCCATTATTATAAACTTTCGCGTTTATAATATTAGTAGGAAGATATCTGACAGCTTTGACAGATCTTTAGTAGAGCTCGTTTAGGCGCCACCTGTCGTGATAAATAAGCAAATTTCTCCTTAGGGAAGTGTGACCAGATGTGGCAGCTTCCTGCCATTTTGCCAGGATTTGACCGTTCATTTGAAAAATGACTGTGGTCCTGATTTTGAAATTCGGAAGTTTTCCAGCTTTCATGTATGTTTTGGTATTTTTCTGTTTTTTTGGTCGAGTTGCCATCCGAGATGGATTGACTCTCATACTCCGAGGCGGACGATTTCCGGACCCTTTTCTTCTCGTGCGGTCATTCGACGTGGACTATTCACTGTTTCTGGGTGGCCGACTTTTTTTGTCTTTCGGGATATTTTAGGATTTGGCAGTTTTCGGGCCCCTGAATTGTCAGGATAAGTAATATTGAGGTGGTCACACTGGAGAGGGCACCTCCCTCCACATCTTCCTTTTACGCCATCTTTCAAATTTGTCCTTCAGCTGACATTCATTTCATTTGTGAATTGGGTGTTGGTCTGGGTCGTTGTCTCGCCCGTGTGTTTCATCGATCAACTTACGGTGAGTGAACTACTAGTTGACCTTCCAGAGTACTTTTTCATTCAGTACTGTACATCATTCGCTATGCAGTTTGCATTAAAAATCTTTTCCTAGCAGGCGGCGACGCACGGTCGGCTCGGTTCCGCCGCCGCCATCTTCTCGATTACGTTTCATCCCTCCTAGATTTTCTAACATATTTGACCATACTAATAATCTTTTCACGAATCAAAGATTTATTTAAAGCTTTCTCTAGTTGCACAAAATTAACAATAGCTTGCAGGATTCCATCATTCGTGTGACCTCTAGCTGACCTTTACGTACCGGCTCGGACTAACTTTGTAACTATCCTTATTGTAGCTACCATTCATGCATCCAAAAGACCTTGACACTGACCTACCTATATGTTGCTGATTTGAACAGTTATCATTTCACTGGTGATATTCTACCACCAAAATTTGCAAAAACGCCACCTCAAAGTTGGTTGCTGGATTAGAATATTAAATTATTATTTTTTGTAAAGACATACCTGGCTAATACAACACCCACTGTCATATAAGCCCTGCACACCACATTCCTGAAGGAATTAGGTGCTATGATGAAATATGAATGATGATTAAGAATATGATGATCAAGAATGCAATGGTACCAACCCGGGCGAGCTCAATTCTTCCCCCTAGTAGGGTAAAGGGACCTACAGTTTAACATGGATACCGAATAACAGGCGTAGCCAAGGGGGGGGGGGGGGGGGGGGTTAGGGTCAAACCATCACATTTTTCACATAAATGTTAATGTAATTTCATGCACTTTTTGTCATTTTATCTTGAAAAGGATACCAAAACCTGGTATTCCTGTGTTCTGAACTATGATACAGCCTGCATTTTGTTACGAAATGCACTTATCCAACTTCGAAAGCGAAAGAAAGCGGTGTGTGGATATTTGTTGTTGCTTTGCATTCTGGCATCGGTTATTTAATCCAGAAACAGAAAAGAATACATAAATTATTTAAGAGGATTATGCTAGTATTTGAATCTAGTTTTTCCTGTATCTGTTTACCCATACCATGTCTCTATTCACCTTTAATGCCATTTTTATTAACGTCTCTATTCACCTCTTTCACCCCAATTCCAAAATAACTGAAATATTTCCAAAAAAAAAGAGTAAATGTCAGTCAGTCAGTCGGCGTGTTTGCGTCCACTGCTCTACATACGCCTCCAAATTTCCACCTTTTTTCAATTTACGGCCTTCAGAGGCACGGAACCACTGCTTTCCGCCTATGCACTTGATGTCGTCGTCCCACCTGGTGGGTGGTCTTCCCACACTCCGTTTTCCTGTCCACGGCCGCCAGTGTAGGACACGGTTACTCCAACGGTCTTCGTCTCTTCGGCTATCGTGACCACTGTCACTTCAGCTTAGCCACCCGGTGTCCAATATCGACTACTTTGGTATTTCGGCGGATTGCCTCGTTGCGCACCATATCCCGTAGCGATAAATATTGAGTAAATGAAGCGGGCAAAAAATTTATCACATATTGAGATAGATTATGTACAATAATAGCTAGAACTTCAAATATGTGCAAGTTCCATATAAATAATTATGAAGTGTTCCTAAAACAGTTTCACGCCTGCAGTGATATTACGCATAAAATAAGCCTTGTATAGTGTTGCCATTAGAAAGGTGGCATTTCCAGCTCATTAAAAGAATATTGCCTCATGGAATCTGCAAAATTCCTTAAAACTGGGTTACATTTTATTCTCACAACTGTCTCTATCTTGCAAGTATCTATTTGCCACATTTCATGGTAGCAACATATGTCAAGAAATTAAGAGCGCTTATAGTCATATGGTTCAACTCCGAACCACACAATCATGCTTCCATCTTATCTTCATTATTTTTAGATGCACCCTTTTTTTTAACGACCTAAAATTTTTATGTCGTACGAATTCTTAACATGAATCCTGGCTAAAGTAAAGTGCGTAAATGTCAATCTAAAACTAGGTCTATCTATCTTCCTTTATTGCTTAGTTGGGGTTAGCCTGCCCAGGTTAGCACCATTTTAAAATTGTTAAAATGGCAATAAAAATGGTCCATTTTCCATCCAGTTTTTAATTGCACCTATGCTCAAATGAAGGTAATGCCCTTGCATAGCAAGCTCCCAGTTCCTTTAGCAATGTGGTGTGAAGCGCTAATATAATGACACTTGATGCAATACCAGTTATCAATTTTTATGGAGGGGTGATCGAAAAAACAAAAAATCATGTGCCCAAATTTGAACAATCTCTTGACCTATATGTATGTTTTGTTTTCGAAGGAAAGAGTAATAATGATAATGTTTTCCGTTCTAGTCATGTCGAAGATTGGAATTAACGGATTTGGCCGCATCGGTCGCCTGGTGCTGCGTGCATCCATCGAGCGCGGTGGCCAGGTCGTCGCTGTCAATGACCCTTTCATCGGCCTGGACTACATGGTGTACATGTTCCAGTATGACTCCACACACGGGCGATTCAAGGGAACCGTAGAGGCCAAGGATGGCAATCTCGTTGTCAACGGCAAGCCCATCGCCGTCTTCTCTGAGCGGGATCCAAAAGCCATCCCCTGGGGTAAGGCTGGAGCCGAATACGTCGTTGAATCCACCGGCGTCTTCACTACTATTGAGAAAGCTTCAGCTCACTTGGAAGGTGGTGCCAAGAAGGTCATCATCTCTGCCCCGAGCGCTGACGCTCCCATGTTCGTCGTTGGAGTAAACCTCGAGGCGTACGACCCATCCATGAAGATTGTATCTAACGCTTCGTGCACCACCAACTGCCTGGCGCCACTCGCCAAGGTAGTCCACGACAACTTCGAGATTGTGGAGGGGCTCATGACCACTGTACATGCCACGACTGCGACCCAGAAGACAGTGGATGGTCCTTCGGGCAAGTTGTGGCGCGATGGGCGTGGTGCGGCACAGAACATCATTCCAGCATCGACTGGGGCAGCCAAGGCCGTCGGCAAAGTTATTCCTGCTCTCAACGGAAAGCTGACTGGCATGGCGTTCCGTGTCCCCGTAGCTAATGTATCCGTCGTAGACCTGACTGTCCGCCTGGGCAAGCCCGCCAGCTATGACGCCATCAAGGCTAAGGTCAAGGAGGCAGCCAATGGACCCCTCAAGGGCATCCTGGAGTACACCGAGGACCAGGTTGTTTCTTCCGACTTTATTGGAGACACCCATTCCTCCATATTCGACGCGGCCGCTGGTATCTCTCTCAACGACAACTTTGTCAAACTTATCAGCTGGTACGACAACGAATTTGGCTACTCCAGCAGAGTCATCGATCTCATCAAGTACATGCAGTCCAAGGATTCCTCCTGGGATCCTGTCCTCTAGAGCCATATATGAATATCACCATAATTTATCTTTGTTTCGTGTTTAAGATCTTATTATTTTAAGTCGAGATGTTTGTAAAGTGCAAAATGTAAAAAGCGCTTGAAGCGCTTGTAGATTGATGTTGTTATTCTACTTTTGAGTAGTTCTACGAAAAAATCATACAATACGTTGAACATGATACACCAGTGCAGTAATAAAATAATATAATCTAACAAAACTGGTACATATCATTATAACACCTTTTCATAGCCTCAACCGACTCAATATTTTTAAAAGAATTTTCACTTTTAGGGAAGTTATTTTTATTGCCCTAATTTCAGCTAAAATGCAGAATTATAATACGAAAGTAGTTCTGATAGTGGGATGTTGAGGATAAAAGAACGGTCAAGCATGAACTTCTGGACATGGACATGGGTCATGTTGGGAATATCACTATGAGACAGTGCGAAACAAAAAAAATTGCCCTCAGATGATTATGTTGCCATGCAGACAAAATTAGCTCAAAAAATATGACATTTTAAACAAAGGTACGACATTTTAAACAAAAGTACGTAAGTGTACCTGGTTTTTTTTTTTCAGAGTTTTCAAATAACCGTTAATAGGAGCAATTTGGGACAAATGCATGCGACTGACGGACACCAGACCTTTTGTCGCTCTTTGTGACAAAATTTGCCATAAAATAAAGTATGAAATTATTTCTAAAACCATAGATCATGATCAACTAAGAACGAGTGCTAAGAAAATAAAATACGCTTGATTAAAATTTTACTCGGATTTATCTGTACATACTTTAAAATTTACACAATAATACAGAATTCTCGGAGGACCTAAGGCTTGAAAGGCATGACTACCTTCCCTCTGGACAGATTAACTTCCTCCCAGCATGTGCAATGGAGGCTCCGTCTGTTCATGACATCCGTGTATATCTTGCCGTCTAGATGGTCCATCTCGTGCTGAGCGATCCTCGCAGGCCAGCCTTCGTAGTCTCGGGTCACTGGTTCAGCATTCTCATTAAAGCCTGTAAAAAAACGTGACCGGTATTATTCTTCTACTGTCAAGTCCTTGCCCTGGAATAGGTCTGACATACATTTTTTAGAAAAATGCTTACATATTCTACATTTATTTACACCTGCTTTTAGTTGACCTACTGATAATAACAAATGAAACTGTCAATTTTAATGTTCAATCCTTGCAAAATACCTAAAGATGCTTTAAAAAACAACAAAAATATCATGGGTTTTCGAAATATTTCAGGAGCTGCAAAAATCTTGCTAGCCGGCGGTGCTTCTTTACATAATGCAGGGATGGTAACATCACATTAGATGAATAGATGGTCAAAACACCCATGAAAAATGGTCCGTGTTTTCCATCCAGCTCAATGTAGCCCTGCTCATAAAGGGAAGGACCGCACATGCTAATTCCTTCTGGAATTCGGTGAGTTGGCCTAATGACCTCAGTGTCAGTTACATAAAAAAAGGGATTCGTAGTTTGTGGTTTTAAATTGCCAATGCCCAATTGAATAAAAAAATCAATAGATGGCTCTGTCATGATCAGCAATTTATAACATTACAGTGCCTAGAAATTATAAGTGAATATTTGCGACTAAAATGTAACTTACAAATTGCTAAAGCGACGATTTTGACGATAATAGTTGACTCTGACGTAGTGTACTATAGCGGTCACTGATGGTACTCGTTTCGTGGAAACCGTGCATCAGAGTTCACCCTGACGGGTGTGTGCAATCATAGTGGACTAGGACCGTGCTCAACTTTTTCGAGTGGACTATTTATAAGAGTGGCATAACCTCACTTTTTCCGTACTACACGTTTTTGAGTTATTTATAGGGTGCCGTACCCAAAGGGTGCCAACGGAACACTATTACTAAACCTCCTCTGTCCGTCCGTCCGTCTGTCACAGGGCTGTATCTCATGAACCGTAACAGGTAAGCAGCTGAAATTTTCACAGAGTGTGTATTTATTTTGCAACTGTAACAAATAGGTAAAATTAAATACAAAAAACCGGCCAAGTGCGAGTTGGACTCGCACACGAAGGGTTCCGTACCATCGTAAAAAAAAAACAAAAAAAACACGTTTTTGTATGGGAGCCCCCTTTAATTTTAATTATTTTTTAATCTTACCTATTTGTTGTTGTAGCGGCAAAATAAATATACACTGTGAAAATTTCAACTGTCTACCTGTTACGGTTACTGAGATACAGCCCTGTGACAGACGGACAGACGGACGGACGGACAGCGGAGGCTTAGTAATAGGGTTCCGTTTTCACCCTTTGGGTACGGAACCCTAAAAACGTGATTTTTTTATTCTAATTATCAGAATGCTGTTTAAAGAAGAAACCCTACAAAAAAGTGTTAAAAAGAAATAATGAATAGAAATGATGTAAAGTCTGCCACCTAGCAAGCAGGGCTGGTAACAAGCACATTTAAAAGAACCTCAATCCAATTATCTCACAGAAGAATATACGAGCATATATCGATTTGACAGGAGCATGCTATGAGAGAGGTTTGGATGGACTTCCCCATTCAATAAAAATAGTGAGTCCTCAGCCAAGCATTCCATGGGTATTACCTGAAACTTGAATAGCTTGATATCGCGAAACATCAGCCGATAGTCCCTTCACACTCTCACAGGCTTCTGGGAGAGTCACTTTGGTGTAATCTAATACTTTCAGTGTTGGATTAATGAAGACCTGAAAATTATAACATTTAATTAATGTGATGACAATACCAATTTTTGTAATTTTTTTGTAACTGGACATGGACGGCTAATACCAAATTGACCGTCAGATATTAGCCTAACACGGAAACTAGGTGCCATGCCAAGACCTTACATTGAGCTGGATGGAATACACGGACAATTTTCATTGCCGCTTCGACCATAGCTCATTTAATGAGATGGTACCACCCTGGCAGGATTAACGCTACCACTAGGTGGAAGTAAGGAAGGGGACAATTTTACGTGGAATCCGAACCACGGCCAGCCACAAGGGTTGAAAATGGTCACCCATCTAAAACCCGACCACACTCAGAGCTGCACCACTGGGCTACCGAGGTTGACACCTGGTTGCACCAATTATGTTAAGAGCCGATTGCATTCAGTTTTACAAGGGTGCAAATAAAACAACATTTCATTATATTTAAAAATAACTTCAACAAATTTCTATAATAAAAAAAGTAAATATTTAGACAGATGGTCAAGATTTTTAGATTTGTGATCTCAAATTAGGCAAAAATTCATAAACTACAATAAAAAAACTTTGAACATAGAATATTTACCATCATAGGTTTCAAACATAGTTAGACCATCAATTCGTCTTTCAACTTTTTGAAATTCCAAAATAAGTAGTATTATTTTTAAAAATAATAAATTTTGATTTCACTTACGCCCTTATGGAATTGATTGCAATCAGGTTCTATCACGCCCTTAAGGCACGTTAATCGAGGTTAAGCAGCCCTGGGCGCAGGCAGCGGTTCTAGATTTGAGACGTTTTCGACCAGTCCAGGCTGAAAGTGGTTCAGATTCCACTTAAAACTTTAAGGGTTCTTCTCAGTTCTAAGTAGAATCCACTAATCCTAATAGATCAGGCTGGTCCTACCTGGTTTAGTATTATCGCATTTAATTAAAGACGCTCTAAGTGGCAGTTCAAACTGTGTTTTTCTTCCAGTTCAGTGACGCTAGGGAATATATGCGTATGGGCAGAGGCATGACAGCTAGTTCCAATGTGGTGTGTTGGACTGATATCCTAAAATCAGGTGTGGTATATCCATCAAGTTCCAAAAAAAATTTAATACTTCCAGAAAGAGTTAAAACCAATTGCAGGGAAAGCGAAAGGTGAAAAGATCCACCAACTCCAAAGCCACAAGAACCTGTGGTAGCCTTCGATGAAAATCCACCAACAATGGGAGAGCAGGAATGTCACATTAAGGTGGCCCAACCCGGCGGCCTCAACTCATTTGCGGGCACGGTACAAAACTGTGCTGTTGCGCTCTGGGACCTTATCTGTTTCTAAGAATAAGACAGGCTCCGTGATGAGGAAGATGCAACCTGTCCACAAAAAAGACAATGTGCATAGTGTATGATTTGGTAAGATTTACGAAAATTTTAATTTCAAAACGACTTATAGCTAAAAGTAAACCACGACCGCTGTAGTCAAAAATCTAACAAAAACCAAATAGATTATAAATCTTGATTAAATAAGCTATGTCTGATGACTAATCTTTTTAAGATGTTCTTACTTTATCATTGCGTAATCCACCTCCAAAGTTATTGTATAAATCGCGCGAAAAATCCAAACTTTCGGACCTTATAACTTGGAAACCAAACACAATTTTACAATGCCAACGGTCATCAGACATCTAGTTCAATCAAATAAAGCTATTTTGAGCAAAATTTTTGATCTCTGTATGGGGGATATCTTTTGTATGGGGAGATGAGCGGGATGGGCCACCTTAAAAAGCTTGCTTCTGTCCTGAGCATACCTTACATAATTTACAAAAAAGAGACCTTTATACTGTGAAGGCACACAATTTTTAAAATATTATTTTCCATTGTGCAAGCAAGACTACCCAATCCATAGATAAAAAGAAAGGAGATAGACATCTAGCGTGCCTACCACCCGCAGTGTCCAGTTTTTTAAACACAATCAACCCAACTTAAGCGTACATGCCACATGCAAGCATAGTTGCAGACATATACAACTGACTTCATTTTTAGAGCACATTCGCGCACGGTGGCGGTGTTTCGACTACGTGGCATACGACGCGTCGCTGGATTCCCATATAATAAAATGGCCAAACTTTTTTTTCCTTTCTTTCTCTTCAGCGACCCAACCACATGTACAGTCGTTTCCTCTCAATTGTATACACTGAAAAGAGAAGGAATTCCTATGTCCCTTTTACTCTATGGTTGACGTCGGCATGACAAAAAGAGATATCAAATTTGTCTCTATTTCCGGTGTATATATTTCAGACGAAACGACTGTACACCAATTACTACTTACTGAAGAAATATCACAAGAGACATGTTTCAGAGTGTCTCTTTCCTTACAGAATATCTTAAGAATGTGATATAAGCTGATTACAAGGTGTAGGTACTCCATGTAATTCCTACTTTTTAATTGACTTCAAAAAAAATTTTTTTTACCCTACCTACTATATCTTCATACCATCTCAAGTTAGGGATCATCAATCCTCTTCCAATTCTAACTCTTAAGCTCTGGTTTCCTAGGATAGCGGTGCCGTCATAGAGCCGTCGTAATATTACGGATGCAAAAAGACGGCCGTCTTTACGGTGACGACATGTGGAAAGTTCCAAGACCGTCATTTTAAAAGAACGTCAAACGAAATAGATAATTAACTTGATAAAAGAGGTAATTAATAAACCTTTTGTAAATTGTATTCACTCACTAATCTGTTTTATTTAATATATCTCGAAGTTCATGCCACCAATTCTGTTTCAAGTGACTTTTTCTGTATTCTTTATTTTTTATATTATAAATAGCTTCATGGTTACGTACGAAATCTATTAAAATTTCGTCGTCCTCGCTGCTCCAAGAGTTGGAACTCATTTTGTATGTCAAAAAACACAAATACCTATTAAAAATTGCTTCACCGCTATCAATAAAACGTTCACGAAACTATCGATACCGTCAAGAAGGCCGTTATGCAAATGGCGGCACCGCTTTTTGACATTACGGTTTCAGTTAACGCTCTCTAGGAAACCGCGCCATTTTGTTTACATAGACAACGTTCTAGTGACGTCATTCACCGCTGTATTACAACCGCTCTATGACGGCACCGCTATCCTAGGAAACCAGAGCTTTATCATATCAAGTTAGGGATCATCAATCCTTCATATATAGGCATTTGCTACCACTTATGCGATTTTGATGCTAATTGTACCGATGTATGGCTTGGTATTTCTCGCAACTTAAAGACTACTTGGCATCACGCATCTCTGGGAGCGGTCAGGTTCGGGATGGGTTACCATTTTTGATGTTGAGGCTAGCTATGGTCCACCTAAAACTTCCCCATTTGTTACTTGCTTACTCTATCTAATCTTATCTTATCTAATCTAGGAGTGCAAATTCAGAAAGGTTCTGGCGGCACATGCTTTTAAATTTTAATTAAAAAGTTTCCAACAAATGGTTAAGAAGGCAATGATTGGATGTTTCTTTTTAAATCATGCCATATCGGCTCAAACGATCCAGCCCTTTGGGCTACTATTATCCATGAAATAATTCAGCTCGACATTAACCCGAACGGAGCCGGGTACCTAAGCTAGTTAAAAATAAGAAGACTAACAATATTTAACAATAACAATAACCATAACCAGAGATGGTGCACTCCAGCCTAAATGTGCTGATTTTTAGGGTTGCCTACCCAAAGGGCCAATGGAATCCTATTACTAAGCCTCCGCTGTCCGTCCGTCTGTCCGTCTCTCATAAGGCTGTATCTCATGAACCGTAATAGGTAGGCAGCTGAAATTTTAACTGAGTCTTTATTTATTTTTCCGCTATAACAAACAATAGGTAAAATAAAAAAATATAAAAATGAAAGGTTGGCATCATACAAAAAATTATGGTACAGAACCCTTCGTGTGCCAGTTCGACTCGGACTTGGCCAGTTTTTTCATATAATAATAAATTTAAAATATTATATCAATCATCCTTATCCCCACCCATTCATCAACTTCCAGAGTTATTTCATTACCATCCAGTATAATTAATTCACTATGCCTTGACAACATTTCAATTGTATTTAAAAAGTATTGTAGGGTTGAGTGCCTTTCATTGATTATTTAATCAGCAAGTAATCGAATTTACAGTTGTGAAAAAATATACACAAATAATTTATGTTTTTTAACTTCTGCCAAAATGCTCTAATTTGCATGAAACTGCGGAAAGACCCAAATGTGTGTAACGACTGTGCCTTTCGGAAACCATAATGCTCATCATCCAGGAGTTGCTTCAAGCAGCAGTCAAGCAGTTGCTTGACTGCAGATTATTTGTGAGTTTTGGGTCACCGACTATACCGATAGCCTAAAGCTTCATGGAGTCAATACTGGGGTAATCCGTACCAGAGGTGACTGCATTATACCAACAGATGTTGGGCCGGTGTGAATAGCCATTGAGAAGGTATAGGATACCCAGTTTCTTAGAGGCGTGTTGTGATTTGGACTCCGTAATGTGATTGAAGTACTCATGCAGTCACTGCTAGAGATGAAGCTGCTCTGAAACATTGCTTGGAGAGGGAATGGGTCAGCCTTTGTTTACTTCTATGAAGGGAATACTTACTGTGAAGGGAACTAAACTGATTTGCCGACTTTTTAGATATTCATTACTGAGTCCCTGCGTGTGCTTCTGCCCGTAATGAAAGGCGAAAATCCTCAAGTTCACACCGATTTGTGGTGCTGACATACCAACGCAGGAGTACTTATCTAGGACATGTTGCAACCGTCCCACAATATTTTGTATTTCTTCGCTCTTTATGAGATTTACATCTACAGCTGAAGACACTTTCCTGAGAGTCGGATCTCCGATTTGAATTACGTGTTGGTATGGCGGATGCAGTTTGTTGCGACCGGGTGTTAAGCGTGCATACCAATTGAGAATGTTTCGGAGCCGGCCCATCGCAAAAAAGCAACTCGGTCAAAAGTCAAAAGCAGCTGTTCGTGCGATGCGGTCCAAAAAAATTAGGTGAACATTTGCACGTTCCGATTTGAACTGTAAACGATTACACTGCTAAAAGCGTATACAAGCGTCCCGAATCAGATTGCACGCTCATAGCAGTAAGCATTACAAACGATTCGGACCGTTTGTGTACGCGTTTAAGGAAACAAAACAACAAACATGGAACAAATGACGTTAATTGTAGTAGTTCACCTCAAATTTGAATCTTATTAATTGCTTTAACTTGATCTTGAATTTGCGGTTCGTGAAAAAACACGGTGGAAAGACGATACTACTCTTTAGAAACGTCAAGAAGTGACATTGACAGTTGCACACACAGTGCTTTACCTCCAAAGCGTGAGCACTGTATTCGGCATTGCTTGACGCAGGGATGACGTCTACCGTTCACGGGACTCGGACCAGTTTTGAGCATGCTTTTGGTAACGATGGTTCAAATCGGACCACGAACTTTTATTTATCTAACAGCCGTCTACGCTGTCAGATGGCTGGCATTAAGGTGGCCCAACCCGCTCAACTCCTCATACAAACGGGGAAAGAAGATCACGTCCATATTTTTTATCAGAGATCCCAAATTTTGCTCAAAAGAGCTTTATTTGATCGAACTAGATGTCTGATGACCGTTGGCATTGTAAAACTGTGTTTGGTTTCTAAGTTATAAGGTCAGAAAGCTCGAATTTTTCGCGCGTTTTATACAATAACTTTGGTGGTTTAAAGTAAGAAAATCTTAAAAAGATTAGTCATCAGACATAGCTTATTTAATCAAGATTTATAATCTATTAGTAGGTTTTTTAATACAGCGGTCGTGGTTTACTTTTAGCTATAAGTCGATTTGAAATCAAAATTTTCGTAAATCTTACCAAATCATACACTATGCACATTGTCCTTTTTGTGGACATGTTGCATCTTTCTCATCGCGGAGCCTGTCTTTTAATTTGAAACAGAGAAGGTCCCAGAGCGCTACAGCACGGTTTTGTACAGTGCCCGCGAATGAGTTAGTCCCACCGGGTTGGGCCACCTTAAGTGTTTATCTGTAGTTGTTTGATAGTGTGCACTTGTATTCTGAAATAACGATGGCCTTTAGCATGCCTTTTGCTGTTTGTTAGTCTAGGTAGACAATTCTAGGTCTGAAATAACCACTCTCTTACAAGGCATTCTAGAAGCAGTTAGGTTAGGCTCAGACACGTATGTCTGCTTAATCCGTTCCGATTTGATATCGTGCGATTGTGGCTATGAGCAGTGATATCAATTCGGAACACAAGTATTTACTGTATTCGCTTTCTCTGCGATCTTTGTAATATACACATTTCGGATCGTACAATGCGATTCAAACCTGCATTCCGAAATGCGTACATTGCAAATATCGCAGATAAAGCGAATACAGTGAATACCGTTGTTCCGAATTGAAATCCGTGCTCATAGCAATAATCCAAATTTAGACAAAATAATTTGTTTTAACTAAATATTGATGTGATGAACAGATATTAAAAGAACACTTAACGACGCGAAAAAAAAGAAAATTAACTAATAAAACATTTTTTTTTTAATGTGACTGGACATGGATGGCTAATACCACAAGTTCTGTCATGGTATTAGCCTAATACACCACATGGGAACTAGGTGCCATGCCAGGACCTTCCTTATATTGCACGGCTACATTGAACTGGATGGAAAACACGGACAATTTTCATTGCCGCTTCGACCATCGTTCATCCAATGCGATGGTACCAACCCGGGCGGGATAAACCCTACCACCTAGTAAGTAAGGAAGGGGACCTACAGCTTAACGTGGAATCCGAACCACGGCCAGCCTATCTCAACGGTCTAATGGTCACCCATCCAAGACCAGACCGGACCCTGCGTTGCTTAACTTCGGAGAGCGATCGCCGAAGTCTCGCGCCACTGGGCCACTGAGGCTGACAAATGCAACTGTAGCACTTTCGAGGACCACATAATTACTAATACACAGAAAACTTTGAGTATTAGTAAACATTTTGAGCGGCTCATAGCCTAGTGGCGCGGAAACTGGCCTATCGTACCAGAGGTCTGGGTTCAATTCCGACATGTACCACTGTCTTTCTCTTTCCGAGCTCGATAAGTGCATTTCGTCACGAATGCGAGCTGCTCCATGGTTCGGAATCCATGTAAAACTGTAGGTCCCCTTCCCCTACTAGGTGGTAGGGCTTAAGCCCGCCCGGGTTGGTACCATCGCATTGGATGAAAAAAATGGACGAAGCGGCAATGAAACATTGTCCGTGTTTTCTATTCAGTTCAATGTAGCCGTGCTCATAAAGGGAAGGTCCTGGCATGGCATCTAATTCCTTTGGGAATGTGGAGTATTGGGCTAATATCATAACGGTAGTTGTGTGGTATTAGCTATCCATGTCAGGTCGCATAAAAACAGATAAACAGATATATCAAAGAACAGCCCCCTACTCGTTAAATTGCTTTTATTTTCTGTGACAGGAACTCATGTAATTCTTTGCATAAATCTCTACTCATCAAAGCAAAAGCGAAAAGTTCTCGTGTTCTCTTCTGTCAAACTCTATGTAGAAAAAACGATATATACATTATGCGAACACGAGAACTTCTCGTGTTCTTCGTATTCCCAAACTTTTCGCTTCAGTTTAATGAGTAGACCACCTGGAGGAGGGTTGGCTGGCAGTTTTGCCAGGTTTTTGGCACAAATTGGCAGGATCGTAATTTTGAGATGGATACACTGATTCGTATCGTTATTTGAGATGGTCACACTGTGACACGGCCGCGATTTCTTTGAGACAATTTGAGAGTCGGTTTGAGTTTTTTACCAACAATTTTGATTTTGTAAAAGTGTAGACATTCTCGACCAAGAAATCAGAAGATATACAGGTAAAAGATAGCGATTATTCAAAGAGATGATAAATGTATACGTTTCCTTCGTCTAATCGATTTTTTGGTTGCGTGGTGGCATCATGTTTTGGTCTCATAATTTTACTCTGACGTTTGCCGCGCGCCGGTTATCTTGTCTGCTTTCTTGAAGCTTGGCTTCATGTCAGTTTAAATATTTTTTATGTACTGATCTAGTAAGTTATCTATTTACAAATACCTTTACTCCTAATCTCTATTAACTCATACCACGCAGCTAAACAAGGTGGAAAACTTGACGCCTGCGGGGGAGGTACAATAACTATTAAAGACTTCAAAATTTGACTAAAAAAAACATTCCCATATTTTTTTATTTAAAGATAAATGTTACGTACTGCATTTAAATACTTACATAAATAGGGAAAGGAACCAATGTAAATGCGAAAAGAATTAATCTGTATGTATGTGGCATCATTGGATGGAAGTTTTGCTACTTGCGATGCACAGAATAAGATTGGAGGAACTTCAACAGAACTGTAGACCTGGCGATTTCATAATAAAACCGTATTACCAAAGACACATTTTCAGCTTATTAACAACATTTTGAGCGTGTATAACTTGAGAAAAAACATGCTAAGTGCAAGTCTGACCGCACACGAAGGGATCTGTACCATTGTACAAGATTGAAATATAATTCACATTCATCGTATGAGTTTTTATTGTATTTTAATTATCACTATCTGTTGTTATCGCGGCAATAGAAAAAACTCTGTGAAAATATCAGCTATCTACCTACTACGGTTCATGAGATATAGCCGGCTGACAGAAAATGACAAAAAAAGGCTTAGTGGTTCCATTGACAACCTTTGGGTACGGAACCTTAAAAAATACTCGGTCTTACACATTTTTGTAACCAGATTAAAAAATTTCAGTCAACCATTATTTCGCTTTAGAGAAGTACTCAGGCTCCAATCAAAATCTTTCCGACGTATTGGGAGCTCGGGCCCCGGATCAATCGTAACAAACTGTTCTCTCTCCTAAATATTGCTGCTTTATTATCCCTTTGACTGCCTTAGATGTTTTTCCCGCTTGTGAGATTTCGCCTACTTTCCCCCTTTGCAACAACGACGTTTGCACCAAAACCTCTGCGCAAATCGACCCTCTTTCGCCATTTGGCGAATGGAGAACATTTCCTGTTCAGCATGCAACCTCTTGCTCCGTTTTCCTTCCTCGACCCATGAGAATGTTTACACCATAAGGCTTCCCTGCTAAAGTCTATTGCCTTATAGACCGTGCTGATCAACTTACCTCAATATATATTTACACATTTAAGCACGCTGATGTAAAACCATCCCACATCAGCAGCGGGAGCACAAATAATTTTATCTGGCCGACAAACTTACGTACATAGTCTTTATCTTGTGTGCGGGACACTTGTCGCCAACTGATAGCATAAACAATGTTATGTCGAGTGAGGTTGTCAAAATAAACCCACACCATAGACAAATCTCGACAAAGAATAAATTTTGTCCATTTGTGGAAGCGCAAATAAATTTAATCCTACTAATTTGACGTTTGTTGAGGATAATTTTGTCACCACCACCGGGAGGGTGTGTTAAATCCTAGAATGAGGTGTTTGTTCGTGTTACGAATATGTGCGTATGTAGTGGCGATGGCACAGGCGTTTCTTAACGTTTTCATGGCTCAAAGACAAGGGAAAAGCGGTAATAAGAGCGAAAGATGGATGGGTTTGTTTGGGCAAAGACGTTTCCATTCCATCCTTTACTTTCCGTTATAGGAAGTAATCAGGCGGAACGGCTTAGAGCAACGCTCCAGCTGAACGGGAAAACGAAAAAAGTGCAGAGATTAACGTCACATTGACATTAGATAAACTACAATCCTTCTAATCTCACAAGGCAAATGCGCTAAACCAAGCAATTTTTATCTAAATTCATTAAAAACTTACTTAATTGTGCATCTATACGAAATTCAATTCGAAATAACTTAGGTGTAGGCGATTTGTAGGAAATGGCATTTTGTTCGCCGCTATTCTGTAAAACGCTATTTCTTGCTCCTTGCACTGAATATCATGGAGCAGTCTGCGCGAACACAGCCAGGGTCGGGAGGTTTAAAGTGACAGTTCTTGTGGACAAAACGCTGGGTGTTGCCACTCTCTATCGAGTTAGCACTCGATCTCGATAATTTAATCGAGCTCCCCATTTGTGATATCACAGTTGATAAAAATCCTCGACAAAATTTCTTATCCCTCTAGCTCGACAAGTGTCCACTTTCATTTGTGCTCCCGCTGCAGCCGTCAATGTTTATCAGCCAGGTTGACAAATCAGATTTAGAATTAAAACATTTACATGGGCTTCGGATGGGGACATTGGCTTCAGAGTATTGCATTTTGAGTTAAATGTGGCTATAGAAAGGGTGGCATTTTTATGCAACTCATACTTTTGAAACCTTAAATTGTTTTGGTAATGATGGATGAAATCCTTGGATAAGGTGTAATAAAACATAATTACTTGCTTATTAATTTAATGAAGTCATCCAAACTTTAAAAAAATGTTATATTCGCTATTTATTCGGAGATTTGGAACCATCTGTGATTTGGACGAATAAGTCGCCGATCATACATCCTTAGTGCTACAAGTGCGTTTCAGCTAAGATCGTCTGTCTGAAAAATATAGACAGGTGGTTACCTATAGACAGGATGCCTATGTAGTGGAGAAATTTGTATTCAACTGGTGTATTTTCGCTTGCACAAAATATATTATCTTATTTCAATAAAGTATAATGGAATAATTTTACAAACCAGATATGCGTATAGGATTAGTCACTTAAAAGCAGGAATTAAAGTCAATTATTAATCAAAGTTATACAAAAATGTTGACCCTGAGCCACCAATCTGTGGACGAAAAGGCATTGTCACTTACCTAAAACGTTTCCAGGTAGAGCCACAAAATGGCGGCACGTGCGGGCGGGAAAAAGGCACCGCGCAAAAAGGCTGGAGGATACAAGATGCCTCCTCCTATGCCATCTGGGGAGTTGCTAACAGACGCACCAAATAAGAAGAAGTGGCGCATCGGTCCGTCCATCGGTGTCGGTGGATTCGGCGAGATATACTCGGCATGCGATGATGCAGCGCCACCCAAGAGCCCTGCGGCATATCCTTATGTCGCTAAGATTGTTAGTATACCTATTGTGTTATGGTCGTTAAGACTTCTAGAAGTGTTGAATCAATCCTAAAATACTGTTCTTTTTTTGGTATATCTCATGTGTTTGAAATATTAGTATACTTAATAATCTTAATGTATACTGTTTTTTTGTTGCTTTGAGAGTAAGTTCACAAGCTCTTTATCTTACTTCGGAAATCTATGGAAAAGGGCAATGGGAAGTATTCGTTCATAATTGAATTTTTTTTAGGTGACGTGTCGCAAGATCAAAGTGGAACCTTTTTTTTACCAGATTATTCATATTTATTCGATGTATTGATGGGTAGTATTTTGAAACGAGTAGTGACTATTTTTAACCGACTTCAAAAAAAGGAGGAGGTTATCAATTCGTCTGTATGTTTTTTATGATTCTATATGATGTAAAAAGGTGAACTTTTCAAGAATTTTCAATCTTGAAGACAAAGCAATGATCTTGTTTTTAGGGATGTTAGCTATTGCGTGAATTTATAATATGTCATTTGGAATTCATTCATTTAGTTCTTTAGCTTCTCTTTCAGCACTTGTGTTTGAATCACTTCTGTTACTCTTTCAGGATTTGTTTGAGACGAGTTTCGAAATATATTATTTTGTCTTAGGCTTAAAAATTCAATGTGGTTCCAGGAGCCGCACGAGAATGGGCCATTATTTGTTGAAAAACATTTCTACTCTCGAAACGCAAACAGAGATGATAGTGAGTATTTTTATTTTCATATGTGACAGTGTTCTATGATTTTTTTATAATTTGTGCACAAAAATGGGGGTCCTTTTGACCGTTCGATTCGTGCATTATTTTAAGGCTTTATTTAATATTAAGTTGTGTCCAGATTTTCATTAGCTTATGAACATGTGCGGTTAAATTTGAATTCTCCCTTTGATTCGGTTCAGCAATTTCACAATATTAATTAAATTCTCATTGAAGGGGCGTAAATGTAAATGTTTTACAAATAATCGAATTGGATTGCTTATTTGTGAATGAAACGAATGATTTTGTCGCCATGATGGAATATTTAATATTCTATGGCTGGTCTTCATGCCTTCATTATGTTTGTATTGTACTGCTACATACTATATAATTGCTAGAAAATGCTAGGTACCAAATGCTTCGAGAAAATACAAAAATGTATAGAGCAGCATATGCATAATGGTTAATATATTCTGTTTTTTATTTAATTTTGAGAGCAATGTACTCCAATGAATAATGTTAAAAACTACATTGCAGAAATCTACTTAATTGCTAATCATAAGAAGAGAGTTTCTATAGTTTGAAAAGATTAAAATTTCATGAAATCTAGACCTAGGAACGACCGGATACATCCCATACAAACCTAGTTTGGAAATAATTTAGCAACTGTTGGCGAGTAAATTGCAGAGGCCTGAATAAAGGTCTTTGATGGCCACTTTTCCACCATCATCAATTTATTTAATGTTCGTGTCAAATTCCAACTGAAGCATTTTTAAACAATATCAAATGTACCAACACATTTTTTCTACAGTCTACATTCTCCCTCTCACGACAGTCTCAAGTCATTCCTCAGGATCGGTAGGCAGCACGATTATTTGTAGTGCTGAACTCTTTAATATTCCCGTAAATGTCATCATAATTGACTAGTATATGTTCATCGCTGCCTGGGCAAGTCTTTTTTGGCCGGCAATGTCGCAGCAAGCTAAAAGTTTTCAGTCTTGGTCGTGAGTCAAGTTATGAGCATGTAATTTTAACAAGTTCGATAACTCTGGGACAGTCCGCAAATCCGCTGGTATGGTGCCTCGGTGAGCGTGGTTTCGCAAGGTGAGGTGGATTTGCACAAAAGGCATCCAGTCATCTATAGCGCATCCATAAGTAGGCAGCATATGGCAAACAAATTTTCTGCGAACGGACATGTTCAAATGACCAAGGGCAAGCGGCGTGCCAATACAGTGTAACATAAAGAGGGTGTCTAAATGGGCACAGTCATTTTCAAATGATTTCCAAACTAAACTTGTGTGGTGATCGTAATTTTCGGATGTTTACGCCTTAAACCTTAAACCTAATTTGTCTACGACAAATGTGATTACATATTTTAATGTATACATGTATAATTGAAGCTTGCAAGCTCAGATTTAAAAACAAATTCGGATTTTATTAGTGGAACCTATTACCCTAAGCTCATATAAGGAATTGTCTTAGGTTGTTATTAGGGTTCCGTACCCATAAGGTGCCAAACTGAACCCTATTACTAAGCCTCCGCTATCTGTCCGTCCGCCTGTCCGTCTGTCAGAGGGCTGTATCTCATGAACCGTAATAGGTAGACAGCTGAAATTTGCACAGAGTGTGTATTTCAATTGCTGCTGTAATGACAAATAGTAAAATAAAATAACAAATAAAAATGAAAGGGGGCAAGAAACATGATTTATTTGTATTATGGTACGGAACCCTTCGTGTGCGAGAAGTCTGACTAGCACTTGGCTGGTTTTTTGTTCTACCCTAAATGCCGATATGATTAAGAAAGAAAAGAAATAGAAGGCTTCAAATTATCACTAGTCAGTGTTGTGTTCGTGTATGCATGTTCGTACTTTAAATGTGATTGTACGGAGTGGTTATGGACGTTTTCTTGTGGCAGAAGTCACCATGGAATGGACGGATGAACTCTGCATACAACTGATTGATCTCTATAAACATTATCCCGCACTATGGAATCCCAATGATAAAGGTTACAAAACAATCAGCAAAAAAATCGAAGCTTGGAAAAAAATCGAAGACCACATGGGGATAAATGTTAACGAACTAAAGAAAAAGATGGCCAGCCTCACCGCAAGCTACAGGAAGGTGAACCACCGCGTAAAGAAGCGGAAGCAAAGCTCTGGTCACGAAGAGCAGTATGTGCCCACTTGGTTCGCTTACACGCACTTCGACTTTTTGTCTGCTAAGTACCAAGACAAGAGTGCAACTGAGGAACCAGTGAGTTTTCGTGTTGTTTGATTTTGATATGCAACTGATTTGCATGTGCTTTGCTAGTGACAAAAACCATTTACAATAAGAGTGTTCAGTTGTTTGTGTGGCACATTTTGCTTATTTATGATTTGCAATTTATTTTATTATATTGCAGTATACTTGAGCAATTTCTTGTACTTATTATTAAAAATTAATAGTTCAGTGCTGTAAGAAAATGCTAGATATTCTTGTGGTTTCAGTCATCTGAGCATGAGGAGGAAAAAGATGAAGAGGAAGAGGAGAGGGATGAAGAAGAGGATAAAAATATCCAAGAAGATGAAACAGAGGAAAGTTCCGACAGCGGAAGTTCATCCGACAGTGATACCGCATCTCTACAATCTCAAAACGAACAGGGAGATCTCAATGCCAAAACCTCCACTTCTGTAAAGAGGAAAAGAGCGACGGCAGATGAAATATTCGACAATGCGTATAAATGCTTGAAAAAAGTCTCCGAATATAAGGGGGACGAGTTCGATATTTACGGACAGCACATTGCACATGTTCTACGCAATTTAGATAGGCCATCCATGTGTTGCTTGCAAAAGGTTTTTGCTGATGCGATTTTTCACGCCCAAATGGGCAAATTTCTACTGAATGAGCCATTTGCAACGTCAACATTAATTCCGCATGACATAAATATTCCGCAAGCGTCCAGTGTACAGGTTGTGAAATCCTCCCCACAAATTATAACCCCATCTCCACCGAATGGGCATTCTCCCCTAAATTCGCAATCGCCGCAGCTCTATGAAACGACTTCACATCTGCAACCTAAAATAGAAGAATTGCAGAATTCAGCAAGTTGGGTGCATGAAAATGGTTCCATCTCACCGCAATCGGAATGAAATCATGTTCCACAAAACTAGTCATTGGAAATTATTAAAGCTAAGGATTATGTTAGCAGAATTTTAGCTATTGACACGTTGAAGGACAGTAATGCTGTGCAGAGCACATGCGTCAAAGCCGATTACAACGCAAGAGTCGTCGGAGTATCGTACATTTGTGACAAAACACTTTGCACTGAAGTGATTTCAATTCGGCCTAGTACAC
Source organism: Incurvaria masculella (assembly GCA_946894095.1). Classification (NCBI taxonomy): domain Eukaryota; kingdom Metazoa; phylum Arthropoda; class Insecta; order Lepidoptera; family Incurvariidae; genus Incurvaria; species Incurvaria masculella. The sequence goes on along the minus strand of OX335657.1, from coordinate 11,818,031 downwards.
TTCACTTTTGTCATAATCGGAGTTTAAACCACAGATCAAAATACCTTGCTGTCATACATACATTTTGTAGAACATTAGCCAAGGCAGAGTTTATTCCGAAGATTGTCGAAAATAACCTAGAGAAGTATAAATGATCAGTCAATTAGTGTTGAAAAAAAAACCTTGCATCATATGGCAACTTGTATAAAGCTAAAAAAGTGTCCATCAACGTGTTAAGATAAGAATTAGTGTGTAAATTTTTTTTAAATGATCTCAACTATTTTATTGACGAATTTAATATTGTTGGATTTTTAGTGATTTTAAGTTTACTTTGCTTACTGGGTGATGACCATTTTTAGTTTTGAAAGTAGGTTTCGAAAATTATGAGTTCCAAAGCTTTAAAACTTTAGAATTGAGTAAAATTTAATTGAATTAAAAGCTAGATGTACTCAAGTATCTCTTGCCACTACACCGTATGAGAACAGCAGACAATCCAAAAATCATAAAGTTCCTGTTCTTTATGATTTTTGGATTGTCTGCTTAGGAAAAACTATGTTGTGTCTGTGTTTCTACATTGTGACGATTTAAATTAATTAAATTAATTATATTTAATTTATATTTGTTTCCAACCATTTGTCAATGTTGAAAAGGGTCAATATTTTCCTGCAAAAATTTTCAAAAGCCTTTAACATTTTCTGCCAATACACACAAAAAGTATAAAAAACCACTTATTTTAATTTAAGTGCCCTCCACCTTCTATTGCCCCACAAATATTTGTCTCAGTAATAATAAGATTACTTTAAGACTGTTGGGAGCAGCAAAAAATTAAAACAACTTTGTCTTCTGACGTCTTGTGTAAATTGTTTGTCTATTTCGCCAAAAAATGCCCTGTGAAGTTCCTGTGAGAACCCATCTGTCCCGCAGACAACTAAATAACATGGCTTTAAATTTCTATTGCTGTAAAAATGAAATGTTAGGAAATAAGTAGAAGCAGATTTTTAAAATAAAAATATCCAAGAAAGTGCTTGGATAAATGTGTCACACTCATTTAATTTTCTACATATTAATATGTAGAAAATTAAATGGGTGACTCACTCCAGATTTTAGACTTTAAAACAATTGAAAAATGTTGGTTGTACTTACAGTAATTTTATTGCATAAAAGAAAAGTGTACAAATTGGGATTTTATTTATGAAAAATAACATCATAAAGATGCTTACCTTCTCGCCGTACGACGCTGCATGCTTTCTAATGGAACGTCGCAGCTGGGGTTGAACTGCTCGACGCGATTAATCTTTTACGGATTTTCTTAATGCTGAGCCCATTCGTCTAAATCTTTCCACCCATGTATGTATTGACTGAAAACTTGGTGCATAAATGACCATTGATGGAATAAGCCTCCACGCACAGTTTGCTCCCGACCATGACATGGCACGAACTAAAAATTGCCCATCGGTCAGTTTTCGAACGCTACCCCTAACTCGTTCCGCTGCCAGCCAATTTATTCGAAATTCAAATTTAAAAAATTGAGTCACCCTCTATAATATTTTCCAGTAGTTGATCCTGCATTCTTAACTGAAATGTTGCTAAAAAACTTGTCACTGTGATCACCGTCAATTGGCTGACGTTTATATAGAATATTTTTTACCCACTTTCGAAACTTAAAAACTTCAAAAAAGGATAGGCAAGTAATTTAGCCAAACTTGCTACTTATTTCTGAATTCTTATATTAGGTCTAACCAATATACAAATCCAAAAGAGCTTTCCGCCTTACTTGGTAGTAACGCGGAAAGCTTAATATTGAAAAGTGTAGAGTCCTTTCTCCAGTTATTTACTTAATTACTAGGTGGCAGCCCTACCCAGATCGTTTGGAATAGTAAAAAAGAAAAAAAGCTGATAAAAGGAAATATACTGGCATGATAGTTTGTTTCTCCTAGAATCCAACATACATTGGATATGCTAGCACCAGATGTGCTTGCAAGCCATCTATTACAAAATATTTTTTCTTACACCCAAATGGCATAGGCCCTACACAGACCAACAATGCTCAGGGCGGTTGGCGCACTCACAACTTTGAGGGTTCCAGTTGCATTTATACAATCCGTTACAAATATTGGAGGTGGGATATTTCATAATTATAATTTTTAGTAGTACCTACAATAATTTCACATGCACACATAAGCATTTAGCTTAATGGGAATCTGGACACTGCATTAATTAAATGCAAAGAATAACGGTGTGGATAATAAAAACATTTCAGTAACCAACTTCATGAAAGAGAGAAAAATGTCTAGTCTAGGCATGCCAACGTACCATGGCAGTGGCTCACACACCCACAAGGGAGAGAATTACCGGTATCTGATCCTGGAGAGATACGGAAAGGACATCTGGACGCAGTTCAAGGACAATGGAAAATCTTTTCCTGTCACTACCGTCTTCCAGTTGGGCGTGCAAATGGTAAATTTCTCTCGTTAAACCATAGACTTAGAATGTAAAGACACGAGTCATCTGACAGATGAGACCAAATTGTTATTATTTTACTCAAACACATTTCTAAATCCCCATGTAGTTTCTAAATAAGATCTGAAGTTCTCTTTCGTGTTTTACTTTGAAATAATGAAAAGTTAGTGACTATGACCGACAAAAAAACAGTGGATCACTTAAAAAAAATAAAAAGGGTATTTGTCTGGGTCATGAAGCCTGTTGACCTCACAATCTACAAATAAACAGGTCCCCATGGCTTCTACACATGCTTTCTTTGACTAAAACGTGAGAAATCATTAAGATTTTACAAACATCGCATCTCACATTTAAGGTGGCCCAACCCGCTCCACTCCCCATACAAACGGGGAAAGAAGATCACGCCCATATTTCTTATCAGAGATCCCAAATTTTGCTCAAAATAGCTTTATTTGATCGAACTAGATGTCTGATGACCGTTGGCATTGTAAAATTGTGTTTGGTTTCTAAGTTATAAGGTCCGAAAGTTTGAATTTTTCGCGCGTTTTATACAATATCTTTGGTGGTTTATTACGCAATGATAAAGTAAGAAAATCTTAAAAAGATTCTTCATCAGACATAGCTTATTTAATCAAGATTTATAATCTATTTGGTTTTTGTTAGATTTTTGACTACAGCGGTCGTGGTTTACTTTTAGCTATAAGTCGTTTTGAAATCAAAATTTTCGTAAATCTTACCAAATCATACACTATGCACTGCTATGCACATTATCTTTTTTGTGGACATGTTGCATCTTCCTCATCACGGAGCCTGTCTTTTTCTTTGAAACAGAGAAGGTCCCAGAGCGCAACAGCACGGTTTTGTACAGTGCCCGCGAATGAGTTAGTCCCGCCGGGTTGGGCCACCTTAATGTGTACAATCTCTAAAATTTTTGGAACTGCATCTAAGACCAAACTACACATAGTTTTTTTTATTTACATGGAACTATAAAATAGCCCCTTGAAACTACGAGTCCATAAAGAACTAAAAACAAGACTTGAGTATGCTTTTATACATTTCACTTAGGCAGCCATTTGAAGTATTTGGCAATAAAGAGTTTTAAAATTAATGACATTTCTTTGATTGATATTAATTTCAGTTATTGGTAGTTTATTTACTTTGCAATGTACTGTTACATCTATATGTGGTTCACGTACACTGGATTATACATACATAGCTTTAAAAATAAATAACCTCTCTTCTATTGTTGATACTTCCCTTACTTTCAGTTAGATGTGCTGGAGTACATTCACAGCAAGGGATACGTGCATGCCGACCTTAAGGGTGCGAATATCCTGCTCGGTCTGAAAAAGGGCACAGAGAACCAGGCGTACCTTGTCGACTTTGGTCTGGCGAAACGGGTCACTGAAAACGAGTTCAAACCCGACCCAAAATCGGCGCACAATGGAACCATAGAGTACACCAGCCGTGATGCACACCTTGGTTGTGAGTAATTGGCATTCTACTAAATTATTCTAGAAAGTTGAGGTTCCTGCTTTTTGGTATTATAAGCTTTAGCAATTCTGTCATTATCATTGTTGTGTTCTATTTATATATGTAGTTTCTATAATTAACTTTCTGCACCATTTAATTCTTACTGGCTAATGATATAATATGACAAATCCGGGTGAAAAGGAAAAACAATGAATAATTTGTTTGAATGTTAATTTTTAGGGTTCCGCCAAAGGGTAAAAACGGAACCCTATTACTAAGCCTCCACTGTCCGTCTGTCCGTCACAGGGCTGTATCTCATGAACCATAATTGTTAGGCAACTGATTTTTCAGAGTGTGCATTTATTTTGCCGCTATAACAACAAATAGGAAAAAAATAAAAATATAAAAATTAAAGGAGGGCCTCATACAAAACACCTGATTTTTTTGTGTTAAATCTTGTACGATGGTACGGAACCCTTCGTGTGCAAGTCCGACTCGCACTTGGCTGGTTTTTATTGCAGTCTATGTCTGCAATGCAGAAGAAGCGTTAAATAAATTTATGTAGGTATAATATTTAACACTTTGTGGGAGGAATAGGAAAGAAAACTCACTCAAGGAAGCGACCTTACCTTTAAAACGACAAAACTATCATTCCTGTCAGTTTGATTTACGTGTTTTTAGATGAAAGATCTACTCCATGATACAGTTAGAATAAGGTTGAGAGAAAAAGAAGAGCTTTTGTTTGTCTTCAAACAAATTTAATTGTCATTGCCAGCACAAAGTATGAAACATAATATTGTAAATTATGTTTTTGTGATATTTTCTTTCCCAAGACTTTTTAAAAAAAATATTTTTTTTTCCTGAATAACATGGAGAAAATGGAGTTATTTCTATCACACGGATTGAATAATTACAATTTTCAAATCTCTGTTTTGTTTTGTATGGTATCTGACAGTTTTGACAGATCTTTTAGGTGAGCTCGCTTGGACGCCACCTGTCATCATAAATAAGCAGTTTTCTTCCCCATTGATTACAGGAGGAGGGACTGTAGTGAATGGGAAAATTGGAAGACCCGCGAATGGTATGTTTTGCTGGTTCGGGTTCAGCCATGCAAAATGTATATTTTTACTGGGTTCTTTCTTTAATCAATGTGTCCTTGCTTTAAGATCAATTAAACATACGTATATATCACAATCCTTGGAATAAGCTGTCTAGTACGAAAACGTATATTTACAAACAATAAATGAGTTACTCATGCATTGAGTGGTCAGATATCTTGCTTATCTATTTCCTGTTGCACAGTGCATGCGGTTGGTAACAGCTACCAAGCCAATGGCATGTCAGTCGCGCAGTTGCTGTGGGCTTAATCTTGTAATTAGATTATTAATAAAGCCACTCGAAACAAAATTCAAAAATGTCAACGGGCAATGGAACGCAGTAACCTAAGCATTAAACTTAAAGACAAAAAAAGAAATACGGATATCAGGAAAAAAAACTAAAATTATAGATGCTTTGGAACACTCTCAACGTCTCAAATGGAAATGGGCTGGTCACGTGGCCCGATATTCAGACGAAAGATGGACAAAAAAAGTCACACAATGGCTAGGCCCAGGCGGATAAAGAGGAAGAGGACGTCCTAAAGAAAGATGGGTCGATGATGTAATAAAAAATGCAGGAAAAGACTGGACAAAGATAGCGAAAGAGAAAGGAGAATGGAAAAAAATGGAGGAGGCCTTTACCCGAAGAGGGGTCCTTAATTTATAATTTAGTTCTAGCTAGTTTTAATTTTCTTTAACATGTATTTTAATTGAGGAATTAAAAAGGCTTTATTATTATTATTTCTAGTAATTCAATTAATCGATACTTGCACTTTCTTAGTAATGGAATGACAGCTACTCGCATTAAACCTTTTCACACGAGGCCCCCTATTATTATTTTAATTAGAGTGTGATGAAGAAGTTTCTTGTCGGTTCTTCTTCGTCTGATGAAAATGATGAATCTAGAAGTGTGTTTACACCTAATGCAGGAAAATAAACGAATAAACCCATGCAATCGACAGTGACGTAACGTGAAAGCGAAGCGTAAGCGATTTACTTTCATCCATGAATTGATGATGGCTGGTTTTACATCACAGCGAGTTGCGCGCGTAGTAGACATAACTATGTATGCCTTTTTTGTTTTTGCAAACACACTGCAATGCGGATGCAGAGCGAGTCTAGTCCATTCTTTTTTAAAGTTCTTGCCTTTACGTTTCAGCGCCAACAATGAGGGGTGACCTCGAGATTCTGGGCTACAATATGCTGCAGTGGATTGTAGGCGAACTGCCATGGGAGAAGAGCCTGCAGGACCCCAAGAAAGTGCAACAGATGAAAGAAAATTTCATGTCCAGCGTCAAAAGTGACATAAAAAACAATTATCCTTCTGTACCTGGTGAGCGGTGTTCCCACGAGAATGGAGTTTAGTGCAATAATTGTGTTTATCGAAACGACCGGTCGTTGCGATTGAAAACTGCTTCTCAGAGTATAAAAAAAAACTCAACCAAAACATTTATAAATCTTCATGTCCCAAGTGTACTGACTACTGTCATGATATTAGCCCAAAGCACCATAAGGCACCTTAGATGCCAGAACCTTCCTTCTATTGAACCGGATGGAAAATCCAAACATGTTCATTGCCTATTCAATCATCTTTCATTCAATGCGATAGTACCAACCCGGGCAGGATTAACCCTACCACCTAGCAAGTAAGTTTTACATGGAATCTAAGCCACAAAGGATGAATATCTTCATCACCTCTTAGGCTCCTTTTGGTGTCCGTTACTTTTTTCCCACCTCTTGGATGCCATCTTCAGTCCTTATTAAATGCCCAGCCCATCTGCACTTAGGTGTTGATAAAATGTCCTTTTTTAATTCTTTATCTTATTAAGGTGTTTTTAATCTTGCAACTTCTTTTTATGCCTGGTAAGCTGCACTCGATTTCTTAGTTTATAAATCACATATTCAAGATAAATGATGAATTTGTTTGCAGCTTGTGCGTTTGTTTTAGTAAAAATTTTATTTGTTAAAAATCTATGCCCTGAACATTTTATAATATTTACTTTGACCGCTTACCATACGTCCAGCTCCTCATATGCGCTGTAAGTTTCCAAACTGAATTTAGGTATGCCCTATGTTATGTCCCGCGTAAGTGATATAAAACATTTTGTTTTATCTTCTTTTAAAACATTTCCTACAATATATTCAAGACATTTCACATAATGATTTTACCATCAATGCATAGATTTTACATTTAGCGTAATCGTATTTTTTTTGTTTCAGGTGCCTTGATCGAGTTCTTCGAGTACATCAACACAATGAAACCCAAAGAAATGCCAAATTACCTCAAGTGCAGGAAATATTTTGAAACTTACCTCAAGTCCCAAGGCTGCTCGGCGAACGGCAAGCTTGCATTCACAGCTACCAAAAAAACGAAAGCTGCTAAAGCTGCAAAATTGCCAGTTTCTGTGAATGGGGATGAAAATGAAGAAAGTGACGAGGAAAATGTTGAGACACTAAAATCAACGGTACCAAAGTCTAAAAAGACCGTTAAAACATCAAAAAGAAAATCACCCGATTCATTATTGGTCGCGACAATAAAGAAGAAAACGAAATTGAATCCGAGAGTATCGGCGACACCGCCAGTAAAGAAGGACCATGCTAACATCGCTACGCAGACCTCCGTGGAGAAAGTACGCAGGAGCCCTCGCTGTGTCACCTTCGACAGCCCAGTGAGCGAGATTGTCAGCCAAATACGGAACGGCAGAAGCTACAAAGTTCCGAGTGGCACTGAATCGAGTTCCGACGTTTTTGATGAATCATTTGAAGTAAAACCGAGGCGGCGAAAGGCACTTGTTGCGGATCAAAAAGTTACAGTCACTAAGAAATTTGTAAGGAAGACGGTCAAAACACCAGCCAAATCCTGGAAGGACATTCCTACAATCGTGAATGGAAGGGCTCCCATTAAAAATAATTAGGTTGTTTTTTTGTTTGTATTGTATTTAGTGTAATCATTCTTAAATTTGTTGAAATTATGATTTTAATGTTCACATAATTCTAAGAACAAACTATTGCAATGTAGTTCAACTGTATTATGTATATCCAGTCACGTTAAAATAGTATTAACAACGGGAGATTGGATTTTTGTGTTTTTATTTTGTATTTTTCTTATTTTCTACAATGTTTCGAATGTATCCTGATCATTAAAGCAGAATAAAAATAAAAACCTTAAGATGGAAGAAACATGTGTATGTGGATTTCAATATTGGTCCATTTTGAATGTTTACTTTTGCACATAAGTTTCCTATGAAACAAGACCAAATGATTGGGATTAAAATGATATTTTCATTGTGTAGTGTCAGCGAATAAGGAAGGATGGTAGTAGTGACGAAGCAGTTACGATCGCTCGTCCCGTCCTTGCTCTCCGTCACATGTGGATGAATAACTTTCTATGAATAAATTATTAATTTTTTGAAACTCTGTCTTTCTATTGCAATTGCACTTTCGGGTTAAATGAACACCTATGAGCCTGTGTTCTGAATGGATTAAGTAAAACATATGAGTGATTTAAAAGCTTTATTGGTTTTATTTACATTATAATATGAAAGTAAACAAAACATAACATACCAATAATAGTTGGCGAATTAAACTTGCAATTTACTCAAACACCTACGCCTAACTTACATTCCAGATAATTTGCACAACTACCATGAATCAATAGCGTTCACATTCTTTTTCTAAGGGAATTCAATAAAATTATCTTCCTAGTTTTCTCTGCTCGTTACAAAAGCTAAGGTAATTTACACTAAGGTAGTACGAAGGAACAACATGCTTAACAGGACAAGTTCAGTCGCGAACGGGTGAGGTTTGGACTTGTATCGACCTGTCCGGTAATGTGCACGGTCCTTTTGGTGTTTTGTGTGGGAGCAGGCACACTGAAGGCAAAGCACCAGTCTCAGGCAACTGACAGACAAGATAACTGTGGACTGCTGTTGTTGGATCTGGAAACTGTCGGTTTACAATTGGTGGGTGTCAGAAATTACCGCAGCTTTGAACGGTGCGGTAATTTGATATGGATACATTCTGAACACCTGAACCTGACAAGTCAACTGCCAGTAATAATTACAACTATTTATACAATAAGTACACTCTAAAATGGCAGTATTTCAGCGTTTCAAGCTATCGTTTACTAAAAAGTGGATTTACATTAGGTAGCACCGTTTCAAACTATTTAACAACCAACAAAAGTATTCCACATTACGTTTTCCAGCAGCAAGATTGTATACTTTTTACAGGCATACGAGCGGAGAATCCCGTATTCTTTCAGTTCACAATTTTCCAAAAGTTTCTCGTTCCCAATTTATCCTATTAAATACCACCTTAAATATAAATTGCATACTAAATATTACTTATTACGCCGGTACAGGAACATTTAATGCAATAATCTGTCGATATTTTGCAATGGGACTAGTATGGTATGATTTGTTTCACGCGCGTATCGTTTTTGAGTTGTTTCACATTACATCTAAATTATTCCCAACCAAGATCAGGTGAATAATAATCATAAAGACATTTTCAGAGCTGGCATGCTAAATTGAAAATGTGGATTTATTATCTTTTTATTTATCTCCGCTTGCGGTACAAAATGTCATATAATCTGAGTTTAAAATGTTTGACAACTTACTTTGAAAAAGACGCAGATTTAAATTTCAAGAGTTGCTATGTACATTTATGCACTTCGCTTAGAAGTGAGAGAACAAAAGCCTGACACAATGCTATTGACAAGTATTTAGCGACGAAGACATCTATTTAAAAACATTTTATTTATAAATAATTTTGATTTAATGAAGCCACATGCAAATATAACCCCAACAATAATGTGTTCACATTAAGCCGCTGACCTCAGACCGTAAACGGCAAACCAATATGTTTGCAATGTGGACTGCACTGGACAATAATCTAGTGTGAAGTTAGAAACGATCAGCGAAACATGTATAAACGAGAACATATACATATAACATTCAATGTTGTTAAAGGAAAGCCGAAAAATTCAAGTGTAAAAGCTTAAAAGTTAAAACAAATTACATAGTGCAAAACACATATTTTTATTAAATTCCTATTAGATTGCTAAGCAACACAATTTTCCTATTTTTTCATTTAATTACTAGGATCTTGCATTTTTGTTGTTACGACCAATTGTTTGTTATACAATCGTAGTATACATACTCCCGAAATATGTTCTATTTAGGCTAAACATTTTACAAATGCGAGGGCGAAGCTCTCAGCGAACCTCTAGTGTACACTCAACAGTGTAAATTTACAATCCAACAAATACATGCTGTAATGTCGAACAATAACGAGTGCTGGCTTAAGATTGTCTTAACATTGAAATGTCTTGACTTACACTAACTGGCAAAGGCAAAAGAGAAAGATAGTTTATATACCTTTATGATAGATGAAGCTTATAAAGGTGTAAAAAGATTAAAGTGGTGCGGAAGAGAGAAGCAGCAGCCACTAAAACATCGATCAGAACAGTTAGAAACTAGATTTTTTGAATATTTGCATTACAAAATATGTTTAAGAGTGGTGTGATAGGGACAACACTATACAGAGTACCTGGATTGTTGCGCTGTCCTCGCTCAAGCTAGGCAACTGTGATGTGAACTTTAATGGATCCGAACGAATATCGTAAAAACTGGTTGAACCATCAATTGTTTTACCCACAGAACTTTGTGTATTTTTCTTGATGTTGTCGAGTAGAATAATTTGACATAATTTTGTGGCTAAGTGTACATACATGCAGAGGTATGGTATAAACAGGTATTTTTTACCATTAAGGCGGAAGAATTAAGGAATTAAACCGGACAGACGAAATTATTTCTATGAATCGCCTATGGAAGTGCACGGGTCCGGCCATATGCATTTACTGATTCCGGGGTTCCCAACATAGGCAGAAATTCCGTCCGTACGGTTTTATTCCAATCATGTGGTCCAGGCCTAAGAGAACATGCTGAAGAAGACATACTGCTCTTAACACAAATTTACTTAAGGAAATAATTTAATATTTTGGTGTATTACGGTCAGGCTTTGCATCCTATAACTTTTAGGCCATCATGTAAGCATTTAGTTTGTACGGAGACCCAAACAGTAATTATCTCTTTGTTTTTTTTTGCATTAAGTTAAGATTCAAATGTGAGGATGACAGGTATAAAGAAATATACCAACTTATTCACCTGGAAATATTTTTTAGCATGTACATTAAAAATATATCTAGCTTATCCCAGAAAACTAGTAATTTCTACTTGTATAACAGTACCGTTACTGACTGACGGACAACGCACAGCCTAAGCCGCCGGACGTACAGATCTGAAGTTTAATGGATATTTCCATAATTGTGGTCGAGAGAATTACTGTAAGGGTTTCTCAATGTTGAATGGTCTGTTATCTAATGCCAAGCATTATGCACGGAAAAAAAATTAAGCTTGGCTTTATTTTAAAACTATTTCATATTTAATGTGTACTATACTATATTCCAGCTTTAATGCAGGAATGTTGTAACTGATTAAAATATCATAAATTCATAATGCTAGTCCTCACTCGTTAAGAAACTGTCCGTGAGTCTTGCCTTAAATTATCTTTATTAAGACATTTAAATATTTTTAATAATGTAAAGATTTATTAATATGAATGGGAGGTGCATTACAGTAACAATATCGTAAAGGAAAAATAATGTAAAACAGGTAAGCACACGTGAATTTTACACCTAAACAATAATAGCATAATAGAGAAAATATAACCACAACTGAAATTAATAACATTAAGATAAATCGTCATAATGTGAAAACAAGTCTTAAAGATTGCACAAAATGAGAATATTAGGTACATTTCAAAAGACAACAATGAACACTTGTGAGGTCAAAAAAATGGTAAAAACGTAGCAGGCACAAAGATATGCGTCATGTATACGATAAACAATATCATACTGCCCTTGTGGTAGTGTTGCTGGCAAAGTGGTTTTTCGAACCAGTTCTAACCGCTGCGAGTGCCTGCTTTTCTGGCAAATAGTACCTATACAGTAAAATATTTAGATTTATTCCCAGGCACATATATACCCGTTTTTACCACCTTCAGCTACAAAAATCCCAAAGTTGTAAGCAAAGTAACCAAAAGTTACTTATTGGATTTCAGGTAACTGGAGGTGGTTGAAAACAGGGGATAGTCGCATTTACAAGCTGAAATGTAGCTGTTTGTCTGACAAATGATAATCTTACCTATGTAGTACCGAAAGCGTCTTGTACTGGGTACAATTTAAGACAGGTTTATTCGTGTTTGAGATAACAAAGATTACATAAAATGTGTGTTTATGATGTGCGTAAAGTGCACAGATACGAAACATTTTGCACGAGCATTCTACTATGATACTCGAATAGGTGATTTGTACACAATCAGGTAAAATGACAGCAGAAAGGACAATGATTTGAAATAGTCGTAGTGTTCGAGTAGAAACGGATTTACTCAGTCCTGTTCTTTCCAATTTGAAATTATGCAGCAAGAACTAACTTGATTTTGGGTCAGCGAAAATGCCAAAAGTCGCCAATATTCAAAAGTGTTTTGAATACAGCTGTAAATTATTAGAACTCTTTAAATGCATCCATAATTGGTTAACAGTGAACATAAATGTATTCTAACACAATTATGTAGATACGTCTAAATATTTTGTCTACAAATGATCTATTATGCTAATGGACACTTAAAGTTATGGCTTCATGAACTAGCTATCTTGGATGATGTTGACAATATGATCACACCAGACATCTGGCTATTTAAGTGCCTAAATAATACAAATTAGGATGACCATTTGGGTGTGCGAATGCGTGAATTCCTACATTTGGATAGAGTCTACAAAATCTGCTATTCTAGATATTTGCAAAGTTTGATGGCTGGGAAAAGTATTAATTGGTTAGCCTGAACTTCATTCTTTATTGTTAGAGTCATAATTAAAATATGAAATATGCACTGACTTGCACGTTTATCGTTCACCACAGAAAATTGGTTTCTCAAAAGACAAAATTCCAACTAGTCAATGGAAGATCGATGGTTAACCTAAAACCCGTCAGCATAAATACTTTTTACTATCAAGGGGCCAATATTAACATACGCTTTACGGAAAAACATGTCATAAAACATCATTTTTCCAATCAATAATTATAATTACATGATGTTAAATCTCTAATAAGCTATGTCCACTCTTAACCAACTTAGAAAATTTTTAAACTTGGGTTGGCCGAATGATTGTAGGTATAGGGAATGTGGCGCAACTGTTATAGCATCAACAAAAAAAACCCGTCTTATTTATCATTGAACACATGAGTTGCAGTAACATTAAGCGAGGCTTCTTTACATGAGAGTATACTTATTTAGTCAACTTAAAACAACATTTTGTACATAATTTTATTTAAACACCATTTAAATCTTACGAGAAGAATACTATGTACATAAGATAACTTGAAAATATCTGCTAATCTTAAAAAATATAAACGGGGGCAGGTAATTGACTTTGTCAAATCGGTTACTTTAATGTATGTTAGACCCGAGATTAAACCCTACACTGAAACAATTGGTTTAATCATCGAAACGAAACACACCAAAATGTAAATAAAATGTATCAAGGGTTTGCTGTGTCGATTACTACCCACCCATACAAATGTCTGAAACGCCACATTCTGAAGGTCGGCAGAGGTCACGTCGAACGCTTTAACACTTTCCAATTGAGACAGGTACCAAACGATCATTTTCTATGTATATGAACATCACTTACGACTAAACACTCAGGGTTCAACATAAAAATAACTTATTTACAATAAATGAAGAGCGCACGTCTCTAGACTTAGAATAATGGCAGTCGACTAATTCATTAGTTTTGTTTTGGTTAGATTGTTCAATTCGCATTTGTCTGTCACCTACACGGGTTATGTGAGTGCTCAAAGATACTTGTGTTTAGTGTCGATTATTTCCACCAGGACTAAACGGAGGTGTTACATAAACGTTTGATTGCAGAAATGTTAAAGCAAATGTTGCTGGTATCAGTCCTCATGTTTTTAGCACAGCGATATAGTTGAATTTCAAAGTTATGTCTTAAATTTTGACAAGCAAAGCCACGATTCAATTAAAATAAAAAATTAGAAGGATGATTCAATATTTTTACATCGCCTTATGACACACCATCCTGACGGGTGGAATATGTATTTTCTCTCAAATAGTCTTTCACACATGGTCACAGACAATTCAATGAGGTAATTTTGTTAGAAATAGACATATGTAGATACCACATCAAAACACCGCTTCAAAATTACTGGAAAGATGCAATCCTCCATATAAACTGTAATGTTTTTAAAAAACACGGTTGTTTTGAAATGTTACTTGTTGGATTCCAACACTATCCAAAAATGTATGTACAAATGGTCTTTCAAAGCAATGACACCAACCGCTCTCGCTCCCAACATCAGCTCACTTTTAATGCGGCAAATATATGCTAAATATAATAAGCAAGAGCTTTATTTTAAGGTGGGCCATCGGAAAATAATGCTCCCATACAAACGTAGTTAAGTAACAATGTGAAAACCACTGTTCTAATTTTCTTAATATTTGACATCTAATATCAGGCAACGAATATCTGAGTATGTACGTTTTTGTTATTTGAAGAATCAATACATGCAAAAAAATATTTTTACAACATTAAATTTTCTCTGTGGTTTGACAAAGCATACATTTTTAAAATGAACGAATGTGCAGTGACTGATATTTGTTGCCTGAAATAACAAGTTGAAGTTGGTTTTGAAATGATTACCAAACTATGTTTGTATTGGGAGTGTAATTTTCTGACGCTTACGGGCCCACCTTAAGATATCAAATATAAATATCGAAAGAGCGTCCGACAGTGTCGAGCGAGGAGTGCTAGTTGGAGTCGACCGTGTTGAGTTGATCGCTGCGCGCGAAGTCGATCTGCGTGTAGGCCCGGGGCGCGGTCGCCGGCGAGGGCGAGGGCGGCGGCGCGCCCGCGCGCGGCTCCAGGTCGAGCGACGCGTACACGAGCGGCGGGGGCGCCGGCGCCGGCTCCGCTCGCAGCGCGCGGTTCAGCGCCGACTCGACCGGCTTCGGCGAGGCGGACTTGCGCGGCGGCTCCTCGAGCGGCGCGAACCGCGCGGCGCCCGGCGGCCCGCTCGCCGCGCGCACCAGCGCCGGGCGCGCCTCGCCCGCGCGCGCGCCGCCCTCGCCCGCGCCGCCGCCGCCGCCCCCGCGCGCCATCGTCTTCGTCGCCGTCGGGTTCGACGAGAGCAGCGCCGCGTCGTCCTCCGCGCGCGG
This sequence comes from Incurvaria masculella, assembly GCA_946894095.1. NCBI lineage: Eukaryota > Metazoa > Arthropoda > Insecta > Lepidoptera > Incurvariidae > Incurvaria > Incurvaria masculella. Next base: position 11,802,723 of record OX335657.1, on the reverse strand, counting down.
GCCGGGCTTGCCGCGCGCGGCGATCGGCCGGCTCGCCGCCGGCTTCAGCGTCACGTAGTCGCACCCGGGACTCGGCTCCTGACTCTTGCGCGGGCCCTCCTCGGAGATTTCGCGCACCGTCGACAGCGTGCCGCCCGCGATGTCCGCGTAGTGCGAGCTCTCGTACTCGAACACGTCCGCCGGCTCCAGTTCCGTCTTCTCCATTTCGAAGGGCTTCGCCGGCGACGCTGGGCTCTCGAGCGTGAAAGGGAAGATCGTCTGCGCACTGATCGGGGTCCCGGCGTCTTTCGAGTTGCGCCGCTGACGCTCCGTCATCTTCTTCATCCTCGAATTGTTGTTGATGACGCCATTTCTACCGTACATTTGCGGGGACGTCACCGAGGGCGTCGATCGCTCCGAATCTGTGGTCGAAGCGCGACTGCCGGAGTTCGTGACCGGTCGAGTCGGGTTCGAGAAGATGAGGATCGGCCGGGACGGTGTCGTCCGCTTGCCGTAGTTCATCTCGACGTAGCCGTCGGGCGTCGCGGCGGGGCCCGACGGCGGGGATCGGGCGAGCGACGCCGGCTCCGAGGTGGGAGTGAGTCCTCGCTCGGTCGGCCTCATCTCGACGTAGCCGGAGCCCTTGGGGGTCGACGGCGACATGTCGACGTACTCGTCCTTGGCGGGCGTCGGCTTCGGGCGGGAGTACGTCGGCGTGACGAAGCCGGCGACGGGCGGCGTGCGCGCGACGGACGGCACGACGCTGGGCGCGCGGGCGCGCGGGGAGGACTGGTTGTTGGAGAAGTCGAGCTCCATGAGGTCGTCGCAGAGCGTGTCGGTGGACCTCGGCGCGAGCAGCGGGGCGCTCGACGTCTTGCTGGAGGCGGGCGCGGTCTGCGGCGGCAGCGCCGGGCCGAGGGGGCGCATCTTGCTCTTGGAGCCGACGCTGAAGGCGCGGGTGCGCGAGGTGTCGCCGAGGGGGGTCCGCACGAGCGGCGCGGGCGCGGGCCGCGAGCCGACGCTGTAGGCGCGAGGGATCGGCCTCTCGTCGTCCTCCATGAGGATCTTGGAGGTGACCGGGTCGAGGTGGTACTCGCTGAAGCGGAGGTCGGTGGAGGGCGTGCCGCTCGCGACGGAGCTGCCGGAGGCCGCCGGCGAGGCGGCGCGCCGACCGTGCATGTCGACGTAGCCCGTGTCCTGGTTGGGCACCATTACCAAGTATCGCTCCTGCGGGGAGGATTCCTCGACTAGGGATGAGTTCCGCGAGTGATGCGCCGAGCCTATTTTCATTGGTATCCTGCAATTGGCATATATGTTTCTGATAACTTCATTATTTTGGGCGGTGGATGGAATCATTGTAGCGTTAAATGGTAACCCAGGCTTAACATTCTTCTCCTAGGTCACTGATTTATCTCAGATTGGAATGTTTAATTGGTTTTAGAATGCGGATAACTTCATGATTTGGAACCCATGTAAAAGAAGCAGCATTGAATGAAAGATATTTGAAACGACAATGAAACATTTTCTACGTTTTCCAACCAGTACAATGCTCATACAAAAGGCAGAACCTGGCAATCCAGGGTCTGCTTTTTGTCGCACCTGGTTCTGAAGTGTTTGACTAATATGATGGCAGAAGGTGTCTGATATTAGCCATCTATTTTTTTCCATTAGATCCATTAAACATGAGCATCGAACTCAGAAGCATGTACTGGAGTATTAAGTCTCATCTCTCCATGGAATATAAATTGCTCTTGCATAAGTGCATCCTCAAACCCATTTGGACGTATGGTGTCGAACTTTGGGGTACCCGAACAAACTCTAATATAGAGATCGTCCAAAGCTTCTAGTCAAAATTGCTGCACGAGATCTGAGCATTGTAATAGTGAAGGAAGAAATTGACGCCACAACTGAAAATTATAGATGGAGAAATCCAGTGGTGTAGTAGAGATTTAGAATCAAAGCTAATGACTCCAAAAGTAATGTTTACAAGGCTTAAGGTCGGCCCGTAAGCACCTGAAAATTTCGCCTCCCATACAAACGTAGTTTACTAATGATTTGAAAACCACTGTTCCAACTTACTTGATTTTTGGTATCTAATATTAGGCTACAAATATCTGTGTCTGCATGCCTTTGTTGTTTCGGTAAATGTATTCTGGGTCAAACCACAGAGAAAACAAAATTCGTATGAAGATTTTCTTTTTGCATTCATTTCATTCGGTTTGGATGTTTCAAAAAAACAAAAGCATGCAGACACAGATATTTGTTACCTGATATTAGATATTAAGGTGGCCCAACCCGGCGGGACTAACTCATTCGCGGGCAGTGTACAAAACCGTGCTGTTGCGCTCTGGGACCTTCTCTGTTTCAAAGAAAAAGACAGGCTCCGTGATGAGGAAGATGCAACATGTCCACAAAAAAGACAATGTGCATAGTGTATGATTTGGTAAGATTTACGAAAATTTTGATTTCAAAACGACTTATAGCTAAAAGTAAACCACGACCGCTGTAGCTAAAAATCTAACAAAAACCAAATAGATTATAAATCTTGATCAAATAAGCTATGTCTGATGACTAATCTTTTTAAGATTTTCTTACTTTATTATTGCGTAATAAACCACCAAAGTTATTGTATAAAACGCGCGAAAAATTCAAACTTTCGGACCTTATAACTTAGAAACCAAACACAATTTTAAAATGCCAACGGTCATCATACATCTCTTTCGATCAAATAAAGCTCTTATGAGCAAAATTTGAGATCTCTGATAAGAAATATGGGCGTGATCTTCTATCCACGTTTGTATGGGGAGATAAGCGGGTTGGGCCACCTTAAGTATCAATTTAATTGGAATAGCGGTTTCCAAATGATTAGTAAACTACGTTTGCATGGGGAGCATAGCTTACGGGCCGTTCTTAAGAGAAGACCTCCACAAGATCACCAGATCAGAGCTCAATAATGAGTTATATCACAGCATACTCCAAGCTCATTATGGTATCAAATTGACTCCAAGCTCATTATGGTATCAAATTTATCTCTGAATGTCTAGAATAAATGAAAGAGTAGAGCCAATACATGAATATTGAAAATAATAAAAATTAAAACGTTATTGTTTTGTATTAAATCTTGTACGATGGTACGGAACCTTTCGTGTGCGAGTCCAACTCGCACTTAGCAAGTTTTTAAGGTTCCTGAAAGTAGGGTTAAGAGTGTGCGAAGGGTACCTGCGCGGCGCGCCCGCCGGCGCGGTCATCTCGCAGTAGGGCGCCGAGTCGGGCTCCTCGGGTATGCGCGGCGTGCGGTGCGCCGCCGGCGTCCACTCGGCGCTGTCGACTTCGTCCGCGCCGACCACCTCGCCCAAATCTGTGTAGTCATTTGGGGTGGTAACACTATGGAGGGCAGTGACCCTGTGCAGTCGGACATGGAGATGTGAGGAGCCGTAGGTGTTTTGTGCGCTTGCGACAAAGTTTTGCAACATCAAGATAACTCATAGATACAATTATTTTTTCTGAAAGGTAAAGTAACTGTTGTGTAGACATGGGTTATCCTGACTATTAAGATAAAAACCATTTTCTTCTACCAGTTTTAGTTTTTGAGATTTTATAGAATTTTTTTTTTAAATGTATTGAAAAAAATACTCAAATCAATCCTGTGTGAGGGTAGGCGCAAATTTACGAATTTATCGCAAATCTGCGGCTACCCTCACACCTCTCTAACTGTCCACCAAAAATGCAAAGCTAGTATAGAAGGGCTGGTAGATTTAAATTCATTGCATCAAAATAAAAAGGAAAAGTGAAAAAACTTCTCGAAAATTCAAACAAGTAAAATTTTGTTAGTACTACTCAATACTGGTTAGTACAAACACTTTACTTTGTGTCACAATCGAAAAAAACGGTCAGGTGTCCTGTGCACCACAGATTAAAACACCTCGCACGCATGTCAGCATCACACGCATAGCAGTGTCGAACGCACTCGCAGTTGAATAGTATTGAAAACAATTCGCATCGCATACATTATGTATTCAATGCACTGCACACGAGTAGTGGCATTTAAAGCTACTGAGACTTTTTAGTTTGAGTTTCAGTGACATTTACATTTGAACCTTTGTAATCAGATTTTGAAAATAATCTGCTTCAAATGTAGATGTCGCTATAACACAAATTAATGAGATAATGGTAATGTCGTATCAATTAAATACATAAAATTATCAACTGAGACTTTTGTACGGTATACATAATTTAAAAAAGCAACTAGATGTCTCGATAGAGACGTTTCTAGGCCGGTCGGAGCCTCTAATAGATACGTAGAGACCGGAAGCAGGAGTTGCCGTGGTATAAATAGTACCTCAGCCACAAGCTTACAGTTTCTTTGTGGATGGGCTATACACACAGGCAGACAGACGGGCAATAGAGAGACTGTTCCTCGGAAGTCATACCCAGTGATATAGGTCTTTAGAGTTCTTTTGGTGGAACAGTTCACGAACAATGGTGAGGGACAATAAAAATAAGGTTCCATCGACGCCATAAATCCAGGAGCAACCTACGGTCGGGTTTGTTTTGCACATGTGGCGTGCCCCGTCCCTCACCGATCTTTAGGCGCGGCGTCCTACCGCAAGCCGCGCGGGCGGTGCGATCCCCCCGTCCCGCTTCGCCTCCGCACTATGCGAGCGCTTTATTGCAATCGCGTTGAAATGTTCTACTGGACTTTTGAATGCGATAGTACGCAGTAATAAGCGTTCAAATTGAGTCGATTACCTTCTAGATGTTGCGAGGGTACGCGCGAGGGCGCTCGCTCCACTTCGGTGTCGCGCGGGCAGGCGCGGGACGGCATGCTGTCGCACCGGTTGCGCACGCCCACCGACGTATCTGCAACGCACAACTAGCTCAGTCTACGGTTACAGCACACTGGTTTTGTCCGATTGGGCTCTATCTATACTTCGTTATTCTTTTATGCAAACCTGACGTGAATGGCTAATACCACACAATTACCGTTACATTAGCCCAATACACCACATTCCCGAAGGAATTTGGTGCCATGCCAGGACCCTCCCTTTATGAGAATAGCTATATTAAACTGGATGGAAAACATGGGCAATTTTTCATTGCCACTTAGACCATCTTTTCATAAAATGTGATGGTACCAACCCAGGCGGGCTTAAACCCTAACACCTAGTAGCGGAAAGGGACCAACAGTTATACATGGATTCCGAACCATGGAGCAGCTCGCATTCGCGACGAAATGCCCTGATCCAACTCATTAAGAAGTGATGCACGGGGCCAGGATTTGAACCCAGACCTCTGGTATGCTAGGCAAGTATCCCGCGCCACTAGACTACGAGCCGCCCATGATGGATGGATGGCTAATACCACATCCACCGTCATATTAGCCTGATGCACTTCATTCCCATAAGGTGCCATCCAAGAACTTTGCTTTTGAGAATTGATTGTTTTTTCAAAATGACATGAAACTCATTAATTTCCAGTCACAATCGAAGATGACTGGTGATGGAATGTTTCACGCTGTGTTCTACAAGGGTGAACTTAACGCAGTTACGTAAATGGAATGGAAGCCGTGACACCCCTGTCCTTCATAGCTACCTACTAGGTAAGAAATAGAATAATTAATGTCAAATATACCCATTCTTGGGAAAAGGATTACACATTAAACTTTTTTTTAACATTCATCGTTAGCGAAAGTTCACCCACGTAGGACGCAGCGTTAGTTGTTTGAAAAGGCAAAAAGCGTATTTAACAGCGCAAGCTCTGTGGAAGATTACAGAGAAAGATTTCTTATATACACAGTTTGACCACAAGAATGCTTAATTATATTTAAAAAGGTTCAAAATTATATATACTTATTAGGTAATAGCAGAAAAGCAGGTAAACTACAGTATAAAAAAATATACATTTTTAAAACATTGAATATTCTAACATACCTTACTTAGTAGAAGAACATTCGATTTATAAGTCTACTGTCCCAAATATCTAATATTATAAATGTGAAAGTAGCTCTGTCTGTCTGTTACTTTTTCACACCTAAACCGCTGGAACGAAATTTGGTATAGTCTGGACTTTGGGAAAGGACATGGGCTACCTTTTGTAGCCAAAATTAAACTCACAGGGGGTGAAAAAAGTGGGGATGTTACAAAATACAATATTGGGTTCTTTCATCTTACAACATAAAATATTAGGTTCAGCCCGACATCAGTCCGAAAAGACATTGACCCGAGCGGAGCTAGTTTCCTACATAGATGAATTACGGTTGTTAAGAGTATATATCTCAAAACACAAGGTCAACACAGGTTGTGCGTGGAGCATTACAATTTTAAACCATTCAAGTAAGCATTTCTTTGGTGTTTAATAGCCATGAGTCTTTGAATAGCCAATAGCTAATTTCTAATCCATCTAAATTTTGCGTGTGTCAATAATGGTCAATGCAGCAATTAAAATCTCATTTCTGTCACGATCAAATGCTTTAAGGCTGTAGGACTAGCCAACTACTCGCGCCATACAAATGTACCTTTCAACAAACGTAATAATGTGTTGTGAAATGCCAAGTAAGTCCCAAATAGAACTCCAGACTAATAATGTATTTTTAATATTTTTACATCATTTATTTAAACAATAATAATAATAAAGTAGATTTTTCACATTAGAAATTTGAAAGTAATATAGATATAAGTAAAAACAGCATATATGCAGAAACGAATAATTCCATTTGCTTTTAGATTTCTACATTTAGTCAAAAAAGGTCAACAATTTATTTTATATGGAAAATGAAACATAAATTAACAAAAATGTATTGATCGCTAGACAAGAATTCAGATATTGTAATAATTCAACGTGTAATCGTTAGACTTAGGTAGTTTCCTTTGGGTGCCTCGTCAAACTTTGCGACTTGACTAGTACCAGGGCCTTAATAGGCTTACTGAGTTATGTAGACATCTCTATGTTCCATACGATACATAGCGATACTTATGGCGGCCCGTTGCAGCGTCTGCCGACTGTGATGGAGCAAACTCAAAACTCTCAGAGAATGCAATGATTGTACAATTACAATCGTTTAAAGAAATCACCATCAAAAAAACAAAATTTTGGCATTTAAAACAGTGATTACATGTGATTTCCTGATCATAGAAACCTAGATAACATTATTATTACGACATTTTCCTATCATACTCTTACGGACTCACATCTTGTCAATCTTCTAGTGATATGGCGGCTCTTGATTGAGGCTAATAAAAGAAGATGAATAAAAAATTGTACAAGTGGGCATGCTGCATTTCTATCCGTGCATTTAGTAAGATTCGAGGAGGGGAGCCAGTGTGTGGTCTATCAAGGTTGACCACAACACTTAATATAAAAATACTCAATTGCAAGCCTAGGCGCTTAATTGTAAGACGTTTTTTTTAATTTTAGTAACCACCAAAATATCTTAACCTATATAAAACATAACAAAGTTCGTTTTTATATTAGTTAAACTCGAATAAATAAACTCGTTTGCAGCGGCTCGTAGCCTAGTGGCGCGGAAACTGGCCTAGCGTACCAGAGGTCTGGGTTCAATTCCTCGCCCCGACATGCACCACTTTCTTTCTCTTTCTGAGTTCGGTAAGTGCATTTCGTCACGAATGCGAGCTGCTCCATGGCTCGGAATCCATGTAAAACTGTAAGTACCCTTCCCCTACTAGGTGGTAGGGTTTAAGGTGGCCCATCCCGCTCATCTCCCCATACGAAAGGGGAAAGAAGATCACGCCCACATTTTTGTCAGAGATCCAAAATTTTGCTCAAAATAGCTTTATTTCATTGAACTAGATGTCTGATGACCACTGGCATTGTAAAATTATGTTTGGTTTCTAAGTTATAAGGTCCGAAAGTTCGATTTTTTCGAGCGTTTTATACAATAACTTTGGAGGTGGATTACGCAATGATAAAGGAAGAACATCGTACAAATATTAGTCTTCAGACATAGCGTATTTAATCAAGATTTATGATCTATTTGGTTTTTGTTAGAATTTTGACCTTTAAGGACGACCGCTGTAGGTCGTGGTTTACTTTTAGCTATAAGTCGTTTTGAAATTAAAATTTTCGTAAATCTTACCAAATCATACACTATGCACATTGTCTTTTTTGTGGACATGTTGCATCTTCCTCATCACGGAGCCTGTCTTATTCTTTGAAACAGAGAAGGTCCCAGAGCGCAACAGCACGGTTTTGTACCGTGCCCGCGAATGAGTTAGGCCCGCCGGGTTGGGCCACCTTAAGCCCGCCCATCGCATTGGAAGAAAAGATGGTTGAAGCGGCAATGAAAAATTGTTCTTGTTTTCCATCCAGTTTAATGTAGCCGTGCTCGTAAAAGGAAGGCCCTCATTACTACTAATGACTGGTACGAAAAGGCGTAACTGACGATTCAGAGTGGTAAAGCAGCGAAGCACCTTGTTTTTGCTATGCACTTCCTGATTGCACGTTCGAAAAGGCTGTTCCAATATTTCATTTAAAAACTTCTAAAAATTGCTAAAAAAAATTTGAGACTCAATAACAATAAAAAACATTTGCCTCAATTTATCTGACTTGATTTTATATGTTATACCCCATAATGATATTTTTGTAAATATCCATTGACATCGGTTAAAAATGTCAGCTCAAGATTTTCGCCCTAGCATAGTAAAACGTCCCCTCCAAATAACCCTGTGGCTATCAGGATTCTGAGCCGATAGCCTCAGTTGTCACCTAAATTGGCGTTTACGCCAAACCGATCGACTGGCGTTTTTAAATGTATGGAGAAATTGAAGAGCGCGCGCAATGGGCGTTAATCGAACTAACATTTGCGAGTCCGAGCTTGATTTGACAGCTTACTCAATATTCCCGTAAATACGTCGACGTTGCCGCTTAAGTCGACTCCGCGTTTTCATACAAATCAGAAGTCCGAGTTTGACTTTACAACTTGAAGAAGTAAAACCACAGAATATCTAGTAAAAACTTGTATGGAGTTTGACGTTTTTACGGAAAACGCTATTCGATCGGTTTGCCGTAAACGCCAATTTAGGTGAGAACTCAGAGTGACCACTCTGAGAAATCATCGTAACATTACTCAACACGTAATTCTGCACCAGACATAGATGAAGCTGCAGTACCCGGCGGTAAATAATTCACATCGGACGTTGGAAAGAGACAATCGGGTAGTTTCGGCTTTGGAGAGCGTTGCCGCTGTCACTCAGTACCTGTGTACTACTTGCGAGAGAGATAATGCTTTACAACGCCAAATCTAGCCGATTGTCTCATTCAAACGTCCGATATGCATTATTTCCTGCCAGGTGCTGTATGTACGAGTTCAGTATATAATAGGTCGGGAAAAAAGTCTTTTCGCATTATAGTATGTATGAACTTGTAATAAAATCTCTTTGGCTATACTATTTGTATCTGGCTGGTTTTGGTATCATTGAAAGTTTAAATTTTAAAGAACATAATTCCAAATTCAAATTAGGAAAATGTGTGATTCTCATTTGTTTTTCGTACTGTCAAAATGAGTGAATCTAATGAAGAAATTCGATACATTTTAAAATTTTACTACAAAAAAGGTAAAAATGCAACGCAAGCCGCGAAAAAAATTTGCGATGTTTATGGACCTAGTGCAGTGTCTGTGAGAGTAGCACAAATTTGGTTTAAGCGTTTTCAATCCGGAAATTTTGATGTCAAAGATGCACGTCGCTCTGGTCGCCCTATTACGGATAAAATGGATGCCATTTTTGAAATAGTGGAGCAAGATCGGCATATCAGTAGTTACGACGTAGCTGAAGAACTAGGAATTGACCACAAAACAGTTTTGGCGCATTTGAAAAAAACTGGGTACACAAAAAAGCTCGATATTTGGGTACCTCACGAGCTCACTGAAGAAACCTAATGAACCGTGTACTCATTTGTGATTCTTTATTACGACGTAATGAAACCGAACCATTTTTGAAGAAGCTGATAACTGGTGATGAAAAGTGGATCACGTACGACAAGAACGTGCGAAAAAGGTCGTGGTCAAAGGCCGGTCAAGCTTCACAGACTGTGGCGAAACCCGGGTTAACTCGCAACAAGGTGATGCTGTGTGTGTGGTGGGATTGGAAGGGCATTATTCATTATGAGCTGTTACCACCAGGCAGGACCATCGATTCTGAACTCTACTGCGAACAACTGATGAGATTAAAGCAAGAAGTTGAGAGAAAGCGGCCGGAATTAATCAACAGAAGGGGTGTGGTTTTTCATCATGATAACGCTAGACCTCACACATCTTTAGCCACTCAGCAAAAACTAAGAGAGTTTGGCTGGGAGGTGTTAATGCATCCGCCGTATAGTCCTGACCTTGCACCTTCAGATTTCCACCTGTTTAGGTCTCTTCAGAATTCTTTAGGCAGTGTCAGGTTAACATCACGAGAGGACTGCCAAAACCACTTGTCGCGGTATATTGATCAGAAGTCCCAATATTTCTATAGCAATGGGATCATGTCCCTACCTACAAGATGGCAAAAAGTTATCGAACAAAATGGTACCTACATACTTTAGTTAAATGTAAATAAACCATATTAAAAAATGTTTTGAATTTTCTTAAAAAATGCGAAGAAACTTTTTCCCCAACCTATATGTAACGACACAACTTGACTATTATTTTGCATATTACTTCAACTGTTATGTTACTATTATTATTATATTACAATTATCAAGTTAGCATGCTCACAAGGGCTTGCGAATGCAATGGAAACAATGTGAAATTACCAAGGAGGCATAAAAAATATCAGTCATTAAACGTACAGTCCTGGTTTTGTACATGCAACAAATGTGCAGTGAATCCGACCAACTTTTCAGGTATGCCGACAGTTACTAATTTAAATGACAAAATGTTAAATTTGCAATAGGTAAACGAATCAAACATAATATAATAAATTATTCTATAATAGAATTATGAAATAATCTATATAATAAACCGAAGAGACGATAACAGTTGGAGTAACCGTGTTGTACACTGGCGGCCGTGGACAAGAAAACGGAGTGTGGGAAGACCAACCGCCAGGTGGGACGACGACATCAAGTGCGTCAGCGGAAAGCAGTGGTTCCGCACCGCTGAGGGCCGGGAGGACTGGAGAAAAATTGGATATGCGTATGTGGCACGCAAACACGATGACTGACTGACTGATTATATAATAAAAATGAATGCCCCAATGTTTTGTTAAGAGCAAAACTCAAGAACGGCTCTCCCGCTAATTGTTTTTTTTTCAAACTCTTGTCGACGTCCGAGGAAGGTTCTTAGCTATAGTTGGAACCGGTAGGTGGCACTGTCGTGTAAACCACATTTTACCGGACTCCGCTCGGGTGAATGTCCGAAACGAAAGCGGCCGAAACGGGGCTGGGAACATCAGTATTTAAAAATTGTTTTGTGGTGATTCAAATCTGGAGGCATCGCCGGGCAGGAGAACAATGTCATATAGACGCATCGAAGCAGTTTAGATCCAGACATCTTTTGTCATTCATGAAACTTTACTAACAGATGGCACAATGTTGTATAATCCCTTAAAAAAAGGACCCGGTTTTATGTCTATTAAATTACGTTTTACTTAACTTTATCATTTAATATAGGATATAAGAAACAAAACTGGCTGAGTTACCCAAAACATGTCTCTGCATAGAATATAATTCAAATATTTCCTGTATAAAAAAATGATTTTTTATTTTTGTCTGCACTGTTTTTATTTTTTATTTTATATATTTGGCATAACAAACAGGAATGTACAAAGTTTAGATAATAGAAGAAACTTAGACAATAACTAAATACATTCCCAGCACCGTAATGCACGTGGAAATAATACAAGTCGACTAATAGCAAAATTACAGAGTAAAAAGATCACAAATAATAATATTTGTAATAGTTATTTTCCATTCGGTTATTAAGGTGGCCCAACCCGCTCATCTCCCCATACAAAAGGGGAAAGAAGATGACGCCCATATTTCTTGTCAGAGATCCAAAATTTTGCTCAAAATAGCTTTATTTGATCGAACTAGATGTCTGATAACCATTGGCATTGTAAAATTGTGTTTGGTTTCTAAGTTATAAGGTCGGAAAGTTCGAATTTTTCGCGCGTTTTATACAATAACTTTGGAGGTGGATTACGCAATGATAAAGTAAGAACATCGTGAAAAGATTAGTCATCAGACATAGCTTATTTAATCAAGATTTATGATCTAGTGTTTGGTTTCTAAGTTATAAGGTCCGAAAGTTCGAATTTTTCGCGCGTTTTATACAATAACTTTGGAGGTGGATTACACAATGATAAAGTAAGAATATCGTAAAACGATTATTCATCAGACATAGCTTATATCAATATTTATGATCTATTTGGTTTTTGTTAGATTTTTGACTACAGCGGTCGTGGTTTACTTTTAGCTATAAGTCGTCTTGAAATTAAAATTTTCGTAAATCTTACCAAATCATACACTATGCAAATTGTCTTTTTTTGTGGACATGTTGCATCTTCCTCATCACGGAGCCGGTCTTATTCTTTGAAACAGAGAAGGTCCCAGAGCGCAACAGCACGGTTTTGTACCGAGCCCGTGAATCCTTAAGAGTTTTAAGTCATCCCAAACTGTCATGTTTTTACAAAAATGACCTTAGTGTGCTTGCAATGAAAAGTCCCATAAAAAGATGCTATATAAACATTTAGCTTAGTAAATTTTTACACTTTTAGATTATCTGTGTTTAATGTGAAAACACTGATTAAAAAGACCGATTTTTTCAAAATAATGAACTTCCAAATACATGTTAAAATTAAAAATGTATTTAATTTATTATTCTTGTTAAAGTTATTCGTCATCCTCATAGATTTATCAATGGTAAATGAAGACTTTGACCAATACAGTTTGTTTCAGTTAAAGATCTTTCTCGTAAGGATATTAAACTGTTTACACAGTATCAATGTTAATCATCTGTCAATTTACAGTCTTATCTCATGTTATGCTTGATTTTTACTATTCACTATTAGGGGTCGAAGCGAGTGTGCAGTGTGATAGCAGCATGACGAACCTTATACCAGGTGTTAAAGCAGAAGCTAAATTGAGAGGTGATTCTGGACATCATTCTGGACGCAACAAATTTTATATATTTTTATATATTTGATGGATACAACATTACCGCTATCTAATTATTTTAAGGTTATACAACGACAACTACATAGAAGCATTGTAATCAGATTTTGGAAAAACGTCCAGAATCACCCTTCCTGATGTTAGTTACAGAATGAAAAAGTGAAATGTTTAAGGAATGTTGCGAATCATTTGCCAGATGCGGGTAAATACGAATGGGACTGGCGGGTAAAAATCATATTCAGCTTTTGCTATGCCAGCGGTACAAACCTTCGGCAGCACATAAAGGCAGCAGTGGTGTGGCCACACGTGGTGATTCGAAAGGTCACATTTTAGCAGGGTCCACCGAAATGTTGTTTAAATCAATTTACAGCAACTTGGTGAGATGGAAGGAGCGAGAGGTAGGGAGGGGGTTGCCACCTCTCACGGAACTCCGGAAGTCCTCTCCATGCATATCTAATGGGGAGGACGGCTGCCAAACTTTACCACCAGATGGCGCCATATGAAACTGTGCCACAGTTTCGAAAACAACCTGAGACATAGCTTAAACATAGCCTCCACGTGATAGTCTTGGCACAGTTTTATTTGGCGTAAAGCTTTGCGCCGTGCACCTCATTATTGCATGTTTTTTTTTTAGTCGACGCCCACGAGCTTCACTCCGTCGAGTCGTCTCCCGGAAATGCGTACACCAAAGGTGGCAACCCTAGGCGGGGGAGTGCGAGCGGATACCTACTCTTGGCGTGCGCCGGGGACCACTTGGCGAGCCGACAGCCCGTGCTCGCGCGCCGCGTCAGCCACGCCGCGGGCTGCCTCGCCCTACCGAGACTATCGACGGGCGCGGCCGGGCGGTGGTCGGCCCTATCTACGGGGGCGCGCGAGTCGTCCGCGTCGCCCGCGAGGGGCAGGGAGCGCGTGCGGGCGTGCGAGACGCGCGGGGCGGAGGGGGCGCCGTCCTCCTCCGCCGCCGGGGGAACTACGGGGGACTTGTTATTCGATGACCCCTTGATCGATACTGAAAAACACAGAATGACAAGCGACACGTACATCAAACAATGGGCACGCTCTTGTGTGTTCCGTTCCGATGTGGTCACGATGATGTTCTGCAGCATTTAAGATGGTACTGAGCCCCCAGTACCACTTGTCACCTAAATTGACGTTTACGCCAAACCAATCTACTAGTATTTTCAAATAAATGGAGAAATTAAAGAGCGCGAATTGAAGCGAACTAACATTTAACTTACGTATTCAGAGAGCACCTGTCAAAACTTAGTATGATACATAGTAGATTAGCACCGAACTAACCATAAAATCCGTTTAACCAGTTTAATCCGGCGGATTAAAGTTAGTCCGCCTACTCTGAATACAGATGTAAGAGCCCGAGTTTGATTTGACACCTTACTCACCGTCGCCGTGAATACGTCGACATTGCTGTTTACGCCGTCACCGCGTTTTCATACAAATCGGTAATCCGAGCTCAATTTTGACAGCTTGAAGAAATTAAACCACATAATAAGTAGTAAATATTTGCATGAGGGTTGAAGTTTTTACGTAACTTCGAAGTTCCGTAAACGCTAATTTAGGTGAGAACTCGGACTGACCACTGTGGTGTCAAAGTTGTATTATATATTAAAATATTCGTATGAAACCAAAAGTTCTAGTCACGACCACATCGAAATAGATTACAATATTCGAATGCACCGACACCACCATGCAACGCCAGGTGACACGAAATTAGCACTCCATTGAAAATGTTACGGCATGTACAACATTGATGAATGCATATTGGACATACTCGGTTACACAATTTGTGGACACATGAGTTGTCTACAGAGACACCCTGCTTTACACATTAGATGCGTTCCCATGTTTTATATGTGGTTTGGTATGTAGGTCTTTATCGACAAAAACTTATTTCATCAATGCGATAAGTAAGGCAGGGATCTATGCATTTTTTTTAATATTTAAAGCCAATCAATTAAATATGGAGATAGACGAAATTACGAACAACACCTAAGCAAAACCATCCGATGTAAGAAGAGAAACTATTATCACATATTGGTTTAATCCGAAAGGAACATGTGTTACATCAAACATAAAAAAAAATCTTTATTGATAGTCTTGCTTACTTCTTTAGAACAATTTGCTTGGCTCGTTTTACGATAATGGCATTATATTGATTGTAATAAACGTTGCAGAATGTTACAGGGACTAAAATGGATCCTATACAATAGAGTATATACTTTTAACTAACGTACTTTATCAACATATTCCTAATTACGTTTGCCATAATATAATTTTTTATATTGCCATTTAGGTATATATTATGAATACAGAGTTTCTCAAGGACACGCTTCTCGGCATGGACAAATGAGCCTCCCATACAAACGCTGGGTGATCACTTGCATGATTTTTGTTGTGGAAGCAGATTGATGTCTCATATTTTTACCAAGAACATGAAATAGAAAAAACAGAAAATCATTAGCCCCAGGAACTACGCCTCATTGACATGGTATCTGACTATGCGGTTTGGCAATTAAGTCCCGGGAGTTTGGATTTAACACGGAATCTGGCAACAATTCGAAATTTAAAATTAATGGCCTGCCTCTTTTGTTTTTAATGTGTTTTTCTAAAGCATATTTTTAGTGGTGTCGTGAAAATGAGAATTAAAAATTCAATCCAACGTTGCTGCATCCACCTCATAACACCGACATCGTCCCCTGCGCCTTATTTCTTGTTCCCCTAGATGAATTTGCACCTCAAGGGAACTCATCATGGCGGCACACAGGAGGTCGAGAAAGCTGTAGCCGCGGTGCTGAACGAGTTAACTACGGAAGATTACCGAGGTTGCTTCCGGTCATGGGAGCGACGGTGGAATTCTTGTGTGCAGTTAGAGGGAGATTATTGTAAAGGTTGATAGTAAAATTCTGTTCGTAAATAAGTTTGTGTATGACTTATTGAAAAATTCCCAGAACTTAATTGACATTCCTCATATAGTCAGATAAAATATACAGAGTGCTCTTTTGAATGCACTACCACTGCAGGGATTCAATTGCAGTTCCTAAACAATTTATCAGTCAATTGAAAAAAAAAATGGGTAGACTGCCATTTTTTTTCAATTTGAAAAGTAATAAAACGGTAGAGTACTCAATAAATGAGCCTCTAAAATCACCCCCTGCGGTGAATTCAAAAGCACACTGTATATACATAGCTAGCTATGAATTGGTGTAACACACATTAAAAACGCGAATACTTTCGCAGTTGAATTCCGATATTTCTGGCATCATAGACTAGGTACATAAATGATGGACAAGTTATATCCCCCGCATTGAAAGGTTGTGTAGGCATTCTCCAGTACAAAGCTTTATTAGGAATTACGCCTTTTCGCTAATACATAAGGTTCAAAATCAACATTCCCAGTTAAATGTTAATGTCAATTTGTAATGGAAGGCCAATCATATAACAATAGAGAGTAATTCCCAATCAATTCAAGCATGTAACATCAAGTTGGGACTTAGGACAGAAACCTCCGTACCAGGCTGTGGTGTATTGGGTGCGGAAGTATTAGCCGGTGGATCAACGCAATATGAGGCCGACGACGTAACGCAAGGCTTAATACAGGAGGTGACACACATACCACCACTGCACAATCTCTTCTCTGCAAGATACACACGTACACAGCCAATTTCAATAAAACTAAGTGCGGACAGGGCAAGGGCTGATCGGGAACAATTTTGAAACGAGTAATAATTTATTCAAAATTAAAAAAACTATTAAAAATTACTTTAGAAAGATATAAACGTCAATAAAACTACTAATGCAAGCAAACAACACAAAAATATCAAGAATGTATTTAATTATTGCACTTCATTACTTTCTGTTGGCATATCCAGCACACTATTTTGATGACACAAGCAGAATAAGGCAGTTCCAAACATGTCCTGCCCATACAAAGTTTATTCTAAACAATGAATAAAAGTAATTGACTTTAAGGCATTCATGTATTAAATATAGTCATAGATTTTGTAGTCATCTAAAGGTATAAAATTTTAACCTTTATAAAAAAACAATCATGAAAATTATTTGGCCACAACATCTATTTGGCTAATATTTATAATTAATGTTATTGGTAGCCTATCTTTCAAGCGGGAACCAATAAACACATTCACAAAACTTCATTGAAATCGGTTGGGTGGTTTTGGAGATTAGCGTTTACCAACATACATACTCGTGATTTTTTACGTTTTTCGTTTTTCGAAAGACATTTTGTATAGGCCGGGCACGTTCGGAACTCCGTTAAAACAGTTAGCCACACTTAGGAAGCTATGGTCGATATAAAATTGTGTCCTTGTGCAGACTGATTTGGTGTTAATAATGCACAAAAACTATACTACATTGAAATGTTATTGATATGAACTTTACTACTAAAAATAATCTAAAATTCCATGAAACCATCATAATGTTTAACATGTATAGGTAACACAACACAAAATATACACACATAGGTGTAGCAACAGATTTTTTCAAATAATATATTTGAATTTTCTACCAAGCATTGCACAACTACAAAGAACTTCGCAAAATAATATTGCCAGTAATGGGTTTTTTAATGATTAAGTAACCAGAAGGAATTTGAGAGCTTCCAATTAAATACAGGATGTAAACGACAAGGATCCTTTTACATTCATTGCTCGTTTTGTGCTCACATGGCTCGATAAAGTTAGAAAAATCCATTCACATAAGAAAAATGATACAGCGTGATTTAATTATTAAAAAAATATATATTATCAGATACAGAAGACATGTTATTGACATTGTATTTGCGTTCGTTTACATCCTCTATATGACATCAATAATAATAAAAAAAGTTTTCTGGATTTTTTTGAAAGACAAGGCATTGCAATTTTGGATCATAACATTTTGGGGGTGTTTTCATCATTAAGAATCTACCATGCAAATAAATGTCTCTATACATACCGTTGGAAGGGGACAACCCCGTCTTAATTCCTGTGTGAGTTTGTCTCCGGTCGTGCTTCCAGGTTGTCGGTTTGGTGGCTCCATCTGCTGACATCGATCTATCCCGCAACGTCGGTTGCAAATCCTTGTCGCCGTTCTCTTTAGAACAATTTGACATAGCCCTGAAATGTAAAAGCCGACCGAGCATGATCGATCAACCCTCAAACATCTCACTAATCCATACTAATATTTACTAACAATATAAATGCAAAAGTAACTGTCTGTCTGTTGCGTTTTCACTCCGAAACTGCCGAAGCAATTTTTATGAATTTCGGTGCAGAGGTAATTTTGCGGTGAAAATTAAACTCCTATAACTAAAAATTTAATTAAAATAGGGGATGAAAGTTCGTTTGGGGAGTTCGTATAATATTTAGGAAATCATTCGGCCTGACATCCAGTGCACAACATTGACCCGAGCAGAGCCGGGTACCTCAGGTAGTATATCATAAATGTTAAAGTTTGGATGTTTGTTAGTTAAACAGCCTTTGAAGGCTGAATGGATTTGGATAAAACTTATTGGTAAGATAGTCTACTAGACAGATGATCTAAAAATTTACCGACACTTCTCACTTGATGACCTGCATCTCAACATTGATCTTGTCAATAAAGACTTATCTAAAGTTCATCAATGGTCGGAAAGATTTGGTCTTCAAGTTAATCCAGCAAAAACACAGATCATGATTGTTGGTAGCGGCAAGCTCTTGGCAAAGATTGATAATTGAGTAATCTCCCACCTATCCTATACAATAGTATTACTATACCCTATAGTTCAAGGGTTAAAAATTTAGGTATTTTCCTTGACGAGTCACTGTCTTGGGTTTATCATACGGGTCAAGTCTGCAGGAAAATATATGGAGCCATGCACACTCTCTGGCGTCTCAATCGCCTCATACCAATCGAAACTAAAATCAAGTTGGTTCAGTCGCTAATTCATCCTATTTTAGATATGGTGACATCTGTAATCTTAACCTAAACGAGGAGCTTCTAGACAAACTAGATCGCTTGCTTAATTATGGAATTCGTTATATCTTTGGTTTGAGGAAGTTTGATCATATATCCACCTATCGTGCGAAACTAAAATGGCTTAATATTCGCCAGAGGCGTAATATGCATGTTCTCTCTCTTCTTTACTTAATCTTAAATGATCCCAAATCCCCACTTTATCTTAAAGAACGCTTCAAATATCTCTCTTTTTATGGTGTACCACTTAGGTCTGCAGATAATCTCCTGCTCCTTATTCCGTCACATTCTTCCACTGCTTATTCGGGTTCTTTTACAGTTCACTCAGCACGATTGTGGAATCAATTGCCTCTTACTATTAGGGAAAGTGCTTCCTTGTCTATTTTTAGGGTAAAATTAAAATCCTGGTACTTGACATGTTATAACAATTAAATCAATCAAATATTTTCTGTTTATATAGTTTTAAGTAATCTAATGTTTTCTAAGTGTTATTATGGTGCTTAGTTTTAATTAATTTATTGTTTCTTGCTACCTCTTAATATATTTTCTAATATTAAGGTTAGCTGTTAGAGATTGCCTTTGGCAATAAGCTCGCCTTTGCATACATAGTATAGTTGTAAGCAATAAAGAATATTTTTAATTTTTTTAGAACATTAACATAAAAATTAAAATATCATACCCATTCTAATTCAAGCTGTTTTATTTTTCGACATAGTAACCTTTTTTGGTTACTACACTTTAAATTCAATTTCTAAAAACTTTGTATCCTGATCGCCTAAATATTCTCGCACCGTGTACTCTTCCGGCCTCTCAGATATTCCTTTATTCTCGAAAATAATTAGACATGACTATGAGCGAGATTAGGTAAATATTCTAGTATTTTAAAGTCAGCATCATCAACAGCACCCATTGCGACTGTTTCACAAATAAAAATTACAATATTTTTTTTATAGTCCCAATATATTTTTTTGAAGTCAGGAGACTAAATTGAATGGGGACCGCGAAAAAGAAGTCATAATTCAGATAAATGCCATAAGGATATCTTTCTTGTAATAAAGATTACAACTTATTCCTGGTGTTTCTGTTACCTATCCCGAAATACCTTGCCCAGCTTATTATCTAATTTGCACAATAAATTGTCTATTTACTGGATGGCGCTGATTTTGCTTATTAATCCTGCGTTAAGGTCATATGGTACTTTAGGCTATTTAGTGTTTGGCTTGGATCCAAGGAGGAATAACGAGCAAAAGGCCCTCATTCCAGCCATGCGTCCAAAATATTTCGTCAAGTCGTAACTAATTTCGATCGTTATTTGATAGGGAAATTACCGCTGGAGATGCTTACCCTAGTATGGTTGTGTGCATGCTCTGAGCTATGTTGCTGTCGTCAGTAAGCATCCACAACTCCCCGGCTCCCGTGACCGTCAGCCGTCCCATCTCCATGTAAAAGAAGGACTCCGAGTCTCCGCATCTGAAATATTTACGTCTATTGATGAAAACATATTTTCTATAGTTGTAGAGTGGCTAGAAATGTAATCTCTTCTAAATATATTCAAGATAAATGCCAAATTAAGAAAAATGGCTAAAATATCATGGCCATTATCAATCAACACTGAGAGACCATGCAACAATATGTTATTTCCCAATCATTAGGGATATATCGGTTCTGTTGTGTACGTCATGAACTCTGTCAGTAAACAAATGTACCAACTAAAAAGTACAAATCCCTGTTGATTATCATGCCTACCATCACAGAATAAGAGATATGATTACTACAATGTGTATGTACCATGTTAGAATCTACCATGCCATAAAGACGAGCAAGAAAACAACCAAAAAGCATGGTCAATTCTTGGTTCGGAATCTGTATAAAATTCACCCTTCTCCACTCAAAAGGTGGTAGTGTAACCTGCTAAGGGGAGGTAACCGGCGAAGATGTAAGAAAAAATGCAAGGGAATTCGATAAATTCTGCACCAATCCGGAAGTGTTTACTTCATACCTTCTGAGCTCTTACTGCGTAGAATTTAGACAATTCATATTAGTGAAGAATTAATCGAATTTTGTTTTTTTTATTATTTTTATTATTTCGAACACAAACAGTTACACAAATTAAAATTAACAAAATGAAAACCTAAAGTGTTCCACAGATAACATAAAAGTATTACAATGCTATCGAGTTCACATAGACAAGTGATGTGCATAAAAGAAAACAAACATATATAAAACTAACAAATGCGTGATTTGTTTCTGTGATCTACTCAGTAAGTATATAAACAATTTCTGGCCATATTTTTGTATTGTCCAAGTGTGTTATTAAAAAGAAAAATCCTTCACATATTTTCTCACATCTTGCACCAGTTCAGCCCCAGGTTGGTAAAATTACATGGAAAGAACGATGGTCGAAGCACCTTGTTTCTACAAAAATGCGGTGTGATGGGCTAATATGATGACAGTTAATGTAATAATAGTAATCTACGGGAACACATAAGACATTAAAAAAACAAACCTTCGTATATTCTTGAGAGAGAACTCCAGAAGGTCCGGGACATACGAATCGTAGAGTATGTTGTTGTTGGACTTGATCTTCACTAGAGAAATGGTCTTGTCCGTCAGGCAGAGATGGTACAGACCCAAAATGTGCTTGGACGCGCCCAGACCCTTCCTCTGTACATTGACTGACCACACGTGTTCTGCAAAAGATAATATTTAAATGTTATTATTTGTGCAGAGGTGCAAATAGTCACAGCAAGTTGGTGGAGCAGAAATAAAGAGAAGCAAAGATTTGTTGCCACAATTTAGGCACATATTAGAGATCAGGTAGTACAGCACCCAATAATATTTAGGTTTTAATATTTATACTGAGATGTAAAGAACCTGACACATATTAGAGATCAGGTAGTACAGCACCCAATAATATTTAGGTATTAATATTTATACTGAGATGTAAAGAACCTGACATAGCAAATTGATGGACAGGTAATTAAGAAAAAAAATCTATTCTTGCACTCTGGGCACATAGTAGTGAGTGCAGTGGGTCTACTCAGGGAAGAGAGCACGAGAAGTTCTCATGTTTGCTTCTGTCAAACTCTATGTAGACGAAAAAGTAGGCATCTTTGAAATAAAGGAATACTGCTCCTCTGCCTTTCTTGATGTGCAGCAGGCATTTGATAGAGTCTGGCACAAGGGCCTGCTATATATAATCAAGAAGCTTCTATACTATACTAGAATCATATCTCTCCAACAGAATTTTCCAAGGGAGGGCGACTGCACCTCGAGATTCCATGTCATCCTGGCAGGAATGCCTCAAGGTTCTGTCTTAGGTTCCATCTTTACACGATATTTATGTCAGATCTACCAGAAACTCCAGGTGTTATGGTGGCAGCATTCGCTGACGACACAGCACTCATGGCTTCTGATAAACTACCAGAAGAAGCATCAAAATCTTTGCAATAAAACCTCAATAGTGCATGTAAGCTTTATCTTACGGAAAGCAAATTGCCCACCAATATGGGTAGGGGAAAATCAGCTTCCCCATTGCAACTCAGTCCTTCAGGTATCTGGGAATGCATCTGGATCGCCAGCTGATTTGGAACAGACAAATAAAGATCCAATTAACCTACAGTATCTAGGATTGTAATGGTTGCTGGGAAGTAACTCCAAGTTCATTCTAGACAACAAGCTCCTTATATACAAAGCAGTCCTGAAGCCAATATGGAGATGTGGAGTCCGATTATGGGGCTGAGCAAGCGGCTCAAATATAGGCCTCATCCAAAGAGCACAGAACTACATCCTGAAGCAAATCTCCAATGCACCGATTTATCCGAAACTCAGATGTACATGAATACCTCCACTTTCACACAGTCAAGGACGAGATCAAAATAGAGAAGAAATACCAATAGGCTGAAAATCCACCCCAATTCACTGGCTGCAAAACTAACAATACCGCCTCAAACGGCGCAAATCTCCACTGCACCCTGATTTATCCGAAACTGATATGTTCATGAGCTCTACTTTTTCTTACTCTGTGGCAACTGTTGTTGCATGTAGATAGTTGTAGGTACTTTCATTATGTTGATATGTTTTGTTTCTTTATTTATATGTGTTTGGTTGTCCTCAAATAAATAAAAAAAAAAACCTCCACATCCACACAGTCAAGGACGAGATCAAAATAGAGAAGAAATACCAATAGGCTGAAAATCCACCCCAATTCACTGGCTGCAGCTAACAATATCGCCTAAAACGGCACAGAATTCTCCAAGAGGGAGTAAATAATCGGAAATCCTATTCTGCATGCCAACTGAAAAGCACTGGGAGACATCTGCTCATAGTCAAAAGACTGTTCGCATGATTAAACATACACAAAACAAAAACAAAATAAACATAGTGTTTGACAGAAGCGAACTTCTCGTGTTCGCTTCACCAAGTCGACCCGACCTAAGGGAAGCGAAGACTACCACAATCGTAGTCCTACTCTATTTCAAACAAAAGTGCCGGCCGGCTAAAGTATTTGATTTACTTTGCCGTTGTTATAACCAGTCCAGATCTATTTCTGCAGGTTCCAAAGTGGAATTATTTGTGAAAGCCGACTCCGGCTTCAGGTTTATGTAAAACTGTAGCTCCTCTTCCCATACTAGGTGGTAGGGTTAAGTCCAACCTCAGTGGCCCAGTGGCGCGACACTTCGGCGATCGCTCTCCGAAGTTAAGGAACGCTGGGTCCGGTCTGGTCTTGGATGGGTGACCATTCGACTGTTGAGAGAGGCTGGCCGTGGTTCGGATTCCACGTTAAACTGTAAGTCCCCTTCCTTACTTACTAGGTGGTAGGGTTAATCCCGCCCGGGTTGGTACCACCGCATTGGATGAACGATGGTCGAAGCGGCAATGAAAATTGTCCGTGTTTTCCATCCAGTTCAATGTAGCCATGCAATATAAGGAAGGTCCTAGCATGGCACCTAGTTCCCATGTGGTGTGTTGGGCTAATACCATGACAGAAGGTGTGGTATGAGCCATCCATGTCCAGTCACATAAAAAAAAGGCCGCTGAGGTTGGTATCATCGCATTGGATGAAAAGATGATCGAAGCGGCAATGAAAAATTGTTAGTGTTTATCATACAGTTTAATGTAGCCGTGCTCATAAAGGGAAGTTCCTTGCATGAAACCTAATTCCTTCGGGAATGCTGTGTGCTGGGCTAATAACATGGTGACGGGTGTGGTATTAGCCATCCATTTCCAGTTAAATATTATTATTATTTGTGTGAATATGAAAAGGTGGGTCAGGTCTTGAGTTGCAGACGCAGCTGCTCTCACAAGAATGCATTAGAAGCATCTCAAGATAGTTAAAAAAACACTACGAAATAAAATAAAAAACATGTAAAATGCCTAAACTATTGCTAACTAAAAAAGTTGTTATTGCAGAAACATCAAACGAGGAAACTATAAAAAAAGAGTGAATCAATTAGTGACAGGTATAAAAAGTAGGTAATAATAGTAAGGATTCCTTTCTCGGTAATTGAAAGAAGGGTTTGGCTGAAACAACAATGAAGAAAAACTGAAAAAAATACAACTTTAAATGGTGACAAACCTATGTACAATCATTGTATACATAATATGTATAACAGTATATTTAATATCAATTTGAGTTTCAGGGACATCTACATTTGAAGCATTGTAATCAGATTTTTAAAATAATCTGAAAAAGTATTAGTCGTGACATTTGTTCTCCTGCTTCCGAAGAATGTCACGACCAATAGCTTTTCAAATTATTTTCAAAAACTGATCTCGATGCTTCAAATGTAGATGTCGCTGAAAGTCAAATTAATGAGTTACATTACCGTTATGGTAATGTTTACACACAAATAAAACTTATTTTAATTGTAGTTTTGATTTTGATTTAAATTTTTGCTTTTTGATGTGATTTTAGATATTTTTTGTTTTGTTTCTTAAAAGCATTAATTAATTTGTAGGTAATTCAGCCATAAGTATCTAATTGATGCCTTGTTTTATTTTTGAATTATTTGAAATGAATGAAATTATTTGTGAATACTTTCATTGCAATAACTTGATAAACTAACTTAATATATGTGTATATTATAAAAAAAAAACTAAATGTTAAATTTTTTTAATGTAACAATACGTCCATAATATTATATTCATTACCATCCAGTGCCATTTTATTACCATCCATAGACGAATTCTGAAAATTGTTTTTTCAAAAAGTACTAAGAGAACAATGAACTACTGAACAATCAAGTTTACATTTGTAAAAAAAAAAAACACAAATAATTGATGTTTTTTTGCGGTCTGCCAAAATGATCTAATTTGCACTAAACGGCAGTAACGACCCCTTAGCTGATGGGAGGACGGGTGGACAACAATCCTATAAGAGTTCTGTTTTCTTTTATGAGGGAAAGAACCCTGAAAACGATGCAATGCTTTTGTTCATATCGCAAAGGAAACACATTATTAATCTACACTTTACTATACTGTTATTATTCTCCCCACAAACTTGGAAAGAAGACCATGGGCATATTTTTGTCGGAGATCCAAAATTATACTCAAGAACAGCTTTATTTAATCGAACTAGATGCTTGATGACTATTGGCATTGCAAAATCGTGTTTGGTTTCTAAGTTTTATAAGGCCCGAAAGTTTGAATTTTTCGCACGCTTTATACAAAAATTTTGGATGTGGATTACTCAACGATATATGTATAACAAAAACATCTAATTAAGGCTAGCTTGTTCCATGAAGATTTCTAATCAATTTGGAGCATTTGTATTCATTCATTTCATATTTCTTTATATCTAACCAAATATAACATTATGCGTAATGTCTGCTTTGTGGACATATTGCATCCTCCTCATCACGGAGACGATCTTTTTATTTTAAACAGAGAAGGTCCCAGAGCGCAAAAGCACGATTTTGTGCAGTGCTCGCGAATATGTTAGTCCCGTCTGGAAGGGCCCTCTTAAGTACTGTAACCACCATGGAAGAGAATTGATCTAAGGTAATCACAGTAAAAGTTTATGATAGTTATAAGTAGTTATAACAACCACCTTGTAAATATTTAATGACCTTCGTACAATGTCTCAATATCACGACCTAGACCTCTATTTACAATTTCCTAACAGTGTTTTTATTTGTTACTCTGCTGGTGCAATCATACTATCGATCTATCGAGCTCAATTACAATTTTAATGGGTCACTGGATAGCATCTCCAATGATAGACAATCTGGCATCAATTGTAAATTTTTCCTAACAAGTATATTGAATCAAAACATTCAACCTTGACTATGAGTGTGTTTTACAACCCATTTCGATACTAGTTATTCAAGTCGTGTGGCAGGTCAGTGTTTGTGCTTGCCCTGCTAATAGATTATTAACATCTTCGCTCCATATATCATATAAAGCGGGTTCTAGTGCACCTAGACATGCGTTGGATGCATAAACATTGAGATTTTTGGAGCACAAAAACATTCTTCTCACCTGGGTTTTTATTTCCTAAATACTGACAATATCCACGACAATACGTACGAAACATCGAGTGATAAGATGTACAGAGCGCTTCACCGTAAACACCGTAGTAGGCATTTTTCATTTGCAAAGAAAACGTTTGTGGGTGAAAGCCCAATGTGTGGAGATTAGGGTTATGCCATTTTTCAGAATCAGCAACTTTAATCCATAAATATGAGGAAAAATCATACAGACACACACTTCTGGTGCTCTTATTTGTTGATCATGACTATTTCCCACCAACCTACGTATGTATTAAAAAGTAGATTTAGTTAGTCCGATGCTAATTTATTCGAAACATTCGCGAGAATGACCTCATTCAACAAACTACCCAGTGCATATGAAACTGTATTTTCTGCACTTATTTATTGTAAGTTTGATTTGCCAGTCTATCGCAATGAATAAATAAATCATGTGTCTTATGTAATCATATATAAAAATGTATGTTTGACATCTCTATTTTGCCTTTAACTGTCACCCAGACCAAGCAACATAGATCTAGTCTAGACGAACGCTCCTGTAATGTCGATTAACAGGCTACTAGGCAGACTTGGACTTCCCTTTTCTTTAAAAGTAAAAAATAATCCTTGTGTGCCAAAAAGATACAGTGGAAAATCCCAAAACCAGTTGACAGATGTGGCTAAGGGTGTAGTCATGAAGCTAATTGATGGATTACGTGACGAAGGAAGAGTCCTGTATACCGTCATATATATTCGTACCTTCGGTCAACGCGGAACAGGGAGAAAATGCACAAATTCACAGTCGACATTCTAAAAATAAGAACTCACTGATCCTCTAGATCCTTTATCTAATGGGTCGGTAAACAATGGAATGAACTCCCTTCCGAGGTATTTCCCCCAAATTACGACCTGGGGTCCTTCAAACGTGGTGTGAAGAAGCACCTGGCTGGCCGGCATGGTTTTCGCAGCCCCCCTGAATGTTCGAAAACCCATGGGCGTCGTCGGGCACCTTGATGTCCTGCCGTACGCCATATGTCGCGCTTAACATAAAAAAAAAACACAAGTGTACCCTTGGCTCACCGGTTGCAGGAAAAAAAAGACTCCTTTAGTAGGACCTATTCAGTTCAGTTGACTGAACCGAAAGTTCTTATTAAATTATAAAAAGAAGAGATTGCAGCCTGGGAAACAAGTGATGGCATCATGTTGTTAAAGTGGAAGGAAGTAGTGTCCGTGCTCTCGACTAAGCGCTCAGGGCTAAAAATGATTACGAGCAGAACTCGTGCAAATAACACAACTGTTAAGCCGCCATGCATAGTAGATTACAACACAGGAAAAACCAGCATCGGTCCGAGTTACCTCGTATGGCTCAGCCTTGAGGCTCTGTAGAAAAAGGTGCAGGAAATTGTTTCTTAAGGAGTTGTGGGGTATAAACCTAAATGCTTCAGAAATATGCACGTCAAGAAATTGAAAACATTAAGGTGGGCCTTCCCGCTCAACTCCCCATACAAACGTGGAAAGAAGATCATGCGCATATTTCTTGTCGTAGATCCAAAACTATACTCAAAACAGCTTTATTTGATCGAACTAGATGTCTGATGACCATTGGCATTGTAAAATAGTGTTTGGTTTTTAAGGTGGCCCAACCCGGCGGGACTAACTCATTTGCGGGCATGGTACAAAACCGTGCTGTCGCATGCTCTGGGACCTTCTATGTTTCAAAGAAAAAGACAGGCTCCGTGATGAGGAAGATGCTAAATGTCCACAAAAAAGACAATGTGCATAGTGTATGATTTGGTAAGATTTACGAAAATTTTAATTACAAAAATAGCTAAAAGTAAACCACAACCGCTGTAGTCCAAAATCTAACAAAAGCCAAATAGACTATAAATCTTGATTAAATAAGCTATGTCTGATGACTAATCTTTTTAAGATGTTCTTACTTTATCATAGCGTAATCCACCTCCAAATTTATTGTATAAAACGCGCGAAAAATTCGAACTTTCGGACCTTATAACTTAGAAACCAAACACAATTTTACAATGCCAATGGTCATCAGACATCTAGTTCGATCAAATAAAGCTATTTTGAGCAAAATTTTGGATCTCTGACAAGAAATATGGGCGTGATCTTCTTTCCCCTTTTGTATGGGGAGATGAGCGGGATGAGCCACCTTAAGGTCGGCCCGTAAGCATCAGACAATTTCGCCTCCCATACAAACGTAGTTTACTAATAATTTTAAAAACACTGTTCCAACACTGTTGATATTTGGTATCTAATATTAGGCTACAAATATCTGCGTGTGCGTGTCATTGTTTTTTTGGTTATTGTATTGTGCTGTGACCCGTCAAACCACAGAGAAAACCAAATTTGTATGAAGATTTTCTTTTTGCTTTAATTTTATTCGGTTTGGATTTTTCAAAAAAACAAAAGCATGCAGACACAGATATTTGTTACCTGATATTAGATATTAAATATCAATTAAATTGGAATAGCACTTTCCAAATGATTAGTTAACTACGTTTGTATGGGGAGCATAGCTTACGGGCCGTTCTTAAGTTATAAGGTCCGAAAGTTCGAATTTTTCGAATGTTTTATACAAATACTTGGACGTGGATTACTCAACGATAAAACAAAAAACAGCTTAAGGCGGCCCTTCCCAATGGGACTAACTCATTCGCGGGCACGGTAGAAAACATTGCTATTGCGCACTGGGACCTTCTCTGTTTCAAAAAAAAGGGCAGGTTCCATGATGAGGAGGATGCAACATGTCCACAAAACGGACAATGCGCATAGTGTTTGATTTGGTAATATTTACGAAAATTGTAATTACAAAAAGACTTAACTATAGCTAAAAGTAAATCACGACCGTTGTACTCAAAAATCAAACAATAACCAAATTTATTATAAATCTTATATAATAGTTGCCACTTAAAGGCACGGCATGCCGCATTGCTACAATCCAATGTCCCAGGAAGCCGCGGCTGCAAAATTCTCACCCCGCGCGCTCCTGTTCCAGTCTAGGCTCACGCACGCATTGCCGAAAGCAGACACATGGGAATACAACTGCAAGAGTCGTTTCTGTTACGCTAGCATATATTTGGTGCCGGTGTGATGGTATGTATGTTTAGTTTTCAAAATTCAATTACCTAGGTGTTTTTTTGCCACTATTTGGTCCACTTTCCAAAAGGTCTGAGAAGTAAATGCAAATCTACGATTCAGCAAGTCATGCAAGAATTTATAATTAGTACCTTTGAGTCAGAGAAGACACCTTCCTCAATTGACTTGCATCAGTGGTGAATACAATCTGAACATATTAATTTATAGCTAGCCGCAACAATATAGTGCAAGCATCAAAATATATATGAAATAAATATTTTTTTAAGACTTTTACAGATTTCTTTCTTTGGGGGCGTCCATTAATTACGTGAGGTGTTCAAGGGGCGGGGGGTCGAGTCGAATCTCACCCAATCTTATATGGGGGAAAGGGGGAGGTCTCAATAAATATCTCTACTTACATTATTTAAGCTTTTTTGGTAGTCAAACTCACTAAGTTACATCAAAATCGGAAAGATCCGTGGATCCATTCTTCTATGCGTGCGCTGCATCAGGGTTGCTGCAACACACCGCTTTGTCATGTTTGCGCATCTTATAATTAAATTATATATGGACCTTATTTGTATCATGTGTAATGATATATGGACCTTACTTGTATCATGTGTAGGCTATTCATTGACATTTACACTCAAAATTTGTTATTTCGTGATTATTTTGTGATCCATGTTCTATGTACCTAGGTAGCCTTTGTCGTTTGGACTTAATTATAATATTGTTGGCATACTGAATAGAATAAAAATATAATCAATGCACTTCTCTATTAATTATACCAGAATATCAATGTAGTAAATAAAAGAGGAAGTCGGGATCGATGCGTAGACATCTTCCGGGATTTGTTTTGGTAATTTGTGTACACTTTACACTTCGTGTGTACACTTTCCTTACACTTCGAGCTTTCATATTATGATACAGTGCATTTCCAAGCTTATCAGATGATTGAAAACTCTAAAATGTTTTTGGACTCCGTATGCAGCCTTCGGGTACAGGCATCGCTCGATTTCCCGGTAAGCGAGACATTTACAAAGTAATATTTGACGGAAATGAGAAAAATCCATTCCGTGCTTGCCTGCATTTTGACAGCAGGACTGAAGCTCTGTTTCGTTGACAGCAAAAGTGTCGCGTCAGTGTCGCTATCTGTTTGACAGGAAAAGTGTCGGATACATTTTTCCGTCTAGATCTCATCCACGAAACGCACGATAAGGAACATAGTTCCAAAAGCTGAGTAAGCCAGCAGAGCCAAAGTGTCAAAATAAGTGAATGTTTCAGTGGAGAAAACTCACTTAAGGCCGAGTGCACGAAAGGACAAAAAATCAAAATCAACGTCAAAGTATGATCAAACACGTCACTTTGTGTGGACAGTATGGAAGGAACTCTATGCGGATCACTAAAAGAGACGTGTTTGAACATTGATTAACTCGGCTGTCTCTTCGTGCAACCGGGGCTTTGCCCCGGTTGCACGTTTGCAACGGGGATTGTTTGAGTGGGTATTGTAGGTTACATGTTATTTTATTCCTATTAATTAAAGTAGAGGTACCGACAGGTGACAACTATGGACACTCCTGTGCACTGTGGTACCACAGGTGTGCCATGTGGCAGTTGGGTTCTAGTTAGGAGCCGCAATCTGTAATTGGAAATCGCTCCGTCTACCTTTATCCTGCCTGCATGCACATTCCAATATTTTCTACTATTTCTTGGCCCTAGAGTTTCTACACAAAGAGGGCAGCCGATAATTCATGCAGGTCCGAATGTGAGATGAGCAAAAGGACATACGCATGTGAATCATTCAGAGGAACAGACAGACTCAGACATTAAATGGAGCGAATTTCCCAATACAGCCATACAGCCCTGAGTTAGGTTGGTTCTGTCCAGCTCTCTCTCGGTTGATAGACCTTCTCTCCGTACTTTGTATGGTATTGGTAAGTTGATACTTTAGGCAGGTTAGTATTCGAACAAAACGTTAAACAAGACGCACGTGTTGGGTGCTGCAGTTCATCGCTCCCATCCTCCCCATGCAGGGACAGCAGCGCGTTCAGCCATGCTCTCAATTCCTCCTCACTCTCCAGGACAACGCAGAAACTTTCTTCCTTCGTGTACAGTGCGATCACATGCTTGTGTTTAGTGTCCAGTCTCCGGTTGATGTTGAAGCAAGTCTTCAGTGGAATCGCTCGCTTCGGAGGCGCGCGTGCCCGGAACTTCTTGTCGCTCTCGTAGTACTCCAAGCGGGCCGAGTTCTCACGCGATTCGGATTTGAGCACGAAGTACTTGCGCTTCATAGTCTTAAGGCGGCGGAGGTACCCCTGGCGCACGACGTGCGCCTCCTCGGGGGGCGCGCGCTCCTCAGACATCCTAACTACGACCGCATACTACACCGCACATGCCACCCGATAACCTTGAAGTTGTTTACTAAATCCGCAACGACTGTTGGCGCCGCTCGAACTCGACCCGCGGCGCCTCCGGCGAAACTCTTATCTTCCAGAAGCGTGGGCACGCGTGGAGTCACCGCGACGGGTCTCCACGACCACACCGCACCGATGTGCGCACTGCGCACCCACGCGAAACCCGCGCTCCTCGCGTTCACAACACTTCACTCGCGGCGGAATGCAGCAACCATTCACTCCACGTTTCACAGTATCACATCACAAGCGGACGGTGTCGTGTTGTTATCGAATACACTACACCAATTTCGACGGGGAAAAAATCACACGATCAACAACAACACGGGCGGACCTCGCACAACTGTCTCACTCTCACGCATCTACTAGACGAAACGTGTGAACGAGAGAAACTCATTCACGAATCGCGCGTAGTACTACCGCACCGCCCCTTGCAGAGCATGGAAGTCACGCCGTCGTGGTAGCACCCGGGACAACTTATCCAATAATCCACATCCGCACTAGAAGTGGTTTTCAAATTGTTCTTATTGATATTCCCATATGAATCGGTGACGAAATTGGTATTTTACACGTATGTTTTTTTCGTTTTAGTACTATTGCGTGTCATTCGCATCGACGTGAAGTTCGTGCACAAGCCTACGTCACACACTCACACACGTACACTTTCACGCATTCTGAGGAACTACAAACATGTATTCATACAGCTCCGCACCGCGAGCACGATAATAGATGGATCAGTAATTAAGCCTTTTCTAGAGAGCGCGGAATGCAGCGAGGAATTTTATACTCACAACTCTTAGCGTGCAAGAAATAAGAGGGAGAATCGAGCGTGCACTTGCGCGAAACTTCGTTTATCGCTTTTATTTCTTGCGTACTAAGAAATTGACTTATGAGTATTCTGTGCTAACCGCAAATCTTTTTCGGTCTACGGAAGGCTTTCTATGCAAGGTTATAAGCCTTCCCCAGATAGAGCGCAGACGTTCGCGCGAAATGTTATACTCATAACCCTTATTTTGTAAAAAATAAGAGTGAGAATCGAACGTGCTTGCATACGGTTCGCGCTAACGTTCGCGGGAAATTGTCGTTCTTATTTCTTGCGTGGTAAAAGTTAGACTTCTGACTATTCTGTGCTAACCGCGATTTTTTTCTGTTTGGGGACTACCAGTGTCTGCGCCGACTACCAGTGTTAGTTGACGTTTATATTTTTTAAATTGTTCCTCAGTTAAAGGGTTTTGCCATTAAATCTATTATATAGTAATATTTTTTTAAATATGTGTGTATCTATAACTCTATTCCATGCTATAATTATAACAGACCCTTAATCCCAGCGTTTTGAAATGTATGGAGCAATTGAAGAGCGCTCGCAGTGGGCGTTAAGCGAACTAACATTTGCAAGTCCGAGTTTGATTTGACAGCTTACTCACCGTTGCCGTAAATAACCGTTGCAACGTCGATGCCGGGCGTTTTCATACTAAACGGACGTCCGAGTTTGACTTTGACAGCTTGAAGAAGTAAAACCACAGAATTTACAGTAAAAACTTGTATGGAGTTTGACGTTTTAAGTAACTTCCGTAAGCGCTAATTTAGGTAACAACTGGGACTAGGAGGAATATATATCAATAGATCTTAGAAGAGTCGTCTGACGCGCTGCACCAACATAGTTAATCATTTCAAGAAGTAGAGAGCTTAGGTAGAGAGCGGACAAAATGGCGGCTTTTTTCTAGCAGCGGGCAATTTCCAAAATCAGTAAAAATCCCTCCAGTTTAACATTTTCCGCACCCTGACAGCAACGCAGGGCTACCAATCGGCAACGTAGTGAGCCACTGAACGTTCTTGAATCTAAAGAATATATAATAAATACTACGGCGTACGAGCGCTCAACGTCTCCCAACGGCCTTATAGGAAATGTAAAATCAGATCTGAAACTGAGAAAAGATCAGAAATCATAAAAGCTGTACAATAATCATTACCACGGTTTTCTACACAGGGGCGATTCCTCGGGTGACTTCATCGATGAGCGATTCGCATTCGTATCTTTGTGAGAGAAAAAATAATAATTGGTGTATCCGGGTTGTATCACCACTATCTGTCGCTTGGAAAGGCAGTCGTTTGCCTTCAAGGCTACGGCAAAATATGAACGTTTTTCGCGAGATTGTACCTACCTACTATATTCGTTTGAATATGTACAAGGGTTAAAAAAACAATTAACTTAACGTTTGTTTCGATTTTATTTACTTATTAATACTGATCTGAGGTTATAAAATATTCAAACATTAAGTATGTTAATTAATATAAGAAGCTTTGTGATATTTTATTTAATTACAAGAACAAATATGTTCCTTAAAAGTCATAAAATCTTTTTAGATCTTTCATGCGGCGGGAGGAGACATACTCCGACGTTTCGAGCAGATCGTTCAGCCCATTCTCAAGGGGGCAGCCGCTACGTCCGTTAGGATATTATATGTTCTGTGGTACGCAGCAGCCGACTGACAGCTAGGCTCGCCGTGGTCGTAGATCGTAGCTGTGGGTGGTGCGGGTAGTTGCGGAATTCTCTTGAGCTGCGTTTCAGACGACAGGCAGTATGAGCTGACAACATCGTCGCCGATATCGTCTTCCTCAGTGGTTGAAGTATTGGGTTCCACATTGAAGAGAGCTTAAAAGAGTCTTATCGATTGAAGTTGTTGTGCTTCTTAATCTCGGTGGCTTCTCGGATATTTTTGGTATATTTCGTTTTCCGGCGGCGCGATTTTACCTCCCTGATCGAAACGTATCAAGTGATTCGGTCCTGATTCGCTATACACACAAAGCAGATTTCGCGGAATCCTTCTTCTTTACTGCTCTAATGTATTCCGTAAACCGTGTCGCAACACTTCGCTTTATTTGTCCGATATAATAAGCCCCACAGGAACATGGAATTTTGTACACGCCTGGAGACTGCAAGGGGAGCTGCTCTTTCACTGAGCGTAAAAATTGTAAGACCTTTTTTATAGGTGTGAAAACTGTGCAAATCTGATTGTTTTCAGTTTCCGCCCAATGATGCCTGTTATTCCATTTACATATAGCAAGAATACCTTTTGTCTTTCGGCATGTTGGATGTGTCCTTCTTCTTTTCTTACTATTATTGCGAAAATTGTGCATCCACGGACATATTAGCGTGTTTTGACGTCGAGTTTCACAACTTCAAGAGGTTCCAGTCCGATACAATGAAATTTACACACGACAGAAATATATGGCATGGCAACTTCCATAAAATGGCGGCAACTTTTAAAACATTTTGGAACGAACGAGAGTCAAAATTTGAAATCCGTTCTCGTTCGTGTTTCGTGTCGATTCATATTTCCAAAGTCCCATTCGAAGGAACGACCTTCAAGAACCTTCGCATAAAAAACAAGTTTGATTGAATTGAAGTGTTGCCTAATAAAATAAAATAAATACAAATTCGAATTGAATCGCGCACGGTGGGTTCCAGAGGTTATAATAGTAGCTTAAATATTTCTATTATACCATAGTTGTATACGATATACTCAGCTACAAATCTTTTTTTCTATACTTGTGCCAGCAGACCTTGCTTCTAGGCAAATTTCACGATTCCAGGTCAACGAGAAGTACCCCTAGAAGTTTAGATTTTTTGCGATTGTCAAAATATGAAGTACAAATTGCAGTAT
This sequence comes from Incurvaria masculella, assembly GCA_946894095.1. Classification (NCBI taxonomy): domain Eukaryota; kingdom Metazoa; phylum Arthropoda; class Insecta; order Lepidoptera; family Incurvariidae; genus Incurvaria; species Incurvaria masculella. Next base: position 11,767,023 of record OX335657.1, on the reverse strand, counting down.
ATTTAGTGTTTACTAAGCAGCTTCTTTTTTTTTCGCGGTCGGCTGGAAGAAATCTATTCGAGGGATAAGGTCCCCCATCGATAGGTCCTCCACGCATGAAAGCGAACACGAGAAGTTCGCGTGTTCGCTTCTGTCAAACTCTATGTGGAAAAAAAGATGACGCCTTTTTATATTATAATGTATTACTATTCGTAATCTAATCTTCTAATCTAATCTAATAAATATTATAAAGGGGAAAGTTTGTAATAATGGATGGATGGATGGATGGATGGATGGATGGATGGATGGATGTTTGTCACTCTTTCACGTAAAAACTACTGAATGGATGTTAATGAAACTTTACAATAATATAGCTTATACATCAGAATAACACATAGGCTACAATTTATGTGCCCATGGGCGTTAGAACTTTCACGGGGCTGCGAAAACGATGCCGGTAGCGATACTTCACACTAGGGGGAGAGGAGCCGGGGGCGGTGGCGGGGAGCGGCGGCGGGGGGAGGGCAGACGTCGTGACTGTTTGGTGTCCGTTTGGCGAATTTTCAAGGCACTAGCGATTTGTAATACTTAGTACATGTACATTTAACTACCCGGGAATTAGGATTGGCTAAATAGAATTCAGTTCCGCTTACGCTAAGATGGGGCTGTCATACAAACTGCAATGCTATGCACGGCTCGGCTTTGCGGCGGCAGCGCTTACTTTTACTGAAGTACGGCTTGGTATTTCCTGCAACTTTAGGACTACTTGGCATCACGCTAAATCGCCGGAGGAGCGACCAACAGAATAAAATCCTTGAGAACCAATTACTCGATTTAGATGTGCATTGTATCTACGTCTAGCCTGATTCTACTAAAAACTTATAGATTACATAATATAACGCTTCATTACCAGAAGGGTAAGTAGTGAGTCTTAAAGTCTTATAACATGCGAACCACTTACCTGATTTATATGCGTATTTTATCAATGTATAGCATCTCTGGGAGCAGTCAGGTTCGAGATGGGTTACTGTTTTCGATGTTGAGGCTGGCTGTGGGTTGGAGTCCACGCAAAACTTACCTACGTTACACGTTACTTACTAGGTAAGCAATGTAGCAGTGAAAGTGCAGAAAGGTTCTCGCGGCAAATGTTTTTTTTTAAATAGCCACCAAACGTCAACGAAGCTCTAAATGGGAATTATTGGATGTTTCTCATTAAATCATGCTATTTCGGCTCGAACGATCTTGATTAAATTTGGTACATGGATACATTGTCCTGGACCAGTTTGACCCTATTTTGGACCAGTCATGTGTGCTACTTTTTATCCATGAGATAATTTAGCCGACACTAACCCGAGCGGAGCCGGGTACCGCAGCTAGTAATAAATATTATAAAGGGGAAAGTTTGTAATAATGGATGGATGGATGGATGGATGGATGGATGGATGGATGGATGGATGTTTGTTACTCTTTCACGTAAAAACTACTGAATGGATTCTAATGAAACTTTACAATAATATAGCTTATACATCAGAATAACACATAGGCTACAATTTATGTGCCCATGGGCTTTAGAACTTTCACGGGGCTGCGAAAACGATGCCGGTAGCGATACTTCACACTAGGGGGAGAGGAGCCGGGGGCGGTGGCGGGGAGCGGCGGCGGGGGGAGGGCAGACGTCGTGACTGTTTGGTGTCCGTTTGGCGAATTTTCAAGGCACTAGCGATTTGTAAAACTTAGTACATGTACATTTAACTACCCGGGAATTAGGATTGGCTAAATAGAATTCAGTTCCGCTTACGCTAAGATGGGGCTGTCATACAAACTGCAATGCTATGCACGGCTCGGCTTTGCGGCGGCAGCGCTTACTTTTACTAAAGTACGGCTTGGTATGTCCTGCAACTTTAGGACTACTTGGCATCACGCTAAATCGCCGGAGGAGCGACCAACAGAATAAAATCCTTGAGAACCAATTACTCGATTTAGATGTGCATTGTATCTACGTCTAGCCTGATTCTACTAAAAACTTATAGATTACATAATATAACGCTTCATTACCAGAAGGGTAAGTAGTGAGTCTTAAAGTCTTATAACATGCGAACCACTTACCTGATTTATATGCGTATTTTATCAATGTATAGCATCTCTGGGAGCAGTCAGGTTCGAGATGGGTTACTGTTTTCGATGTTGAGGCTGGCTGTGGGTTGGAGTCCACGCAAAACTTACCTACGTTACACGTTACTTACTAGGTAAGCAATGTAGCAGTGAAAGTGCAGAAAGGTTCTCGCGGCAAATGTTTTTTTTTAAAATAGCCACCAAACGTCAACGAAGCTCTAAATGGGAATTATTGGATGTTTCTCATTAAATCATGCTATTTCGGCTCGAACGATCTTGATTAAATTTGGTACATGGATACATTGTCCTGGACCAGTTTGACCCTATTTTGGACCAGTCATGTGGGCTACTTTTTATCCATGAGATAATTTAGCCGACACTAACCCGAGCGGAGCCGGGTACCGCAGCTAGTATTATTATATTAATTTTACATATCACTGCTTCTCTAGAACGATCTTTTTCTGGTTGGGTTTTATCTCCCCCTTTCGTTTGTTTTATTATCTTGTCCTATCCTATTAGTACATTAAAATATATCATCAGTAAATGAATTTCATTTCACTATCAAGCGAATATAATATGTTTTTTCTGACATGGCACCTAGTTCCTTTGTCAATTCGCAGCAACCGGTTAATATCATGATATGTACAAACATGTAATTATTCATATTATCTTTGATTTCACCGTCAAGCCATCAAAGTGTCTGGTGGAAAATATTTTAAATTTATATTTCTAGGGGCACGTGCACTGTGTCTGCCACTGAGATAAGGGTCGAACCCCAGCTTGGAGGGACAAAGGAATATTGGTTGGGGGGCGAGTGCGGCGCAGGAGGGGGAAACTGTTGAATGAATGCGCGTGCGAGTGCGATCGATCTACGCACGCACACGATCCTTTAGTGAGGAGTGATAGATATGTTTCTGCATAAATAGCGAGTTGGACTTATAAAAAATATGACTTCTATAGTGGCTCTCTGAGCTGTAGACAGCGCGAGTCCACAGAACATTATTCCGTGGCGCGAGTCTGTATTTTTTAATATTTTAATTTTTTTATAACTTAAAAAAAAAATCAAAAACTGGCTCGATTAAAAAAATGCCAATAATTATTATCAAACCTGCTCACAAAATATCACGAGAATCGGTTGAGAAATGAGACCTGCGGAGGACGGATGGACGGAGAAAAAAAAAACTTTGATGAAATGTTACCTAATTTGGCTTTATTAAGCTTTTAGGTATATAGTGAAAGTTTACCATCCAAATTGAAGTTATGAATACATCATGAAACAAAGAAAACACTTCTAGGTTCGCAATAGGTAAGGAGGAAAAAGCATTGAAACATTTAACAATTTTGAGGGTTCGATTATGGATCAATATCCAGGTTTTTTTGCAAAAAGGGTCTATCATATAATCCGCCTCTGGTCAGTGACTGGAAATGGAAAGTAAAGAGGCGGTCAATGATTGTCGGTATAATCATAATTCATTCATTGTTTACTGTCACTATCAATATCTGGAATTAGGTAGAATTATATTCTAAATTATTATTTTGATTTGATTTTTCCTACTGTACGTATGCAGTCCGTGTCAAACCAAACTTTCTGTGTTACTTTTATGTATTGATTTAACCATAGCGCGTGGGATACGGAATATGTCGCGCTGTACTTTAAACAATATTTAAGAAAGAGTCAAATATGCCTATTATTATATTTCTAGATAGATTATTGTTTTACTTCAAAGTCATAATTGCCAATATAATTTTATAGAGTGAATAGACAGAAGGTGTGGTGAGCCTCTTTCAAGGAACGTAAATACAAAACAATGTAATTTATCAACAAAAAAAAAAATTAAAACTGAGAAATAATAATCATATTAGAAATATTGTATCCACTTACTTACTGGTAGTAAGCTGGCTGCCTCCGGTTTATTATACGATAAAGCCCAACATTGAAGTTGCAATTGCGATTTAGTTTAAAAATAGTTTACATTCAAGAAAACAATAGTGGCATAGTCTAACCTATGATATTTAGATTTTTTTACCGATATTTATGCTTAAGGTGGCCCAACCCGGCGGGACTAAGTCATTCACGGGCACTGTACAAAACCGTGCTGTTTAGCTCTGGGAACTTCTCTGTTTCAAAGAAAAAGACAGGCTCCGTAATGAGGAAGATGCAACATGTCCACAAAAAAGACAATGTCCATAGTGTATGATTTGGTAAGATTTACAAAAATTTTGATTTCAAAACGACTTATAGCTAAAAGTAAACCACGACCGCTGTAGTCAAAAATCTAACAAAAACCAAATAGCTTATAAATCTTGATTATATAAGCTATGTCTGATGACTAATCTTTTTAAGATGTTCTTACTATATCATTGCGTAATAAACCACCAAATTTATTGTATAAAACGCGCGAAAAATTCGAACTATCGAACCTTATAACTTAGAAACCAAACACAATTTTACAATGCCAACGGTCATCAGACATCTAGTTTGATCAAATAAAGCTCTTTTGAGCAAAATTTGGGATCTCTGATAAGAAATATGGACGTGATCTTCTTTCCCCGTTTGTATGGGGAGTTGAGCGGGTTGGGCCTCCTTAAACGACACTGAGATAAAATAAAAATAAACCCAAAATTTTGGTGGTTAGTGTTATATAGAGCCTTAAAGTTGCAATTTTTAACTCCACTGTTAAATGAACCGGGCTGTATCGGCAATAATCAACAGCCTATGCATTTTTCATTTCCACTCAATTCGGGCAGCTTCCTTTATATCATTTGCATCAACTCTCGAAAATCAATCTACTCATCGTTCAGTGATCGATGAATATAGCCTTTATGGATGCCATCAAATTATCCGACCAACCCTCACCACATGCTCGGGTAAATCACAAATGGTGTACGCGCCTGGCGAACACATTGCACCCCTTGTTTTAGAATGCCGAGCTATTTTGAGTCTTATCAACATATGTTCAAGAAAGAAAACGCTGCGCAATCCTAACTGGGAGTCTATTTTAAACATTTTATTGAATTGAATCAGGCACTGGCGCATGGCGGGCGGCGGCGGGTGGCAGTTGTTCGGCAGTTGTTCGTTTATTCGCCGAATGAAAGCTCCTTGGTGTTATTTCGGAGTTTTTTTGTGTGAAACCTGTGTGTGTATACCTACGTCGTGAACTCAAGAAGGTGCTCCTTTGTGCTGAATCAGGTGGCAAAGGTACGTGTGTTGAACTTGGGGGACTGGTTGAGTAAGGGCAGGAAGTTGGTGAGGTCGGGAACACAGGGAAGGGGCAAATTCTGGAAATTCCGAACTGATGAATCAGGAGTGTTCACAGGAGAGAAATTAACTTTGACATTAATTTGGTATTCTGGTAATCGATCGCAGCGCCTCACGGAACGAGTGGCACGAAATGAAACATTTCCGTGTTTATCCGAATTCAGCACTAGCGAAAAATGTCGTATCCATTTTTATAAGACTGATTCAATGAGGATTCAGGAGTATGTATTCCGTATGTGAACTAATTAGCGCAAGAATTGCCTGCAGATACACTTTCAAGAATGTTTATCTTCTCGGTTATATTTATAACTTTTTGATATGTTTATTATTTCGTTGTATTTTTTTATAAAACATTGTTTCATCTGGGTACCTATGTCGAAATAAGCAAATGAAAAAAATCCTTATGTTTATTTGCAGAGCCGAAACATTTAAATATGGTAAGCACTACCTATAATCTATTTATTGTCATCGTGGAAGAGTTAATGACTTGTTGCAGTACAACATTCATCTCATGATAACTTGGTGACCAGTTATGTGCCCGACAGGTCAAAGAAATTCACATATACGTACAAAAACAAATGTTTAACCAAACTTAGGTAGGTTAGATAGGCAGGAACATCAGTCTTTCTTTCACCATGCGCTGATTAGCGGCCTATAACATAAAATCGTCACATAACCTTTACGACTATAACTAAGGGGCTGACCATATTTTCAACACATTTATATAACTAATATAAAAATCCATGGATGGCCATGTAGTGTATCCCTCAAATGTCTTGGTGTAAACCTGCGGAAACGAAGAGCTTAGCGAAATTCCGATAAGTGATTTGTAACTCGTAATAGATCCTCTGGCTAGACACCTAGTTTCGATGTAGTGTTTTGGATGGTTTTGGGAAGCGGCAATGAAAATTATTCGTGTTTTCCATCCAGTTAAATGCAGTAAAGAATGTCCTGGCATGGCACCAAGTTCCCATGCGGTGGGTTACATAAAAACCGGCCAAGTGAGAGTCGGACTCGCACACGAAGGGTTCCGTGCCATCGTACAAGATTGAACACAAAAAGGTCAGGTTTTTGTATGGGGGCCTTTGTATTTTTATTATTTTAAAACCACCTTGTTGTTATAGCGGCAAAATAAATACACACTCTGTGAAAAATTCAGCTGCCTACCTATTACGGTTTATGAGATGCAGCCCTGTGACAGCCGGACGGACGGACGGACGGACACGGACGGACAGCGGAGGCTTAGTAATAGGGTTCCGTTGGCACCCTTTGGGTAATTTTTGGTTTCAATATTTTATTGAAAATTAATTGGGAAATAGGCTAACAGGCACACAGTTCCATATCCTGGCGGTGAGGCAGAGAAATGTGTTTGTGAAACGATTCGTTATGAAAAGTGTAATGTCAACCACAAAGGGTGCTCCGATTCTCTGCGGCGAGTGCTCCATAGGTTCCACACAGCCACAGAACAACAATATTCCGTGCACACAGCAACGCCCATGATAGTACCTGTAGAACATAGTGAGCGACCCTATACTCTGAATATATGACATATTAAATAACTGAATTGTTCTATCCATTAGTATTTATTGTATGTAATGCGCGGCAAATGGCGAACGACAGGCCCTCACCTTAGACACCGAATAAATAACCCTTAGAGGTGCCTGACGACGACCTTGCATGGGCTTTCGAACTTTTACAGAGGCGGCGACCGAGACGCCAGGTGCTACTTCAGAGCCCGTAGTCCCAGATGTCACCTAAATTGGCGTTTACGCCAAACCGATCGACTGGCGTTTTCAAATGTATGGAGAAATTGAGGAGCGCGCGCAGTGGACGTTAAACGAACTAACATTTGCGAGACCGAGTTTGATTTGACAGCTTACTCGACGTTGCCGTAAATACGTCGACGTTGCCGTTAACACCGACTCCGCGTTGTCATACAAATCGGAAGTCCGAGTTTGACTTTGACAGCTTGAAGAAGTAAAACCATAGAATATCTAATAAAAACTTGTATGGATTTTGACGTTTTTACGGAACTTCGAAGTTCCGTAAACGACAGTTTAGGTGACAACTGGGACTGGCAGCTCAGACCACGTTCGAATGTCGTTAGATGCGTTAGATAATCTGCACATATGAGAGTTGTAAGATCCATTGAAATATTATGTGCTTATATTTGACTTTCTGTTTCAGATGATCCCAGAGCAGCCGCTGCATCATTGCTCTTCTAGTCCGCACATAACCCTGACTGCCCAACAGCTGTATGCCTTGCTGCAATCGTCAAACCAAAATGGCGTCAGCGGCGCTGTCTGTGAAGTTACCGGAGACATGAAGGACCGGTGCCGGAAAAGTGAAGAGACGCTCGATAGATTTGTCATGGAATACGCGTACAGAGGCTGCGACTTGAGATATGCTGATATCGACAATCGTTCTTTGGATTCGATACAAAAGTAGGTAGATGAGTATTTAGTTTTATTATAGAAAGTAATAAGTTAGTTAAAAAATATATTAAAGAAATTAATAGAAAACTCAGCTAGTAAAATGCCAAATGTAATAAGATAACGTTTATTTTTATATTTTTAAATTGATTTAATATACCATTTATTTAATTATGGTTTGTTTATTCTGTGGTTAGACAATGATGTGCTGCTATTAGTCAAAGAATAAAGTGATTTTTTTGTGTTTTCAATTCCCAAAAGTTCAGTTTTTTTTTATATAACTAGACAGGGATGGCTAACATGAACATTTTCTTACTACCACTTCGATTTTTTTTTATTAAATGCGATGGTACCAATCCAGGATACATTCCGAAGCATGGAACCGCCTGCACTCGTCCGAAAAGCACTTTTCCAAATCAGAAAGAAAAATAAAGTGGTAACTGGGTGGAAAGCACGGACAAATTTTCATTGCAGCTTAGACCATATTCATCCAATGCGATGGTACCACTCGGGGGAACTTAAGCCTACCAACTAGTTGTGGAAAGGAATCTACAGTTTTAGATGGAGCGGGAACCATTAAGCAGTTCGCAATAGTAACGAATTGCACTTTCCAACTCGGAAAGACAAATAAATTGGTGCATGAACATACAGTGAAGATCCTGGCATGTCACCTAATTCCTTCGGGAATGTGGTGTATTGGGCTAATATCATAACCGTAGTTGTGTGGTATTAGCCATCCATGTCAGGTTGCATAAAACAAATTAACGGGGCGGCGGTTTTAACCCAAACCTCTGGGATGGAAGACAAATCCATCCGCCCCTGAGCCAAGAGCCTGATAACTCGTTTTTTTTAACGAATATGTAATCGCCATTTTTATTCCTAGATAGGTACCTATTTCGACCATTTTCGAGTGTAGCATTAACAATATTTTAATCCAATTATGAAAAATGGGCAGAAAACATTTCCTACTGCTTCTATTTAAAAGATTTTGAGAATCGTGTGAAAAAATGATGTCTTATATAAGAGAAAACAATAATGTAAACATTAGGTATAATAATGAAAAACATTCGGAGATATTATTGAAAATACTAACAAAGAAGAAAAAAATATTTATTGAAAATATCCGTAGATATATCTTATTGCATCATATTTTTCGGGAATAATTTGTCCTACAATTAGGTAATAATAAGTAATCAGGGTTGTTACAGATTTCTTACGCTTCAGTGAATAATTGGTGCATTATTCCTAGTACTACCTAGTAGTAGTACCGAATATGTTAGCAAAATAAAAGTAAATAGTTTTTAAAATATTTAAATATATTTATTGGATAGGTACAATAAAGTAAATACGTAGCGCAAACAAGTTACACATCATGCATACAGTCATTGTACTGACTAGAATCTTGACTAGAACTCCGGCCACCTGTTGCCAGGGATTAGCCGAGCGACAATAGACTCTTACCCTTAATCTTACAGTCACTATTCGCAAAACATCTATGCTCGGGTCCACGGTAAATAACTTTAAAACTCTGAAGAGGGACGGCGTATCACCTGCAGTCTGTTTCGCGGGTTAAAAATAGAGTTTGGGGAGGCGCCGGGGTGGCCGGGTGGCAGGGGGTGACCGCGGAGTGCGTGTCCCGGCTCCCGGCCGGTCGATGCAGCCGACCATCCCCTGGCGCCGGGACAAAGGGATCCTTCTGCCGCGTCCCGCCATAGGAACAGTACCCGAAGTCCCAGTTGTCACTTAAATTGGCGTTTACGGCAAACCGATCAACTGGCGTTTTCATGTATGGAGAAATTGAAAAGCGCGCGCAGTGGGCGTTAAGCGAACTAACATTTGCGAGTCCGAGTTTGATTTGACAGCTTACTCAACGTTACCGTAAATACGTCGACGTTGCCGTTTACGTCCACTCCGCGTTTTCATCCAAATCGGGTTTGACTTCGATAGCTTGAAGTAAAACCACAGAATATCTAGTAAAAACTTGTATGGAGTTTGACGTTTTTACGGAAAACACCAGTCGATCGGTTTGCCGTAAACGCTAATTAAGATGAGAACTCAGACTGACCACTCATCGGACACAGCCCCTCCACTTTCGGCAGTCCTAGTCGAGTCCCATCTGATTTAGGCCGCGGATGAAGCGCGTCCGCAGGTGCGTGAAGATAGGGTGGTCGTGCGGGATGCCGCGCCGGTACAGGTAGCGCAGCGTCTCCTGCGCGCACACCAGGAACCCGAGCCGCTCCGGGTCCAGGTGCGACGGCACGCTGCTCAGGAGCGGGTCGTCCTCCTCGCCGCTGTCCGACTCGTAGCAGTCGCTCGCGGCGTCGAACTTGTCGTCCTGCGCCGGCGGCGTCGGCGGCGGCGCACTGCGTGGGCGCACCCTCGCCGGCTCCGAGTCGACGCTGCCCGCGGCGCGCTTGCCCCCGCGCTTCGGGGACGACTCCATCGGTCGCTTGCGCGACGCGTCGCTGTCGCGCGTCGGCGTTTCTTTCGACTCGTCCATGGCGAGGTCGCGCGTCGCTGCCGGCCACTCGACGCCCGAACGTGCACTGTCGGGTCGAGCGCGACGCGCCGACGGAGGCTGGTGCGGGAGCGGCGCTCCGTCCCGCTCTCTCGGCTCGGGCGAGCGCGGGGAGTGAGCGGGAGAGCAACAGAACAGATGCAGTCGCGAACAGCTGGGCGAGCAGATGCGCGAGGGCGAGGGGGGTCGTTGCACCGACCGGGCCGCCCCGCCTCCGCCGCGGGCTGCTACACACCTGCCAACACCACGTGACGATTACAAGAGTTGCTCTTCACCAATGTATACATAATGTTCTTTGTGAGCAGTAGTGATACATCAACGACTGTAAACTAGTTTGCAAGTAGGTATCAATGAAAAAAAAGACAAAATGACAAAGCTGGCGAAGTTTCCTGTCGGTTCTTCTTAGCAAGAAGTACCTACCTAATCGAACCGGCAGAAAAAGTTAAAAAAACCGGCCAAGTGCGAGTCGGACTCGCACACGAAGGGGTCCGTACCATCGTACAAGATTTAACACAAAATAATCACGTTTTTTGTATGGGACCCCCCTTTAATTTTTATTATTTTTTTATTTTACCTATTTGTTGTTATAGCGGTTCATGAGATACATCCCTGTGACAGACGGACGGACGGACAGCGGAGGCTTAGTAATAGGGTTCCGTTTTCACCCTTTGCGTACGGAACCCTAAAAAGCGTTTGTCATATCTTCTGCGCTCGTATCGGGTAGAATATTTGACATCTGATTAGTGCAGATTGTATGGGATTATTATATATTTTCTCAAATGTAACGCCGATTAAGCCCCAGATAGAGAAAGAAAGTGGTGCAAGAACGGGCGGAGATTTGAACCCATGACCTCTGGCATGCAATGCAATTCGCCGCGTCCCTGAGCTCCGAGCTACCGATTGTTCTACACTGGGTTTTAATGAGAATATCAAAAAATAACTTTACCGTCAACATTGAATAGTGAGTACGGAGACACCTAACGCCTGGCTGCTGATACATTCCATAGCTGGTTGCACAGGTAGAGTCGTGTCAGGGTATGTTGTCCAGCCGCGTAAACACCACCGAGGCCTGCCCCAGATAGCAGAGGCGAAAGGCGTGGCGTCATATTCTGGAAACTAGAATTTGATCATGTCTGCGACCCTGTAACTAATTCTTGGGTGTATGTACTAAGATTTCGAGACGTGGCTGTCACTGCGGAATATTGAAATGTCAATTTTCTGCAGCTCGGAAAATACTTAATAAAAAGGGGGTATTTAACGTAGGCTTTGGTCACGCGTCTCTGACTCTTACTATAACAATTTCCTTATTCTTGTTTTCGCCTTAAGGCTGTTCCGACCCATATAAAGTTGTTTGCACACATAACGCAAAAAGTATTGCACTTTAAGCCACGAATTAATAATAAAAGTTTAATATAGTCATATTACTTGCAGCGAAAACAATTTCACAATTTCATTATTATTGGTTTTGTTACAATTTATTTAAATACGATTTTTATTTAACAGCGCCATCTAACGGTGTTAAACTTCTAATCGGCAATTACAACGAAACCATTAAACCTGAAATTGTGAACATGTTTTCGCTGCAACTACTATGGCTATATTTAATATTTTTGACGAATAATACTTTTTGCGTTCTGTGTAAAAAAAACATTGTATGGGTCGGAACATCCTTAAGAGAGTCGTTACCCTATCAATTCCCCATATTACGGGTAATAACTGTTTCCATGCTCTTAGGGCGGATTTTTCAACCCTCGGGTAGTACTCATCGGACTGATAGTAAAAATGTACGTTTGTCAAAAGAGTAATTACCGGAGAATTATATCTTCTAATACAATTATGTAGCTATAATTAATAATAATATCTACTTACTATATCGGATGGATAAGCATAGGCGTAAATAAATCCGTCGAATAGCTATCTGACTGTTTATTAGACCATTAAAGAATCAGCCCTTAATGTTTTACAAGGTTTTTGAAATATTGGATTCTAAAATATATTATAGAAATCTATGTCTGAATGTTTCAATTTTTTGGATATACCTTTTAGATTGGAAAATATTTGCTAATAAACATTAGAAAAAGTTGTCTTTTTTACGTCTGTTTTAGAATTTATTTACTGAAAAATTCAGATATTTACTAAAAAATCGAAACATACGGACATGAAATTAAGCTTTCTCAAGTGATAATTTGATTAAAATGTGACAACGTTTAGGCGTAGTGAAACGTTAGGGCCTGGAAGACTATCAGGGGGTCCATTCAGAGCAAGAGTGAGTTCGAGTTCGTCACTAAATATCAACTCACTTTTTTAAATAGTCAATGTTTCCACACTTCTTGAACATCATTACAGTTAGGTAAAAATCTGGTCGGTCCCGTAAATAAGTTGGAAGTATAAAAAACGGTTCCGTTGTTGAAATAATAATATATTTCCCAGCTATTTTTAGGTTAACTCACTCCCGAACTCGAACTCACTCTTACTGGAATGGGCCCCCAAATCTTAGGTTTCTTGTGACTTCACGACAGCCTTAAATTGAGTTGTAAAAAGAACTATGTATAGGTAAAGGCGAGGCTGAACTGTAAAAAGGCCATCAAGCCAAGAAAATCAATCGCAGACAGTCTCCCCTAAGGTATCTCCCTCGCCTCCGCCATCATTCCGGTATCCGTTTCAAGTGAATATGCTGACCTGTTAGGCAATCGGCAAAATTACTATTCTATAGTACAATATCGTTTAGTAGTCCTTGCACTCAGAAACGTCGAGGTACAAGAACTTTTTTCAATGTTCGTGTGTTCATAGGTCGCTTAGGATGCTTATACACCTGAAATAGGTTAAGTTGACGACGGCTTTTACACCAGAGAATACTTGTAATGCTATAAATTACATTAATTTATATTATTGCATTAGTAATTTTCTTAGTAATTTAAACTGAGGGTTGCTGTTTTTATTGTTCTTTGTTCTGTTCTACCAAGGAATTGTTTGGCAGTAGCATTTAGATCTAAGTGTGTATTTCATTATTTTGGATGGAAAAATATGTTATGTAAACCCGTGAAGTTTCTTTGCGGGTTCTTCTTTACTGGGTTGACCGAATCCGCGGATCTTTTTGACGTAACTTAGTTTGACTACAAAAAAGTTTAAATAGTTGAAATTAAATGAAATTAAATTATGGTTCTCTTTGAATAATAGTTTTTGTGGTTTTTTAAAAGATATAAAGAAAATGATTGAAACGTCCACAGATGATAAGAAAGTGACGTAATGCTTCACATTTTTGTAAGAGTTCTTGTTTTTGCAAAAAAATATACAACAAATTTCCATTTTATATTTGCCTGTTTCGGCAAACACTCGCTTCAAGTTATGCAAAAAAGTCGGGGACTTTCAAAGGTGGTGTGAAGAAGCACCTGGCCGGCCGGCATGGTTTTCGCAGAAAACCCACGCAAATCTATAAAAACGGTCACCCATCTAGAACCCGATCGCGCACAGAGATGCTTCACCAAGCGCGTCACTGGGCTACCGAGGCTCACAGGGAAGGTTCTTGCATGGCACCCAATTCCTTCGGGAATGCGGCATTTTGGGCTCATATCATGAAGAAAGGTGTGGTTAGCCATCCATAATATTTCTTGTTCGGTGGTCTATTTACATAAAAACGGCTTACACAACTCAAACAGATCACGAGCCGAGCATGATATACTGAGAGGTTATACTTCTGATTGCTTTCGAATGAGCAAAGCTTCCCGCCCGACCGGGCGATCTCAAAGGAACTCCACCCCCGCGGAACCGGCGGCGGAGGTGGGGGTGGGGGGGGAGAGGTGGTGAGCACCTGGCTCGACGATAAGGCAGGGGGTTGCACCTGACATCGGCGGCGCAGCTGTGCGGAGGTGAAGAAGAAACGCATCTGGCGAAAGCGGGTGAATCGCGTTGCTGGATATAGGTTAGCGCGCCGTAATAGGGCTCCGTTCCTCAAAAGGAAAAAATAAACTTCCCTGTCCATCTGTTTGTTTTTTTTTAATGAAAATCCGGTATGGGTGGCTCTGTTGAAATCAAATCAAATCAAAATAATTAATTGCATTATCACTTACAATAAGTACATACAAAATGGTAAACAAGCGGTACTAAAAATATAAGTTTAGTGATTACCTAAAAATAGGTGTAGCAATCGTTTCGCATTTTCGCGAACACACAAATGTATGGACACAGATTAAACATGTTATACAAGACCCATTGACTTATATATAATCATTGACAAGACCAAAGGTGCGCGGAAAAGCCAAATCGACATCACCTCGCTAACCCACGATCCACGAGGCACCATTCCAGCGGTTTTTGCGGACTAACGCAGAGCTATCGACCTCTTTCAAATTACGTTTGAAGACTCCCAGGTTGTAGCACGCTGACAGGCAGTTCCATAAGTTTTGATTGTCAAGTTCTCTGGAAAGCTTGGAGGTATTCAGTTCAATACAGGTCATGACCACTCGAAGCTGTAAAAAAATCAACAACGCGAAAAAAGTAAACGCGATCAAAAATGGCCGCACCATTTGTGCCTCAAATATTTTTACAATCCCTAAAAAGACCATAAAGTACTAATTGTACTCCTGACCTAGACTCATGGAATTTGGTAAGAAGCAACGTTCAAAAGCCAGCAGCAAATTCCTGGAATTCCTTAATCAGTAATCAGGAATCCTGAGTCTCTTTGACGGAAAACCTTGAATAAATTTAAAAACTACGCTCCGGAATCTTTTCGTCAAGAAAATCGCTTTGAAAAGCGCTAAACAAGCAATTTTCTAGACTCAGGATTCCTGATTTCTAGTTACAGAATTCCAGGAATAGGTTTGCTGTACAAGTCCCTAATGGGAAAATGTGACAATTATTGATGTGTAGTATATGAGTTTATCACATAAAAAAACTGGTGATGACGAACTACGTACTTATATTTTACATAGAAAATTATTATACATAGAAAATTGTGCGGAACCCTCGTGCGCAGACTCGCACTTGTCCGGTTTTTATAGTCGGCTTCAAATTGTGAAATGTCGGTTGATTCAAAAGGTCTGCTTAATGTATAAATTGCAAAGACAAGAAATAGACAAGTTTTAAAACTGCTTTCAGTATGGGTAGTCGGAGTCCTTACCTAAATTGGCGTTTACGGAACTGCGTAGTTACGTTAAATTCGCAACGCTAGTTTGCTGCGCGCGCTCTTCAATTCTTCATAAATTTAAAAACGCTAGTCGATCGGTTTGGCGCATAGATTGTATAGTATTTTAAGAAAAATATTATAAAATCAATGGTTTGGCGTAAACGCCAATTTATATGACAAGTAGCTCTGATTTGGAAATTCGCACCGTGTCCAAAGTTTTCATGCTTAGATAGCCACTGTGTCATTTTCATTAAAAAAATAAAAAAAGTACGTATTTTTGACTGTTTGTGTTAAAAATTAATAAAAAAATAATTTTGCTCGTCAGGTAGGTAACTAACTATATTCGTTTGGTTGTAACATACGTTACTTTATTATTTTCATTTTTAGGCAATATTTAAGAACTACACGTACGGTAGCCTTCAGAACGATGCCAGTGCCTATGCATACTCACAATGGACATTTATAGTTGTCTACATAATGGAAAAATACACGTTTCAAGGAACCAACGGTCAAAATTCTTCTAGAAACAAAACAACAAACCACGAACATTAGTACCGTCTCTTTCTACCACTAAAAAATCAAGGATGCTGTCTCCCTCATGCGCGCGCGCCTAGCGAACGTCAGGCGATCCTACAGAGCCAATGGGAGAGGACCACGACGGCAGCCATCTTGTTGTTCGCCGCCACGGCGCGAGGGCATCTCGCCTCCGTAGACCGCCGACCGCTGCGAGTAACGCCAGTCGCGTCCCGGGGTCTGGCCGTCGCCACTTTCGGGCTGGCTCGGGAGCACAACCGCACCCTCCGTCTCTTCGGCGCCCACCCCGTGCTTCTTGGAGTGGGCCCCGCCGACCGCTGAGGAGACACCTAGCCGCTCGAGCTTCGCTGCGCGGTGGCAGGCGGCATTCGCCGCCCAACCACGTGCTCCAGACATCCTCACCATATAGGTAACGTACCGAACCTTGTTTTTTTGCCGGCTTTAGAGTCAGTGCGCGTAACACTTCTCAGCGTCGTCGTTTGTATTAGGGGGCCCAATTAGGAACCTACTCTATTTATTTACCTACTTGTATATTTGTGTGTTTATGCTCGTCCTAGAACATTAGTTGTTGTTTCTGTTTGTATATATATTTAATCATTCATAATACATGGTGCATTAATTTAATTTATCTGGTTTTGATTTGGTTAGGCAGAATTAGTACCTATTTTGTGACGTATGGTTGAGGACCCGGCCCCGCTCACCGACTGATATCCGCATGGCATTCACTTAACCATACGTCACAACTGGCGTCACGCACAGCGTGGAAATTTATTGTATACACCCTTTATTAAAAAAAAAATCCATACCTCTGGAAAGATAATCGTTGGCCGATCAAGGCCGTTATCGTTGTCAATTTGATAGAAAGGGTTAACAAATGTGTGTTTATTTCCAGTTTACCTAAATATAGGAAAATGGGGATGAAAACATAATTATTTTATGAAATAAATATGCGAGGTGGCAGTCACTCAGGAAAGCTGGTGTAGAATTGTTTGGTAATCTCAGTAAATTCAGGCAATCTTAGGTGGGAGTCCAAGAAATCTGGTGGGAGTCTGATAAATCTTAGGTGATCAGGAGTAATCTTAGGGAACCTGGAAATCCTATTTCCGAAATTGTTTGCAAATTCGAAAATTGAACACCGTCATGTATGACCTTTAGAAGCATTCACTACCGTAACTTCAGAAATGTCTTGAGAGCAATCCAAATAAGAAACTAACATACAATTTGATGTACCTATTTCGCGCATAAAATAGTTTAGTTTTCATGCAAACGAATCATAAAATGTTAATAAAATGTAAAATAACACGGGGTTACACAAAGCCAAGCGGATGGCGCTCGTGCTGTTATGGCTGGCGATCAGTAAGCGCCCGGGATGGCGAGAAGGCACGAGTGCGGGCTAAGTTAGCCCCAGTCATCTATATCATCTAATAGGCCCCATCAATGGCCCCAACGCGTTTCCTCTTTCATACTGGCTGGTTACAGAAAAATACACTATCTTCAAAGTCATGGTGCTGACTGGTATACCCACATCTAGTACATATTTTTCTGTCGCGTGGGCAAAATATATACAACATGAATTTTTCAAGTACAAGATGATTTTGATAAAAACTAAAACAGTATTATTAAATTGAAAAAAGAAATAATTATAGCCGGGAATCGAACTCGTTGATTTTGAAAAAAAGAGCGCACCTGTACTATTGGACCCAGTAGGTAGTGTCGCTTATAAGTAACAATTAGTGTGAAGTAATACGTGAAGTTATACGACAAACTAAAGATAAAAAAAAAAACGATAATTACCCGACTCCTCAAGAAGGTGGATAATGTTTTTAAATTAAGTGATTCAAATGTTTTCGTATTCATACATTGCCCGTACCTTCGCGAATCATCGCGAAGCTCAAACCACCTAACTAGACGATTGTATCCACCTACTTTCAGGATCATGAAATTGTATTATTATTTCAAAAAATTATTATCTCTATAGGGAAAGAAAAAAATATTTAAAAATATTTGATTAGTGAAGGCATGGGTAATGCACGAATACTTGAAAATTATAATTCTAAAATCCTGACAAAGTAAATCTGCGGCAAAAGACTGGACGGAAGACCAAACACTGCGAGCTTTGATGTGTTGAGACGAGATGTCGCCACATTAATTCCTGTGCTGCCATCTAACCATTCTGAGAAAAGTTCTTAGTGGAACAGTTTAACACTTTCACATGTGGAGCATTTAAACCATGCTTCAGTTGCCCAATAGATGCCTCACTAGTCAGATTAGTTGGACCCCATACCACAGAATTATGTATTGTAAACTGCATTACGTTTTATTTAGCACAGATTAAATTATATCTCCATCTCCACTAACAATAAAACGCTAGGGGAGGGTGGCGTGTCTGTAATTTTTGAATTTTACAAAAAATATTTGTCGAAAGGCTTATACTAACGAAAGTGATGAGAGCTTGTCTGTCTGTCTGTTTGTCTTCAACAATGTTTGGCCGCTTTTCACGATAAAACGGCTAATTCTATTGTTGTTTTTACTAATAGAATCAAGCACATCTCGAAGAAGTTTTTGCCTAATATCATCACGATATGTTAAAAATTGAGGGAGTAGTAAGCGAAAACGTAAAATACCTTTTTTGACCACAGAATTGACGCGTTGCGGGGAAGCGTCTCGGCGCCGCGGCGCCGACACAATTCTCAGAATCATCACCCAACGTGAGCGGCGAGCAGACTGTATAATATCGGACTTTAACGCGAACGGAGCCGCGGGAACAGTTATATATTATACTAGCTGCGGTACCCGGCTTCGCTCCGGTTAGTCTCGGCTAAATTATTTCATGGATAAAAAGTAGCCCACAAGGCTGGTCCAAAATAGGGTCAAACTGGTCCAGGACAATGCATCCATCTTCCAAATTTAATCAAGATTGTTTGAGCAGAAATAGCACGATTTGATGAGAAACATCCAATCATTCCCATTTAGAGCTTCATTGACATTTGGTGGCTATTTAAAAAAAAAAGAATTTGCCGCCAGAACCTTTCTGCACTTGCACTGCTACATTGCTTACCTAGTAAGTAAGTAACGTGTAACGTAGGTAAGTTTTGCGTGGACTCCAACCCACAGCCAGGCTCAACATCGAAAACGGTAACTCATCCTGAACCTGAATGCTCCCAGAGGTACCATACGTTGATAAAATACGCAAATAAATCGAGTTAGTGGTTCGCAAGTTATAAGAATTTAACACTCACTACTTACCCCCCTTGTAATGAAGCGTTATATTATGTAGCCTAAAAGTTTTGAGTAGAATCAGGCAAGACGTAGATACAATACGCATCTAAATCGAGTAATTGGTTCTCAAGTAATAATTATTTTATTCCATTGTTCGCACCTCTGGCGATTTAGCGTGATGCCAAGTAGTTCTAAAGTTGCGGGAAATACCAAGCCGTACTTATTTAATTAGTAAAAGTAAGTGCCGCCGCCCCCCCCCCCCCCGTTCCCCCCCGCCCTCCCGCCGGGCCATGCAGAGCATTGCAGTTTGTATGACAGCCACATCTTAGCGTAAGCGGAATTGAATTATATTTAGCCTATCCTAATTCCCGGGTAGTTAAATATACTAGTACTAAGTTTCATCAAATTGGGATAATCAGTTTAAGAGTTATAGAGGAACATACATAGATACAGTACTAATTTAAAAAAATCGTCAATTTAGTTTTAGTATCATACATAAAGTCTACAAACGAAGTTACTCCATGAACAACAAGTTACTCCAAAACAAAGCAACTTACTCCATGAACACCCCTTACAGATTTATTATTAGTATCTAGATTACAATGCCTGTAGGGGCAAGTCCGTGCAAAACACGGGATCCGTGGTACAAACCTTTGCTACGCCACTGTTCCTGGGCGTTCATCCTGTGGGTTCAATCCTCGTCTTGTTCACAAGTACTCCACTTTTTTTATCTTATATTTTTGTTTTTCATACGGTGCGGTGCATGAAGAATCGACCGAAATATGATATAGTTCTTTTTACAGCTTTAGTTCATTACGACATAACACATTAGTTAAAATAGCGACGTACTTGATGAGTAGGAAGAAGTATATTTTACTAGGCTAATCCCAGGTATTTTTTTGATGAAAAACTCTAATGATTGGCCGCGCTGAGAAAATCCACCTTACCACGTCCAGTGAGGTAACATACCAGTGGATTTGCGGAATTAGCAATAAATTACGTTTGAAGACTCCCAGGTCGGATGCCAAATACTATTTTGGTGACTACGGCAATATGTTTGAATGTTCAATCCTTGCAGTAAATGCCCACAACGCAGGTAAAGCATTAAATAAATGTATGTATAATCTTAAACACTGCACTAACAGAAGGCATTGATTACGGGAGGAGGTACTGTAAAGAATCTCCAATGGAATGAAAAACCGGCCAAGTGCGAGTCGGACTTGCACACGAAGGGTTCCGTACCATCGTACAGGTTTTAACACAAAAAAACACGTTTTTTGTATGGCACCCCCCTTTAATTTTTAATCTTTTTCTATTTTACCTATTTGTTGTTGTAGCGGCAAAATAAATACACACTCTGTGAAGATTTCAGCTGCCTACCTGTTACGGTTCATGAGATACAGCCCTGTGACCGACGGACGGATGGACAGCGGAGGCCTCCATTACTTCTGAGAGTATGTTAGCATGTGACATGTACCTTCAAGTTGGGTTGGAAATTTCGAAACTTGGAGACAGCGGGTCTCATTCTGTTTCTCTATTCACTTCTATATCCTTTTTTAGGGTTCCGTACCCAAAGGGTGCCAACGGAACCCTATTACTAAGCCTCAGCTGTCCGTCCGTCCGATAGGGCTCCATCTCATGAACCGTAATAGGTAGGCAGATGAAATTTTCAGAGTGTGTATTTATTTTGCCGCTATCACAACAAATAGGTAAAATAAAAAATAAAAAAAAATAGAGAGGGGCCTCGAACAAAAAACGTGATTCATATATAACAATGCTGCAATTGGCGCAAATCTATGCATGACATAGTAATTAAATTTGCCAGTCTTCACAATTTTAAAAACTGCTGTAATATATTACGAAATGGAAGCACATTCCACCACAACTAGAATTACATTCAACCTCACATGTAAGAAATCTGCCTTCAAATTCTTTTCCGGAACAAATGCCTTTCGTCAGCTTCAGAATTCCGTGAGCTAGGTATCTGTTAAGATTGAGTGAGAGACAGAACGTGCTCGGAGCTCGGGAGATGTTCATAATTGGAATCTTGGGGCGAAATTATTATATTCTCCACGGATATACGAAAACCCGAACATGGCTCCGCAGGCCTATTCTTTAAATTCTGTGCTCGGGAATCAGGAATATTTCAGTCGAGTACATAGCGGTTGTCAAAGCGTTTATCTCGTCGTGTTCCGGAATCGTTCCGTCGAGAAAATGGCATTGAAACCCGTTATAAAATCGACGGGAAGATCCCTAATTCAATCCAAGTAATTAAATTAACCCTCTTGTAAAATATTTTCGAGTTTGAATTTCACATAATAAAACGAGCAAGAAGCTATTTAAAATTGTGTTTTTTTTGTTAAGTGCGAAATATGGCGTACGCAGACTCTCTTCAGGCTAATATCAGCCTGATCACTCCCATGGGTTATCAAACTTCTTAGTGAACTGCGAAAACCCTGCCACCCGCCAGGATCTCCTTCAAATTGCGTTTGTAAGGCTCCAGGTACATACAATAAAGGGTCTCCAGGATGTAGAGACCGATATGTGGGTGGAATCCACGTTCCCTTGCGGTTGCTCGCTAAGCAATGTTGGAATGAAGAGTTTTCAGCGATTGAATGTGTTAAAGTTTATCACAATAGCACTATTAATTATTCTGTGACTTAGCGTTCAAGTTCTATTTCTATTCTATTACAATTTATTTGACATTTCTTTTGCAGCTGATCCGTCACGCCGGTTGAATAAGAAGTGCCAGCTCGTCTCGATTCTTTTAAAACTGCAGTGGGAGCACAAACGCAACGATACGGCTGTATCGACCGATAACTGTATTTTTGATCGCTTTTCGTGCGAGCGGAAACGGAAAAGATAGATGTTTATCGGTCGGTAAAGCTGTATGGCTAGTTTGTGCTCCCGCTGCTGGAAAATTGTTGCCTATATGGGTAGTCGGAGTTCTCATCAAAATTGGCGTTTACGGAACTTCGAAATTACGTAAAACGTCAAACCCATTCAAGTTTTACAACTTATTCTGTGGTTTTACTTCAGCCAGTCAAAATCAAACTTGGACCACGTTAACGTAGGTATCTACGGCGATAAATGTTATTTCTCTTAACTTCCACAGCGCACGCTCTTTACATTTTACATTTTAGCGTAAACGATAATTCAGGTTATAAGCGCGACTTAGGGCTCTGGTCAAGTAGCTCTCATTTATCACAATAATTTGTGGCAACGGCTCTACCTAAAATGTGCTCTACATTTAATGACCTCTTAACCTGTTCGTGATACAGCACGTGTCGTGTTGCTGATGCACACCAATAAACAACGAGTCATCATTATAAACCAGGCGGATACGCGAGAGCGCCTGATCTACTTACCATATTAATAGGCTGTCATCAGTTTGGGACAATTTCGCTACTCCCTGGGGTTGCTAGCACCGTTAATGAAACAGCTCATGTCGATCGAATGCTGGTGATCCGCTATTTGATTAATTTTACGAATAACTATCCTCTGACTTCTATCTATCGTGTATCTAGATCTATAAATATATAATTATATGTCCGTATGTGTGCGGGTATGCGTGTATATTCCCTATGGACTCCATTTGAAGAAGAATGAAATGCATTTCATTTGAATTTTCAGGCAATCGTCAGATCGGATCAACAGAATTTTTATTCGCGAGCAAATCGCATTCAAACCGCAGCGCGAGTACGGATCGAATTCCTCTCCGTCCCGTCAAAGAATATTCAAATCCAAATTGTCATTCCGTACTTCGACAGCTTGACAGATGCCAGAACAGTTTGCGTTATTCTGTGGCGTGTGTCAGTTTTCAAATTCGACATATGACCGCCCCCTTCCATCCACTAAAAGCCCGTGCGAAGTCGGGGCCGCCGGTCGTTACTACATGTATTATAAAACTATCTAAGTAATCTCTATCTTTACTACGAATACCAAAGTCTGCCGACTGTCTGTCCGTCCGCTTTTAACAGTAGAACCACTTCGCTGATTTTGATGTAGTTACATATTTACGTTTGGCCTGAGGCGCTAGGACTAGCCAACTACTCGCGCCATACAAATGCACTTTTTAACAAATGTAATAATATGTAGTGAAACGCTTCAGTAAATCCAAATAGAACTCCAGACTGATAATGGATTGTTAATATTTTTTTATTCCATCATTTATTTAAATAATAATAAAAATAAAAAAAGTTGATTTTTCTCATTAGAAATCTGAAAGTCATTCGATTTCTAGATATAAGCAAAAACAGCATATATGCATAAACAAAAAATTCCATTTGCTTTTAGATTTCTACATTTAGTCAAAAAAGTTCGGAAATGGACACCGTTTCCGCAATGTATTTTGTATAGAAAAAGGAAACATACATTAACGAAAATCATTCGATTCCTAGACAAGGAATCATATATTGTAAGGATGACACTTATAATCGTCAGACTTAGTTAGTTTACTTGGGGTGCCTCGTCTAACTTTGCGATTTGGCTACTACCAGGCCCTTAATTTAGGACTACCTAACGTGAAGCAAAATTATTGTACAAACGGCATCAGCCTACATTCACATTGAACATTGACCCACATACATTTTCCTTTCCAACGCCATTGCCTACAGTATTATACATTATATATACATTATATATTTTTTATTTTACCTATTTGTTGTTAGAGCGGCAAAATAAATACACACTCTGAAAAAAAATCAACTGTCTACCTATTACGTTTCATGAGATACAGCCCTGTGACAGACAGACAGACGGACGGACGGACGGACGGACGGACAGCGGAGGCTTAGTAACAGGGTTCAGTTTTCGACCTTACGTACGGGACCCTAATAAGCTTTGAGTTTTCTTCCCTATTCACTTACTACAGATTTTTCTAAGTTCCAAAGACACATGAAGGCAAACGCAGTGTAAACGGCGCAAGGTAAACGTGAAAGGTAGTGGCAGCCAACGCGTAACGAACCCAGTCTCCGAAACCCACAAACGCAAAATTAAATGTAATGAGATTAATTGTAGGTAAATTTATTCTCTTCTTTTCGCTATGTCTTCATTATGGTAGCCGAATGAGAAAAAAACCTTTTACTCTGAGGGTCAAACTCGCCACAACGCAATATAAGAAAATCCCCCGAATATTACCCCTCGCAAAGTGCGGTGAGCAGATTGGCGTCGTATGTCTTTGGAGGTGTGCGAACATATTGTCCGGAAATTGGTCTCAGTTTCATTAGGTCGGATCTCCGTATAGCATACGCTTCTATCGCGAGCACGCACGCCCTGCGAATACCGAATGAACACCGAGTTTTCGAATGGACCAGCGACGTTGGTTAGATTTCACGATTCTGTCGATTTATCGAGGCGCGCAAGCGATTGTACCGCCCTCTGTGGGGTCCACTGCGCTTGCTGACAGTCTTTCAAACCGTCTTCAAGTCGATTCACATTCGCACAATGTTGTTGTCTTCCGACCATCTTTCTTTACCAACATTTTCTAAGTCGATTTAGAAAATATTACGCCCTATGCGAATCTAGGAATGGGCCGGATATGAAGCCACGACTTTTCAAAAAACACCAAGCCCCATAAACATACATATGCCTCCGTGCAGCAAGTTTCTCTAAAGTTTCTTATCTAGGGGGCGCCGCCGCCGGCAGCGGGGGGTGTCATGCCGAGATGTCACTCTTACGCGTCAGGTCTGCGTCACGAGGCGAGAAATATGCGCTTCATTAAAACGACTCGACTTAATTAAAAACCTACAACGTGTAGTATGTCTCCTAGGACTTACCTTAGGTATTCCTTAATTGAAAATAATGTGTTTTTATAAAATTTATCGATTCGAATGTAATCGAGAAATTCGTTGGCTGACGTAATTGTCTGGATAACTCAGCGGTAGAACAGTTTTTTTTATGAAAATCTGGCATAGGTGGACCTCGAGGTACCTCGCCTCGCGAAACTACACTCAGTGTAGCACCATACCAGCGGATTTGCGAACTATCGCTGAGCTGAGCTTGGAGGGAGCGGAGGAGGGCACCTCTCTCCTACGTGCATGTAATGCTATCCGGCCTGTTTGTCTTGTATTGTCTGTACTAGCAGCAGTCGTTTGTGGGATTCCATGCGCCCATTTAAGAAGCTTTGCCATGTACAGCTGCCGTACACTTGGAAGACCAGTTTCTTGTAGCGAGTGTCTCGTGCGGTAAAGAAAATGTTTTCTGAACAGAATCCTAAGCGTAGCTCTATGAGACGTTTGAGCAATCAGCATGTGAATCATGGATCAGGGGCAGTAAATCGTTAAAGAAGATTAAAACTAGCGTTGGTGAGAGCACGGAGCCCTGCGGGACACCAGCCCCAATCGGTAAATCGTCCGAATTTGCACCGTCAACGGCACGTATAAGGAGCGGCCCAACTGGAAGCTGGCGATCCATGAATAAAGCTTGGATGGAATGTCGAAGGAGGGGAGCCAGTAGGCCCCGGTGCCAAACACGGTCAAAGCTTTTATTTATTTATTTATTACAGAAACTTCAGCTATTTATGGTTACGAATAGTACAGGTATTTATCCAATTGTTAAGCCAAATATAAAGTTTCACAATTTTAAAATTTTGTTGACGTTATAGGTACCTATGATGTAAGACTTTTGGACATGTCCAATAACACTGCCAGCGGTTCCCCAAAATTGTCCAGTGGACATAAACAATAGACATTCATGCCGATACGAAGGTACGGGCAATATGCGTCCACAATATATGAAACGGAACGGAGGCACGCTACGCTAAAGAACATATGGGGACTAGTCTTAACCTTTATATCTTCATGATTTTTTAAGAATTTATATTGTATAAATTCAATTCACATCTTTGTTGCACCAAAATGCTGGAAATAAACCTAAAATCGGTATGGGTTGAGTTTATATAGGATCCTAAGAAAGTCGATTACGAAAATGGGATCAATTTTGAAATATGAGATGGGTAAATGTCATTGAAAACCTTATAGGTGTGAATTGCGATTATGAAAGCTTTTATGGAGAAAATATAGTAATTTCTGATTCCATTCAACGGTTTCTAATGCGAGCGAAGCCGCGGGAAAATGCTAAATATATAATAAAATAAATATAATAATAAAGGGTTAGTGCTTCAATATAAATGTCGTTGCGTTACCTCAAATGAATGAGATAACTGTCTGATGTCGTATCCACTAAATAAATTCGAATATCAAATAGAAAAACCGTTTTCGTCAATTGTAGAGGTCGATTTCCACACTTAAAAAGGGAAAATACGTCGGAGAAAATATTATTTATTTCGTAGTTGATCCCTCGTTTTTTCGTATGTAAACATCAAAAGGTCGGGAAAGAAATCGAAGAGGCCTTGCCTCGGTTACCCAATAGGTAAGATTACTTTTTCTTTTACGGTAGTTTACTTGCCAATAGCAAATAATGGAAAGCACAAGAGCGTAGCTTCGAGACGGCTCAACTCGAGCGTTTTTTGACACTTAGGCTGGAACTAACTTATAAAAGTTAGCGTAAGTTGGCGTCTACTGTTGTCCTTTATTGTTACTTTAAAACATTGACTTATATATTACTTCGTAAGGACCCGCAGTGCAATTACGAAGCACAAAATTGGGTGTAGGTTGCTGTACTTACAGCAATATGACAGCTTTTGCGATTACGAAATCGATGCATTCACAAATGGTGCGGCACTCAGCGCTACCCGCAGCAATTATGTCAACTCCATACATTTCGCGTCGAATCGGTATTACGAAACGGCAAAGAACTGTCAAATGCGGGGAGGTAAACGCCTATTTCGTCTGCTCGTCTAGTCAAGTACCTCAAAAGTTGACCTATTGTCGACACAGATTGGTCCGTGCTGGATGTAGGTGGATAAAAATGGCTTCGTAATCGCGCTTTAGAAATGACGGGGGCGCACCTACACGTACCACGGCACCATCCTCAAATTTTGCGTAATCGCACTGCCGGTCAACGCGCACGGCTAATGGCACCAGTCCGTTGGCCCTAAAATATTCGTTTTAGGGCCAACGCGACTCAGTCGCCTGCGGACTGCGGCTGAGTGATGTTGAGTCGTGAAAATGCCTAGTTCATAAAATACGATACCTAATCTACCTGCCATGACAGGCAGGTTTCACGACCGATATCACGATCAGTGTTTCCCAAGATATAACGAAAACAAATTTTGACATGACAGGCAGGTAGATCAGGTCGGGACGTTTACTTTGAGTGGTCGCATGATGGGTCTACGAACAGTGTTTCCCAAGATATAACTAAAACAAATTTTGACATGACAGGCAGGTAGATCAGGTCGGGACCTTTACTTCGAGTGGTCGCATGATAGGTCTACAACCAGGGTTTCCCAAGATATAATAAAAACAAATTTTGACATTGAGTCGATGCAGAAACAATAAGGAAGAAAACTCAAAGCTTATTGCAGATGCCGCATGAGCGACCTCACCTTAGAAACGTCAAAACTGTCATTCCTGTTAAGTTTTATTTACGAGTTTTTAAATGCAACATGTGTTCCATGATGCAGTTAGAATAAGGTTTGGAGGAGAAGAACATGGAGGTGGTTATTTCTTCACCTCCATGGAGAAGAAGAGATTTTGTTTCTCTTCAAACTATTTTTCATGTAATAGAAAGCCGTAAGTTGGAAATCAAATATTATAGGTTATATTATTGTAATATTTTCTTTCCTGCTATTTATATTAGCATAATTTGGAACAAATAATGTTTAGAATAATAACGAGAAAATTGAGTCATTTTAGTTACGCGGATACAGTATTTTCTTTTACGTTACGTTTTATTTTATATGGTATCTGACAGCTTTGACAGATCTTTTAGCTGTGATCGCTTCGATGCTATCTGTCGTGATACATAAGCAGTTTTCTTTCCCATTCTATGCTGACAGCGCCATCTAGCTTCCGTTGAAGAACTGTCTCGCGTTCCGAATGACCATAATATAACGTTCCTCAGTTCGTACATCACTGTGTAAAGCCCAATCGCCCCTGCGCCGGGTGCCACGAAAGCTTTTACGAATGCGCGAGTCCGTTATCGAACAATGGCTCGCTCTTGCGTGGAAGGATATTCGAAGCTCGATTGTTTCCTGTTGGACATGACGAGGAGGGTCCATTTGCAACAGGGAGTTGTGCCGCGTATGATTTGGGCACTTCATTGTTTAGGCACACTGTTAAAATCATTGAGAGAATGCGGGAAGAGCGTAGAAAATAAATGTAAGCGATCTACAGGTCATTTTTAAGCATTGAATGGTATTTCATAACAAGAGAGGGTCACTTCCAAGTACTGATTAGCTTAATCCTCACATTAAAGGGCCTTACTTACCATCGCGCAATCGATAACAATACAATATAATCAGCGCTTTAGTAATTAAGGCCTTTTAAGTGTTGATTAAAATAAATCAGCACTTGGTGAAAACCAGGCTTAATCAGTTAATCAAAAAATAATAACGTATAATAATCATGGAGGTGAAGAACCATGATAATAATATCTTCTTCGAAAAATTTGTTTGCGGACTTTTATACAGTGTTTTTACAAAATAATACATGTGATATGTATGTAAAAGCGACCGTGAAACAAGGCCATATAAATTAAAGAAAAATAGCTGTAAAAAGAACAAATTTATGAATGTACTGCAAACCAAGGAGGTGAGGAAAATTTCTTCACATCCATGCTGCAAACCTGGAAAAAATATCTAGCGCTGCGGCGGCGTTCCCAAAGTGCAAGTCGGACTCGCACACGAAGGGTTCCGAACCATCGTACAATATTTAACACAAAGAAAACACGTGTTTGTATGGGAAAAGGGGGGGCCCCCTTTAATTTTTTTTTTTTAATTTACCTATTTGTTTTTATAGCGGCAAAATAAATACACACTCTGTTAAAAATTAAGCTGGCTACCTATTACGTTTCATGAGATACAACCCTGTGACAGACGGACGGACGGACGGACTGACGGATGGACAGCGGAGGCTATGTAATAGGGTTCAGTTTTCCCCCTTTGGGTACGAAACAGTAAAAAAGGACGTGTTCTACATAAGATCCTCCCATACGGGGCCTGCTTTATTTTTCTAATAATTAGTATTTCCTCTTTCTGTTTACTGAGAAGCAGGATGCATTCCATTAATAACGGCACTGGTGATTTTATAAATACCTGGACCGCTTCAAGGGGTGTATCTGTACAGAAAAAAATGAACTTCCTTAATCTAAAATAAAAAATCATGCAAAATTAATTTTTCATAATAAAATGCATGTTTTTTTACCAACTTCTAGGCGTCACGTGTTTTACGGAGGACCTTACACACACTTATTAACTTAAATTGTATCTAACTTATTTTTTTCAATCACCTAGACCCACTTTCCCTGTGACTTGACTACTAATGTAGCATGTCCAAAGGCTGTTTTGATAGGATTCTGGAACGGATGTACTGAAAACCAGCTCAGCAGCGCGAGCTGCGTACCAGCTGAGTGCATACTTTTTCAGTGCAGCACTATAATTGTAAAGGTATTTATGTATGTTTGTTTATGTTATAAGTTATCTCTTTTTAATTCCCTCTTATATACTGTTGTATTTTTATGTTTGTTGCTCTGAATAAACAATTTAATTATTATTATTATTATTACTTTCTCCAACTTTGGATATTTTTCGTAGAATATAATTTTTTATTTTTAAACAGGAAACATTTGGTCATTGTTTTTGGTACTTCATCTTATCTAGAAAAGGATTCACTAAAGCAGGTATTTTTAAAATCAACCGGTATTCAACTAACCTAACCAACTATAAAAAACAATAAAGAAGATCGCGTCACGATCACCAAAAACCCTTTCTATAAATGTATAGTATTCCATATTGTAATATTCTATGTTTTATAGTAGATACATCGCGGCATCGTGGCGATATCTTAGATTCAATTGAGGTAGAGCAGTAATGTCCTGGTGACACACATCGTGGCGGACAGTTAAGGATGTCGTGGCTTAGCTGAAAACAAAATGGCTACATTAGCGAGAGTGCAGTAATCCAGGAGCGAGCCGAGTCGGGGCACAATGCGATGCGCCGCCGCCTCCGGCGCTGAGAGGGCAGGCGGGTTGCATACGTAATCCCACAGAACTCTGATACAGTTATACAGTGATAGCAGATATTGTTTTATATACAGCGCGACATATGGCTTATAACAACGCCTGACTAACTATTCTATGTAACTTCAGGATATACTTTTCTGGCAATTCAGGTTTATTCTACCGCCCGTTACACTTCCAATGAGAACATGTACGATTTGGTTCTACTATGCATTCAAATCATAGACCTAGCATGCGCGGTGCATCCTATTTCTATGATTCAAATACATAAATAAAAATAGCCTAACCTAATCGAATCTCCCGTCATATATATGTTTCGTCTTTAACCGAGTTGTAAACGTTATTATTTTCGATTTTAGTCATTGTCCTAGCAAGTATGGCGGCTATATTTAGGTTATAGGTTGAGAAAGGGCCCACGTCAGATAATCATAGCCACCTTTCAACAAAGAAGTGCGTTATATTAGTGCAGGTCATTATTTTTATGTAACTGGACATGGCTGGCGAATACCGCATCTACTGTTATGATAGTAGCCCGACGCACCTCATATGAACTGGGTACAATTTTTTTTTATGAAAGACCCGTATGGGTGCCTGTGCTAAGAGGCCAAAGTTACTTAGAAAAGCTAAATCAACTTCCATTATGAAAGAAATGAACCGGCTCTTTTATATTTATATCCCCCTACAGTTTTACACATATTACACATTAATCTGTATATATGTAGTCAATATATATTATGTAATCTGTTGTTTTACGTAGAATTACCACGCCGCTTATGGAATGCATGAAAATAAAAGCAGCTGGTATTTTTTATGTGCCGAAACCCACCCAGAACTGCTAGGAAGACGCTGATTGTAAGGGGGGCGGTTGTAATATCGTGGTCATCC
The DNA here is from genome assembly GCA_946894095.1 of Incurvaria masculella. NCBI lineage: Eukaryota > Metazoa > Arthropoda > Insecta > Lepidoptera > Incurvariidae > Incurvaria > Incurvaria masculella. The sequence continues at coordinate 11,735,881 of OX335657.1, read as the reverse complement.
CAAAAAGCACAATCTGAAACATTGCGTTGCTATACCTCCACATCACTCCCTCTGACACACTCTGCAATTGAAGAGTTTTCGCTGATGGAAATTTTCACTTGTTCTAAGGGAATAACGCACAATTATTCGGCCTATTGTAAAAAAAAAAATACATTCACAGCCTAAGCGGCCCTTAAAAACCAAAATGTGTTATATGTATATTATTGTAATTTCCCACAATAATAGTCCTGTCGAAGCGGACCAAATTGGCATGATAAGTTATGATAGAGTGTTTCGATATGGTCATGTTGCCGCCGACTCTAATAATTTTTAATATTTTATTGGTTGAATTAAAGATAAAAACATAAATAACTTTGAAAGCCAACTACATAGATTCCTAAACTTTTGAAAGCAGGTTCTAATGTTCATTCCTAATATGGAAAACAATAATTATATTTTATTGTAATTATAATGAGCGATTACTTGTTTTGCTATGTTCCCAAGACGCAATTTTTCTAAACTTTTTCTCAAGACATGGAAATAAAATTTTAAGCAATATACAATCATAAAATTTGACTTAAATATTTTATTCAATCTTTTAGATCGAATTATTGAAAATACCTAAATAATTCCAGACGCACCGGTCCGAATTTTCTAATCTTTTGCACCCAACCTTCTTTAAGGAAACTACATCGCCTGTAAAAAAAGCAGCGACAGTAGAATTATCGAACCCTTTATTGCTCTAGCTGCTGGGCTATAAATGTCCCACATTGTTTATTGTCTGCGTTTTTATAAATTTATTTGCGTTTTTTTTTGTATTGTTAATTCTTCATTATACTGTTGTAGCGTAAGCTACATTATGTTTCTTTAGTAAGGCCGCACACCGGACCTACACGCCACATGCGGTACACAAATGTAGTGCCACAATTGTTGCGCCACATTTGTGCTCGCAACAAATGCCACCAGCACGCGCACACCGAAATTACATTTGTCGCCAGTCAACATCATGTCTTCATCATCGTCCGACGACGACGATTTTTTAATGTGGCAGTTATTGAGAAAAAAAAGACGTTACTGGGTTCATCCATACAATCAAGATTGCAAGAACTTTGGAAATTTCAAAGTTTCTCAAGAATTAAAATGTGACGATGAAAAGTTCCATTCATATCATCGAATGTCTCAAAATACATACAAATTATTATTGGATACAGTTGAACCATGCATAAAAAAACAAAACACAAACTACAGAGAGTGTATTTCGGCTGAAGAACGTTTATTAATTACGATAAGGTAAGTAAAACAATGGTTTTCTCTATGTATAATTTTGATGGATATCTGAGGATGGTGATTGTGGCTCGAGAACACGTAGGTATTGTTCCTGGATCCCGGAATACGATGGCTGCGGCTCCGGTTGGGGTGTGGGTGGTATTTGTTTATAAAAATCATTATAATATGTAGCTGCATTCGATGAGGGTATAGGTAATGGGGTACCTTCAGGCTGTGGGTATTTAATATTTTCTATCAGCTCCAGTACCCCTCTCTGGAACTTCAATTGCTGCTGTTGTGACATCGAAGCCATATGCGGCACCAAGCTCAAAAGAAATAGTTCACAGGGGTCTTTTTGTGAATGATTTTGACTGTTTTCAATTTTTTGTCATTTTATTGTAAAATAATCGATTGCGCATTTGTCTGCCGCGCTTATTTGTTTTTTAAGATTTATTTTTGTTGAGGGTGGAATGTTGGATTTTAACGATTGAGGAGGGGATGCATATGAATCGGGGGGTGATTGAATTTCTTGCTCATCCTCATCTGCAGATACGTTAGGACGAGTCGCTGGTTGTTCGTGCTGAATATTTTCCACTTCTGTTTCATTTTCTGGGATTGGTATCGGTATGTTGCCCGATTGAGTTCGACTCTTAGTAAATGGGTTCAAAAATTGTAAGTATGCTCCCAAATAATATTCTTTTTTTGACCCAGCGCCAGAACCACTTTTAGATTTAGTATTTAAGTTTCTGATGTATGCTGAACGTATCGACTTCCACTTATTTCTGCACTCATCGCCTGGAAATAAATATATGTATTTTGTATAATATTATAAACCTCATATTTGTTTCAGATATTTGGCCACAGGATCCTCGTTTCGAGCAATGTCTTATGTATTTAAGAGAGGCGAAACTACAATTGGAAGAATAATAGAAGAAAGTTGTGACGCTATTTGGCATGTTTTGCAACCGATTTACATGTCAAAACCGACCAAAGATGACTGGCTACAAATTTCACAACGATTTTTACAAAAGTGGAATCTACCTCATTGCATGGGTGCCATAGACGGCAAACATATCAGAATGAAGAAACCAATGAACTCTGGATCATCGTACTTCAATTATAAAGAGTATTTTTCCATTCATCTAATGGCATGTGCTGATGCAGATGGATTATTCACAAGTATTGATGTAGGCGACTATGGAAGGAATAATGATTCAGGAGTGTTCAAAAATTCGGGTCTGGGTCAAGCACTGCACAACAAGACTTTGAACATTCCTGAGCCATCGCCTTTACCAGGAGAAGAGGAATTCGGTCAATTGTTTAACTATTATTTTGCAGCAGATGAAGGATTTCCTCTTTCTAACAATATCATGAGACCGTTCAATCAAAGATCGTTAAACAATAATCGGCGAATATTTAATTATAGGTTATCTCGGGGCAGAAAAATCGTAGAATGTGCCTTTGGCATGCTTGTATCGAAGTTTCGTGTTTTTGAAGGCCCAATTTCTTGTACTGTCGAGAAAGCTGAAAAAATTGTGAAAGCCGCTTGTGTTCTTCAAATTTTTCTCCAATTTTTGCCCAAATAACTTCTGTAACCCTTCTGTTACTATAGTCATGTAGTCTATAATCATATAGCTGCGGATGCTTCTCAATTTCGGTAATAAACTCAATATGAACCTCCAAATTGTCTCTCATTGTGTCTCGTGTCACGCCACAAAAAACCAACGCGAGCGATCTTGTTTTCGTGTGGCGCGCTTGCCTCCTCGCCACAAACTGCACCCCGCCACAAATGTGTCTCCGGTGTGCGTGCCCGCGCGCAGATATATGGGGGCGATAAATGTATCGCGATAAAAATGTGTCGGCACAAATGTGGCGCCACGTATGTATCTTTGGTGTGCGGCGGCGCTTACGTGCGCCGCGCGCGCACGCCAATACTTAATTCAGTGAATATACGATCTTCAACCGAAGCACACGTCTTTCACTCCGGCTTTGCGACCCGACATTTCATTTCGCTAAATTGGTGACCCCGACTGAAGAACACAAGCGCCTCTCGCCGCCGCCGCCCGACCTGCCGTCTGGCGTGCGGCGGTACTGCTGCTTCTTGAGCTGTCCCCACATACAGCTCCACAAACAGCTGCCTATGCTGACGTCCACCGCATCATTAAAACCGGTATACACATCTGCCTCGCCAGAAACATAGCGCCATTATTCTTCAAATATAATCATCAAACCTCACTCTCATCAATCATTACTCAAATTATATAAGAATAAAGCAAGCACCGTCGTCCTACGTTAGTGTATAGACGCGCCAACTAGGACGCCGTCAGCAACATCATCACCCAGCAGCATCGACCAACCCACCACGTCGACCTGGACGACCACATTATACCATCACCCAGTACCATCGACCGACTCACAGCGTCGCACTGGGCACTGAACAACCACATCTAGATGGGATCGACTAAACTTTAACTTCAGCATCGCACCAGCAGCAAGTATACTACCTCGGCATTCTAACCACAGTAGATCCACGTCGCATCTGCATTATCTTCTCCATCATTCTATGTGAGCCCAAAAATGCTACTAGAATTTTGGACGCCTTCCGTCACCCAGTGAATGACCGACTCACCGCGTCCCACTGGGCACTTGACCGACTCACTATGTCAAGACGGAAGGGCAAGTCTGCAGCACTCGTCCCCCAGACTGTACGACCGACTCACCGCGTCCCACTGGGCACCTGGACCGACCCACTGCGTCGGTTGAGACGAGCATGCAGAAAGCAGGATATAACAGCAAACCTACGAAGACTACGAATAAACCACATAAAGCAAGCCAAGACCAATCAAGCAAGTACCAAGAAGTTGCAGACGATGCCCTCCATGGACTTGCATACGGTATTGCAACAACACGACATATCGTGTAATATTACAAAGTTCAATTCACGGAATCTCGCCACTGAGCGATTTTTGCCATGCAGCGAAATTCCAACGGTCACACGTCGCAATCACCATATCAACTGACTCATCAAAAATACTCGACAGCAACATTTCCGAATAGTATGCAACAAAAGTGAAGTGAACCACCGATACTTAGGTGAGCTGGCGCTCAAGGCCACTCACGCAATAGTGTCACTTTTTAATTTTTGTAGTAATTTTTCACCCCTTAGCCAACTTTAAGAGGTATGTAGCGTAAGCTACATTATGTTTCTTTACGTGCGCCGCGCGCGCACGCCAATACTTAATTCAGTGAATATACGATCATCAACCAGAACACACGTCTTTCACTCCGGCCTAGCGAGTCGACATTTCATCCCGCTAAACTGTCATATTTTTGTGCTTACTTGTTTTCCACCGATTTAGTTTCTTCCGCATACCAGCTGTGTTTGCCTGTAACTGAAATGTGCATCCTACACTGTTTTGTTTATTTAAATAAGTCTTAAGAAATGTTGTTTGCATGTTCTGTTGACTTACCTTTATATAAATAAATGAATAAATAAAAATATCCGTCCGTCTGTCCGTCTGTCACAGGGCCGTATCCCATGTCCCGTAATAGTTAGGCAGCAGAATTTTTCACAGAGTGTTTTTTTTGCCGCTATAATAAAAAAAATCATAAAATTAATACATAATAAACAATGTGATTTTTTTGTGTAAAAACTTGAACGATGGTACGGAACCCTTCGTGTGCGAGTCCGACTCGTACTTGGCCGGTTCTTTCGCTCATACAAGAATAGACATTCTCCTTTATGAATAATTAATCTACGTAAATAAAACAATAGTTTTAAATTGGAGGCTGAAGCATACTATCATTACGTCATTTACTTCGCTAAAAGATTCGTTGCGGACGTTCAGCCTTCTGTTTCCAGCCGCTGCTATAATGTGCCTTTTTGGAGATTGAAACTGCCTCCACGTTCCATACATAGCGCACATTATTCTCTTACGTTCTGTTCTCGTCATAAGTCGAGCATTTTATTCTTTCGTGCAGTCTGTTACGTTCTTATTGTCTTCCATTATCCAGATAAGTTTCATGATTCAGAATGTCTGCAGAGAACTAATTTCGTTTAAAATTACTTTTATATATGTACATTCCTCGAAGTGCTTTTGAAATAAAATAACAATGCTGATTGTCTTACTTTAGGTTGGCCTGGTGAAAGTATTTTCACATTTTGTTTCCAATTCCAAGTCTGGCAGTAAAATAAAAAAAATTATATCCACTTACCATTTTCCACTATCATGCCAATGTTGCTGATAGATAGACGCAAATATTGCTATAGTCTTCGTGTAGGGTTGTCATAAGCCGTTAATGCCGGAGTTTATTTTCTCGTTCATTTGGGGCCTTAGTTTGGCGCACATTTTGGAAATTCAGATTTTCCGAAACATAATTATCGATCAAAAACATTTTTTTTGTATGGTTTATTATGCCCCTCTAATTTTTTTATTTTTTTATTTTACCTATTTGTTGTTATAGCAGCAAAATCACTCTGTGAACATTTCAGCTGTCTACCTATCACGGTTCGTGAGATACAGCTCTGTGACAGACGGACGAACGGACGGACGGATTGACGGACTGACGGACAGCGGAGGCTTAGTATTAGGGTTCCGTTGGCACCCTTTGGGTACGGAACCCTAAAAATATAGCTTCAGGCGGGACTTTATTTTCGTATGCAAGAGCGGGACCATTTTTCGGGACGCGTGGCAACCCTATTAACGTACAGTCAGAAGCAGAATAGCCGATGGTACCGCGGAGCATCACAACGGCATCTCGTTCCGTTCTGCGCATACAAATGTTTGAAAGCGTGTTGTTTCGCCATCTCCACAGCCGCGCCGCAGCCGTGACGAATTTGAAATAAGCTATTTGTTCTTAGCGCCAACATTAAGCTCTGGGGAAATAAGATACACTATTGTTCAAGCAGTGCGTAAGCTTACGCGTAAGCGTACCACGTTTATTTGGGTAATAAGTCTGACCAGCGACGGATTTACAAATTTGACGCCCGTGGGAAAATCATATTTTTCCGCCTACTCAGCCTGCTGGTAAATCCGTCACTGAGTCTGACTCCGAACAATAAAAAGGTTAGATATGCTCAACCACCGCGCCGCCAAGTGTTTGCCTAAAGAGGCAAACACCATGCAACGAGTCCATAATAATGTGAAATGGTACTATGTACTACATATCCAGCAATAACAACAGAATTATGAAAAATGTGAATCTTACAAAAAATATCATTATCATTTGCGATAGTTTCAATCAATTAATTTCGGTATTTTTTTGTCAATTAATCCCTATAGTTAATTGGCTACCCGGAGAGAAGGTGCTCAGAAAAGTCATACTAACCTCGCGAAACCGATCCTAACCTAATTTTTGGCGCCAAAATCCGCATTATTGCAAGGTCAAAGGAAGGCCTTTTTTATGCAACCTGACGTGGATGGCTAATACCACACAACTACCGTTATTATATTAGCCCAATACACCACATTCCCGAAGGAATTAGGTCTGGTCTTGGATGGGTGACCATTCGACCGTTGAGAGAGGCTGGCCGTGGTTCGGATTCCACGTTTAACTGTAGGTCCCCTTCCTTACTTACTAGGTGGTAGGGTTAATCCCGCCCGGGTTGGTACCATCGCATTGGATGAACGATGGTCGAAGCGGCAATGAAAATTGTCCGTGTTTTCCATCCAGTTCAATGTAGCCGTGCAATATAAGAAAGGTCCTGGCATGGCACCTAGTTCCCATGTGGTGTGTTGGGCTAATACCATGACAGAACTTGTGGTATTAGATCTCCCGTACGTATTTCCACAAAATATACACATTTGTTTGACACAACATGCCGGCCATTTCCTAACACATTCGTTCACCCAGCAGGCGAACAATGCTTGCAAGCATACGAAGGATCATCGGCCCGGCTAAGACTCCAATAATCATCGAGAGGCGCTAGACAAGTAAGTAAACCAAATTTTATAAAATATCTCGTTCCAAGATCGTCCATCAACCATGGAAAACATTCCCTCGTCTGCTCGCCGACTAAGTATGAATTTTCCCTTTCCAGCTTCAGGTACCGCGCCGGAGCACCATCACGGCAGCGACGAGCGCCTCTTCTCGCCTCATTCTCTTCTTTCTCACTTTTCTCTTTCTCTTTCACTTTTCTTTCTCATCTCTTCTTCATTCTCATATTCCCTTTTTATTAAGTGAAGAGATCCTTTTATGCAAAAACATACAATGTGACTGCTAGTCACTTTTACCCTCACCTACGGTGAGTCACCTTCACCATCGACACACATGTGAGAAGAAACTCAGTCAGCAGCACATCTCTCAGCCAGCAGACCGGAGGACACCCATCACATCCTAGAAGCTAAGTACCCAGATTACACGTAGTAGGGAACGGCTCGAGCAGGTAGATGTGTGCCCAGAACCTCCAGAAAGCAGGCAGTTAATAAGTGTTGATAAATACTTTTATAAATTCTAAGACCATGTGATTCTATATCCCTTATTTTGTACATTGTACACACTATGTTATAATAAACTTCATATCACTATATCAGCATATCACTTCTTTAATTTCCGACCTTCATTTTGTCAATGCATACCACCACTACGTGTAACCCTACGACCCTGCAGATATAATATATATACCCTATACCTACCATACTACCTTACCTACTTTACCCCTTATTAAAACGCCACCCGCGACAATGTGAGTTGATCCAAACATTGCAACTCAAATAAGTGTTGAAATCTAGTCTAATCTTAGTACCTAGAACGAAAAGTAGTACTTTGTGACGTCACTTTGCATTACTTTGACATTTCGATCATACAGAATGTTTCAAAGTGACGTCAAGAGTCAAGTTTCCGAGCGATCTAAATTTTCGAAGCTAGTCCTCGCGTCACTCTACGTAAACACCAGATGGCGCAGGATATCAGTATGCTACGCATTTATAGAATAAATCTCCACCTTCGCCAAGTTCCACCGAAGGCCTAATTAAAGCAACCATTTTATGTAAATTTTACATTTGTTGAGAGCTGCGCGTTTTGTTTTTTGCCTTATTTAACGGAACTTTGCACATGATTTAAAAAAGCAATTAGGGCGGAATTATTTTTTCAACAAAGCAAACATGCGAGTCCTTTTAGGCGAAAGTGCTTGGAAGTGTCGAGCAGGCTCTACTCTCGGTACGCGCAATCTCCGAGCGAGTCTGAAAGTATCCATAACGCAGAAGTATGCAATTGTCGCTCCACGCGGCGTCGCTAAGCCTGTCTTAGGTAAATGAACAATTTAGAGTAGGTAGACTGAACATATATATCCTTAGGTTTTTAAGACAATATTGAACGAAGTGTTTTCGAAATTCGACAATGAAACTGGTTTATTTTCAGTTCACTTTCTTTCGAGATTTTGTAGTTTTCATTTTGATTTATTAGTTTTTCTAATATGCCCAGACAAGCTTTCATATGTATGTATTTCATAACGTCTTAAGGATGTTCCGACCCATACAATGTTTTTTTTTAACAGAACGCAAAAAGTATTGCACTTTAATGCACGAATTCGTCAAAAATATTAAATATAGCCATAGTAGTTGCAGCGAAAACATATTCACAATTTCAGGTTTAATGGTTTCGTTGTAATTGCCGATTAGAAGTTTTACACCGTTAGATGGCGCTGTTAAATAAAAATCGTATTTAAATAAATTGCAACAAAACCAATAACCCTGAAATTGTGAAACTGTTTTCGCGGCAAGTAATATGACTATATTAAACTTTTATTATTAATTCGTGGCTTAAAGTGCAATACTTTTTGCGTTATGTGTGCAAACAACTTTATATGGGTCGGAACAGCCTTAAGAGGGTGTTAGAACTTGATTGAATTCAGTTCCATAAGGACTTAAGTAGAAACATATTTTATTCGATTTAAAAATAGCTACTTCTTATTTTGAAATTACAAAACAATTAACAATGCATTGATGATGTAGGTAGCTATATCTGAAACCTATAACGGTAAATATCTGGCGTTCATATTCTGTGTTAAACGAATTATGAATATTTGTCTAATTTGAGAAGCCAAAGCACCAGAGACTTACAGTTTTATCATTAACTTATAGCTAGATTATCAATCTGCATATTAACTATTTTGGTTATCGAGATTGGTTGTAGATATTTTCAAATATAATTAAATGTTGTTTTAGTTACGTTCTTATCAAACAGAATGCAATCGGCTCTTATTACGCCCTTAAGTAAGATAAAAAGATAAAATTATTTGTTTTTTTTTCTGAAAAGATACATCCTTACGTTTCGGACTGACCGGTCAGTCCATTCTCAAGAGATTACATCTCGATTACGGTATACAAATAATAAATCAACACCCACATTAAAATTTCGGATAGTTCAAATGGGATGAATCTATTTACCTGGTCGGTACCCTGTTCCATGAAGTATCTGTTCTGCAAATGTATGCCGCTGTGTATATCCTCCCATTCGCAGCAAAAATTTCCCTTTCCGCGTTTTTATTGTCTGCTCCTAACGAGCGCTTTGCTCGGCACGCGGGAGAGCCTGCGGCGGGGGAGGGGAGGGTCGCGTCAACTCTGTCACCTCGCGACGTGTCTTCTTCAAAAGCTGCAGAGGATTGCCAAATTTTGCATTAATTATTTTAGGCGTAAGGCAGGGAGATGTGATCTCACCCAAGCTCTTCACCAATGCATTGGAAGATGTGTTCAAGACGCTTGGAATGGTACAACGTGGGTATCAACGTTAATGGAGATATTCTCAGCCATCTTCGCTTCGCCGATGACATTGTTCTTCTGTCGAATTTCCGATTACAAAAACGGTGGCTAAGCTCAAATGGCAGTGGGCTGGTCAAGTCAGCCGAAGAGACGACGAGCGTTGGAGTTACCGTGTCCCACACTGGCGGCCGTGGACAGGAAAACGGAGTGTGGGAAGACCACCCGCCAGGTGGGATGACTGGGCTGACTATAATTCTTGAGAACATTTGGCAACATTTTCTAAAATGCCAATCGTGCGTTACCTGGCTGTCTTTGCAAACAATCGCTTTGGATGGGAACGGACGACGCAATTTCCAAGATAAACGATACAACGACGGCATAATGGAACCCTTCTCCGTTCGATTTGTCCCAGCAGCTTTCGATTTATTTTTGATAAACTTAATTAATTGTGCTCATTTGAATGATTACACCATTACATACACAGGGGGATATTTCGGAGCATAAAATTAGTACATTACCATTTGAAATACTTAGTTATGAAATCGTGAATAATTCCCATGCAGAAGTCACGTGACAAAATAATTGTCTTCTTTTGAGATATCGAAAAAAATATAAATGAAAAAAAAAAAAGATTCCGACGAATTGAGAACTTCCTCCTTTCTTTTGAAGTCGGTTAAAAAGGTGCTTCATTTGAATTGATATATTGGGGAAAAAGTTTCTTCGCATTTTTTAAGAAAATTCAAAACATTTTTTAATATGGTTTATTTACATTTAACTAAAGTATGTAGGTACCATTTTGTTCGATAACTTTTTGCCATCTTGTAGGTAGGGACATGATCCCATTGCTATAGAAATATTGGGACTTCTGATCAATATACCGCGACAAGTGGTTTTGGCAGTCCTCTCGTGATGTTAACCTGACACTGCCTAAAGAATTCTGAAGAGACCTAAACAGGTGGAAATCTGAAGGTGCAAGGTCAGGACTATACGGCGGATGCATTAACACCTCCCAGCCAAACTCTCTTAGTTTTTGCTGAGTGGCTAAAGATGTGTGAGGTCTAGCGTTATCATGATGAAAAACCACACCCCTTCTGTTGATTAATTCCGGCCGCTTTCTCTCAACTTCTTGTTTTAATCTCATCAGTTGTTCGCAGTAGAGTTCAGAATCGATGGTCCTGCCTGGTGGTAACAGCTCATAATGAATAATGCCCTTCCAATCCCACCACACACACAGCATCACCTTGTTGCGAGTTAACCCGGGTTTCGCCACAGTCTGTGAAGCTTGACCGGCCTTTGACCACGACCTTTTTCGCACGTTCTTGTCGTACGTGATCCACTTTTCATCACCAGTTATCAGCTTCTTCAAAAATGGTTCGGTTTCATTACGTCGTAATAAAGAATCACAAATGAGTACACGGTTCATTAGGTTTCTTTCAGTGAGCTCGTGAGGTACCCAAATATCGAGCTTTTTTGTGTACCCAGTTTTTTTCAAATGCGCCAAAACTGTTTTGTGGTCGATTCCTAGTTCTTCAGCTACGTCGTAACTACTGATATGCCGATCTTGCTCCACTTTTTCAAAAATGGCATCCATTTTATCCGTAATAGGGCGACCAGAGCGACGTGCATCTTTGACATCAAAATTTCCGGATTGAAAACGCTTAAACCAAATTTGTGCTACTCTCACAGACACTGCACTAGGTCCATAAACATCGCAAATTTTTTTCGCGGCTTGCGTTGCATTTTTACCTTTTTTGTAGTAAAATTTTAAAATGTATCGAATTTCTTCATTAGATTCACTCATTTTGACAGTACGAAAAACAAATGAGAATCACACATTTTCCTAATTTGAATTTGGAATTATGTTCTTTAAAATTTAAACTTTCAATGATACCAAAACCAGCCAGATACAAATAGTATAGCCAAAGAGATTTTATTACAAGTTCATACATACTATAATGCGAAAAGACTTTTTCCCCGACCTATTAGATTACATGTAAAGCTTTTTTGAAATCTTCGATAAAATTTACTTGACACACATGATATTACTATAATATCTAGTGTCATAATCGCGTATTTAAATGAGATAGGAGAGTTACATTGATGGATAATAACCACAAAACCTGTAATTGTTGCCCCGGTTGGTCCCATCGCATTGGATGAAAATATGGTCTCAACAGCAACGAATCATATTTATAATTTATCGGCGTTAACAGGAAGAAAATTGCTGCTTCTTTCATGTTCATATTAGTAAAATAACAATGAAAATTTATGCGATTTAAATAAAAAATTAATTAGTTTAGGAGAGTGATGACATTTTGGATATTGTTTTTTTACTGATACTCTCATATTCATAAACTGAATTTCACGTGGGTGAAGCCGAGGGAACACATAGTGATATTATAAAGTTAGTCATGCTCAGATTATTTACGTAAAATCATTTAAGACAACTGCTGCATAGTGTACTGTAGACCTTTTCTTGGAGTTCCGTGCACAGAAATTAGAAATATTTCAGTCGAGAAAACCGCTCTTATAGCGTTTGTCAATGCGATTTTCTCGACGGAGTCCTTGAATCATTGAAATAGCGTGCTTAAAAAAAAATTTAACAAAAACAAATTACCGACTTCAAAGAAAAAGCACTAAAAAGTAAAAAATAATTTCCATTTTTGTAGTTACGATTTCTGTTATTTTTGAGTCGGCGTCAGCCGGGCACGCGCTGCGCCAATCAAGAGAACCTAACCTAACCTAACCTAACCTAACCTTGGCTGACACCGACTCAAAAAATAACAGGCACCGTAACTACAAAAATGGATTTTTTTTTTACTTTTTAGTGCTTTTTCTTTGAAGTCGTTTATTTTTTTTGTTAAATTTGTTTTAATTTGTTTATTTTTAGTGAATCTGAAGTACACTTACTAATTTGTACACGTTCTTTCCAATAAAAAAAGAATCACCGAAATCGGTTGGCGTTATATTGAGTTATTCGTCCATTTGTCGCGCACATCTTAATACAAATTTAAGACTTTTATGATTTTCTCATGGATACCATTGTCAGAACTTAACCAAATTAAAATGGGACCACTTGGGAAGCACTAGCTATCATTTAAAAAAATAATCATCAAAATCGGTTCACCCAGGCAAAAGTTATGAGGTAACAAACATAAAAAAAAACATACAGACGAATTGATAACCTCCTCCTTTTTTGAAGTCGGTTAAAAATAGGCCCACTGGCCGCATCTACACCAACACTACTGTATCGACAGTAAAACAGATATTTCGGGCGAAGACAAAGCCGCCTTAGGCGCCTTTATACGACCTCGCAGCAGTCCCAAAGCCCTTGATTGGAGCATAGTGGAAACATAAAGCGTGAAAAGGTGCTTTCAATGCGCAGAAAACAGTAAACAGCAAAAAGGTCGAATAACATATATGTCGTCGCCAAGTGGTTGGGTGAGTCACTTAACTTCACGCCTATATCAATGGTTGACAGCAACTTTGGACGAAATGGCTGGTTGAATGAAAATGTGATGTGTGACGATAATCATGAGACCGTAAAGTGGGCGTACTACTAGACGCCACAAACTGTAAATTTATGAAACTTACAAAAAAATAAAAAAATAAAACCATTAGAGTTAATATAAAACAAATTCATAAAAACATAATTTCTAAAAAGTGAGTATAAAAATACCTTAATTTATCTGGCATATACTGATTAAGTCTTATTTATTGATTAATACAATTAATTAAGATGACGCGAGAGCTTTGATTCAGAAGACGTTCATTGATAACCTATATCTTCATAGGTCCATTTCTGATGTTGTATTGGACATATGGAAACATATGTAACCAAGTGGCACAATATTCGCCTTGAATAGTAATTTTTGTGTTTTTGGCTTTATCAGTAGTATCAAGTATCAAGTAGTCAGACTTCGAAGAAATAACTAGAAATATGTAAAACGTGCCATAATTTACCGATATTTTCGTTAGAGTTTTACTGCTGTGGAAGCTGTATTCTGTTGGCACCATAAATGTTCTATAGTGTTCTCTGAGAGATTTAGGTGAAACTACCACCTGGCAGCGTAGCTCGGAGCCACGGCGGCATAGGCGTGCAGTTGAGTGGCTTATTCAACCGTTCGGCGCCGACACATACATCACGTCACGACGCCGACACGCCGGCGCCGGTACGAAAGTAGGCTTCTCTTGTTCCCCATACTGCTCCTTTCTTTGATTCTACTTAATTTTGCCTCCAAAATCACCCCCTGAAGTTATATCGTCTATGCTGCCAACACCGGCACCAACATCTCAAGCAATCGTATGGGCTGCGCGCTTCTCTCAACCCCGCACCACCGTATCGAGACCAGCCACGACGTTAGGCGGAAACTGATGGGCGAAAACCAGACTCGGCAGGTGACCAATGTAAATAAGAGGCAGATTCGCATTGCAGAAGCCGTAAATTGTATGGAAAATACCTGTTTTTATGACTTTCTGCGATGTAAGTCAGTCAGTCAGTCAGTCAGTCAGCGTGTTTGCGTCCACTGCTGGACATACGCCTCTCCAATTTTCCTCCAGTCCTCCCGGCCTTCAGCGGTACGGAACCACTGCTTTCCGCCAACGCACTTGACGTCGTCGTCCCTGCGTCCCGTCGTTCTGCGATGAGACATAAATAAAAAAAAAACATAAAAGTTACGATTGGAAAGAACGAATGTGTGTATATGTAGAAACCGTGAACCAAAGTAATTTTCGTGAATTCATATTAATTTAATGTTTTACCTGTGTTTTTATTACAGAATTTGACAAACCCTTTTGTAAATTTAGAATGTGTGGACGTCGAAAAAAAAACAGCGAAGTTTCTTGACGATGACAATATGTTTGAATGTTCAATCTTTGGAATCAATGCCCGTAACGTAACGTAACTGTAGGTCCCCTTCCTTACTTACTAGGTGGTAGGGTTAATCCCGCCCGGGTTGGTACCATCGCATTGGATGAACGATGGTCGAAGCGGCAATGAAAATTGTCCGTGTTTTCCATCCAGTTCAATGTAGCCGTGCAATATAAGGAAGGTCCTGGCATGGCACCTAGTTCCCATGTGGTGTGTTGGGCTAATACCATGACAGAAGGTGTGGTATTAGCCATCCATGTCCAGTCACATAAAAAAATAATAATGTAGGAACCTATAATTTTAAATATTTTGTTAGTTAGCCATTGATTTCGGAAGATTATTTTTTACGAATTCAATATGTTTGTAAATAACCTGACAATTTTATTTCTTATTGACGGTTTATAACGTTTTAAGTTGGCATCAGACGTCACGCTACATCGCACTTCTAGGTGGTTTTCTGTTCTTAGGATCCGAGATTCTTAGCCCCGATCGCACAAAGAGACGGCCGAGTTAATCAATGTTCAAACACGTCACTTTTAGTGAATCCTTCCATACTGTCCATACAAAGTGACGTGTTTAATCGTACGTTGACGTTGATTTTGATATTTTGTCCTTTCGTGCACTCGGCCCTTAGTTGGGAGTGTCGAAAAACGCCTAGTCAAGATAACAAACGACCTTCAATCGTTCCAGAAAAGGTGAAAAGTGTTTTCCCTTGGCAGGACATGATTGATCGAGCCTCGGCCGCGGTTCGGGCGGTCGACTCCGAATGTATTCTGCAATTCTGGAAAAATACGAAATTGATGCGTTTGTGATACCCGTTTCATTTATGAAAAAAGGCCTTTTAACGGACTGAAAGAGGCCCATTTGGACGTAAGTGTCATATTCCCCCTTATATTTGTCCATCGAGTAAGAAAAGCCAGGAGAGGAAACCGAAGCTCACCCGTGTGTGATCGTATACTGACGGCAGCGCCGGCCAGTCAGTCACGATTACGGGACGCGCAACATAGAATGTTCATTTCATTACATGACGTACTGTGCAGCAGGTCTATTCCTGGCATTCAATAATCAGGAATCAGTAATCCTGAGTCCATAAAACCGCTTTTATAGCGATATTCAAAGCGAGTTTTTCAACGGAAAACCTTGATTGATTAAAAAAACTATGCTCCGGAATATTATCCTCAAGAAAAGCGGTTTTCTAGACTCAGAATTCCTGATTCCTGATTACTGAATTACTGAAACTTCAGGTATATTCCTGGAATAGACCTGAAGTTCTTACGTGAGACCACTGAAGAGAAAGGAATGAGAAGTGGCATGCGGTCGATATCGCGTCTCCACCGTATGGCTAAAGTGGCCATGTCATTGTATGGGAATGTGGCGGCGGGTCGTATGCCACACAGTCGCTACCGTTCGCCACCGTGCGCGAATGTGTCCTAAAAATGCGTTCAAGTCTGTTCTCGTCTGCGATTTAGTATGCACGTGGCATGTACGTTTAAGTTGGGTTAGTAGTTTTTAGGGTTCCGTACCCAAAGGGTGAAAACGGAACCCTATTACTAAGCCTCCGCTGTCTGTCCGTTCGTCCATCCGTCCGTCCGTCTGTCCGTCCATCTGTCCGTCTGTCACAGAGCTATATCTCAGTAACCGTAACAGGTAGACAGCTGAAATTTTCACAGAGTGTGTATTTATTTTGCCGCTATAACATAAGATTAAGTAATTAAAAATAAAGGGGGCTCCCATACAAAAAACGTGATTTTTTTGTTTTTCTTTTCTACGATAGTACGGAACCCTTCGTGTGCGAGTCCGACTCGCACTTGGCCGGTTTTTGAAAATCGGATACAGCGGGTCTCATGGTAGGCATGCACACTAGATAACATATCTCCTTTCATTTTATCTATGGTATCCTTTCCCTGATCAGTGGTCTCGACGGAACTCGAGAACATCTAGAGTGAGGGAATTCGTAAACGAACTGACTAGCCGGCGCTACCGTCAGTGAATTATTATATCCCTATATTATCCCTGAATTGGTCTCCAATCCTTCAACTACGGAGGGATGTAGGGTTTATCTCTGTGTTATATGGTCGTTCCATGGTCGGAGCTGCGGAGCATAACGCTGTTCCTCCGTCCCCTTTCTGCCATCACTTAACACGGAACAGGAATGGAATGCACCCATTCACCGTAGACATTCCAAAAATAAGTACTAGCCTATCCTGTAAATCCTTAATATATTAGCTGGTAAGCTATGGAATAGACTCGAGATATTTCCCACAATGTACATCCTGGGGTCCTTCAGAAGTGGTGTGAAGAAGCACCTGGCCGGTCGGCATGGTTTTCGCAGCCCTCGAAGCCAATGGGCGTCATCGGGCACCTCTATGTGAGATCCTGACGTATACGCCAGAAAAACGCTCAACATATATAAAGGTTTTTTTGAGGAAGGTTATGGTTTGTTTACCATCACGCTCCAGCCCTTAGGGGCCGAGCCCGAAAACGAAGTAAAGCACGGGCGGGCGATCCGACGCGGTGGGTTGGGGCCCGAGGCGCACATTACTAGGCTCCGTTCGGATGATTGTCCAAAACGAAATGAACCCGAGCGCAGCAGAGAACCTCTGCTAGTATCAAAAGAGCAATGTAGCACGTTTGTAGATTTCGACGAATAATTTGGAGTGAGAACTGTGAGTTCGAATGTGTGAGCCTCGTGGGAAAGACGCATTGCTCCGCTTATAAGCTGTTTGAACAGGCTAGGTCAAAAGGAAAATGTATTCCACATAATTAGGCGAGCGCACGCCGCGGTTCCGCGCGTGACGGGCGACGGCTATGCGGGTGCGGTACGGAGCGACGCTGTACAGTACAGTCATTTCATGTCGTAACACCGGAATTGTATTGTATTGTATTTTTTATTCATCATCCATAGACAATATACTGCACTCGGATTTGTCATATTTTAACATTGGCCAGTTTAGCAAAACAAAACACAGCGAAGAAGAACTGGAAAGAAACTCCGCTCTTTTTTTTTCAACATCCACTTAGTGTAAATTTACAAAAGTGTTTGTAAATTTTTTTAACAAAAACATAGGTAAAATCCTTGCATTTTTTTTGGGTAAAACACTAAATTAACATGAATTCACAAAAAAATACAATTCGTGCCGTGAAATGACCAAGAGAAAT
Organism: Incurvaria masculella; assembly: GCA_946894095.1. Classification (NCBI taxonomy): domain Eukaryota; kingdom Metazoa; phylum Arthropoda; class Insecta; order Lepidoptera; family Incurvariidae; genus Incurvaria; species Incurvaria masculella. The sequence continues at coordinate 11,717,908 of OX335657.1, read as the reverse complement.
ATCATTTCATTTGCAAATACTATCTCCACCAACTAATGTGTTGCCAATTGGAGCAGGCCAGTCCCCACAAACAGCACCCGTTGACGAGCATCACGCCCGGCACAGCCATTACCTCTCTCGACCATATTTTAGGGAAAGCGTTAACCCGTAAAATGCCACCACCTACAGAAAATTAAGAGTGTTATGGTTTGAGAGCGGCCTTATCAGCAAAGTCAGAATAAATCGAATAAAACACAAATGAGAGATGGATGGTATGATATAATAATGATAATGCGTGTCGACGCCCAACAGTCCGGTGGATGCGCGGCTCTCCGAGATGGCGGTGGTGGAGGCCCGCGTGGCTAGCACCACCGCCCATCGTTCGAAGCCTGGCTCACGTCGTCGTCACGCCGCTACCAAGGCCTGCACCCGGCACAAGGCGTGCTTGGAGGAGGCCCCTCTTGCCGGCAGTGGAATATTATTTTAATGTATATTTAATGAATGTAAATATAGAAAAAGGTATCAATGAAGCATATGATAATATTAATTTTAGAAATTTACTTAGACAATTAGATAATTGTATTTGTAACCAGATATTATCGAATGATGTGATTAAACATATCTATACTTCAGGGGATTTAATAGCTTTGAAACTTCTCGTTTCACAGAAATTCAAAGCTTCTTCTCCCGGGTGGCTGGGGGATAGTGACCTCTGTGCTCAAGGTGATCGAAGTTTCTGTGCTGGTTGACGTCACCGCTGTGGGGGGTGCATTACCTGTCGGATTCTCAGTGATAGCGGGGAGATTCATGATTGTCGGGTCTACCGTAGGAGTGGTAGTTTCATTATCTGTTGGCTTCTCCGTGAGAATGGTGAGTTCATTATCTGTTGGCTTCTCCGTCGGAATGGTGAGTTCATTATTTGTTGGCTTCTCCGTGGGAATGGTGAGTTCATTATTTGTTGGCTTCTCCGTGGGAATGGTGGGTTTATTTTCTGTTGGCTTCTCCGTGGAAATGGTGGGTATATTATCTGTTGGCTTCTCCGTGTGAATGGTGAGTTCATTATCTGTTGGCTTCTCCGTGGGAATGGTGAGTTCATTATTTGTTGGCTTCTCCGTGGGAATGGTGGGTTTATTTTCTGTTGGCTTCTCTGTGGGAATGGTGGGTTTATTATCTGTTGGCTTCTCCGTGGAAGCAGTGGGTTTATTGTTTGTCGGCTTCTCCGTGAGAGCGGTGGGTTTCTTGGTTGTCGGCTCCTCCGCGGTAGTGGTGTGTTCCTTGGTTGTCGGTTCCTCCTTGGTAGTGGTGGGTTTCTTCGTTGTCGGCTCCTCCGTTGTGGTGATGGGGTTCGTGGTGGTAGTGGTAGAGTGACACTTAAGGTGACATATCCAGCAGAACCCTCGGCCGGTCCGCTCAGGGAACTCGAGTATGTCTTCTTCGATAGTTTCTGAGACAGATTGAAACATTATTGAATTTTAAGTCTTAGGTAGAATTAAAAAAAAATCCTATTTGTATGAGAAGCGTTCTAAGGCTATGAAAATGTTAGTAATTTTTTTTGGAAGTACATAGAACATCTTTGTAGGATTTTTAAACTTAAATTTAATTCTAAATTATACTTAATTTAGCTAGTCAAACTACACTAATTTATGTCACAAACTGCGCATATTCGATTAAGATAGCAAAAAAACTTGACTGGTTTGCAGTTTTTTTCCATCACATTTGTGCAATAAACACTTAAATACCTAAATGCAACTGAAAAACATTTTTTTTGGTATAACAACAGAAAAATAACAAATATTATGTCTGCCTACAGAACCAATACGGTAAAAATAACTAAATAAGTATTTTTTTTCTTTTTTTTTCTTATTTTGCCTTTTTCTTATTTAATTACTTATTTATTTATTTATTTACTTATTTAGTTATTTTTACCGTATTGGTTCTGTAGGCAGATATAATATTAATAACAACGATTGTTGTTTTTGTGTTTGTTGTAGAGACAGCACCATAACCAGAAAAATAACAAATGCATTTTTTCGGTGACAATACAAATAGTTTCAAATAAAAGCTATTTTTGACATTTATAATACAAAACAATGAATACTAATAAAGTGTAATAAAAAATGTTTCGCATAAAGTCGAATCATTATTAAAATGTAATATAAATCGTTAAACCCTAGAATAAAAGAAAAAGAAGCCTCAATGCAAAGGTATTAAAAGTAGAAATTACTTAACCAAACAAAGTGTTCTTAACAACCTATGTCGGGTGTAAAGACCTTGTTAAGATTGATACGATTTAAGCAACGAAAAGTTTTTGATTATATTGATGGAATTACGGGTTCATGTAAGGAATGTTAGCGGATATGTGGTCCAAACGTTAACTAGGTATTCCAAAGCATATTTGAAGAAAAAACCGGCCAAGTGCGAGCCGGACTCGCACACGAAGGGTTCCGTACCATCGTAAAAAAGAAAACAAAAAAAAAACACGTTTTTTGTATGGGAGCCCCCTTTAATTTTAATTATTTTTTAATCTTACCTATTTGTTGTTATAGCGGCAAAATAAATACACACTCTGTGAAAATTTCAGCTGTCTACCTGTTACGGTTACTGAGATACAGCCCTGTGACAGCCGGACAGACGGACGGACGGACGGACGGACGGACGGACGGACGGACGGACGGACGGACGGACAGCGGAGGCTTAGTAATGTGCATAGCGTTTTGTTGTAAGACTTAAAAAAATCATCCTCTCCATACATTGTGTGTGTAGGTATTTCCTCAGTTAACGCCTCATTTATTTTATGGGATACCACGTTGGCCATTTTAGAGATATGAAAACTGCATTTATAGATTCAAAACTTTACAAGACTTGGGAATAGAACCCTTTTAGAGAAAATACAATGTTATTTTATTACGTAAATTGATAATGGAGGTAAATTAAATGTATATATTAAATATCTATATATTAAAATTAAAGTAAAGTAAGCCTCAGTTAGAACTTTATAAATATAATTTTCGTTTTATTATTGCATTGTTCTTCCTTGAAAAACCCTCTGTCAGATATTTGCTGCGGATGCAGTAAAAACTTTCACCAATTACAAAATTATTTGATTAGTGGCAATACCTTTGAGCATTTTAATTTGGCACAGTTTCAAGCACAGATTGCAGAACCTCTCGGAGCTTATTCCGCGAAGGATGGGTACTTCCATGACATCCTCTCCCTCCCACTCTTCTCCATGGCCAATATTCCCTGGAACGTAAGGAAGTTTTTAAGATAAGTTAATCACATAGGGTTCACAGTCTACTTTTTTATTATTTTACTGTGTATTATTTTACTGTGTTATTTTATGTTACTGGAATTGGATGGCTAATACCAAACTGAACGTAAGATATTAGCCTAACACACCACATGGGAACGAGCTGCCATGCCAGGACCTGCCTTTTATTGCTCGACTACATTGAACTGGATGAAAAACACGGACAATTTTTATTGCCGCTTCGACCATCGTTCATTTAATGCGATCTATTGAACTGGACACGCATGGCAGATGAACACATTGTCTATGATACTTTTGAGATTACCGCGGTCGTTTGTCTAACAAGTCAAATTGTTAAATTAGCCACAGAATTACATGGCCAGGCTGACACCTGAATCAATACGTCACAATTAATCTTAATGTTAATTAAGTTTATATATAGTTTAATCGGTTCTCGGTGACATCCAGTAATTTGGCTAAGCGGTCTTGAGCCAATAAGGTGGGCCCGTAAGCATAAAAAAATTTCGCCTCCCATACAAACGTAGTTTACTAATAATTTAAAAAACACTGTTCCCATTTTCCATCTAATTCACTATGGGCTAATATCACAGCAGCAATCTATGTCTAGTTAAATAAAAATGGAGAATGTTTCGAGAGCATACATATTTTTTAACTAAACGTAACGCACATATCCCTGGCATTATATTTTTTGGATTAGAATAAATGAAAACGTGAATCTTTAGCATTTTGATTTGTACGGACCGCAATATAGTCTGGTATTTCTCAATGGCACATGTAAGTAAGAGTATATCTTTGTATTTTTGTTTCAAAACTACCTTTCAATGGAGAATGCATACGATTTATGTGGCGGTATATCTATCAGGCAAACCTAACACGCATTGCGTATACCAATTCCGCCACATACTCTATTCTATACCCATAATTTGGAATCCTCTTACAGTCCCTGCTCCAGGAATCATTGCCTCCTACTTACGTATGCCTCTTACTTATGCGTATAAGATTATCCATGTAATTTTAACAGTTTTCATTCGATGATTTACTTCAACAAAATTGCCCGTGTTTCACGGTCGATTCCACTTAAAAAAATGGTTAAAATTTCGTTTTTAAAAAATGTCCTTTTAGCTTTGTCATAAATTCTAAGCACTAAGCACAAAAGTAACTCTAAAAAATTAAAATATTGCATACCTTCAACTTTGCCAAACGCTACAAAGAAAGCATAGCTCAAAATGAACACTCTCAAGGTAACCGACATTTTCACAAGGAGACAGTGCTCTAAGTCACAGTGCTGGGAAGAAAACTAATTTTGTAAAACTTGGCATTTCTCTTATATACAAACCAAACACAATGCATAACTGTACTGGACATAAATAAGACCTTACTGCCTTCAACATGTTTGCTGGCCGTCAAATCTTTTCTTTGCGGTAACTTTTCTGTAGTCTCTACAATGTCATCTCGTTGTCCAAACCCACATAACTGAACAACTTAGACACGTAAATTAGAACTATAAAAAAAACGGCCAAGTGCGTGACAGACTCTCACACGAAGGAGTGCGTACGATCGTACAAGATTTAACACAAAACCATTCCGATTTTTGTATGGTACCCTTTAATTTTTTATTTTTTTTTATTTTACCTATTTGTTGTGAATATTTCAGCTGCCTACCCATAACGGTTCATTAGAAACAGCCCTGCTGTGACAGACGGACGGACGGACGGGAGAACAGCGGAGACTAAAGGCATTGCGTTAATTGTAGATTTTGCATACAAAAGAATGACCACTTAAATAAGGATGTTTTAAATTAAATTCATGGGAACCTAGTCTATCTGCTCGTAGCTCAGCGGCGCGGAGATGCCATAAAGGTCATGGGTTCGATTACCGACCCGTTCAAGCACCACTTTCTTTCTCTATCTGTGTGATCAGCTCTATGGATGGGAATCTATGTAAAACCATAGGTGGGAGGTGTTCATAAAGGACAGGTTCAGGCATAGCACTTAATTTCTTCGGGAAATCGGTGTGTTGGGATGATGACGATGGGTGTGATTGATGGTGAGTGGGGGCCATACATGTCCAACGTAAAAAATACCCATTCAAAAAAACGGACACTTTTTATGGCCGATTTAACCGTAGTTTCATCCAATGCGGTAGTACCAATCCGGGAGGGCTTAGGAAAGGGTACCTACAGTTTTACATGGGCTCCGACCCAGAGAACAAATCGCATTCGTAAAGAAATGCACTCACCGAACTCAGAAAGAGAAAGAAAGTGGTGCATGACCGCGGTGAGGACTTGAACCCATAACCACTCGCATATAAGGCAAGTCCTCCAGCCTCTACACCACGAGCTGTACGAGTACGTTTAGTATTTTAGTATATAAATTATTTGACTCGGATAAAATTAATCTTGCATTAAACATTTGTGATTCAATTTCATTTCATGTCGTCACCTTCGCAAGGGACAGATTGTTACCGCAAATTGCGTGAAGTGGTGTGTCAACTCGGTTTAGACAACGTACGTCATAATCCATAATCATGTGGCGGTTAACCCCAAATTTCCCGACCGTCTTGTCTTTCCTAACGATGTGTAAATACTTAGGGCCCGGTGCTGTTTGCTCGCTAACGCCGCGTGACAGCTATGCGTAACTGGGCGAACGTGCTACGGGTGAAACCAGAATAAAGAATTAGCGAGAGTAGAGAAGATAAATGCTACCATCGAGTAGAGAAGATACGACCATCTCATCCAAGGGGGTCAGCCGGAAATGTATCTTAACTATAGAACTCATGACCCCCATGATCGTCCGGCGGCGCATTGAAAATGATTTTATTTCATGCAGGCTATCGTGGAGGCAGCGGAAATAGAAGATTTGAAAATTTTAAGAAACGCATAATTTGTCCATTGGCGAAAATCAGCAACTCAATGCAAATGGCAAATCGGCAACCAGCGAAATCGTGCTCCAGGACTTAATGGTTCCCAAACCTAAAAGTTGTTAGATTTTAATAAAAAAAAATCGTTTGAAAAAGCTTCGTTTTATGTATGTCCGTATGTTTTATTTCTTCGTAAATTTATGTTTTTTTTTCATTAAAAAATTAAGGTAAATAAGACAATTTTTATCTAATGTTTTTAACTAATATTTTCCAATCTTAAAGGTATGTTAAAAGGTTTTCTAAAAGATGTATAGATTTTGACAAAATAATATAGAATCCAAAATTTCAAAAACCTAGAGCATGTAAACAATTATAACGTAGTATGAGGAATTGATATGGTAACTGGAATCCTTGATTGATTGATTGATTGATTGAAAATTCTTTATTACGCCACAAAAAAAAAAACAATTTACAAAAGAAAGTATAGTGCAAAAACAACATAAGTGGGGCGCAAATCCTTCAAAAGTCAGAGGAGGTAAAAGAATGGGAGAACTTCAATGAAGCGTAAAACCATTAAGAATAAAGTAAATTATGCAGCGTGGAAACATATTTTTTGTAATTTATAATAGTAAATAAATGAAAGGATATCTAAGACAGTCGTCTCGATATTGCAAATTATTAGATTCTGAACGAAATATCAGATGTTATCCAAAAGGTGTCTCCGAAAAGGGGTAAGTAAGCATCTACCCTTAATTATAATCTTATACCCCTAATATATTTTTATTTTATAGATATCTTTTAGTTTTCGATAAGTTAAAAAATATTTGAAAAATTTCCTAAAATAAATGACAAAAAAAAAGTTTTTTTAAATGTATGAACATTGTACAATTTAATTTCTTTATCTTAATAATTGAGGACGCACAGATCGAGACAAATATATTCATTGAACCTAGCGCAAAGCCTGTTTCGACCTCATAGTTTTTGTGTATTTATTTTTAAGCTTTTCTGACTTTGAAACAAAAACTCCACTAGAGTTTCGTTCGAGTTTAAAAAAATACAGAACCGTGAAAATAATTTTAATTTTATCTAGTTGTCTCTACGAAAAATACAAACAAACATTTTGGATTTTTTGTTAATTTTATTTATAACAATTATAATATGGCCACGTCGACAGTTCGGAAACATATCCATAACGATAAGCGAACTGTAGCACAAATAACAAAAGCTTTGGTTGTGGAAACACTCATCCGCCGGTGTGAGTTTTACGATCAAATACATTAGAATAAGTTGCATGTAGTTTAGTCCTGAAACCGCTATTAAATAAAAGTTTCGCTATTTAACAAATCTGTCCTAGCATGGCACCAGGTATCTTAATAGATTTCATAATAGACAGGACCAAACATTTATATTTTTTTAGTCACAGTGATGGGAATGTATGTTTTAGATTCGGTTGAGTGCTACAACAGATTAACGGCGGTTTCTTGCCAGTTCTCGTTCGTCCTCAGTAATCGAATCGGCCTCAAAATAACGAATTCAAGTTAAACCCCTGGGATTCCATTCTTTGCAATCTGTGCGCAGGAATTATGGAAATGTTACTCTCGAAGTAGTTTTCTCGAAGGAAAGAATACATTCCCCGTTGCAGGAAAATCAACGGATAGCAAAATTAGTTATCGTCACAATGAAACCAACTATAATGAAACACGTGTATGTTATATTAGGACTTGACACTGGGATCTCTTCATAGCTGAGACAGGCTACACGAAAATGCTTTGATGATACCGCAGAAGATTAACCTCAACGATATATAAGATAGAGGTTTTGTTTTTATACAAATGTTAAAACACGATGATATCCTGAAACTCACACGACACATACATTGTCAATCCATAATAGCTGCAAATCCAGTCATTATTTGGGAGAATTAACCTCAACGATAGATTAGATAGAGCTGATGTTTCGTGCTAATATTTTTCGACTCGATGTTTTATTTATCGATAATTTAAGAATCAACGACAAACGTATTGCATACATTCTTGCAGCTATTAGAGTAAAGATTTTTTTTCTGTTCATAGTGGTTATTCAAAATACGAAAGTCATGCAGGTCTATTCCTGGCATTCAGTAATCAGGAATCAGGAATCCTGAGTGTATAAAACCGCTTTTGTAGCGGTTTTCAAAGCTCTTTTCTTGACGAAAATATTCCGGAGCATAATTTTTTCAATCAATCAAGGTTTTCCGTCGAAAAACTCGCATTTAAAAACGCTATAAAAGCGGTTTTCTAGACATAGGATTCCTGATTCCTCATTACTGAATGCCAGGAATAGACCTGCAGAAGGGACATTGTGGAGGGAAATCGTCTCCGACTCAAGGGCCGTTGGAGTTCCCACTAAACTAAGGGTGCTTAAATATATACTATGTGCAAACAAAAAGAAAAGGTACAGACGGCCAGAGTCGATGTACCTAATATTATATTTACTCAGGAGCAATAACCGTAAACCCGTAAAGATTAAAGAAACCATTATTGGATACGATACTTGACGGTTTCCGTGCTTGTAATAGGTATTTTTTTATGTAACTGCAAATGAATGGCTAAAATAACATCAACCGTCATATTAGCCAAACACGCCGTATTCCCGAAGAAATCATGTGCCACGGCGGGACCTATCCTTCATGAGCAAGGCTAAATTGAACAAAACGGAAAAATTTTCAGTGCCGCTTGGACGATTTTTTTTATTCAATGCGATAGTACTATTTCGGGTGGGTTAAACCTTACCATCTAGTAGGGGAAGGGGTAGGAATTACAGTTCTACGTTGGTTGATGAAACAGCTCGTAATAGTAACGAAATGCACTTATCCAACTCGGAAAGAAAAAGAAAGTGGTGCGTGAACGAGGCCGGGATTTGAACCCATGACCTCTGGCATGGAAGGGAAGTCTATGCACCTCTCAGCTATGAGCCGCTCAAATATAATAGCCGTTTATGTATAATGTGATGAATTTATAAGTTGACATTCGATTTTACAGTAGTTTTAATGTTCAGATGATCCAGAAATCCAGCTAAAAGTTAAGAAGGCAGGGTACATATGTAGCTATCTCCTTTGTTAAATGTAGCCATAGTTCTTAAAGGCTTCCTAATCAATACTGTAGTCAATGGAAACAGAAAGTGATGACTGACAAGTTGATTGTAAATTTTGACGTCGCGAACAAAGAGATCCGAAGTTGATATTTGATTATTAAATAAAGCTATTATTTTCAGGTTTATTCACCCATATTACGTTACAAAACTCGTCAAACTTTTTAATATTTTAGTAAACTGTACGTTCTGCAATTATATTTTGGAAAAACTATGCGAAATAACTACGAAATCAAGAAAAATAATTCTTTGTATATACTTATAGTGTGGAAAATACTTTCCAACATTTACCACTCAATGTGATTTCTTCTGGTATAAAAAGATCATATACCATGTGGACAATGACGAAACAAAGAAGTTTCGAACTTACGATTACTCGTATTTCAAACTACGAATGTTCCCAACTCTACCTGATTTTGTGTCACAGTCAGTCAGCGCCGACGCATCGTAAAGCAAGGCTTACAGTGTCACGTAAATCAAGCCCATAAACTGAAACCGTGTCGCGAGTCGAGGTCTTAGCCGACGCGAGGAGCAGCAGTGTTGCCGTTACCCACCACAGACCTGGAAACATCTCAATTACCAGTTTGATGATAACTTTATAAGGTTTTTTAAGAACATCGAATTCCCTTTAAGGTTAGATTCAGTATCTGAAATTCAAAGAATTAGTTCTTCCCAGTAATTTAAACAACGTTTGCCATGAAACTATGCGACTGTTTACAATGGTTAATAATAATAAAAGTGGGCGAACTTTCAGAACGGCGCGGACCGGCGGAGCCTATAATATAGGCCCCGGCGCGAGACGATTCCTTCCTCTTCCAAGCGCCAGCGGTGAACAGTAACCAAATCCGATATAGCTTTGTCTCTGCGCAGCCGTTCGTGCTTGGAAGAGGAAGGAATCGTCTCGTGCCGGTGCCTGTACCTACCCGATCTGTGTCTGCCTCGCTCCACTCTGCCCCCCGAGCCGAACAAATACCTAGCCCGTCGCGGCTATTGTAGATACATATCGAGATCCTCTGCTAGCCATTTTTGCATCGTTTTTTACTCAAACGTCACTCGCTTGATTTTAGTTTTACGCAAGTGTAAAAAAGTGACGCAGTGGCTGCGTCCGATGCGCGCTGTCGCTGGTCAGGTGATTGCCGTTTGCGAAGACTTCTTTATGGGCGTTTAGGAGTGGGTGCCTTTTTAAAAAAAACATTCATGGAAACCATTACCAATAGACCGATGCATAGTTTCTTGGCAGAAGTTATATTATATCTAGGCCGTTTTAATAACATGCCCGGAATTGGGGGGGTTACTATATTAAATTAACTAGATGGGTGAATATCCAAGTGCGTGATCAAATCTGACGTTTAGGTCCATTTGCATTTCTGACGTACGTGCATAAATCAAGCATTTGCCAACTCCAGAGGTTTCCAGAGCAGTGGAGGCAGACGCGTGAGATTATTACGCACGTAGAGACGAGCCCATCGGTGCTTGCACAAATAAAGGGGAGTGCTTCTCGTGTGCGAGGATGCTCGCTTCTAATCAACATCGATGCTGAATTAATGGTTTTTTTTCTGTGCAGAAAATCAGTGCATTGAATAGGAACGATTACGCTTCTAGTATCTAGTATATAGTCTTCAAGCGTCGCTATAGAAAAATATATGTTGATAAATAGGAGTTCTTTTACTTTTTAACCGACTTCAAAAAAAGGAAGAGGTTATCAATTCGTCTGTATGTTTTTTTGTTTTTGTTTTTTTTTTTGTTTTTTTTTTTTTTATGTTTGTTACCTCATAACTTTTGCCTGGGTGAACCGATTTTGATAATTATTTTTTTAAATGATAGCTAGTGCTTCCCAAGTGGTCTCATTTTAATTTGGTTAAGTTCTGACAATGATATCCATGAGAAAATCATAAAAGTCTTAAATTTGTATTAAGATTGCGCGACAAATGGACGAATAACTCAATATAACGCCAACCGATTTCGATAATTCTTTTTTTATTGGAAAGGACGTGTACAAATTAGTAAGTGTACTTCAGATTCACTAAAAATAAACAAATAAAAAAAAATTAACAAAAAAAAAACAAAAAAAACAAAAAAAAAAAAAAAACATACAGACGAATTGATAACCTCCTCCTTTTTTTGAAGTCGGTTAAAAATAACCGACTTCAAGGAAAAAGCACTAAAAAGTAAAAAATAATTTTCATTTTTGTAGTTACGATTTCTGTTATTTTTTGAGTCGGTGTCAGCCAAGGTTAGGTTAGGTTAGGTTAGGTTAGGTTAGGTTAGGTTCTCTTGATTGGCGCAGCGCGTGCCCGGCTGACGCCGACTCAAAAAATAACAGAAATCGTAACTACAAAAATGAAAATATTTTTTTACTTTTTAGTGCTTTTTCCTTGAAGTCGGTTATTTTTTTTGTTAAATTTTTTTTTATAGGGTTCCGTACCCAAACCCTATTAAGCCTCCGCTGTCCGTCCGTCCGCCTTCCGTCCGTCCATCCGTCTGTCACAGGGCTGTATTTCATGAATTGTGATAGGTAGGCAGCTGAAATTGTAAAAAAAACCTATGTCTTCCGATTGAACTTGATGTTTTGATTTCAGAACAACATCAGACTTTACTAAATACTTTAATTACAAGCCAGTGTCAGAAAAAAAACTAATAACTATTTAAATTTTACATTAGTTAATACAAATGCAATAAACAAAATATTAAATATTTACAATGTAGGGAAATCCCATTGCTTTCCGTATGACTAAAAGAACTTCAAATTGTTTCAGGTATACTAAATTAAAAAAACTTCAATGCTTCGCTACCCTTCATTTAACACAGCGCTTAAAGAGTTGCCAATAAGTACAAAGTAATTATATGATAATAACTTATGGTTGACAGAACTGTCAATCCTGACAAATAATTTTCTTAAACACACATAATTCACATAGATAAGGGTCCACGCTTATTTCTGCATGTAATTATTGTTATTTTCCTCACAAGCCAGTGTAAGAATTGTAGATAAGATAAACATATGTTTCCTAATAGATCATTGCAACTTATATAAAGGATGCGCATTGGAATATATGTTAGGTTAGCTTGACTGGTGAAAATGTTCGCTACAAAGTGTACGCTGGCCTTGGTGTCTGTTCTTCTGTTGGCGGTTTTCACCGATGCCGGTAATATTTTTAACCCCAGAAGCTATAGATGTGTAGAGTCGTATTCACTACGTATAATATTCACAACGTATAATCTTATTTTTTTCCAAAAAATTAAAACCATGCATAACGTATAGTGGTCATCTATGCTCAGAGTTGTACCCTGGAAGGTCAGAGCTGTATTTAACGGTGTCTGCTTGGCAGTAAATACACATTCCTGTGTCTTGCTCGCGTTTGCTCGACGAGGTTCTGTATGGTCAGTTCGAGTTGTCACCATTTAGGTGACAACTCGAACTGACCGTTCCGACAACGATTCCGTTAACGGAACTTCGAGGTTACATAAAACCCTATATAAGTTTTACTACTAATTCTTAAATCTGTAGAAAAATCAAACTCGGACTACCAATTGGAATGAAAACGCAGAGTCGGCGTAAACTGCACCGTCAACGTATTTGCGGCGACGATACGTTAGCTGTCAAATCAAACTCAAAATCGCAAATGTTAGTTCGCTTAATACCCACTGCACGCGCTCTTTAATTATCCATATTCCATAGAATTATTTGTAAACGCATACATTTGAAAACGCCAGTCAAGAGGTTGGGCGTAAACGCCAATTTAGGTGACAAGTCGGTCTAGGGGCTTTGGAAACCCCGTCCGGAAACGTTTTCCTAAGTCCAACAACCCCTGCATATTCTTTTCCACTTTACCCTGGCTTGCGGTCGGCTTGGCTCAATGGTGTACCTGGCTAGCACCGTGCTGTCACCAGCGCAGCAGCCAGAAAAAGGAATGGGTCGGTAGATGTGTATGGAATAGAATATAATTATTTTGAGCGGCTCGTAACCTAGTAGCGCGGGCACTGGCCTAGCGTACCAGAGGCCTGGGTTCAATACCGACATGCACCACTGTCTTTCTCTTTCCGAGCTCGATAAGTGAATTTCGTCATGAATGCGAGCTGCTCCATAGTCCGGAATCCATGTAAAACTGTAGGTCCCCTTCCCCTACTAGGTGGTAGGGTTTAAGCCCGCCCGGGTTGGTACCATCGCATTGGATGAAAAGATGGTCGAAGCGGCAATGAAAAATTGTCCGTGTTTTCCATCCAGTTCAATGTAGCCGTGCTCATAAAGGGAAGGTCCTGGCATGGCACCAAATTCCTTCGGGAATGTGGTGTATTGGGCTAATATCATAACGGTAGTTGTGTGGTATTAGCCATCCATGTAAGGTCGCATAAAAAAACATATTTTTTTACGACGTTATTAAGATGCCTATAGAAAGTACATGTAATTTTTTTGCAAAGTTAATTTATCTGAAAAAATCCCTACAAGTCAAGAATTACGAAAAAAGTATTTCGGATTTACTTACTTTCCTCGAGTAGCTCACAAATATTTAGTTTGCATTATGATCACCTTCTGTAATAATCCCTACTTTAACAACAGCGTTGTTGCATCGACCACTAGGGTTTCAGTATAAAGGTCCATATTTTGACTATAGGAGACGACCCTGAAATAATCAAAAGGTCATAAAAATATTTCCCCTCCCGCGAATTTCGCATTGCGAAATCGTAAACCTTGCGAAATGTCATACATTACTTCCACGCGTTGCGTAATGATTTCCTTAACGCTTTCCGTGTTGTAATGAATATAGATCGCATCGTATATGCTGCGGGGCGCGGCATGGCCCCTTAATTTATTTCCACAAGGCATCTTAAGAACGGCCCGTAAGCACTTCTCCCCATACAAACGTAGATTAGTAATCATTTGAAAACAACTGTTCCAATTGAATTGATATTTGATATCTATTATCAGGAAACAAATATCTGTGTCTGCATGTGGTAATTTTTTTGAAAAATCTAAACAGAATCAAATGAAAGCAAAAATAAAGCCTTGTGGTTTGAGCCAGGATACATTTACCAAAAAAACAAAGACATGCAGACACAGATATTTGTTGCTGGATAGTAGATATCTAATATCAAGTAAATTGGAACAGTGGTTTTCAAATTATGAGTAAACTACGATTGTATGGGAGGCGAAATTATCTGACGCTTACGGGCCCACCTAAAGAGGGGTTTTGCGCCAGTGGGTTGTCGCTATTTCTGGCTATAATTCATTGGCGAGCACACAAAGCAGTTAAATATTTAGTGTCATAAAAAAATTGCAAAAAAGGCACGCACACATCGTCACAACGGTGAAGAAAACTCGATGCTAATTGTATATGTCACATGAGCGACCTCACCTTAGAAACGTCAAAACTGTATTTGCGAGTATTTAGATGCAATATGTACTCCATGATGCAGTTAGTATACGGTTTGGAGGAAAAAAAGAGTTTTTGTTTGTCTTCAAACTAATTTTAATGTCCAGAACAAAGTTTGAAATGAAGTAGAGCGAATTCATTTGATTAGCATAATTGGGAACAAGTAATTTTTAGAAAAATAACGAGAAAATTAAGTTTAACGTACACGTAGGCCTGAGTAAATGAAAAATTAAATTTTTTTCTGTTTAATTTCGCATGGTATCTGACAGCTTTGACAGATCTTTTAGGTGAGTTCGTTAAGACGCCACCTGCCGTGATAAATAAGCAGTTTCTTCCCCATTACCTAATAAATTCCAGCTAGCTATTACAAAAAATATGAGATTCAATACTCAGCTGCTTTATGCTTCAGTTATAGATTGTAATTTTATGTTTTTAAGGAGTTGCAGAAATAGTTGAGCAACAAGAGCCTAAATCGCATTTTCATAGGATAATT
The DNA here is from genome assembly GCA_946894095.1 of Incurvaria masculella. Taxonomy (NCBI): domain Eukaryota; kingdom Metazoa; phylum Arthropoda; class Insecta; order Lepidoptera; family Incurvariidae; genus Incurvaria; species Incurvaria masculella. The sequence continues at coordinate 11,702,805 of OX335657.1, read as the reverse complement.
AAATAGGCCGAAACAGCGGTGACTCGTGTGAGAAGGTTTCACGCGAGAAGCTGTCATTCCATGAGTAATAAAATACCACTATTCACAGGTGACTAAATTTCAAAATTACCCATACCAGCGCACGCCATATGTCGCGCGATACATAAAACAATGCATATTATGTATATGTCCCAGGCGATAATGCTTTCTATTCGACTTTTAATCTAAGTACATAATACATTATCTGTAAAAAAATGCGAACATTTTGATCCCGTGTTGCTCTTAGAATTGTTTTTTTTTAATTCCATGATCTACGCTTGTTATATCTTCACTTTCACTTTTATATTAAACAATTGTTTTTTTAATAAAAACGAAAGGAATGGCGTAGGTATTTCACTTTTATTGGTATCCTCAGCTTTTCACAGTCCATACAATTTGGTTAGATCGCAGTAAAAGTTCGCGAAAAAAGTTAATACGCTTCGTTACGTGACAATTGCTTGATTACGTATTAAACTGTGTGCAGTCATAATTCTATTTTTGGATACTAACGTACATTTTAATAGACCGCTCTTAAATGAGTTAAAACGTTTGTCGCAATTAGCAGAATTTAATGTCTATTTTATAACTATTATTTAGCGCATTTAATTGCCTGAAATTGGAAAGCGGCTACCTTGTCTATTGCCAACTTCAGTATTAAATTGCACATAATGGCATACTATTACTCTACAATTGAAGTTAACTTGTAAAATTTGGTGTCACATGTGTTAATCACCCATGGGCTATTGGTACTACCAAAAACATTGTACAAAACATTAAGAGCCTATATTTTAAAATTGAAACCACCATATTGCCTATATTTTTAAATCCTAGTATTTAAGTCTCCTATGATTTAAAAAACAGGTTTTCTCTTATATATATTTGATTTTGCAAACTGTTTAATTCAAAATGTTTCCAAGTAATGAAAACATTTAATAATCCAGGAAATAAAACACTTTAAACAAAATTTAAACAAAGACGCCTAAATACTGATTAGATGAAGTCGTTCACATGATTTGATCAAAAGATTCTTTCCATTTTTTCATGGGCCGACACGAAAAGTGTACCCTCCCAAACATTGAATTGAATTGCAAAATTGTCGCGCTTAAACTCAATAATAATAATAGTCAAAGTTCTGAAACCACAAATTTAAGTTGATAATGCTTAAGTTAGTACACCAAATGGTTTACAGAGGGATAGGGGTCAGCGTGCCGATTCAGTTACTACGTCATAACTTTTGGTGGTAAAGAATGGCGAATTGTATGACATTTCTAAAAAATATAGGAGACAGAGTTGACATTTGCTTGCTATAGATTATCCTATTTATTTCGATTGGCTTGATATTTTGATTTTAATTAGTTTAAGTAAGTTAGTTGTGTTGAAATATCGCACCGTTCATGCTCCACTTTCTTTCTCTTTCTGAGTTGGATAAGTGCATTTCATTACGAATATGAGCTGTTCCATGGTTCGAAACCTATGTTAAACTGTAAATTCCCTTCCCTTACTAGGTTTTAGGGTTAAGGCCCGGGTTGGTGCCAACGCATTGGATGAAAATATGGAGGAAGTGGCAATGAAGAATTGTCCGTGTTTTCCGTTCAGTTCGGTGTAGCCGTGCTCATAAAGGAAATGTCCTCCCATGGCACCTAATTCCTTCAGGAATTTTCTGTATTGGGCTAATATTATAACGGTATTTGTGTGGTATTAGCCACACTACTATATGGTGGCATAAAAAAAAGAATAAGCCCCGGTTGCACGAAGAGGCGGCTGAGATAATCAATGTTGAAACACGTCACTTTTAGTGATCCGCATACAGTTCCTTCCATAGTGTCCACACAAAGTGACGTGTTTGATCATACTTTGACGTTAATTTTGATTTTTTGTCCTTTCGTGCACTCGGCCCTAAGAGTGAAAGTACCTTTGAAAAGAGGATCCTGCAAAATTCTCTCGCAAATATCAATACGTTAAAACGGTGAGATTGTAGTGGATAAATAATTACAATTATTTTCTTGTCACTCAGCAGCACATCAACGAAAGCATAAGAAAAAAGATGTGGAGCAATACCCGGAGGACGTCGCAGGCACCAGCAGTCACTGGCCTGGAAGCTCTGGCGGCACGGGCAGCTACTACCCTGGAGGCTCTGGGGGATCTGGAGGCATCGGTAGTCACTGGCCAGGGGGCTCCGGCGGTTCCGGAAACGGGCAGATGCCTTGGGGATCCGGGGGCCTCGGTGGCACCGGAAGTCAGTGGCCGGGAGGCTCTGGAGGGGCTGGAATACCCGGCGGTCTGGGGATGGGGAGTCCTGGAAGCCTGGGAAGTTTCGGAGCCACACAAAATGAATACCCGAGTGACGCTGAAATTGATGCAGAAAGTGAAGTAAGTTTTGATTCCGCTTATGTATTCTTGTAAGTCTTTCCACTTTAATTTTGTTCGTCAGCCCCGGCAGCCCAATTGCGCGACGCCTTGCGGTTCGATAAGCTGGGTGAAGCGACTATGAGCGCGGTTGATTCATAAATGGGTGACCGTTTGCCACCGTTGAGACTAGCCATATTTTATATAACGTAACGTAAATTATAGGTCCCTTACTAATTAGGTGGTAGGGTTAATCCCACCCGGGTGCGATGGTCGCAGCGGCAATGAAAATTGTCCGTGTTTTCAATCCAGTTCAATGCAGCCGAGCAAGATAAGGAAGGTCCTGGCATATCACCTAGTTGCCCATGTGGTGGGTTAGGCTGATATCATGATGGTCGATTTGGTATTTGCTTCATCTCACCCTTTACTTAATCAAGTGTAATCATAGTATCTTAATGATTCCAAGAGTTGCCATAGCAAGAGCTTTATATTGAATTAAATAGGATCAAGCCTAGGCGATACACTGACTTCTGGGTAATGAAACTACGCCTGTATTTTCTTAACAAGATAATCACATTCCAAGGGTTTCTACGAGCACCCGCATACATTACCACGACTTGCTTATAGAAGTGACACCAGGCCCGAATCTTAAATCTATATATTTCTTAAACTTACCTTGCACAAAATTTGCTACGTCAAAATATTTCTGCAGGTTACGAATTTGATCCCGAAAATCAGGTTTTACAGAAAACAAATAAGGTTAAATAAGTTTTTGTTATTGCGTTCCATTTCTTTGAGATGATTACTAGACATTTATAAAAAGCCGTGCATGGTATAAAACTATTTCGCAGATTTTTTTATGCCAAACAACGATTGGCATGAATCATGCTAAGCATAATTACTATGTTTACTACGTATTAGTGTTAATCCTGCATGGGTTGGTATCATCGCATTGTATGATAGTCGGAGCCTCAGTTAAAAGTTTATCTGCTTCCAATCCACGTCAACGTATCCTACCGCAGAAATAATCTGCTATGTAATTTAGTTAGGTTGTAGGGTTTTAGGGTAATTACCTGACAGTAGGTGTGGTATCCAGCCATCTATGCTCCTATGTACGACCAAATGTAAAAAATACCGAAAAACTAGTCCATAGATGCTTAATTTTTTAAGGAAATCGACTTCTCAGTTTCCCGGTCTGATTTTTTTTCCAGATTATTATCTGGCATACCAAATATCATGACAACTTAAGCAAATAAATAAAAACTTAGCAAATTAATGAAAAAAAGGCCTAGATTCATCCCTGTCAAACTAAGATAGCCAACAGTAACTTCACCGAGATTGCTAAATCGATAAAAGTTTCCGTGAACTCACCTCTTCTGAAAGAGGGAAATCTAATATATTAGTACATGGATATATGTAGGATCTGATACAAATTATTATAACTACATACATATACTTAAACGACAGGACGGAGCTGTCTATAATGTGTATTTAAGATTTTTGCATTTTATTAAGGGATAATAAGTATATTATAAAAATAAGTCCTGGGAGGACATTTGATAAAATGTTCGGTTACTTTGCTTTCTATTTTACAAATTCAAAGGTTCACAGATTTAGTTAAAAAATGAAAATCAGTGCAAAAATTGCTAACCGGCTTTATTCGTGACCAAAAAAAAGTTTTGGTACATACATATTTCAGATTTTACCCAAGCAACCAGTAGTTTTCGAAAATGTGTCAAATTTAATTAAATGATTATCATGTAAACAGCGCAATCACTAGATATCGTCTCAACAACCGAGATTTCTGCGTCGGCCCACCCAAAATTGGAAAAGTTGTTACAACTAGTTGTACGTGATGGAACTCTGAATCGTGGAATCCGGTTCACATTTTCCCTTCTTTTCCTGAAAAATAAAGCTTTGATATTTTTTAATGTACATTTGGCGTCTTAATATTTTTTCACTTATTACGTGCGTCTTTTTACAACCTTCACAGGCTTATTTATTCAAAGGGTATAAACAGTATCTAATCCATTTTACCATCATTTAATTTGTATCCTATCAGTTCTACTATCAAAATATCCACTTCATCGCACTACATTTTTCGAGGTAACAAAATGCCATGCAAGGACATTGCCTACATTTGCCCATGGCCACATTGAACGGGAGTGAACCAGTATGGTGTTTAACACACAGACAATGTTGAATTGTTGCTTTAATTTGCATTAGATAGTTGTAAAAAGGTTAACTACGGTAGGTTAAACTTTTTGGGTAGTAGGGAAGGGGCCTGGCGATGTATATTGCGGATTCGAGTGCCTTCACTTTTCACTAGATACCGCTCCCAATGTTTAACCATGCATGAGAATAAGCTAACATAAATGCAGGGAAGGTGACGCGCTATTCCTACCAAGACCGAACCGCCAGTAATTCCTCCACCGTAGCAAGAATACCAAAGCAATATGCTTTGGTGCCTCTTCTGCCATCCATACATTAGTGTAGGCACCAGTACAAAGTTGTGAATAGCCATCCTAGCTGCAGGCGTAATCACCCGGCTTTTCATAACAGAATTAATTGCGCTGTTTATTCGATTTCCAGCACTCACTCTTCTTTCAATGTCCTTGTCACATTTTAAATTGCGGGAAACATGCTTTCGAGATAAACGAACTCATCCACTGGTTCAAATCTCCCGGCACTACTAATATAATTTGCACCTCTAGTTTTCCAGACGAGTCATATTCACTACGTATAATATTCACAACGTATAATATTCACAGTATAATAGTATTTTTTTCCAAAAAATGAAAACAATGCATATCGTATAATATTCACAACGTATAATGTTAGGGGGCGCTTATCGTATGAAAAGTTTTTGGATTATATGATATGCATGGTTTCCTTTTTTTGTTAAATAAAGATCATAATATTATACGTTGTGACTATTATACGTTATGCATGGAGAAATAAGTAATTTTATTTTTTAAACTTCTTCATGCACTACGTATAAAATTATACGATCTGCCGATTATACCTTGTGCATGGTTTTAAAATTTTGTTAAAATATGACATTATACGATCTGCATATTAGACGTTCTGCCGTTCCCCCTTCCAGACTAGCACCGGAGCTTAGGTTGGGTTAGGTTAGGCCCGGTAGGTACCTTAACTAGAGCAACTCACCTGCCCTGCGCCGTGTCATCTTATCAGCCCACTAGGACTAAGTACTAAGGACGATCGCTGCCTGCGCAGTGGACAGCCCGGGCGCGACGTGCTTCTCCGACAACTGACATAAGGGGCTGTTGAGTTTTACATGGGTTGCGAACCATGAAGTAAACCGCCATCTCACATTGACTTCTAGCTCGCTAGCAGGACCAGAGTATCTTATATAAGGTGTAAACGAGCCCCATCCTCTTTTTGAATCATGGAGAGAGCTCGTTAATCCGGAGAGTTTCATTAAAATTCGTTCAGTATATTAAAATAATGCACGTCAAGATAAGCGTCCAAATTATTTTTACGTTATTTATCTAACAAACATAGCGTCCGTGCGTTACACTACATGTATGAACAGTTTTAGATGATTAATGAATTTCATTAAAGCCAAAAAACATGTTTTTTTTTAAAATTAAGTTTCTCATCTTATCGCACGTTTGGCGACATTGCGTCCTAGATACTTTGTGACAAACGAACACTTTTTACCTTGACAAAAGTACCAGAGCTACAGAAATTGTTAGGAGATGTTTTGAAAGTTTGTAACACTATAATCTATGGCCGTGCCATCGTGCCGACAGACGGACGGACGGACGTACGGACAGCGGAGCCTTAGTAATAGGTTTCCGTTGGCACCCCTTGGTTACGGAACCTTAAAAAACACTGGCGGTCGCTTACACCCCGCATAGAATATTCAACACTCGTCTAGCGCATGATGACCGATGATGAAGGATGTTCCACAGCCGTCCGGTGCTGAGCGGAAGGGGATGAGCAGGCGCCTGCGCGAAGGCCTCGCAGCGGCGCGCCGTCGCCACGGAGGTAACCGTCTCTAGACGGGTCGCATGCCAGCAACTCTTTGCGTTTTCTAACGGCTTTCGTCGATCATGAAAAAATATGTTTGCATGGGTGATTAAAATTCTCAATGTGAGCTCGATTAAAACTTAATTAATAAACAGTTTCCGTGTACAAATTAGTTTTAATTGATTTTTAGATAATGTATCCCTTTTAGTTCTCCATCAATTATGATCAATGAGCATTGAATATAAGCGGACAATCTTGGATAACTGATGTCTGTCCGACCTCAATTCTTTATTTTTTTTAAATGCTTAGAAAACAAATTCTTCAGCGTAACCAAAAATTTTTAATTTATTTTATGCAGAGCCCTGTCGAATCGATATAATCTTGACATTATATCGATTAGGAATAAGAATAATTATTACTTTTTTTTCCATAGCGACATCTTCATAAAACATACTTAAGGTGGCCCAACCCGGCGGGCCCAACTCATTCGCGGGCACGGTACAAAACCGTGCTGTTGCGCTCTGCGACCTTCTCTGTTTCAAAGAATAAGACAGGCTCCGTGATGAGGAAGATGCAACATGTCCACAAAAAAGACAATGTGCGTAGTGTATGATTTGGTAAGATTTACGAAAATTTTAATTTCAAGACGACTTATAGCTAAAAGTAAACCACGACCGCTGTAGTCAAAAATCTAACAAAAACCAAATAGATCATAAATCTTGATTAAATAAGCTATGTCTGATGACTAATCTTTTTACGATGTGTACGACTTTATCATTGCGTAATCCACCTCCAAAGTTATTCTATAAAACGCGCGAAATATTCGAACTTTCGGACCTTATAACTTAGAAACCAAACACAATTTTACAATGCTAATGGTCATCAGACATCTAGTTCGATCAAATAAAGCTATTTTGAGCAACATTTTGGATCTCTGACAAGAAATATGGGCGTGATCTTCTTTCCCCTTTTGTATGGGGAGATGAGTGGGTTGGGCCACCTTAAACCTGTGAAGGACTGGCCCTAGACAGGCTGCACAGAAATATAAACGGACAAATCATTATTGGCTTTCTTCGAAATTACACAGCCTGTCAAATCTATAAATTGATTGATGATGAATGATGAAGTCTCAGGAGTTCGGCACTGCCCGTGATATAACTTTGTGCTCTACACAGTGTGGTGCGACGGACACTACATAAACTATGGCAGCGTAGTCCTCATGTTTTTCCAAGGAAAAAAGTAAATTTTCCGAGATATATTAACTTTTGAACTTTTGTTTTCGTCTGGTGTAATTTGACGCTATGTTGTAGCCGTGCATAAGAAAGGTCTTGGCATGGAACCTAGATCCCACGAGGCGTGTCGGGCTTATGTCGTGAGAGTAGGTGTGATATTAGCCATCCATGTCCAGTTAGATTATTTTTACAAGAAACTATTGAATTACTTTGTATGGAAAATCTAACTTTTTATTTAGAGGATATTCAGAAAAGTGTTATTGTTCATTTCAATCCCAGTCATTATTTCCCAAATTTCTCGTATTAAACGGTGGTGCTCTTTTGCTTGTATATATTTAGAATGATTTCTACTTTAGGCAAGATATTTGACTCTTTTGATTTGTGTTTTGATGAGGGTACAAATTAACAAACCTAAATGATTGCTTGAATTTAAATAAAAAGATATCTAATTCCATCTGATTAGCCTTTCGATCTGTAACCCCTCAAAGCATGCACTGAAAGAAATGAAGTATCCCTAATGACTATTAGAGAGTAAATATTTAAAAAAACACCTATACAAATAATATTTGTCATCAAGTTTGAAATTATTTTATTTATTATGGTTTGCTATTTATGGTGTGTTAGGTGTCTCGCATTATAATTCTTAAACGACAGTTACTACTAAGCATTGAATACAGCAACCAATTTCCCAGGAGTTTGTACAAATTAGTGAAAAGTTTGTAGCGTTGGAGTTAAGATTATTCTGGCTTAATCGGATGAAGTCAATTTAAAAAAATGTACTTCATACTCCCGGGCGCTTCGTGGCGAGCTTCGTGGCTGCTTGATGGTTATTAAATTTTGTTCCGCATTCCCGAAAACATCGAGTTATTAGATCTCGCTAACCCGAAACAGGGATAACGAGTTTAGTGTCCACCTATATAACACAGGAAACTTGTGTTCCCTATGGAACTTAAGTTGAATCGAAACTCTGGCTCGTACTTTCTACTACTTTTACGAGAGCTAGACGGTGGCATTATAACAAAAGTTGAAAAACCAAAAATTATAATCATGCCAATTACATATTATGTTATAAATGAATACCCATAGAATCCTGCTATCTAATTACGGGCGCGTGCTATGACGGCATGGCCCAACTGCAAATACTGCGACACAAAAACCGTTTGTCCATGGACTGGCAGTCAACAGATGGCGCTACCATAATGTTTTCACCTCAATCAGTTTAACAAACACCGAATATCCTAAAACTTTTCTAAGTTTTTCAGGAAAGTGTTCGCTACTCGAACTCCATCAACACAGCTCAATCACCACGTGAACCACCCTCTCACACACACACCCTCCGCCTCAAAAAAGGCATAAATTGTTCTAAGGTCTAAGACCGATTGCAACTACTACACGATCTATATATATAACATTACAGTCCGCTTGACTGGAAGCGTGATACAATTGACTGTGAGTTTGTTAGTACTAATTCCTCAAAGAAACGTTTTTTTACTTGTGGTGTTTTTTCCTCCAACTACACTCCACCTACGTAACAATAATAAGTAATGCTTGCTTATACAATTTTTATTTACGGCTTACTTAGTGCTTAACACCAATTATTCAAAATGAAAGTACACAAAATCAATGGATTTTGACAAGTCATTTGGTACAGTGTTATGGAAATAATATTGGAATCATAGAATGTTTTAGATGTGACAATTCCGGAAAAGTACATTTCTAAAAATAAAATAAAGCTACGATTTCTGTTTTTCCAATGTACGCGATTATAGAATCGATTAATACGTTGGGGACGAATAATAAACGCTCCTAATTATTGCAGCGTCCGTGCAGGGTAAAAATAATTACACATATCCATCATTTCAAACATTCGTACTAAACATAATTTATGTTAGACAAATATTAAAGAAGTTTAACCTATATTACAAATCCCGAGCCCAAAGTTGCCCGAGGCACACAAAATTTTAATACGAACAAACTACTTTGCGATGTAGCGGTAATAAGTTCTACCAACTAACTACATACAGATGCAAGAAATTCGTGAAACTTTTGCAAGTAAAAACTTTCTAGGGCAATGCTTATTTGATGAAGTTTCTGCGAAGATGTAAGCGACATGGAGAAACTTGTTGGTTTTTTTAATAAATCGAAAATATTCAGGAAGCAGTATTTGGCCGACATTTTGTAAAATAGTTTTTCATTCCATTATTTATTTGGAAAAGCAAATAGGTACAGACATGATTAACATACAAAAGACAATTTAATACTAATGAACTAGATATATATCCCATGACATCCGGTGGATATGGAGGGACGAAAATAAAAAAAAAACCATGAAAATCCCGTTAGCAAGGATTTCGTAGCATTTAAGTACACGCATGCAATACAGTACAAGTTTTATTCACAAGTCTCAGTCATGTTGGATGTTGGATGATTGGATAGTCAGATTTTGAAAATGTACAGAAAAACCTGCCAAGTGCGAGTCGGACTCGCACACGAAGGGTTCCGTACCATCGTACGGAGTAAGATTTACCCCAAAAATAAAACGTTTTTTTTTATTTTTATTATTTTATAATTATACCTATTTGTTTTTTTTTATGCGACTGACATGGATGGCTAATACCACACACTTACCGTTATGATATTAGCCCAATACAACTAATTCCCGAAGGAATTTGGTGCCATGCCAGGACCCCCATGAGCACGGCTACATTAAACTGGATAGAAAACACGGACAATTCTTCATTGTCGCTTCGACCATCTTTTTATCCAATGCGATGGTACCGACCCGGGCGGGCATAAACCCTACCACCTAGTAGGGGAAGGGGACCTACAGTTTTACATGGATTCCGAACCATGGAGCAGCTCGCATTCGTAACGAAATGCACTTATCGAACTCGGAAAGAGAAAGACAGTGGTGCATGTCGGTATTGAACCCAGGTCTCTGGTACGCTAGGCCAGTCCCCGCGCCACTAGGCTATGAGCCGCAAAATAAATACATAATCTGTAAAAATTTCAGCTTCCTACCTGTTACAGTTAATGAGATACAGCCCTGTGACAGACGGACGGACGGACGGACGGACGGACGGACGGACGGACGGACGGACGGACGGACGGACATCGGAGGCTTAGTAATAGGGTTCAATGTTCACCCTTTGGGTACGGAACCCTAAAAAGGTTTGGTTTGGAACTGAGGTTTCGAAATACGTATACAGTTGTGACCTTCACGTTACATGCCTGACCTGTGATTGTAAGCAATGGAAAATACTATTGTGAACTTAGACTAAGTGGACGTTGAAAAAAAATCCAGTGGAGTTTCTTGACAGTTCTTCTTCGCTGGGATTGCTGAACTGGCTAATGCTAAAATATGACAAAACCGAGTCCATGGATGATGAATAAACAATAAACATGTTCGCTGCTATAACTTACTGTGCTATCGAGAACGTCTGATAAGGGGGATCCATCGCTTGGTTTCTAAATCGATCCAAGGCCTCCACTACCCACTGGATGGCGCAAATTTCGCTTATTAATACTACGCTCCAATTATCTAAATCCCAACGGATACGTTTTGCTCGCAAAACTATTCGAACACACAGACTGGTTTGTAGTTGTAAAAATATGGTTGTAATTAAGGGTTGGTTCTCAACTGTATGCGAATTGCGTTTAATTGAGTTCATACGTGTGTAAGAGAATTGTTTCATACAAGTAAATATACTTTTTCGTACTAACAATGTACGTCGCTTATTCCAAGGAATGTGAAATGTATGTATGTATAATCGACCGTGAAGCAAGGACACACTAATTGAAGAAAGATCCCTGTAAAGAGAACTACTTTACGAATATACTGCAAGGCTGGACCCGAACCAGCAAAACATACCTATTGCGTATAATGAATATTGCATTCACTTTACGGTCCTTGTCCTGCTAAGGTCTAATGAAACCGCTTAAAGGTCTCTAAGTTCTTTAATTTTGATGGAGCTAGAGCAAAAGGAGTTGGGCGCAGTAATTTGTATGGAGATGAACCGACTGCCTTGACTGACATGACCCGCCCAAGTGTATAGCCCAACCTAGCTAACTGGCTAAGTCTACGAATACTAATAGGAAAGGTATATTGATCCTGGGTCGCAGGCTGCTATATCGTGACATTGGGGTTGTCTATTGTTTTCGATGCGCTTATACTTACTGACGTGTATCAGGTAGGCCATGTGCTTCGAAAGATTCAAAAGGTAGTATCCGTAATAGAAGATCTTTTATGAAAGGATGCAAGTCTGTTGAAGAGGCGAAAGAAGTATATTGCCTACGGCATCGGAAAAACCATGTGATTTTTTTAACTATATAGGATCTCGAGATTCGCGGATGAGAGCTTCCTTTTTGAGTTATTTTAGTTATTTTTACGTATAGACACCATCAAAACATCCTAATGGATATTTTTGGTAGCATTGATGTTAGAGTGTAGGTTAAATAAAATGACATTAAAATAAACATATTTTTTTTATCATGCTTCAGTTACTGCAACTAAAAACACATACCTACTAGCTATACATAAAATAAAAGGTTCTAACATTCACATGGGGCAAGACCAATGGCCGGAATGCAGTGATATTCAAAGGTACGTAGTAATATATATATGTTAATGCGCGAAAGTCTCCAAAGCTTCGCTTCTTTAAAAACTGGCCAAGTGCGAGTCGGACTCGCACACAAAGGGTTCCGTACCATCATATAAGATTTACAAAAAAAAAACACGTTTTTTGAAGAGGGGAACTTTTATTATTTTTTAATTTTCCATTTATAATTTTATTGTTCTAGCGGCAAAACATTTTGTATACACACTTTGTGAAAATTTCAGCTGCCTACCTTTTACGGTTCATGAGATACAGCCCTGTGAAAGACGGACGCACGGACGGACGGACGGACGGACAGCGGAGGCTTAGTAATAGGGTACGGAACTACCTTTGATTACGGAACCCTAAAATGTATGGCCAAGAAAAAATCAAAGAATGGACACAACTCATTCCATAAGCTGGTGAACAAAATCGAGTTGATTACTTTTCTGGAATAATACTATGCAGCACTATGACAATTTTAGGTGATTCATACATGTAAAATTAGGCAAATATTTGTAAGATAGATGCAAGCATTGTGATCAGACTACGTACATATATGTGCAAAATTCAGACCCAAATTGTTTCACCAATATTTGCAAATGTCTTGGATAACTAATACTAGAGAGACTGAAAAAGAAGATCGGCAAATTTTTTCAAACTACTTTTTTAACACGCTTTTTTAACACGCTTTTATTTAACACGCTTTTTTATTTAACACGCTTTTTATTTAACACGCTTTTATATTAGCTTGGGTTGTATCTATGTATGTATCTATGTAACGGAATCTTTGAACTTAATTTTCACCAGTTTCCAGAAGTCTGATTAATTTGAAACTTTGCATACGTATCAAGGACCGATGACAATGCAATAATTTCATAACAGTTTCCCATTATCCTTATTAGGACCGCCAGGATTAATCATTAACACGCTTTTATTAGCTTGGGTTGCATTTTAATATGTATGTAATGGAATCTTTGAGATTAATTTTCACCAGTTTCCAGAAGTCTGATTAATTTGAAACTTTGTATTCTCAGCCTCAGTGGCCCAGTGGCGCGACACTTCGGCGATCGCTCACCGAAGTTAAGCAACCCTGGGTCCGGTCTGGTCTTGGATGGGTGACCATTAGACCGTTGAGAGAGGCTGGCCGTGGTTCGGATTCCACGTTAAACTGTAGGTCCCCTTCCTTACTTACTAAGTGGTAGGGTTAATCCCGCCCGGGTTGGTACCATCGCATTGAATGAACGATGGTCGAAGCGGCAATTAAAATTGTCCGTGTTTTCCATCCAGTTCAATGTAGCCGAGCAATATAAGGAAGGTCCTGGCATGGCACCTAGTTCCCATGTGGTGTGTTGGGCTAATACCATGACAGAGGGTGTGGTATTAGCCATCCATGTCAAGTCACATAAAAAAAAACGTATCAAGGACCGATGACAATGCAATAATTTCATAACAGTTTCCCATTATCCTTATTAGGACCGCCAGGATTAATAAATTCTTTTATAGATCCTCTGTAGTGGAGTAAAAGAGACAGAGCTAGCGCGAGATCTGCGCATGCCCGCACTTTCGGACTTACTCTTTCGCTCGGGCACTTGGTACTATGGAGTGTAGAGACTCTGTACACTCCATACTTGGTACAGTACAACGGAGGCAAACATGTTTTCAGGATAATTGCGTTCTCACCTTGTTCATTCTTTATGCAGAGCTGAACCCTACAAAATGCGAAGCAATATTCTCGAAATTAACCGCCGATAGGACAACAGAAATCAAAAGCCTTTTGGAAAAAATTACACCGGGAATCAAAACTCTAACTGAAGAGAACAGATTCTTCCTGGGCGCCCCGCTGACGGAACAATCCACAACAACGCTTTTAGCAAATAAAACCAATATGTTGGAGATATTCACAAATCGCCTTCGTGCTATCCAACCTCATGTCGGCTTACATCTCCTTAAATTTTGTTTTGGTATCCCACGATTCACATACTTTATGCGCTGTTGCCCTTTATGGCGCAATACAGAAGCACTAACTAAAATAGACGCTATTGTCAAAAAAGGCCTATCCCAAATAACGAACATTCAATTAGAAGGAAATGCTTGGATACAAGCCTCTCTTCCCATAGGCTTCGGCGGAGTTGGCATACGATGCACAAAAGATGTTGCACTTCCAGCATTTTTGAGTTCCGTCCACAGCAGTTTACCACTCGTGGGTAGTATTCTTTCACCATCACTTGGCTGTGATTTCGAGGTGGACTGATTGAACAGGGCTATCGAAGGTTGGAAATCCAGGTGCCCAGAAGAACCTATTCCAATCCGTCTTAAACTCCAAAAAACCTGGGATTTGCCGATTATAAAATCTATTCACTCTTCCCTCTTGATGAATAGTGCTGACATTGACAAAGCTCGCATTCTAGCATCATCAGTCGCCGAATCCGGGGCGGGGGGCCTATCCATCACCAAGCCTAGGCACTCTGCTTGACAGTAACACTCTCAGAATTTCAATAGGCCTTCGAGTCGGTGCTAGATTGTGCCATCCTCATACGTGCGTCTGTGGTACCAACGTTACCGAATGGGGCCACCACGGTTTATCATGCCAAAGGAGCGCTGGTCGTTTATCCCGCCATTACAATATAAATAACATTATAAAAAGAGCACTGGTGACAGCAAACTACCCCAGCATCACCGAGCCCCCAGGAATCAGTCGCTCGGATGGTAAACGCCCGGACGGGGTGGCCTTAGTGCCGTGGGCAAGTGGAAAGGCATTAATATGGGACGCCACCTGTGTGGATACTCTGGCGCCGTCCTACATTCAGGCCACTTCTCGCGCGGCCGGAGCGGCAGCTGAGAGGGCAGCAGCAAATAAACATCAAAAATACAGCTGCGTGGCGAGTTCTTTTGAGTTTTTAGCTTTCGCCGCCGAGACACTCGGTTCATGGTCACCAGAAGCGATAACTTTTGCTTCAACGTTAGGCAAACTTTTAAATGAAAGTTCTGGTGATCCCAGGTCCGGGGCACATTTTGTCCGGCGAATAAGCCTCGAAATCCAAAGAGGCAACACCGCCAGTATTCTAGGTACAGCTGAAGCTCCGGCTCTTTTAGAAGAAGTTTTTTATCTTTAAGTCTAAATTAAATATGTATTTTATTAACATTAGTTCCTACCTATCTAATAAAGAGATTGTACAACCGAACATAAATTTTTTATCTATTTATTTTACGGGACAAAATTTGGTAAACACCAATGCTTTGAAATTACAGTCGATAAGGAAGGAATTTAATACGATCAAAAAATTTGTAATTATAAAGTCTTATTGATTGGAGTACAAATAATGCATATGAATTCCAAAAATCGAACTAAAAAATGAAAAATAAATAATAGTTTAAAAAAACTAAAAAAACACGCTTTTATAGCTAACCGAACTAAAAAATAGAAAATAATTTTTAATTTTAAAGAGTTTATATTACAGTAGTAGAAGATCGAACAATCAATCAGAATTAATCACCTCAAGATAAAATTATAATAAAGTTTCAGTTATTAACAAAATAATTCAATTCAGAGTAAAAAGCGTGGGGTGCATTTTACTACTTTTCATAACTCTCCTCTGATAGACAGTTGCAAATAGAATGATTGTTACATTTACTTTATCAAGCACCCCACGCTTTTTACTCTGAATTGAATTATTTTGTTAATAACTGAAACTTTATTATAATTTTATCTTGAGGTGATTAATTCTGATTGATTGTTCGATCTTCTACTACTGTAATATAAACTCTTTAAAATTAAAAATTATTTTCTATTTTTTAGTTCGGTTAGCTATAAAAGCGTGTTTTTTTAGTTTTTTTAAACTATTATTTTATTACGTACTGGCGATATTATTGTAATATCGGTAAAAATATATTTACCGATAATAACCGTTCCATTATTTTCTTTGAAATATTAAAAATGCCTAGTTGTAAAAAATGTTTTTGTTTTCAGCCACTACTCGTCTAATACTGTATGATAATGGTAATAACATTGAATACATAAAATAATCATTAACTTTTATTTGAAATAATGATAGATCTTTAGCAGATTTCTATCGTTTGTCCACCTTCTTTCCCTGAGTAGTTTCAGTAGTAATAAGAGTTTCAGTAGTAATAGGAGTTTCAGTAGTAATAGGAGTTTCAGTAGTTATAGGAGATTTAGGAGTAATAGTAGTTTCAGAAGTAATACCAGTGATAGGAGCAATACTAGTAGTCTTAGTGGTGGAGACAATACTTTCAGTAGAAATATTTGCAGCATCAGTAGAAACTTTAGTAGTAAAAAGGGCGTCAGAAGTAGAAGATTTTGTGGAAGTAAATGGTGGGGTGACGGAGGATGGCATCACTGACGTGGTGCTGCCCCCGCAGTAAGGCTTGTGGTGGCAAAACAGGCAGATGAGCTGCAACAAAATTAACTATAATACACACGTGGTTAAGCCATTTAAAATTAAACAAGATTAAAAAAAAAAGATTCCGACGTATTGAGACCCTGCTCCTATCTTTTGAAGTCTGTTTAAAAACAAAGAAAGCTATTATTCGTTAGTATGTTCTGAAATCATAAATTTTGTGTTATTAGTAATTAAAATATTTTTGTAATTAAATCTATACAATGGAAAATATAAGTCCAATCTAACCGAACCCTATCAAAGTTAGGGCCACCCGGGTTGGTAACATCGCATTAGATTAAAATATGGTCGGAAACGGAAATGAAATAATGTCCGTGTTTTCCACCCAGCTCAATTTAGCTAGATGCTCGTAAAGTTAAGTTCCTGGCATGACACTTAATTCCTTCAGAAAAGCTGTGTGTTGGGTTAAAATATCATGGCGGTGGGTGTCGTATTAGCAATTCATGTTAAGTTTCATAATAAAATAGATAATTATAATCGGGAAGGATCAGTTAAAATATGTTGGGTTTAAACTATCCGATCCTTCGCCTTTTCCCTGTTGTAGAGTAGGAGGTCGCGACAAAAATGGTAACGATAACGTAAATGGCTGAAACTGGGTTCACAGGATAAATAACAACCCTATGAAGCTAAATGTGTCATTCTACTTGCGCCAAGTGGTTGCGTTTCGTAGATAAGGCGCCTGAATAAGTATTTATGGTGACAAACAATATATATGATAAGGTAAATGGATGCAAATAACAAAGCATGAAAGTATCAGTACATACTTGCCAAAACTGAACAAATCTTTGGTTGCGTTTCGTAGTCGCGATTTAGGTTACAGATATAACTTTAGGTATATTTAAGTATTCAGTTAAAAAACCGACTGGTTATTGTTGTATAATTAATAGGTGTCAATATTTCTAGACAATCAGTATATTCATCAGCAGGTACATTCCAACATCTATTTTATATAGCCAATCTAGATAATACAACCACTTGGCGCAGGCAGACCGACATATTTAGCATCAGAGGGTTCATCTCTAACATGTGAACCCAGATTCAGCCATTTACCTTATCATAAGCAAAAATGTCGGAACCTCTCGAAATATTGGTAACCACTTTAAGAAAGAGAAAAAAAATAATATATGTTTAGAAATCTTCACCTTCTTTTTGAACGCGAAATGAGGCGCTTGCTCGGGGCAAAACTTTTGAAAGAGAAAGCGCGCATTAACGTCGTTCAGTTCTGAAACATAAAGTATATTATTCTTATTATTTACCTCGGATCATTTTATATTTGAAATGTACTCTCTACCGAAGCATTTTCTCCAAAGTACAAGGGGGGGTCCTTCAAACATGGTGTGAAGCACCTAGCCGGCCAGCATGGTTTTCGCACCCCCGTGAAAGCTCGAAAGCCCAAAGGCGTCGTTGCGAACTCCGTTCTCCAAAGGTTCTGGCATACGCTATATGCAGAGTTTAATACAAAACCGGCCAAGTGCGAGTCGGACTCTCACACGAAGGGTTCCGTACCATAGTACAATATTTAGTATAAAAAATCAAGTCTTTTGTATTTTATTTTTTATATGTTTTATTTTTACGTATTTGTTGTTATAGCGGCAAAATAAATACATACTCTGTGAAAATATCAGCTGTCTCCCTATTACGGTTCATGAGATACAGCCCTGTGACAGACGGACGGACGTTCTGATGGACAGACGGATGGAAGGACAGCGGAGGCTTAGTAATAGGGTTCCGTTGGCACCCTTTGGGTACGGAACCCGAAAAAAGGCAAATATGATAGAATAATGATTTCTCTTTCTCCACAGAAATGCATCTAAAAACTAACGTGAGATAAAATCCTCTTTCGGAGTTTTATTCATAAAAATAACTTTGCAATTTTGTAACCACGAACATATGAAATGAATCCATTAGTAAGCGTCGTTGCAGAGACATGACGAATGGTAGTGTACTACTTAAGGTCGACGTAAGTTCGAAATATTTTCAATGAGTTATTTTTAAATTGAAACTACAGTAAAAGATTTTTTTTGTGTTTGACGTGGGTTTAAGCTTCTGATCCCCATTTGGTCGACCAGGTTTTTGACGAAAAAATCCGCATTATTGCAAAGGACGAAGAAAGGGGAAATTAAGGGGTTAAGGCTAGTAAAGCAAAAACAAAAGAATAGGAGTAAATTTACACAGCGGAATAGTGTAAAACTGTCCTGCTCGAGCATTATCGGTGAACAATGCCTAATACCATACTAGAGTGATTCGGTAAGGTAAAAAGTCTGACATCACTGATAAGTTGTAAAGAAACACGTATGTACATTTGGATCATACACAATTTGGAATACATGATAGCTTGTGGAAGAAAGACTATTTGCTAATAAATAAAATATCGAATGTTTAAGCTCGATGATACTATATCAAATATACAAGAAATTTTATGAGCACTAATGTGAAAATGCACAATTTTCATCTTTATCTGATGAACCCGAAGGAGCCCGGCAAAATGCGCCCTCGGCCCCAAACCACCGAATGCATCGCCCGCCCGCATTTTCACTTAGCGTTCTTCATGATGTTTTGTGAGATGTTAACCTTCCTCGAGAATTGGGCTATCTAATGCAAAACATGTTTTTCAAATCCGACCGGTAGTTCCAGAGATTAGCGGATTCAAACAAAAAAATAAACAATTTGTTACCAGGGGTGGGCATTTTGTACCATGCTAACTGGTAAATTGAGTTCAATTGGCCGAATAACACGTCCTTTGACAGTTAGCACGGTACGAAATGCAACTAAACGTCAGGTTTAGTCACTGACTTGCCTGTTCACCTGGCGAGTTAGTTTACCACGGTAAACCCCCAGAAGTAAAATATCTTTGTTTATTGTATTGTATTGTGTATTTTTGTGGTCTATTCTTGCATTTTGTGTTTTGCTGTTTCAACCTTGAGTTGACTGTAGCTAATGTTTGTTAATGTAAAATTTTAAACGTGTAGGTTTAAATAAATAAATAAATTAAAAAAAAGGACTTTCAATGTAAAACTGAGGCTATTAATTTCGCGCTTGTAGGTTGCGTTTCGCGAAGAATATTTTGAAAGATTATCTTGATTTATCGCTCCGTCTCACAATAGGTGCAGAAAATGTACCAGAGCGGTTTCTGGTGGATCAAGTTTGTGCGAAGTTATTGAGCTGACATACAACTATGTGGTAATATATACTTTTTCACACTAAAAGACGACTAGAGGGCTTGCCTTTCCTGCAAGAGGTTTTGTGTACGAGTCCTCGCCTCGATCGTGTACTACTTTCTTTCTCTTTCTGAGTTGGATCAGTGCATTTCGTAATCATGCGAGCTGTTCCATGATTCGGAACCCATGTGAATATGTAGGTCCCCTTCTTGAATGAATGAATAAATTCTTTATTGTGCATAAACAAAAATACAATTTCAGAGAAAACATACAGCAAAACAACAATACTGCACAAAGGCGGACTTATCACTAAGAGTGATTTCTTCCAGTCAACCCTTGGGGTGATGAGGAAAGGCAATAGAAATATCTGTAGGTAGGTGACACACCAGAATTTGAAAAGAAAAAAAAAGAATTAACTCTATAAACATACATGTGTTCTTAGTTATGAGTATAGAATAGAGCAGATGGCGAATTGGAAGAAGCACTACTCGCGAAAGCCTTGAAGTTCTACTTTTTCTTTGCAATTTGTAAAAAAAAATGTCTACGTACTCACGTTTCAATCTATATATGTAAATATAATACAACTATGTGATTAAAGAAAAGTTTTTTTTATGCATTTAGTTATTCGGGAGAAATCACAGAGACAGAACCTAACTGTTAATCAATGAAATAAATTAACATAAAGGAATAAACGTTAACCTTGAATACAGTGGAACGTTAATATTATAGACGTTAAAGAAAACTCATAAACAGGGTGTAAAACTCAGACGCCACCTGGAGGGAAAGTAACCTTAAGTATTCAAGAAATAACATTTTGCTCAAGCACAAAAAAAATTTCTTCACCTTACTAATGTTGTAATTTTTCTGGAACAAATTTTCCATCGATATGGCTATATAGCAAACAGTTTTAGATTTCAAAACCTATGAATTTCGTAAATGCCTTTTTGTATTAGTTTCACTAGAAAAGCAAAGCGTTTGCATAATTTCAAAATATATTATCTTTACGCCTATACGCGACATCAAGACCTAATAATCTTTTTGATATTTTTTTACAGCTGGCATTCATCTTCTTGTCGTGTGTCGTGTATCTTTTGAAGTTCACTAAGAAGTGATTCTAATTTGAAATATTTCAGAACATTTAAAGTCATGTCGTCAAATGTTTTGACTTCTAAAACAAAATTAGTAAGCCTGGTTTTAACCCAGTGGTGATTTATTTTAATTTACACTTAAAGGGAATTTATTACTAAAGTGCTTATTATCTAGTACTGGTATCGATTGTGAGATGGCAAGAAATGCCCTTTAACGTGAGCATTAAGCTATTCAGTACTTGGTGTCAGAGACGCTAAGCCTGGTTTTCACCGAGAGCTGATTTATTAATCGACACTTAAAGGGCCTTTATTACTAAAGTGCTGATTATCTTGTACTCGTATTTATTGCAAGCTGCTAAGAAAGGCCCTTAATATGTGGCGATGAAGCTTATCAGCAGTAGCTGAAAAGGGCCCTAAGCCTGGTTTTCACTGAGTGCTGATTAATTTTAATCGACACTTAATTTATTACAAAAGTGCTGATCTTGTACTGATATTGATTGCAAGCTGCTAAGAAAGCCCCTAAATGTGTGGCGATAAAGCTAATCAGTAGCAGGTGATAAGGCCTCTAAGTAGCATGCCTATTAAGTAACAGCGCAGCAATAAGCTGCACTTAAACAAGAATTTTACAAATTGGCTTACGAGCAATTTTATTGCCCCAAAGCAAGAGGATCTTTTATGGGTCAGCCGCCTCAACAGACGCTTGTAAAATGTACATTGTATAACATTATCGTTTCAGTGATTCGTGGTCCGCAGACTAGGAGAAAGCAAGCGGTAGGTATCCCGGGTTTTACCGTTTTGTCTGGAAAACCGGTATGGGTTAACCGGTAGGTTAGAGCAGTGGGCATGTAATCCAAAGGTCGCAGGTTCGAATCCGTCGACATTGTAGACGACAGCAATAAGATTGATATCTCAATTATTGTAGTCAAAATGCCTTAGCGTAGGATCAATACGCGAAATCATCAGCGCCATCTAGTGTAGATAGGGGAAGCATTGTGTCGATTCGAATATTATCGAGAAATTCGTTGGCTGACGTAATTGTCGGGATAGCTCAATTGCTTAAAGCAGTCGGCATGCAATTCAAAGACCCCATCTTCTAATCCTGCTTCCGACCAACGACACGACCTAAAGATTATTTTCAAAATCTGATTACAATGCTTCAAATGTAAATGTCGCTGAAACTCCAATTAACTGGTATGGATAAGGCTGCGCGAAGAGGCATTTTAATGCCAAATTTATCTCACGTTGCGAAACCACGCTACGAAAGGCATCAATTTGCGGGGTTGTATAAATTACAGTGCATGAGGAGGATGCCGGATTTTTGGAATATTCGGATTACTGGATTGCATAGGAAAATTCAAGGCTAATTGGTTTGCTCGACATCTTGACCTACGTCTTAGGTCGTAGGATCTTGATCGGAAGGTTGGTTTATAATGCAAGGTTTCGCTCAAACTTGGAAAGGAGCTCGGACGAGGGTAGTGAGTTGCTATGGTATCCGAGCGTAGGGAGCGGTGACTTAGGGATTACTGGACGAATCGATGTACTGAAGTGCCGGATTAGTGAGACTCTCCTCCAGTTTTAAAGACTCCCGGCAGACAGTTCCAAACACTACAGATAAAAAAAGTTTTTTTCGAAAATTATGGTTGGTTGTCAAAACATACGGGACCAAAGAGAAAAGGAGCACCTCTTTTTCTTATCTTCGATTGAAATGTGCACTTTCTTTGATAATGCAGATTACTGAATGCTTGAGAACCCATGTAAAACTGTAGGTTCCTTTCTCTACCTTTCCTCTACAGCCGTCCGTTGGTACCATAGAATTGAACTCAACGTTCTTCGTAAACATTTAACTATTCAATCCATAAAGACATATATAAAATGTAATCGCCTCAATTGTTTTATGGTATAGCATGTTTTAAAATAATATATGTAAACGGCTAAAATTATTTTGATTTGGCATAAAGTTCAATTTATAAAAACCAGTATCGTATTTCGCCAACAGATTGGCAATACAGCTTCCACCATTATGTTTTTTTATGACGACGATATAATTAAATACTGTCTGTGCCTTTCTTAATGTTACAATATTTTAATTTGGTACTAGAAAGCAGAATGTTTGAAGAAGACGCTCGTTTCATTATGAAACGGAAGTTTTGTTCTGTTTGCTATATACCAAGCAAACATCATCGGCTTTGAACGATCTACACGAGTTTACATACACGCTCGCTCGTGCATGTCTATAACATATGTATTCATTATCTTATGCAAGTACTGTGCGTATCCACTCGATTACCCATGGGCATATATAAATGATAGCAGGAAAATAATCCTAACATCATACAGGTACTGTGAATAGGGATAATAGAAAACAACAGATGGATGCTATTTTTTATTATGATATTTTTTATGTAAATGTATGATATTTTTTATTTATATTACTTATTTTTTTGTTAAAATGTTACGTTTTCATCACGTCTGCCTAGGCAAAATTTGAAATCAAGCTTAGTTCAATAACGGTGTAACTAGTTCTGGCAGTGGCGGTAAATGGCGCTGGTTAGAAATGATGGAATTATGAAACCATAAGGAAACCTAAAAATAGGGCAATCAAGGTGTAGGGGCTGAGCGGACTTGTTGCTCTGAGTGTTTATGCATGAATTCATTGTAATTATTGTAGTTTCGAACTATTCTGTCATAAGAATAAACCAATTACACGCCGACGCCTCCTGGCTGCAAATTTTGCCGCACGCTAATTGGTAGAATACGTAGGAACGTAATGGCTTGGCAGTCACAGCGGCAAGTTTGGAAATAAATTAATTGCATTCACTCGCAAGGTGCCGACCTGTGAGTCAGAGATAGGCCAAGGTTTTAGATTACAGTTGAATGCAATATACTTCGAACTTAGTTTAAAAATTATGGTTAAACAATTATGTGTTAATATTTAAATTGAATTAGATTTTAAATACAATTAAGTTTATTACATTTTTAATTTTACACATACAGCTAACTTGAAAATATCTCTACGAACCTAAATGCAGTGCCTATTAAACGATATAAAAAATCCTGCATGGGTTTCCGACTGTGGAAAAGTTCCCGTAACGCTTACTGCGTTCCCCCTCTGCACGGCCAGGCTGATGCGCTGCACGAGGAACGACCCGACTTGACTGTCTCCGGACGATTCATTCATTGTCCGACCGATGCGCGAAGCGCGGGCGCAGAGTCTCTGTTTCAGCTTGCACAAAAATGCTTTTGTATATCTGTCCGGCTGTTCTCCTTTACATCTCAACCATTCACATCGCATTTCTCAACCAATTCTCTTGAAATTTTTGCGAGCAGGTTCGATAATTATATTGATTTTTTGTGGCGATTCATGTGGGTTGAAAACGTAACAATAAAATTTCAGCCATTTTGAAAAATGATAAAAAAAAGAAATCAGAATCAGACGGTGGATTTTGTCGCACGGTGAACATATTTAATTGTGTTTTTAAGCAATAATAAGACAGAATCGCGATGTCTACAGCTCAGAGAGTCAATGAAACCCATTATAAAATTGCATTAAGGTTATTTTTAATTCCCTTATTTAAATATTAGTATATTAGCTTGCAGTATACCTGAATTTGTGGAAGTTTTCCTGTGAGGAAATCATCATCAATAAATCTAATTTTGTCTAACTTGGTCCCCAATATTTATCTCGACCTCATTCTAGTCCAGCTTTTCTATTCTTCAACAGTTTTCCAACTATTAGAACGTTACATCTAAATAGTAATTCAGAGTGATCATGATGATGAATTATTATTTTACCATGCAATATAGATGAATGAGTTCCCGGATTCACTGTTTGCGTATGTCTGTGCCTCCAGGCAAAAACCTTACGCAACAATGAAACAAAATTACCACCGCATACAATCTCCGCTTTCGAACTTTCCAACTTCTGAACTTTAGCCTGAGCTGAGAATAACTACATCTACTTATGAACGTTTATGTATGAATATAGATATTAATCATACAACGTTCCATTACTACTATGTATTCAATAGAGAATGGCGTGGGTTCTAAAACCACAAAGATAGTTTGAATCCAAAGGTTAAACAATATGGAAACTGCAGTGGGCGGGTTACCAGACTGTTGCTTTTCAAATAAGGATAATGGATTTGTCGGGATCGATAAGGGTTCGAGTTATAAGACACGTATTTGGTTAAATTTATTAATTTCAATAATATAATGAAGTTTCAATTATTGTAGCTTATGTGAATGCATGATTTTATAACGGCTGTCAAAATTTTGTGTCAACTTAAGGAATTACACCACATTATTATATATAATAATTGTCAGGCAGTATTTCACGCCTGACCAAAAACTGGTAACCATGGTACCGAGGTATTTTCTACAAAGTACAACTTGAAGTCCTTAAAAACATGGTGTGAAGAAGCCTCTTGCCAGCCGGCATTGTTTTTGGAGCCTCCGTAAAAAATCGAAAGCCCATGGGTGTCCTCGGACTCCTCGTATGTGAGGTCTTGGTGTAAGCCATATGCCGCGCTTAACATTAAAAAAACATATCACATAATAGTATAATGAGAAAACACAACGTAGATACTTACTTAAATCAGTTTTATTTTAGCGGATTGTTTGGTAATAATTTTTTTAAACATTTATTCTGTGATGATTTGATAGCAGTACAGGTTTAGAGTTATTGAGCCATGCACCGGGATAGATACCTGGTAGAAATTCTCGTATTGTTCTCTAAAATAATGTATGTTTAAAAGACTATTATTAAATTAATGTGTCATTGCATAAGGGTCAATGCTTATTTATATTAGATATATAATTTATATTTGAGCATATTTTATTTTGGTTTTAAGTGGGAGCTTCATTAAACGAACAAAATAACTTGAATAATTTAAATGTTCATAAGATACATTTTAATCCCAATATTTTGTATTTACATAAGCGTATCATGATCAATATCAAATGTACACAAAACTATGAATCTCGCACATACACTAATCACACAAACGACACACAAACGAAACACGAACAAGATCACTTGATATTTAAAAAAAAAGATTCCGACGAATTGAGAACCTTCTCCTTTTTTTAAGTCGGTTAAAAAAACACACAACAACATGCTTTGGACAACGATTCAAACAATTTTTAGGACCACATATATGGGCAATGAATGCCGTTATGAAAAGCCGGGTGATTACGCCTACAGCTAGGATGGCGATTCATAACTGTGTACTGCGTAATAAATGCAGTAGAATCTAGTAGTCTAATGGACAAATTTCGAAACGTCTGTGTTAGAGAGCAATGTCAGTTGAAAAATGTTGTGACTACAATCGAGAAAGGAGTGAGAATGGATGACGAAAAAATGACGAAACAAATTTACAGAGCAGAAGTGAGCGGAAGTATCGTGCTCGGGCGGCCTAGAAGGACGTACACGACCAAATCGATGTAATTCTTCGTATAGGTCTGGTACGTAGCATCCGTAATTATAGAGCATGTATGAAAAGATGTATGTCTGTTGATGAAGCGAAAGAGGTGTGCTGTGATCGTACAATATGGCGCTCTATCATCTCTGCCTACACCTCCGGGAAAGCGGCGTGAAAATGCCTGTAATTGTTCTAATCAGAACTAAATTATTTCACCTTAATTCACCCACATCAAATAATATATACCTACACTACCGTCCCACATTATCATTTCAAACAATTCAGACTACGCACCAATAACATTAGAGTATACACGATACACTGTTTAGCCTCTATTTCCTGTAAATCAGCCTACCACTAGGCAGAATAATGTAAATCATTATATTCTTTCCATTTCAATTCTATTTAGGATTTGATAATCATCTAAACACTTAAATGCATAGACTTGATGGATTGAAAACGTACAAAAACTTTAAAAAACATAAAAAAATATGTCCAGTGAAATATTGTTAAAAAATAGAATAAGTATCAAATTACATCGCTAACGTCCAATGTAAGGCAAGGTTTCATGATTGATATGTTTCCAATAAAAATCATCGGGTTTTTCCGCGTTACCGCTCTTCGTTATCCGAGATGATAAATGAGCCGCGATGCATGAAATTGGGCGCAAGCCAGGGAGAGGGGCAGATTTTGCAACAGATTACGACTTCTGGAGCCACTCTGTATGGAATTTTCAATATCGGCCGCCCAGCGAGCCGATTTTTTCCGGAGGGATCTCTGTGTTTCTGTTGAGCCGGAAAATGTTACGAATTTATATCGATTTCGCATCAAAACGTAGCGGTGTCGATTTCAGTTAATGTTTGCATGTTTAAGGTGAATAATTTGAAACGTTCAGAAATCTAGTGTTGCGATAAAGTGTACAAATTATGTAAACGACACCTGATATGAGCCACCATTGTTTCTGATTTTTTTTTTAAATAATACGATACATATAAAAATATCAATAAAGTTGCAACAAAAACGATGATTAAGACTCTATTGTCTTAAGTAAACACACTTTTTCTTACTACGCAGGTACGTCGCTAATTGCAAGGAATGTGATTGCAGATATGATATTCCGGGAGGTCACGACATTTTTGGTCCCTGAAATGTAAATGGCTGAATCTGGGTTTACAGGTTAGAGACCAACCCTCTGATGTCAGATTTATAACAATACAACAACCGTTATAACCCAGAAGACGATTTTCCTTCCTTGTCCTTTGACAAAGGATGCATTTTTTCAAATCTTCGAATTCCGCTGCCTTCATACAGCCTTACGTTTTCATAACTTAGCTTATAATCCCTAGCTTAAAAAGCTTAAAATAATAATATTTTTTGAATCAGTTTTTCAAGTTTTGGGTCCTGAATTAGCCTTAAGATAAGGGTGTAACATCGGCCACGTTAATCGATCCCATCTTAATTTGTTAGGGTAGTTGTGAAAATATTTCGATTAACTGAAAAATCTTCAGAGATTTAGCCGATTCACTACCATAAAGTATTGAACGAGTAAGTAAGCTTTTGTGTACCTACTCTATAGATTTACTGGTATACATACTCGTAAGTATGTTCGAAAATATAAATTCTGTATGCTGAAATGGTAGCATTATTGATAGAATGAGGTGAAAGAATTGAAAACTTCTGTTAAGGTGGGCCTTCCCGCTCAATTCCCCACACAACCGTGGAAAGAAGATCATGCGCATAGAAAAAATGCACTCACGATTTTCTGCAATGATGGAACACTCGGCCGCGAAGTAGGTTAGAGACGCAATCAGGAATGCAAACATTGCAGGCGAAGCCATTGCGGCTAAATATGGTGAAAGTTCTGAAACTTGACTGTTACTGCCAGGCAGCAATGACTACTACTTAAAGTAAATATTAACAAACATTTTTTAAAATGTTTAGGTAATGCGTGAACATTTTTAAAATAACACGAGTGACTGCTTTTCAGCATAAATACTAATAAGGATGTGGTGTCAGAGATTTTGTAGCAAAACAAATGTTGTTTAAATCAATATGTAATTATTTTTCATTGTGAAAATGTAATTTTGTTTACCTACGCAGGTGCATTTCATTAATAAGTTGATTTTCCACGCACGTGTTGTTTGTTTTTTTTTAACAATTTAAGAGTAATTCTGTAATTTTAGTTCATTTTCCATTTTAATTTGATAAACCTAAAAATTTATAAAATTGTATTGTCTTTATATACGGTGTTAATTTTTTTCGCGACATTACTATTTTAATACCGATAATTTAACTTTTTCGTATACTGATCATTTTGTGGTATTTAAAAATAAAATCTAAAATAGTAAAAAAAAAATTCAGATTTAATCCAAACTTTTACATCAGCGACAATTTCCCTTTGGAATGGTGTAAGCACGCGCCACTGTACGCGCCACTGCCAAGGTCACGCGTTTGCTGTCTCGCAGCTGACTGCGCACAGCCGCCAATTTTATCTCGTCGATCCGAATGTAATTTTTTCACATTTATTTTAAAAAATGTCCTACTTTAGAACTTTTTGTTAATGCAGTGCGATTCCTATTACGAAATACTATGTTTTCATACTAGTATTAAAAATCGAAAATTCTAAAACAAAAACTCAAAACAAGAAAAATTCTTCTTTTTAGGAATCAGTATGAGACCCAAAATAACCACCTTTCGGGAGTGTCGCCAACTTGTTTAACACCGTGTATAATGAGCTTTTAAAAACCGACCATACATGCTTTAATGTATTTAAAAAGTCATGAAAAATAAATACATATTTCTGGTAACAAAATTTAAAAAATTACAATTTTCATACAAAACGATCTAATTTGGAAATAATCTCTACTCGCCATTTCACCCAAATTTTAATCCAGTGCGGGCGATGTATGTAACTATGTGTAGTGCTGCTCACGCTCGGATAACATCGGATTATCTTTTTTTATGTGAAAAATTTAGCAATACGTTTTTCTATATTTTTTGCTTCAAACATATTAGGAATCGTGTCCCGAAATTGCAAACACGCGATGAAGTATCCAGCACGACCAACTATCTTTTTACTAATGTTCTGTCTCTCTGGTAACATTTTAAGAGGTTAACAAAGATGATCAAAAACATTAGGCCATGCACTGGGACAGTAAACTTTAATAATTTTCCTGTCCTAAATTTTTTGCAATCTCGTAGATTAAAATGTATAGAAGTCGAATGCAAAACAACGCTATTATCGAGAAGTATTTTTAACAAAAACCGGCCAAGTGCGAGTCGGACTCGCACACATAAGGTTCCGTACCAGCAACACCAAAAAATCACGTCTTTTAATTTTATTTTACCTATTTGTTGTTATAGCGGCAAAATAAATACACACTCTGTGATAGCTTCAGCTGCCTAGCTATTACGGTTCATGAGATACAGCCCTGTGACAGACGGACGGACGGACGGACGGACAGCGGAGGCTTAGTAATAGGGTTCCGTTTTCACCCTTCGGGTACGAAACCCTAAAAACTAGTTTCGCCAGAAAACTCGAGAATATTGTTAAGCAATCTACATTACTTAGAGGAGAAAACAACAAAATGTATTTCAAATAATTCACAAGTTAGTAATATCACAAAAGAAAATTTTATTCTACTTCGATACGTCGTCGCTTCGAACACTAAATTCCAAACTATTATTATTCGTTGAACATTACGAATCATACGTTTAATTAAAATCGAAACTGTTTTTTTTTTTCAAATTAATATTTTATCAAATGATTTCAACTTAGTTAGTGCTATTATAAGTTGAGTCATGTCCATATTTTCGAACAATGGTGACCTACCGTCAATAACGAATAAGCACCACCTCTGATTTTATTGTCTTTTTATGTTGCACTAACGTTGAAATATTACACTTTTGCATCGATGGATTCTTATCTAAATTCTCGAAGTATGTGTGTACATTCCAATGTTGAGTGTTAATTTGAAAATGTATGTGGATTAATGGTTAAATTTGCTTTGAAAAAAGTTGTGTGGTGTAACGGGTAGGGCCTGCGTTTCTCACCCGGCCTGGCGCTGGTTAAATACCTCAAGGGTACTCAAGAGTAAATCTACATAATAGCGTTGAAGCTTCGCTCTATCAACAGCGCGCCTGCAGCGGTAAGTCCGTCGTATTCCAAATTAACATGAAATTCATTTTATTGTACACTAGCTGCGGTACGCGGCTCCGCTGGGGTTAGTGTCGGCTAAATTATGTTATGTTAAAAAGTAGCCCACATGGCTGGTCCAAAATAGGGTCAAACTGGTCCAGGACAATGTATCGATCTACCAAATTTAATCAAGATCGTTTGAGCCGAAATAGCATGATTTAATGAGAAACATCCAATAATTCCTATTTAGAGCTTCGTTGACACTTGGTAGTAATTTAAAAAGAAAAATATGCCCCCAGAAACTTTCTGCACTTGCACTGCTACATTGCTTACCTAGTAAGTGATGTGTAACGTAGGTAAGTTTTGCATGGACACCATCCCACAGCCAGCCTCACCATCGAAAACGGTAACCCATCCCAAACCTGACTGCTCCCAGAGGTGCTATACATTGATAAAATACGCATATAAATCGGGTAAGTGGTTCGCAAGTTATAAGAATTTAACACTCACTACTCACCCCTCTGGTAATGAAGCGTTATATTATATAGCCTGTAAGTTTTGAGTAGAAGCAGGCTAGACGTAGATACAATCCCCATTTAAATCGAGTAATTGGTTCTCAAGTAATAAGTATTTTATTCCATTGGTCGCACCTCTGGCGATTTAGCGTGATGCCAAGTAACTAGTCCTAAAGTTGCGGGAAATACCAAGCCGTATTTCGGTACAATTGGTAAGAGTAAGCGCCGCCGCCGCCGAGCCGTGCAGAGCATTGCAGTTTGTATGACAGCCACATCTTAGCGTAAGCGGAACTAAATTCTATTTAGCCTATCCTAATTCCCGGGTATTATACGTCGAGTTTGTCGATAGGGTTTCATCTTAATGATCCACTTCTGGCAAGCGACCTCAGTTAAATTAGATTATCCTTATAAAATAACTGAAATAGTGTATTTCTGGGTCTCATGATTACAATCTTGCCAACTTTAAAGAATATTTTTTTCAGAAGAAGTTTTTTCACTGCAGAAAAACGGCCCCTTTCAACGCTGGTGAAAGCATTTTTCCGTCAATTTTAAGGAGCATAATATTACTTTCTCGAAATGTATAAACACGAACGAACCGTGAAGAAAAAACTCCAATTACTTTAGTTTTCATATATTCTTTTTATTTTATTTTTAGAACCGGAAAGTGTAATATCATTCGACGAAAAACGATCATATAAATTATGTAGATAAGTAATATCGCTGAAATTGCCTTTTCAACCGCAAGGTTTTGGGTAAATAAAGAGATGTAATGAGTTTCATGAAGAATTCGAAGGGAAGGGCGTCTTCCCTTCAATTCCTATTCATATTCCTATTCAATTCGGAGTGCATTAATTCCTCATTGTAATTATCAAGCCAATCCCTTCCGGTTATTTTCCGTGTTTTTAATTAATGTCTCGATATTTAAAAAGAGTCGGAAATAAAAATTTTCGATAAGAAGCTAGGTGATGTGCGTTAGAGTATTTTTTTTAAATATTTATCCATTGGCCTTAGTATTAACCCTAAGCACCACATGGGAACCAGGTACCATGAATGCTATTAAGGCTGTTCCAAAAATTATGGATAAAACGATAATTGGTGTTAGAGCTCATTTGCAATCAATGTCATGCATATCCCCAATATTTAATAAAATTAGAGTTTAAGTAAATACTTACTTAAACTTTAATTTAAGTGAAAGTTTTTTTAAGTAAAGTAAAAAACATTTTTGTACGGCGTCATCTATGTAATTGTATGAACAACATTTTTAATAATTCAATATTTTACATGGATGGCTAACAACACACCCACAGTCATGGTATTAGTCCAAAACACTGCATTCCCGAAGAAATTAGGCGCCATTAACTCGGTGTGCATCTAAAGAGGGAAAAATGAAAGTGAATTTCTCGAACTTATATGATTTTATCGAATATTCTTATTTAATCAAAACTTTATATATACGACACATTGTTTAAGGGTGGATAAGACCGACTATCTCTGGTAAGTGAAAATTTTAAGGTTAAAATATTTCTCTCCTCATTTTTCGCCTAAAGAAGAAAGAAGATAGATCTATCATAACAAAGCTATAACACTAACCAGGGATGGTGCAATCCAGCCATATAGGGCGTTGCAACGGCCAGTATTTTTGGGATTGAAAACGAGTTTCATAACTTTTTTCTAAATATCCTCTAAATAAAAAGTTAGACTTTCCATACAACGTAATCAATTAATTTAGGGCCGATTTTTCAATAGTCTCGACAAATAACCACTCGACGAATTTATTTCCTCCGCTGCTTATCCATCCGTTGTAGTAAGCCCATATTTGTATTAGCAAAATCATATTAAGATAATAGGGATAGGAGATGTAATTAACCGGTATTAACTATCCGTATTTTCAGACCGTTAAGTACTATCTGAGTATTGAAAAATCGGCCCTTAGTGTAAAAATAACCTAATTTTCCGTAAGACCGTGGGAACGTTTATCGATATCTAATATGTATTATATTACTGTGATTACATTAGCCAGACACGCCACGCGGGATCTAGGTTTCATGCCAAGACCTTCCTTATGCACGGTTATTAGATCGCAGTAAATGACACTAGACAAAACCATATATTTAAAAAAATATATATATTTCGGTAACGGTAATTTTTTTTTATCTAATTTTTTTTTTGGAGCTTGGGTACACATAGTGACCATGTCAGCTCCGTTGGGTCTATCTTAATTGACTATGTCCTTCTACTTAGTAAACTGTTTACAAAAATATACAATTGTATGGACTTCTCGGAGCATGGCTGGCTCAACATGGTCTGGATGATTCCTGTGTCCATGGTAACAATCCCTAGCTGTTGCCTTTCAACTGCGCCCCTTTCACAGTACATCACAATATGATACACATATTCAGGTACGCCACATATGTCACAATTTGGTGAAGCTGCTTTCCTCATTAGATGTGCGAACTTGTTTAGAGGTATGTGTCCGGAGCGTATTCGAAAGGCAACGACTAGGTATTTCCTTTTCAGTTCCAGCTTATCAAACCAGGGGACTCGTATGGGTTCACTCTGGATGCTTTTGTACCATATGCCTTTCTCCAATGATCTAACGTCGAAGTAACGGTAATTTGTTTTTACTTTTTTGTCTTGGAAAAAAAAACGAAGATTACGCTGTCGAAATGTATGTAGTGGCCGTTGCAACACCCTGTATTTCATTACAACTCCACTACAATGTTCTATTTCGTCCCGAGGAGAGCAAGCCGGACGGAAACTTCGGCGCTTCGATCTCTTCAAAGTGGTAACATCAATAGACCAGCGGGTGAGGCGGCGGCGACAAAAGTCAAGCTGCAGGCAGCGGAGGCATCACGCTCGCTGCGTCTCCCGCTGAAGGCTGAACACATCCGGTTCCGCACCGCTTCCCGCCCTCGCGTTACATCCGCCCCGGCAACTTCCTCTCCGAGATTGAACTCAGTTGTTGCATTTACTTTGTCGCCGCCCAGTCGGCATCGTGCATCATAAAAGACGATGTCGGATTTATGTGTCGTCGAGTCCTATCTGCGTGTATTTAAGTTTGGCTAAAGTAGGTCTCGAGTTGAACGTGTCGCTCGATGTTTTACAATGCACGTTTGAGCGGATTTTGAGTGGAGCAACATTGTATATATTGCTCTATGGTCGGAAAATTCAAACCTACTTTCTGGTTCTATGGAGTTTAAAAGACCTTAATTGTTAATACTCGGCGACATTGTAAGGTATATTATTTTAACAAAAAATTTCATAGCATCACCCTAGAAATTATATGACAATGATACGGTTTCGATGTCTTGGATTTAAAGATATGTTTAAAAGTAATAGATTACAATTATGATGAGGTTAATATGAGTAGGATCGTATATCTATTATTTTTTACTTTCTTATTGACTCCTCTTTATTTTTTCCTTAAAATTTCCATTTCATTTTATTTCATTTTTATTCATCCTATAGGTACATTACATACACTCAGATACGTCAGATGGTTGCAAGAAGTAACATACAAATATGCAATACATATCTCAGATCATATAAACATGTCTATTATTATAAAGTTTTACTTTCATCATCAGCTGTAAATAGGCCTTGTAATAAATAGAGAGTCAGATAAAAAAGAATACATTAATGATTAGATTGTCCAATGGAAAGTTTAAAAAAATAAAAATTAAATAATAATTAAATTATTTAGCGTTAAAGCAACCTTTTATCACTTAACTAATATTTTTTTAGATAGCTGCAATCTGCAGTTCGTTATTTTAAGGCGGCCCAACCCGGCGGGCCTAACTCATTCGCGGGCACGGTACAAAACCGTGCTGTTGCGCTCTGGGACCTTCTCTGTTTCAAAGAATAAGACGGACTCCGTGATGAGGAAGATGCAATATGTCCACAAAAAAGACAATGTGCATAATGTATGATTTGGTAAGATTTACGAAAATTTTAATTTCAAAACGACTTATAGCTAAAAGTAAACCACGACCGCTGTAGTCAAAAATCTAACAAAAACCAAATAGGTCATAAATCTTGATTAAATAAGCTATGTCTGATGACTAATCTTTTTACGATGTTCTTACTTTATCATTGCGTAATCCAAAGTTATCGTATAAAACGCGCGAAAAATTCGAACTTTCGGACCTTATAACTTAGAAACAAAACACAATTTTACAATGCCAATGGTCATCAGACATCTAATTCGATCAAACAAAGCTATTTTGAGCAAAATTTTGGATTTCTGACAAGAAATATGGGCGTGATCTTCTTTCCCCTTTTGTATGGGGAGATGAGCGGGTTGGGCCACCTTAAGTATATGGGTCTGCACGTCGACATTAGTGAAGGCTAATATGCTCAGACTTCTATTAGAATCCTACAGAGGAAAGTTCAGGCCATATTTTTTTTTCTGGTAAATATTTTAAAAATGTGATTAGAATTCTTCAGTGTATGTCAATGTTTAACTTAAAATATTGGAAAAATGGCAAAAATCTGAAAAATTGCAAAATATCATATTGGATAATTATCCTCCAAAGGTTCCGTTATTTAAATAATGATATATTTCCCAGCTATTTTTAGGTTAACTCACTCCCGAACTCGAACTCACTCTTACCTGAATGGGCCCCCAGATCTGAAGGGTCCTTTTTTCGCTTATTGCGACGTCACCTTAGAAATAGTCCTATAGTCACCAACAAATACATACAGAAATAAGCCGTGGGTATATCAAGCCGATGGTCCCACCATACAGTAAGCGTTTAAAAGTTCGTGTGCGAGTTACGACACACCAGCCAGCGAGGAAGATAGAAATTAATTCGTAAATTTTATTAAAAAAAAGTAACAAAAATGAACCGACTTCAAAGAAAAAGTATTTCAAAACCAATTACTTAACCAATTAATTAATAGGTAAAAAAAAATTTGCATTTTTGTAGTTACGATAGTTGTTATTTTTTGAGTAGGCGTCAGCCGGGCACGCGCTGCGCCTGTCAAGAGAACCTTGGCTACCTTGGCTGACACCGACTCAAAAAATAACAATAATCGTAATTACAAAAATGACAATTATTTTATGACTTTTTAGTGCATATTAATTGGTTTTGGAATACTTTTTCTTTGAAGTCGGTTTTTTTGTGAATATTTTTGTTGATTTGTTTATTTTTCATAAAATTCGTCCATTTATCGCGCATATACTTAATGCAAATTTAAGACTTATATGATTTTCTCATGGATTTCATTGTCAGAACTAAACCAAATTGTAATGGGAGGAGTTAAGCCGAGAGTTCTGAAGTAACAAACATAAAAAAGTCGGTTAAAAAATACGAACAATGCGAAAATGCATAGATTGCCGGCAAGACAATTCGCTCCCAACTGATTTTTTCGAGTTCCAACACATAAGAACTTCACAGGACGCTATTTGATGCAACGAACAATCGATAATACGCATCCCGTATTCATAATATTCCGTATCTACGCTGCCGCCATACGACAGAGCCCAAGCGAGTCATAATGACCAACGAACTGTCGCGTGACCAGCCAGCGACTGTCACGGCACGGTCCCGAAGTCTCGCGCACGCCGGCGTAATGGAAAGCGATGTTCGCATAAAAACCGTTCGCGATCGTGACGTAATTACGCTGTCCTTTGCGAAACTCGCGAGATAAAACAAGTGACTCGTAAAAGTGCCACTCGTAAAATTTCCCGGTGGACACCACTACCGCACGGAGAGAGCTCTCCCGAAAGCCGTGTTTGCTTGAAATTTAAATGGAAACTGCCCACTCACAAGCCCGTGCAAGTCGTGAGGGGATACATTCATTTGTGCGAGATGTGGGCCCGTTGCTAAGCTACAAACTTTTATTAAATTAAATTAATTTACAAATGTGCACTATATGAGCAGCTCGTCAGGGGCGGGTGGACTTGCCTTCAATGCCTGGCGTCACGGGTTCAAATCCCGGCCCTGTTTATGCGCAACTTTTTTTTTACTTTCTGAGTTGGATTGGTGCATTTCGTCACGAATGCGTTCTGCTCTATGGTTTTGAGTCCATGTAAAACTGTAGGTCCTCTTACCCTTCTAGATGGTAGGGTTAAGGCCGCCCCGGTTGGTATCGTCGCATTGGATTAAAAGATGATCGAAGCGGCAAAAAATGTGAGTGTTTTTAATTCAGTTCAATGTAGCCGTGCTCATAAAGGGAGGGCCCTGGAATGGCGCCTAATTTCTTCGGGAATATGGTGTTTTGGGCTAATACCATGACTGTGGTTGTGTTGTCAGCCATCCATGTTGTTCATACAATAACATAAATGACGCCGTAAAAATTTAAAAAAAAAGTTTACCTAAATTAAAATTTAAGTTAATATTTAAACTTTAATCATCACCAAAAACACCAAGTTCTCTAAAATATTATAACATCTTATTTCGCTAAAACTTCTAGGAAAAACATTATAAAGCAGTAACATTATAAAATCAGTAAAAATATATTTCTTTAGAAAAGTATAGGAATTGTTGTCAATCATTTCTATTTCTTACCATATTACTAGTATTGTTAAATATTATTTCTAAATATATTGTTATTTCGCCAGACTTGCATTGAACATTTAGACTAGGAGGTCGCGACAAAAATGATAACTATAACGTAAATGGCTAAAACTGGTTTCACGGGATGAAGACCAACTATATATGTCAGTCTGCCTGTGCCAAGTGGTTGCGTTACGTAGATAAGGCGCCTGAAAAACTAGTTATGGTAACAAAAAATATATCTGATAAGGTAGATGGCTGCAAATAACGAAGCATGAAAGTATCAGGACATACTTGCTTAACTATACCAAAACTGGACAAATATTTGGTTGCATTTCGTAGTTATAGGCGATTTAGGCTACAGATATAACTTTAGGTATATTTATGTATTTATTAAAAAAAAATACTGGTTATTGTTGTATAATTAATAGGTATTAATGTTTCTAAACAATCAGTACATTAATTGGCAGGTACATACCATCATCTATTTTATATAGCCAATCTAGATAACGCAACCAATTGGCACAGGCAGACCGACATATTTATCATCAGAGGGTTGCTCTCTAATATGTGAACCTAGATTCAGCCATTTACCTTATCGTGACCAACGATAATTGTTCAGTTAGGTTAGATAAGATTTGGTTTACTATTAGGGATATTAAAGATTTTAAATACGAGTTTACTAGTAAAACTAAAATAATAAAAGTGCTTTGACAATTTTACTAAAACATATAAATTACTTGCTGATGTACCCGGCTCCGCTCGGGTCAATGTCGTTTCAGACTAAAATTTTAAGTACATATACTTTTCGTACTAAGCACGTACGTCGCCTATTCCCTGAAATGTGATATGTATGGAATGTATAATCGACCGTAAAGCAAGGAAACATTAATTGAATAAAGAGCCCAGTAAAAAGAACTACTTTACGAATATACTGCAAGGCTGGACCCGAACCAGCTGAACATACCATTCGCGGGTATTACGTCTACCAATTTCGCCACCTGCTATATACCCATAATTTGGAATTCTTCTACAGTTCTTCCTCCCGTAATCTTTCCCAAGGTCCAGATTTCTAAAAAAAATTTCATTAAAATTGGTTCAGCAGTTTAGGCGTGAAAATGTAACAGACAGACAGACAGAGTTACTATCGCATTTACTATATTAGTATGGATTGTGCAAGAAATTGGCATTCGGAACCGTCGAATACCCAGAGATGAGATGATGACGGATATGCACTCGACTTGTTTTATTTAAAAACATTGCTTCACTTTTTTCTACACCAAGTTCATCATAAATCACGCTCATAATAATTCGCGCCGTGAAACCGATAGCTGAAAACATGTAGTCGGCTTGAAATATCGTATAATTCTATCAACACATCGGCTGCCATGAGATTTTTATGGGAAATGTCTATATTGATCTGATTATAATAGGCATAGCAACGGTGGATTGAATATACACATGCTATCTTTGGAGTGAATTATTTTGCAAGGCGTTGCTGTTATGAAGAAAATGCATAAATTGAGCTTGTACGTGTTATATAATTGGTTGTTGGTATTACTAGTTTGGTCTGCATCTCCACTAATTATAAAACACTAGGGGAGTGCCCTGTCTGTAATTTTGGCATTTTACAAAAAATATTTTTCAAGGGGCTTATACTAACAACACTGATGTTAAAAAAATATTTTTCGGAAGTGTTTGTCTATCTGTCTGCCTGTCTGTATTCAACAATGTTTGGCCGCTTTACACGATAAATCGGCTAATTCTATTTAGATGCGATTCACTAATAGAATCAAGCAAATCTCGAAGAAGTTTTTGCCACATATCATCACGATATGTTGAAAAATGAGGGAGTAGTGAGCGAAAACGTAAATAACCTTTTTTGAAAATCGAATTGACACTTTGCGGGGAGGCGTCACGGCGGCCGACCCTAATTCTCACAATCAGAGTGGGCAGTCTGAGTTTTCACCGAAATTGGCGTTTACGGCAAACCGATCGACTGGCATTTTCTCCAAACTCCATACAAGTTTTTACTAGATATTCTGTGGTTTTACTTCTTCAAGCTGTTAAAGTCAAACGCGGACTTCCGATTTGTATGAAAACGCGGAGTGGACGTAAACGGCAACATCGACGTATTTACGGCAACGTTGAGTAAGCTGTCAAATCAAGCTCGGACTCGCAAATGTTAGTTCGCTTAACGCCCGCTGCGCGCGCTCATCAATTTCTCCATACATTTTAAAAACTCCAGTCGATCGGTTTGCCGTAACGCCAATTTAGGTGACAACTTAGACTACCGGCTCTGCATTCAACGTGAGCGGCGAGCAGACTGTATAATATCGGACTTTAACGCGAGCGGAGCCGCGAACACAGCTAGTAGCTGATAAATAGGTACCGATGTTTATAAAGAGTTATTTTCGGTGCTGTGAGAATAGCTTATGGAATATAAAGAATAGACAGTACTGAAGGGTGGTGAAAATGAAGACACTGTGGAGTGCACAAAACTGGTTAGATTAAATCACTGATTAGCACGACATATTTTAGGAAAAAATACGTGTTTAATCGGTAATTTGCTTTTAACCAGCGGATGTGAACTTCGAATTTATAAGCATAATTTAATATTTACTAATAAACGAGCTGAGGTGCATGTCTTCGCTAGGGTCAATATTGCGACAACAGCGCCACCTACAAGGTGCAATGCAAGCCATTTGTAGATCTACCCAAATACACACGAAAACTCATTGCAATCGATCCAGCCGTTTAGGAGTTAGGTGACAAATACACAAACACTGTTCATCCGGAAATGTAACTAATGCTACAATTAAATTTAAGTAGCAGAGGAACAAATTTATCCCATGATCACAACTTTAAATTAACTTTTAACGTCTTGGACCTCACTAAATTTGTTTTACTAAAACGAATACATAAACAACAATACTAGGTCCTTAAATGATAGAAAAAAAAGTTTATTGAATGATTGTTCCATATTGCTTATTATCTTTCATGAACGAACCAATAACATTTTAAATGCGATAAACTATTTTGTTATTGAGTTTTCTTATCCACATCAAATAACGATGAAATTAGTGGCTTCTATGCCTGATAAACAAATAATTATATTCGTTAATGTTGAAAATATTATATTTAAAAATAATTCAACGTTGACAAATCATATATACACTGCGCGATGTCATAGATCCATTTATTTAATTCTAAATTCGGCGGAAATGCTTGAGAAGTGAAGTCAGTACGCTCAGCAGCTACACAACTGGAGGAGGCGAAATTTAATGCGAGGAATCCAATAAAGTCGACAGATGGACGCTCGCATACTTAGCATTTTGAGCTTTCATAAAGCCTGATTCTATGTCGACGGCAAGGGAACCAGAAGTAATGGCGCATTTACACCCACACATTATTTGCGTCCGTTGAGTGTTGTTAGCATTGAACATTATTTATTAGATCAATTCACTAGAGTACCCGTTTTCAGGAAAAGTGCCACCATCCTCGATTATTAATATAAATAAATAAAAATTGTCTCAAAAGATACATTTCTATAATGTACTTTAATACGTAAAATGATTAAGTATTTATTAAATAAAAAAAACTAATTATTTAACCTTTCTATTAGGACTTTTTTCAAAGAATCTAAAACTTTTCTAAAACGATAACGAAAAATCGAAAAATAAAACCTGGATAATTTAGAGGGCTTCAAATTGGTACCACTATGGTTTCGAAATGAGAAAATTTTACAACTTTTTGATGATTTCACATGTTTCGTTCATAATCTGGTCATTTGTCATATCGAGACGACTGTTGTAGATATCGAATAATTTTATGAGATGAGTTTTGTAAAAGATTTAAAAAAATATATGTTCATGTATTGATGATTGATTGAAGTAGTTCTCTCTTTCTTTTAATGATTCTGACTTTTAAGTCCCTTAATTAAATTAAGTCAATTTCAAACCGCCGGAAGGTCAATGGGCCATGAGCGCTTGCGGATTTATGGATGGTCGATTTCGCTTATCGGATACGATCGTTCTAGGGTCTTTTGTGATATACCTTTGTACGGTTCAGTTTATTTTTTAAACAATAAGTCATGGATGTCACCATGGCAGCGCTGTTCTATATGTAATTACCTGTTGTAGTACTTTTGTAAATAAATTCAACATTTATATACACGTAATTGTTCGGATTATGATATTTCTGGTGATAGTTTTGCTTCAACCTCACACATTTTATGTTAATTCTTCATCGCCAGTCCGACCGCGCCCTAACAAGTTACCCGACAATACGCCTCGGTCACCGCCATTGATTATTTATAAAGGCACAATCTTCCTAAGTCCCGATATTGTTTTCGTATTCACGGTGAGGGCGGGGGCGGGGGGAGGGCGGATTTGAATATTTTTTCGAATGTTGACATTCTTGCGAAGCGAACGATATGTTTCGGAGTGGAAGGGGTGCGCGTCGGAGAGTGATTGAATGAGGGAATCCAGAAAATAAATATTTCCCTTTGATGTCGATTGCCGAACGCCAAACATCGCAGGGCTGATCTTCATTCGCCCCCCCTTTTCCGACACTGATATATTTTAACGGATAACTTGAGACGTAAAAACGTTTGTATGTCGTTGATATCTTTTATTGGTATTTTATCATGGTGAATTCGTTGAATGTCTTGCTCGAGTTGTGAGATTTCATTTATTTAAATAATGTTATGTCATACATTTGAGTTTATACAATGTTTACAATGATCTGATTATGAATGAATGTTTCAATGTAGATGTCGTTGTATGTATACCTTAAATTATTTTTCATTCGGGTTGTAAGAATAAGGCCGATTTCAATCCTCAGATAGTCCTAATCGGAATTCACGTTTGTCAAAAGACGTATAGTCTTTATCCAATATATTAGATATAAATAAACATATGGACTTACTATATCGGATGGGTAAGCAGAAGCGTAAATCAATCCGTGTAACCTGGTTGTTTATCAGACTATTGGAAATTCAGCCCTTAGTTAAACATAAAATATGTGGGGGGAGGGGGGCGTACCCGACAAGATAATCTCACCCTACAAAAGTTTTACTGAATGTCCTATTTTTGTGACAGCTTGTAAAAAGAACGGAGATAAAAAATATATGTAACTGACGCCATTAACACAGCATACATTTTTTTAAAGGGCGTGATAAGTGCGAGGGCCTAAATATAACGATATTTAAATTATTTATTTAAAATTATATTGTATTATGTATAATATATATAATTTATTTATCCAATTGAGATTAACAAAACATTTTATTTAATTCATTGAATATTATTTTTTCCAAATTATGTAATGTAAATATACTTTTGATATTTTAAATACTCTAAATTCAGAATAGAAATGATCCATTCACGGATGTGATTACCTTTCTAAAGAAGAAACATCAAAGATATTTCACTGATTTATAGGTTATATAGCTATTTATAGGTTTCATTATATAGGTTATAATCTAAGTGTTGCTTTTGATTGATATGTTTCGTTAACTTAGGTGATATATAGATATTTAGTTGCTTTTGGAAGAGAAGAAATATATAAGTATTGTTTAGTATTTGTGGGTTCTGAACCAATCTATCATGCCATCGAACTGTTTACTTAACGTGAGGATACATTCCCTCAGGTGATTGTACTTTGATTTATATGCCTTATTCATCATTTATAAAGAGCTTTTGAAATATAAACAGAGAAAGCTTTAGATTTTGTTTCAGAATAGACCCAAAGTTGGAGGTTAAAATGTTTCTATTGTTTTGAAAACTATCGCTTTCAAACGGATTCAAATTAATGAAATGATTAGGGTTTTCTATTTTGAAAGATAAAAAGAGAAACTACGTCCATGATAGTTAACGCACTTATTATGTAAGCCCACAGTTAATTAGAAATGTTTAAGTTAAAAATAGATCAAAATAGAAAGCGTTGCTCTCCATAAAAAAATGTTAGAAACTAAAATCAATACTAATTTCCTATTTACTGGAAATGTGTTACCGAAAATATAATCTCATATCTGTGTCTGCATGGGTCTGTTTTTTCGAAAAATTTATCCTTGGTCAAACCACAGAGAAAGAATTTTTTTATGATTATTTTCTTTTTAGTATAAGTTACTCGGTTTTGATATGACAAAAACGAACAGGCAAAGATTCATTGATTGATGACAAGCATTCAAGTAAATCAAAGGTTTTAAAATTACATACGTACCACACGTTCGTACGAAAACCATAGCTTGCAGGTCATTCCTGACTACTCGAAAGATGGTATACAACTGAAAACGCATCTTTAATCCAAAACCACCACATCGATTACGTTTATATTTTCATTCACGAACAATGCCAATGACCTTCGCCGTTTACCATTCAATGTTCCGTCATGCTCGCACACAGATAAGCGTGCGCACGTAGAGATGCAGCGCGTCGGCGGAGCGGGATCTCGACAGCCGCCCACCGACGCCAGTCTCCGCCGACGCCTAGCCGAGAGACAGCCGCCCGCCCAGCACGCGGCTCGCACCGGCTGCTGCGCCGAGCGACGCCGCCCAAGCTCGCGCGGTGCCTTCCAACTTTCTTGCGAAGCCGTGCCCGATGGACGCTCAATAGAATTCAATTGTGCGACGACTTATTTTAAAGATGTAGTCAAGATTGGAGTTAACTTTAATTTGGCTACAGCCGCTGATAAATATATGAATGTTTTCTAGTTTACGAAAGTAAAAACGAGTACACCATGCGAATGTTAGTTGAATTCAAAACTTTAAAGTAAACTATAGATTTTAAATTAGTGTACAGGGTTGAAAATAAGTGAAGTTTAAGTGGAAGTGCAAGAAAAGTACAGCATTAATTTAATAAAAAACGGGGTAAGCTAATCAAAGTTTTTATTGTTATTAAATACATCGTAGTTAAGAATTTTCGTTTAATATTTCCGCATAGCAAAAATGAATATTGCTATATTTTATAATTTTGTGTGAAAAGAAAATATGAAATTGTAATTCAGGTATTAAAATCATCACTCAAATTATAAAATGTTGCCGTATTTACTCAACGTTTTTAGGGTTAGGATCTTAAAGCAATTATAATTTTTCCATTATTTAAATAAGCCATATTTTACTACTTTTGAAACAAAATATATTAATCTGTCCATCACCACAGAATA
Source organism: Incurvaria masculella (assembly GCA_946894095.1). Taxonomy (NCBI): domain Eukaryota; kingdom Metazoa; phylum Arthropoda; class Insecta; order Lepidoptera; family Incurvariidae; genus Incurvaria; species Incurvaria masculella. Next base: position 11,658,208 of record OX335657.1, on the reverse strand, counting down.
AAAAAAAACTGCTACGATAACATTGAAAGAAGTTTTCTTTCGCTGCTTATTTTTATGTTACGTTACAATTTTTTGTTCATGGTCGCAATGAATGTCATCCATCTGGAATTCATCGATCAGCGTGGAGATCGACGATCGTCAATATCCGTGATCGGGGTGTAGCGGGGTTGTTATTTCAACGAAAATTCGCGCTTCCCTTACGTAGTGCTTAGTGGAAGTCGCGTGGAAGTAATCGTCATTGGCGGTTATGTCGACTCAAATGTTTCACAGGAGCCCAACGGTCAGGAAATATGAAAATACAAAGAAGGTCAGGCCACCGGTTGAAACGGGAAAACATGTATTTCGTGTGAATGGACACATATAACTAGAACATTTGGTAAAAACATTTTAAGGGCTTTTTCGCATCTCGTGTCGTCACCAGTTGTTACAATAGCTGTATTACAAGAAGGCTAGCCTGCTGGAGACAATACGTTTGATAAGCCCACATTGGAGGAAATGTGGTGCTGTTTTGTGAAAAACCATCAGATGTCCACATATGCAAATATATTCTTAAATGCACGCAATTTGTGCAGACTAAAACCTGATAACGGTTTGAAAAATTAAATATTTAAAAAGTTTGTGCATTGAGTAATGTGTATTTGAGGAAAAATACGAATATGTATATGAATATAATAATATTATTTTCAAAATCTGATTACAAAGGTTCGATGTAGATGTCGCTGGATAACCCCAAATAAAAACATATTGCCGTCACAGGAAAGTGACCGAAAGAAGTGAACGACTCCTGAAAATATCGTATCTTTACTGACTCATCGTATATTTAGATTTTTTTATGAATTTAATTTATATCCATTCATTAAAGTTATTTCTAGAAATTTTATATTTATGTGACTGGGCATGGATGGCTAATATCACACCCTCCGTCATTATATTCGCCCAACAAGACTATTTTATTATAACCTAGACTATTTTATTAATTTTAAACGTAATTAAACAGAAAATGGCTCTGTATTTAAAATCGGAGAAAACATTAAAAGAAACAAAAAAAAACGTAAAAAAGCAGCGTGTAAAATTTGGATATCTTACTACCCTAAAATAGCGCGTTAGCGAAACCTTCGAAGCAAACATCCTTTTTCAGTAAAGAGCCTTTTTCATTTTTACGAGCGTAACGGAGTGTTACAGCACACGAGTACTATTCTGCCGTCCTTATTAAAAAAACGGTAACTACTAATGGTGAAAAAAAATGTTGATAAAATGGCTACTCTCCAAGTCATTTTATGATTTGAAACTCTTTGACATCATTGTATAAATACTTTTAATTTAATTAGTTTATTTGTCTACATATTTGAAATTTAAAATGATGACTTATAGCATATTTAGTACATAATAATTAGTAAGTAATTGCAATAACATGCATGATATGACATTGTATCAATAATACTGAATAAAAAATCATTCATTCATTTGTAGTTACCGCCGTTAATAAGGAGGGCAGCGTTTATGTAGCCGGTATAATTTGATTATTTACAGTGAATCCAGCCTGGTTTTAAAATGCTTTCAGCGATATTGACAAGACCCATATTTTAAAAAGCATATCTAAAACCGTCACCCTTATGCAATATCTAGTACAATACATGCAGCATTCCCAAGAAAACAATTCCATCCTCTATTGAGCGGAAAGTGTGCAATCTACGTCATCATGGACTACACTCTCCTATCTCAAGAGGATAATGAGTTGATCGAGTTATATATATCATGGATGTAATTTAAGTTAACAAAAAAATCAAAACATACAGACGTAGGCTCTCAGATGGATTATATAATGCGCAAAATTTCAGAAAAAAAATCTTAATCTGACTGAGGAAGCAGGCACGAGCCATTGTATGGAAATCGATTACCTCATTATCCTTTTAATCTGTCAACTCTTCCGTATGTAGGTATAACAGCAGTTCTTTTTATAACTTGTTATAATAATAATAACGACACTTCATTTCTTCATCTAGTAACTTAAACTTAGGGTTGCTGTTTCTATTGTTCTTTGTTCTTTGCCTTACAACTGTTCTGCCAAGGAATTGTTTGGCAGTAACATTTGGATCTAAGTATGTATTTCATAATTGTGGACGGAAAAATATGTTATGTAAACCCGTGAAGTTTCTTTGCGGGTTCTTCTTTACTGGGTTGATCAAATCCGCGGATCTTTGTGACGTAACTTGGTGTAGTTTGACTACCAAAAAGTTTGAAATAAATAAATGAAATGAAAAAAATGAAAAACAGTTTCATGAACCACAATAAGTGGACAGATGAAATTTTCACAGAGTGTGTATTGATATTACCGATTTAACAACAAATAGTAAAAAAATAAAAACGTGTTATGTCTTTTAAATCTTCAAAGATGGTACGGAACCCTTAAGTACGTACGGAAGTACGTAAGTACGGAGCTCATAAGAGCACAAAATAAATTTCATTTCATTTCGTGCGCAAGTCCGACTCGAACTTGGCAGGTTTTTGATGAGCCGATATACTTTTAGCCGAATTTATCATCAGATCCCACCCAGGCAAGTGCCATCGTATTGAATGAACCCTGGTGGAAGCGGCAATTTTACCGTGTTTCCATCCAGTTCAATGTAGCTGTGCAATAAAAGTAAGGTCCTGGCATGGCACCTAGTTCCTATGAAGTGTGTTGGGCTAATATAAAATATGTTGGGGACAGTAGATGTGGTATTGTCGAATCACATAGAAAGTATATAAAAAAATAATATAGAATGCAAGAAGAATGATAGCAGAATAGAGACTTATTGAGCTACACCATGAGAAACCACTTATCATTGCGGATTCAATCACAAGGCAACGTTCACTAACGCTGTGTATGTGTGTAGATCACGTGTGTTAAGGATGTTCCGACCCATACAATGTTTTTTTACACAGAACGCAAAAAGTATTGCACTTTAAGGCACGAATTCGTCAAAAATATTAAATATAGCCATAGTAGTTGCAGCGAAAACATATTCATAATTTCAGGTTTAATGGTTTCGTTGTAATTGCCGATTAGAAGTTTTACACCGTTAGATGGCGCTGTTAAATAAAAATCGTATTTAAATAAATTGTAAGAAAACCAATAATCCTGAAATTGTGAAATTGTTTTCGCTGCAAGTAATATGACTATATTAAACTTTTATTATTAATTCGTGGCTTAAAGTGCAATACTTTTTGCGGTTTGTGTGCAAACAACTTTATGTGGGTCGGAACAGCCTTAAGAAGTTTTGTGTTTGTCACCGCTAAGTGGTTGAACAACTGCCCTGGCTCGTTAATAATACTGGGTTTTGTGGAGTGGCCTCCGAATTATGAAAATACTCGTATTCACGAAGAATTGCACTAATCCAACTCAGAAAGAGATAGAAAGTTGTGCATGAGCGGGGCTGGGGTTGAGCCCATGCCCTCTCGCTTGAGTTTTTTTTTTTATGCGACCTGGCATGGATGGCTAATACCACACAACTACCGTTATGATATTAGCCCAATACACCACATTCCCGAAAGAATTAGGTGCCATGCCAGGACCGTTATGAGCACGGCTACATTGAACTGGACGGAAAACACGGACAATTTTTCATTGCCGCTTCGACCATCTTTTCATCCAATGCGATGGTACCAACCCGGGCGGGCTTAAGCCCTACCACCTAGTAGGGGAAGGGGACCTACAGTTTTACATGGATTCCGAACCATGCATTTAGCATTTAGTCACGAGCTGCTCTCGCATTCGTGACTAAATGCACTTATCAAACTCGGAAAGAGAAAGACAGTGGTGCATGTCGGAATTGAAAAAAGGCCTCGGGTACGCTAGACCAGTCCCCGCGCCACTAGGCTACGAGCCGCTCAACCATGCACCCATGCCGTGCCCTTGGCTACGGGGCCGCCATAGTTAATGGAGGCACACCGCCGCTAGATGGTATTAGCCATCCATAAAAAGGAACATCAAGTACAATTCCGAACCAAGCTAACAAAATGTTGAGTAAATAATTCCCCTCACAATTTAATTCCCTCACATCATGTTCCGACACGCGGCTGATTAATACGCTGCCCGACCATTCCTCCAGTACACCGTACTTATGTACTGACGACATTTCTTCGGTCGCTTTTTGCTCAGCCCCTGAATCGACCTCAACGAACCTTCCTCTCCGGCTGATGTATTCCGCCCGGCGACTTTGCGGGACTAAACAGGCCATCGGCAAACAATGGCTCCTTAACTTACGTATACACACAATCGCAGTTGGAGACTTTACACGTTACCAATCAAGTTAGCCGACGATAGGGTGCAATCAAGAACTTTTAAAAAGTCGAAAGTTCGATAGAAATCAGCACCAGGGACACCATATCGTTTATACGCGTTTTAGAAATAAATACCGAAATATATACTTTTTTTATGCAACCTTACATGGATAGCTACCTAATACCACACCCACCGTCGTGATATTAGCTCAATACACCTCACTTCCGAACGAATTAGGTGCCATGGCAGGACCTTCCTTATGTGAGCTACATTTAACTGGATGGAAAACGCGGACAATTTCTCATTGTCGCTTTGACCATCGTTTCATCCAACGCGATGGTACCAACTCGGGCGGGCTTAAACCCTACCGCCTAGTAGGGAAAGGGGACCTACAGTTTTACACGCACTGCCCCGAATCCTGAAATCCTCGCCACGGTTATTCACCGCTTTGTAAGTTGGGTTAGTGCCTTTTGTTACGAATGCGATCTGTTCCATGATTCGATAACCTTTAACCCTACCACCCACTAGCTGTTTGGTACCACCGCATTGGAAGAAACTTTTGTATAAGCGGTAATTAAATATTGTCATTACTTCACAGAAGGTGATCATAAAAGGGACACTATAAGCTGGTGCAATAACACAGGATGCGTTATTTTTCATAAAATAACGGGTTCGATTCCAGACTAGAATATGTCCGCCCCACAGCTCCTTTGAGTGTTTTCGCGTAGTTTTCGATTTGGAAATGAAGGCACACTTGAAAATTTCAACCTGCATATGATCACGATTGCATTGCTAGCTCCCCGGAACTGAATGTCGACATCATTTTACCATATGGGCACACATCACTAGTGCTACACCATTGCTGTGTAATCATAGATAAGAGCCTAAAACCACAGAGGCCGCGGGTCCCTCGTGATGTTTTCCTTCACTGTGAAAATTCGTGTTGCATAAATTTGTTTTTCAAACTTGGAGGGAAATAAAGCTAAAGACGCGAACTGACGTTGAATCAACGCCTCCCGAAGTACAAGACGCGGTTCGGAACCGCTTCGCGATTATGCTTTTATTTGGCGCGGGGCCTAGCAAACCAGAGGGGTTAAAATCCGCGCCTCGTTCATACACTATTTTCTTTATCTTTCTGAGTTGAATATGTGCATTTCTTCACCAATGCGAGTTCCTACGGGGCAGGGTTTTAATCCAAGACCTGGGATGAAAGGCAAGTCTCCCCGTCCCTGAGCCATGAGCCGCCCAGACAGCGCTGCAAACAGTTTTAGAAACAGCAAAACAAACGAATATAATAATATCAGCTTTCAATACTTTGAGCGATATGAACAGCGAGATCAAAAGTGACATTTAGCCACCGTTTCCCCAAAAGAGAATCGCCATGTCGAAGGAATCGAAGTCGACAGAGAACATTCAATGTCAAAGGCGGATAGAGTGTTTGCATGTAATGTAATACCGCAGCCGGTGACGCGCGAACTGAAAGTGAAGAGCTTTGCCGACGGCAGCGAGCATGGAAGGCAGGGAGTAGCGACCGAAACTCATTCCTATGGCGGCAGCGTAGCCACGAGTTAGTGGAAAACGTCTTACTGTAGCATAGACAAAGGATATGAGTAATAGACTGTATGACTGTGTTCGCTGTAAGTAATTTAAACTGAGGGTTGCTGTTCCTATTTTTTTTGTTCTTTGCCTTAATCTGTTCTAGCGAGGAATTGTTTGGCATCAGAATTTAGATCTAAGTGTGTATTTCATAATTGTGGTTGGAAATGTAAACCCGTGAAGTTTCTTTGCGGGTTCTTTTTTACTGGGTTGATTGAGTCTGCGGATCTTTTTGACGTAACTTAGGTTAGTTTAAATAAATGAAATGAAATGAAATAACGTCATACAACGTACAAAACTCGCTGAATGGTTCTTATTTTCGCTGTTACTATGACATTTCTAACCGGCCCCATCCCCCGTCACTGCCAAAATTAGTTACACCATTATTAAACTAAGCTTAATTCCAAATCTTGCCTAGGCAGGGATGATGAAAACGTTACATTTTAACTATAAATTAAGTAATATAAAACGTACAAAACTCGCTAAATACTTTTTATTTTCTCTGTTGCTATGACATTTCTAACCGGCCCCATCCCCCGTTACTGCCAAAATTAGTTACACCGTTATTAAACTAAGCTTAATTCCAAATCTTGCCTAGGCAGGGATGATGAATACGTTACATTTTAACTATAAATTAAGTAATATAAAACGTACAAAACTCGCTAAATACTTTTTATTTTCTCTGTTGCTATGACATTTCTAACCGGCCCTATCCCCCGTTACTGCCAAAATTAGTTCCACCGTTATAAAACTAAGCTTAATTCCAAATCTTGCCTAGGCAGGGATGATGAATACGTTACATTTTAACTATAAATTAAGTAATATAAAACGTACAAAACTCGCTAAATACTTTTTATTTTCTCTGTTGCTATGACATTTCTAACCGGCCCTATCCCCCGTTACTGCCAAAATTAGTTCCACCGTTATTAAACTAAGCTTAATTCCAAATCTTGCCTAGGCAGGGATGATAAAAACGGTTCATTTTAACCATAAATTAAGTAATAAGTAAATAAAAAATATCATTGATATTCATTGTTTGGGATTGAATGTATTCTTAAATATGAATTGCAGCGCCATCTGTTGACTTTTCTTGTCCCTTGTGCACTTACGAATTCGGGGCGCGCAACATCGAATGTTCGTTGCATTAAATAGCGTCCTGCGAAGTTCAGATATGTTCTTACGCCTCGTTGGAACCGAGAAAATCAGTGAGGAGCGAATTCGCTACTCCCGCCCTTCGATGCTCGCTGGCGGGGGGTGATGTCCTGTAAATATCATCGGTGGCGCTGTCTACCTACAAGTAGTGGCATTGTCTCTGAAGCATTCGCGATCGAATCGAGCAATTTTCAACAGCTAGAAAAGGGCTTATTGTTTATTGTTTATTCATCATCCATAGATAGTACACTGCACTCGGATTTGTCATATTTTAACATTAGCTAGCATTGGCTTGCATTGCTCCTAATGGTTTTAACCTACTACCGCGGAGCAAAAGGAGGGTTATGACCGGTGTGTTTGTATTTGGGTATGTATGTTCATCAGTTCCCTCATAACTTCTAAAATACTTATCATAATATAATACATCAGGTATCGTTGGAAGCGTCTTAATCGTTCGCTAATTATAAGCTATCTGACTAACATTAAATTGAACATGGCCCTCTAGAAGACTAAAGTCCTTAACTAAACATTTTATAATGCCGTGGTGAATATCATATATAAGGGCTTAATAAGCATATCTCAAATATTGTTAGCTATTACTCACGGTTTTTTGTATGTTATGTAACTGGGACATGGATGCCTAATACCGAATTGACCGTCAGATATTAGCCTAACACACCACATGAGAACTAGGTGCCATGCCAGGAGCTTCCTTATATTGCTCGGCTACATTGAACTCGATGGAGAACACGGACAATTTTCATTACCGCCTCGACCATTGTTCATTCAATGCGATGGTACCAACCCGGGCGGGATTAACCCTACCACCTAGTAAGTTAGGAAGGGGACCTACAGTTTTAAGTGGAATCCGAACCACGGCCAGTCTCAACGGTTGAAAATGGTCACCCATCCAGAACTTAACCGGGCTCAGAGGTGCTTCCCCAGCTCATCGTTTCGCAAGGCGTCGCGCAACTAAGCTTCCGAGGCTGACTTGAGTGTAAATACCCAATAATTGGGAATAATTTCTAAAATCACGTCCCAGATGTGACCCAAACATATTTCCCGTTAACCTACTCAAAATACAGAATCAGTTTCAGTGTCTTTATTTCCTTCATTAGACGTAAATTACACAATCGGATTCGTTAAATTTGTTACTGTGTACTTTTTAGTGCGTGACTTTTAGTAGTCGGGTTTTCATTTTTTAAGTCGGTTCAATTTCGAAATAACTTTAGAATGATGTTCGTGTTTGTAAATCATCAAGTCCTTTATTTTTCTGGCGTTATGCTCCTCTCGAATGTCCTGTCCTCCGCATGGACGCTCCGAAAGCGAAAATATTCGTTTATTATGCAAATGTCTGCCGAAAGCACGATTTACATACCAGTATATGGGTACATAAGTCTACAAGAAAAATACCGATAGGTTCGTCTCGTTTAGCCGCGGGATTTTCCCTATCGTTTGAAGATAGTTAGTGTTTTGTTAGTAAGTTTGACATTTTCAATGTTGTTCGAACTATTATTTATTTTATATTTACTTATTCGCTGAGGTACCAGGCTCTGCTCGGGTCAATTTCGTTTCGGACTGATGCCGGGCTGAACCTAAGATGTTATGTTACATGAATTCCCCATACACCCCTTTTCACCCTCTGAGTTTACTCTACTATAAGGCTAGACCCGAACCGGCAAAATATATCATTCGCGGGTACCTATTGCGTCTAAATTTCGCCACTTGCTATACACCTTTAATTTTGAATACTCCTACAGCCCGTCCTCGCGGACTTCAATTGTTTTTTATTTCTTTCATTATAAGTAGCCAGTTCCTGAAACTTTCAGTACAGCAAATGGCTCAAAACACATTAAGTTATCTTATCATATGATTATCCTGCAGCAGTTAATTTTAAAATTCAACAATTTAGATATCTTGTTCAAGATAAAATGGAGATAATATTAATAATTAGAAATAGCAATCAATTAATCAACGCTTATGTACAAAAAGACACGAATATAAAAATAATGAAATAAATTAGTAAATAATTATTTGAATTGAAAACATTAAAAAATATCATCACAGGTGGTATTTTTGGCTCCCGACCACTCATATGTTGCCTCAGAGTAACCAGTAGCGGTCAACTATGTCAACCACCATTTTAATTACAGTCAATCATCAGCTTTTATAAAATTATAATATGATTCCTAATATTACAATACAGTGCTTCGTAATCGTAATTATTAGGGCAATTAGGGCTTTGATAGTTGTAAAAAACCGGTCAAGTCGGAGGGTTCCGTACCATCGTACAAGATTTAACACAAAAAAAATCACGTTTTTTGTATGGGAGCCCCCTTTGATTTTTATTATTTTTTATTTTACCTATTTGTTGTTAAAGCGGCAAAATAAATACACACTCTGTGAAATTTCAGCTGCCTACCTATTACGGTTCATGAGATACAGCCCTGTGACAGACGGACGGATGGACGGATGGACGGACGGACGGACAGCGGAGGCTTAGAAATAGGGTTCCGTTCTCAACCTTTGGGTACGGAACCCTAGAAAAGAAATGTGAGGCCAACATTGCCTACCTGGAAGAAACTACCTAAGTAAAACTACGCTAAAGATGTATCAAGATTTCTTTCAAACACTAATCAATCAACAAAGTTAGTACTTAGTAATTATAATATGGTTTATTCTGTATTATATACGTTGTAGATGTTTGAAAGCCAATGATCGAATATATGGTTAGCTCATACGCTGTGCTTGCATATACTAATTTATTGTTGAATTTGTTTGTTACAAAGTTTCTGCAAACTAAGAATAAGCAGGCCTATTCCTGGAATTCCATAATCAGGAATCACCGCTAGAAAACCGCTTTTATAACGGTATTTCAGAGTTATTGTTTCGACGGAAAACCTTGATAGTCTAAAAAAAACATGTTCGAAATCTTTTCATCAAGAAAATCGTTATGATAAAGCGGATTTCGAGACTCAGGATTAAAAAAATATTTTTAATTGAAAATTAAACTGCCATCTATGATTATGAAATTTGGTAAAGATACAGTCTGGACCTTGGGGCAGAGGCTACCTTTTGTGGCAAAAATTGTGAAAAGGGGGATGAAAGTTTGTATGAGGAACTCATATTAAATGTTAGATTCACCCCACATTAGTTCGAAACGACATTGACCCGAGCGGAGCCGGGTACCTCAGCTAGTTTCTCTCTATAGTAATTTCGTTTGATTTAATTTCTCTAGCGGTCTCTTGCAGTTTATGTTCGCAAGGTAAAATGTTTCTAGAATCTTAAACATTCTATAAGTAGGAGGCATTGGTTGCAGGTGGAGGGATTGTAGGAGAATTCTTAGATTAGAGCGGGTGGCGGAATTGAAAGACACGCTCTACCCGCGAAAGCTTTGCTCGCTGGTCGAGTCCAGCCTAAGCATAATGCTTATAAAATCTATTTTTTACATAAAATAAAAATAAAATGTTATACAAAAACTTTCTTAGCACGAAAAAATGTATAAGTACTACTACTTTACGATCTAAGAACAAACATTCTAAAATATTTCTTAAGAATTACTTTAAAAATATTAATTCATTTAATATATAATTTATATCTGTGTACACCCTAGACACGGCAGCTAAGCCAGAAAAGTTTCAAGAAAGGGTACTTACATAATCATAATCAAATTGCAAAATCATATTTTGAAATAAAACAATATATGTTTAGATTAATTGTTTAACTATTTTTGGTAACTAGATTAAATCAGGAAATATATAAAATATATTAAATCATAATGAACTCTGCATTAACAAGCAAACAAAAAACAGTTAAAAATACGGATAAAGTATCTACGAAAATGCAGTTAAAAACTAGGTTTCATAATAAACCGAATCGCTTTGTTTGTCAGTTTGATTAGTTCTGCGAATTTTCAGTTAGTGAGACTCTGAATTGGTCCAGCACTCGTTGTTATGAAAAACCGGCCAAGTGCGAGTCGCACTCGCACACGATGGGTTCCGAACCATCGTACAAGATTTAACACAAAAAAATCACGTTTTTTGTATGGGACCCCCATTAATTTTTAGGGTTCCGTACCCAAAGGGTGAAAACGAACCCTATTACTAAGGCTCCGCTGTCCGTCCGTCCGTCCGTCCGTCCGTCCGTTTTCACCCTTTGGGTACGGAACCCTAAAAAGGGAATTTCTCCGGGTCATTGCAACCGTTCATCTCACAATCTACAAATGCACAGGGGGCCCATTCAGGTAAGAGTGAGTTCGAGTTCGGGAGTGAGTTAACCTAAAAATAGCTGGGAAATATATTATTATTTAAACAACCGAACTGTTGTTTATACTGTACTGTTAGTATGTTCAAGAAGCGTGGAAACATTGACTATTTAAAAAAGTTAGTTGATATTTAGTGACGAATTCGAACTCACTCTTCCCCTGAATGGACCCCCAGGTCACCATGGTTTCGTATGCCTTCGCTCATGCTAGGTCGGTGGCTCTACCACTGTTGCGCGCTGAGATTGGATCCCTTTATGAAGGTTTAATTATGCCGTAACGCTTAATTACGGTGACGCATGAACCAACGGTGACAAACAAAATGTTACATTTGTTGTTCAATATTGGCTTTGGTAGATAAATTATGATAAAGTGTAAAGTTTAATTTTATTTATTTCAACTTGGGTAGTAAATGTAAGAACTGATAGTTCCGCGGATTTTATTAACTGAGCGAAGAAGTACCCAAAATGAAACTTCACTGGTGTATAATGATGATAAATTGTCCGTGTTTTCAATCCTGTGCAATGTAGCCCTGCTTATAAAGAAAATGGCCTGAATTCCTTCGGGAATTCAGTGTGTTGGGATAATATCAGGACTTTTTATGCTAAACCGCGTAAACAATAATATATTTTGACTATTTTAGGTTACATCTCTACTTATATAAAAGGGAACGTCTGTCCACATGTGAGAGGTAATCTCCGTAACCACAAAACAGATCAAGATGCGATTTAAACAAATTTAAAGAGAACATCGCTAGGAACGCTTTAGTGTACATACCATCACGCTAAATATCCAAAGGGCTGAGCAATATCAATGAAATTACTCTCAAACAAAATTAATACCATACCGTGGCGTATGGTGGCGTGACTTGCGACGTCATTCAACGATTCACAATTTTCGCACTAATGTTCAGAAAGCGGATGGCGCAGGGCGGAATACCGACTCTTCTATACGTGCGGGAGGAACGTTTGTGCGGGAGGCTGTAGGCTCGAATCCTGATAGCCTCAATTTTTTTTTTTCGTTTTTTTCATTTTATTGCTTATAAGGTCTCGCATATAATAATTATAGCATGAATTAGACTTATCTCTACTTATATAAAAGAGAACATCTGTCCACATGTTCGAGGTAAACTCCGTAATAAATATTATCTATAATATAAAAATGAATCGCAAAATGTGTTGGTAAGCGCATAACTCAACAACGCCTGGACCAATTTGGCCAAATCTTTTTTTAAAATGTTTGTTGAAGTTCAAGGATGGTTTTTACGGCGAGAAAAATTAGAATTATTGCTGGAAAAACCCTAAAAATAGCCCTTTTCTTTTTCCCATACAAATGATTTGTAACTAAAACGTAGTCAATTTGAGCTTTATTGCTATGGTATAAAGTTCATATTAAATTACAAGCACTCACAGTTGTCTAAGTAATGTAGGTGTGTTCCTAACGTCAAAGATCATATCTATCAAAACAATGTGCGTGTGTGCGTTGGAGCACAGAATACATAGTTGGAGGAGTTTAATGTCGCGTTCCGAAACTCGCGTTTCTTTTGTATTAGTTTCGGCACGCGAGATAAACTGGATCAGTTTCCACGTCATTACATCAGTCAAACAAAAATCGCGTTACCAACAGTGTTTTATTATTTTTAATATCCAAATTTTAAATAAATAAAACAATTCGTAAGGCTTAAAAGGATTTGACTTCAAGTCATATCAAATAAAACAAAAAAAAGTTGTTCATTAATATTAGCAACAATTCGCTCACAAAATAAAATTGCACTTGCACTCGCTTCGTCGGGAATCGCAGCAACTTTGCTTGAAGGTGGTCGAACAGCCCATTCAGCACTAAAATTGCCATTAAATATGCATAGCAATGAAACTCCAACCTGCAACATTTCGAAGAACTCTGCACTGGCAAAGGTTTTGCAGCAATGTAAATTGATTGTTTGGGATGAATGCACGATGGCACATAAAAACTCTTTGGAGGCTTTAGACAGAACCTTAAAAGATCTACGGAGCAATAATAACCGATTTGGTGGTGCAATTATTTTATTAGCAGGAGATTTTCGTCAAACATTGCCAGTGATTCCACGATCAACGCCAGCTGATGAACTCAATGCATGTCTAAAGACCTCCAATTTGTGGAAACATGTCAAAGTACTTCATTTAAGCAAGAATATGCGTGTCGAGTTGCAAAATGACCAATCTGGATATTCTCTAAACAACTCATTGACATTGGTAATGGCAAATTTCCTATAGACATGTTGACTGGCTGCATTAACTTTCCTCAAAGTTTTTGTCAGTTAGCTCGATCAAAAGATGAACTTATTCAGAAGGTGTTTCCAGATGTTTCTCAAAATTACAGAAACCATGATTGGTTGAGCGAACGAGCTATACTGGCTGCAAAAAACATAGATGTAAATGAATTAAATTTCAAAATTCAAGAACAAATTACAGGCGAATTGAGGATATATAAATCAGTTGATTCGGCTACTAATCAAGATGATGTAGTCAACTATCCACCGGAATTTTTAAACTCGCTGGATTTGCCAGGATTGCCACCTCACAATCTTCAATTAAAGGTTGGATCGGTGGTTATAATGTTGCGAAATATCAACCAACCGCGTCTTTGCAACGGTACACGGTTAGCGATAAAAAAATTACTAAACAATGTGATAGAAGCAACTATACTCAAAGGAAAGTATAAAGGAGAAGATGTTCTCATACCGCGCATCCCAATGATTCCGACTGATGTGCCATTTGAGTACGACTACAGTTTCCAGTGCGGCTTGCTTTTGCTATGACTATAAACAAGTCCCAGAAGCAATCATTAAGTGTTTGTGGTATTAATCTAGAAAACCCATGTTTCTCACATGGTCAATTGTATGTTGCCTGTTCCCGTGTTGGAAAACCATCAGATTTGTTTATCTATGCGCCAGGTAATCAAACAAAAAACATCGTATACCACAAAGCACTACAATGATAATAATAATAATTATGATTCACATGCTTAACAATAAAGCGATTACTTACTTTTAAATCCTTATATATGTTTTATTTAATTATTTTTTATTCACAACGCCCTATCACCAGGGTGATGGTTCTGTTCAGGAGAATTTTTTAAAATACGTATGCACAAAAACTGCCACATTACAAATCTTTTTGACAGGACGAAGTCTGTCGGGTCAGCTATATTTAATACAAACCTTAAGAGAAAATGAAAACAATGTACTTGAAAATTGTAGGTGTTAAAAAGGCCTACTGAAAGTTGCACGATATCATGTAAAGCGATAACTTCGAACAACTCGCCCGATTTATTTGCTTATTTTATCAACGTATAGTAACTCTGGGCGCAGTCAGATTCCGGATGGGTTACCGTTTTCAATGTTGAAAGTGGCTGTGGTTCGTATTCCTCATAAAACTCTGTAAGTAAGGAAGGTGGTAGGGTTAATCCCGCGTTTGTTGGTTTTGTATCAATTTCTATGTAGCAGTGCCAGTGCAGTAAGGGTCTTGCGGCACATGCTTTTAAAATTCGCTTCCAAATGTTTACGAAGCTCTAAATGGTAATATATCGATGTTTCAATCATGCCATATCGGTTTAAACAATTTTGATTAAATTTGGTAGATGGATACATAGTCCTGGACCAGCCTTTTGGTGGGTTACTTTTTGGATAAAATAATTCAGATCGAAATCAATCCAACACGACATTGACCCGAGCGGAGCCGGGTACCGCAGCTAGTATATTATATAAAAGGGAACGTCTGTCTACATGCGTTTACACATGCAAGAGTTTACAGAAAATATCGCTGGGCTCACTCTAGGATACATACCATCACGCTAAATATTCTTAGGGCTGAGCAATATCATTGAAATTACTCCATCCCGTGGCGCATGACGGCGTCATTTTGCCAGAACCGATTAACAATTTTCGCGTTAAAAGTAGAAAGCCGGTTGGCATAGCGCGCATAATCGACTGTTTCGAATATATTTTGTTCGAGGGAGGGTTCACGTTCGAATCCTGAAATTTCAATATGTTTTTCAGTTTTTTTTTATCTCGCATATAATTATAACATGGATTCGACATAATAGATGTAATTTTTTTTTCTGTTTTTTTTACGTAATAGTTTAATGGCAAAACTATTTTCCTAAGGAACAATTTTAATTCATGGTAGTCAGTGCGAGAAATTTTGTTCCCGAGTACGGCTGAGTTAATCAATGTTCAAACACGTCACTTTTAGTGAACCGCATGGAGTTCCTTCAATACTGTCCAACAAAGTGACGTGTTTAATCATACGCTGACGTTGATATTGATATGCATTTCCTTTCGAAACTTTGGGCGAAGACGTTGGGTTTTTAGCGCCATCTCTACCCGGATAGAGGCGTTTATTTAGTTAATTAGTATTTGCGATTAGAAGTTGTACAACGTTATATTGGTTATATCATAGATGGCGCTGTAAAAATAAAATATATTCTGCAAATATTTTCGCCGCAACTATTTACTATGGCATTATATCACTTTATAATTATATTATTTGCTTTTGTGTACAAAAACTTTGTATGGGCCAGAACAGGATTAAATTAGGCATGGGGAACTATCTTTTGTCTCAAAGAAAATCTTGAAACGTATTAAAATATGTATGGGTAACCCATAGTATTAAAACTAGAACGTACAAAGTTTTCACTACTTTTTCACGTTGCCACTGGAGTAGTGCCTCGCTTTAAGGTCTTTCCTTGCGGCGACGCTAGGTTCGGGTCTCCTCTTTCCCTAAAATATG
The DNA here is from genome assembly GCA_946894095.1 of Incurvaria masculella. NCBI lineage: Eukaryota > Metazoa > Arthropoda > Insecta > Lepidoptera > Incurvariidae > Incurvaria > Incurvaria masculella. The sequence goes on along the minus strand of OX335657.1, from coordinate 11,642,166 downwards.
GTTGACAGAGGCGATGGCTGAGCCCGGCGTGATGCTCGTGAACGGGTGCTGTTTGTGGGGACTGGCTTGCTCCAATTCTTGCCAGTTCTTCTTCGCTGGTATTGCCGAACTGGCTAATGATAAAATGATAAAATATGACAAATCGGAGTGCAGTGTACAAACAATAAACAATAAACATAATATCTTCAAACTAGGTATAAGAAAACGCACCTGTTTTTTAATGAATAGTTTCTATGGTTTGGTCAAGAATATGAGTTTGGTGTTGGTCATCACTGATTGCATCTATGTATCTTCTTTCCAGACTCGCTAATTGTACAGACACGCATGGCTTTATTATTCCCGCAACTTTAGGGCTAATTAGCATCAGTGGGCCCATTCAGGTAAGAGTGACTTCGAGTTCGGGAGTGAGTTAACTTAAAAATTGCTGGGAAATATATAATTAGTTGATATTTAACGACGAATTCGATCTCACTCTTACCTGAATGGGCACCCATGCAAAATTATGAGAGGGGTGTGCAAATAAGCAGTGGTATGAAATGCTTATAAAAGTTCCACGTCTAGCCTGATTTTGCTCACAACTTAAAAGCTACATGAAATAACTCTAAATTACCAGAGCCATGCTCACCATTAGGGTGAAATGCTTATTACTTGAGAACCACTCACCCGATTTATATGCGAATTGTATCTACGTTTGGCATCTCTGAGTGCGCTCGAGTTACGGATGGGTGACCGGTTTAGGTGTTGAGGCTGGCTGTGTTTTGTATAGAGGCGTATGTCCAGCAGTGGACGCAATCACGCTGACTGACTGACTGACTGTGTTTTGTATGCCACGTAAAACTTTTGTTCACCTTTCGTAGGGTTAATTCCACCTGGGATGATACATACCATCGCATTGAAGGAATGCATAATCGGGGCATGAATATTGTCATGTTTTAGATCCATTTGAATGTGGAAGTGTCATTGCGGGAAGATCCTGGTGAACCTGGTACTCTTCGACAGCCTCTTCTGGTGATGACAATCGTTGGCCACGTATTGGTTAAAACATTTTGGGAACAGAATAATGTCTCAAGGTGCCAGGTCGGGGCTGTATGCAGGATTACTCATAAGTTCTACGTTTTTAACCTTTGAAAATTCGTATGTCTGCATGGCCGTTTCAGAACTGGCATTATTGTGATGCAAGATGATGCTGCGTTTACTGTTATTTTTACGGAGTGCGTCATTTACTTCCATCAAACAGATGGTGTTATACAAATCACTATTCACAGTCTCCAAAGCAACAGTCTGCATGCCTGTCGGTTTCATTTTACGGCGCATATCATTTATCTTTTTGTTGTATAAAGCTTACCATTACAAAATTAGTCACAAGATTGACGCGATAGACGCCTTTCATAGTGTTTCATCGCCAAAAGCTGTTTGAAGCCGAGCAAGGCTTTGTAAACTGTCAAATTACAGTTAAAATCGTATAAAATCATTGTACGAAAATTTTCATAAGTTAGTACCATGGTGATATAGACACGCATTTTTTTAAATGACGCCACAATGCAAAAACAAACAAGACATAACAGCCTAAGAACCGATTGCACGAAGAGAGGGATAAGTAAACAATGTTCAAACACGTCACTTTTAGTGAACCGCATATAGTTCCTTCCATACTCTCTATGCAAAGTGACGTGTTTAAATTGACGATGATTTAGATTTTTTGCCCTTTCGTGCACTCGGCCCTATGCGTTATAATACCAAAATATTTAATTACTTTTTCGATATTATTTAGCTAAGTGGGCAGTTCCGAAAACTTATAGTGTGCCCTATGTATTATAAATGGAAATGTTATAATATTTCTTATTTAATTAAGCTATATCGGCTCCATCCGTTATGATTAAAAAGTAGCAGATAAATTAATTGCTGACCAGCCTTTTCGACTAGCCATTTGGGCTACTTTTTATCTTCTAGGAAATAATTCAGCTCGACATCAGTCTAAAACGACATGGACCCGAGCGGAGCCGGGTACCGCAGCTAGTTAACAAATCTTTCTATAATATAAAAATGAATCGCAAAATGTGTTGGTAAGCGCATAACTCAACAACGCCTGGACCAATTTGGTCAAATCTTTTTTTAAAATGTTCGTTGAAGTTCAAGGATGGTTTTTACGGCGAGAAAAATTAGAATTATTGCTGGAAAAACCCTAAAAATAGCCCTTTTCTTTTTCCCATACAAATGATTTGTAACTAAAACGTAGTCAATTTGAGCTTTATTGCTATGGTATAAAGTTCATATTAAATTACAAGCACTCACAGTTGTCTAAGTAATGTAGGTGTGTTCCTAACGTCAAAGATCATATCTATCAAAACAATGTGCGTGTGTGCGTTGGAGCACAGAATACATAGTTGGAGGAGTTTAATGTCGCGTTCCGAAACTCGCGTTTCTTTTGTATTAGTTTCGGCACGCGAGATAAACTGGATCAGTTTCCACGTCATTACATCAGTCAAACAAAAATCGCGTTACCAACAGTGTTTTATTATTTTTAATATCCAAATTTTAAATAAATAAAACAATTCGTACGGCTTAAAAGGATTTACTTCAAGTCATATCAAATTAAAAAAAAAAAACACCGGTAGCACTCCGGGAGTGCCGGCAGAAGTGAAAACTTTAGTATTAACGTTGTGTTTAATTATAAGTACAAAAATACTATCATTTATGAGGTAGGAGTTTGGAAGTTTTTACCCATCCAACAAAAAGTGCTCAGCGCCGCTAAAGAAGTTTTCACTTCAAAAAAGTTGTTTGTTACCTAATCTACTGAGTTTGCTTTTGTCAACTGATACACGAAACAAATTCGTATATCGTGTTTTGTGCAGAGTGTTTAGTTAGTTAGTGTTTGTTTAGTTCGTGATTAGGCGGGCGGTCCGACGGGGGCGGGTGCGGGGAGGGGGGGGGGCGGGTACGGCTTGGTATTTCCCGCAACTTTAGGACTACTTGGCAAAATCCTTGAGAACCAATTACTCGATTTAGATGCGGATTGTATCTACGTCTAGCCTGATTCTACTCAAAACTTATAGGCTACATAATATAACGCTTCATTACCTGAAGGGTGAGTAGTGAGTGTTAAATTCTTATAACTTGCGAACCACTAACCCGATTTATGTGCGTATTTTATCAATGTATAGGATCTCTGGGAGCTGTCAGGTTCGAGATGGGTTACTGTTTTCGATGTTGAGGCTGGCTGTGGGTTGGAGTCCACGCAAAACTTACCTACATTACACGTTACTTACTTACTAGGTAAACAATGTTGCAGTGCAAGTGCAGAAATGTTCTGGCGGCAAATGCTTTTTTTTAAATAGCCAACGAAGCTCTAAATGGGAATTATTGGATGTTTCTCATTAAATCATGCTATTTCATCTCGAACGATCTTGATTAAATTTGGTAGATGGATACATTGTCCTAGACCAGTTTGACCCTATTTTGGATCAGCCATGTCGGATACTTTTTATCCATGAAATAATTTAGCCGACGCTAACCCGAGCGGAGCCGGGTACCGCAGCTAGTATTTAAAATAAAATATAACCTAAAATGGAATTTAACCGGAAGGAGAGGTCCCTAATGCGACAAATTTTACAAGGCCGCCGCTCCGATCTACAGGGACAGAAACTTCGGAAGAAAGTCCGACATACGAAAGCATTTTTGCTCAAGCTGAAACGGAACCGTCTCGCTCGGTCAATGAAACCATTTTGGTCATACGTTCCGTTCACGGAGTCCGTTAGTTGACTTTGTATTTTATATTTGGAGTCTACGATTGAAACAATAAAAATAACAGAATCAAGAACAACACAAATTATTTATATGATAAAGGAAAATATTAGAACGATAAAGCTTTAATTAGAAGGATTCCACATGGGGGTAAATAAGCGAGCATGGAAGGACGGGAGTAGAAACCGAAACTCGTTTCAGTTTCAGTTTCTTTATTTCCTCCATTAGATGTATATTACACACTCGGATTCGTTTTTTTTTTCATGTCGGTTCGATTACTTCTGGCGAAGAAGAGCCGACAAGAAAGTTCGTCATGTTGGTCATTGTACTATTTTTTTCCCATTGATACTTACAAACGAGTTTACAGTGATTGATTGATTACTAATGCTCACAAAGAACATCATAACAAGAACATTACATACATTGTTGAAGAGCAATGTATGTAATGTCCTTTGTCTATGCCTATGACAAAGTATTGTATGGATGGACAAAGGATGGTATGGATGGACAAAGGATAGTATGGATGGACAAAGGATGCTATCATTTATCCATGGTATGGGGAACGCAGCGGTACGGAACCACTGCTTTCCGCCGACGCACTTGATGTCGTCGTCCCACCTGGCGGGTGGTCTTCCCACACTCCGCTTTCCTGTACCGCTGCGGGCCGGGAGGATTGGAGGAATATTGGAGAGGCGTTTGTCCAGCAGTGGACGCAAACGCTGACTGAAATGGGGGACGGCATAGTCATTTTTACCTGCAATGGCGGCAGCGCCGGCGAGTGAGTTCGCTTACTACTGATTTTCTCGAGTTCCAACACATAAGAACCCGTAAACATTTCTCAGGAAGCTTTTTAGTGCAACGAGCATTCAATTTTTCGCGTCCCGAATTCCTAAGAGAACAAACTACAGTTCGAAGTTTTCCACTAACTCGTTGCTACGCTACCGCCATACGAATGAGATTCGATCGCCACTCCCGTGCTTCCATGCTCGCTGGGGTAGATCGATGCCATTGCGCGCGTGCCGTGTGCCCAGCTAATTATGCGTGCAAATAGTAAGATGGCACCAGACGCGAGCTGATAGCAAGGCGTCGTATGACGTCACGGGACACCAAGGCTAGTATTTTGGCGGAATGATCTGCGCACGCCTCGATAGTCTAAGAGGTCGCGACAAAAATGGTTACGATAACGTAAATGGATGAAATGGTTAACAGGATAAAGACCTACCCTCTGAAGCTAAATTTGTCGGTCTGCCTGCGCCAAGTGGTTGCGTTACTTAGATAAGTTGCCTGAAAAAGTAGTTACCTTGACAAAAAAATATTTATAATGTAGATGGCTGCAAATAACGAAGATTGAAAGTATTTTTGAATTTGAATTTACGCTTCTGCCTCCTTAATAAATAGATTAGATAAGATAATCTCATAAATAATAAGTCCATATGTTTATTAGTAAAATTATAGTCAAATAATTGTGATAGAAGATATAGTTATCTAGCAATGACTATCCGTCTTTTGAACAAAGTAAATTTGTACTATCAGTCCGATACGTACTATCTGAGGATTGAAAAATTGGACCTTAACCTATTAGGTGGTAAAGTTAAGCCCGCCTGGGTTGGTACCCTCGTATTGAATAAAAATATGGTTGAAGCGGCAATGAAATATTGTCAATGTAGCCATGCTCATAAGGGGAATATCTTGGCGTGGCATCTAATTCTTTCGGGAATGCGGTATGGTTGTCTTGACATATGTATTTTTGTCACTGCTCAAAGAATCTGATGTTGCCAGATAATATTATAAAATATGATATATAATATAAAACATAATATAATATAAAATATAAATGTTCGCGCGCCCCAATGAACTTATAATTGTTTGACCTCCATCTACAATTACGCGCTAGCTGGTACATAACTATTGACAATCAAGTTTTGAAGAAAAAAAAAAAATTATTTTTTCACACCTCAACAAATCATCCCACTTATAATATAAATCGCGAACGTTTAGAAAATTCCATTATTGTGACTCAGTCACGCAGTAGACGTCTGAAAACTTGATCTGTTTCGTGAAATGTTAGATATGTTATGAGAACGCGAATCATAAGACGCGATCAGCAACTAAATTGTATTGTGTATAAGTGACTGAGTACTTGAAGAGCAAATGAACCAATTTGAGGTGGCAACATGCCGAATCCCCGAAGGGGTAGGCAGAAATTATAGAGCTTGTAGTGGCAGGTTCAGAGCATACTTCTAGGTATGTACATATAATAATTACAGGTGTTACCAATTTGAATTCAAAGATCACAAACCAAATTACATAATTGATCTATAGAAAAAAATCAATTCTCGGTCGGCCAAGCCAATTCACCCATTCACGCTGTGTAAATCTGTTATCTCATTACAAATTCGTTCTACATATCCTCACCATCTTCCCTATAACTATTCTTTCCTTCCTTACTGACTAGGTAGGGTTATTCCCAGCTGGATTGGTACCATCGCATTGAATGAACGTGAACTTCCATCTAGTTCAATGTAGCCGAGCAATATAAGAAAGGTCCTGGCATGCCATTCCCATGTGGTGTGTTGGCTAATATCATGACGGTCGGCTTGGTATTAGCTATGTATGTCCAATTACACGAAAAAATTAATGTTTCGGAAACGCTTTGAAAGTATAGAAATACGTATACTATATAAATAGAATAAAAAAGAAATGATCACAATAATAAAATGTATTTGCAGAGATGGAAGATATGTATAAAGGGATCATAATTACAACAACATTTTTAGTTTATTTTTAAGGTCCCCACATTTCAATGCCTTTTGCTTGCACCGGCAATCTGCTAATGGATTCACCTGGGCTTCCCGGACTTGATAAATACAAACATTTTCGCATTTAAGTTTCGGATTCTCCATTCTTTCATCACCAACTTCTGAAACTTCGTCCACCTCTCCAATCCTATTAAGGGACTCTTTCGGAAGCTGACTTAAAAACCCGCTCCGCACACAAAACCTATTTCAATTCATTTGTCCTGCTTTCGTGAACTTGTTTTCTATACCCGAATCGTATCGTATTTCCAAGAAGAAGCTTCGGGAAATCGGATTTATTGTCTTAGGCATAAAACTGTTAAGATTGCCTTGGATGCTCAAGGAGACTGTTACGGAAGATTAGAAAAACTAATTAAGACAAATATGTTTGCTTAAGGTGGGTCTTCCCGCTCAACTCCCCATACAAACGTGGAAAAAGATCATGCGGACATTTCTTGTCGGATATATAAAGATATACTCAAAACAGCTTTATTTGTTCAAGCTAGATGTTGGATGACCATTAGCATTGTAAGAATTTTTATGGTTTCTAAGTTACAAGGTCCGAACATTCGAAATTTCACGCATTTTATACAATAAGTTTATTAGTAGATTATTCAACGATAAAACAACAAATCTAAGCAATCTTAGTCATCTTATCTGTGTGTTCAATGAAGACACAAAATCAATTTAGTTTTTTTTTGTTTTTTACCTACAGCGTCCGTGATTTACTTTTAGCTAAAAGTTGTTTTGTAATTATTTTTTTTATATCTAACCAAATCAAACACTATGCGCATTGTTTGCTTTGTGGACATTTTGCATCCTCCTCATCACGAAGACTGTCTTTTTCTTTAAAGCAGAGATCGTGCCAGAGCGCAACAGAACGATTTTGTGCTGTGCCCGCGCATGAGTTATAGTCCCGCCGGGAAGAGCAACCTTAACTCTGGTTCCACACTTTTTTTTGTAATACAAGAAGATAAACTGCTAATACCACACCTACTGTCATACCACACATACTCCACTTAGAAAGTAGGTGCCATAAAAGGAACTTCATTAAGACACTGACAGCTTTCATTGCCGCTTCGATCATGGTTCATTTAAAGCGATACTACCAATCCGGGTGGGTATAATACCCAATACGATTATGATATTAGCCAACCATGTCCAGTACCTACATAAAAAATATACAGAAACGTTTTTTAAAGTAAACAAAGCGATTTTAAACAAGCAATACAAAATTACTATTTTAAATCACGTACATGTCATGCATAAGTGATGATGCGAAGGCATCTCTGGAGTCCCGGGTGGTTACGATAATAAGCTGACTCGCCGGGTGAATTTCAGGTGAACAGGCAGGAGAGTATTTAAATTTGACGTTTAGTTGCATTTCCTACCATACTAACTATCAAACGATATGTTATTAGGCTAAGCCTGGTTCTGATTTATTTTGATCGACACTTAAAGGGCCTTTATTACTAACGTGCTGATTATCTTGTACTAGTATTGATTGCAAGCTGCTAAGAAAGGCTCTCAATATGTGGCGATTAAGCTAATCAGCAGTAGGTGAAAATGGCCCTAAGTGAATTAATATTTACCAGTTGGCATGGTGCGAAATTCAACCAAACGTATGATTTCATAACTCTTTTTTCCTGCTCGTCTGCTATTCGCATGGCGATTTTAAACAAGCAATACAAAATTACTATTTTAAATCACGTACATGTCATGCATAAGTGATGATGCGAAGGCATCTCTGGAGTCCCGGGTGGTTACGATAATAAGCTGACTCGCCGGGTGAATTTCAGGTGAACAGGCAGGAGAGTATTTAAATTTGACGTTTAGTTGCATTTCCTACCATACTAACTATCAAACGATATGTTATTAGGCTAAGCCTGGTTCTGATTTATTTTGATCGACACTTAAAGGGCCTTTATTACTAACGTGCTGATTATCTTGTACTAGTATTGATTGCAAGCTGCTAAGAAAGGCTCTCAATATGTGGCGATTAAGCTAATCAGCAGTAGGTGAAAATGGCCCTAAGTGAATTAATATTTACCAGTTGGCATGGTGCGAAATTCAACCAAACGTATGATTTCATAACTCTTTTTTCCTGCTCGTCTGCTATTCGCATGGCGAGTTATATACCATGGTAACGCCCCCTGGTGACCCCACAGGCGTGCTAGTTATTAGCATGTTGCGTTAGAATGTTGATTTAGGGTTCAGAGAAGACGTGGGACGGAGCAGGCCTTGGTAAGTAAACATGTACTTTTGTAGCTTGTAACTAGCTTTGTTTGTTAGTTTGTAGCTTTGTTTTTTAACTTTGGAAGATATGCGCTTTATTTTAAGATACCGGCCACCATAAATATTAACAGAGGATTGGGTGAACCCAGACTTGCTTGATAGGGTAACAACATTGTTGGATGCCACAATTTCTTACACATGTTTCCTTTCCCATTACTCTATATTGTAGTTACACTTTACGCCCACGTCTGGTGGCACTCTACACATCTACCCCCTTGTTGTTGACATTAGACATTTGAGAACGAACCGTTTCTCAAACTCATTCCACTGCCACACCGCCAGGATATTGAACTGTCTGCCGGCGGGTGTGTTTCCTCAAATCTATATCCTGGGAGTCTTAAAACGTAATGTAAACAAGCTTGGTAGATCAGGCATAGTACGCAAATCCACTGGTATGGTGCCATGCTGAGCGTGGTTTTATGAGGTGTGGTGGTTTTGGCTTTTCAATTCCAGTTCCACGTGGAATCCAACCCACAGTCAGCCTTAAGGCGCTAGGACTAGCCAACTACTCGCGCCATACAAATGCACTTTTTAACAAATGTAATAATATGTAGTGAAACGCTTCAGCAAATCCAAATAGAACTCCAGACTGATAATGGATTGTTAATATTTTTTTATTCCATCATTTATTTAAATAATAATAAAAATAAAAAAAGTTGATTTTTCTCATTAGAAATCTGAAAGTCATTCGATTTCTAGATATAAGCAAAAACAGCATATATGCATAAACAAAAAATTCCATTTGCTTTTAGATTTCTACATTTAGTCAAAAAAGTTCGGAAATGGATTTTGTATAGAAAAAGGAAACATACATTAACGAAAATAGGTCGATTCCTAGACAAGGAATCATATATTGTAAGGATGACACTTATAATCGTCAGACTTAGTTAGTTTACTTGGGGTGCCTCGTCTAACTTTGCGATTTGGCTAGTACCAGGCCCTTAACCGTCGAAACGGTCACCGTCCAAAACCCGAACGCGTTCAACAACGATGATCGAAAACGTAGGCGTCGCGCCAATGGGCTACCGCGCTGATAGACATTTTATTTTCGACTAAATATTATGCATTTGAAATGTTTGAATTTATTACGAAAATATGTTGATTGTAACAATTTTAGTCTCGAAGGAATCAACCTGCGGTAGCTAAGCCGAAGTAAAGATCAACACCCGTAATAAAATAACTAAAAAGCTATAAAACATCCATCAAATATTATCAAAGCAAAGCCCCGGGCCTACATAAAGCGAACATAAAAGCACGCAGCGTGTCTCAGCTGAGCTTCTGTATTTTATTAGAGATAACGTTATCGTTATTGGCGTGCGTTATCGGTTGTTATCGTCTACCCGTAGCGTGTCGGTAGCATCATCATTGGTAGAGTACTCAGATCGAAAAGGGAAGAAGATGCGCCGCCTTCAGTAAAATCAGCTGTCGCATTTTTTTTAAAACTGCCAAGCCCATGCCACATGTAAACATAGTCGCAGACGTTAACAAGGGTTCTGTTGGTGGGAACTGACTTTGCGAACGAAATTAGAGAGCACATTCAATGGTTAGAGTGTGTCGCACACGACTTCCCATAGTCCCATCTTTATATGGTCTATATGACCATGCGGCTTCTTCCCGAGTAATAACTAGTTGGCACTTTTCCTTCCTTTGCTCTTCTGTGTTAGAGTACAACCATCGTGGTAAGCCTCGAGGTGTACAGCAGTCGCGTGCCAAATAGTACTATAGTATTTATATTGGACATGTACAGTCGACCAAAGATTAAAGCTAACACTTTCTGTTGAATAAAAATGTAAACAGTCAAAATTCTGCCCCTTTTGGTAACAACTATAGGGACGATCAAAATTAATTATACTCAGTTTACTGACCCTGGCAAATTTAAAAGGTGGAGGTTGTTTGTAATCATTAATATTATCTCTGATCTTTTACTCAGGGCGTACTGAAAGTGCCTGTAAAGAAAAAAATGTGTTTGTGAAAACAAGTCGCAAGGTGCAAGGTAAATGTAAGATGTAAAGTAAAGGTATTACCTACGCGCCATGCTGTCTTTTTTCGCAACAAAAAAGGATATTTCGCAACAAAGTGTTGCGAAATATCCTTTTTTGCGGAAAAAAGAACCAACTTCGAATATAAGTTTTTTTTGTCGTTTCACAGACAAATTATTGCAAAGGCTATGGTGGTTTTAGGTAAAAAAATTTTTGATGTTTCGTTGATTTTTATCTTCTTTGAGATTCCACGGAAATCCAATGTTTTGTTCACTCGAGGATAACCTTTTCAATTACCAAGACTAATAAATTCTAAATTTAAAATTAGATAAAACAAAAAGGTAACGCCAAAGGAAAGCGGAAGGGGAGATAAGTGCTGAATAAACATTTCTTTCAAAAGTTAATTAGGGTCCTGTGTCCGGCTTCTACCTAATTAAAAAGGTGGACTTATTTATTACCATCCACATTTGGTGGCAGCGGCACTGGGAAGGCTCTAGAAGGTAACAATAATTAAGTTTAATTTGGTGCGAGTGTGCGAGTTAAAAACCTTATGCTCTGAGTGAAAATTAAATTGATATTGATACGACATTAACGTTATGCAAAATTTGAGGTTTTACAACGACATCTACATTTAGAAAAAAAAAAATACATTGAAGCATTGACCATAAATTAATAAAATAAAATAGATGAATCAATTGAATATCACTAAAATGTCGGTTTAAAATCAACTTTATCACCTACATTAGGACGTCTGCTTAGCGTGTTTTTACAAATGATTTATTTAATTATTTAAGTTATTGTACAAGGTGTAAAATCATATTTTGTTAAATCCCTACTAGCCCTAGGATCTGTGGTGCTAATAAATATTTCGGAAATAGAACAAGACTTAAGAGTACTCCTCGAGTGGACCTAATCTAATGACACAGCGAGCATGGAAGGATGGGTGTTGCGATAGAAACCCACTCGTATAGCGGCGGTGTAGCCACGAGTTAAGAGGATAATGAAGTGATCGAGTTCCATGCCAGGACCTTCCTTATATTGCACAGCTACATTGAACTGGATGGAAAACACGGACAATTTTCATTGCCGCTTCGACCATCGTTCATCCAATGCGATGGTACCAACCCGGGCGGGATTAACCCTACCACCTAGTAAGTAAGGAAGGGGACCTACAGTTTAACGTGGAATCCGAACCACGGCCAGCCTCTCTCAACAGTCGAATGGTCACCCATCCAAGACCAGACGGGACCCAGCGTTCCTTAACTTCGGAGAGCGATCGCCGAAGTGTCGCGCCACTGGGCTATTGAGGCTGAGATGAGGTGATCGAGTCCCATACAATGGCTCGTGCCTGTTTCCTTTGTCAAATTGAGAAATATTTTTCTGATATTTTGCAAATAAAATAAATAAACTGAAAGCTACGTCCCCATACATTTTGATTCGTTGATAAGTTATCTTATATCCATGAAATAGGCCTTTAAAGATTTTAATCAAAATTAGGAATGTATAGCGGCAGCGTAGCCATGTTAAGACGATAATGAAGTGATCGAGTTCCATACAATGGTTCGTGCCTGTTTCCTTAGTCAAATCAAGAAATATTTTTCTGATATTTTGCACATAAAATAAATAAACTGAAAGCTACGTCTGTACGTTTTGATTTAGTTGATAACTTATCTTATTTCCATGAAATAAGCCTTTAAAGATTTGTATAAAAATGTTTAACGCATTATATCATCGATATAAGTTAAGTGATCAAAAAATCAAAACGTACAGACGTAGCTCTTAGTTGTTTTTTTTATGTGCAAATTTTCAGAAACATATTTCTTAATTTGACTGAGGGAACAGGCACGAGCCATTGTATGGGACTCGATCACCTCATCTCAGCCTCAATAGCCCAGTGGCGCGACACTTCGGCGATCGCTCTCCGAAGTTAAGGAACGCTGGGTCCGGTCTGGTATTGTATTGTATTGTATTGTGTTGTATTGTTTATTCATCATCCATAGACAGTACACGGCACTCGGATTTGTCATATTTTAGCATTGACCAGTTCAGCAAAACAAAACACAGCGAAGAAGAACTGGAAAGAAACTCTGCTGTTTTTTTTTTCAACGTCCACTTAGTCTAAGTTTACAAAAGTGTTTGTCAATTATTTTAACAAAAACATAGGTAAAACACTAAATTCATATGAATACACAAAATTTACAATCCATGCCGTATGCAACAGTTCATGACCTTGGATGTGTGACCATTCGACTGTTGAGAGAGGCTGGCCGTGGTTCGGATTCCACGTTAAACTGTAGGTCCCCTTCCTTACTTACTAGGTGGTAGGGTTAATCCCGCCCGGGTTGGTACCATCGCATTGGATGAACGATGGTCGAAGCGGCAGTGAAAATTGTCCGTGTTTTCCATCCAGTCCAATGTAGCTGTGCAATATAAGGAAGGTCCTGGCATGGTACCTAGTTCCCATGTGGTGTGTTAGGCTGATACCATGACAGAAGGTGTGGTATTAGCCATCCATGTCCAGTCACAAAAAAAAAAAATCCTCCTAAGGCTCCAACTGAGTCCAGCGTTCAGCAAACAAACGATAATGGCGACCTCCGGGAGCAGTGAGTTTGCGTTAGAGTTCATTGTTGCACGCGCGTCAAAATCGTTTTCAGGCGAGCGAGATTTATGTTTTTGGTCTCTAAAGTTTACTTTTTAAAGTGAATTAATATCTGTTTCAGGCATGGAGGTGAAGAAATAACCCTCCATGGTTTCAGGTATATTCACTAGATGAATAAGTGGAATTGTACCACAAAAAAATAAATTGTCTAAATCATTTTAAGCGACTAAGCTAGACTATCAATGTATCTTTTGTCTTTTTAAAATAACAAAATCAGTTATTTATAAAAATAATAAACAATGTGGTTTTTACCTACGCCTTTACACGCGTGACTGCAATCAGCTGTCGTCGCCACCAAAATATTTTGTTTGTGTTGCCAAAATGTGTTGTCACATGTCATGTCATGTCACATAGCAAATAGTGAAAGCCGGCACTGGAAACACTTTTCGAAACATTTAAAAGTAAAAAAATGTTCGAATAATAGTTAAGCTGCGAAGATACCTCTTCCGGGACTTGCCTAAGTAAGTGGTTTGTTAGACGTAGTCAGCCTGTGAAGTGGGTGACAACGTAGAGAATATCCGATGATTCTCCCAGAAGGGTGTAGCTGACAGCTCCCACAAGGCACAGAGATAAATAAATACGTAGCTGACAGATTCCACGAGAGTAGTGTGCCATGGACAAAGGAAAATATATTGTAGATAGTCGATTACAATACAAGTGTATTTTTAGAATAAAGCAACAAATAATAGTAAAAAACCGGCCAAGTGCGAGTCGGACTCGCACACGAAGGGTTCCGTACCATCGCACAAGATTAAAAAAAAACACGTTTTTTGTATGGGGCCCCCCTTTAATTATTATTATTTTATAATGTTACCTATTTGTTGTTATAGCGGCAAAGTAAATACATAATCTGTGAAAATTTCAGCTTCCTACCTATTACGGTTCATGAGATACAGCCCTGTGACAGACGGACAGACGGACGGACGGACGGACGGACGGACGGACGGACGGACGGACGGACAGCGGAGGCTTAGTAATAGGGTTCCGTTTTCACCCTTTGGGTACGGAACCCTAAAAACGTATAAAAACGGACAAAACATGTTTTATTCTTAGTACTTTGAAATGCGAACGGAAGAAAAATAAAAGCATTTACCTTCACTTCTCAAATATACATTTGATTTAGCTTCAATAAAACTTGACAAACAAATTTATTTGATTGCTAAATCAATTGGAAAGCCAATTGGTTTAAATTAAAATGAATTTCATTGGAAAAAATAAATATTCGCAAAAACAATTTCAGGAATAAGGGTCTATCAATACAATGGAATACTCGTTACTTACAGATATTTTCGAAAGAAAAAACCAATAACACGTTTACAAATTAAATCGAGAATGTTCAACTGAGTATATATAAAAAAACCACTTTTCTATTGTATGTTAATAAACATTTAATTATAATATACTTCGAATTGAGCAAGCGCATCCATTCGTTCTCATATTATTTTTTCAAAAAACTCTCTACATGCATTTTTTTAAAGTTTCATGCGGTGGTTCAATATCGAAAGAATAAGGCACTCTCTCTAGTTTTTTTCTAATGCAAAGCGCGGCATATGCCTTAGGGCAGATCCTCACCTGAGAGGTGACCTCAGGTTGTACTTTGGCGAAAACAACTACACAAATAAAGGTCTGGTAGATCCAAGACTTTGGGCCTTTTTTACCTACTGTCTATTAACTTAAACGCAACATATTAAGGGCCTGGCTTAGCAGCTTGAAGTGTCGATTAAAATAAATCTGCACTTGGTGAAAAGCTTGACGATAACTGTCACACTCGTTGAGACGTAGTAGAAAATTCTTCGTTTTTTATAAATCATGTGAAGATTGAGCAGTAAATTGTTGTTTTTCCTGGCGCAATATGGACTATATTGGGCCAGGAAAAACAACAAGACTGATGATCCAGACTGATTTATACCCATATACTTGCCAAACGAGCCTAGAATCTTAATTCGGAAAAAGGCTTTGTGATAATAAATCGTAGAGCATGTACAAAAATATATATGTCGTAAAGAAAACGAAAGAAGTATGTCATGGTCATGCCACACTGCCTCCCTCTGTGTGTATATGGCGTGATGGTACGTACGTACCAACAAACACATTTTAAATATAACGGCAGTTATTTGAAATCGCTCGTTCAAGCAATTTTTAGAATATAAATTATACTGTTAAAATCAATTGAAACCAAAGTGCGAAAATGTTGCCGTGTATATTTTTAGTGAAACAATTAGTTTTATTTAATTCCTTAGGGAATTTTTCATTTTGGTATTTCAGATACTCATAGTTTGAAAATGTAACAAAACCCATTATCTGGGACGGAATAATTATCTGGAAAGGCATTACCTAACACACTTTCTGTAATGTTTTGCGTTTCACGTCGAGTATGAGGAATGGCACTGATCTTGTCAGAGTGCCTTCTTGTGTTCCTCACGAAGTGGTAAAGTCTGCTCTACCTTCACTCAAACGCAACTTTATCTCGCAATGGTAACTTTAGTACGAATGATCCTTAAATGGAGGCAGCAACCGATCAATCATGATTAAAAAAAACCGGTAAATATCATGAAATAAACGAACGAAATAATTTAAAACATTTTTAATTTATTCAACCTGACATGGATGACTAATAACACACAATTACCGTTATGATATTAGCCCAATACACCACATTACCGAAGGGATTAGGTGCCTTGCCAGGACCTTCGCTTTATGAGCACGGCTACATTGAATTGGATGGAAAACACGGACAATTTTTCATTGCCGCTTCATCCATAGATACATCCAATGTGGTGGTGCCGACCCGGGCGGGTTTATCCCTACCACCTAGTAGGGAAAGGGACCTACAGTTTTAAATGAATTCCGAACCATGGTACAGCTCACATTCGTAACGAAATAAATGTCATGTTTTAGGGTTCCGTAGCCAAATGAAAAAAAAATTTATCCTTGTAAATGGATCCTGTCCGTCTGTTAGCGTGTGAAGTATCATTAGATAGAAATTATATTACGGCTTTAAAAATATTGTTTTAAGTCAATTGTTGATGCATCGCATCTAAAGATTTTTTTTTCCTTTTACTTTTGAGGTAAATAACAGATGATACTAAAAGAATGAAAGTAGGTGGAAGTAAAATTCCAATTTTACGCTGAAACGCTGCCTCCGTTATGGGGACAATGTCATCAGTCCCCATGGAAGAATCTTTAATTTATAACTAAGAAGATTTAAATTTTTAGTTTTAAATATTTTATCAAATACCATACGTTATACTTTAATTTTTTTTAGATGTTACTTATTTTCGGTTAGGTTGTTTCAGAGTGCGTAATTCTTTAATGTCCATGGTCCGACATTCTCTAAGCTCCTTTCGTCCGCAAGTAATTTCTGAAACGAATTCGGAGAATATTATTATCAATTTTAATTGAATGAAAACCTAATTAGCAAAATTATACGAAGAAAATTATTAAAAATATGAGCCTGGCATTCTCGTTAGTCGAGCTCTAGTAAACGAGCACAATTTCCTTGCTTATTCAACAGATTCAGAATTTCGTCCCAATTTGTGATCCTTGGTGGGTATTTGTAGATACAATAATTTATAAGTTTTTTTTTTATGTGACTGGACATGGATGGCTAATACCACAAGTTCTGTCATGGTATTAGCCCAACCCACCACATGGGAACTAGGTGTCATGCCAGGACCTTCCTTATATTGCACGGCTACATTGAACTGAATGGAAAACACGGACAATTTTCATTGCCGCTTCGACCATCGTTCATCCAATGCGATGGTACCAACCCGGGCGGGATAAACCCTACCACCTAGTCAAGGCAATATTATTTCAAAGCAAATGTCGCTTAATAATAATTTGGATTTTGTATACTCTTTTGGAACAATTACAAAACATTATAAACTTAGACTTGAGTCTTGCGATCATTGTATAACATATATTTTAAGAGTTTTTTTTTCAACAATTTGTTTCAAAATTCGACAATTTTTGACGTTGTGAGCCCGATTTCCACCTTGACGGGGCTTTGAACGCGTTTAAGTTTATGGGAAAATCTCTATACATAAAATGTTTAATAAGTAATAATAAAAATAATAAATACAATTGTGTTAATTTTTAAAGCAATACGAAACCATTGAAAGTTTATTACGAACGTACGAAAAATAATAACGTTTTAATAGTATATTAAGAAAAACCCCTTTACTTACTACGTCACTTCATACATTCTATAGCCACATTAAGACATTGGTAATTATTAAGAGTATGTTTATGTCGGAATCTACATAAGTTGTAAGCATCTGAATCTAATCCGAAATCTGGTTTGTGCTAAGCATCCTCACTCCGTATTATTTAGGATAGACTGACGAGAACATTAAGCATGTGTATATTTGACTTTTACGATCATATGATAATTGACAGTGGTTATTTTTTTTTTCCTTTCATGAAATTAAGGCGTGCGTCTATCTGAAACTTAACCGTTGTTTCTTATTTTTTTAATTTAAATCAAGGCTTGCTTCAATCTAAAATTTAACGGGTATTTATTGTAAAATTTAGATAACTATCACTTTTTAGCCGTAAGTTTTTTGGCAGTTCAGATGTAATTCCGTATTAGGTGATAAGATTGATTACTTTTGCGTTTTCATTTCATTTCATTTATTATTCAACTTCTAGTAGTCAAACTATAGTGTAGTCATGTCACAATTTGATTGATCCGCGGATTCAATCAACCAGTGAAGAAGAACCCCCAAAGAAACTTCACTGGTCTATGAATTGGGTTTTTTTTGTAAGCAGATAAGTAAATAGTTTCATATATTTTAAACTCGACCGTGAAGCAATGATAAGAACAGGTTTTTTTTGTTGGTTCGTTGCTAAGAGACATAAGAATCTTCCCAATTTGTGCCTTTTTAGACCCATGTTAAAAGACTATATGTCTAAAGGCGAATTGCGACGAAGTACAAGAAATTGAAGACAAAATTCCGCCGATCTAATTGAATTGTCCCTTTGACATTGATCGTCAACTAAGTTCGTTCTGTCTCGGGAAATTGTGTGGTAAGAAAAGTTAATGTGGCCAATATATAAAGCAGACATTATTACATGTATTTTTAATTAAATAAACTGAACAACTCTCACATTAAATATGGGTAACAATCAGAAAGATGAGGAGCGGAACTGGCACGTTTAGGTAAAATCTGGTTTGATTTTTTTATAAACTAGTTATTTCGAATACTCAAATATTTACATCATAACTGTAGACGATAAATATATTTTTATCGCAGATATTAATTATTTTGTATATTTATTATTAGCTAATGTCAAATAAAGAAAGCTGTTTTAATATCTTAAAATTATCTTATCATTAATATTGCTGTTAACGTTCAAAGCTATTATGAACACTATTTAATGTATTTTCTCCATTATATTTAATGAAGCAAAATATATATAGAGGCTTTCCAATAGACATAATGCATATTAATCACGGTCGTTCCGGACGCAAATTTCATATGCACTAATATATGCCCCTTTCCGCTTCGGCCACGGATTACAGATGGAATTGCCCATTAGCCGGTCAAAGAGAAACTCTATGGGATTATTAACTACCAAATGGAAGTTAATAATCTCACAGAGTTTCACTATTATATTTGTAATTGATTTTCTTCCCCCACCTAGGAAGAACTATTATCCATTTAAAATATACTATTTTGTTAGACCCACTGAATAGAAAAGGTAGCATTTAGTCACTCATTATCGCGACTCTACCGTATGGTAACTTTGATGAGGAGGACGATATAAACGGCAATTATATGCCGTATTGTCTCCATAAAAACCGCATACTTCTTCTTAACCACGGGACGATTTTTTGATACAGTTAAACTAATAGAGAGAGCGATCAACGATCGTTTGTAAATATTTTATACAAACCTTGAGAGACCAATGAAAACCATGTACAAAATTGTAGATGTTAAAAATGCCTACAGAAAAGTCTGTGATATCATATCACTCATAACACGTACAATCACAGTAACATTTTAAATCTATTACAGATTATTTAAAAAACATAGGTTATTTGCTAAGCTGTTTTTCCACAATTCATTATTATCCTTATTGGAATACATTTTGTCCCCTACCTTTTGCATTTAATATTTGATATTTTTTTTCTGTTACACTTCTGTGTCATTCAAAATAATAGTTTGAAATATATCAAATTAGGGATCATCAATCCCTCATATTTAGGCACATGCTACCACTTATCCGATTTCGATGCTAATTGTACCGAAGTATGGCATCACGCTAAGTCGCCAGAAGTGCGACCAGTGGGATAAAATGTTCAGTACTTGAGACCCAATTACCCGATTTAGATGTGGTTTATATCTACGTCTAGCCTGATTCTACTAAACATTTATTGGCTATATAATGCTATACAATGAACATGAATAAAAGCGTGTATCGTAGATTTAACTATAAAATTAGAAGTTATCAGAACATCCATTGGATTGCAATAGCAACGTTTTTGTACTGGTCACATAATCTAGGGCTGTCGTATGTATTTTGACGTGTCAAGTGTATAATTGTACACCAAAAAGACCTAATAAAATAAAATGAAAAAAAAAACCATATTAACCCGATTTTCGGGTTGCGATGACACGGCTTTGGGTTCAACCATATTATTTTCTCAGTGTATTCCAGAGACATTTCACATTGTTGACGAATACACCGCGCCGCAATGTTATGAAGTACCCACGTCTCGCGCTATCACTGGCATGGTCGTCGGCTAATATCGCCGGGAGAGTGGGAGGGCAAATGCCGAAGAAAATGTAATATATCGCCGCCCAACCGCTCGAATAGGGCGGTTAGACGAAATTGAGTCCACGTTATGGTTGCAGGCCGAAGTGTTTGGAGATTTTGCGCATGCATTTCGTACATGTTCGTTAACTCACGAATAAATAACATAGTGTATGGTTATTTAGATTTTCACTGTTGTCCGTCGTAACGTCGGAAAGAAGTAAGCCCTTTTAACACTGTATATCCGTAAACATTAAGTATTATGTTGTAGTAATGTAGCGTACACTCAGTTTAATTTAAGTAATTCCAGATTTTTACATTTGCATATTCATATTAAGACTGCCGGGAAGGCAACGAGACTCTAAAATTTGGAAATTTTAAGAAATGCGTTCTTTGTCCAATGACCAAGGCATAATTTTGCACAGCGACTGCCAATAAACTAGCAAAATCGTCCCCAAGGCCCTACAGCTAAAAGTTATCAGATTAAAAAAAAAAGGTACACTCAACTGCATTTAAACTGAAATCCTTGGTCGAACTGATGTAATTCAAGCCATGGAAATAAATTAGAAATTATGTAATTCTCAACAGCTATTTTACGAGTCTTCTTGAAAAACTAATACAGGGCCACGTAGTTATTCGGTCGACAGATTTGTCCGTCTCCCTCAATAATAATTGACCAAGTTCTGATCTTGGCCCCCGTCACGTCTGACGGACAGAACCGCCAAGCAAACACGCGCGTGAATAGCTTGCTCAAAATTTATTAGCAATAAATCCGTACCTAAGAACATTGAAGACAAAGGAGAATAAGACGCGAGAGACGTCCCCCAAAGCTAATTGTGCGAGATAAGTTGGGCCACCTTACGACTTCCTTTGTCTAGGAAACGGACTCGGAACCTACTGAGCACGTTGTTCGGGGAGCCATGTCCCCTACGTTTCCCCTCGACTCTTATTGCCTACAAAATATCTACAGCTTTTTTTTTTATGTGACTGGACATGGATGGCTAATACCACACCTTCTGTCATGGTATTAGCCCAACACACCACATGGGAACTAGGTGCCATGCCAGGACCTTCCTTATATTGCACGGCTACATTGAACTGGATGGAAAACACGGACAATTTTCATTGCCGCTTCGACCATCGTTCATCCAATGCCATGGTACCAACCCGGGCGGGATAAACCCTACCACCTAGTAAGTAAGGAAGGGGACCTACAGTTTAACGTGGAATCCGAACCACGGCCAGCCTCTCTCAACGGTCGAATGGTCACCCATCCAAGACCAGACCGGACCCAGCGTTGCTTAACTTCGGAGAGCGATCGCCGAAGTGTCGCGCCACTGGGCCACTGAGCTGAAGTATGTCCAGTATTTCTGCCTATAGAATGAATATGGTAATTAAATAAGCGAAACAGCTAATCTGGTTGTTTAAGCTGCACACCCACTCTTGTGTCCCGCGCCGCCGCCGTCTCTATGTGGATAGGGTGACGTACCTCATCTATGGTGACAACCAGATAAGCTGTTTCCCTTACTTATTTACCATATTCATTCTGTAGGCAGAAATAATATTAATAACAACTATTGTTGTTTTTGTGTTTGTTGTAGAGACAGCACCATAACACTTATGTATATAAATATGTATGGCTGTGCTGCTTTTCATGTTAGAATGTTCAATATTTGCAGTCAACGTCAGCAACACATGTAAAGTATTAATTAAATGTATGTAGGTCTTGTCAGCCTCAATAGCCCAGTGGCGGGACACTTCGGAGATCGCTCTCCTAAGATGGGTGACCATTCGACCGTTGAGAGAGGCTGGCCGTGGTTCGGATTCCACGTTAAACTGTAGGTCCCCTTCCTTACTTACTAGGTGGTAGGGTTAATCCCGCCCGGGTTGGTACCATCGCATTGAATGAACGATGGTCGAAGCGGCAATGAAAATTGTCCGTGTTTTCCATCCAGTTCAATGTAGCCGTGCAATATAAGGAAGGTCCTGCATGGCACCTAGTTCCCATGTGGTGTGTTAGGCTAATACCATGACAGAAGGTGTGGTATTAGCCATCCATGTCCAGTCACATAAAAAAAAAAGGTATAATCTTAAACACAGTGTTCGAAGGCATTGATTACGGGTAGAGGGACTGTATGAGGATTCGAAATTTTGGGTATGCAGCAGGGAGCGAAATTGGAAGACGCAATACCCGCAAATAATATGTTTTGCTGGTTTAGGTCCAGCCTTGCAGTATATTCGTAAAGTAGCTCTTTTTACCGGGCACTTTCTTTGGAAAGAGCGAAGTAAATGCTTAGTACTGAAAAGTATGTTTACTTAAGGCTCCAACTGAGTCCAGCGTTCAGCAAACAAACGATAATGGCGACCTCCGATAGCAGTGAGTTTGCGTTAGAGTTCATTGTTGTATGCGCTTCAAAATCGATTTCAGGCAAGCTAAATTTATGTTTTTGGTCTGTAAAGTCTATTTTTAAACGTGTATTTATAAATGTTTCACGGATAAGTATGTGATTTGTACCACAAAAAGAAAATTGTCTCAATCATTTATAGATTCCAAGCCCCGGCTTGAAAACCCAGTCAAAACCTAGTAAATATATGTTTATTTTTTTTTTATTTAAGCAACGCATTAAAACCATTTTACGATCATACACTAAATAATAGTCTTAACTTTGATATTTTGATTTTTCTACGGGTGTTCATTTTATAAATATCTAACCCCAAAATATTGGAGGTTAGCGTCATATGGAGCCTTAACTACGTTAGACATGTTTAGGGTTCCGTACCCAAAGGGTGCCAACGGGACCTTATTACTAAGCCTCCACTGTCCGTCCGTCCGTCCGTCTATCCGTCCGTCCGTCCGTCCGTCTATCACAGGGCTGTATCTCATAAACCGTAATAGTTAGGCAGCTAAAATTTTCATAGAGTATGTATTTTTTTGCCGCTATGACATCAAATAGGTAAAATAAAAAATAAAAAAAATTAAAGGGGGGAATACAAAAAACGTATTTTTTTGTGTTAAATCTTGTACGATGGAACGGAACCCTTCGTGTGCGCGTCCGACTCGCACTTGGCCGGTTTTCCTCTAAATCGTGACTGCGCTGCCGCCATACCAATGCATTTGGATCGATTCTCCCGTCCTTCCGCGCTGGTCAAGAACCAGTATACATAGCCGAGTTTCAGCATGGAGCAGACTCAACAAGTTTGCGGTGAAGTCAAGCTACCTACTCCTTTGATCGAGCTTCGGTTCGATCTCCATGAACGGAACTAGGCTAGTAAAAGGCGATCCCGAGGCTAGTGGTAGTTTCTCAAACAAATGCTTGGACTTGGCAGAGAGTTCATGCACATATTTTTACGTTAATTAATTATTTGAATGCCACAAAAGGTTGCCTTTGTCCTTGGTCCACACTATCTCTATACCAAGATTCATCAAATTTGGTTCAGCGGTTTACATATTTAATTTACGCAAACACACACACGTAGTCAATATTAGTTTGTTTCAGCGGTTTACTCGTGAAAACTTAACAGACGGACATAGTTAATTTACATACACACATAGTCAATACTAGGATGGATTGACATAAATAAGATTAGCTTATATTACAGAGCTTAGTGTGCAGCTCTTGGTCTATAAGGCTGGAGGTGTGCACGCGGCGGGATATTAATTAAAGTTTATCTTGTCGGGTGGTCAGTGCAAGGCAAACAAGTTGATAGATTCTTAGAATTAGTGCAATGTTTAAATCTTCGTCTTCAATCTCTCCAAATATACATGACTAGGAAATTCAATTGATATAAAATATATCGCCAACAAAGTACAACCTGGGGTCCTTCAAATACACTGAGAAAACGGACCGTTAGCAAAACGCGATTTTCACTCTGCTAATGGCTAAACGGTTATTTCATACCGAATACTCGTTCAAAATTAACAAAAAATCTCTGCTATTAATAACCGAGTCCATACGATTATTGTAAAATTGTAAAAAAAACAATACACACTGCTAATCTAGCTGTTAAAACTGTAGATTTCAACTCTGTTAAGGTGGCCCAACCCGGCGGGACTAACTCATTCGCGGGCACTGTACAAAACCGTGCTGTTGCGCTCTGGAACCTTCTCTGTTTCAAAGAAAAAAGACAGTCTTCGTGATGAAAAAGATGCAACATGTCCACAAAAAAGATAAAGTGCATAGTGTATGATTTGGTAAGATTTTCGAGAATTTTGATTTCAAAACGGCTTATAGCTAAAAGTAAACCACGACCGCTGTAGTCAAAAATCTAACAAAAACCAAATAGATTATAAATCTTGATTAAATAAGCTATGTCTGATGACAAATCTTTTTAAGATGTTCTTAAATAGCATTGCGTAATCCACCTCCAAAGTTATTGTATAAAACGCGCGAAAAATTCGAACTTTCGGACCTTATAACTTAGAAACCAAACACAATTATACAATGCCAATGGTCTTTTTTTATGTGACTGGATATGGATGGTTAATACCACAAGTTCTGTTATGGTATTAGCCCAACACACCACATGGGAACTAGGTGCCATGCCAGGACCTTCCTTATATTGCACGGCTACATTGAACTGGATGGAAAACACGGACAATTTTCATTGCCGCTTCGACCATCCCTCATCCAATGCGATGGTACCAACCCGGGCGGGATAAACCCTACCACCTAGTAAGTAAGGAAGGGGGCCTACAGCTTAACGAGGAATCCGAACCACGGCCAGTCTCTCTCAACGGTCGAATGGTCACCCATCCAAGACCAGACCGGACCCAGCGTTGCTTAACTTCGGAGAGCGATCGCCGAAGTGTCGCGCCACTGGGCTATTTTGAGCAAAATTTTGGATCTCTGACAAGAAATATGGGCTTGATCTTCTTTCCCCTTTTGTATGGAGAGATGAGCGGGATGGGCCACCTTAAAAGAAAAAGGCACACAGCTGCCCTTCACAGCCCTTTATCTTCAACCGAACAAAATATATTTTATTAGCAGGGCTCAAGCCGAGATTGCCTGTTAACTTTTATAGCAAACTTTTTACATAAAATGGGTTAAGTAACGTTAAAATTCCGTCGTTTCAATGCTTAAAGGGAATTAAAAAGATGTTGAGGAAAGTTTTTAGGCAGGAAAATGGAATGCCGGCACGAAGCTATGCCAAGTACGAATCACAACTCTCTCTACGACTTGAGCCGCTCTTTAGCTTGGACGGATATGTCCTTCATGCAGGCCTATTCCTGGATTTCCGTAATCAGAAATTAGAAATCCTGAGTATAGAAAACAGCTTTTGTGGCGGTTTTCAAAGCGATTTTCTTGACGAAAATATTCCAGAGAATAAATTTCAATTTAATTAAGGTTTTTCGTAAAAAAAAACGCTTTGACAAAGGCCATATAAGCGGTTTTCCAGACTTAGGATACCTAATAACGGAATCCCAGGCATAGGCCTGCAAGTCGCTGGTCCCTACTGACTGACACAATGGAAGAATAAAATAATTTGTCCATTCTTCATACATTCGCTGCGCAATATACCTGATCCTGTGTCCATGCTTCATAGTCGATTCTGCATTTGTAATCCTATTCGGTTAATATTTACTGTGAACACTAAAGAAATACTCCGCGGTCATTCTTTAAAACTAAATCGAATTATGTTCAACTCCAAACCAAGATGAATGGATGGCATATCTATTGTGTCATAAATCTTAGCCCAACACGTTGCATTCCCGTAGGAATTAGGTGCCTTTCATTTAATTTAGTACGGCTATATTCAACTGGATGGAAAACATTAAATTTTCGTTTCCACTATGTTTCCGCTCAGCTGGCAGGGCTTCAACTTTTTAAGCAAAATATATTTTTTCGTACTGAGCAAGTAGTACGTCCCATTTTTAACCTTAACCTTACTAACTTGTAAGTGGGGAAGGGAAAGATTTATAATAGGTTTCGAACTATGGGTCGATCCACATTCTCATCGATAAATCGCATTTTTTAAAATTCTAAATGAGCATGTGGCCCATCGCGGGCGGGACTAACTCATTCGCGTGCACGGTACAAAACCGTGCTATCGCGCTCTGGGACTTTTTCTGTTGCAAATAAAAAGAGAGGCTTCGTTATGAGGAGGATTAAACATGTCCACAAAGCAGACAATGCGTATAGTGTTTAGAATTGTTTTGGATTAATATAGATTTTTTTACCGTTATCTCATTTATTAATTCTCTAATTGATTTCATGAAACAGTCAACAAAGAAATTAAAAACTAAAATATTATACATTATCCTATAAATTAAACTATTCCTAAAATTACACACATTTATAACAAATAATAAATTTCAGCCATATCGCTGCCAGGCGGCAGAGTGCCCAAAAGACTGGCCGCATTCCCTCTCTGGATAGCTAGGCTCAACCTCTGCCCGAGATACCAGCCAGCCCTCTGGTCACGCGATGATTCGATCAACCGCGACGACAAATCCTCAAACAGAGTTCTAGCATCCGGCCCCCATGAGCCTAACGTTTCGACACCAAACGGCACAAACATATAGCACTTAATATAGATTAGATTAATAAAAGAGATTTGAGAATATTTATACGAGATTATATACGAGAACACGTAAACTACGACCGCTGTAGTAAAAAATCTAACAAAAACCAAATTGATTTTAAATCTTCATGAAAAAAGCTATGTCGGTTGATTAATCTTTTTAAGATGTTTTTTAATTACCGTTGAGTAATCCAGCTCCAAAGTTGTTGTATAAAACGCGCGAAAAAATAGAACTTTCGGACCTTATAACTCAGAAACTAAACAAAAATTGACAATGCCAATAGTCATCAGACATCTAGTTCGATCAAATAAAGCTATTTTGAGTATAATTTTGGATTTCTGACAAGAAATATGCGTATGATCTTCTTTCCACGTTTGTATGGGGAGTTGAGCGGGAGAGGAATCTTATAAACTCAAGCGGATTCATTCACTGAACTGGACGAATTACATATTAAAATGTTGAACCCAATATAACCGTTATTAAAAAAAGACTAAATAAAATATGCTGGCAGGGAATCAACGGGTTTCACAAGCAAAGTAAGAGTTATTTTATCTCGGTCGAGTGCGAGCCTCACTGTACTTTTCTTTCTTCTTAGCAACATGTCCCCGACAGAGGTACGAGGAATACAACGCGTCGGTGACTCCGGGATTCGACAACTCGATCGAGAGTTCTTCTAACGAGTAACGATCTTACCCTTCCACTACGCACGCCAGCGAGTAAGAAAGGACCGCCCTCACTCTCCGAACGCACGTTACTGAAATGGACCATTGTGGGTAGCGTAAAGGAGTAGCATTGTGAAAGCAGTTTGGTAGTTATATGTGTAACCACCTATCTACGTCTATAATTTGTAGGGTTCCGTACCCAAATTGTGAAAACGGAACTCTATTACTAAGCCTCCGCTGTCCGTCCGTCCGTCTGCCTGTCACAGGGCTGTATGTGTAACTTATCGGTGACTCCGGAATTCGACAACTCGATCGAGAATTCTTCTAACGAGTAACGATCTAACCCTTCCACTACGCACGCCAGCGAGTAAGAAAGGACCGCCCTCACTCGACGCGCGTAACTGAAATGGACCATTGTGGGTAGCTATATGCGTAACCACCTATGTACGTCTATAATTTTTAGGGTTCCGTACCCAAAGGGTGAAAACGGAACCCTTCGGGAATGTGGTGTATTGGGCTAATATCATAACGGTAGTTGTGTGATAATAGCCATCCATGTCATATGCAACCTGCATAAAAAAAACATAGCTGCGAGGTACACAACGCGCTGTTGCAAGTCTGACAGTTTGAGCACCTCATCTGACAGAAATTCAATAGTCTAGGAACCGTAACTGGAGGCATATATAATATTTGTATATCGTTCGAGTCTTGTCTATCTGTACATTTCTCTTTGCACATGGCAGAAGGCTACGAAGAATAAAACATATTTGCGGCCCCGGAGTTCGACAACTCATCTGATAGCACATGTGCGAGGCGCTTGGAAACCTACATGTTTTCTTGTCTGGCCTAACTGTGTATTACTTTTTTTCCAGCACCATACAACCGACAGAGAGCGCGTGACGCGTTGTCTGCTCCGGAGTTCAGAAAAATGCCCGACAGCGAATATACCCCTCCGAAATATAATTTAAAAAACCCCTCACAAATATTGCCTAGATACTTCCATGTTTTTGTCTCCTCCAAGCCTTGCATAACTGTATGTTTCTCTCTTTCCAGCACCATGTACCCGACAGAAAGCTACGAGGAATACAACGTGTCGGCGGTTCCGGAGTTCGGCAACTCATCGGACAGCGAGTACACGCCCTACGAAGAGCGCCTGGAGACCTATATAGTCCCGGTGCTGTTTGCCCTTATCTTCATCGTGGGTGTGCTAGGCAACGGAACCCTAGTTGTCGTGTACATTCGCCATCGGGGCATGAGAAATGCACCCAATACGTGAGTAATATGGAAACTGCTTTAATATATATTTCCTTTGAGGTTACGTGAAATGTGGATGTTCAAGATTTTAGATCTAGAAATATATATATTAGTGGTGTACTAAGCCAGCATAAATTAAGAGCTTAAATGAATAATTTGAGCTCTTGACGTCAAAGAGTCTAGTTTTCTTGGAATGTATAATGCTTAAGACTGATTTTATTAAGGTAAGTACCCAGCTACGTATTTCTCAGAAAGTACATAACTTATTCAGAAGCGAGTTACCGTGTCTTTGCTCAAATATGCCACAGATTCAAAACACTGTCTGCCTTCTACTGACAAATTATTTTCTCGCGTTGTTGCCATCTTAGAAAGCAAACATGTTGAAAACACATCATTTAAGTATCATGTAATCATAATATGAGTTTTGTATTACAATAATTGCCGTGCTATTGCAATGACCAGGCATATGATTGAAATTGAGTATATTCAATAAATACAGATAAAAAAATAACATACTGAATTCTAAAATTAATAACATATATGCTTTAGCGGAACCATAAAAATGGCATCTTTTTGAGATTAAATTATTACTATGTCTTGTCAGCTTCAGGAAAAAGCTGACAAAAATATTATTGCCCAGAAATGAATTTTATCGATTATGTCTCGAATCCAACAAGACAATGGTTGGTTACATTTGATGACAGAACATAGGTCAGTCAGTCAGTCAGTCAGTCAGCGTGTTTGCGTCCACTGCTGGACATACGCCTCTCCAATCCTTCTCCAGTCCTCCCGGCCCTCAGCGGTACGGAACCACTGCTTTCCGCCGACGCACTGGATGTCGTCTTCCCAGCTGGCGGGGTGGAAAACATAGGTATTATTCTATTATAAAAATGATGTCGTTTTATGGCACTGTTAAGACCACAGAACAATTAGGAGGTTAAGACCGCACGTATGAATGTACTCGCATCACAAACATGCAGCGGTAGAAGTAGCAAGCATTCGGCTAGACCGTGGTTACAGTTCCGCATATGGTAATACAAACTTGCCTTTGCGTAAAGGACTATTAAGTTCCACCGAGTCTAAGGATATGTATCAAATGACTTTATTTCATCGCTATTTTGGAAATATTCTTGAAACTATTTGAACGTATTTGTGATATTACATTGTAGGCCATTTAATACCTCGGTGCCAGACCCTGGTTGATAAGAAGGCTTAATGGTTGAACACGCACTTCACTGTTATTCTGTGCTTCAGTCTCCCTTTTGTTGAGAGCCAAGACTCGACTCTAATACCGGCTTATGGAGGGCCACTTCGATCTACTGACCCGTACAAAATTAATCTCTGTCAGGATTATCTTTTTAAGAGGCTAAATTATAACCTTTATTAGGAACACGAATCCTTTCAACGAGGAAAAGAGGACCAAATATTTTATTAGATTCGCAGAAATTATTTTGAGCTTTTGGTTATTGCAAATAAAGAAGCACTTCTATTTTTTTTTAAATCATTAAACTTTGTTAAAATATATTTTGAGGAATACATTTCTTTTGATGTAAATTTTAACGCACTTCTTTGGGAGCTACGAATATTGCCTTAATCCGTTCCTTTAATGCCCCACCGAATTCTACGTAATTGCAACCCAGAACCAATTCCAAGTATACATGTAACTGATACATAACTTTCTTGGCACTTTTAAATTATAACTTAGATCGATAGATGTGATTACATGTAATGTTGCTTTCGAAAATGATTCTCACTAAGTAATGCACTCGATAATAATGGTGGGTGATGTTAACACATGTGATTGAATTCAAACACTATTAATATGTCTAATGGTAGGCCCACACTACCTTCCCGTGTACCGTAATAATTATGGCATTAAATTAGTGCCAAAATTACCGCGTGAAGTGGTTTGGTTACACTAGAATTTACCTAGTTGTGACCATGATCTAAGCGGAATAAGATTGTTTTCAAGATGGAGGTTGAAGCTGCGGAGGTGTTGTACTTTATAGTGTCAATTACAATCACATTAATACTTTAAATATCAACAAAGCTAAACGAATACTTATATAAGAGCCGATCGCATCCAGATTGATAAGGACGTAAGTTATATTATATTTAAAAATAACTACAACTAATTTCGATAATCAAAAAAGTAAATATGTAGATTAATATTCTAGCTATAATTTAACGATAAATATGTAAGTCTTGTGTGCTTTGGGTTCTCAAAGTGTTGCATAAAAAATATTCATAAATTTTCATAAAAAAAGTTTGAGCACAGATTATGAGCGCCAGATATTTAATTTTATATTTTAAAATATAGCTAGACTATTAATGCATTTTTCTTCTTTTTGAAATTCTGAAATAAGCAGTAGTTATTATTAAAAATAACAAAATATAGTTTCACTTAGGCCCTTATGAAACTGAATGCAATCAGGTGTTATCACGCCCTTAAATGAAGATGGTGGATGATAATAATGCACGATCAACTTTTCATTCGATGACTCCATGTCGGTCGGCACGTGCGTTTTCGTTGAGCTCATGTCGCGCCACTCACGCTAAATTTACCGCAGTAAACGCTTGATTTGCGAAAGACCCCCATCGGAGCTATTGCCTACCGTCATATGTCATGTTTTTTGTCATTGTAAAATAATGACCAAAAATCGCGGCTGCACCTAAGTGTTGTTTCAATTATGGCCACAATTATTGCCATATCACGGTAGTGTGGCCCCAGCACAATGCAATTCAAATCCCAGGGAAATCATCGAGAACCCTGGAGGAAGTCCTCCAATTGGTAATTTTGCAATTGATTAAGGCAGGATAATGAAGCGAAATGTTTGTTGCAGATATATATTCTCACTTGCACTGGCGGACTTACTAGTGATCGTCATAT
Source organism: Incurvaria masculella (assembly GCA_946894095.1). Classification (NCBI taxonomy): domain Eukaryota; kingdom Metazoa; phylum Arthropoda; class Insecta; order Lepidoptera; family Incurvariidae; genus Incurvaria; species Incurvaria masculella. The sequence goes on along the minus strand of OX335657.1, from coordinate 11,610,606 downwards.
GCGTTCCGTTCGCCTCGCTCATATACACTCTCGAGTCTTGGCCGTGGGGTGCCCTCATCTGCCGGCTCTCAGAGGCGGCCAAGGACGTGAGCATTGGCGTCTCTGTGTTCACGCTGACAGCGCTGTCAGCGGAGCGCTACTGCGCCATTGTCAACCCCTTCCGCAACCTGCAGGTAAGGGTACGTATGTCGGGTTACTAACTGCATGGTCTCTTACTCTGATTCCATTCATAAGTTCTGGCTGCATCCACGGACCATACAGGACCTGCATTATCGGTACGTAGATACAATTATTTTCGTTAGTGTATCTGCCGGCGATCAGAGGAAGTAAAACACCTCAGCATTAGAATGTATGTGCTTACTTCCGCTATTTGCAGGTAAGGGTATATCCATCGCATTACTTTCGCAGTAGAGCTTTACTCTACTTCTGTAAATGCTTCTCTGCTGTATATATGAAATACTCGTATGTCTGCAATCTCGGTATTTTGGATATAAATTATCCACCGTTGGTATATCGGCCCTACCGGCCTTCACGGACGTACGCTTTGGCATTTATGTATTCACATCGACCGCGCTGTCAGCTGAACGGTACTACTTCAGGGTAAAGCCGTATACAACCTGCAGGTATTGGTACGTTGGTCACGTTACTAACTACATGTATCGACTACATTTATCAGTGAGGAATAGCTTTGGATACGAGCAAATTCTAATTACCATGTATCAGTGAGAAATTGCTTTGGATACGAGCAAATTATAATTACTTGTTATTGTTACTGCTTTCATTGTTCGTGTCTGTATTTCCTCCTAAATAAATAAATAAAAAAAAATACATGGCCCCTTACTATAATTTCATTAATAGGTTCTAGTTGTATCCATTAGATTTATCTACATTATCGGTACGTACAAATATACACTTATTTTATTTGGTTTTTCTATGGCAAAAGCACAAGTCATCAGCATTGGCATTTCTGTATTTTCTCTGGCCACGCTGCTCTTAGCAGAGCAGTCCCACGTCGTAGTCAACCATTTCTGTTATTTGCAGGTGAGGGTGTATCTGTGGCCTTACTAACTGCATGAGCATTACTCTACTTCTATGAATACGTTTCCGCTGTATGTACCATGGAGGGTTATTTCTTCACCTCCATGGTATGTACGAGATATATTTGCAATCTCGGTAGATAGGTTATGAACTATCCACGGTTGATATATTGGCTGGCTATCAAATGACATCAAGGACGTAAGCGTTGACGTGTCTGTATTCACTCAGACCACGCCGTCAGCGTACCGTACTTTTCACCACCTTCAGCTACAAAAATGCCAAAGTTATCTTTCGATTAAACCATGTCAATATGCAATGTAACCGAAAGCTAACTATCGTAGCTGGAGGTGGTGAAATCAGGGGTATACGGCGTACTCTACGTACAGTAGGCAACAGACCAAAGTCTTAGAAAAAAAATACATTCTTGTTCATCTAAGACCAAAGTTAGCGAAAATGGCTCAAGCAAAAGATGAACAGACAAAATAGGTTGACATCTGGCAACTTAAAAGTGAATCATACAAATTCAATAATAGATGCTTAAACATGCATGTTTAAAGCATCTATTATTGAATTGTATATGCGTGTCGATCCTACTATCGTCAAGACGGCTCTCTAATTGCATAAAGCCACCCCCCAATTACCGGTATCGCACGTGTGTCGAATGACGCCCAATGACAAGTGACAAGAATAAAGAATGAGCAATGAACGGCGCGAATGACGAATGGCGCGCGCCGCCACTCGCGCCGTGACGGCTGACAGGAATGGGAATACCGAGTGGCTGACGAGAGAAAAACGCTGTTCCGTCATTATCTCACGGGTCACGCATCGTGTGGGCCGCGCGGCTCCGAGCGATTGCGTCGCCTACGTGATTTTTCTTTTCGTCGTTCATACAAAAAGTCTTATTCAGCCCTGAGTGCACGAAGGCTCGCCAAATTGTATCCGTTATGATTACATCCAACGACGACTTAACAAATAATTGTCCGTCATCTGAAAATCATTTACAAACTTTAATTGCCAGGCGACAGAAAACAAATCAGCAAACAACTGATACTGATAATAACTAAACGGAAACTCTCAGTTGTGCCCAAGTTGATATACTGCTGTTTTTGTTTCCAAAGTATATGAATTATATCACAAAAAAAACATCAAAAGCAAAAAAACCTATCATATCAAGCAGTACCTACGTAGTTTGCATTTCACGATTATGATTCTGGGAGAATTCGGTTATGACTAAACTAACCAATTATTAAAATGTCGAATTTGTTCTACGAAAGCCGGCCGGTTCCGGAATCTGTCGATAATTCCTATCGAGAAATATTCTCCCGTTTTCAGCGTAAGAGACGCTGAAAACTCTTGTCAGTAGCTGAACGTATCTCTGACATAATTTTCTTGACAAAGGGCCTTCGCTCATCGTTCAATGCGGGTTGGGTCAGTTTGACGGATAGCCTTTATGTTGCGAGCTTTGGCGGGCCGAAGTTTCGCTCAGAGCCGTCAAATAAATTTACAATTGAATATTAGCTAATGAATAGTTAACTGAGATAATGGGTTTATACTAGCAGCCAAGGAGATTCTAATTTCATTATAGGTAATTGAAATGGAAACAGCTACGATTTGAAGAACAATGAAACGGCCTTAAGCTATGTTCCCTATACAAAAGTAGTTTAGAAATCAATTGTTCAAAACTACGCCGATTAACTTGATTGTTTGTATGTAATATAAACAATCAATCAATTGTTTGTATGTAAAAAGGGGAATGTTAGGGATTACGAAAATACTTGACCTAAATAAAGAATTATCGAAAACAGCTAAGCAATGCATGGTGCGCCTTCATGCGTTTAGCGGTGACGTTAGTTTGACAGCTGTCATGTTGGTCATTCTGTCGGCAGAACGCGCGTCGAGTGCACGCCAAGCACGCAAAGCTATCACGGATAAGAAACTAAATGAAGATCATTCTCTAAAATGTAAATGCCGTATAAAATAGTATCCGTATTTTTGTAAAATAAAAACCTAATCAAATGACAGCTAAAAGAACATAGTAAATTTTTTTTTGTGTTTTGACCCAGGATTATTAAAACATAGAATATGGTTTGGTGACAGTACGTGAAAGGTCGTGGTGCAGGGTCAACCGTCTGGCGGTGACTGCCAGGAAGTCACTGTCTCATGGCAATATGAGAACAATAAAATGGTTAAATTCGCAAAACGAAGCCCTCTCTTCGTAGTTTCACTGTGCTTCTAACTGATGGTATCACTTTATCTTATTGCGCATTGACCACCAAGTTAGGAAGGAAGGGAGTGGCATCGTATCTCTCGCTGCGTAGCTGCCTTTTATTGATAATATTATACCGCCGGTATTAAGACAGTCGTTTCCCTATCTACCCCTTACGACGGGCGATAAAAGTTTACATGCTTTTTTATTTACCTTTTGGAAAATATTGTCTAATAAATATTGGGAAAAGTTGTCATTTTCGATTTTATTTTACTAGGAAACACAGGAATCTTTAGAAAAATAAAAACGTACGATTATCTAGGTTTTAAATCTAGGTTTCTTAAGTGATTAAAACAAATTTTATTAAAATCTGGGGAGGCAACGTCAGGGCCCGGAAGATGATTTCGCTAGTTTTATTCGCAAGTCGGCGTGCAAAATTGTGCCTTGTCCAATGAACAAAGAGAGCATTTATAAAATTCTCAGAGAATGTTCGTTAGGTTATGTTTTTGTGGTATTTTCTTTCCAACCACTTCATTTGGTTAGCATAATTTAGAATTTAAAAAAATCTGAATAATAACGAGAAAATTGATTCATTTTTTTAATTAAATATTATTTTAAAACCTACTGTGATTTAGTTTGTATAGTATCTGACAGCTTTGACAGGTATTTTAGGTGAGCTCACTTGGACGCCACCTGTCGTGATAAATAAGCAGTTTTCTTCCCCACTATTTCAAGAGCCGTTCTATTGCTCCTGACCTATACTGTGCCAGTATCTCGTCACTAAAACGTGGCTACGCTGCCGTCATACAGATGAGTATCCGTCGCCACTACCGGCCTTTCTTACTCGATGGCATTGACACATGACGTGTATCGCCCTCGCCGCACGCGCTTCCGAAAAGTGGGTGGTAATTTGATCAATCAATCCCGAGATAACGCGGGTCGGATGCTCACGGCTGCTCCGGCCATTTGTAAAGCGTCACACATAACGCGGGAGATCGCGGTCATGCCATGCAATGCGACGCCTATTAAGGCGCACATGTTATGGATACATACGAAACGTATGGTTCGGTCCAATAAAAAAACCGGTTTTCTTGGTCATTTACAACGGCAACTACATTAAAGCATTGAATTCGATTTTGATAACAAAGAGAAACATTTTTGATCTGAATTGGTAAATCTAGGATGACTGTAGTGTCTAGTAATCAACTTTAGAGATGACAACAATTAGTTTGATATTTCAATCCTTGCAGTTGAAATGCTTTAGCGCAGGATTGATACGAGAAGTTAGCGCCATCTAGTAGATACTGTAGATCTGTAATATACTGTAATACATTTATTTTAAATTACTACACTCGGATTTATCATATTTTTACATTTACCAATTCAACAAAACAAAGCGAAAGCTCGAGAAAAAACTGGTAAGAAAGTTCCCTGTAATTGATATCAATAACACTATTCAAGTGGCCCTGAAATGGGCGCGCGTGGTTATAAAGTAGTTCCCAGTCCAGTTATAGGACTGGATCTCTCACTGTATCCAGTGCATTTTAGTGCCGGCTTAGATTACTCCAGTTGCCATCCAACACTCAATTCGATCACTGGACTGGAATGCTACTGGAACGCTGCGATCATAAACTTTCATGGAAGTCGTGGGTAATCCACCTCCAAAGTTGTTGTATAAAACACGCGAAAAATTCGATTTTTCAGACCTTATAACTTCTAAACTAAACACAAGTGTGCAATGCCAACGGTCACCAGACATCTAGTTCGATCAAATAAAGCTATTTTGAGGGGGGCTGGGCGTGATCTTCTTTCCCCGTTTGTATGGGGAGTTGAGCGGGATGGCCCACCTTAAGTGTGTCGACTGATAATATTTGTATTATTCAAGTGCAAAAAATGACGCCATTTTTGGCTGGGTCGCGCGGCATCACTGGCTCTGACCGACGACCGCGGACTCAGAAACCCTATTTTCAATACGCTAGGATCTCTTAAGAGAAACGTAGATTTAAATCTCTCGTGAAACGCAGATACATACTGAGAATATTCGGGTATTGAGATTCCCCAGTGGCGCGTCTGCTCTTAAATAATAAATCTAATAAAAATATGCTTTATTAATAGTACTGCCTCAGGGCAGGGAAACTTTCATTACACAGCCCCGCTCCCTTGACACGATGTCGTTTCCACTTGCGGATGGGACATTACCTATATCTATAAAAAGATTTGCAAGTGTGTACACCGTGCTACGTACGACGCGTAGCACTATTAGTTATTCTGTGGTACGACGCCGACATGGCCTGCGTAGCAGCGACTCAAAAATACACGTGTAAACCGATGTAATATCCAAATAAACATCATTAGCAAGTTTTACAAGACCATCATTTCTTTGTTCCTTCGGGGACAAAATTGGCACAGAAGATAGATATTGGCACCTCAATGTGAGCAATTACAGGTGTCGATTGTGTTCCACAAGTTCAAGGACAAGTGTTCCATTATCAAATGTATCAGAAAAGAACCAATCTTTACGAAAATATTTAACTTGCCAGTGTCAAGCAAATGTGTAAAAAGTATAGAATTTCTTTTGGCATGGATTTTCGTATTACAATTGAATATTTTTTCCCATCCTGTTAAAAATACATTAGGGAACTGATTTAGGTACTTTTAACTTTAATCAAGAAAATGATTGATGAATGAAATTGAAAAATGATTACTGATTCTAGTCCAGCTTTACTAACAATACTTATAATGTAGTTGTTTTCGCAGCTTTTTTTCTTTAATATAATGTGTACTTGCTTCATTGTCGATTCTACACACAACATCAAGACACATAAACGTAGATACTAATAACGGATTGTTCAAGCACTTCACTAAAAAGCTGTCTCGTCCTTCCATTATAATTCGACGAAAGGCAGCGGGTGAAATTATTATAAATTTGTTAAAATATAAATGTATACTATAAGTAACTTTTCGTGTTCTCAAACCAGTATAACATTAGGCAAAATCCACAAGCGAGTCGCACAAATGTACCACAGCAATTAAAGTTTCGTCAACTTCCATTAAGTACTTAAAAGTTCATCTAAACATAACACTTTACTTCGAGAAGCTATTATCTAAGGGCAATTTTAGGTTCAGCGTTTTGTGGGCACCAAATAGATGTTTCCATTTGTACGTAGGAAGGTACAGTCGTTTGCTCTCAATTGTATGCATTGGAAAGAGATTTTTCATTGCCGCTTCGACCATCTTTTCATCCAGTACCAACCCGGGCAGGTTTAAACCCTAGAACCTAGTAGGGTAAGGGGACCTACAGTTTAACATGGATTCCGAACCATGGAGCAGCTCGCATTCGTGACGAAATGCACTTACCGAACTCGGAAAGAGAGAGACAGTGGTGCATGTTGGAATTGAACCCAGACCTCTGGTACGCAAGGCCAGTCCCCGCGCCACTAGGCTACGAGCCGCTCTGACGTTTCCGGTTGTGTCAGCGAGGCAGTAAACTTAAAAAGCTTAGTTACAACGGTACAGGTAATCAATTTCCCGGATTAAGAGTATCTAACCTTGGATTAAGTTTATATTATTATATAAATATACATATTATATATTTATGTTTATATAATATTTCTCGGAACACTGATCAGCCACAAACAAATATATCCATTGAATATTTCGGTTAAGATTGAGATTCAAGTAGAAATTAATATAGCTGCCAATCTAAATTTACTTAATCTCTTCTAGCAACCTGTCTATAATAATATTTTCAAAGGCTTGTCTAGACAATATATTAGGAAGGTCTAGACGATAAAATTCCTGATATTTTAAGCCGAATTGTAAAGCTAACAAATTAGTGGATCCAATAGAAGTTAATTGAATAAGAACTTAAGCTGAATTAGAACTATCTGATAGTTCGAGCTTTTCCGAAAATTTTATATTTAGAAACCATTTTATATTTGGTGAAAGAGCAGCTCAAAAGAAACCAACAGAAGCGTATCTCTACGTATTATAATGAACTGTTTTGTTGCAAATTATTAATCGGTGCAATAAACATCACTCCATGATCCGTGGTTTACAAATCCTTTTGATTCCTCGCGCCTGGAAAATAAACAGGCTTCTGTAATGCCCGGTGAGCGGCAGGAAATGCAACTGCAGCGGCAGGTTTATAGTAACGCACTGGATTTATTAACAGAGCAAGCTAAGTTTAACTGACATTCTGCACTTTGCTTCCCAGATCTACGGGTTTCGCGCGAATCGGAAAATCAATACATTCTTATCAAGTATATTGGCGTTCTTGGAACTGTCCTAAAATAGTTTCGCTCTATCCAGACTTGGCATAGAACGTTATTTCTGTAATCCGTCGGTTCCACCTAAGGATTTGACCAATCTGCTAATAAAGAAAGGGGTTTTGAGATAAAAAAACTAGGATACTTATGTTTTATTAGAGACCCTATATGAATTCGGTTTTAAGGTTCACCAAAAGGATGGTCATACAATTATAAAATCATTATTTTACTAAGCTGTTGGGTTTGTGTACACACACATAGGCGGCGGACACAGGAATCACAATAGAACATTATTTTCACATACATATTATGTAATTGAAAATTACGTATATGTACATTATTATGTATTTAACAGACCAAAACCGTAAGTATTACTTTAAAAAATTACTACAAATATGACTTAAAAATACCGTAGACTGTACCTTCGTATCGTCGCAAAGTTCGTTAGGAGAGCCTTTCTACGATACGAGGCACAAATATCGCCTTGGACCTGTGAAGTTATTTGCTCGATCACTAAGATGGGTTGTCACATTTTATTAATTATAATTAGATAGCTAAGTAAATCCAAGATGAATACTTCATCAGCAGCTGAAAATTGTTCTTATTTATTAAGCCTACTATAGTATAAAGTAGTTTATGGTTCTATATGCATGTCCGATTCTTCTGCAAGACGCAACAAGAATCCGTGTACATATTTCCGTTCCAGAATAGTTTCAATTCAGAGTTATTATTTACTGTTGTGTTATACTGTTTAAGCATAATTACTTATTAAATCCTGAGGGATTAAATAACTGCATTTATAAATTACAGAAAAATCTATTAAATAAATGAACTATGAATTAATACTTGCCCGAGGATACCTAAAAATGCACGGTAATATAAAATTGTGTGTTATCCGATTCCTAAGCATACCGCGCCCTTGCTACATAAGCTGTCAGCGGTATATGGGTTGCAGCAAGAGTATTCGTTCTGTGTGCTTTTTCAGCACCGCTGTTCTCCCTTGAAGTGAAATTCACCCCAGATAACCTTGAGTCAGCCCTAGCATTGCCGACTTTGGAATTTGTCACTAGCGCACCGACAATTACTCAGTCTTTATTTGTCTCTTTCTGTTGACTGCTGTTGAAACTGCCACTGGCATGTGCCGGGCAACCCGCTGACTGTATTCTACTAACCGGCCAGTCTTATCAATTTGGCAACGTAGGTTGTTTTAAAATATTCGTTGGACACCGCAGGTGCGACCCACAGAAAAATGAGTGTCACCATCACTACGTGCTCTTCCGGCCACACTTACTCTTCAATTTAAATCCCCTTTGTAGGCATTTAACCACCTGGGTGATCCTGACTTTCTGCCTTTATGTCGACCGCTGTAGAAGCTGTCGGGAGTGTGCTTCTTTGACTTGCTGATAATCCTATTTCTATCACCCTGGAACCGATCAGCAACGCCAGATGATCTAAACTCCACAATTATGTTGACAGCTGCGGAAGCTGCCACTGGTGTGCGCCGCAGTGATCTGGGCGGCGGCGTTGCTGTGCGCGATGCCGGCTGCGTTGCTGTCAAACGTCACAGCCATCACCCTCTACAACAACATGACGATACTCGTCTGCATGCCCTATCCACAATCTTGGGATAATTACCCTAAGTAAGTCACCTCGATATTACACTACATTCAACAAACAATCTACAAAAAGTAATGTAAACAGCAATGATAAGGATAGAAGCTCACAATATCTGAGAGAGAGAGAAGTTGTGAGGACTGAACTGGGGTCGTGAAAATCAAAATCTGTTCTAATAATAATAATAGCTCAGTTTGTTTGCAGTGCTAACAGAACTTACTTTCAGTAGCGCTTTATCTTGTGAATGTACATATATAACTAAGTAAACTTTAGACGCTTTGTTACGTATGAATTCGTTGCGTTGGAATGTAGTGATGCATTATTGCTTTTAGAAAACTGATTATATATTGTGGTTTCATGAGGCCATTTAGCCTAGTATTAACGCCCATATTCTCTTGTTTCGGATATAGTTCTTGCAATCCACGAAGTCTGGCGGGCTTTATTTGTGGTAAACGCATATCTCAACGGTTAAAAAAGGTCACTCATCCAGAACCGAACCGCGCTAAGAGGTGCTTACCTAGGTTATCGAATCAGAGGGCGTCGCGCCACTAGGCTACCGTTGAGGCTGGCCGTGGTTAGGATTCCACGTAAAACTGTAGGTCCCCTTCCTTACTTACTAGGTGGTAGGGTTAATCCCGCCCTGGTTGGTAGCATCGCATTGAATGAACGATGGTCGAAGCGGCAATAAAAATTGTCTGTGTTTTCCATCGAGTTCAATGTAGCCGAGCAATATAATGAAGGTCCTTGCATTGTACCTAGTACTCATATGGTGTGTTAGGCTTATATCTCACGGACAGTTTGGAATTGGCCATCCAAGTCCAGTTACACAAAAACAACCTAGCTTGTTTCGCGAAGATTTATAATCAAGTTTTGACTATAGCGGTCGTTATTTACTTTTGGCCTTAAGTAAATAACGTAAAAGTAAGTAACGTAAAGTGTATTTAAAATTTAAGTAAGTCACTAAGTAAACACTATGCGCATTGTCTCCTTACTGGACATGTTGCATCCTCCTCATCACGGAGCCTGTCTTTTTCTTTGAAACAGGTCCGAAAGCGCAATAGCACGGTTTTGTACCGTGCCCGCGAATGAGTTAGTCCCGCCGGTTCGTTATCCCTAATTAAATTACATATCAGCTGAGTATCGAGAAACTCTCAACCTAAATTGAGATTAAATTTTGTTAAGGGGACACAATTATTAAATTCTTTTTGCCAGCCGTTGAGTTTTTTACATTTTCTAAAAGTTACTGAGGAAAGCAGAAGTTGCCGTTTTTTTTATATCTACTTATACTAGTTGCATTCCACTTGGAATATTCAATTCAAACACTTGTCAAATTAAAGTTTCAAAAAAATTTTGTGTCTGGTATTTCCACAGTTCTAGTTTACTTTGATAATATTGTGATATTATTCATTTGCCTGTTGGTGTATGCGACCACAGAAATTTGTGGTAAATATACATTGTTTTTTAATACGAGTTCAGTATTGGTATCCATGCAAATAACACGAGAAGCTCTCACACGGGTTGCTGTAATTCTCTATACATATTTTTATATAGTAGAAATTATTACCCATTTTTTTCTCTATTGGAGATAACTGCTTCCGGGTGAAACCACCTCACCCTAATTCTATAATCAGCCCTAAAGTTGTGTCACCAGTGTTTAACAGAAGGTACGCAATATCAATAAGGGTACAAGCAATTTTGGGTTTATCGCTATTTGGTTCTGGAAATTTCGACCTCAAAAGCGTGCCCTGTGGAGGACCTGGAGACTGTTAACCTTTTGAAGGCTTGGGTTTTATGAAAAATATTTGTATGTATTTAAGTTATTTCAGAGACTACTCTGGTACGTCGGCGGATTGCCTCGTTACGAACGCCAACCAACGCCCCGTAAGCCAAAGCCTTCTGCCAGAGATTTCTATGAAAACAGTGTACAAAGTGAAAAAAGGAGAAAAAGTTCAATAAAAAATATGATATAATTATTCTATGCGCATTACATTAATTAACTTTATCTACATTGCTACACAAAGTAGATAAAGCTAAGTTGTTGTGAGAGTGTGAGGATGCGTTTGGGGGTGTGTGTGTATGAATGAGGGTAAGAGAGGAATTCTGTTACTATTTTGTTAATTTTAAGGCGCTAGCACTAGCCAACTACTCGCGCCATACAAATGCACTTTTTAACAAATGTAATAATATGTAGTGAAACTCTTCAGCAAATCCAAATAGAACTCCAGACTGATAATGGATTGTTAATATTTTTTTATTCCATGATTTATTTAAATAATAATAAAAATAAAAAAGTTGATTTTTCTCATTAGAAATCTGAAAGTAATTCGATTTCTAGATATAAGCAAAAACAGCATATATGCATCCATTTGCTTTTAGATTTCTACATTTAGTCAAAAAGTTCGGAAATGGACACCGTTTCCGCAATGTATTTTGTATAGAAAAAGGAAACATACATTAACGAAAATAATTCGATTCCTAGACAAGGAATCATATATTTTAAGAATTACACTTATAATCGTCAGACTTAGTTAGTTAACTTGGGGTGCCTCGTCTAACTTTGCGATTTGGCTAGTACCAGGGCCTTAATTAAATATTTGGGTTCATTTAGTTGATTTATTATCATATATTTTTTGTTATTAAAATACTAGTTTCTGCTTTTTTGGATGTTTGGTTATTATTTACATGTCTTAACTATTTTTTCCCTCTTAAAAACATTTTTTATGTAATTTTTTAATTGAGTCTGATAAAAAAACACGTACTGTGCATTATTTAACAAAATCTTAATATTTGTTAATATACTGCCCCGTGTATATTACAGTCCTTTTAAAGTAATTACCATCCAATAAAATACACTTCTGCAAACGTCTTTTCCGATCACAGACTGCACGACATTCAGTCGGTAAATGAAAGGAGCGGCGACTGGAAACTTTACGTCACTCATCATACTCTGCATATATTACTCCAAGTGATCCAATCATATAATATGAAAGATCTACTTTTTTCAGAATTAAGAAACAATGTTTAAATTATTTATTGATTATTTCTCGCAGATTTTTTTTATAATGATTAATTTCTTAATCAACTTCTCATTAAATGACGGAAGGGCACCCATGATGCATACTTCGATTAATTAATGATGGAGTATCATCTCAAGCTAGTGATATTTTTAAAATTAAAATATATCCGTCCTTATATTCCGCCTGAAGAAGAAAGAAGACAGATCTATGATTACCATTACTATCAAATTAACAACAATTTTATAGGTATCGGCAACGCAATAATTATAAACATTTGTATCACCATTAAAAAAAATGCGATCGTAAAATGAAAATTCGTATTCGAAATTAAAATATTCCGTCTATCTATTGATCAGGCCGTATAAACCTTATTATTGATCAGCCCGTATACAAACCTTTTTTTTTAATCCTATGTTTCTCCCACAGGTGGAACGCCCTGGCCAAAGCCGTGATCTACTACTGGCTTCCATTCCTCATAATACTCTTTTTCTACTCGTTAATGGCGCGCCGGTTGCTCGCGAGCACGCGCGAGCTGCCCGGCGCGCTGCACGCGGCTCAGGGCGAGGCGCAGGCGCGCGCGCGCAAGTCTGTCGCCTGCATGGTGCTCATATTCGTTATAGGTGAGTGGCTTTCATACGCTTAAAATTCAAAGACACACTTAAATGTATGAAGGTAATGTGAATTTGACAGTCGGAAGACTTAAGAATCGTCTCAGGACCTAAAAACTGTCTTTGAATCTCAGCAAGAGTCAACTGACGCTAGAGAAAGAGTCAATCGCCAAAATTCAATGGAGTTATGCTTTAAGTTTTACTTTGAAATATTGATAATAAGTATGATCGACAAAGAATCAGTCGGTCAATTCTTATTTAGCAGAATAAAGCCATTTTCTACGAATATATCCCCATTTTTTTTCTTTATTTCGAAGAACATAGGTCGGCTCGAATAGTGAATGTCTTCAAGGAATGAGCCCGCCGTTGCGCAAAATTACTTATTATGTTATTATTGCACTGGAGTTTCGGTTTTAAATTGTATTTTGTTGAGTATTCATGAATTTTCTATCAATCAATCAAACAGAAACACGAAAAAATACGTCAAAACTTCCTGTTAAGGAAAATGTTAAATTATGAATACCAGCAATTGTTGTTTATCAAGTTTATAGAAGTTTTCTAGCCGATAATGAAATGGAAATTCTCCTTAATTATTACAAAGGCAACCAAGTTGAACGTACCGTATTGTTGCAGTGTTCTTCATATGCTTCCTGCCGTACCACGCATTCGAGATGTGGTTCCACCTGTCGCCCACGGCCCAGCAGGACTACAACGAGTGGACGCACGCGCTTCGCATCGTCGGCTTCTGTCTCAGGTGAGAAAACGTTACAACAGCAGAAGAGAAATAGTAGGAGAACTATCATGTGCTCGTTCATAGCCTGCTGTATTATATGCCTATGGCCTGTTACGCGCGACTTCGCCAACTGTGCATACAGGGTTATTCACAAGTGGAAACAATGGGGAGGACGGCTACCAAACTTTACCACCAGATGGCGCCACACAAACCTATGCCACGGTTTCATTTCAAGGTTATAGGTGGGTTGTTGACAAACTAAACTGAGTAAATATGAATAGCTACCTTGAAATGGATGTAAAACACGGACAATGTGATTGCCTGTAATTCGCGAGCAAACATAACCTCTACGTGATAGCTTGGCATAGTTTTATCTGTTGGTAAAGCTCTGCGCCGTGCACCCCATTGAGGCACGAGTCATTTTTGGATTCTTAAAACACCTAGGTATGTCAGTTTGTCAAACCTTACCGTCAGAAAAAACTAAAAAAAATCAAGTGCTAACTAGGTCTAACGAATCGATTATTTGGACCAATCAATGCAATTCAAATGCGAATATCTCATAAACTGCACATATGAAGACATTATTTAATTGAGACCATTATTTTATGGGCACTCCTAACAAAACCGGTGCCAACTTTAATTGTAATACAGTCCAAATAACTAAGTTCCGTTTTAAATGTTTAGACATCACTACATAGTATAAAACAAAGTCGCTTTCTCTGTCCCTATATCCCTATATCCCTATGTATGCTTAAATCTTTAAAACCACGCAACGGATTTTGATGCGTTTTTTTTAATAGATAGAGTGACTGAAGAGGAAGGTTTATATTCCATTAAATAGTGGAGAAATACTGTTATTTTTGAGGTTTCCAATGTGATGTCGTGAATAATTACATTTTTTACGCTTACATTGCAAACGCAGGCTGATCAAGCTGCAGGCTGGTTAAACAGCCCGAAATCAGTCAAAAACGACATCGACCCGAGCGGTGCCGGGTACCTCAGCTAGTATTTTATAAATTATGTTTTGAAAATTCGTTTTAATAAATGTAACTGAACAATTGTAATTACAAGGCCATAATTAAAAAGAATAAAAATGTAAGATGGCGCCACAGAAATCGGAATATGATGGCGCCCTCAGGAGAAAACTAAACCATTAAACTTTCATCTTTATTATAAACATGCCGCGTAAAGGGAGACACTACGTGTAATAATCAGGCATCTGCCGGTGTTGATGTGATTTGCATTTATTTGTTCTCGATAACCCGACTCTTCGAAAACTAGCTACTAGCACGAAAATGTCTTTTAATAATTTCAAATTCGAGCAAAGTTTACATTTTCCTATTTCCTACTCACAACTTCGCTTCCGGTTTTATTTTGGTCATTGTGTTTTGTTTTCTTGTATTTGTATTTACCAAGATATCTCAAGACATTATCGTAAACGATACGAAAATAGCCCGAACTTTGTCCTAACACAAAACGGTGCTAATGTACCGATTTCGTCGGCGCTTTGCTTTTATTCTATCCAAACAACAATTAGATTGAGCCATAAATTTCTCGCTCCGAAATGTGTCGCAAGACGTTGTGCAACCTCGCTTCGGTAAATCATCTAAGAGGCCGTTAAATTCCCGAAAGGGTTGTAAAATTCTGGATGACTGGGAGTGGAACTTACACTGATATATTTTCGATGCGATGTGAATGTTTTTACTTGTCTTTGGTAGCGAATATCTTAGAGGTTGCATCCCTTATTCCTCCCCATCCAACCCATATCCGGAGCATGCGGAGCTGCACCGCCAGGATATGGAACTGTCTGCCTTTCCTCATACCTGGTAGTCTGTAATGGACATATGGACAAATTGACATATTTTGACTTCTAACCAAAAAACCAGGTAGAGAGATACTAACGTATATTATTTCTAGTAATAATGAGTACTTGTCTTCTATTTCTGTAGTTTAGCTTAACCAGAACAACTTATAGAGAGATGTTAAGGTATTTTTCTTTCTAATAATAAGGACGTGCCTTCTATTCCTCTAGTTGAAACATCTTTTAGAGAAATGCTAACATATTATGTTTAATCAATGGGTACCTGTCTTCTATTCCTGTATTTTCTATTTCTATCTACAACTTGTTGAGTAATGTTAACGTATTTTGTCTTCTAATAATGAGTAGGTATGTGCCTTCTATTATTTGGGTTTGTGTAGCTTGATCCGAGCAACTTATAGAGAGATGTGAACGTATTTTTTATTATAATAATGAGTGCGTGCCTTCTTCTCCCTTTAGTTTCTGTAGCTTATCATCCCGAAACAACTTGTCGAGAAAACAATAAAGGTAACGGCTTTCGCAATTTAGTTAACCGATTTCCATGCTCTCATCTTGATTAATTTATGATTCTAAATTTATTCATCTCAATTTATTATCTCTTGCTGTATTCTATCGTCTTTACCATGGAGAATGCTCTTCTGAACTGCATAACGCTATCCCTCCGTTCTCTTTCTACCACCGCACAACGCGAAACACGCAGGGAATGCACCACGTCGACATTCCCAAAATAAGAACCCACCGATGCTCAAGGTCTTTTATCTAAAGGGTTGGTAAACTATGGAATCGAATCCCTGCCGAAGTTTTTGCTGCTTTTTTCAACCAGGGATCCTTCAAACATGGTGTGAAGGGCACCTGGGTCTGCCGGCATGGTTTTCGTAGCCCCTGTGAAAGTCCGAAATTCGCCAACGATCCCAATAAAAAAATATAATTTGATCATCAAAAACAAAGTGGTTTCGATTCTCCTCGGATTATGGTACTTAAATTGATACCAAAAAACATAATATATTCTATGAATTGTTTATTTTATTAATCAAATTTGTTTTAATGCTTAGATTTTATTTACAGTTTTTTTTATTTGCAATTGAAGTAATTCAAAACGCTAGCAAGTGCTGGTTGACCGCAATATCCAAAATGAGCAATATTTATATCTTGCAAATATAAATGTCTCCAATCCACAAATTTAGACGATTGCAAACAAATATTAATGATTGCAAAAACACTACTGAACAACAAATGCATAGTAAAAATAGTTTGATGGCGTTCTTATTCCCCAATTTTTAATGTTTTCACCTTGCGTTTTGTGTAGAGTAGTACTTTAGTAATTATGGTTTATTTACCAGTCTAGGAACGTATGTCGCCACAATTCAATTTCTTCCAACTTTTAAGATAAGTTTGATTCAACGAATCGACGGACTAATAACGATAGGTGCTCGTGTTGTTCGACTTTAACTTTTACATATTTAACATAGTTGTTGTCTTCAATAACTTGTGAATGTATTCCATTACAGATATAACGACACTAAACAGTTGGATAATAATTTTCAAAACACACTGTTTGGGCTCAGACAAGATTGCAATTCTGTAGGAGTTTCTTATTCTTCAAGAGCATGCATATTGTAGTCACACAGCACTCCAATTTCAATTACATCTGAACAATGTAAAAACCTTAATTTAAATGCAAATATCCATTTTAACACCTCATGTTTCAGTGTACGCAAAACCATAACATTCTAAAACTTCTAAAAATTCTTATTAAGTTCTGTAAGTGTTGCCACAGTACATAGGAGATCACATCTATCCTCTTTGCTCGCGCAGCATGGCTCACAAGAAAGCGGGTGTGTGACACAAACAGAGACCGTTGAAGACATACCTAAGTTCCTAAAATCATATTCAGAGACGCCAAACGAAGTTTAAAACTTGGATTATCTCCATATTTAATGTCGCTGCATAAAGTAATTACGTTCAACATTTTGATAGCTTACTCTGAATAAGTAAGCTCCTAAGTCGTTCGCTGGGAGAGCATGACGTATGACATTTCCAATGTCATCCATCATTTTCTGGCTCCGGTACTTACGTCTAGCACGAGCTTTCTCACTCGTGTCAAGCAAATAATACTTACATTAAGCCGTAGTGAGATCATAGGTTCACTAAAAATGTGTTTCGGCATTTATTTAAATCCTGTTTAGCTAAGTATGCATACGTTGATTGTGGAGCGTTGAATGTTACTTACATTCAACAACGCTCCACAATCCTTCAACAACGCTTACATTCAACAACGCTTATTCACTAAACAATCATTAGGTATATCGAGCAAATTATTGACAGATCATTATAATAATCTATAAAAACAGATATTAAAATAGTAAGAGAATTTTACCAGTACAGCCTTCTTGAAAGGAAAATAAGTGATTCCGGGCGGCTGGCTGTTGGCGCATTTCTTGAAGCAGGCACTTGACATTCTGAAGGCACCCGTCGTTACTACTTGTAGAGTGGGGTTCAGTTATTAGATTAAAAAGGGATCAGTTTATATTTGTACTTGTATTTCTCATTATTGTTTTCTTCGTCGTATGATAAACTGCCATTATGTATTTTAGTGATGACGTTAATTTGAGCACGTTTTAGAGGTAAAGGAGGCATAAGCATAGCAATAACGTCCAAAGTTTTTACGTATGGCTAGTTTATGTGTCCGGTAAACATAAAATGTCGATTTGGTAAGCAGGGTCCGTCCAAAGCACCGAAAATTATCCCCTCATATCCGCATCCTAACCATATTTTGCGGACCGTACTTAAGCCGCTATAAAAATCTCGTTAAGCAAAATTATGAGTGTCGAACGTGCACGGAGTTATCCGTATGTTTAGATGCACGGTCACCGTCGGAATATTAACATATTGAAAACCTACACTTAAGTTAAGCCTCCCATACAAACGTTGTTTACTAATCATTTGATAACCACTATTCCAATTTACTTGATATTTGGTATATCCTGGTTCAATAAGGAAACTATATATAAATGGCGACTTGTACTTGCGAATTGCATGCTATCTCGCTTCCACTATATCGCTATCTATACTCACACAGTGCGGTACCGACTGCAAAACAAAATATCAAATTAGAGCACGCAGTGATATGTACTTAGTTGCGTTGTTAGGTCGGTATATGGTTTTACTGGTTGAACTGAACAGAACTATGACTTCTAAAAACCGCGGGAAGATTCTTTGGAGTGTCGCCCGTGAAATTGTGTTTAAGAGAGCCATTATCCTGCCCTAAAATTAAGGGCGATAACTGTTTACATGCTCTTAATGTTTAAATATGTGTATGAAATTTTGCATTCTAAAATATTTTGTCAAAATTTACGTCTGTAAAACCGTAGAGGAAACAAAATTCCTATGAATATTCAATTTTTGCTTTCATGTGATTTGGTTTGGAGTTTACAAAAAACAAAAGCGTGCAGACACACATATTTGTTGCCTGAAATTATATATGTAATATCAATTCAATTGGAACAGTGTTTTTCAAATTATTTATTAGTAAACCAACCCTATGCTTACGGGTCACTATAAGAATGACCAGAAAGCATAGCTTAAGTTGCTGAACCAGCTGTTCACAAGCTAGGTTTTGACCAATATTTTCAGGTGCAATTTGTCTTGAAAAAATATTTCATTTTGTGATTAAGTTTTAATTTCCTACAGTAAATTATAAATAACCGCCCCCGAAACGTTCACTCTCATGCTTATTACACATTCTGAAAGTGAAATCGGGTTATATTATTATTTAATTTATATGTTATCCTCTCATGCAGAGTGGGCTTGCCGAGAGAGATACAAAACGGTCGGATGAGAAATAATTGCAAGCTAAAATGTAATGTCATGACCATGATAGAGAAGGGTGTGTTAAGATGGTTTAAATAAATTTCATACAATGATTGCGTGATGGCAAAATGAATAAGCAAATTTCTAGTGCGGAATTTGATAGTACTGGCATATTCAGAAAACCGAGAAGAACTTCCATATATACGCCCTGTGGTTTGTATAAGTCAAATGTGTAGGACCTGTAATCAAACAGCGTGTATGTGTGCTTGTGATCTGTGATCGATTGCTGCCCCTTCGGGAAACGGCGTTATGTTCTGTATGTAGATATTTGTGTAGTCACTTGGAAACTCATTTGAAATCTCAAAAAATATACAATAGACAAATTCCCGGTAGAGATCGATGCAACATGAAATTTCATATTTATCTTACTCTCTTGCAGTCGTCATCTTCTGTGTGTGGCATTATTCACATTTTTCTTAATGTTCATTACAGTCAGTAGGGATTGGGGCATATGTGAAATTTAATATTTTTAATATGCTCTTAAAATCATCGTCTTCTGTGTGTTAACTGCACAATGTCTTAATATTCCTTATTCTCGGTAGAGATCGGAGCAGACATGAAATTTAATATTTTTCTTACTCTCCTGCTGCCGTGTCGTCTTCTGTGTGTGGCTGCCAGACACAGAAGACGACGGTTGCAAGATAGTAGTTGCAATTTGCCACTCTCTGGCATCTTCATAATGTCTTATTATTCCTTGTTCTCTGTAGAAATCGGTGCAAATATGAAATTTAATTATTTATCTTACTATCTTGCAGCCGTCGTCGTCTTCTCTGTGGTATCTTCCTAATTTCTTGATGTTATTATTCACTGTAGAAATATCTTTTTAAATTAATATTAGTCTAACATCTAAAAGTAAAATTTTAAAATTAAAACTAAAACTAAAGAAAAATGTGGATCGGAGAGCGATCCAATAAAAATATGTTGGGTTAAAGGTAAATATTTCATTGAAGGCTGCCGATGTTTGCCCCAAAGTGCCTAGAACACTCGCCGCGTTACCTCTTTGAATTTCGAGAGCAATTCTTCGGACAAAAAATATTAACAAAAAAAATAACCGACTTCAAAAGAAAAAGCACTAAAGAGTAAAAAAATTATTTTCATTTTTGGATTTACGATTTCTGTTATTCTTTGAGTCGGCGTCAGCCGGGCACGCGCTGTGCCAATCAAGAGAACCTAACCTAACCTAACCTAACCTAACCTAACCTAACCTTGGCTGACACCGACTCAAAAAATAACAGAAATCGTAACTACAAAAATGAAAATTATTTTTTACTTTTTAGTGCGTTTTCTTTTGAAGTCGGTTATTTTTTTTTGTTATTTTTTTTATTTGTTTATTTTTAGTGAATCTGAAGTACACTTACTAATTTGTACACGTCATTTCCAATAAAAAAAGAATCACCGAAATCGGTTGGCGTTATATTGAGTTATTCGTCCATTTGTCGCGCACATTTTAATACAAATTTAAGACTTTTATGATTTTCTCATGGATATCATTGTCAGAACTTAACCAAATTAAAATGGGACCACTTGGGAAGCACTAGCTATCATTTAAAAAAATAATCATCAAAATCGGTGCACCCAGGCAAAAGTTATGAGGTAACAAACATAAAAAAAAACAAAAAAAAACATACAGACGAATTGATAACCTCCTCCTTTTTTGAAGTCGGTTAAAAAAGGCTTTTGTACGACAATCGCCAGACTTTTCCACTAGGAGTTTTCCGATGTCATCTGCAAAAGCCTTAGCGTCCGGCGACCAAGGTCCAAAGGTCTCGACGGCGAAAGGCTGAAATTCAAAACGGTCAATCAGTGATGTGTACTTAGACGCTTTAAGAAGAAATAGATGCAATCGTGAAATTTGATCTTAATTTTACTCCTTTGCAGCCGTCCTTTTCTCTGTGTGCTTCTTTATATTTCCTGATATTCTTTATTCTCGGTAGAGATCGAAGCAAATATGAATGTTGTCTTTATCTTACTCTCTACCAACCGTCGTGTCTCGTGTCAGATCGGTGAGATCGGTTCAGCATGAAATTTCTTGAGAAGGCTGATTGGGTAGGGTCCCAATTGAGTCTCCTAATCGATAAGCTGCATAATCAATATTATCGCCAGTCACAGAAATTTGAATGGGTAGCCCATTAAATGTTTTAATTACTTAACATTTTATGCTGCAAAAATATATTTTCGACTGAAACCCAACAACCGCTGTGTGCTCCACTAAACCTTCACGTGAAACGTGAAACGTTCGGACGGATCTGAAGTGCTCTAACCGTGCTCACATAATGTGGTATTAGGAAGGGTCCTCCAGGGTTATGGGGGTTGGGTGTCGGTGGGAGAAGTAAAGAGGCCGGGGCGAGACCCTGCGAAGAGTATAAGTGGAGTCGAGATTGCTGGAGTGTTCCATTGGTAGTCGTATGAAGTGGAAATAGTCGTCTGGGCGTCCGATATTTTATTGTAAATATTAAAAATTTTCAGTAAAAAAAACAAAATGAACTTTTTTCCAAGAGATCGACAATGCATCGAATCCAAATACAAAAATCTTGCAAGCATGCAATCGTCAGCCTCAATTTCATTTCATTTCATTTCATTTATTTAAACTTTTTGGTAGTCAAACTACACCAAGATATAACGACACTAAACAGTTGGATAATAATTTTCAAAACACACTGTTTGGGCTCAGACAAGATTGCAATTCTGTAGGAGTTTCTTATTCTTCAAGAGCATGCATATTGTAGTCACACAGCACTCCAATTTCAATTACATCTGAACAATGTAAAAACCTTAATTTAAATGCAAATATCCATTTTAACACCTCATGTTTCAGTGTACGCAAAACCATAACATTCTAAAACTTCTAAAAATTCTTATTAAGTTCTGTAAGTGTTGCCACAGTACATAGGAGATCACATCTATCCTCTTTGCTCGCGCAGCATGGCTCACAAGAAAGCGGGTGTGTGACACAAACAGAGACCGTTGAAGACATACCTAAGTTCCTAAAATCATATTCAGAGACGCCAAACGAAGTTTAAAACTTGGATTATCTCCATATTTAATGTCGCTGCATAAAGTAATTACGTTCAACATTTTGATAGCTTACTCTGAATAAGTAAGCTCCTAAGTCGTTCGCTGGGAGAGCATGACGTATGACATTTCCAATGTCATCCATCATTTTCTGGCTCCGGTACTTACGTCTAGCACGAGCTTTCTCACTCGTGTCAAGCAAATAATACTTACATTAAGCCGTAGTGAGATCATAGGTTCACTAAAAATGTGTTTCGGCATTTATTTAAATCCTGTTTAGCTAAGTATGCATACGTTGATTGTGGAGCGTTGAATGTTACTTACATTCAACAACGCTCCACAATCCTTCAACAACGCTTACATTCAACAACGCTTATTCACTAAACAATCATTAGGTATATCGAGCAAATTATTGACAGATCATTATAATAATCTATAAAAACAGATATTAAAATAGTAAGAGAATTTTACCAGTACAGCCTTCTTGAAAGGAAAATAAGTGATTCCGGGCGGCTGGCTGTTGGCGCATTTCTTGAAGCAGGCACTTGACATTCTGAAGGCACCCGTCGTTACTACTTGTAGAGTGGGGTTCAGTTATTAGATTAAAAAGG
Source organism: Incurvaria masculella (assembly GCA_946894095.1). Lineage (NCBI taxonomy): Eukaryota > Metazoa > Arthropoda > Insecta > Lepidoptera > Incurvariidae > Incurvaria > Incurvaria masculella. The sequence goes on along the minus strand of OX335657.1, from coordinate 11,587,810 downwards.
GATCAGTTTATATTTGTACTTGTATTTCTCATTATTGTTTTCTTCGTCGTATGATAAACTGCCATTATGTATTTTAGTGATGACGTTAATTTGAGCACGTTTTAGAGGTAAAGGAGGCATAAGCATAGCAATAACGTCCAAAGTTTTTACGTATGGCTAGTTTATGTGTCCGGTAAACATAAAATGTCGATTTGGTAAGCAGGGTCCGTCCAAAGCACCGAAAATTATCCCCTCATATCCGCATCCTAACCATATTTTGCGGACCGTACTTAAGCCGCTATAAAAATCTCGTTAAGCAAAATTATGAGTGTCGAACGTGCACGGAGTTATCCGTATGTTTAGATGCACGGTCACCGTCGGAATATTAACATATTGAAAACCTACACTTAAGTTAAGCCTCCCATACAAACGTTGTTTACTAATCATTTGATAACCACTATTCCAATTTACTTGATATTTGGTATATCCTGGTTCAATAAGGAAACTATATATAAATGGCGACTTGTACTTGCGAATTGCATGCTATCTCGCTTCCACTATATCGCTATCTATACTCACACAGTGCGGTACCGACTGCAAAACAAAATATCAAATTAGAGCACGCAGTGATATGTACTTAGTTGCGTTGTTAGGTCGGTATATGGTTTTACTGGTTGAACTGAACAGAACTATGACTTCTAAAAACCGCGGGAAGATTCTTTGGAGTGTCGCCCGTGAAATTGTGTTTAAGAGAGCCATTATCCTGCCCTAAAATTAAGGGCGATAACTGTTTACATGCTCTTAATGTTTAAATATGTGTATGAAATTTTGCATTCTAAAATATTTTGTCAAAATTTACGTCTGTAAAACCGTAGAGGAAACAAAATTCCTATGAATATTCAATTTTTGCTTTCATGTGATTTGGTTTGGAGTTTACAAAAAACAAAAGCGTGCAGACACACATATTTGTTGCCTGAAATTATATATGTAATATCAATTCAATTGGAACAGTGTTTTTCAAATTATTTATTAGTAAACCAACCCTATGCTTACGGGTCACTATAAGAATGACCAGAAAGCATAGCTTAAGTTGCTGAACCAGCTGTTCACAAGCTAGGTTTTGACCAATATTTTCAGGTGCAATTTGTCTTGAAAAAATATTTCATTTTGTGATTAAGTTTTAATTTCCTACAGTAAATTATAAATAACCGCCCCCGAAACGTTCACTCTCATGCTTATTACACATTCTGAAAGTGAAATCGGGTTATATTATTATTTAATTTATATGTTATCCTCTCATGCAGAGTGGGCTTGCCGAGAGAGATACAAAACGGTCGGATGAGAAATAATTGCAAGCTAAAATGTAATGTCATGACCATGATAGAGAAGGGTGTGTTAAGATGGTTTAAATAAATTTCATACAATGATTGCGTGATGGCAAAATGAATAAGCAAATTTCTAGTGCGGAATTTGATAGTACTGGCATATTCAGAAAACCGAGAAGAACTTCCATATATACGCCCTGTGGTTTGTATAAGTCAAATGTGTAGGACCTGTAATCAAACAGCGTGTATGTGTGCTTGTGATCTGTGATCGATTGCTGCCCCTTCGGGAAACGGCGTTATGTTCTGTATGTAGATATTTGTGTAGTCACTTGGAAACTCATTTGAAATCTCAAAAAATATACAATAGACAAATTCCCGGTAGAGATCGATGCAACATGAAATTTCATATTTATCTTACTCTCTTGCAGTCGTCATCTTCTGTGTGTGGCATTATTCACATTTTTCTTAATGTTCATTACAGTCAGTAGGGATTGGGGCATATGTGAAATTTAATATTTTTAATATGCTCTTAAAATCATCGTCTTCTGTGTGTTAACTGCACAATGTCTTAATATTCCTTATTCTCGGTAGAGATCGGAGCAGACATGAAATTTAATATTTTTCTTACTCTCCTGCTGCCGTGTCGTCTTCTGTGTGTGGCTGCCAGACACAGAAGACGACGGTTGCAAGATAGTAGTTGCAATTTGCCACTCTCTGGCATCTTCATAATGTCTTATTATTCCTTGTTCTCTGTAGAAATCGGTGCAAATATGAAATTTAATTATTTATCTTACTATCTTGCAGCCGTCGTCGTCTTCTCTGTGGTATCTTCCTAATTTCTTGATGTTATTATTCACTGTAGAAATATCTTTTTAAATTAATATTAGTCTAACATCTAAAAGTAAAATTTTAAAATTAAAACTAAAACTAAAGAAAAATGTGGATCGGAGAGCGATCCAATAAAAATATGTTGGGTTAAAGGTAAATATTTCATTGAAGGCTGCCGATGTTTGCCCCAAAGTGCCTAGAACACTCGCCGCGTTACCTCTTTGAATTTCGAGAGCAATTCTTCGGACAAAAAATATTAACAAAAAAAATAACCGACTTCAAAAGAAAAAGCACTAAAGAGTAAAAAAATTATTTTCATTTTTGGATTTACGATTTCTGTTATTCTTTGAGTCGGCGTCAGCCGGGCACGCGCTGTGCCAATCAAGAGAACCTAACCTAACCTAACCTAACCTAACCTAACCTAACCTTGGCTGACACCGACTCAAAAAATAACAGAAATCGTAACTACAAAAATGAAAATTATTTTTTACTTTTTAGTGCGTTTTCTTTTGAAGTCGGTTATTTTTTTTTGTTATTTTTTTTATTTGTTTATTTTTAGTGAATCTGAAGTACACTTACTAATTTGTACACGTCATTTCCAATAAAAAAAGAATCACCGAAATCGGTTGGCGTTATATTGAGTTATTCGTCCATTTGTCGCGCACATTTTAATACAAATTTAAGACTTTTATGATTTTCTCATGGATATCATTGTCAGAACTTAACCAAATTAAAATGGGACCACTTGGGAAGCACTAGCTATCATTTAAAAAAATAATCATCAAAATCGGTGCACCCAGGCAAAAGTTATGAGGTAACAAACATAAAAAAAAACAAAAAAAAACATACAGACGAATTGATAACCTCCTCCTTTTTTGAAGTCGGTTAAAAAAGGCTTTTGTACGACAATCGCCAGACTTTTCCACTAGGAGTTTTCCGATGTCATCTGCAAAAGCCTTAGCGTCCGGCGACCAAGGTCCAAAGGTCTCGACGGCGAAAGGCTGAAATTCAAAACGGTCAATCAGTGATGTGTACTTAGACGCTTTAAGAAGAAATAGATGCAATCGTGAAATTTGATCTTAATTTTACTCCTTTGCAGCCGTCCTTTTCTCTGTGTGCTTCTTTATATTTCCTGATATTCTTTATTCTCGGTAGAGATCGAAGCAAATATGAATGTTGTCTTTATCTTACTCTCTACCAACCGTCGTGTCTCGTGTCAGATCGGTGAGATCGGTTCAGCATGAAATTTCTTGAGAAGGCTGATTGGGTAGGGTCCCAATTGAGTCTCCTAATCGATAAGCTGCATAATCAATATTATCGCCAGTCACAGAAATTTGAATGGGTAGCCCATTAAATGTTTTAATTACTTAACATTTTATGCTGCAAAAATATATTTTCGACTGAAACCCAACAACCGCTGTGTGCTCCACTAAACCTTCACGTGAAACGTGAAACGTTCGGACGGATCTGAAGTGCTCTAACCGTGCTCACATAATGTGGTATTAGGAAGGGTCCTCCAGGGTTATGGGGGTTGGGTGTCGGTGGGAGAAGTAAAGAGGCCGGGGCGAGACCCTGCGAAGAGTATAAGTGGAGTCGAGATTGCTGGAGTGTTCCATTGGTAGTCGTATGAAGTGGAAATAGTCGTCTGGGCGTCCGATATTTTATTGTAAATATTAAAAATTTTCAGTAAAAAAAACAAAATGAACTTTTTTCCAAGAGATCGACAATGCATCGAATCCAAATACAAAAATCTTGCAAGCATGCAATCGTCAGCCTCAATTTCATTTCATTTCATTTCATTTATTTAAACTTTTTGGTAGTCAAACTACACCAAGTTACGGCACAAAGATCCGCGGATTAGATCAACCCAGTAAAGAAGAACCCGCAAAGAAACTTCACGGGTTTACATTACATATTTTTTCGTCCACAATTATGAAATACATACTTAGATCTAAATGCTACTGCCAAACAATTCCTTGGCAGAACAGTTGTAAGGCAAAGAATAAAGAACAATAGAAACAGCAACCCTAAGTTTAAGTTACTTACAACTAATAAAGTTACTAATTCAATTATATAAATTAATATAATTTATAGCATTACAAGTATACTCTGGTGTAAAAGCCGTCGTCAACTTAACCTATGTCAGGTGTATAAAGCCCTCGTCAAGTTTGATACCAATGACGTGTATCAAGTCAATATATTATGTAGAATAGCCATTAGAATAGAATAGCAATAGCCCAGTGGCGCGACACTTCGGCGATCGCTCTCCGAAGTTAAGCAACGCTGGGTCCGGTCTGGTCTTGGATGGGTGACCATTCGACTGTTAAGAGAGGCTGGCCGTGGTTTCGATTTCACGTTAAACTGTAGGTCCCCCTTCCTTACTTACTAGGTGGTAGGGTTAATCCCGCCCGGGTTGGTATCATCGCATTGGATGAACGATGGTCGAAGCGGCAATGAAAATTGTCCGTGTTTTCCATCCAGTTCAATTTAGCCGTGCAATATAAGGAAGGTCCTGGCATGGCACCTAGTTCCCATGTGGTGTGTTCGGCTAATACCATGACAGAAGGTGTGATATTAGCCATCCATGTCCAGTCACATAAAAAAAATGTAACCAGTTATTGCCTGTCGAATGGGGAATTGATAGGGTAACGGCTCTATGTGGGCCCGTAAGCTAACATATGTGTGTTTCCCTTGCAAAAGCCATCATTAAAAACATAACCCTCCTTCTTGCGCAGTCGAGTAAGAAACCGCTAAGCTGATTTCCCCTTTCCAATATATTTTTTTATTTATAAATTTACACCACGGAATATTGAGGAGGCTATTCCGTGATTTACACTCTTTCATGACACGGTTTGTGTCTATACGTGTCCCGAACAATACAATAATAACTGCATGTGTGGGACACGCGCGGATACGACCAAATATACAATTTCTCTCGCTCGCCAATCTAATAAATAAGTATTGCTCCCTGAGCGCAAATTGTAACGACAAAAGGTAAACCGTTCACAAACATGTCTGGCTGCCTCTGCCATTTCACAGTGAAATGAAATTAGTCAACCTTCGGAATGTTCCCACCCTACGGACTGCATTAATCCCTTAAACTTATTGTAATATATTGCCTCTTATAAAAATATTATTGCAATTGAGCGGTTTTATTAATAATCAATTCGCTCGTAACAGCCCCGCTTTTTGGTAATTGATTATTTTGCAACATCATCGCTCTCTAGCAATATATTTATCTGTTATATACATTAAATACGGCCCTAAAAAGTACAGGACGAAATGGCTGATTATATCTGTATGATGATACGTAAAATTTTTCATTAAAAATCATGAGCTTCAAACAATTATGTTCTTTTAAACTTACGATTTCCCGGAAGACAAATAATTTCTAAAAAGCAATTTCAATGAGACTTTACTGCGATTTGTAAAGACAAGTATATTGACTAAGTTATTTGTTTTGGTTTAATATTACCGGGTAGTTTGATTGATGGTATGTTGTCATAAAAAAACCCTGTCATTTATTTAGGTATTTATAAATTATCATGTCCTGTCCACATAACCTTAAATTGAATGAACTATCTTTTTGAAGTATTACTGCGAGCAAATCAAATTTCCTTAAAATGAGTAAATTTTAAGCCTATAAATGTGAGGTACATATAAAGCGGCAGATGTTCATTGAAATTATTTGATTTTCCTCAGCGAAGGGGTCCGAAAATTGGCTTTTTAAATAATTGGAGAGATAATACGGCTTATCAAGAATTGGATATTCTTTCGAGAGCCTGAAATAATTTCATACGTTACACCGACCGCGAGTCGTTTGCATTGTGATAGGTAGAGGTCGATTTCGGAATTAATTTCGAGCTTTTCAACTTTTCCGGCCCTGTAAATAGCAGGCTTGCTATTGAAGTGAACTTGGAGTGTCATTGAGATGTTTGGGAATGTTTGTGCTCGCTTGGTTTGTAAGAAAATGTTCTGTCCTGTTTTATAATTGAGGCACCAACAAAATAAATACCCAATCCTCGTTCATTTTGAACCAAATTTTTTATACGGTGGTTATGAAATTATAATTGAATAAAACTTGATGGTATGATGAAGGCGATATTATATAACATATTTTTTTTATTACAGTTACTGTAGCGTCATATATAATAGCATGCGTCCTAAATATGGAATACCTGCTGTCAGATGAATTAGTATGAAATACTAAATGAATAAATAAGTAAAAATCTCTATTATCTTCTTCTATCTAATATGAGTGCCTGGAAACACATTTAAATGTCTGAAAGTGTCATATATGACAATTTATCAACAGTATACAATTTTTATGGTTAAGCGTTTGCAAACAATTTTATCGCGACAACTTCACACCATGTTGGAAGCACTATGGATGTGGATGTGCAATATAAGGAAGGTCCTGGCATTGCACCTAGTTCCCATGTGGTGTGATGGGCTAATACCATTACAGAAGCCATCCATGTCCAGTCACATAAAAAAAATGGGGCAGATATCCCGACAGGGTGCATCCCACAGTTGCTATGGGTAAAAGGAGCTAGAAATCTACAGGATCGCTTGATTTTTTTTTAGTGCAGGCAGGTAATGCACTAAAAAAAAGAACCATCCGATCCTGTCGATCCCCGTCGAGGGGTAGCAGAAAGTTCGGGAACTCCCATTGACATTTCAGATGATCCGTAGATCTCATGCTTCCAATGGTCAGATACAGCTGAGTAAATGATAAAAAACATAGATGCTCAATTATGTTATATTGTTTTGCCGAGAGCACCGAATAGCATTTTATTTTCTATCTCAGTGTACGCAGTAACAGGTGGTGCCTCCACATATTCGGCGTAACGGCCGCTTACACTCGGAAAACTTGAGGCGACACAAAAGCTCCAAACATTCCAAATATGAATAATCCGGTAAGAATGTAGTCCAATTTGCGAAGTAGAATGTGAGCCACTCGAAATTTGTGACGTCGGTTCGCGGAAGTTCGAACGACGCCGGCGGCCATTGAGTAAGCAAGAATGGAAGTGGCGAGATAATCCGCTGATGGTAGATGGCTCGCTTACGAATTCTGGACGTACAACGTCGAATGTTCTTTGCACTGAATGGCGTCCTGTGTCGATTTTATGTGTTTATACGTGTCGTTAGAATTCGAGAACAGCAGGAGTGAGCGAATTGGTAAGTAAACTCTCTGTATGTTACATAATTGACACAGCGAAGCGCGAGCGAGCGTCTCCGTTTCAGCTAAGTCAAAAATGCTTTCGTATGTCCGACAGGCCGCGTTCTCCTCTGCAGGTCGCATCTCTCAACCGATTCTCGTGAAAATTTGATCTATTATTTTTGTGGATTTAGTTGTTGGAAAAAAATCAAAACTTTTGTTTTTTGACATGACCGAAAGCGTTAATACAAGAAATATAATAGGATTTTGATTTAAAGTGCGCAATGAACATTGATTTAGCTTTAAGCTATGCAAAGACAGACTCTCAACGACTACATCTCAGAGAGCCACTACTTTAAGGTGGCCCATCCCGCTCATCTCCCCATACAAAAGGGGAAAGAAGATCACGCCCATATTTCTTGTCAGAGATCCAAAATTTTGCTCAAAATAGCTTTATTTGATCGAACTAGATGTCTGATGACCATTGGCATTGTAAAATTGTGTTTGGTTTCTAAGTTATAAGGTCCGAAAGTTCGCATTTTTCGCGCGTTTTATACAATAACTTTGGAGGTGGATTACGCAATGATAAAGTAAGAACATCTTCAAAAGATTAATCATCAGACATAGCTTATTTAATCAAAATTTATAATCTATTTGGGTTTTGTTCGATTTTTGACTACAGCGGTCGTGGTTTACTTTTAGCTATAAGTCGTTTTGAAATAAAAAAATTCGTAAATCTTACCAAATCATACACTATGCACATTATCTTTTTTGTGGAGATGTTGCATCTTCCTCATCACGGAGCCTGTCTTATTCTTTGAAACAGAGAAGGTCCCAGAGCGCAACAGCACGGTTTTGTACCGTGCCCGCGAATGAGTTAGGGCCGCCGGGTTGGGCCACCTTAAGGCTAGAATGCATAATCTCCTGTTAATCACATTCTGATAGAAACCGTAATCAAATCGCTGTGAAATCACCGATCAGGCAAATATCGGTGTGCACAACCTGCAAATGACGTCATAACCAAATATTCTCCACGGTTTAACATAAATTTGGCGCTAGCTGAACAGCTTATGTGTCATTGGTAGTAATTCGTATTGAAATAAAATACCCTATATTTTAATGCGATTCCGCGTACTTGACCCGAGTATAGTTGGCATCGTAATTAAAATCGGTTTTGTCCCCTGGCCACTTGGTATTACCACGAACCGGAGATTTCATTTATTTTACGTCAAAAACGGAATTATCCGCGGATTCGATCAACTCAGTAAAGAAGAATCCGCAAATAAATTTTACGAGTTTTCAATCCACAGCAATGAAATACATACTTAGACCTGAATGCTACTGCCAAAAAATTGTTGGTGGAACAGTTTAAGGCAAACAATAAGAACAAAAAAAACAGTCTCATGGATTATAAATATAACTTATTTAACTAACAACACCATTGTGCACGTCAAATTGCCTTTTGACAGATGGTTAAATTTTATTTTAATTTTGTTATTATTGCACAACATCTGCGGTTAATAACAAAATTAAAATAAAATTTAACCATCTGTCAAAAGGCAATTTGACGTGCACAATGGTGTTGTTAGTTAAATAAGTTATATTAATAATCCATGAGACTGTTTTTTTTGTTCTTATTGTTTGCCTTAAACTGTTCCACCAACAATTTTTTGGCAGTAGCATTCAGGTCTAAGTATGTATTTCATTGCTGTGGATTGAAAACTCGTAAAATTTATTTGCGGATTCTTCTTTACTGAGTTGATCGAATCCGCGGATAATTCCGTTTTTGACGTAAAATAAATGAAATCTCCGGTTCGTGGTAATACCAAGTGGCCAGGGGACAAAACCGATTTTAATTACGATGCCAACTATACTCGGGTCAAGTACGCGGAATCGCATTAAAATATAGGGTATTTTATTTCAATACGAATTACTACCAATGACACATAAGCTGTTCAGCTAGCGCCAAATTTATGTTAAACCGTGGAGAATATTTGGTTATGACGTCATTTGCAGGTTGTGCACACCGATATTTGCCTGATCGGTGATTTCACAGCGATTTGATTACGGTTTCTATCAGAATGTGATTAACAGGAGATTATGCATTCTAGCCTTAAGGTGGCCCAACCCGGCGGCCCTAACTCATTCGCGGGCACGGTACAAAACCGTGCTGTTGCGCTCTGGGACCTTCTCTGTTTCAAAGAATAAGACAGGCTCCGTGATGAGGAAGATGCAACATCTCCACAAAAAAGATAATGTGCATAGTGTATGATTTGGTAAGATTTACGAATTTTTTTATTTCAAAACGACTTATAGCTAAAAGTAAACCACGACCGCTGTAGTCAAAAATCGAACAAAACCCAAATAGATTATAAATTTTGATTAAATAAGCTATGTCTGATGATTAATCTTTTGAAGATGTTCTTACTTTATCATTGCGTAATCCACCTCCAAAGTTATTGTATAAAACGCGCGAAAAATGCGAACTTTCGGACCTTATAACTTAGAAACCAAACACAATTTTACAATGCCAATGGTCATCAGACATCTAGTTCGATCAAATAAAGCTATTTTGAGCAAAATTTTGGATCTCTGACAAGAAATATGGGCGTGATCTTCTTTCCCCTTTTGTATGGGGAGATGAGCGGGATGGGCCACCTTAAAGTAGTGGCTCTCTGAGATGTAGTCGTTGAGAGTCTGTCTTTGCATAGCTTAAAGCTAAATCAATGTTCATTGCGCACTTTAAATCAAAATCCTATTATATTTCTTGTATTAACGCTTTCGGTCATGTCAAAAAACAAAAGTTTTGATTTTTTTCCAACAACTAAATCCACAAAAATAATAGATCAAATTTTCACGAGAATCGGTTGAGAGATGCGACCTGCAGAGGAGAACGCGGCCTGTCGGACATACGAAAGCATTTTTGACTTAGCTGAAACGGAGACGCTCGCTCGCGCTTCGCTGTGTCAATTATGTAACATACAGAGAGTTTACTTACCAATTCGCTCACTCCTGCTGTTCTCGAATTCTAACGACACGTATAAACACATAAAATCGACACAGGACGCCATTCAGTGCAAAGAACATTCGACGTTGTACGTCCAGAATTCGTAAGCGAGCCATCTACCATCAGCGGATTATCTCGCCACTTCCATTCTTGCTTACTCAATGGCCGCCGGCGTCGTTCGAACTTCCGCGAACCGACGTCACAAATTTCGAGTGGCTCACATTCTACTTCGCAAATTGGACTACATTCTTACCGGATTATTCATATTTGGAATGTTTGGAGCTTTTGTGTCGCCTCAAGTTTTCCGAGTGTAAGCGGCCGTTACGCCGAATATGTGGAGGCACCACCTGTTACTGCGTACACTGAGATAGAAAATAAAATGCTATTCGGTGCTCTCGGCAAAACAATATAACATAATTGAGCATCTATGTTTTTTATCATTTACTCAGCTGTATCTGACCATTGGAAGCATGAGATCTACGGATCATCTGAAATGTCAATGGGAGTTCCCGAACTTTCTGCTACCCCTCGACGGGGATCGACAGGATCGGATGGTTCTTTTTTTTAGTGCATTACCTGCCTGCACTAAAAAAAAATCAAGCGATCCTGTAGATTTCTAGCTCCTTTTACCCATAGCAACTGTGGGATGCACCCTGTCGGGATATCTGCCCCATTTTTTTTATGTGACTGGACATGGATGGCTTCTGTAATGGTATTAGCCCATCACACCACATGGGAACTAGGTGCAATGCCAGGACCTTCCTTATATTGCACATCCACATCCATAGTGCTTCCAACATGGTGTGAAGTTGTCGCGATAAAATTGTTTGCAAACGCTTAACCATAAAAATTGTATACTGTTGATAAATTGTCATATATGACACTTTCAGACATTTAAATGTGTTTCCAGGCACTCATATTAGATAGAAGAAGATAATAGAGATTTTTACTTATTTATTCATTTAGTATTTCATACTAATTCATCTGACAGCAGGTATTCCATATTTAGGACGCATGCTATTATATATGACGCTACAGTAACTGTAATAAAAAAAATATGTTATATAATATCGCCTTCATCATACCATCAAGTTTTATTCAATTATAATTTCATAACCACCGTATAAAAAATTTGGTTCAAAATGAACGAGGATTGGGCATTTATTTTGTTGGTGCCTCAATTATAAAACAGGACAGAACATTTTCTTACAAACCAAGCGAGCACAAACATTCCCAAACATCTCAATGACACTCCAAGTTCACTTCAATAGCAAGCCTGCTATTTACAGGGCCGGAAAAGTTGAAAAGCTCGAAATTAATTCCGAAATCGACCTCTACCTATCACAATGCAAACGACTCGCGGTCGGTGTAACGTATGAAATTATTTCAGGCTCTCGAAAGAATATCCAATTCTTGATAAGCCGTATTATCTCTCCAATTATTTAAAAAGCCAATTTTCGGACCCCTTCGCTGAGGAAAATCAAATAATTTCAATGAACATCTGCCGCTTTATATGTACCTCACATTTATAGGCTTAAAATTTACTCATTTTAAGGAAATTTGATTTGCTCGCAGTAATACTTCAAAAAGATAGTTCATTCAATTTAAGGTTATGTGGACAGGACATGATAATTTATAAATACCTAAATAAATGACAGGGTTTTTTTATGACAACATACCATCAATCAAACTACCCGGTAATATTAAACCAAAACAAATAACTTAGTCAATATACTTGTCTTTACAAATCGCAGTAAAGTCTCATTGAAATTGCTTTTTAGAAATTATTTGTCTTCCGGGAAATCGTAAGTTTAAAAGAACATAATTGTTTGAAGCTCATGATTTTTAATGAAAAATTTTACGTATCATCATACAGATATAATCAGCCATTTCGTCCTGTACTTTTTAGGGCCGTATTTAATGTATATAACAGATAAATATATTGCTAGAGAGCGATGATGTTGCAAAATAATCAATTACCAAAAAGCGGGGCTGTTACGAGCGAATTGATTATTAATAAAACCGCTCAATTGCAATAATATTTTTATAAGAGGCAATATATTACAATAAGTTTAAGGGATTAATGCAGTCCGTAGGGTGGGAACATTCCGAAGGTTGACTAATTTCATTTCACTGTGAAATGGCAGAGGCAGCCAGACATGTTTGTGAACGTTTTACCTTTTGTCGTTACAATTTGCGCTCAGGGAGCAATACTTATTTATTAGATTGGCGAGCGAGAGAAATTGTATATTTGGTCCTTATTACTATTTACCTTACCTTACCTTATTACTAAGCTTCCGCTGTCCGTCCGTCCGTCTGTCACAGGGCTGTATCTCATGAACCGTAATAGGTAGGCAGCTGAAATTATCACAGTGTGTATTTGTTTTGCCGTTATAACAACAAATAGGTAAAATAGAAAATGTAAATTATAGGAGGCGTTAAATCTTGTACGGTGGTACGAAACCCTTCGTGTGTGAGTCCGGCCGGTTTTTTTCACAACAAATGAAAGTTTTTATTTATTATTTATGAAAGGATAGGACCATAGAAATAGGATGCGCGCGCAAGCTAGGTCTATGGATAGGACATTGTCGGTAATCCCCTTTTCACCCGACTACGGCGACCCAAAAATAATGGTTATTATTTTAGCAGTCTAAAAATTTGCATTTGCAGTTATAATATGTTTCACCGTAGTGCTTAAACTATTTATCCGATTTTTGTGTATAGGGTTCCAATCGATTGTCAGCCTCGGTAGCTCAGTGTGCGACGTCTTCCAAATCGATAGGCTGGGGAAGCACCTCTGCGCACGGTTATGTTCTGGATGGATGACCATTTTTAACCGTTGAGGCGTGCCGTGGTTCGGATTCCACGTAAAACTGTAAGTTCCCTTCCTTACTTACTAGGTGGTAGGGTTAATCCCGCCCGGGTTAGTACCATCGCATTAAATCAACGATGGTCGAAGTGGCAATGAAAATTGTCCGCGTTTTACATCCACTTCATTGTAGCCGAGCAATATAAGTTCCCATTTTGTGTGTTTGACTAATATCGGACAGGTTAGTTCGGTAGTAGCCATTCTTGTATAGTTTCATAAAAAACGATGATTTTGTCCAGGGTAATTATAAGCACGGAAAATATTTAAAAAAGTTTAAAAATCTGTAACCCAACTACAGGTAAGAAACAAGGTAGGTGCTGTTTGATAAAGCCAATAAAGCGATGATATCAAACAGCACCTACCTTGTTTCTTAGCTTTTAGTAGTCAGGTTAGAGTTTTTTTAACTTTTATTTATTTAAGTAGATGACATATTATTTGAATCGATGAAAAATTAGTAAAATCATTTTGGCCGCAGTTCGGAATCCTGTTTCGGACAAAGGCTCAGACCATAAATATTTTTGCTCGATTTCAAAATAATACATTTTTAGGAAGAACAGAAAAATCAGCGGTATAAAGCAGGACTATTGAACTTGTCTTTAGACCTAGTCTATTGAACGCAGCGAGCATAGAAGGACGAGAGTAGCGATGGAAACTCATTGTATGGCGGCAGTGTAGCCACGAGTCTATATAAGCCTGGTTTTCACCAAGCGCTGATTTATTTTAATCGACACTTTAAGGGCCTTTGTTACTAAAGTGCTGATTACCTTGTGCTGGTATTATTTGCAAGCTGCTAAGAAAACCCATTAATATGTGGCGATTAAGCTAATTAGCAGTAGATGAAAAAGGCCTTAACTCTACTTAGAAAAACGTATAACTGAATTTTGTTTGTTTACGAATTCGGGAATCGAATGTTCGTTGCACTAAAGGGGCCTGTGAAGTGCTTACGTGTGGTTAGAACTGGATAAAATCATATGAGCAATTTCGTATGCGAACTCACTCGCCAGCGCGGCGCAACCGTTTTTGCATGTTAAAGTGGCTAAGCCGCCCCCATACGATCAGGTTTCAGTTGCTACTCCTGTCCTTTTATGCTCATTGATGAAACCCGCGCATGTATGGATTCCATGCCAATGCATAATTAAGGTCGCATCTACTATTTAACCTCAAATAAACTTGCTTCATCAAATAAAAGTGCTTTTTTACATTTTCCATTTAAGCTTGCGCACGAAGTTCGTCTGCCTTCTAGGAAAATTCAAATTCCAATTTTAAAAATATTTATAATCCTTCCACACAAATCTACTATAATCCGTCCAATACTTAGAACGAGAGACAAAAATCAGTTTTTACTACCGGCCCAACCTTCAGAAAGCTTTTTATTATTATGCGGAAAAAACCGTGAAAATCCAAAAAAAGAAAATGGATTACACGTATGGAGCCTCCGGGGCGTTGTTGCCACGGCATCGAAGTTTCGCGTACGTAATGGTTATGGTATTATTGAATGATAGAGATAACTCGATAGTGAAAATGGATGTTCGGTTGGGATTGGCGGGAAGTCGGGGGCATTGAACTTTATCAAATGACAGCGACTGTTTATGGCCCTCTACCCGTGGTAGATTGTACCAAATATTTAGTTTTAACACAATGGAGCCTACATTTTAAAATTAAATCGCCGATTAGTTCCTTCAAAGATGTCGCCGCGCAGTCGAAGCCATTTTTCAAAATCAAAACATGTCCAATTCAATGTCATTTTCTTGAACATATTTTTGAATCCTAGTAGCTAGCCTCCTATATTTTCATATTATTTTATTTCGTAAATGACTGAGTTAAAAGCAGTTCGATTTTGCATACTTTATAATTCAAATTGTTTTATATTCCTTTTAATATTCCAGTAAATGAAACACTTTTAAAATTAGAATCTTTAAAGACTACGTACTAGTTGGATGATGTTGTTGGCATAATTTAAATGAAATATTATCAGAAATGGAGTAGGAAATAGCTTCCTCTTATTGTGAGGGCTGAAACGAAAAGAATACCCTATTAATGTATTTTTTTTATCAAGTATTTTTACTTCCACCCCTAAGCAAATTCAGGTGATTGAGTTATGCATGTGGGAATATAAGTTTAATTGTAAGTTTTGGTCAGAATCTCTTACAGGAATCTTATTCGTATATTATTATACAGGTTGCTCTCAAACCATTGTACTCTTAATTTTCTGTAGGTGGTAGCATTTAAATGGTTAATATTGAATATATTTTTTTAGCTGTAAGAATAATTATGTATTATGTATTTTTGACTCTTTGTTTAGAGGTCACTGTAGTAGTTCATGACAGAAATAATAGTATTAAAACTAAATCGTACAAAGTTTTCACAAATTTTTCAGTTTGCCACTGGAGTAGTGCCTCGCTTTAAAGTCTTTGCTTGCGGAGACGCTAGGTTCGGGTCTCCTCTTTCCCTAAAATATGGTTGACAGAGGCGATGGCTGAGCCCGGCGTGATGCTCGTGAACGGGTGCTGTTTGTGGGGACTGGCTTGCTACAATTGGCAACATGGCGGGCATAGTCTTTACAAATTAACTGATATTTATCATGAAATGTTGCATATGATATTAATTCTTTGTACTTTATACTTTTGTAAACATAGACTGTAGACATAACATAGTGGACGTTGAAAAAAAAACCGAGTTTCTCGCCAGTTCTTCTTCGCTGGGATTGCCGAACTGGCTAATGATAAAATGATAAAATATGACAAATCCGAGTGCAGTGTACTGTCAATGGATGATAAATAAACAATAGAAAAGAATGGTTGGAACAAAATCCGGCCTTTTTTCCGTTGCACTCTCATTGCACTGCTTACGTATGGCTGGAAATGGATATCTAATGCTGCAGCCATAGCCCAACAAACCGTATTCCCGAAGGAATCAGGTGCTATGGCAAGAGCATACCTTTATGAATACCGCTAGTAGGGAAAAGGGGACCTACAGGTTAACATGGACAGAAAGAGAAAGAAAGTGGTGCATGAAAGGGGCGGGGATCGAACCTATGACCTCTGGCATAGAAGGCAAGTCCCCACGAACCGATCTGTTCTATAAAAATAGCTATTTAAGTTGAACATCAAACAGCTCGAAGTATTTTTCTTTCCGAACGTTGAACTAAATAATAATCTTGCATCAAAAGCTTCAAATTTATCTTCGAATACAATGGTCGACCCATCACCTGAAGATGGTGTGATGAGATGTGATGTCATTTCATCTGCGCGGATCGCGAGGCGAACAATAGCTTGGCAAAGAGATCGATACTTTACTCACATCCATGTGAAGTTATATAAAAATATCTTAAATTTAATTAGCATGAAAATGTTTTTTATCATTTCTAGAATCAAGCAGAAGATAATTTGGATTTGAGCCCAGGTCTTTAGTATGAAAGGCAAATCCCCGCGCCACTAGGGTACGAGCCGCTCAAGATATTCAAGCTTATTAGACCGCACTCTCGAATGACTAGGTGCCATGGCAGGACCTTCCCTAAACTGAAAGCGGTTACATATAGACTAGGAGGTCGCGACAAAAATGGTAACGATAACGTAAATGGCTGAAACTGTGTTCACGGGATAAAGTACAACCCTCTGAAGCTAAATGTGTCAGTCTGCCTGTTCCGAGTGGTTGCGTTACGTAGATAAGGCGCCTGAAAAAGTAGTTATTGTGACAAAAAATACATATGATAAGGTAAATGGATGCAAATGACGAAGCATGATAGTATCAATATAAACTTGCTTAGAAATACAAAAACTGTACTAATATTTGGTTGCATTTAGTAGTTATAGGCGATTTAGGTTACAGATATAACTTTAGGTATATTCAAGTATTTAATTAAGTAACCGTCTGGTTATTGTTGTATTCTTAATAGGTATCAATGTTTCCAGATAATCAGTACATTCATCAGCAGGTACATACCAGCATCTATTTTATATAGCCAATCTAGAAAACGCAACCACTTGGCACGGGCAGACCGACATATTTAGCATCAGAGGGTTGGTCTCTAACATGTGAACCCAGATTCAGCCATTTACCTTATCGTGACCAAAAATGTCGTGACCTCCCGGAATAATAGGAATATGTACCTAAATTGTTTGGAGCCCCCGGCAATTTGTATTTACTTTTCGATCTTTAGGGGACCGACAATTTTATTTGGGTTCCGACCTCCGGTCAAAAAAGGACGGATATGTGCGATCTAATGCGCCTACTACGAGACTAGCTGTCTCCAATTTTCTAAAACTACCAACCCAACTTTAACGTACGTCCCTCGAGCAAAGAAAATCGCAGACGTATTTGAGAGTGTGTGTGTGGGTGGGAACTGACGCATTTCTATAGCATATTCGCGCACGGTGGTGATGTTGGGACTTTGTGGCATACGATGCGCGGTCATATGCACAATTTGTCCATACGGTGGCGTCGCAAGTAACGACCATACAACACTTCTCCTTCTTTTTCTCTTCTGGGAGCACGAAACCAAACTTTGCCAAAAGGGCCGAATTTTCAATCATCAGATAGTACTTATCGGACTGATTTGGACAAATTTACAAGTGTCAAAAGACGGATAGTACCTAATTACCGGAGAATTATATCTTCTGTCACAATATATGGTTGTGTTTGGTATGGATATGGACTTACTATAATGGATGGATAAGCATAGGCGCAAATAGATCCGTCGAATAGCTATCTTAATGTTTATCTGACCATTGAAACATCAGCCCTTAGGCAGATAATAATGGGGGCTAGGAAGCTTGTACTCATTATAGATGAAGAAACCACGTAATCAGAGATTACCTAATAAGTTTCCCTTTTCTATTCACAGTTTCTTAAACTCGTGCGTGAATCCGGTGGCGTTGTACTGCGTCTCGGGTGTATTCAGGCAGCACTTCAACCGTTACCTGTGCTGCCGGCGCGGTGGCCTCCACGTGGCCAGGAGCTCGCGGCTCTCGCGCACCGCCGTCTGCGAGACTTCCTTCCGCAGTACGCAGAGAAACCGTACCTACAACCGGTACGTATACACTTCACCTTCTACTAGCGGTGACGGTGTGACCGCCTCCACGTCGCCAGGAGCTCGCGGCTCTCGCGCACCGCCGTCTGCGAGACTTCCTTCCGCAGTACGCAGAGAAACCGTACCTACAACCGGTACGTATACACTTCACCTTCTACTAGCGGTGACGGTGTGACCGCCTCCACGTCGCCAGGAGCTCGCGGCTCTCGCGCACCGCCGTCTGCGAGACTTCCTTCCGCAGTACGCAGAGAAACCGTACCTACAACCGGTACGTATGCACTTCACCTTCTACTTGCGGTGACGGTGTGACCGCCTCCATGTCGCCAGGAGCTCGCGGCTCTCGCGCACCGCTGTCTGCGAGACTTCCTTCCGCAGTACGCAGAGAAACCGTACCTACAACCGGTACGTATGCACTTCACCTTCTACTTGCGGTGACGGTGTGACCGCCTCCACGTCGCCAGGAGCTCGCGGCTCTCGCGAACCGCCGTCTGCGAGACTTCCTTCCGCAGTACGCAGAGAAACCGTACCTACAACCGGTACGTATGCACTTTACCTTCTACTTGCGGTGACGGTGTGACCGCCTCCACGTCGCCAGGAGCTCGCGGCTCTCGCGCACCGCCGTCTGCGAGACTTCCTTCCGCAGTACGCAGAGAAACCGTACCTATAACCGGTACGTATGCACTTTACCTTCTACTTGCGGTGACGGTGTGACCGCCTCCACGTCGCCAGGAGCTCGCGGCTCTCGCGCACCGCCGTCTGCGAGACTTCCTTTCGCAGTACGCAGAGAAACCGTACCTACAACCGGTACGTATACACTTCACCTTCTACTTGCGGTGACGGTGTGACCACCTCCACGTCGCCAGGAGCTCGCGGCTCTCGCGCACCGCCGTCTGCGAGACTTCCTTCCGCAGTACGCAGAGAAACCGTACCTACAACCGGTACGTATGCACTTTACCTTCTACTTGCGGTGACGGTGTGACCGCCTCCACGTCGCCAGGCGCTCGCGGCTCTCGCGCACCGCCGTCTGCGAGACTTCCTTCCGCAGTACGCAGAGAAACCGTACCTACAACCGGTACGTATGCACTTTACCTTCTACTTGCGGTGACGGTGTGACCGCCTCCACGTCGCCAGGAGCTCGCGGCTCTCGCGCACCGCCGCCTGCGAGACTTCCTTCCGCAGTACGCAGAGAAACCGTACCTACAACCGGTACGTATGCACTTTACCTTCTACTTGCGGTGACGGTGTGACCACCTCCACGTCGCCAGGAGCTCGCGGCTCTCGCGCACCGCCGTCTGCGAGACTTCCTTCCGCAGTACGCAGAGAAACCGTACCTACAACCGGTACGTATGCACTTTACCTTCTACTTGCGGTGACGGTGTGACCGCCTCCACGTCGCCAGGAGCTCGCGGCTCTCGCGCACCGCCGTCTGCGAGACTTCCTTCCGCAGTACGCAGAGAAACCGTACCTATAACCGGTACGTATGCACTTTACCTTCTACTTGCGGTGACGGTGTGACCGCCTCCACGTCGCCAGGAGCTCGCGGCTCTCGCGCACCGCCGTCTGCGAGACTTCCTTTCGCAGTACGCAGAGAAACCGTACCTACAACCGGTACGTATGCACTTCACCTTCTACTTGCGGTGACGGTGTGACCGCCTCCACGTCGCCAGGAGCTCGCGGCTCTCGCGCACCGCCGTCTGCGAGACTTCCTTCCGCAGTACGCAGAGAAACTGTACCTACAACCGGAACGTATGCACTTCACCTTCTACTTGCGGTGACGGTGTGACCGCCTCCACGTCGCCAGGAGCTCGCGGCTCTCGCGCACCGCCGCGGCGCCGTCTGCGACATTTCCTTCCGCAGTACGCAAAAAAACCGTACCTACAACCGGTACGCATGCACTTCACCTTCTACTCTCGCTTACGGTGCGATTGCCTCTACGTCGTTAGGAGCTAGCTGCTCTTGCGCAGCCGTCTGCGAGACTTTCTTCCGTAGTTCGCAGAAAAAATCATAATACCCGCAAATCCCCAAGAGCTCAGAAAAGTCATACTAAGACTTAAGGCGGCCCAACCCGCTCAACTCCCCATACAAACGGGGAAAGAAGATCACGCCCATAGTTCTTATCAGCGATCCCAAATTTTGCTCAAAAGAGCTTTATTTGATTGAACTAGATGTCTGATGACCGTTGGCATTGCAAAATTGTGTTTATTTTCTAAGTTATAAGGTCCGAAAATTCTAATTTTTCGCGCATTTTATATAATAAAAATATAAAAAGTAAGAAAATCTTAAAAAGATTAGTCTGATTTAGCTCATTTAATCAAGATTTATAATCTATTTGGTTTTTGTTAGATTTTTGACTACAGCGATCGTGTTTTACATTTAGCTATAAATCGTTTTGAAATTAAAATTTTCGTAAATCTTACGAAATCATACACTATGCACGTTGTCTTTTTTGTGGACATGTTGCATCTTCCTCATCACGGAGCCTGTCTTTTTCTTTGAAACAGAGAAGGTCCCAGAGCGCAACAGCACGGTTTTGTACCGTGCCCGCGAATGAGTTAGTCCCGCCGCGGCGCCGGATTGGGCCACCTTAACTTAATCTAACCTTACCCATAGAAACTTTACCAGTGTGACTAACCAGTATTAATACAGTTTTCTTGAAACATTAAATTATCTAAGCTTACATCTTTACTGAGGTTAGGTTAGGAGGATAGCACTAAGAATCTCCTTGCGATGACCTCAAAACTCGTGTGCCCAGGAACAATCACGCGACGGAGAGCGTCGTGATCTCCAACTACGACTACGGCGCCAAGAAGAAGGGCGCGTGCGGCGGGGGTGGGGGGCGGATCGCCGACGGCATCACGGTGCTGACGGTGCGCGACTCGGGCGAGTTCGGCGCGGCCGAGCTGGCAGCAGCCGCGGCCGCCGCCGGCTGCGCGGGCGCAGGCGGCAAGAGATAGTTCGCTGCCGCGTCGCTCGTACTGTGAGATGTGATGTGTGTCATGAATAGGAATAAACGTCGGTGTAAGAAAAAATGTTTTATTTTTAACTTATGGGGCTGTATCGCGCGAAAATATAATAGTACCATGCATGTTTTTTGACTGTGTGGTTTCCGGCACGCAAAAAGAATACAAGAGTGCCCACTGCATTTCTTCCCATGCTTGTCGTAAGAATCGACTAAAGGACAATAGGTAAACGCTTACTGAATTAAATGAATTAAAAATAGTAATAAACCTACCTCATGCAAAATTCACGCACCACAACAAGTCTCCCCACTTCAAAGGTTTTCAAATAATTTTAAGGTTAGAATTTTAATGGCAATGCCCACCTTATATTAGTCGAACTTATAAAATAGTTGAATGTCAAGTTTTCCGATAGTCATGTTTGCAGAAAAGTGCTTCTTTAAAAAACTTATACAAAACGAAGACTTTTCGGAAACGGTCTTATTGGTGATCGAAACTCATCCGCATGGCGTAATCTTGTCTGTAATATTTGTATCTGCCTAATTTTGATAACATTAAAAAGGTAATATTAAACAAAAAACAAAAAGCTGAGTACATAAGAAAGCTCGATATTTAGGTGCCACACGAGCTCACTGAAAGAAACCTCGAAAGAAACCTAATGAACCGTGTACTCATTTGCGATTCTTTATTGACATGTAATGAAATCGATCCATTTTTGAAGAGATTGGTACTCGGATTGGTAACTGGTAATGAAAAGTGAATCACAAGAACGTGCGAAAAAGGTCGTTGTCAAAGTCGGTCAGGCTTCACAGACTGTTGCAAAGCCCGGGTTAACTCGTGATAAGGTGATGCTGTGTGTATGGTGGGATTAGGAGAGCATTGTTCATTATGAGCTTTTGCCGCCGGGCAGAACCATCGATTCAGATCTCTACTGCCAACAACTGATGATATTAAGGCGGCCCAACCCGGCGGGCCTAACTCATTCGCGGACACGGTACAAAACCGTGCTGTTGCGCTTTGGGACCTTCTGTGTTTCAAAGAATAAGACAGGCTCCGTGATGAGGAAGATGCAACACGTCCACAAAAAAGACAATGTGCATAGTGTATGATTTGGTAAGATTGACGAAAATTTTAATTTCAAAACGACTTATAGCTAAAAGTAAACCACGACCGCTGTAGTCAAAAATCGAACAAAAACCAAATAGATCATGAATTTTAATTAAATAAGCTATGTCTGATGACTAATCTTTTTACGATGTTCTTACTTTATCATTGCGTAATCCACCTCCAAAGTTATCGTATAAAACGCGCGAAAAATTCGAACTTTCGGACCTTATAACTTAGAAACCAAACACAATTTTACAATGCCAATGGTCATCAGACATCTAGTTCGATCAAATAAAGCTATTTTGAGCAAAATTTTGGATCTCTGACAAGAAATATGGGCGTGATCTTCTTTCCCCTTTTGTATGGGGAGATGAGCGGGTTGGGCCACCTTAAAGCAAGAAGTTGAGCTAACGCGGCGAATCTATCAATAGAAAGGGTGTGGTTTTTCATCACGATAACGCTAGATCACACACAACTATAGTCACTCAGCAAAAATTAAGACAGTTTGACTGGACGGTGGCGATGAATCCCACATATAGCCCTGACCATGCCCCTTCAGATTTCCATCTATTTCAGTCTCTTCAGAATTATTTAGGCAATGTCAGGTTGACATCAAGAGAGGACTGCCAAAACGACTTCGCGTTTTTTTGACCAGAAGTCCCAACATTTCTACAGCAACGGGATCATGTGACTACTCACAAGATGGCAAAACTCAACGAACAAAATGGCACATATATGCTGTAATTAAAAGTAATGAAACTTAAAAAATACTTGAGTTTTTATATAAAATGCGAAGAAACTTTATCCCCGACCATAAATAATATCAAGCCTTCTTTTGAACTGACCAGAACACGGGAACTGTATTCTCGCATCGATAATTTGATAATGAAAATATAAACACATTTTTCGTATTTGAGCCTACACACCTTTGATCGCTGTGATTCATCGTCGAAATTCTCCAAATCAATTTTCGCCAATAAAGCTGCGGCGGCTTATTCTGCCCCGATTTTTCGGGTTCAAAGGGCGAGCATATTTATTTCTACGACCGTCGAAGTAAGGTAATCCAGCCGAGGTGGAAGTTCAATAGGTACGGTATGCTTCGGTGAATCTACGGGTAGCTTATTGTGCTGTCGTACCTCGGAGAGCGCTTATCCGTCTCGCAGCGTCGGCCTCCGGGAGACCTACCAGCTTATAGTATTCATGAAGAGGACTTCGAGAAATGTGGGGATAACATATTTTACAGCTACGTACATCGAATGAGGTCAAATATTGCCGTTGAAATAAATTTGCATGAAATGGGGAGAATGTTCCGAGTTCCGAATTATTGAGGAATCATTTTATTTTATTTATTTCAACTTTTTTGTTATAGTCAAACTAGGTATGTACACTAAGTTACGTCAAACACTAATATATCTGCGGATTATGTCAACCAGTAAACAAGAATCCGCAAAGAAACTTTACTGGTGTTCCGTCCACAGTTATGAAATACATACTTAGATCTAAATACAATTCAAAGCAAGCCAAACAATTCTATAACAGATTAAGAACAATAACAAAAGAAACAGCAGCAATCCTTATGATTTGGTCATGTCTATCCGTCTCTCCGCATGACACAATCTGTAATGCAGAACGCAATCTGTTTTGCGATGTTTTTATTTGGTGCCATCATTAACGAGATATTTGCTTTCAAGTAAAAAAGTTGTGTAAAAAAATTATGTCCAACAAACGAACGTTCCGAACGAAACGATTCGAACGTTCCATCAATTATAATCGATAACGATCAAAACAGGCAATTGTAAAATCAGGACGTTACTTATTAAGGAAATAGCTTGGAAAAGCACTTTCTTATTTCCTTGGTTCGATTCGATTCGCACTAAGTTAGTCTGGGTTGTTGAGTAACTTTTTTTTTACTAGACATGGATGGCTAGTACCGAACTGACTGTCCGATATTTGCCTAATACACCACAAGGGAACTAGGTGCCATGGCAGGACCTTCCTTATATTGCTCGGCTAAATTGATTGATGGAAAACACGGACAATTTTAACTGGCGCTTTGACCATCGTTCATTCAATGCGATGGTACCAACCGGGCGGGATTAACCCTACCACCTAGTAAGTAAGGAAAGGAACCTACAGTTTTACGTGGAATCCGAACTACGGCCACCCTCAACGGTTGAAAATGGTCACCCATCCAGAACCTAACCGCGCTCAGAGGTGCTTCTCAGCTTATCGATTCACAAGGCGTCGCACACTGAGCTACCGAGACTGACAAGATTAATCAGGTAAACTAAAAGGTTTGTTTGTTAACATTAATGATTTCGTGAAATTGCAAGTTCATTAGGAATACCGGTAAGTTTGTGGATGCACCCCGTTCATTATAGCTATGTGTGTGAAGTAATAACACAAAAGGTATACAAACGATATACATAATAGTATTATCACAAAAGGCATGCAAAGGTATAAAGGTTTGACAAAGTTTTCTTGTTGCCACTGCAGTAGTGCATCGCTTCAAGGTCCTTGCTTGCGGTGACGCTGGGTTCGGGTCTCCTCTTTTCCCCTCAACCATAGAGAGAGGCGACGGCTGTGCCTGCCGTGATGCTCGTGAACGGGTGCTGGCTTGCTCCAATTGGCAACATGTTAGATAGCGGGCATGGTCTTTACAATTAAACTGATACGACATGAATTGTTGCTTCTCGTCATTTTATATTAATTTTGTGTTTTTACCTATGATCGTCAGCAGTGGCAAATACAGTGGACGTTGAAAAAAAAAATCCAGCGTAGTTTCTTGTCAGTTCTTTTTCGCTGAAATTTTTTAACTAGCTTATGATAAAATATGACAAATCCGAGAGTGTGCTGTCTATGGATGATGAATAAATAATAAACAATATCGAGAAAACTCGTTCACTTGTTTTATAGGTATTGTCAATATTTGTATGTCATTTCCTTCATGAACTACACTTACGGTAGCCTTCAGAACAATGCCAGTGCCTATGCATAGTCACGATGGACATTTATATTTATCTACATATTGGTAAAATATACATTTCAAGGAACCAACCGTCAAAATTCATCTAGAAACAAAACAAAAAACCACGTATATTGGTACCGTCTCTTTCTACCACACAGCAATTCAAGGATGCTGTCTCCCTCATGCGCGCGCGCCTAGCGAAAGTCAGGCGACACTACAGAGCCAATGGGAGAGGACCACGACAGGCCGCCACAGACCGCCGACCGCGTCCCGGGGTCTCGAACGTCCCCGCTTTCGGGCTGGCTCGGTGGAGCACAACAGCACATCCCGTCTCTTCGGCGCTCACCCCGTGCTCCTTGGACGATTCGCCCAGCCGTTCGAGCTTCGTCGCGCGGGGGCAGGCGCCATTCGCCGCCCGACCACGTGCTCCAGGCAACTCATCACCCCGGGTCCGAGTGGAATCCGCCAACGACTCGCCCTGTGGTGCGGTGCGTCCACCGTTGAGGAGACTCAGCCGCTCGAGCTTCGCCGCGCGGGGGCAGGCGCTCCAGACTTCATCACTCCTGGGTATCGTACCGAACCATATTTTTGCCGGCTTTAGAATCAGTGCGCGTTAACACTTCTCAGTGTCGTCGTCCATATAAGGGGGCCAAATAAGATACTAGATTTATTTTTCTTGTAAATTTGTGTTTAAGCTCTTTCTATAATATTTGTAGTGGGTTCTGTTTGTATATATATTTAATAATTTAAATTTTAAAAATACATGGTGCATTAATTTAATTTATCTGTAGACAGATATTTGATAGAGATAAATAGTATCCATCTTGTGACGTATGGTTAAGAACCCGGCCCGCTCATCGACTGATATCCGCATGGCATTAACCTCTTAACCATACGTCACAACTGGCGTCACGAATATCGCTGATTTGTCCCTCTGACATCATTAAATAAAAAACAAATGAAACCATACTAAGAGAATGCGAGGATAAGCCAAGCGAGCTGCGCGCGCATGCTAGGTCTCTGGGACGACCTCACGGTTACGACGGACGGGTTACGACCTCAGCAAAGGATTCTACATAGAACTCCAGCAGACGACTCCACATTTTAAACGGAACTGTTGAATAATGAATATCAAGGAAGTGCTTGATTAATTCAATGATCACGAACATGATAACATTATGCATTATCGCAACTCAGCGCGTAG
Source organism: Incurvaria masculella (assembly GCA_946894095.1). Lineage (NCBI taxonomy): Eukaryota > Metazoa > Arthropoda > Insecta > Lepidoptera > Incurvariidae > Incurvaria > Incurvaria masculella. The sequence continues at coordinate 11,561,376 of OX335657.1, read as the reverse complement.
CCCAAGGCCGCGGAGACTTGCTTTTAATGCCAGAGGTCATGACTTCAATCCCCGCCCCGTTTATGCTTCACTTTCTTTCTCTTTATCAGCAAGATAATATCAATTTCGTCACGAATGCCAGTTGATCCATGTTTTAGCATCTATGTAAAATTGAACGTTCCCCTACTAGGTGGATACCATCGCGTTGGATGAAAATATGGTCATGGAAAAAATGGTTTATGTAGGGAAAGTCCTGGCATGGCACCCAATTCCTTCGGAAATATGGTTTATTGGGCTAATATCATCTTCCATGTCAGGTTGAATAATAAACAGCAACAACAAAATTGTCCGCGTTTTCCACTCGGTTCAATAGCCCTGCTCACAAAGGGAAGGTGCCTGAAAAAAAAAAATGGTTCTCCTGACACTCAGTCTGCACTGGGGATACACTCAAGATAGTGACTTTATGGACAGCAAAAATAATTGTAAGGTGTACATTTTGCTAAATGTATTTGCGATTTAACAATCTAAATAGTATTTACATGGACAGCAATCAGAAGATTACTGTTACTATCAATAAAATGTAATTTAAACTAACAATCTGCATAGTATTTACATGGACAGCAATCAGAAGGCTACCATTACTATCTACTTATTGTAATTTGTAACAAAATTCTGCCTTCTTAAATTATACGGGGAACACGCTTTTATGGTTGTGTTTACAATCTATGTTGTGATCTTTACAGTTTAAATTGTCTCAGCTATAATCTATAACTTCTTCTACCACCATCTGGTTGTAGTAGGTACTATTACAGATAGTTGATTATATACTATCTTATTGTTTCTCTTACTACCGACTATAATGAATATTGTACTGAATAGTCTCAGCTAAAACCCGTAATTGTTTTTTCTACTACCTGACTGTAATTGCTATTATACCGAATAGTCTCAGCTACAACCCGTAATTGTTATTTCTACCATCTAGCTTTAGCCGGTGCCATTACAGATAGTTGTTTATATGCTATTTGTATCGTTTTTTCTACAACCTGACTGTAATTGCTATTATACCGAATAGTCTCAGCTAAAACCCTAATGGTTACTTCTACCATCTGATTTTAGTAGGTACTCGTAGATATAGTTGTTTGTATACTATCGTATTGTTTATTTTACTATCTGACTGAAATGGTTATTGTACTGAATAGTCTCAGGCAAAATCTCTAATCGGTGCATCGACCATCTGACTGTAGTAGATACTTTTAGAGATGGTTGTTTTCACACTATGCTATGGTTTTCTCTACAATCTGACTTGTTCTCATTACTGTCAACAATATTGTGGACAAGCATCCTAATTGTATTTTCTATAATATTCGTCTAGTAATTCCTACAATACGCCAAATTAGTAATTACAATTACCTTATTGTAGTCGTCACATTCAGCCAATAGTCGCTTCCCGGTTGTAATTTACAGTTGCATTTATCTGTGTCTGTGCTACTTTTTATACAGATACATATTTACTTATTAATTGATTCAATAATGACATGATTTAATAAGTAAATATTTATCTGCATACGAAGTAGTTACATACACAGATAACTGAAACTGTAAATTACAACCAGGAAGTGACTAATGTCTAAATGTGGCGACTGTAATAAGGTAATTGTAATTACTAATTTGGCGTATTGTAGGGATTATAGAACGAAAATTGCAGCGAATACAAGTTTAAATGTGCAATACTATGTATAAGCTTACATTTATTTACATACTATATGCACCTCACTCCAGAAATTAAATTAAAACTCAAAGCTTATATTTAGTATTGTAACAGGAAAGGTTAATGCCATTACTAAAATACAGTTTGCTTTAGTTTACACATTTATAGTTAAAATAAAAAACATTCACAGCGTTGCCAATACTACATGATAATTACGTACCTAACTCACTGGTTCTAGATCAAAATGATTTTTTTTTATACTTACCTTAATTCGAAATAATGGAGGTGGTGAAATCAGGGGTTAGACGAGTTATTTTTACACCTCCAATAAATTATATCCTTACAATAAAAAATAGGAAAATCTTTTTTATAACACAAAATACACTTTTGAGGACAGAATATGGGCTAGAAGTTCTTACCAATGCACACACTTCTTATGGTAGGTTAGTATTTATAATAGGTATTCAACGGTCGAAATAGATTGTCTTCTTGGTTTGTATTTGGTGTGGCTGTCCGTGAAGTAGCTCCCGAAATTAAGTGTGGCAGAAGTGGAAGTGCTTCCACATTTGTTGTGTCGACGTTGTATGAGAAATCAAAATCGTGAATCAACTGAAACAAAAAAAACATGACATAGTAATAAAAGCTGATGTAAACATTGTAGATAAGTAAGCTTGAGGTGGGCCCGTAAGCATCAGAATACTGCGATCCCCATTCAAACGACGTAACAGACAGACAAACAAAGTTACTTTCACATTTATAATACTACACTAATATGAGGCGCGCCAGGCCTTAAGTTAAAGAGAGAAATTTGTAGTTTTTTTATGTTTACCGTGACATTATGGCATGCATACAGAAAAGATACAAATTGGATAAGTAGTTCTCAAATTAGAAGTGGACACATGAAAGATCTCATGAGTAACTGCTAGTGAAGACAAAACGTCGAGCAGCACGTCCTGTTCCTCACACGCGCGGTAAGCCGTCAAACTAAATATTGTATTTATGCCCCGCGTAAGTTTTAAAATATTAATAAGACAAAAAATACTTACCAACTGATATCCGTTGAGCTTCTTTAAACGTGGATATGTATTAAGATAGTCAAAGATTGTGCCGCCACCCCCGGTTTTATCGAAGACAGCCTTTAGCCGGCTGCTTGCGGCGTCTGCCCAGTATACTTTGACCGGCACAGCACAACGGACAAAGGAGAGACCATGGAGAGGCGCACGCCGACCACACCACAGATTACAACACGTACCCGCCGAGTGACATTCACAACAAAACTGACAGGAATATTCGTGTTCCTTCGTTTTATATCAATATTTACTTTGTAGTATATTAGTGTCAACATAAAGATTTTAGATAATATTATACAATTATTGTCACACTATACTTCTGAATGCTGACTTTACTGTGACACTGTGTTCACTGCAATCTGATTTTACTGAGAACATTTTGATTATGTTCGTTTGAAAATTTCGAAATGTCGATACAACTGTCTTTAAGTTTACCATTACTATCTAGACCTGTAATGACAAAAAAAAGTAAAAAATCCTAGAACTATCTGTTTGTGCTGCTAACATCACAGATTGCTGACATAGAAAATATAACTGCTGCCATCACAGAATAATATTGTATTAAAAAGGGTTATTCCAAATTTCCATCGACGATCACAGAAGTTTGCCAGGCGTATGGATTTAATATTATACAAAATTTTAGTAACTAGCTTTAATAACTCGACAGAAAATGATTTGTTTAAAACAGATTTACCTTCTTTCTTATTCGTCAGTCACTCGAAAGGTATTCAGTAACTTGCCTTCTGATATTTTATCACAAAATAAGGTTTTATTGGATAGAGAGAGCCACGTTTATATCATACTACACTTTCATAAAAAATAAGTACTTATTGTTATTTTATGGTTTTGATTACAAGGTACATTTCTAATTTATGCAGGTACTTTTTATGAAATCTCTCGCTTTTAGGCTTAGGACACAGTCAGACTCATTTCTAGTATTTGGTGAGTTCTAGTTTTCAGTTTTACAGAGACAAAGAAATCTTATTATAATCTCAGTCTCAATATCAAAAATTTCGATACGTGTGAACCTTACGGATTAGCGTAGATAAATAAGTTGACGCTAGAGCAGCAGACGTTAAAAATGCCACGATAGGTTACCTATCACTAGTGAATTGATCTTATTTCACGTTGAAACGATAATCGTCAACGTTAGCTACGTAAAACATGTTAGTGAATACCTCTATTTAAGAGCGATTATCTTTTATATTTGATTACTTTGTCAAATTTGTAAAACGTGATCCCCATTTTTAACTTCTTAGTTACCGAACCGATTTCCGATAGATATAGTGTGTATTTATGTCATATTTATGTTTATATCTCTAATTTCATTTTTATTATTGTTTTTATTTAATGCGCTGCCTCAGATATTCATAAAAACGTTTAAAGTTAGTGTTATTTCAGATATTCGTGATAATAACACGAGTACTATTTTATTCTTCAATTTTCAATACTACAAATCTAGGTGTGGCGAACATAATAAGAAACGTAACGTGTAACCTCAGATATTAACAATAATAATTACACCTAGTATTCTTTCAGATATGTGTTTTAACAATATCTGTATTGATTATTAGTAATGATAGCTTATTGTATTTGATAAAAAACCAAGTACCATTCAAATTGCAATACTTCAAATCTAGGTGTAGCGACCATCGTGGGAATCTGTTGCGCCTTACCTCAGATATTCACAAAAACATTTATAGGTGCTATTTTTTCAGATATGTACGCTTACAATACAGATAGTTGCAGTAATGACAGCTAATTGTTTTTGATAAATGCCGATTATTATTCAAATTGTAATGCTTAATATCTAGGCGTAGGGAATATCCTAAGAAAATGTTACACATTACTTCAGATATTCATAAAAACATTTAAAGTTAATATTAGTTTAGATATTTATGCTAGCTATAAAGATAGTTGCAGTAATGGTAGCTTATTGTTTTTGGTAAATACCGAGTACTATTCAAATTGTGATGCTTAACATCTACGTTTAGCCAATATCATAAGAGACTGTAACGCATTACCTCAAATATTAATAAAAACAATTAAATTCAGTATTATTTGAGAAATTTGTGAAAACAATACAGGTAGTTGCAGTAATGACAGCTCATTGTATCTGCAACATTGCGATTATAGCTGTTACATACTGTTTGTTATTACTGTTTCTACATTTTCAGATTGTTATAGCAATCATTTCAAATACTACTTATTACACTCTGCTATTGTAGATATTTACAGAATAAGATTGTTTGCATAAATATCTATTGTTGTAACTACATTAGAGTGTATTCATTACTTTAGAATGTAACACCAACTCTCACTAGTAATTAAATATTACAAACAGGTATAATGTATTTGATCTTTTTACACTCAGAGACTGTGCGGTTTACTATCGAGTGTTGCGGTTATAGATTAGACATTTGGAGTTATAAGGGATTGTAATTCCTGATTTTACTATTTCATGATTGTAAATTAAAAAAAACCGCATTGTAAGAATATTACCATTTCATAATCACTGTGGCACGTAGATGGTTGTGATTAAACACAATTCACTTTACAATCACTGATTGTATCATGCTTCGGCCTCATTTTTCTCAGTGTGAAGCATGGAACCTAATTCCTTCGGGAATGCGGTGTGTTGGGCTAATTTTATTATTTATATAATTTTGTTAGCGATTTGTTGCAATAAAAAAGGCAAAAGCTAGCTAATGAGTTTTTTTTTTCGTTTCAAAATACTTTGTTTTTTTTTTCCTATTATTCATTTAAACTTTGTGAAAATAAGAAGATCCGACCAGATCAGACGTACCTAATATATTTTCTTTGTAAAACTTGTAAACTTTTATTAGACTAGTCACTGAATATTCTCTAGTTTTAAATATTGTGCTTGTCTATTACTGAAAAGGCTCTCAGGCTAAATGTTGATGTATGTATAATGTTAGAACTGTACTTTTATTGACAAACCTAATAATAAGAATTGAGTGCTTCCTTTTTTCAAGATGGTTAATAATAAGAAATTGTGAAACTACTAAATAACTTTCTTATCAAAGCCGAAATTTTAAGATGTTTTGAAAATTATGTAATCAAATTTTAGCTCTTGATAAATCACGGCGTAACCCGCCACATTTTTTGTACACACGTAATTTTATGTTGATTTCCTAATCGAAACGCAACATTTCCAGAAGCCCTAATAAAACGGACGGGGATTAATTCAACCGTTTCGAGGGACGTCTACGTCAAGCAGCGGCGGCAAGCACCCATCGGACCCCGCTTTTCCATTAATTGAACCGGCGAGGCGCGTGACTCGGGCCGCTCGTGGTCGGGTCCCGGACTGTATCAATCGTGCACATGTCACTCGCCGGCGACAGGCCGATAAACTGAAATGACAGTCGTTCTGTTCGCGCTGGCGGCTCGGTTCTGAAATAAATACAATGGAACATTTTTGTATGTAAAGCGTGTCATATGGCGTACGCCAGGACCTCTTAAGGTGCCCGACGACGCCCATGAGCTTTCGTACTTACTGGGCTGCGAAAACCGGCCAGGTGCTTCTTCACACCAAGTTTGAAGGATCCCAGGTTGTACTCGGCAGGGAGTGCATTCCATAGTTTACCAACCCTATAGATAAAGGACCTAGAGGGTCGGTTTGTAATGATTTTTGGAATGTCGACAGTGAACCGGTGCATTTCCTGCCTGTTCCGCGTTGTGCGATGGTAGAAAGGAACTGAACTTCGGACGCCATAGAGGATAAAGAAACCTTCAATTGTAACTTTAACGTCAACCATCAAATTTCCTTTGTCCGAGCAAAGTTAATTTGAGGTTATGATTTGGAGATTAATACTCAAGAAAACGTGGCAGTCTGCCTCCATAAATTTGATTCCGGACTACGTTAGTTCGGGTTGATAGTAAGCGGCACAGATTTACAGAAATATTTGTATGTAGTTCTTAATAAATAAATAATGTTAAAACCTGCAGTGATTTCTCATGCATTGTATATGTTTTACATTTTTATTTCATCAGACCCTAAAAGATGGCCTGAAAGAGTTCATCGGGTAAGAGATAAAGCATAGTTACCAACCACTTGTTGTCAAATATATCAATATTAAAAGAAATTCAGAAAATACATACTTCCAAATGATCAATTTCTAAATATATTTTATGAAACCTCATCTTCAGGACATAATCAATAAATACTATACATTATTCTGCCGTAGTAGACTGTTAAATCCTGAATATTGTGTGGATTAGTCCTACCAAAACCAGCTAAGAAAACATCGCCAACTCACCCAAGGCCCCTTCTCCTTCTTGCCGTTCTGGACGTCCAGGTCTGGAGTTGCAGTGTGTGAGGGTCCCCTGAACCTCCAAAGCCGACACTGCTGGGTTGGTGGAGCAGCCACCTAAAATGATCTTGCGGAGACGAGCACGGTGGTGTGCAGAAACCATGCCACTTGTACATTCTTCACCTCCATGGCCAATTGTCACTCCGTTCGGTAATGCACTGACAGGCAGCGGCGCGCGTGCCGCTCTCCCCGTTACGTCAGCAATATTTTTAGCAACCGGATTTGGCCGGTCAATTCTATGCATTCTAATTGAGTAGTATACTTTTTTGGAACTATGTTCATTTTCGTGCGTTTGGCGGAATATTGAAAAAATCTTCCAAGCCACCCTTTGCTGTCATAGAGACAAACCTTTAGTCCTCCCGTCAAGCTTTACGGTCGGAACGGTAACACCGTTACCTGTCTCTTTCTTCGTTTGTCTTTCTCTTCGTGAAAAAGAAGACTGGAATGAAGTGTCAACATTCCGGCCGTAATGTGAGGCGAAACCACATTTCGGAAGGAACTAGACACGCCAGTTCCTTCTATTTGAGCACTCCTTCACTGAAATGGGCGGGAAACACGTGCAATTTTCATAGCGGCCTGCCGATACCCCAAAGGGCCAATCAAAATAACCTTTATTTCGAGGTCTCTTTCACACGCTCAACATTTATTTCTATAGACATTTTGAGAAGTGATTCTTACCTTAAAAATATTTGCATCGGATACTTTTTGAAACAGTGATATTTTCGTGTGGTTTTTTCTCAGTTAGAAACGGTTTCTGTATATAAATGCCAGCGAATTGTCAATACTCGTCGTCCCTTAAGACATCATTCATGAGAAATCCTTCAATTTATTTGTTGTGCTGGCCATAATATTTCAAGCATTTTTAAATTCATAACGGATATACTCTTATAATATGATATATTTAGATAAACATAATATTAGCTTTAAAAAAATCTACGCATATATAGAATAAATGCGGAGAATGGCCAATTTTGTTTTAATCTTGTGGTTTTGATAGATAACAGTAAAATAACGAATGCCGAGTGACGTTATAAAATAGCGTGATGATATCAATGTTAACAACTTGGCGAAGTTTTTCAATAATGAAAACAGTTTTCGATTGTATACTAGAAGGTCACAACAAAAAATGTAACGAAAACATTAAGGGCTGAAACTGGGTTCACAGAATATAGACCAACCCTCTGAAGCTAAACGTGTCGGTCTGCTTGCGCCAAGTGGTTTCGTTACCAGAAAAAGGATTTATCGTGACAACAAAAACATATGATAAGGTAAAGGGCTGCAAATGACGAAGCATGAAAGTATCAGTGTGTATAGTAATAACAAGACTGAACAAATATTAGGACGGTTTCATTTCGTGGTTTTATGAATCATCTTCTCATCTCATCATTATCATCTCATCATCATCATCATCTCATCTCATCATCTCATTATCATCATCTCATCTCATCATCTCAGCATCATCATCGTCACATGTAGACGTTACATATATAATTTTAGGTATATTCAAGTATTTAATTAAAAACAGACTGATTATTGTTGAATAATTAATATGTATCAATATGTCCAGACAATCAGTAAATTCATCAGCAGGTACATACCAACATGTATTTTGTATAGCCAATCTAGCGAACAATACCACTTGGCGCAGGCAGACCGACATACATTTAGCATCAGAGGGTTGGTATTTAACCTGTGAACCCAGATTCAGCCATTTACCTAATAGTGACAAAAAATATCGTGACCTTACCGGAATACTACATTTTTACGGTGTTGCAGGAGAAGAGTAATATTTTCACCGAGATGAAAAAGCGTGACAATACATCCATCGTCATCGTCCTAAATTGAGTTAGTGACTAAGAGAAAAAAACGTGGTAATATCTCATGGGCATCATGAGTAATAAGAATTCCTTCAAATCATGTAGTGAGCCAGTGAGTTGTATGTGAGAATTTGTACGTTTTGTTCTCTTTAACGGGTCCTCTGTTAAATGGAGTTATTGGCCACTATCAAAATGTATTTACTTATTTGATTATTATTGATTGAATTTACATTTCATTAAATATGTTTAAGTTGTTCGCAAAAAATAAAAATAAAAAATCCTCGAAAGCCATTGCTAAGTACTCAATGATTTTTGAAAATTGCGTTGGCGACATTTTTGTGAAAGTTTGAAAGTGCGAATAAAAGTAATAAGTTGGTTTGTTCTTTAGTTTGAAAGCTTTAAAAATAATAGGTTTGAAAATCTCGATGATTTAAGACCGTACAAAAGAAATGTGTTTACAATTAATTTTTCAAATAGAGGTGTGGGGAAAGAACCTGTTGAGCTTGTATGCAGCATTTTAAATTTTGTAAATGTAAGTCCGCAACAAAAAACAAATATTACAAAGAAGGTTCATTTTCATTAACCCACTATTATAGTATCCATATCGCAGCCAATGCGGTGCTGTCGAGGATTAAATCGGGGATGCGGGGCATCTTTGATTCCTCGATAATACGCCAGTTGGTGTACCATTGAATTAATAGAAACGGAAAATAAGAAACATGCCTGTGTTTTCCATCTAGATAATTGTACCCGTAGACATAAAGGGAAGGTTCTGACATGACACATAATCCCTTCGCGAATGTGGTGTGTCATGTCCAGTTAAAAAAAACCAGTTGAGATATTGTCAAGGCATGATCAGAATAAGTTGGAAGTAGATAAATATTTTTCCTAAACTACAACCTTGGGTCCTTCAAACTTGGTGTGAAGAAGCACATGACCGGTCGGCATGGTTCGAAAGCCCGAGGCCATAGCCGGGTGGGCTGAATAGCCCTAAATCATTTGAAGGCAAATTCGCTGGAAGTTACATTTAAGTTAATTATTACATTAAACAGACTTTTTGTTGTAAGAATATCTATATATTTTTTATACAACCTGACATGAATGGCTAATACCACACAACTACCGTTATGATATTAGCCTGCACCCAGTTGGTGCTATTATGGGACTCAGTGACTGGGACTATTAAATAAAATACTGTTCTACCCTGGACCCTTTCTTTTGTTGCGCGACTTCTGTTTGGTATCTTGACCAACTTACTAACTTTTGCCTACGCTAATACTTTAACAAAAATTACAATGATGTCTCTCTGTTATACAATATAAGCTGTCGCACAATGTTTCTTTTTACAATAAAATCATATAGATAAGAAGTAAATGTTCGGGTTTACATCCTTAAGCCACGAGCAATATTGTCAGTTGACCACTGTATTGTTTCGTTACAAAGGAACACTTGTTTCACTTCACAAAAAAATCCTGAGTCTGCTCGGGACCGTGCACAGTTTTGGGATGTGAAAAACGAAAGTTATTGGTCCACGAAACGAACTGTCTGTTTGCACTTCCTACCAAATTTAGAAACGTGATAAGGTTTATCGTCACTTTCACTCACTTTAGGGGTAGGTATACTGGCGCGTTTTGTGGTTGACTCGGGAATGTCTGTCTGTGCCGTGCGAGATAAGACTTTTTCAGTGTTCGGCATGAAGGCAGGTTTTAGCCTATCGATTGAGATGGCCACTTCCCTATTTGGAAACTTCACGATGAAATATTTTTCCTTACGCTTTAACACCGGGTAAGGTCCTTCATAAGGAGGCGTGAGAGGCTTGGTCACGCGGTCGCACCCGACGAACACGTGCGTGCACCTCTCGAGTTCCGGGTGTACGAATACCGTCGACTGTCTGGCTTCGCGTCTAGGTATTGAGGACACTCTGCCGATGTGTTCCCGTAGGTTTTCCACATAGCCTTCGTCCCCTAGATTAGGTTGCGCTGTGTGTTCGAAGAACTCTCCAGGTAGCTTGAGGGATGTCCCATAGACCATTTGGGCTGCACTAACACCAGTGTTGTCTCGAAGAGCAGCTCGAAGTCCGTAGAGGACTGACGGCAACTCTTCTACCCAGTTCTCACTATCTCCGCGCGCCATGAGGGCTGCCTTCATAGTGCGATGAAAGTTTTCTATGAGCCCATTGGACTGAGGATGGTAGCTGGTTGTCCTCAACTTTTTGATACCCATGTGTTTTGCCAAGCTCTGAAATATTTCAGCCTCGAAATTTCGGCCTTGATCAGTGGTTATGCGTAGAGGACAGCCGAATCGAACAATCCAATGTTCGTAAACGACTCTCGCAACAGTTTCAGCCGACATGTCATTGACCGGCACCGCTTCAGGCCAATTTGTGGTTCGGTCTTCCATTGTAACTGCATACCTGTAACCTCTTGATGACACGAGTGGACCGACCATATCCACATTAAGATGTTGGAACCGTTCGCATGGTTCATATTGTCCAAGTGGCGATTTAGTGTGTCGTGATACCTTAGATTTCTGGCATGGTATACACGTCTCGGTCCATGTCTTGACATCGTTTAACATTCCAGGCCAAAAAAATCTTTCTCTAACCAGTCGGCGGGTTCCTCTCACGCCCGGGTGAGCTAAGCCATGTATGGTCATGAATGCTTGACGACGAAAATCTTTGGTGAGGTATGGCCTAGTCTTTCCATCCATGACGTCACAATATATATTTAAATTTAGCGCTGGGACTTTCACTAGTTGCAGAGTCGAGGTCTCCCGTAAAAGGAGGTTTCTCAACTCATCGTCTTCCTGCTGCGCCTTGGCTAATTCGTAGTCGATTGGGCTAGCACATGCTACTTCTTCAATGCGTGAAAGAAAATCTGCGACAGGGTTACTTTCGCCCGAAACGTGCTCTATCGCCGACACAAACTGTGCTATAAAGTCCAACTGTCGGATTCTTCTCGGAGTGTCATTTTGAGTAACGTTCTTTTTGAAAGCGAACGTTAAAGGCTTGTGATCGCAATAGACCTTTACGTCGCGTCCTTCAATGAGTCTCCGAAAGTGCTTGACGGCCATATAAATAGCTAATAGTTCTCGGTCGTAAGTTGACTATTTTTGCTGCGTAGCATTGAGCGTCTTGCTAAAAAAACCTAATGGCTGTTGCCCCTTTTCCGCTGTTAGTTGATTTAGTACAGCTCCGATCTGACCGTTACTCGCATCGGTCATGATACTTAGCTGCGCATCTATCGCAGGGTGTGCCAACATGCACGCATTCTTAATTGCTTCCTTGCATTTTTCGAATGCGACATCCGCCTCTGGTGTCCATTGTATGGGCGTTTTGTCTCGCCTTTTCGAACTCACCAAATATTTATTTAGTGGCCCTTGATGGGTTGCAACATCTGGTAGGCATTCTCTATAAAAATTTATGGCTCCCAGGAAGCGACGCAGTTCGAGTACAGTGGCGGGTTTTTTGTAATTGCTCAACACTTCGACCCTTTCAGGTAGCGGAGCGATGCCTTCCGATGAAACGTCGTAACCGAGGAATGACAATCGAGTTTTATTGAACTCGGACTTCTGCGTATTTATTGTTATTCCGTATGCATCGAGGCGTCTTAACACTTCCCTTATTTGTTTTTTGTGTGTATATTCGTCCTCGGATGCGACTAAAATGTCGTCCACATATGAAAATACAAAGTCCAAGCCTTGTAGAACAGAATTAATAAATCTGCAGAACGACATGCCTGCATTTTTAAGGCCGAAACACATGCGTGTATACTCGAATAATCCGAACGGGGTGGTTATAGCGGTCTTTGGGATGTCTTGTTCACGAATAGGTATCTGGTGGTACGCCTTTGTTAAGTCAATCTTCGAGAAAATCCTTTTCTTGTGCAGCAGATAAGTGAAATCGAGAAGCCGGGGCGTTGGGTAGGCGTCTAGGATAGTTTTCGCATTTAGCAACCTATAGTCGCCTACTATTCTAATGTCCCCATTTTTTTTATCAACGACATGCAAAGGCGATGACCACGGGCTCTTGCTGGGTCGTATAATTCCTAATTCGAGCATTGCTTCAAGTTCCGTCTTCACTTTTTTATATTTATCCGGCGCTAAGGGGCGAGGGCGACTGTGTACTGGGGGTCCTGTTGTCTCGATGTAATGCTCGACACTATGTTTTATGGCCTCCTTCCCGAAAGCGGTTTGCTTTGTTACATTCGGAAAGGAAGCAAGAATGTCGGCAAACGGATCACTGGAGCAAACTGTCTTGATCGTCGGTTGGTTTGATGTAACTATGGCCGCTTTGACGTGAAGTTCCGTCGTCCCGTCGATAAGTCGTCGATTTCTTAGATCCACCAGTAAGTTGTGGTATGCTAAAAAATCGGCGCCTAATATGGGTGTTCGCACGTCCGCCACAGTAAACTTCCACATGTAATTTCTGCGCAGGCCGAGATCCAGAGTCATAGTTTTTTCGCCATACGTGTTTATTATCGTTCCATTGGCTGCGTATAGGGTGTAGTCGGTCGGCGGGCCTCTGCTTCCTCGTAACACCGAAATGTCAGCTCTGGAATCCACCAAAAAGCTTATGCCCGAGTTTCTGTCCGTGATGTAGAGGCGTTTGGAACTTTCCAGTGTGCATGCCTCCGCCTCAGGCTGCACCGCGACTAGTTTCCCGACTGGGCGGTTCCCGACTGGTCCTTCCAGGCGCACGGTTGCTCGCACCTGTTGGCCTTCCCGTGGAACCTGTAGTGGAACCAACATAGCCAGTCCGCCGGTCGCTCAGGTGCAGGAGTCCGCGAACGAGAGTGAGATCTGCGTGCAGGTGTCCGTGAGCGGTTGCAATGCGGACGTGGACTGTAACGCGTGTCTCGCATTGACGCTATCTCTGCCGAGACACGAGCTAGCTGTGCCGTTAATTCAGTGATGGCAGACTGCATGACTTGCAATGGTGCTGTGCTGGAAAGAGGCGCGAGCTCCTGTGCTCGTTCGTTGTGCCTGGTCGACTCAAGCACGCTATCTGCTATCGCCGCCAAGTCTTCTAACCGATCCTTGTCACTGACCGCGAGGACGGTGCGCACGGTTGTCGGTAGGTGCCCCGCCCACAGGAACTTGAGGGCGTCGTCACTTACTTTCGTACCGGCGAGGTCACGCATGCGACGCAGGAGCTGTGAGGGCTTTTGTTCACCCAACTGCATCTCTCCAATAAGTTTTTGAAACTGCCGAAGTTCCGAATCTGCATTCACCGATATGAGACGTGCCTTTAACGCCTCATATTTCCGCTCAGCCGGAGGTGCGGTAAGGAGATCACTCACTTGCTGCAGGTCGGGGAGTTGGAGTTTGGCAATCACACCTTGCCACCGTTGCTCGTCGCTCAACCTCTGCGAGGCGGTAATCGCCTCAAACTGCACGAACCACAGCTTTGGCTGTTGCCGCCAAAACTCTGGTATCCGACTGGACACTGACAATGCAGCCAGACTGCCTGCTTCAACCTGCTCGAGAAGTATTGCGCGTTCCCCGTTGTTCGCCATAACACAAAATCAAGTCCTTTTTACGTATCAAAAATCACTAAAACACTGTGTCCACACTTAACTTCACTATTATGAATCCTGGCAGGGTCGCCAGTTGCACCCAGTTGGTGCTATTATGGAACTCAGTGACTGGGACTATTAAATAAAATACTGTTTTGTGGATACTTATGGATCGTGTATTAACATGCGCTTGCGCGAGGCCTCCGAACCGACTGATGCGACCGCGGCTGCTTTCCGCGAAGCAACCCCCGCGCCACGGGGGGCGCGGTGGGGCGGTACGCAGCCCCGCATCTTTGGCGACCGATATTTATAGTTGCACATATTTATAGCCCTTTGCGCCTAGTCCGGCGCAAGCCCAATACACCACATTCCCGAAGGAATTAGGTGCCATGCCAGGACCTTCCCTTTATGAGCACGGCTACATTGAACTGGATGGAAAACACGGATACATTTTTCATTGCCGCTTCGACCATCTCTTCAACCAATGCGATGGTACCAACTCGGGCGGGCTTAAACCCTAACACCTAGTATGGGAAGGGGACCTACAGTTTTACATGAGTTCCGATTCATGGAGCAGCTCGCATTCGTGACTAAATGCACTTATCTAACTCAGAAGAGAAAGAAAGTGATGCATGTCGGGGCGAGGAATCGAACCCAGACCTCTGGTGCGCTAGGCCAGTCCCCGCGCCACTAGGCTACGAGCCGCTCGTCATATTTATAAGTGTTATAAAAGCGTTGTTACACAAAAGTTGCTTGAATTTCTTTGAATGCACGTTGAGAAAACACAACAAAAGTAATAAAATCTTAAAACCATGACAATGAAAATTATATGCACTTAAGTATGACTTTCTAATTGGTTTTAATTCTTAATTAAACATAGGCCAATAAAAATAGTTGGAAACATTTAATCTTGGCAATTACAAATCCTCAAGTAATGCGGTAATGCGGACGGATTGAAGTGAGTGTTTTTATGCAACTGGACATGGATGGCTAATACCAAACCGACCGTAAAATATTAGCCTAACACACAACATGGGAACTAGTTGCCATGTCAGGACCTTCCTTATATTGCTCGGCTACATTGCCGCTTCGAACATCGTCGACCTCGAGTCGCGGAATTGTCCTTTCATGATCGCTGAATGCAAAGATCGAGGAATATTACCGTAGAAGGGGATCCAATCTTCAAACTTCTGCTAGCTTGCGGCTGCATCATCTCACATCTGAAGAGCGCGTGAGCAGATGAACTAACCGACGGCGCAGACTAAATAGTCGTCGGCGCTACCTAGCCCAAAGCCTAAACAATGGACTTGCCCGCAAGCATATTAATTCAAATAGATAGACTAGGAGGTCGCCACAAAAATGGTAACGATAACGTAAATGGCTGAAACTGGGTTCACAGGATAAAGTACAACCCTATGAAGCTAAATGTGTCAGTCTGCCTGTTGCAAGTGGTTGCGTTACGTAGATAAGGCGCCTGAAAAAGTAGTTATGGTGACAAAAAATACGTATGATAAGGTAAATGGATGCAAATGACGAAGCATGAAAGTATCAATACATACTTGCTTAGCAATACAAAAACTGAACGAATCTTTGGTTGCATTTAGTAGTAGTTTAGGCGATTTAGGTTACAGATATAACTTTAGGTATATTTAAGTATTTAATTAAGTAACCGTCTGGTTATTGTTGTATAATTAATAGTTATCAATGTTTCCAGATAATCAGTATATTCATCAGCAGGTACATACCAGCATGTATTTTATATAGCCAATCTAGAAAACGCAACCACTTGGGACGGGCAGACCGACATATTTAGCATCAGAGGGTTGGTCTATAACATGTCAACCCAGATTCAGCCATTTACCTTATCGTGACCAAAAATGTCGTGACCTCCCGGAATAAGAGATAAACATACGTCTGTAGGTTTAACGACGGAACACTGTTTACTAGACAACCACTCATACACTGGAGTTACAAACAATCCTCTGTTTGGCCCCTGCATGAAGGAAAACAAAACCGCGGAGTGGTGCTTCTGCAGTGTAAAGTGCTCTACGAATTACGGAGGCTGCCTATGCATGCAGATGTCCGGGCTGCCTTATCGCCTCATTTGTTTAATTCAACCGGGCAAGTTACTTCCTGATGTTAGCTTAACAAATCGCATTGGATGAAACTATGGTTGATGCGGCAATTAAACATTTACAGTGTTTTCCATTCAATTCTGTGTAGCCGTGCTCATAAAGGGAAGGTCCTGGCATGGCAACGAATTCCTTCGGGAGTGTGCTATATCGGGCTGATATCATGACTGTAGTTGTGTGGTGTTAGACATCCACGTCAGGTTGCATTAAAATAGTCTTCGATAAGGGGAAAGAAATCGGTGCACAAAATCTAGCAAGAGCCTCACAACCTACCTCTTTTTTCTTTCTTCTTCTCAAATTCTTGGGGGCGAAGCTCCGGCGGAAATGAAACACCTGGATCTCTTGACTTACTGTTTAATGAATTAATAAAAGAAGCTAATATAATAATAAATTAAAGAAAAAGTCCTCGTAAAGAAAAACTAAGTTTTCTTTTCGAGGTGTCGCGAGTGACAGACTAAAATGAGCTCTATTTATGAAATAGACATTTTTTAAAATAATTATTAATCGCCAGGAATATCTGGCGACAATATACACAGAATACGTAAAATATACAAATTGACAGTATCGAATTACTACTACGTTCTTACAAAGTACTACTTTTCGTCAGGCTAAGGCCCTGTTTCCACGAAGAAGTAAACTTCCGCGATAAAAGTCGGAAAGATTGTCAGACAATTCACTAATTCAGTGATTAGGAAACGTTGCAACAAACTGTATGAACAGTTATGATAGTTTTAATGTAATGTGATAAAGTGTTTGTTACATTACAAGATGCCTCGGAACGGCTTACCCCTCTGTAATTAAAGCAACAAAATGAAACAACAAAATGTTTGTTAAATTTAATATTAGGTTTACAACATAGAGATAAAATTATATTATTCTAATATGGTCTCCATCAACAAACTTATTTACAAGAATCGCTATCAAATCCTCTTCGAACGATCCTAATTTCCACTAAAAGAGTTCTGCTCGAGTGGCCAGCTCTTCGGGTTCCTCCTCAGCTCTTCAATCTGCCGCGAGTTGAGATACCAGAACGGCTGCTGATCCACTGGGAGCCTCTGGATGCGGGCGACCAGGGTTCTGTCGCCCCTCGCGTCGACGGGCAGGACGCCTCCCCCGAACCGGTTGTCCAGCTCGTACTGAGCTGCCTGCTCGGGGTAACCGATGGGTCGCCGGCCCGCGTAGAACGGCCGCTGGGCCAGGCAGCTCGCTACCAATAGGAGGAGGATGTGAGGGGCGACCATTGTAGATAAACTCCTGGAATATAAAACATCATTCAGATATTAAGTTGACTCTAGTAAATATACTGTATAGTACTAAGCAGGTTATAGAGCGCATCACTCTCGGTGCTACAATAGGCATTGGCGTTTGCAAGGAAAACGTACGTGGGACAAAGTCCAATGTGTGGCATGTGGGGTGAAGCCGTTAGATGCCCATTACTCTAACCAATGACGACTGGCACGACCAAAAACGTTTTCAGATTATTTTCAAAATAAATTGCTTCAAATACATATTTCGCTGAAACTCAAGTTAATGGGATAACGGTAATATCGTATCCATTAAATACATATCGTTGCAGAATTAAAGAAACGCAGGTAAAGCGTTAAATCAACGTTTATAATATCTTAAAGACTGTGTTAGTAGGAGGTATTGATGACGGGAGGAGGGACTGTAGGAGAATTCCAAAATATGGTTGGCAGGTCGCGAAATTTGTAGAAGCAATACCCGCGAATAGTATGTTTTGCTGATTCGGGTCCAGCCTTGCTGTATGTATATTTGTAAAGTAGCTATTTTTACAGGCTTCTTTCTTTAATTAATGTGTCCTTGCTTCACGGTCGATTATTCACATTCCATGAATAAACTATTTTCCATAATCATGTGTCTAAGCAAGCGAGCATGGGAGGACGGGAGAAGCAATCAAAGCCATTCTTATGGCGGCAGCGTAGGCACGAGTTGGAGGAAAACAAAAACAACGTGAACGAACTAACCACAGTTGGGCAACATCGAATACTCGTATAGTGTCCTGAGAAGTACTGACGTGTTCTTATATGTCGTTGGAACTCGAGAAAATCAGCATAGTAAGCGAACTCAATCGCCGGCGTTGTCGCCATTGTACCGTTCCACGATTCCATTTGTAGGTTCATGAAAAACACCATTATTGGTGCCGCCATATCTGGCTCCCGAGAACAAAATATTTGGTCTCATGGTTGACCAATGTCGACCACGTTTGTTAATAAAGTTTTCAGTCACATTAAACTAGTGATCTAAAGATAGCAAATATTTAATTATAATCAAATAGTATGGTAAAAAAACAAAGGTATATACATATTTATAATATTATTGTAAACCTAAGCGTAATTTAAGTAAAAACAAATATTATTTTAGTGAAAATAATAGTGATACCCGTGGAACTGAAACCACTAGTTAAAATAATTATAAGGGCGAGTGGTGATGTAAACTGATTAAATGAATGTATTTTTTAAAGAATATATATAGGTGCACAATGTTTGCTATATTTCCAACGGTTGCCTACTAATACGTAACTAAATGACCCAATATTTTTATACAAATGTAACACACATATCAGATTAACCATAGTGAAAGAACATGTAACTTACCTCATAATACTAATACTATTCAAAATTAGTGGACTCAGCTGTACACGTGCGCGTGTTTCTCGGAGTCCCACTTGCTTGTCGTCATCGTGGAAAGAATACAATCTTATTTATACTAAAACAGTTACAAACATAATACTGAATACATCCAATTCCGTGTATTGTTATCGGTCCTTGCAAAATCGTTAGCTCCGGTGCGAACAAGGCGCTAAGAACTTTTAGATGCGGCAGTGAATAGCTAGCAATCAGATGCGGTAGCTTCCGATAGTTTTATGCTCCATCTATTTTGTGAAGCTTTTAAACCCATTCCGACACCTGTTGGCGAATATTTGGACGAGATAAACATTTGACTGGTGACAACAGATGTCATAACATGGATCTAGGCAAACAAAATACTTGGTATTAAACAGAACACACGGTAGCTCGGTGGCGCGACGCCTCGGTGTTAGATTATTGACGGTAAGCAACACTAGGCGCGCTCAGGCAAATCGTGGTCTGAATTCCACGTAAAACTACAGATTCTCTCCCGTATTAGGTATGTAGGGGTTAAAACAATCGGATTGAATGAAAGTTGGTTGAAGTAGCGCTAAAAACTGTCCGTATTTCACATCCAGTTCCATGCTTCCGTTGCAATGACATGGCACTTAGTTGCCATGTGGTATTTTGCGTCGATATCGTGACAGTAGGGGTCGATGTCCAGTTCCATTAAGGCGCTAGGACTAGCCAACTACTCGCGCCATACAAATGCACTTTTTAACAAATGTAATAATATGTAGTGAAACGCTTCAGCAAATCCAAATAGAACTCCAGACTGATAATGGATTGTTAATATTTTTTTATTCCATCATTTATTTAAATAATAATAAAAATAAAAAAGTTGATTTTTCTCATTAGAAATCTGAAAGTAATTCGATTTCTAGATATAAGCAAAAACAGCATATATGCATGAACAAAAAATTCCATTTGCTTTTAGATTTCTACATTTAGTCAAAAAAGTTCGGAAATGGACACCGTTTCCGCAATGTATTTTGTATAGAAAAAGGAAACATACATTAACGAAAATAATTCGATTCCTAGACAAGGAATCATATATTGTAAGAATGACACTTATAATCGTCATACTTAGTTAGTTAACTTGGGGTGCCTCGTCTAACTTAGCGATTTGGCTAGTACCAGGCCCTTAAACAAAAATATATTAGTATGAAAATGATAAAAACAAGTTGAATTTCATTATTTCTGAATACTAGGTTAGGGAGCTGTCATAGTTACTGGTTAATTTATCAGAGGTAATCTGATAAATTAAGCTCGATTATTTTTATATAACGTCAGTTAAACCTGCTCCAAATAAATGATTTTTGTTTCTACAGCAGAAACTAAATATTGAATTCTTTTTCGATGGGTAATTTGTTGAAATGGAACTAAATTCTTTAGGAATATTAACGAGCACTGTGTGCACACGTAAGCTTTACAATGCTGAATCGATAAATGTAAAATACTTGCCTATTTTGGTGATTATATTCTATTTTACAAAGTTTTTGCTGTGAAAACTCTTTGAGAAGTTAACGAATAACTAAGTGCCACCTGGCGTAGACCAGGAATTTGATTCTTGCGAAACTCTATGCAGGTAAAAAAGATAATTATGTTTTATTTTAGCGTAAGGCTGAACCATGGGAAGTGATATTGAAAAAGTATTTAATAGGTGACTTAAAAAATATGAATCTTAAAACACATTTTTGTTTTGTGGATTGACGGAAATTCGTGAAATGTTTCTCTCTATGGTAGGAAGGATACAAATAATTGCGCCGTCATCATAGGAAAAGTATTAAGTTAAATACGGGGATTAAATATGACCAATGTGTCTAAATGGAAATTATTCATCACAATATTGCTCGTTTGCAATGAATCCTGAGATGGTTTCCAAAAATATATCCTTGTTATGAGAGTATATGTTCCTTAAAATAAGGGCAGATCGAGTTTTTGTTAAGTCGAAATGCATTGTCGTTTTGGTTTCGCCTGACGTATGCGCAGGCAGCACTGACTCATTGGTGTTTACACACAAGCGTACGTGGCTTGCATATTGATGTGGATACATATGGAAAGGTACATAAACGATATGACACATTTACGACGATTGACACAGCATTTTATAAATTTTCATTTTAATTATTTTAAGACATGTATTTTATTTTAACGTTCCCAGCAAATAAGTTAGGAACTTAAGGTCGGCCCGTAAGCACCTGAAAATTTCGCCTCCCATACAAACGTAATTTACTAATCATTTGAAAACCAATGTTCCAACTTACTTGATATTTGGTATCTAATATTTAGCTACAAATATCTGTGTCTGCATGCCTTTGTTTTTTCGGTAAATGTATTCTTGGTCAAACCATAGAGAAAACAAAATTCGTATGAAGATATTCTTTTTGCTTTCATTTCATTCGGTTTGGATTTTTCAAAAAAACAAAAGCATGCAGACACAGATATTTGTTACCTGATATTAGATATTAAATATCAATTTAATTGGAATAGCGGTTTCCAAATTATTAGTAAACTACGTTTGCATGGGGAGCATAGCTTACGGGGGCCGTTCTTAATATAAGTGTAATATTTTGATGATCACTATGGACTTAATTTAAAGTGGAAACTTTATATCAATAAGATTAAAAAATATATATACCTACTTAACAAAGAAAGCGGCGATTTATGTGTTGTATGCAGAAATAACGCTCAAAAACATAAACGGCCTCTTCTAGAATATATTCCTTTTTTCGCGATTCTATCTTCTATCTATTCTTCCTGTCTAAATCGAATGTATTTTAATCCTTGTAATTATTCGTCAATTGCAGTTTATTATCGGTGATTATAAAGATTATCTTTACAACAAATATCACTGCCGTTCATTTTAATTTAAGTTCAAATAAATACGATTACATGCGTGAAGTGAAGCCTGATATTTTGGACCATAGAATTTGTGAGAACATCGAACGAACAATTTTGGTGCACCCAAAGGTTAAGGATTGTTGGGTGCGTTTTTAAGAAGTTCTTGCTATCTTGTCGTGAGTGCTTACTAATTGTGTAAGTAAGTGCTAATGTAACTTATGGAGTCATTACAATTGATACATTAGTAAGACTTGATCTAGTTACTACAAATACTACAAATACTTAGTTACAAATACTTGATCTAGTTACTCTATATAAGATCTGTAATAATATAATCGACTCCCCTAGCCTTCTCGAACTGATAGATTTTAGAGTCCCGCTAAGAAGCACTAGATTTAATGCATTATTCCACCTTAGTAACGTACGCACAAATGCTGGTGTTAGAGATCCTGTTAGACGAATGTGCCAGCTGTACAATGAAAAGATGATAAACTCAGATTTGTTTTTCGACTCCACACGTACATTTAAATATAATGTCAGAAATCTTAAGCTATTGTAAGCAAACATATGTACCAACTATATATCTTATTCCTATTTACATGTATGTTCCTAGTTTGTAACTCCGCATGCACCGCCTTTTCTTTAATGTATTCTTATGTATCAGTGAGGAATAGCTTTGGATACGAGCAAATTCTAATTACTTGTTATTGTTACTGCTTTCATTGTTCGTGTCTGTATTACCTCCTAAATAAATAAATAAATAAATAAATAAATTAATAATGTGTGTGGTATTGGAGACCATTGGCAAATATCACCTCAAAACCATCGATTATAATATTTTGAGTGTGGGCATGCGAATGCGGGTAATGGATCTGATATGAGAAATTACCATTGGTAATTATCATAATGGTGTAATTTAAACTTAACAATACATTGTATAGAATAAAGCTACAACAGCAATGACAAAACAGCGATTTGATATGATAATTAATGGGGCTCGTAGCGTGGCACGGGGACTTGCCTAGCGTACTAGAGGTCTGGGTTCAAATCCACTTTCTCATTCTGAGTTGGATAAGTGCATTTCGTCGCGAATGCGAGCTGCTCCATGTTTCGGAACCCATGTAAAAGTGAAGGTCCCCTTCCCCTACTAATTGGTAGGGTTTAAGCCCGCTCGGGTTGGTACCATCGCATTGGATGAAAAGATGGTCGAAGCGGCAATGAAAAATTTACCGTGTTTTCCATCCAGTCCAATTTAGCCGTGCTCATAAAGGAATGTTCTGGCATGGCACCTAATTCCTTCGGGAATGTGGTGTGGGCTAATGTCATATTGTTTATTGTTTATTGTTTATTCATCACCCATAGACAGTACTGCACTCGGATTTGTCATATTTTATCATTAGCCAGTTCGGGGAAATTCCAGCGAATAAGAACTGGAAAGAAACTCCGCTGGTTTTTTTTTTTTTTCAACGTCCACTTAGTCTAAATTTACAAAAGTATTTAGACTCACAGATAAACACGCTAAATTAATTTGAATTGACGAGAATCAACAATTCATGTCATATGAAACAGTTCATGACAAATATCAGTTTATTAGTAAAGACCATGCCCGCCATCTAGCAAGTTGCCAATCGGAGCAAGCCAGTCCCCACAAACAGCACCCGTTCACGAGCATCACGCCAGGCACAGCCTCGCCTCTATCAACCATATTTTAGGGAAAGAGGAGACCCGAACCCAGCGTCGCCGCAAGTAGGGACCTTGAAGCGATGCACTACTCCAGTGGCAACATGAAAAAGTTGTGAAAGCTCTGTACGATTTAGTTTTAATACAATTATTTCTGTCATAACGGTAGTTGTGTGGTATTAGCCATCCATGTCAGGTTGATTAAAAAAAGCGTATTTTGTAAATTGTATAATTACTTCTATGGTGGCAGTGGTGGTCCTAGAATAAATTTTGTAAGGTTGATTGTTTACAGGATATAGGTTTGATGGAAGTTTAGAGGCACTGTTATTAAGCCTTCATTGAAACAACAACACATCGATTCCCTAGTCTCTATAGACAATTTTTTCACATCGAAATCTTAATAAAATTACGAAAATCTAATATTAAATATTAAAATACGAAATCTTAAAAACATTATGCGTAGGTATCATTTCAATAAGAGTGAATCGCAATTTAATGTGAAATGTGCTAATTATATTCTGTAAGAAATTTAAAATATAGAATTTATTCGCAAATCGAATTAAGTCGAATGTTGTCAACAATTTATTTGCTTGGAACCTAAATCCGATATCGGCGATCGCTGACCCGCAATTATAAAAAGTAATCCTATTCGATGGGTCGGTGTGCTAGTCCGGTTAGTGGGGCTATTTAAAAATGTTTGCAAGAACGTAAAATATTATTCGTAAATTACCGATTTAGCTAAATGTTCTGCCATATATGCAAAATGATACAAGTAGTTATGTGAATAAAGTATTATTGTATAGAACGCTGGACCGCTTAAGAACTTGACTTCAGTATGATAATGACGTAAGTAAAACAACAGTTAATTATATAAAAAAAATAATCACATATAATTTCGATAATACTAAAAGTAAATATGTAGATTTTAATTTGAATATCCGTTTTGAATTTCAGCCTTTCGCCGTAGAGACCTTTGGACCCTGGTTACCGGACGCTAAGGCAGATGACATCGGAAAACTCCTAGTGGAGAAGTCTGGCGTTTGTCGTGCAAAAACCTTTTTTGTCCGAAGAATCGCTCTCGAAATTCAAAGAGGTAACGCGGCGAGTGTTCTAGGCACTTTGAGGCAAACATCGGCTGCCTTCAATGAAATATTTTACCTTTAACCCAACATCTCCGATCCACATTTTTCTTTAGTTTTAGTTTTATTTTTTTTATTTTACTTTTAGATGTGTCACTAATATTATTTAAAAAAGATAAATAGTGATAAAGTAAGTAAAAGATAAGTAAATTATGCAGTTATTTCAAGATAAAACTGTAATATTCGTATTCAGAGTGAACCTGTCAAACCTTAATACTAGATTAAAACCGGACTAATAATACTAAAACCGAAATTTAGTCTAAAATAAAAGCGACTCCGAAAATGTATCTAAAATAAATGAATTGAAACCAGAGTAGGATATTCCCCTCTGCCTAAATTTACACATGAATTATGTTTCTCAACTTTGTAAATAGATCGTTAGATCTATGTTATGATATTATAATTTTGAGATAGGTCAATCTCAGTATTATAAACATGTTTATTTATTTATTGCATTGGGTATCAAAACAGATATACATATTTTATAATTAACAAAATATACAAATGACTAAGTATTCACATATCCAGCAGCATGACACAGGTAAGTAAAAGGTAAATCACAACAAAAAACTCAGTATACAGGCTTTTTATGAATATTCACTTAACTTTATATGAAAGAGTTAAGGCAACACGAGTAAACTAAACTAAAAGCTACATTAGAAAATAAAAAATAATTAATATATCTTCATTCATGGACCCCTGAATCAGCCTTGTATTCTACTATATTATAACTGTAACTCAACCTCTCAATTTCTTTAGCCAAATATATCATAATATCATGTATTGTAATAACCGATCATTACATTTTGTGAATATTTTTTTGTGATTTCTAACTAAGACCGGTCTAGGTAAACATGATCCGCAATTTTCAATCCACAATTTGAATTGTCTGACTCCTTTGACTCAATTTGCCGACCCAAGCACAGCCTCGACCGCGCCGAGTGTTGCTTGAACTCAAGATATATACCCGAGGCGTCCCGCCACTTGGCGCATCATCATCATTTTAGCATCAGCATTTATCATAACGGGGTGTTAAAATAACCAGGTATTCCTTGGCATCTTAACTAAAAGTTAGATCATATTTTGTCGTATGGCCTAAAATTATTCGTCCTTCCTAAACGTTTTTTATACCTACGCGCAAAATGTGTGGAGAGGACGATTTTTTGAAGACATAAAACAAAAGGTTATCTACCTTTTTTGCTAAAAATATGCCAAGTAATACCCGATTAACGCTTGGGCCATAAGCCCGTTAACGTCGGTATATCGGTTGATGCTACAACTCTCAAAAAAATTCTTGGAAAACTTTTGCTTGGGAAAATTAAGTGCCTTATTCATACATTTTCTAACGACAATGCCTTCACTTATTCATGAATAACCCAATTGTACAGAATTCATTAGAGAAAATGTAGGCTTCTATTATCATTGAAAATAGCCAACATCATCTATCTTCATAACCTTTAATCATAAACTCGCTTTTCTTGAATCCCATTTTAGTTCACGTTATTATTTCAGGAACACCATCAAAGGAAGGCTACAGTCAACTCACGATATTTTCACGCCACTTTTCAACTTCACGAAAGGTGTTAATTGTTCATCTTTTTACAAATAATCTATTATAAATTGTGGTAGAGAGTAGGGAATTCCTATTTTTATGAAAACAATGCATTAACTTACGAAAGCATTAATTGTATGTACCTAAAAGCTATCCAATTAAATATACAAGGATTTAATGTGTTGTTTGTGAGGCAGTTGCCTCATTTTGTGTAACACGAAATAATCTATAAACTAAGGCTGTGGAGCTGGTTCGGATGACAGAAGCGTGCCGGGGATTGGAGAAGAATTTAAGAGAGGAATTAAAAATTCAAATTCAAGTTTAAAAATAACCAAAATCCAATAAAATGTTGCTGTTACCATGAAATTGCATGTGAACCCGCATAAATTTAAGCATTGAAAATGCTTTTTCGAACGCTTCAGTACGGTACCCGCCTAGCGTCCTCAATAGTTATAGAAATTAAAATGGTATCAATAGATGCATTGCTAAGAGGGCTGCAATAGTTAGTTTATTTTTTTTGCCAATTATTTTTTTCAGGGAATTTTTAAGTGCCTTAAGGGCGTGATAGAGCCGATTCCGTTCAGTTTGATAAGGACGTAAATAAAACCACATTTAAGCGTCAATTATCATGTTATTGTTGAAGTTCTGCTTTGTCAATACAATTTGGTTAATTTCTTCCAAATATCCGCTGATAAATTTTGCCACAATTTTCGCTGCCTGTTTATATCATCTTCTTCATCTCGCTGTCTTCATCTTTATATCAGCCTCTAAAGTGTCCATATATTTTGCTCAGTTTTACTATAATGCCAGTTGTGCCAATAACAACTGGAATAATTTTTCAAGATGCTGAAATCGTCGGTTTTCTACGTTATGAGTCCGTTTCCGCCTTAAGAAGCAATATCCTTTACGAACATGACAAGACCGCGCGTAAGGTTCTATTTAAGCCCAGCTTAAGGGTATTAAGGTAAATCCGTGAAGACAGGTCAGTTATTATTTACCCTACATTAGACGTAAGTCGATCAACCTTACCTGAGCTTATAGCTTAGGCAAATGGTTTGCAAAATGGAAAGGGGGCATTTTCAGTACAAATAACCTAATGGCCTCGTGCCCTTAAACAAATCCTTGCTAGGCTCCTTAAGCTATCCTATTCCTCGGTCATTGTTTCATCTTGTCGTGACCTCTCGGTGCAACCCTTTCCTTCGAATTCAAGTTATCGCCCCAAGTTAAGGTTAATATGAATTATTTATTATTTTATGTTTGCTTTCATTATAAACGCTCATTATTAATATATGCACGTAACGTACGTAGAACGCAAAAGTTTTCTAAATTGCCAGTAAAACGATTGTACCGATATATCCTTGAAGAAGCTTCTTCTTTATTCTAATTAAATTTTTTTCATGACAAGAAAATTTTGTTGTAAAAACGATATTATTTTTAAATATTTAAAGAAAGTTCGTAATTAGGGTATTTTTTTAGCAAATATTATTTGAAGTAACTTTTATAAAAAATAGGCAGCGCTGTTGTTAAAATAATGTCAAAAAGAAGGTCAAGTTCCACCGCTATGTATGTATCAAACTTCAGATATTGTGAGTTTTTTTTATTTACAAATATATTTTAATTTCTTTTTACCTGTTTTCACCTTCGAGACACTCACTTTAGTAAAAACAATTAAAGGGATGGTGAAATATGAATAATGTATTATCAGGCGTATTAATTTAAATATAGCCAGGATATTTGACGTCAATTCAAGAATTCATGTCAAAATTATTGCGATGCCAAAAAATATAAATATAATTAAAATAAGTAGTGCTAGCAATATTTAAAAAACAATGGCGGAAATCACTGAAATGATTACAGCATAAATCTTCCGCTCTTTTCAGCGCACTGAAAGAAAAAACTTTTAAAAGTTTAGCGAATGAAACTTTTGGCAGATATTATGAAAGTTATTTTAAAACTTTACCTGCCTGTCTGAAACGTTTCCTTAAATTCTATGTAATTACCTAAATCAATACAATATTATTCATGTCATGTTTTAAGGAGACAAATAAATCTCATGACGGGTACTATTTTTACCCGACTACGGCGAAGCCAAAAGTAACGGTTACGATATTATCAGTCTGTTTGTATATTTGTATTTATGTATGTTCCACCGAAGCGCTTAAACTATTCATCCGATTTTGATGAATAAGGTGTCAATAGATTATTTATTATGGCCCAGGTAAAATAGGCATGGATAATAAAAAATAACTGTAACCCGACGACTAATAGGTAAAAACATAGTAGGTGCTGTTTGATAAAACCAATAAAACGATAATATCAAACAGTTTTGTTTCTTTGCTTTTAGTAGTCGGGTTACAGTTTTGTAAACTGTTTTGTTTAGTTCTGTGATCGAATTTCCTGGGGATCTCAGCAGTTTATGGTAATCCATTACACGGATTTTGATATGCAAATTCTCGGAAAGACCAAACAATCAATTCCTGCACATAATGTTGTATGATATACACACTCAAATGTGTCGGGAGAAAAGTGCTAGTAATTAAGGCGAGTAATTTCCTTGGATTTCCTTTGGTCCCATTAAGAAATTCAGTGTATTGAAATTATCGCACACCAAAAGGTGGAAATACCGGATATCGTTTTTTTATGCATCTGACGGATAGCTAATACCACACAACTACCGTTATGATATAAGCTTAATGCACCCTGTCCATGGCCATTTAGTTTCAAGAAAAATAATGCAAAGAGTATGTTTAATGATCAATGAGGATATTGTTGTATTATTTTGCATGTTATCTTTTCAGTAAAATATCTATTAGGTTTATTCCTGAAAGAACTAATAACGCCTAGCTTAAAACATAATTTCTAAACGCAGTATGCTATTTCTAAATGCAGTAGGTGGAATACACATACGGTATTGTTTTGCCGTCGCAAAAAAATCAGGCATAGATCATGCGAACCCTCCCACTGATCGGGTTGCATTGACGTGTTAAGGCAGGTGTATTCATGATATTATTGTGAGGGGTATATGCGAATAAAAAAAACTGATCTTAAAGTTCAAAGAAAAACACTAATATTATCTCAGAAGAAAAGGGAAACCCCTTAAACCTTGCCCTCGCGCGAGGCAAAAATTAAACGAGAGACGATAAAATTCGGCGAAAGGCAAAGAGCAGGCAGAATTTCCGGAAGAAGGCACGCGGTATCCGTCGAAATTAATTTTAAAGTTTGAGATTTTCTTTCTGCTTTCTTATCGAGCGGATCAGTAATTCTCTAGGCTCTTTCCCGGAGAAGAGGTTTTAATAATACTTGCTCCGTAAGTGTGTGTATAACGAGGTATGTCTGATAAATGAACCCTCTCAACAAAAGTTTATTTATTTATAAATGTTTATTTACTCAAATTTCGGGCAAAAGGTAAGACTTAATGCCAGTGGCATTCTTTACCAGTCTACTTTTGTGTATTCGTGTGCAGTAGCGCGAGTAGCAGTTATAGAGACAAATTAATTTAGTAAAATCGAACATAACTCCTACATAATACACAATATACCAACTACGTATTTACATATATATACCCAATATAATACCCAACTATTTACATTTATATAAATATAAATAAAAAAACACTATATATTAAATACACAATAAAATATGATACTTTACACATTAATCAACAAACGAAAGTATTGTCAATGGAAATAAAAAATAACTAATAACTGTCGGGGGCACAGTAAAGGCATACTTAGAAAAGAAAAAAGCTTATATATTTTTTTTACGTTAAACATTTTGTAAAACATAAGCAACACATACGATTCACTATCACGAATATGCAAAAAAATTTGATTTAAATTATTTGCAAAATCAAAGCCTACGTGTTGGGATAGTATACAAATGATGAATGTTGGTACAATGTTGTACAAATGTTGGTACTATCGCATTGAATGAACGATGGTCAAAACAACATTGAAAATTGTGCGTGTTTTCAATTTAGTTCAATAAAGTCGCACAAAATTAGGAAAGTTTTGGCGTAGCACCTATATTAAATATATGTGGTATTAGCCATCCACTATTACATAAAAATATATCGAACAAGCTCCCTAGGTTATGGTAGCCTATGGGAGTACTGGGCCACCTCAGATGTTTTGTAATTCGAGTTCACACTTGACCAATAGGCATCAGCGGTGTGTTGGAAAGAGGGCAATGGTGGATGCGGGGCTTAACATGCCCCTTCGTGGGTGCGGGGCCGAGGGGGGCGCAGCAGAATATTAATAAAGTTTTTTGCTCCGCAGCGACTCAACAGGTGATTGAATTACCTTGTTCCCAGGATAGGAACTAAGTTTTTCTTAAGTGACGTTGGGTGTGGATGTTTTTTTTTTGTGGTGTCATCATATTAGATGGGCCAGGACCTTACTTATATTGCACGGCTAAATTGAACCACGAACGATGAATCCCTTGGACGGCTCTTCCAACTGGAACGGGAAGAAACGCAGTGAGCCCAACCGGGTTTGGTACCAACGCATCTGCGTTGGTACCAAACCGGGCTGATGACTGAATGATAATTCAGGACATACACATACACATTACCGGTTTCCCGGAGGGGTATCCAGATACGACAGAGCGCCATACGGTACAGCCACGAAGGATAGACCTCTATCCTCCGTGGGTACAGCACGCCTCTTTCGCTTCATCTACGGACATACATCTTTTCATACAAGATCTACGATTACGGGTGCTACGCACGAAATATGCGGTAAGTTCTCATAGGCCGCGCGGACACGACACTTCCGCTCTCTTCTGCTCTGTAAAATTGTTTCGTCATTATTTCGTCACCCATTCGTTCCATATGTCCAAGCCATCTTAAAACTTAATTCAGGACATGCATAGATACAACCCACAGTCATGATATTAGCCCAACACGCCGGTATCCTGAAGGAATTGTGTGCCATCCCAGGTCTTTCTTTCCATTTATGGAGCAGCTCGCATTCGTGACGAAATCCAACGTAGAAAGATAAAGAAAGGGGTGCATGAATTGAATCCGTGATTTCTGGTATGGAAGGCAAGTCCACCCGCCCCTGAGCTACGAGGAGCTATTTAACTCTCTCTTTTTCCGTTTAATTCGACGCAAACGTTCAACATTAATAAATGCAAATCACGCTTGTCACCATTTACAATATACGGGTGGGGAAAATGTTGAAACCAATATCGAGTCATAGGTTTTTCCTCATAATGCGTTTATGCTTATTGCACATCGTTTCTGAAAATGCAAGGTATCTCAAGGGATTAACATACATGCATATAGTCACGAGACGAGTAGGCCGATACACTGAAAAATCTATTTTTTTTATGCGACCTGACATGGATGGCTAATACCACACAACTACCGTTATGATATTAGCCCAATACACCTCATTCCCGAAAGAATTTGGTGCCATGCCAGGACCTTCTCTTTATGAGCACGGCTACATTGAACTGGATGGAAAACACGGACAATTTTTCATTGCCGCTTCGACCATCTTTTCATCCAATGCGATGGTACCAACCCGGGCGGGCTTAAACCCTACCACCTAGTAGGGGAAGGAGACCTACAGTTTTACATGGATTCCGAACCATGGAGCAGCTCGCATTCGTAACGAAATGCACTTATCAAACTCAGAAAGAGAAAGACAGTGGTGCATGTCGGTATTGAACCCAGGTCTCTGGTACGCTAGGCCAGTCCCCGCGCCACTAGGCTACGAGCCGCTCAAGTGTAATCTCATTTAGGGATCTACGGAATATGAGTATTTTTTATAAAGCCTGAGATCACGTTCTCTTGAATCTCACTTCCGTCGGTGAGTCGCTTGCTAGCTCTCATCCGCTGCATAGAAAAAAAACTAGCCAAGTGCGAGTCGGACTCGCACACGAAGGGTTCCGTACCATCGTACAAGATTTAACACAAATAAATCACGTTTTTTGTATTAAATTTTTATTATTTTTTTATTTTGCCTATTTGTTATTATAGCGGAAAAATAAATACAAACTCTGTGACAATTTCAGCGGCCTACCTACACAGCCCTGTGACGGACGGCCGGACAGCGGAGGCTTAGTAATAGGGTTCCGTTTTCACCCTTTGGGTACGGAACCCTAAAAAGTAGGCATGATTTTTCCACATAGAATTTGACAGTTTCTCATGCGAGAACTACTCGTGTTCGCTTCCTGAGTAGCCCCACACGCGGTTTCACACTAATATATCTCAAGGCTGTGACGCAAACAAAAAGTGCCCGTGCAGGAAAGCCGACTGTTTATTCCGATATTTCGCCGAAGAAACCGGTAATAAGTGATACGAACCGGTAATTCTACGTCACTATGGGAAGACCCCTCCCGTTTCCACTTCTCGATTCGAATGCATGGGGTCACCATTTGGAACAGGTAAGCCCCGATTTCAGGAAGAGAAATATGACTTAGCCCCGGTTGCACGAAGAGACACTTTTAGTGATCCGCATAGAGTTCCTTCCATACTGTCCACACAAAGTGACGTGTTTGATCATACTTTGACATTGATTTTGATTACGTTCGTGCACTCGGCCCTTAATCAATGATCAAACACGTCACGTTAAGAGCATCCTCATACCTAAACATTTTGGACCAATTTTTGCGATAGCCAGAGCACGACGTCGCTTAGTTGGAGCAGCTCGGAATAATTCTTTCTAAATGTGACCAACCCGCATAACGCGTGAAACCGGTTTTTTTATTGTTTCGTTAAAGAAATTGGAAAAAGTTAAACATGTTCTTCGCTGAATGGGTCGATAATGTTAAGATCTTTAAAATGGTATTGAAATAAATATTAGTTAATATCAATATAAGCCGCAAACTTGAAAAATAAAATATTTGAGACCTGACTTCAAAAAAATTTTTCATGCATAAAATATCAAGTTCTTAACTGTTTCTTTCCGTTTTCGTAGAACGTTTGCTGGAATTATTTATGTTTTTTTTCCCCATGTTCTCATTCCATAAAGATCAGGAACTTAACGCAATCAAACCATTCGCATTGGCTAATATAATAATCTTAAGTGAACCACGCGGAGTTGACTCAGTTCCCTTTCATACTGTGCATAATAAGTGATGTGCTTGGTCATACGTTGACGTTGAATTTGATTGTGTGTTCTTTGATACACTCGGCCCTAAGTGAGTGATATGTCTGGCGATTAGTTGCATTTTGTGCCATGTTAACTGTCGAATGACGCGTTATCCGGGCAAGAGAATTGAAATTTACTAGTTACTATGGTAAGAAATTAAACCAAACGTCATATTTCATCACTCACTAGCTTGTTCACCCGGCGAGTTAATTTTCCTTGGTAACAAAACAGAGGTCTGCTTTGACGTTGCAAGATCGATTTAATTCGATCATTATACAAAATTTATTATACAGAGTGTTTGGTAATTCGATACATTCCTTCTAAGCGGTCATTCTAGAGCTAATTTGCAACAAATTTGTCCCAAATACTGGGGGTCAAAAATCAATAGTTTTTGAGTTATTCTCTGCTGCCTACCTATCACGGTTCATGAGATACAGCCCTGTGACAGACGGACGGACGGACGGACGGATTCACTCGTGAAGAATACGGTGATATTCTGTTTTGCTATGGATTTTGGGGCGGCGTTGACGCTGTGGCACAAAAGGAATACGCGCGTATTTACACTGATCGTCGTATGCCTAATGTAAGAGTGTTTTCTGGTATATACCGGCGCCTCCGAGAAACCGGCAGTATTAACTAAAAGCCGGCAGATGCTGGTAGACCAGGTGTTATTCCGCCTGAAGATGAGGAGGAAGTATTGGGGAGTTTTTCAGAAGAGATCTGACTATGTACTTCAATTAGAGCTGCAGCCAGGCACCTTGGATTAATCCAGTGAAAAGTGTGGTTTTTTGTACATAGAGCACGGCTATACCCCTTCCACTACACGCCCGTGCATGCTATCGAAGAAGGAGATCATGCTAGAAGGATGGATTTTTGTCGTTTTATTATAAACATCGACCTAGAGAAGTGTTTAAGTAAGATTTTGATTTAGAGAATTGTTTAAGTAAGGTTTTGGTCAACGGGTGACCGTTCGGCGGTTGAGGCTTGTCTTGGTTTGAGTTTCACGTAAATCTGTGGGTCCCATGCATCCTTGCCAATTAGGTGATAGGTTTAATATCTCCCTGGTTGCTACCATCGCATTAACGGTACTACGGCTAAGGCGGTAATGCAAGTTGTCCGTCTTTTCCATCAATTTAAATGTAGCCGTGCAGTATAATGAATGGCCTGTCATAGCATCTAGTTCTGACTTTAATGGCAGCGGGTATGGTAATAGATTCAATTTAAAATAAGGCAAGTGCGAGTCGGACTCGCACACGAAGGGTCCGTACCATTCAGTGGCGTGCACAGACTTTTTGGGTAGGGTAGGCAGCTAGTTAAAAAAAATGAGTACAAAAAACATGTAAACAAAAAATGGGTGAACTTACCAACCAACTGGATATACCGGAATTCTGACTTTTTTATTAACAAACTTGAAGAGACAATTGTAGTTTTTTCTTGTCCACATCGGGCATCCAGTAGCTGAATGAATATTAAAATACATGTCATGTCAAATTGATGGATACCCAAAGTGGCTTTGAAAAAGTCTTTAAAAAATTGCCTGTTTAAACTTGTTTCGATTCGATTTACCTTGAAAAACGTGTGAAAAGCTATGCTGCATTCTAAATGTTTTTCTGACTGATCATGTTTGTTCGTGGCGTGAACAAAATTATTCAAATCAACATACCCAGTATCATTCCATGCATTTTTTTGTATTTGAAAATAAAATGCAATTAAAACAAAACAGTGTCGCGGTGCACTTACAGCCGGCTAACCATGAGAATGATACATAGTTACTTGTATTAAATTGATGCGTGATGTTACCTTTCGTTTGAGTAAGTTGAATATCATCTGTTGGACGGTCGGTCAAAATAATTTTAGACTTATCACTATACGAAAACCTCCAAAATGAACACTGTATTTGTTTTTTTAAACAAATATTAGAGCCCTCACACGACAACCCATCCATTGTCGCGAAACTGATAACATTTGTACATTTATAAACTTGAATAACAACCTAACACAGCACACACAACACACATACATTTTCAAGCTAATTGACATTCATCTAATAGATTTGATCGTGCTGCCGCCGCTCGGCTCGCAATGAAAATTTCGCAGAGATCAATTTCACTTTCCCATTTCACAAACAACAATCCTTTTTATCGCACTAAAAATACAAAAAAAGAATACAATTTATATCTAAAATTATTGAAAACTCACATCATTTTCAATCTATTCGAAATTCAACTCGAAATTATTAGATATAAGCGATTTTATAATGTCATTGACCACTTGCAGTACCCGAACAGTACTGTTCATGCTACTGCCCAGACAAACCTAAAGGTTTGTTTTGTCTTTAGATTAAGCACAGACTCAGAGTAATTAGGACACAGACAATGAATGTGTCTCTTTTTACGTAAGTCAAATAAATGAGCGAGCGCACACGATAGCAGTGCGTTTCGTGTCGCACAAGGGTCGAAAACAATTGCAATAGGCAGTGCCTTTCTGTGAGTATTTTTGCTGTAAATGTGTGCGTTAAGCGCCTAGGTGTCAGGTACACCTATGCGCTTTTCTGTAGTAGTATAGAGCGAAAATTGTATTAGTGTGCGTAACTTAGAGGCACTGGCTATGCGTGCCTTTCCATCCATTTGTTTGAAGGAATTTCTTACTTAACTCTTTGCAATAAAGTTCATAAGCTCATAACATCTTTTACGAGAATAATACGAAGAAGATATTGGTTTATTACACGATGAAGGATGAAGATTTCCAGGGTAGGCACTGCTTTTCTGCCTCTATTGAGGGCACGCCACTGGTACCATTATACAAGATTTGACACGAAGAAATCACGTTTCTCGCTCGTTATAATGGCAATAGAAATACCTACACACTCTGTGAAAATTTCAGCAGAGCTGTCTACCTATTACTGTTCATAAGATACAGCCCTGTGACAAACGGACGGACGGGCGGACGGACGGACGGACAACGGAGGCTAGATAATACTGTTCCGTTTGGCAGCCTTCGGGTACGGAATCCTGAAAAAGGATGTTGACAGTGTGATTTATAGTATAGGTATGGTATAGGTATACCCATTACTTTTTTCTGCCTCCTTATCTGGCGCCAGGTATAGTAACTGAAACCCTGGCGGTGCCCTTCCCTTCTGCGCAGCTCAATGCGATCCCCGATGAGTGAGAACCAAAAATCAACTTCGGGCGACGGGTTCTAGTCCTGTACCACCGCATTGAATGAAACAGCAACGAAAATTGTTCGGACTGTCCTGATTCGGATTCGGCTATGGGCAAGACAATACATATATACACACAACAATACATCATAATCAAAATGACGGGGTAATCATTTATGTTAGAGACAAGTACGACGTCATAGTGAATGAGCCTAAACTCAATGAGGCCACCTGTCTGTCCATTCAGTTCGACAATAAAATTACCATACTTGCAGTGTACCGCTCGCCTAGTTTTAGAAACATAGATCGATTTCTTGTAAGTTTAGATGAACTCTTAGAAAAAAATAAAGTCTTCGGAACACTGATTCTCACTGGCGATATAAACATTGATACTATAAAGGAAAATGACAATAACACATCAAGATACCTTTGCCTGCTCGCAGAGCACGGATTATACCCATATATCACTAGGCCAACTAGGGAACTTGCATGCCTAGATCACGTCATGATTCGAAGTCGCCTCAAAGTATCCACGGCCATATGCGAGTCACCCCTTACGGATCACTCTCCTGTTCTTGCTTCCGTTGGGTGCATATCAACAGTTGACGAGCGCCGCCCTACTAAAACTAAATACATTGACTACACAACCATAGCGGAAATACTAAAGACACACGACTGGGCAGCAGTGACAACGTGCAACGATGTTAACCGTGCTACTGATACTTTTATAGAAATTTTGCAAACACTTATACATACAAACACAACAATACGCACCTTAACAAGAAAACATCGAAATAAAAGAAAATGGATTACCCCAGCATTAATTAAATGCATTGAAAAAAGAGACCACATGCATCAACAGGCTAAAGCCGACAAACATAATCTTACACTTCAAAAGACTTACAAACGTTACAGAAACACATGCATCAAAGCCACAAAGGTCGCAAAGGAACTTTACATAAATAAAGACTTACACAACAATAGACATAACCCGAAGAAGGTATGGAAAATAATAAAAGATGTTGCTGCATTACCTTCCAAACAAAAAAACCACAGTGAAATCAGTGGACCGGACTGCATTAACTTATATTATGCTAACGTTGGACAAAAACTTGCAAATATTACTTTGACTAAACTTAACACTACCGAAGCTTCCCTTACCTCTAGAGCAAGAAGGCAAAACCCAAAAGCACCTTTCTCTTTCTTCATGTACCCAACTGACGAACAGGAAATATATAATACCATTAATGCCCTTAAAACTGACAGTGCCGCAGGATGGGATGATATCACAGCAATATTTCTAAAAAAAATGCACAACCACATAATAGAACCCTTAGCCCACATCATTAATACGAGTATCTCTACTGGCACTTTTCCTAATTCCTTCAAAAAATCAGTCATAGTCCCTATTTACAAAGCCGGTGATAAAACATTAGTCTGCAACTATCGACCAATATCCCTGCTAACAACGCTGTCCAAAATCCTAGAAAAAATCGTAAAAAGAAGGCTTAGTAATTTCCTAGAGACTAACAATCTACTTGCTTCTAACCAATATGGTTTCCGAGTAGATAAATCTACGGAAAAAGCTGTTGCAGATCTAACTCACCATGTGTCAACAAACTTGGACTCTGGACGGCGCTGCCTTGGAGTTTTTCTTGACTTGGCAAAAGCCTTTGATACCGTCTCACTCCCAATACTGCTTGCCAAACTTGAACGCTTAGGTATCAGAGGAGGTCCACTAAAATGGTTTGAAAGCTACCTATGCGAGAGAAAGCAACAAGTACGCGTCAATGATGTAGCAAGCTCTCACATAAACGTAGAATACGGTGTTCCACAAGGAAGCGTTTTAGGACCAGTCTTATTTCTTATCTACATTGATGACATGTGCTCAAAAATAATCAAAGGATGTAAAATAATAACATACGCAGATGACACTGTATTAATCTTCACAGCGTCTACTTGGGATGAAGCATATACTCTTGCAGCCAATGGTCTCGCAAAGATTAAAAACTGGCTATCCAATAACCTCCTAACGTTAAACATAAATAAAACTAAGTACATGAGTTTTAGCATAACAAAGGCAACTCAACCTGACTCAACACACTCCCTGTGTATTCACTCTTGCGACATGAACGCCACACAAAGAAACTTCGCTCAGTGCTCCTGCGAAACTCTAGAAAAGGTTACGCAGATCAAATACCTAGGAGTAATTCTAGATGAAAACCTGTCTTGGCGGGCGCATATCAGAACATTGGCATCAAGAGTGAGGAAACTTATTTATGTTTTTCGCAATATTCGCAATATTTCTGACAAATCCATCTTGAAGCTAGTTTACACATCTCTATGCCAGTCTATACTCACGTACTGTATTACTTCTTGGGGAGGTGCTGCCAAAACCCTTATGCTAGAGGTAGAAAGAGCTCAACGAGCTGTGCTAAGGGTAATGCAAAAAAAGCCATACAGATACCCAACGCACAATCTACACAATGAGAGCAATCTCTTAACAGTAAGGCAACTTTTCATTTCTTCTATACTAAACGAACAGCGCTCTAAAGGTTTCCAAGCAAGCGTACTAACTCGTTTCACACGTTCTTTAAATCAAAGGTCAGTTCCCAAAACTGAAACTCGTTTCGCTCAGCGTTTCGCTTACTTTCTTGGCCCGTACATATATAACAGAATATTACTTTACAACAAATTTACTAGGACTAACAAGCACGATTTTAAACAGCAGGTAAATGGGTGGCTACTAGCACAAAACTATGAACAGACAGAAAATCTACTCTATATAGTTAGCTAGTAACGACTTTATAAAGCCAACTATTTTCTACGAGTCCCCTCCCTTCCCTCACATTACACCACACCACACATCCTATCACCTTACACACATATACCAACATCACACACAATACCTATACACATACACTAACACAAAATCATTTCATAACATCCAAATCACAACTTCGGATCGATGTTCATGTATTTGTTTATTATTTTTTTTAATGCGCAACCTCTTTCCCATGATACAGTCAAGCACTAGTTTGGGAAAGAGGGAACATAACTGTTTTTCTACTGTACCTTTATAAAATAAAATTTGATTTGATTTGATTTGATTTTATTTTATGTCGGACTACATTTTTTGCTATTTTCAAATCACTTCAATACGTTGATTTGTTTTATATTATTTATAATTTTGCACCAAGATCTAAGAACGAATTATAGAAATTGGTATTAAACTTAGCACAGTAATATGATAAAAACTATGTTGCAGAAGGCGCATGGTTTGTGCTTTATCTGTCACTCCTCGATGAACTACAATGACCATGCATTTGTGAATATCTACTCACAAAGTCTGCATCGGTAGCTACCTACATACGAGTATATAGTTATGCGCCTATTCATTTAAGTATAACATGCAACGCGTTTCGGTCGAGTTAGCTATAAGAGACCGGTGTGACCAGTCGCCTCGTGGACTGAGACCGATCTTTTAATTAATTTCATTATTTAAGCTGTGACAAGTGACCGTGTTTTATATCAGTTTTTGTTATCGACTCTGCTGTTCGCCATTTTTTGTGAGTATCTTGCCTTTATCATTAATTCAACGGTCTCTTTTCGTGTTTGTACGCAAATCTTTGCAAGTGGTTATTGCAAAAAAAATGACACCAAAATCAATTTATGAGAGCAGGTGCCTAATAATAAATTAAATATATCAGTGGCTTTAGTGAGAAAGCTAGAAATAAACATGTAATTCTTACCTAGATACATGTAATATAGTTTGGAAAGTACGATTTCATGTAGAAAAAGATGATATCTGCTTATATATCTTAAAAAGATATTATTTTGTTGCGTGTCTCATTGAACTCATCGTAATGGTTTTACAAATAAACGTTAAATTTTTTTTTCAACGAAGTTATTTACAAATGTATGGTTTAATGATCATTAATTAGCCGATATTATAAATACAAAGAACAGCTAATGCGGTTTACGATTCGTTCCTTAGTAAACAAGATAAGCCCCGATAGATTATGCTTGTGAGCTATTTGTTACCACAGAAATAATTAACTATTTTCCATTAAGGCGAAGGAGTATTCAATAAAGGTCTGGCACGCAGGACTGTATTACTTTGATAGGAATCGAATGATTATTTAAGGGATGCACTATCAAACTCTCATTTTAGATCAAGGCTAGAGTGCGCTATTTCTGGTTGGTATTATAGTTATGGTTCTATCTTTCTGTGAAAAATAAGGATGGATATTTTTTATTTTAAAACTATCTCTAACCAGAGAGGGTGAGCCCCACCCTAAGTCCTGCTGGCTGTACGCCGGATTTCTGGATACCAATGAGTAAATGTGTGGACGCAAGAATTTTTATTCAGCATATTAATATTGAGTAGTAGAATCGAGCCAAAGTAACATATCTGTAGAATTAGTATAGAAACATCAGTAGTACTTTTTTTTCGCTTCTACAGAAAGGCAAGCTTTGAATTTGAGCCGCCGAGGTCCAAAACGCATAATCGTACGCACTTATTCATTAAAAACTTAATCATTTACAAAAAACTTTAACATGCCTAACAAATAATCTTTTCATCGACAAACTAACATAAAAATATGTTCTTTGAACTCACAATTGGTGTTTGAAATGTATTCTATAAGTTATGAGATTAGGAGATGTGTATACAAATTTAAAGTTTCTGACCTTTCAAATAGCAGATATTTCGCTAGTTATTTTGCTAGAAGAATTCATTTTGAATAGGTGTGGCACATGCCTGATCTCAACCCAAACACGA
Source organism: Incurvaria masculella (assembly GCA_946894095.1). Classification (NCBI taxonomy): domain Eukaryota; kingdom Metazoa; phylum Arthropoda; class Insecta; order Lepidoptera; family Incurvariidae; genus Incurvaria; species Incurvaria masculella. Next base: position 11,519,914 of record OX335657.1, on the reverse strand, counting down.
TGCATTCTCTCTTTATTTGAGCAAGGCTCAAGCCAAGGACAATATTTTATCGTCGCTTCGACTATCTTTGCTTCGAATTGCTGGACATGTCGCAGATATCAGTGTTAGAGCCTCAACTACTGAGAAAGTGAGGACAGAATGATCTCATCCGTATAGCGGCAGCGTAGCCATGTCTTAGCCCCGGTTGCACGAAGAGACAGCCGAGTTAATCAATGTTCAAACACGTCTCTTTTAGTGATCCGCATAGAGTTAATTCCATACTGTCCACACAGAGTGACGTGTTTGATCATACTTTGACGTTTATTTTGATTTTTAGTCAGTTTGCATTGTCAGTTTTCGTGGCACTGGTCTGGCGCCAGCCGGTCATACTCTTACAATGAGCAGAGTGGTCCGATCGACTCGCGTTTTCAAATTTATGGAAAAATTTAAGAGCGCGCGCAGTGGGCGTTAAGCGAACTTACATTTGCGAGTCCGAGTTTGAAACAGATTACTCAACGTTGCCGTAAATACGTGGAAGTTGCCGTTTACGTCGAATCCGCGTTTTCGGTTTCGAGTTCGACTTTGACAGCTTGAAGAAGTAAAACCACAGAATATCTTATAAAACTTGTATTTAGTTTGACGGTTTTTACGGAAAGCGCCAGTCGATCGGTTTGCCGTAAACGCCAATTTAGGTGAGAACTCAGACTGACCACTCTGGTTACTATCAGTGTGCCGAGTGAGTAGGGAGGCATTGTTGACAAGTTCATCGTACATCAACAGCGTCATCCGACAATTATTGTGCGTGCATACATACATGTCTGTGACGTACGGTCGTATTTAATCGGTATGCATGGTTTCCGCGAACGAAGCACGCTATCTGACGATCCACAAGGGTCAATGAACGGTTAATAACGTCAATATTCCGTCCTTAATAAGCTGACTGTGTTTGCATTTAGATTGACCAATATATTGCATATTGTCTTAATATGGAGGGCGTATCAAACCGGCCAAGTGCGAGTCGGACGCGCACACGAAGGGTTCCGTACCATCGTACAAGATTTAAAGCAAAAAAAAAACACGTTTTTTGTATGGGGGCCCCTTTTATTTTCATTATTTATAATTGTTACCTATTTGTTCTTATAGCGGCAAAACAAATAGACACTCTTTAAACATTTCAGCTGCCTACCTATTACGGTTCATGAGATACAGCCCTGTGACAGACAGACGGACGGACAGCGGAGGCTTTATTTATTTATTTAATTATTTATTTTATTTGCGTAACAAACAGTCGAATACATACAGAAAAACATAGTTAACATAAATATGCATAGGTCAGCGAAGTTACGACCAAATTACGGCTTAGTAATAGGGTTCCGTCAGAACCCTTCGGGTCCCCTATACCTAAAAAAGGATAGACTAGAGATATGCCCCAAAAGCGTGCGCCATATTTATCGACATTAATCAGCTTAGATAGCAATTTTATGTTATTTTGAAGCATATCGAAATATTAAACAATGGTTTATGCTATGGCAGTACTGGTAATCATAGCGAACTATGAACATGACGTATCCATTCCTTTAGTAACGTTCTAACCACTCAGATAAATTCAAGGTTTTGTCGCCTTGTTGTAAAAACAGATTAAACTCATCCGAGGTAAATGCAGAAATTTTAATGGTTTTTCCTCAACTTCTATATACATAACCTACCTACAAGGTAAACAAATATCTGCAACGTGTTATTTTCTTTTCTAATCTTCGATTAAAATGTTTTTGTTGGCATTTTCGTGGGCAATCTTTGTTTATAAAATTCCGTTGAGCGTTCTGTTCATATGATCCCCGTACAAACGTTGTTTTCTAATAATTTGAAAACCACTGCTCCAATTTAATAGATATTCTAATACCTAATACCTATCAGGCAACACATTTCTGTGTCTGCAATTTTTTTTGCAAAATCTAAACCGAATGAACGAAAGTGACAATTTGTTTTCTCTGTGGTTTGACGAAGGATATATTTACCAAAACAAACTAAAACATGCAGGTATTTGTTGCCCGATATCAGATACATATACATACCGTCGCTAGAAACCCTGGCGATTCATAAATATTGTAAAAAACATTTTTTTTTGTATTTGTCACCTGCGATACCTTGGAAAAAAATCGGCCAAGTGCGAGTCGGACTCTCACACGAAGGGTTCCGTACCATTGTACAAGATTGAACACAAAAAAAATCACGTTTTTTGTATGGGACCTCCCTTTAATTTTTATTATTTTTTTATTTGTTATTATAGCGGCAAAATAAATACACAATCTGTGAAAATTTCAGCTGCCTACCTGTTACGGTTCATGAGATACAGCCCTGTGATAGACGGACGGCCGGACGAACGGACGGACGACGGACGGACAGCGGAGGCTTAGAAATAGGGTTCCGTTTTCACCCTTTGGGTACGGAACCCTAAAAAGATGTAATCTAACCTCTTCTCTCCCTCTCTCTTATCTTCACGAGTAGTTTTCATTAATTCCTTGTTATTAGCATCGTTATTAAGTTGATACAATAGAGTCAACAGATCCAGGAGTTTGATTTTCTTTCCCAGAGCTCCGTCCTCGAGTTCTACGTATTCTTTACAACAATACATAGATACCTTCACGCCGCTCTCCCGGAGGGGTAGGCAGAGACGCGCCATACGGTACGATACCAAATGTTAAGTAAATTTAAGCAGTGGTATTAAATGATTAATAAACTACGTTTGTATTGGAAACGTACTTTTCTGATCCCTACGACCCGACATAAAACGGCTTGAGCAATTTTGATGAAAATGATTGTTTTTGTACGTATGGGGTTGCTGGATGGTTCTTAGCCATAGTTTATAGGTGGTGCTGTTCTAGATCTAGATATTTTAAGCTGATCAACTCGAGCAACTCATCGGCGAAGGTTTCTGATCAAATTTTACCGGGCACCGCACGGTGGAACTTCCAAAACGTAATTGGCCCAAGCGGAGCCGGGATCCTAGCTAGTATGGCACTAAAGCGTATATTTTTCCTGTTTGTTCTGACGGTGTCAAAGAAAATAAAATCTAAATAAAGGTGCGGACTCCCAGGTTGTATATAGACTCAGCGAGCATGACAGTATTGAAGTAGCACCCGAGTCGAGTCTCTTTCCGGGCGGTGTAGTCACTTGCACATACAATGGCGGAAACGCCAGCGAGTGAGTTCGCTTGCTACTGATTTTCTCGAGTTCCAACGACACGTAAGAACTTCACACGACGCTATTTAGTGTAACGAACATTCCATGTTGCGCGCCCCGAAGTCAATAGCGAACTAACTACAGTTAGAACTTTTCCACTGACTCGGGGCTACGCTTATTTTTTTTATGCAACCTGACATGGATGGCTAATACCACAAAACCGATATGATATAAGCCAAATACACAACATTCCCGAAGGAATTAGGTGCCATTTCAGGACCTTTCCTTAATGAGCACGGCTACATTGAACTGGACGGGAAACACGAACAATTTTTCATCGCCGCTTTGACCATCTTTTCATCCAATGCAATGGTACCAACCCGGGCGGGCATAAACCCTACCACCTAGTAGGGGAAGGGGACCTACAGTTTTACATGGATTCTGAACCATGGAGCAGCTCGCATTCGTGACGAAATGCACTTATCGAACTCAGAAATAGAAAGAAAGTGGTGCATGTCGTGGCGAGGAATTGAACCCAGAACTCTGGTACGCTAGGCCTGTCCCCGCGCCGCTAGGCTACGAGCCGCTCACTGGCGAAGGTTAGATGGCCACTTCCGTACTTCCGTGCTCGCTGCAGACTGCTCCCCGAGGCGAGAGAGACGAGCGGAGAGGAGGGTCGGCTTCTTAGAATATCTCGCCGGCCGCGAGGATCGCTCGGAACTTTTTGTGGACCGAAAAGGATGAAATTGACTCTGCACAAAGAGTGTTTGTTGGTTTTCAGGCGATGATTTTCAGCTTTAAGTAAATGTATTATTAAGAAGCTCTAATCTTTATCGCACTTAATTCAATTGAGGACAAGCTGCCATGCCAGGACCTTCTGTTTGCATTCCGTTCTGGCTCCTAAATATAATACAATTGGGCCCACTGCATTTCTTCCCTTGCATGTCGTAAGCGCCGACTAAGGGATTCGTCGTCCGTATTTCTTAGGATACGTACGTTACGTTTCTTACTTAAGAAAGGGGACCTCCGTACTTACTAGGGGGTAGGGTTAATCCCGCCCGGGATGGTACCATCGCATTAAATCAACGATGTTCGATTCGGAAATGAAAATGTATCGTGTTTTCCATCCAATTTAAACGGTAAATTTAAAAAGATTTTTTGTTTTTTTTTATGGTTGGCTAATTTGATTACATAAAGCTATATGCTTACAACTGAAAAATTTTTTTTAATCTAATAAAAGCGAAAAGTTCATTCTTACCTCACGTACAGGATTTGTCAGAATTTATATCAACAGTAGATCCTGTAATCGAAAATAAGCAAGAAAAAAATTACTTTTGCTGTCCTTACACATTTTTTAAGTTGGTAAAATGTATGGGAGCAGAATTTTTTTTTACAATTGCTCACAAGGAAAGGGGGACGGATGGTTATTTTCGGTACCCAGAGATTAAGGCTGTTGTGAAGTTATAGGAAATCGAACATTTGAAAATTTTAAGAAATGCATTTTTTGGCACAATTTTGCACGGCGACTGCAACTCTTCTTCCAGGCCCTAACGTTTCCCTACCCGTAAACGTTGTCTGATTTCAATCTATCACTTGAGAAAGCTTCATTCTATGTCCGTATGTTTTGTTATTTTCGTTTGATTGAAAAATGAACGTAAAAAAATACAAATTTTTTCAAATGTTTATTAGCCAATATTTTTCAATCAAAAAGGTATATTAAAAAAAAATATACAGACATAGATTTCTACAACATATTTTAAAAACCAAAATTTCAAAACTCTAGTAAAACAATAAGTTCCCGTAAACAGTTTTCGGCCGTAGTATGGGAAATTAATAAGTTAACGACTCTCTTAATGCCGTAGATGCTGGCACGCCCCTCGCCCATCAGTTTGCCATTGATTTTGATCGCGGCTTGGGTCCAAGTGGCGGCGGCAGGTGGCATGCGGCCGCAACCTCATTCCGGATTACGACAGATTTCATTAGGCCTCAAAATTGGTGTAGCTTCGCGGCCGTAATCACCACGATTTAAAGATATACTGAAAACTAAGAATTACTTTTCAGAATTACTGGAAGGGAATATCTTGTATTTATATAAACAGGAAGGTTTAAAGTAAGAATTGGGTTGAACTTAAGTTCGATTCTGTTGCTTAGTGCCACTTGACGAAAAAGTAAAGGGTGCATATTGCACAGGGGTAAACAGCATGCGCTCATGTAACTTTGGGTTCAGTAAAAACCATAAACTTCGATGTCATGTTGAGTTGAAGAGTTTTGCTCACAAACTAATTCTCGCGCAAAAGGAAAAGACCTTTTCGAAAAATGTCCTAAAAGAAACGGTACAAAATTGGGGTTTTTATAAATATTTTCCAAAAAACTATTTTGCGAGATTGTAGTCCTTTCAGTAACGCATCTTTTTGTAGAATTTACCCGGTCGCACAATGGTGTACAATAACGATTTTTATTATTATTATTATTAGTGCAACGAACATTCAACGTGGGAACTAGGTTCCATGCCAGGATCTTTGGCTACATTGCATTGAATGGAAAACATTGCCGCTTCGACCATAGTTCATTCAATGCGATGATAGCATCCCGGGCGGGATTAAGCCTATCTCCTAGTAAAAAGGACCCCTTCCTTACTTACTAGGATTCCTGAGTAGGACCTACAAGGCGTCTCGCTACTGGGCTACCGAGGCTGACGACTAACTCGTGGCTACGCTGCCTCCATATGAATGAGTTACTCATTCAGAAGTGATCAATGACTGTGAACAAATTGAAAGCATCAATGAAAAAAAATACAATAACAAACCTGGCGATGTTGCTTCTCGGCCCTTCGTAATCGAAAAGTAATCGAACCGACAGGAAAAACCGGCCAAGTGCGAGTCGGACTCGCACACGAAGGGTTCCGTACCATCGTACAAGATTTTACACTAAAAAATCACGTTTCATGTATGGGACCCCCCTTTAATTTTTATTATTTTTATATTTTACCTATTTGTTGTTACAGCGGCAAAATAAATACACATTCTGTGAACATTTCAGCTGCCTACCTATTACGGTTGATGAGATACAGCCCTGTGACAGACAGACGGACGGACGGACGGACAGCGGAGGCTTAGTAATAGACGAATCCGAGTCCATCTAATGGAGGAAATAAAGGAACTGAAACTGAAACTATCGCTACTGCCGTAGTTTCATGCTCGCTGCGCGTATCGCTTCGCCCCAGGGAAAGTTTCTCGAGACACTTTTCATCATCTCTCCCTTGGCACCGTCGTTATCTCCTCCCCGGCCTCTCGCCCGACCTGGGTCAGCCATCGTCGTGATAAATTGCGGGAAGTTACCCAAATATCTCAACTAGGAAGATGTACGTCTTTTTTCCCGCTCTCTAACAACTATTTACCTACTACATAAATAACTAAAAGTTCTTCTCGTGCAAGCAATCACTTTGGAGTCGTCTCCTCTTCCAGTTCCGCCATATTGGACACTAGATGAACTTCCCGGCTGCGCTTGGGTAAATTTTGTTTTAGACAATCACCCGAGCCAAGCCCGTGCTATTAATTCGTTTTCGCTTAGCGTTCTTTGTTTTGTTTTTTGTTATTGCTCGATTTCTTAGATCGTTGGTAATGTTAAAAGCCTATATCCTTCCTTCCTCAAGTCTTGCCATCATATATAAGAATATGTTTTTAGTAATTACTAAGCCTCCGCTGTCCGTTCATCCGTCCGTCCGTCCGTCTGTCACAGGGCTGTATCTAAAGAAATGTAATAGGTAGGCAGCTGAAATTTTCACAGAGTATGTATTTATTTTTCCGCTATAATAAAAATTAAATTAATAATAAACTTTAAAACAAAAAACGTGTTTTTTTATGTTAAATCTTGTACGATGGTACGGAACCCTTCGTGTGCGAGTCCGACTCGCACTTGGCCGGTTTTTTCCATCTGAATGATAGTTCCAGAGATTAGCGCGGTCACACAAACAGCGACTGGGGGGAAGGGGTTAAATATGAAATTCATCACTTGTGTACACGTACTCTATCTTGTTCACGGAATTACAGCTGATTATTTTTGTTGTGTGCTTATTTCAGTACATTATTAACTTTCTATAATTATCATTTCAGACGCTATCACAATGTCGCTTCGTAAGGTGCTCTTGCTGTCGGCGCTTGTCGGGTCCTGTCTGGCACAGCGCGGCTCCTATGCCGGCAGGAGACCGATCGGGTACCCAGACTTCTCCACCTCCACCACGACGCAAGCTACACTCGGCAACAGGTGCGCACCTTGTACACTACATAATATTCAACTATTGTTGACTGCCTTCATTACATTATTAAATAATTAATTAGATAACTTGTTGTTGGCATATTGATTTGTGTATACGTCGGTTTGCACCGCTTCCTTTGTTTCTTAGTTTGGTGAGTTGATTACAGTAAAATTGACGATAAAGGAGACCATCTTGAAAACCTACAATCTGATTCTGTATTAATTTGCAGCCCCTGAAATATTAATATTTCGAACATTCTGATGTTTATTTTCAAACGGACGTTTCACTATCATTATTCATGTTAAATACATAACAGATTCCCTTAGAAGTGAATGTAGTAAGCTGTAGTAGTTATGAGAAAATAAGAAATATATCTCTGTGTTCATTAAATTTCAGATTTGGTGAAGATGTCACCACGACCACCGTGCGTCTACCTATTGAAGCTTTAGGAGACCGGGAATTAGTAGAGAGACTAAGCAAGCTGCCTATCGACAAGCAACCTTTCTGGCTGGTCAACTGGCAAGCCTTGGAAGATAACAGGAGAAATCCACAAAGCTTCCAATCGAATCCGATATCATTTGTTGATCCATTTGCCAATCAAAATGGGCAGCAAAATCCACAGGTGCAGGTCCAGGCCCAAAGTGCAGCAAGCGCCAGTTCAACAAACTTCAGAGCCACAGACGAATTGATTCAGCGAAACGGAGATGTCAATATTGCTAACAGGAATGGACAATTGATCAATTCAAAGGCTCAGAACTCCGGTGGTAATCCCATCTTTGGGCGTTTCCAAGGAACCGATCAACGCTTAAGTAATTGGCAAGTCCCCTCAGCAGATATTCGGCCAAAAAGCTTGGGATCTAGCGGACGGCAATGAACGAAACGCAAAGGAACGTCAATTTGACATTGCATTTATTTTTAGCGCTGCCTTTGTGATTAGTAGAAACGTTCATTAAATGTTTCTGTAAAACATTAAAGACTGATTGATGACACTAATCTCTTTATAATTAAATGTTGTAGTTTGCATTCTTAATACGCACCCATTTAAAGAAAACATTATTAAATTAAAATGTCACTGAAAATAACATTTTATTATGTCTCATAAAATTTCAACCTTAAGAGCCTCAAGCTTAAAACATTGAGACCCCAAGTCATAGAACCATGGTTGACTAATACGGCGTTCATTATTTTAGCATTGCCGAAGGAATTAGATGCCACGTCATACTTCTTCCCTTTATAAGCACGGCTACATTTAACTGGATTATTTGTGTTATTAAAATGGGAAATGATACCATAAATACAGACAGAGAAATGTGCAAGATGACAGGTCAAAAGTACGGTTGTTCGTGTATAAGTACACTGGTATGGAGCGCTAATTCTCTGGAAGCCTTAAAATGAACTAAAGCTGTTTAAGGTCATACGAAAGGTCTTCCATTTGAAAGTAATAAGTCTGTGAAAATTTAATATTGTGTGAATTGAAAACATAAGATGAACTTTTAGATTCAAAAGACACATTTTTAGTACGATAAAATTGATGGGAAGTTAAATTGTGAGGCATTGGCTAAAGATTATGAACTTCTGGTGGAAAAACGATAGTATGGGGCCGCTGTTACTTAGGGGCTCTTAATGTTTTAAGTTTTGAACTTTAAATAAGGCTTCCAATCGGTATTATAAGAAAAAGCCTAATCTAATTGGTCTCATTAATGAAACGAAATTTTGGTGAACATTTTCCTCTCCTAAAATAAAACTCATTAGCCGAGTTAATAGCCAGATGATCCGCTTATTGGTCTGCGTCTCGCAAGATCGGCAAGGATCGCACAATTACCAGAGTTCTGCAGGAAACAGACATAATTTGTGGCGACACAGGGATATTAATTAGTTCGCCGGTACTTGCGGCTTCACAACTACAACCACGCACTACAGTATCAGTATTCATGTCTAGTATTCTCAAGTTTAGTAATTTAAATGTAAACTGGCTAACCCGATGAGGTCCCAGAAGATAAGCGACACGATCAATATAACCCCGAATGGTTGACAAGTCGGGGTCTGTTGAGAATTCAAGGAAATTAACTTATATTGAGATAATATATAGAATAAAATAGCACATTGAATAGATTGTTATATTTAAGATGTTAACCATTAAATATTTACAAATACTTAACTTAATACTACTACATCTTTGGTGCATATTACATTTCTATCATGATAAAATTTATACAATATAAAAATAGGGAATGGATAAATATTTTAGTTTCGTCTGCTAATTCTACTTAATCAATAGATAAGCATATTGCAACATTATGCACCAGACAAGTAGCTTGTGTGGACCAATAATGCAAGCTGCTAAATCGTTATCGGGGTCGACCTGCTCCGCGCACTTCGTGCCAAACTCGATTACTCTGGGATAAAAATCATTCCAAAACTCAAAAGCTTTGTAGTTCAAGTTATCTGGATTGCTCATATTGAAATTCCTATCTATGATCAGGAACCCTGGACTCTCTGGCTTAAACGGTTCCCAGTTAATGTAAACACCGGAGTTAGTTGGGTTCGAATACTGGGCGAAGTTTGTCCACAGTTTCATTATAATATCAGAAATGCGTTTGTCGGAGCTCTCCCACTTGGCGTAGTTCTTTGGAAGTGAAAGGTAAGGGAGTCCTAATACGAAGGTCAGATCGAAGTTGTGTGCCACTCCGACCCATGAAGGAATACCCTCGTTTACCGCCTCAGAAGCAGGCTTTAAATCAAATCGATAGCAGAACACTGGAACGTGGGGGCTCATTAACTTTGCCATCTTATACGTGGTAGAGCCATGAACTTTTTCTGTATAAAAATCGAGAAACTGCTCCCGGAGAACTGACTCATTTGTTGTAGGCGGTACTGTACTATAGAAAAAGGAAACTGCATCGAAAATAATCTGCTGGTTTTTAAAACACGTATTATTCCGAACTGTAATATCCGACGTTACGATCTCATTTATCATATAGTTAAACTCCTTCTGGCTTATCCCAGAATCTTCAGCGTCTTCCTTACTGAGAAGCAAAGCATCCTCCATATCAGTGAATCCAGTGAGCAGTGGAACCTTTTGAAACATCAGTTGGCTAAACATTTTACTCGGAAAATCGGAAACAAAGGGTAAGGTTTCGTTGCTTAAATCTTTGTCAACGATAGGCTTCCACTCCGCTAGAGGCTGACCTATGTCGAGAAGACCTTGAAAGGGAACTCTTCGCAAGCAGTTGAGGAGGTCTTCAGTTGGCTTTCGAAAGCAGCTGAAAGCGTTTGCTATTCTATCCACGCTGGTTGATTCCCTTTTTGGATCTTTTACTGTGTCCGGTGCGAGTACATTTCCACTCATTGCTATGGCTTTGTGAAAGAGCCCAGCGGAATATTCTGAAGTCAGGTGGAGTCCAACGCTGATGGCTCCTGAACCCTGTCCAAATATACAAACATTGTCTTTGTTTCCACCAAACAAATTGATGTTGTTTTGAACCCACAATAGAGCGGCTGATTGGTCCATGAGACCGTAGTTTCCAGGTGCTGCGCTGTCGAGTGTGCAGAAGAACCCGAAGATGTTTAGACGGTATGCCACTGTCACAACGATTACCTGCAAAACAGATGCAAATATTTTTGGGTAAGGTGGAATTTATCTTTGAAATTTGAGACTAACTGAGTGAAAACAGTAAGCGTTATAATCATTGAATGTTACTGTATATTTTAATTATTTTGAATTGTGTGCAATAATTGTTGTCTTTAACTGTTTCCCTAACTCTGTGAAAACTGATTATAGCTTTGTATTTTTTTCATTCTTACTTACTTCTTCTATTCAGTAAAAAGGTACATCCAATTTGTTAAAATTCCTGTACTTTTTGAAAATGGACAGTTGCACGCCTAATTTGTAGTCAGTCGTAATGAAGAATCAGTTAATCAGTTAATATAACCGTTTCAGAATCATCTGATCTGTCACACGTGTTATTTTCACCAACCGTTCAATCGGCTAAAATAAATGTTTAATACTAACTATTTTGGCTCATTAAAAGATACTGACCGTAATGCATTAATAGTAATGGGAAATAAGAAGGTTCTGTGCTAAAACAGTAAATACTTGCACATAATTATTTTCAGTGTGATTTTGGAATACTTGAAAATGTTTCTTAAAAATCAACACTTTCCTTTAGTTTGCCGCTTAACATTATTTCAGACAATGTGTTCCTTATATTGGGCACTGTTATAAATTGGGCACTTCTATTAAATATATAAAAATATCTATCATTGGACAAGTCACTAAAAAAGTAGTTCATGCGCCTGATAGACAATATTTCCAAGCGGGCGTGCGCCCGACACAAATCAATTGTATGACCAGTAGGGAATGCAATCCCGTCTCGAGATTGCAAATTCGAGATCCCGCGGGATTAGAAATATCAATCCCGCGGGATCCTGGTATTTTCGGGATCCCGTCTAGTTTTAAAAAATTGTTAAATTTGGATAACTGAAAAAGCTTATAACTGCTTGTTTGTGATAGTGAGGTTAACTAAAATAATATATTACTCGAAAGAAAATAAAAACCTTTATTATACCCACTAAATAATTATCAGGTTTTAAGGAAATTAACATAGGTAAATTAGGTAATCAAAACAATAAGCATATTTCAAGGGAATTAGGAAGTAGTTACCTACGAGTGATTTTGAAAATTACTCCTTAAAAAACAAAGGGTATTAAAAGTGTCATCTACTAAACGGCATCTAATGTTTTTTGAAATGTACCCCGCTGCTGAGAATGCCCTCTCCGACTCAACAGTGGTTGGCAACAGCGTGGCGAAGCAATCATATGCAAACTGCAAAAATCGCCCCCTTGTTCCTCCACACTCAAATAAATGCATTTCTTTTTTTATGGTTGACTCTAATTTGTCTAAGCTCGTGGCCGCCCAATCCCGTCAATCTCGAACGAGATCTCGTCATATGATGCGTCGGGATTGATCCCGAAAAATTACACGAGATCTCGCGAGATCGGGATCCCGCGAGATCGGGATTGCATTCCCTGACCAGCCAGCAGTAGAGAGATCCCGGTCTCGGTCCCAATATGTGGTAAGCAACGGGTATTAATACCTTCTGCTTGAATACAAGCTGGAAGAAGTCGACATCGTGGGGGCTGCCTCGCACGAAGTCTCCGGAGTGGAACCACACCATGGTGGCGTAGCCATCGGCAGGAATGAAACCTGCAAATTAAAAAGTTCACATTAATACTTCGCAGTGTTTATAATAATAACTGTGGAGTGTCGCTGCTGGACTGCATTTATAAAGATATTTGATTTAAATTATGCCCGCAGCATCATCTAACCAGTACGCAGTCGGCTATATTTTTTTAATTTTGGCAAGGTTTTTATTTACTGGAATATTAAAACCTTGCTAATATGCAACATTTTAAAATAAAAAGTATGCAAAATGAAACTCTATTAACTACTAAAAGCAAGTCGGACGGGAGCTTATGTTTGAGGGCGTGCATGTTCTTAAGGCACAGTCTCAGCTTGGCACACACATGATCAATGTTTATTTTCCACAAGAAGCTGGTATCTACAGTGAGCCCCAGATATTTGTGCTGTTTTACCACCTCAAGCAAGGTGCAGCCGGCAGCGGCGCCGGGGCACGGGTTGCCACTGCCGCCGGCTCCGTGCAGACACGCGTTAGAGTGTGCTGTTACCTCCACTGCTTCCTCGCTACCGCCAGTCAGGTAGGGAGATCGGATGTGCATAACCTTCGTCTTCTGGTTATTTAAGCTGAGACCATTATCGTGAGACCACCTGACGACATTGTCAAAGTCTTCCGAAAGTCTGTTAACAGCTATTTTCAGATCTTCATCTATTGCTACTATGACAGTGTCGACAGCGAATTGAAGGATAAGGCAGTTCCTAAGGGTCGCTGTGCTACATCTTTGTACACTGACGAGCAACTGTTCTCTGTTCAATTCAGTCATTTATAGTAAAGTATTTTCTTTAAACACTGCTCGTACACTGAGAAAACGGACCGTTAGCAAAACGCTATTTTCACTCTGCTAATGGAAAAACGGTTATTTCATACCGAATACTCGTTTAAAATTAACACAAAATCTCTGCTATTATTAACCGAGTCACGGTTGCTATTAGCAGATTATACTGTAAGCTGTATCGTAACCAATTTATTCGGTTGTAAATAGCAATTATACGGTTGCATTTGACATTTGCGTTTTCTCAGTGTATATTATGTAAAAGTAAATTTCTTGTGTCGCCAATAATTTGGTTTCACACCTACCACAGTAATTTTTGATAAATTAATTACTAAAGTTTGGAAACTTTGTGGTGTGATATGATATGTTCGGATAAGCTGTTTTATTAAAGTTCACAATTCTTCCACCCACGCATACGTTTTGTAACTTGTAATTATTATTTTTACGAAACGTAAAATCTATGAGAAAAATGTCGAGATCTATGAAAAAAACCTATTATTTCAATTTAGACTTTTCTGAAAAATTTTCATTTTTCTAGCTTCTAACTTCTAATCATTAGAAAAAATAATGTCAACAAAAAATAACGTTGTTTTAATTCATCCACGATATTATTTTTATTTAATTTTAATGCAATTAATGAAAAATAAAACATATCCTGCTGATCTTACTCAGACTTTGAATTTTTTTTTCAAAAAAATTTATATCCCAGACAAATTAAAGGGAGTGAGCAGTATAGAGTCAGTTGTCCAACATTGTAAACTTTAAACTTCTGAACCAAATGGTGTTATGTCACACTTGTTTTAAAAGTTCATTTGTTAATTTAAACTGAGAAATAATACAGTTAAATGAAACGAAAACCATATTTATTATTTCGGCAGGCTGTAGCAAGCGACATTCACATTAGTATTTGCTCCACTGCCCTGTCCGTTAGAAGTGATCGGTGGAAGATACAAGGACAGTTTTTTGCCGGCCAGAAAACGACAGAAAGATCTATTGAGTATATTACTAGGTGAAAGATTATGTTTCCACATAACTTGATATACAGGATGTAACAGCAGTTATTGCCATAACTTCGACATTAAAATATTGGAATAGATCTGAAGAGTAATACCATTTTTTTATTACACGTCTCGTTAAAGTATTTTTTATGGAATCTAACATGGATGACAACTACCGTTAGGATATCCTCCATCCCACCGAATTTCCAAAAGAATTAGGTGCCATGCCAGGACCTTCCCTTTATGAAAACGGCTACATTGAACTGGATGGAAAACCCGGACAAATTGTCATTGCCGCTTCAATCATAGTTTCTCCCAATGCGATGGTAACAACTTGGGCGGGCTTTAGCCTACTAGTAGGGGAAGGGGACCTACAGTTTTATATGGGTTTTCAACCACTTATCCCAATCAGAAAGATAAAGATAGTAGGGCATGACCGGGGCGAGGATTTGAACCTAGACCTCTCGCATGAAAGGCAAGTCCTCTAGCCCCTAGACTACGAGCTCAAAGTTCAAAGCGAATTATTTGGTCAACTATCCTTTCAGTCCCTTCGTTTTTGACCCAATATGTTTTCTCTCGTTGAGGCTATTAGCCCGCTCAAGTTCTTATTCTTTTTTTTATGTAACTGGACATGGAGGGCTAATACCAAACTGAACTTCAGATATAAGCCTACAGATATAGACCTAGATATAGCTCGGCTACATTGAACTGGATAAAAAAAAACCGATAATTTGTATTGCCGCTTCGACCAACGTTCATTCAATGTGTTGTTACCGACCCGGGCGGGACTAACCCTGGAACCACGGCCAGCCTCAAGGGTTAAAAATGGCCACCCATCCAGAACCCAACCGCGCTTAGAGGTGCTTACCCAGCTTATCTAATCGCAAGGCGTCGCACCACTGGGCTACCGAGGCTGACGCTCTTTCGCCGTCAGCTCGCCCGCACCATCAACGCCAGCCCACCCGCCGTCTTCTTACTTCGCCAGTGTGGTATTAGATGGTATTAATTCGTTTGTTAGAAAACGTATTATATGATACAATAAATGGTTTTCTGTGGAAAGTAAAGCAGGATGGAAACTATCTTTATTCTTTGTAACGACCTCAAGAATTATTTCGCATGTTATGGTAGATACTGCTGTTACAGCCTGTATACAGTAAGTCGCCGTTATTTGGCAACGTGTCAGTTCCAACCCTTCGGCCGGCGCGGTAGCGGCTGCGACAGGCGACTACGTTGACCCAAATTACTCAATGAAATATGCCATTTTGCAGCACGGTATTTCTACATTAGGGTCAGTTTGACTCGTGCAAACAAGAAAGGTTCCGTAACCATAGTTTATTAACTAAAAATATCTCTTAACTGTATGAGTACCATCATCGATTAAGGATTTTGTTTTCCTACAAAATTTAGAAAAATCTCGATGAACCGTAATTTATCTACAATGTAATTTATACAAAAGGTAAGGTTTATTTTTTGGTTGTTGTTTTGTACGGGGTAATCTTTGGAACTACTGAACTGATTCTAAAAATTCTTTCAACAATTTAAAGCTACATTATCCGTGTATAACATAGGCTATATAGGAATTATATTTTAATATTTAGAATACGTTTTCACTCAGATTTATATTTATATACAAAGAAAAAAAAACCGTTCGCTTTATCGGTGTACGCTGACCTAATGGTTTGAGATACGTGCAATTTATTTTAAATTTTATGTTAAGCGCGAGATACATATAGCGTACGCCAGGAGCTGTTGAGGTGTCCGCCGATTGACTTTCGAACTTTCAAGGGGGTTGTAAAAAAAAATTCTGGCCGGCCAGGTGCTTCTTTACACCATGTTTTAAGGACCCATTGAGGTGCTGAAGATGTCCATGGGTATTCGAACTTTCAGAAAGGCTGCGAAAAACATGCTGGCCGGCAAGGTGATTCTTCACACTTCACTTATTGAAGGGCCCATTGACGTGCCCGAAGACGTCTTTGGGCATTCGAACATTCAGGGGGGCTGGGGAAACCATGCCGGACGGCCAGGCTTAAATTAAATCCAAATATTTGTTGCACCAACATTTTGTAAATAAGCCTATACATCGGTATACATCGGTACAGTTGTTGAGGATTCTAAAGAAATCGATTTACGAATATTGGATCAATTTCGAAATCTGAGTTGGCTAAATGTCATTAAAACCCTTATAGAAGTGAATGGGTCATTTTATGGATAAACAATATAATTTTACGATGTTATTTAACGGTTTCTATATACTTAGGTCATACTGGATGTTTCTGTATTCCGATAAAAAAAACCAGATGGACTAGTTTTCCTTAGGGATCTCTTCAATCGCTTCGTGAGACGCATTCACCGCCGCTTCCGGTCTCGTTGATCGTAAACCTCTAAACGTATCTCTAACTCTTGTAAACAAAAATAAGTCGCAAGATGCAAGCTCCCGGATGTATGGCGGATTTGCTGAATAAGAAGCAACCATTCTCATACCAGATTTAACTATTCTTTATCGCTGTATCAATTACGTCACTGAAGTCTTGTTACATGCATAGGTCACTTCCTCCTCCAGGTCGCCAGGAAAGAAAGGTTATTATGAAGCAATTTGCGAGCTCGTTAAAGGCATAACGGCAGCTCGGCGCCCGCTTGCTCAATTTGTCTTTCGCCTCATTTTCAGGTGAACTTTTTGAGCCTGCATCTAAGCGCCTTAAGGCTATCAGCGGCGGTGTTACCCTTGCTACGTCGTTTTACTTGAATCTCATTTCAATGTTTTATAGCTTATTCGTGAGTTTGAGTGGTGTCGGGGCTCCGTTGGTCCACGAATTGCAGTCATCTCATATTATTCATTGGCATCATATTATCAAATTGATTATACTTTAAGAATGCCTACGCTCTTTCCATGCCTATTAAATGTCATTTAAATAAGTGACAGTAAGGTAATGTACATCTTCTCTAAAAACTGGTCAAATGCGAGTCGGACGAAGATTTATTACAAACAAATCACGTATTTTGTATGACCCCTTACATTTTTAATATTTTTTATTATTTATATATATTAGTTAATATTATAACAGCAAAATAAATACTTACTCTGTGAAAATTTCAGCTGCCTAACTATTACGGTTCATGAGATACAGGCCTGTGACAGACAGATAGACGGACGGACAGACGGACTTACTGACGAACGGACGGATGGACGGACACCGGAGGCTCAGTAACATATTTCCGTTGGCACCCTTTGAATACGGAATCCTAAAAACCACAATCCAAGGCAATTCTAATTAATAATTTGATGCTGCCTGTACTTACGACGCAATGAAATATTGAACGATGTTAAAGATTCACTTTATGGTAACAATAACAACATGAAAAGATTCGATATCTTCTCGGTATCATCTTCGCGACCTCAACAGAAAATAGAAAAGCGAAATTGTGGCGTCTCATCGGCTAATTTAGTGCGGTACAATCGGATAAAGCTGATCCCCAGAGTCCGGAAAATACTCACTTGTTCCTAAGTAAACGTTCGCTTCCCTCTGCTTCATATAATTCGAAGACGTGGCGCCAATATTGATATGTTTTATTAATTTACAAGCCTAAATAATACAGCCCACATACAATAAATGAATTTTCCCGGTATATTTCTAGTATGTATGTGTTTTTACTTATGGAAGATTTTGTAACAACAGGGGTGTACCTACCTCATTTGTTCTAATAGTTAGTACACATTGGTATAAACAATAACGTATATGTAAAGAACCTCATGTTAAAATACCGCACATTTATATTAATTTAGACTTAAAATCCACCCCATACATATAACTTTACACATTCCTGCAAATCTACAACAGTTATGATCTTGTTTCTATCGCGATCTACATCTGAAAAACTCACTTTTTATTATATATTTTCTTATTTTAAATTAAAAGCATTTTTTTATTAATTATTATTAAGCTAAGAATATTTAAAAACATTTTTTTTACCAAAACGTAATTATCGTTCAAAGCAATTTTTTTCACATATACTAGTATATTAATCAGCGTTACCCAATTTCCATATTATTATTTATATTTTTATATAATTATTATATATTATATGTAAATGTACATATACAGCTGAAGTAAGGATTCGTCTGAGAAATAGCCTTCGTTGTCTGCGAGCCAGCTGAGACTGATCCCATTTGTCATACATTTCAGATACCATACACCAATTACCGTTATAACACATCTATGTTCCTCCTTTGATTTATTTATTAAGTTTAAACCAATGCATTTATCATGTTTTAATTCCAATAATAGAATAATTAAAGGTAAATAACTAATAATATAAACTAAATTCTGTTGCTCAATTTTATTTCGTTTATTGTTTCGTTGTTATTTTTAATTTTTATTTTGATGTCTGTTCAGGTTGTTTCTTATACAAATTTCCCCACAATCGAATAATTTTGATTTAAAAAAGGAACTTACTACTTATATTCAAATACGTTCAATGAAATAATAAGACTAAATAAGTCTGCATCAAAATACTTCTAATTCTCTACGATTGTAAGAGTGTAGTGATTCAACAAAAAAATCACTCCTTATACGCCACGATAGCGTTTCGAAGCAACCATTGTTATATCGAGAATGGTATAAATCGTAAGCTGATCCAAATACAAGAAAACCTTCAATTTTAAAGTGAGACATTGAGACACGGAGAATCCTTTCTAAAGTTACTTAATAAAATAAACTAGAAAATCGCCGGCAACGCAAGATTTTGAAGCCATCTGAAGTCAGATCGATGTCAGCAAAGATAAATAGGCCGATGCCTCTCAGAGTTTCCGATTGACTTGTCTCGTCTTGACTAATCCAAATTACTTACGAAGCAAGAGATGGAGAGCAATCACTATAAATAGACGCCCACATAGTAGGTCTCCCAAGTTCACAGGCCTTTCCCAACTTTCTCAGAGTTAGATCGAATGACGCGAAACATTGTTGAAATGATTATCTTGATGGAGAAGAAAGGAAGACCTTACCATCAGATAGACATTTATTAAGCATACATACATCATAAGATTTTCTGATTTTTATCAAGTATACACGAGAATTAGAGAAACTTCGAAATAGTACTTTTTAACCGACTTTCCAAAAGGAGGAGGTTCTTCTATTATTCGTTTTGTCCTTCACCGATTTTATTCTAATTCGCTTGAATGGACATCTGGCGTTTATCTAGTATTTTATAACATGCTAATGTATTTTCGAATTTATACGAAAGTTTCAAAAAATTTTAAAGGAAAACCCGGCTGTGACGAGACTAAAGGTAGTTAGAAAAGCCAAATACGCCTCACCTCACGAGGCACCATTCCAGGCAATTTGTAAACGATTTACAAAGTATAATTAAATGAACTAGATTATTTTTAGTGCTTGTTTCTTTTACCATACAAACAATGCAGAACTGGGAATGTTCTCTAAATCAACTTTCGTTAAAACAATATTTTACACTATCAACAAAAGTGTGATCGCTTCACTAGAAAGACGAGTTCCGCTCAGAGAAAACCCTGTTAAGTTTGTCTATCCGCAAATAATAATTATCGTCTCGCACTTTTTAACAACTTTAGTTTGTCATAATAGAATTCGACCAACAGAGTCTGCGCCTCGCTCCTGGGGCTTACTTTGTAGATCCAAGTTTACTTACTCGAACTTTACGTGGTGCCTTCGACATCTTGGAAGAATTCTTCGAGGGAAGAATTATTTTGTTATGGTTTTCTGAAAATATTTTAGAGAGCTTTTACTTAAAAAATCTTTAGCTTCAGCAGTCCGTCACACCTTTTTTATGTAACTCAACCAACGGCGAATCCTCTTAGATATTTTTTTATCTTAAATATTAATATTATCTTAAATATTTTTGACCTAAAATTGATATTTGGAGGAGTCCCCTAAAGCAACCTGAAGTTGTAATATCCTACCCAAGCGAGATGAGAATGTAACTTAGATTGACCCGTCCGAGCAATTTGGGAAAGCGTTTAGTAACAATATTAGCATACACGTAACATGCACGAAAACTTGCAACAATGCTTTGGGATGGAAACATTTTACGATGAAATTGGACATTTTAGCACAGACTCGCCACGAAAGGAGTCACAAAACTAAATTGTTTCATCGTTGAAGTGGTCCCGAAATTCGTTGACTATTTTCGAACGGTCCATTTTGAGCTATCAACGTCTACACCGTACACGGCGAATACAAACATCCCGATTAATATTGCATGCTCAATGTTAACAGCATCACGCACGATTCGAACCGATCGTAAGCGTGCTTACGGAAATAAACAGCATACATGGAACGAGTGATATTTGTTGAAGCAGTTCTCCTCATACATAGCTGAATCTATTCAACCCCTCTAAGCTAAATTCACATAACGGTTTGTGATACGTCATGGTCGAAAGACGACACAATCTCACCGACAGTTGTACACAAAGACAACTCGTGTGTACGTCATTGAGAAATGTAATGATCACGTCGTTTATTTTGAGAGATGTCAGCGCGAATCGGACCGGCCGTGAACGTGTAATCCGTAGCGTAATCTCAAATGAAATGCTGCATATAGCCGATAGTGTTATCATCCAGATTATAGAATAATGTTAACCCTTCCATCCCGTCGCGCGGTAGGGTAAAATGAGAAAGAGGCATTCGCAATTGGTGTCATAGCATCCTATCGCAAGGGAAACCCATACGAATTAAAACAATCTTACATCACAACATCGTTGAACCGTTCCCCCACGGTGGGTGGTTTCTTGATAAATAACCCAATTGAAAGCGCCAGGACTATTAGCATATTATCGCGCACCTTCTCAGAGGGTTGCGTGCCATCGCGTGCCACAGTCATTCCAGGGTATTCCAACACGCCCACTTCGACACATATCGCACATGGTCATATACAACAATTGACTATTGGGCAACAACCAAAAATTTGAAAAATGAGTCGAACAGTTTATAATCAATAAACAACTTTTGTATTAATTAAATTGGTCGAAGTTTATGCTAGCGAAATATTTATTTACCGTTCAATATGGCAGGACGCGTTTTTGATGGAGTCTCGAAATTGGACTAGCTGAATCAGTCCGAAATGTCAGGCAACCTAAAACTGTTGTAAAGATTAACTTGCGAAATGTTTATAAGATCTTCTCATAGGACACATTCTCATTCAGTGTTTGTTTATTGCATCACATCTTTGGCGTTACTTATAAGTCAATCCTAAGGTAGCAAATTTCACAAGTATCCGCGGTTTGGACATCCAACAATTTGTCAACTTGGAAAAGGGTAAACAGCCACAGTAATAAATACCCTTTCATTTTGCATGCTCTTTTCGTCGCCTTCGTAATCTTTACTTTGTCTATGCAAATATCCTTCGATCCTTGATATTACTTCATGATCTAAGGAGAACATGTGAAAGGTATGAGGTTCGTCAAGCATGAACCACTCCGAGTGGATGGATACTGTCAAGTCATGAGACTGAAGGACTCCTAAGTGAATTTGTAGGTTCCGAAGAAAAGGTTCTATGCCCGATCGATAAGTCGATGGTGCACGCTAGGGGGATCAATATGAAATTCGGTCAAATATGAATAAAATTACATCTTTATGAATATGAATGAAAACACAAAAAAGTAATCTAATATTTGATTTTTGAAATAACAGTAACTATTAAAATAGGTCAATATAACTTGGAAATAAAAATACACAAATATTGTGAATAATTTAAAAAATCTTTGATTACTGAATATTACTTAATACCCCCAAAGTAAAAATAATCAAATTATCAATTACATGAAACTATTACAATTCTGCCAGCGTCTTTTTCAATCTTTAAAGCAATTTTGGGAAGCATTTTTTGATATGGCTAAAAGTTTCTTTAGCGATTCAGTCTTTATCTCCTCTGTGATCATGAAAATAGTCGCACAGGGCCAAGTCGGCGAATACGGTGGCTGAGGAATCAATGTTGTCTGGTTATTGGTCAAAAACTAGTGCGATATCATGGTGGAATAAGAATTAGTGGTTTTTCTACAATTGCAGTCTTTTTTCGTCCTTAATGGCCTTAAAAAGTAATTGCTTATTTGCTACAATTATTATCTGAGATTTGTTGGGGTTAAAATCGACATCTTCAAGACCAATATTTGATAGTTTTTCTTCTTCAAGCTGTCAAAGTCAAACTCAAACTTTCGATTTGTATGAAAACGCGGAGTCGACGTAAACGCCAACGTCGACGTATTTCGTCGTCTGGGTCTTCTGCACAATTTACGGCAACGTTGAGTAAGCTGTCATATCAAACTCGGACTGGCAAATGTTACGTCGCCCACTGCGTGCCCTCTTTAATTTGTCCATACATACGTACACAAAACGCGAGTAGATCGGTTTACCGTAAACGCCAATTTAGGTGACAACTGGGACTTCGGGTACTGACCATAGATCATATTATTATTATTAATTTGTTTTCGCTGGACACATTTCTTAAGATTAGAACGGGCTACCATTATTGAATTCATGTAAAATATATCGTGCCTGTGCTTTTCATCGTTGAACGGTTCCTTCCGCACTCGGAATCCAACCCTGAGGGCAGTTAGCCATGTTACGGTGAAACTGAGAATGGGCTTTCGCAATTAGATGCGTATACAACATTTTAGACTAGGACGTAAATGCCTGAAATATGAGAGGATAAAGGCGAACCCCCTGAAGTTAAATGAGTCGGTCTGCCTATGCCAAGTGGTTGCGTTAACTAGATAAAGCGCCTGAAAAAGTAGTTATCGTTACAAGAAAAATATATGATAAGGTAAATGGCTACAAATTACGCAGTATGAAAGTATCAGTACATACTTACTTAGTAATACCAAAACTGAACAAATCTTTGGTTGAATTTCGTAGTTAGAGCCGATTTAGGTTATGATATAACTCTAGGTCAATTCAATTCAATTATAAAACCGACTGGTTATTGTTGCATAATGAATCGGTATCAATATGTCCATCAATATTGCATTTGAAGATGAGACTGCAGAATTGACTGCTCGAAAGGCCGGAGGTCAGCTCATATGCCGCTGCAGTATACTGGCCTCGTTGAGATGAGCATTCAACTGAACTATAAAACTTGTCCTTGTGATTGAATGTCTGCCGGATCCGATGCCATGTCAACGATTACAACTTTATTTATAGTCAGATAATTATCAGAGGCTAGGTCTTAGATTTTATTAGATTTTATTAGATTTATTAGATTTTATTTATTATAATTGCACATTAAATTGTGCATATTAAACTGTTTGGTAAATACTGAAATTAAAAATCAAGGAGAATCCTATTTTTAACCGACTTCAAAAAAGGAGGAGGTTATCAATTCGCCTGTATGTTTTTTTTATGTTTGTTACCTCATAACTTTTGCCTGGGTGAACCGATTTTGATGATTTTTTTTTTTAAATGATAGCTAGTGCTTCCCAAGTGGTCGCATTGGCGCAGCGCGTGCCCGGCTGACGCCGACTCAAAAAATTACAGAAATCGTAACTACAAAAATGAAAATTATTTTTTACTTTTTAGTGCTTTTCTTTGAAGTCGGTTATTTTTTTTGTTAAATTTTTTTTTTGTAGTTTTCTGCTTTTCTAACATTTCATTCATATTTGTTAAATAGATAATTTAATTAAA
The DNA here is from genome assembly GCA_946894095.1 of Incurvaria masculella. Classification (NCBI taxonomy): domain Eukaryota; kingdom Metazoa; phylum Arthropoda; class Insecta; order Lepidoptera; family Incurvariidae; genus Incurvaria; species Incurvaria masculella. Next base: position 11,495,888 of record OX335657.1, on the reverse strand, counting down.
TCGAATTGTTTAAAAATCAAATGAAAAATTAAACAAATCTAACAAAACTTTCTGGATTAGCTAGGGTAAGCAATTCGGATCCTCCGTTGCGATAAAGAAAAGCGTACACTTTATAGAGATGTTCATTACAAATATTGATGTTATCGATATATTACGCACGATGCAGCTTTTCTTAAAAAATATACATATTTAATGGGTTACCAATAGGGATCCGCAGTTCAAATCGATATTATTCTCGCTTCTATTTCCATTAAAGCACACTTTGTAAATATATGCGAAGTAAGGAATAAGGTTAAAAATTCAGCGTTTTAGTATCCTTGGATTTCATATTTTTCTATATTTCCTTCATATATGGAAACCATTCATATTATCTACGACCGAAAATGAATATAAAAGAACGCGATTAGAGTGACGCCATCGTCTACGCGTAGCTTCAGTATTTAAAAGGAAAGTAAGAAAAGAGGAGGCCGTTCTTAGTTTGTTCAGAGCTCAACATGGTGCGGTAGCCGCGTCCATAACGCATGGTCGCATACACGGCAATGGCAAGGCAATGCATTACGTTTGTCTATTATTTATGCATTATGACACTACCTGTGATATTAGCAATCCATGTCCAACTCCATACTAAATATGTTAATAATCCTTGTAATAAGAGTCTGTATTATAGTTAATTAAATTAGATCAGTGTATGTACATCGACTTTGCCTATCACTAGAGGTTACGGACACGGGACGTCCACGGAGCGGGGAGGACGAAGGGGGGGGGGGAGGTTGGGAATGCGAGGGAACGCAACCCAGGATCGCCCGCTATGCGTTAGTAAACCGAAACAGGACGGGCTCCTCCGCCCGCCGTAATGAACTAGAAATTTGATCAAAATTTATCGCGCAACGTCGCGGTCTTTTGGAAATTCTTTGTGAGCATTTTAAAATGACGACTTTCTTCAATCATCGTTTCTGTGGAGCAACGCTACTTGTGGGGGCTTTATCGTATCCATCTCTGGGATTTATTTTTTCCCACCGATTGCAATCGATCTATTCGAGAACACTTATAATGTATTAATATAATCTTATGAGATATGAACGTATGCACCTTTTAAAACAAGTATACTGCATGTACACGTATTTTTTTAATATCATTTTGTAAATATCTTTACAAAATGTTCCGCATTTTTTAAACCGCCGAGAGAATTGTGCTCGAACTGTTAGCACATCCCTAACGAATACGTAGTAACTAGAACTTGGGCCGCATGGAAAACGGAGATACGGATATACGTTCAATTAAGGTTTATATTTAGACAATTACGCTGTCTACAATGATACTCGTACATGTACAGTCGGCGATACTCTTAACGTGACATTTCGAACGTCCTTCTATTGGATGATCTTTTCTAAAACACTGATATGAATGGCGGATTAATTCATAAAGTGTACTGTAATTGATAGGCGTAGCCTGGTTTTCATCAAGTGCTGATTTATATTAATCCACACTTAAAGGGCCCTTATTGCTAGAGTGCTGATTATCTTTTACTAATATCGATTTAAAGCTGCTAAGAAAGGCCCTTATTTTGTGGCGATTAAGCTAATCAGCAGTAGGTGAAAAGGCCCTTATCGTTTTATACCATTTGATGGCGATATTTGTAATTGCGCCATCGAAACGCATGAGGTTTAATTTCTATTACAAGAAAAGCAATAGGTATACCTGAAATTGTAAAAAAAATAATTCCGGTCACAACTATGTCTACATTTAACTATTACAATTAATGTGTGCCCAAAAGTCTATTTATCAAAAAAACCGGCCCAGTGCGAGTCGGACTCGCACACGAAGGGTTCCGTACCATCAACACCAAAAAATCTGAGAAATCTGAAATCTGAGCCCTGTGATAGAGGATGGACGGACGGACGGACGGACAGCGGAGGCTTAGTAATAGGGCTCCGTTTTCACCCTTTGCGTACGAACGAGGGTACGAAACCATAATATAGTTTGGTTCGATTCGGAGCGCCGTCAAATCAACAGTGTTTACTTATTCTATGATTAGCCTTAGTGTTTTCAATGAAAGAAGAAATATTTGTTTCTTCTTTTATTCCTTCTAACTACGCGCACGAAAGGTGTCTTTTACAGTATTACTGACGGTACATCAAATCATTGTTTGAAAACATTGATTTTAAACTTCAATTATCGATGACTTATTCCAAAATTAAATGCACTTAAGGCGCTAGGACTGGCCAACTACTCGCGCCATACAAATGCACTTTTTAACAAATGTAATAATATGTAGTGAAACGCTTCAGAAAATCCAAATAGAACTCCAGACTGATAATGGATTGTTAATATTTTTTGATTCCATCATTTATTTAAATAATAATAAAAATAAAAAAGTTGATTTTTCTCATTAGAAATCTGAAAGTAATTCGATTAATAGATATAAGCAAAAACAGCATATATGCATAAACAAAACATTCCATTTGCTATTAGATTTCTACATTTAGTCAAAAAAGTTCGGAAATGGACACCGTTTCCGCAATGTATTTTGTATAGAAAAAGGTAACATACATTAACGAAAATAGGTTGATTAATAGACAAGGAATCATATATTGTTAGAATGACACTTATAATCGTCAGACTTAGTTAGCTAACTTGGGGTGCCTCGTCTAACTTTGCGATTTGGCTAGTACCAGGGCCTTAAACAAAATAATCCTTAGCCCTCTTCCATGTCAGAGAACTAAATGTATTTTGTGATAGAATATTTTGTACCTTTCAGTGCTGATTTATGTCAATCGTCACTTCAAGGGCCTTTATTACTAAAGTGCTGATTATATTTTACTGGTATTCATTGCAAGATGGTAAGAAAGGTCCTTTAGAGCCTTTTTCATCTACTGCTGATTAGATGAATCGCCACGCCACACATTCTCAGATCTCCGTCATATCGTTTCGTTTTGTATTTTACTTCGTTTTTAAAAGTTTTATTTTCGTTGTATTGCTCTGCTGCTAGAAATACATCAAATGCAACGGATCCTAGTTTAATTTTCTCAAACCATTCCAGTACAATTACATAAAAAAGTCCGTCCAAGCAAGAACAAGTAATACTTCGATGAATCCTGCAATCAATTACAGAAATTGTAAAACAATTTAGCTTCGTTTAGTTATTTTGATCGTTTATAGCTCGGCGATGGCGGCGTCTCGATTCGGTTTGACCAGAGAGTGTTTAAATAAATAGAGACGTTGCTCCATACTCGAGAGGCGGCGATTCGTGTACATTGAATGTACAGATCCACAGTTATGCATTGGCATTTGCAACGAAAACGTATTTGAGTCAAAGTTCAATATGCAGTATCTAGGGTGATGCTGTTTATACATCATCCCATTCCGCGCGGTCAAACGCCTCCCACTGCATTCCCTGTATTCCGGGAGGTCACGACATTTTTGGTCACGATAAAATAAATGGCTGAATCTGGGTTCACAAGTTAGAGACCAACCCTCTGATGCTAAATATGTCGGTCTGTCTGTGCCAAGTGGTTGCATTATCTAGACTGGCTATATAAAATAGATGTTGGTATGTACCTAATGATAGATGTACTGACTGGCTAGAAACATTGATATCTATTAATTATGGAACAATAACCAGTCGATTTTTTTAATAAAATACTTAAATATACCTAAAGTTATATCTCTAACCTAAATCGCATTTAACTACGAAATGCAACCAAAGATTTGTTCAGTACCAAAGTATTGCTAAGCAAGTATGTACTGATACTTTAATGCTTCGTTATTTGCAGCCATTTACCTTATCAATTTTTTTTGGCACCATAACAATTTTTTCAGGCGCCTTATCTACGTAACGCAACCACTTGGCGCAGTCAGACTGACACATTTAGCTTCAGAGGGTTGGTCTTTATCCTGTGAACACAGTTTCAGCCATTTACGTTATCGTTACCATTTTTGTCGCGACCTCCTAGTCTATACAGGCGGCCCAAGCGCAACTAATGCGAAAGTGAATTAGTTTTGATTTTAGAGGCACGCTGAGCACCGAAATATTGCTACTTGCAACGCACAGAATACGCATACAGAATACATTTTCACACAACTATTTAGAGGGTTATATCATGGATATAAGATAAGTTATCAAATAAAATAAAAACATACAGACGTAGCTCTCAGTTGATTTATTTAATGTGCAAAATATGAGAGACATTTTTCTTAATTTGAGTGAGGAATCAGGCACGAGCCATTGTATAGAACTCGATCAGCTCATTATCCTCTTAAGGGTGCTCCGGCCGCGCGGCAAACAGCGCCGCTCAGAACCGCGTCTATCTCTGTTCGATATGTCTCTGTCTCGGAGGGCGCTCGCGGCCGGTTGCCGTGCTGGACGGCAATAAGTCAGCGTAACGGCGATACACTGCCCCGGCTGTGTCGGTGCAGACCGAGCTCGCACGAAGGCAACGAAAATTTGACAAATCGTTGCTGCATTCGTTCTGATACAGTTTATATAAATATTGCACAGCGCTCTGGATTAGACATATCGCCTGGTTGCTTGATTTCGCTTCTACAAGTTAATATTTCATGCCAAGAACGTAAATAATATTTTTTAGCATTCTGAGTTGAATTTTCATCCAATACTACTAAAAGAGCAGTATTAGTATTAGCGTAGGGACAGGAAGACTTATCTTTAATGCGACAGATTATGGGTTCAAATGCTCGCCCCCGTTAGGGCACCACTTATTTTCTCTTTCTGAGTTGGATAAGTGCATTTCGTTACGAATACGAGCTGTACCATCGCGTTGGATGAAATTATGGTTCCAGCGGCAATAAACAATTGTCCGTGTCTTCCATACGGTTCAGTGTAGGCATGCTCATCCTGGCATGGTAACTAATTTCTTTGGGAATTCGGTGTGTTTGCTACTATAATGACGGTGGGTGTGGTAATAGCCACACACATTGATCTGAATTTATTTCGAATACCATCTTGATAAATTTTAATTATTTATACTTTTTTTTTATTGACGCAAAGGATTTAAAATTTTATATAATTTGGTAACTACCTTATATTATATTTTAATATTTAATGAATATTTTTCAGCGTTACGCGGCAACTAGGATCTCACGGGGTTTATTCGTAGATCCCACGGTTCCTTAACTAAAACATCAGGCAATTTTGCGGCAATTAGGCGTTGGCGCTTCTTTAAAAGCAGCTTCGAATTAAGTGTTTGTATAACAGGCCATTAGCGCTCATTCTGCGACAGAAAGAGTCGTTTGCCTTTTAAGAACGCCACAAAAATATGTTGTATCAACTTCTTACTCCTCTTTACGGCTGTTGTTAAAACTCTTGCATTACAGTCTGAAATTAAGTATTCCCACTGAAAGTTTAATGCAAGAAATAGGGAAATATAAACATCAAAACATTTTAACATGATTTCATTTATGCATGGATTTATCCATTAACTGTGAAGTAATACTGGCAACTTTAAACTAAAATATATGGCGATTGGTTTGTTATTACACATTTAGATTTATTTCAAATGGAAACTACTAGTGTGCTGTTTAAGTTTGCTATGAAAATATCGTTAACATTTTAAGACGAATTCCGTCCTGCCACCAGGGCTGCAAATTACAAACATTTTCAGACCAGCCACAGCAAAGGCAAGATACGTTTTTGATTCCAACATTTCGGTAATGACAAAATAAATCTTAATTCATTTGCATCAAATTGGAGACAAGAAAAAACTAAAAAAAAACAGCGCAAATTGGGTAATTCACATTAGAAAACATGCGTCGATTGCTGCATTATATTAACAACTGGCACAATAATAAAGATATACTGAATCTTATAGACAACAAGGAGAATCCGTCAAAACTTCCACCAAGCGAAAGTTTGCTCTAAAAAAAAAGTTTGGTGGACCAGTGCTGGTTATATCCATTATATTACTGTATGTTGAGATTTGGCTAGAAAATTCCTGCAGTTATGCAATGCCAAAAATGGTAACGGATGATGGTAAATCTCTCCAATCAACAAACTAGACTGCGACCGTATACTCTACGTCACGCAACTGTCACTCAAATTGATCTCATCTCTTTTCAATTCAGGCAATCTCTTACAAGGGAAAAAATAATTCCGATAAAGCAGGCAAAACTGCCTTCAAATAGTTCATTGATTCTTATTCCCAGGATATTGTGAGAAAGGGAATTAATGTACTTGCCGTAAAATGGCGGAAGTGCATCAATAGTGATTGTGCACAATTTCGTTGATTGATAATGTTACTAACGTTTTTATATTTAATATAATTTTAGGAAACGTCAATTCAATAGGAAACTAATAGACATATATCATTTAAATGTTATATGGGTGTTTAAAATATTTCTATATTGGCTTACCACAGTTCTCTTTCACGGCCATAGTATATGTTTTCTTGTTAGTTTAATTTGATCCTTTGTTTTAAAAGAGTTCTTTAATATAATAAACAAAACATAAAACATATCTCCTATTTAAGCTTGTTTGCACAAATGTTTTTATCTTTCAACCGTACGCCATGTTTGAAAATGTTAATAGCTTTAAATAGTCGTGGAGTGGATGAAATTACCATTTTTCATCTCACGCGGAGTCGAGCGGCTCGTAGTCTAGTGGCGCGGGGTTTGGCCTAGCGTACCAGAGGTCTGGGTTCAATTCCTCACCCCGACATGCACCAATTTATTTCTCTTTCTAAGTTCGATAAGTTTATTTCGTCACGAATGCGAGCTGCTCCATTGTTCGGAATCCATGTAAAACTGTAGGTCCCGCTTCCCCTACTAGGTGGTAGGGTTTAAGCCCACCCAGGTTGGTACTATCGCATTGAATGAAAACATAGTCGAAGCGGCAATGAAAAATTGTCCGTGTTTTCCATCCAGTTCAATGTAGCCGTGCTGTGCTTATAAAGAGAAGGTCCTGGCATTTTTTTTATGCGACCTGACATGGATGGCTAATACCACACAATTACCGTTATGCATTACACCTTAATTCCTTCGGGAATGTGTTGTATTGGGCTAATGTCATAACGGTAGTTTTGTGGTATTAGTTATCCATGTCAGGTTGCATAAAAAAAATATTAAAAAATTTAACCTTGTAAAAAATGTGGCGATAGTAAAAGACGCGTCGCTGTCTACTCCTTACTATTACAAAACTTCTGTTTATTTTGTGAAGATACTTAACATGAACTTTCCACGGAATGCGGGGTGGCATGGCGGTCTGAAGTTTGCGCGCCAATCCACATCGAAATGTTTCCTGCAGTTAGAGGGGCAGGCGCCGCCATGCAAATTGCTTACCGTTCTAAGGTGGCCTTATTCGCTACTTTCATGTACATACCGCGGTCACTACTACATATATGATCGGTCACAATGTGTTCGCCTTCATACTCCACGATCAGCGGGCAAGTCTGTTGTTGGCGCTTGATCACATTGTAAGAAATCGTAAAATTCGAAATGTTGGTGCGTCACCGCTCATATTAGTTGCGCGGTTAGAAAGTGGCTTCAAGGAAAATGTGTCAAGGAAATAAAGAAACTTTAGAAAGAAGAGACTCGTGATATTAATAACTCACGAGAACACATGTACAGTCAACCAAAGGTTAAAGGATACACTTCCAGGTAAACGTGAAAATTAATGGTGTTTAAATGCAACCTCTGATTAAATTTTTTAGGGTTTTGTTTACTTAGTAGCTAGTAGACATCCTCAACTATGTTTGAATCTATACTCAACGCTATAATTGTTTCCAAAAGTCAAAGTATTTCGACTGTTCATCTTTTCATTCAACCGGATGTGTATCCTAAACTCTTTGTTCGACTGTACGATGCTGAACAGGACGTGGCGGTCACGTGGCCATCAGGCGTCACTGCATTGTATATTTTGAAATTACGCGTCGTGGGATCCGGTACAGGTTTATCGGTCTGTCCGTTTTGCCCACCCATTTTATCGCATTGAAACGATGTCCGTAATCGTTCTCAGATAAAAAGAAACTCTTGCCATAGCCGTGGCGCTCAGTTATTTTGAGATATTGGATAAAATATATAATATGTGCTCTCAGGGACTGGTAATATTATTAATTGAATTAACAATATGGTGATCTGATTCTGATAGAAGAGTCCGGTGAAGTTCTGACCATTACTACAAAATGTCAAATGCTCATTTATCTTTCATTGCAATGTGCTTTCATGGTGTTTCAAATGTAAATCTGTCCAAAAAAGATCTTTACATTATACTTAATTTCACTTAAATCCATTTATTAAACGAATGAGCGGCTCGTAGCCTAGTGGCGCGGGGACTGGCCTAGCGTACCAGAGGCCTGGGTTCAATACCGACATGCGCCACTGTCTTTCTCTTTCCGAGTTCGATAAGTGCATTTCGTCACGAATGCGAGCTGCTCCATGGTTCGGAATCCATGTAAAACTGTAGGTCCCCTTCCCCTACTAGGTGGTAGGATTTAAGCCCGGTCGGGTTGGTACCATCGCATTGGATGAAAAGATGGTCGAAGCGGCAATGAAAAATTGTCCGTGGTTTCCATCCAGCTCAATGTAGCCGCGCTCATAAAGGGAAGGTCCTGGCATGGCATCAAATTCCTTCGGGAATGTGGTGTATTGGGCTAATATCATAACGGTAGTTGTGTGGTATTAGCCATCCATGTCAGGTCGCATAAAAAAATATATATTTTTCTTACTTCTATATAATATATTTCTTTCTTAATCTTTTAGGTAGTCGGTTTACCAACGGCGCTAATGCAGCGAGCGCATCGCTGCTGCTCGACGGTTCGAGCCCTTCTGTGGGGCCCGTCTTCAAGAGGATTTGCCCAACCAGCCTCGGTAGCCCAGGGGCGCTACGTCTTGCGATTAGATAAGCTGGGTGAAGCACCTCTGAGCGCGGTTGGGTTCTGGATAGGTCACCATTTTCAACCGTTGAGGCTGGCCGTGGTTCGGATTCCAAGTAAAAGTGTAGGTCTAATTTAGGTAGGTAAACTGACTTACAGGTGATAGGGTTAATCTCTCCTGTAAAATCAATCAATCTCAAAATTGTACGTGTCTTCCGACCAATTCAATGTAGCTGAGCAATATAACGAAGGTCCTGGCATGGCACGTAGTTCCATGTGGTGTGTTAGGCTTTTTTTTGATATTCACAACATTCCCGAAGGAATTAAGTGACATGCCAGGACCTTTCCTTTGTGAGCGCCGCTACATTGAACTGATGGAAAACACGGACACATTTTCATTGCCGCTTTGACCATCTTTTCATCCAATCCGATGGTACCAACTCGGGCGACTACCACCTAGTAGGGGAAGGGGATCTACAGTTTTACATGGATTCTGAACCATGGAGCAATTTGCATTCGTGACTAAATGCACTTATCCAACTCAGAAAGAGAAAGTAAGTGGTACATGAACGGGCGAGGATTTGAGCCCAGACCTCTGGTATGCTAGTCAAGTTCCCGCGCCACTAGGATACGAGCCGCTCAAAAGTAGCAATTAATTAATGAGTAATCACTGCGAAACGAGGCTTTAAAAACTTGCTTCGTGAGAAAATATATTTATAGCCCGAATACTTGAGCCCATACATGACAAGACAAGATAGAAAAGGCAAATCTTTTCGCTCGATTTTGCATTTCAACTCCAAATTATATAAGAGCGGTGGTAACAACATAACGTGTCTCCTTTATGAGGTTTCCTTCACGTGATCAATAATTTAATAACCCATTGAATTAATCTTACCTAACCAATGACAATCCGTTAGTTTTGATCGCTAAATAACAGGTTACTCAAATGTTTCTAAGAAACTATTTAATCTAGTCTAAACCACAAGATCTCACGTAGGTACCCCGTTTCTTGTTTTCGTTCAAAACCAACTGACGCGCCCAGCCGATCAAAAAGGAAACTTTTTCCTTGATACAGGTTGGACAGATTGGTGCCTGCAGTGATTTTTCCGGGGACCCAACCTTCGGCTCTCAGTAAAACTCCGTTACCTTTATTTTCCTTTCAAGTTTATTCTGAAATTCTATACGAATGCTGTGTATGTTTATTTTTCACACAGGGCACAAGGAAATGTATTCGAAGGGTGATGCAGATCTGCTTAAGGCTGTTCCGACCCATATAAAGTTGTTTGCACACATAACGCAAAAAGTGTTGCACTTTAAGCCACGAATTAATAATAAAAGTTTAATATAGTCATATTACTTGCAGCGAAAACAATTTAACAATTTCAGGATTATTTGTTTTATTACAATTTAATACGATTTTTATTTAACAGCGCCATCTAACGGTGTAAAACTCCTAATCGGCAATTACAACGAAACCATTAAACCTGAAATTGTGAATATGTTTTCGCTGCAACTACTATGGCTATATTTCATATTTTTGACGAATTCGTGCCTTAAAGTGCAATACTTTTTGCGTTCTGTGTAAAAAAAACATTGTATGGGTCGGAACATCCTTAAGTTATTTTTTAGTTTCACTCGTTACACATAAAAAAAACAATGTTTTCATAAAAAACTATACACAGAAGGTAGAAATAAAAAACATAATTGCAGTCGTAATTTTTGTAAAATGATATTTGAGGACTAAAAATTTAACGTTTTGTGATTTGCTTTGATGAAAAAGTTCTAATTTTCATCAACACGAATTTGTGAGCATATCGCTAAACAGAGTGGCAACGCGACCAGTGTCATGGACACATTTCCGGTATATACCTTCGCTCTAGTCTTAGATTCAAATGAAATGTTAGGTATTCCTATAATTGTAATATTTATGAATATTTGTCAAACTTAAATACACCTAATAATATGATTACTATTTTCTTAAAGTTAAATTTAACTTATTGAATGCCAAAATGTACTCATTGCGTGAAAAAAAACTTGGGAGTATGAGATGGCACATCAAAAACAAAGGTACTTTATGGAAACTTAGTTCCTTTATAAGATTCTCAGATCAAGCTTTCTGTACATTTTTGGGCAAATACAATTTTACGCCGTTAAATTTAGTTTTGAATAATAAATATATTTAAGGTAAAAAAATGAATTGTTCGTTTTAATTTATACCACAAAACGTTTTTCAAAGACAGGAATTATACAATGCCATCTGATGTGATCTTCCTTCTTATCAAACATATCACCAGGCCTCATAATTTCTAGTTAGTATTTTTTTAGCTTCCTCGTCGATCGAATCGTCACTTGTTATTGAATACTTTACGATTTCAGCGTAGATAAAGTGCCACGCAAATAGGTCTTCCTAGCTCTGTAGAACAGTTCTACAGAGCTATCAGAAAATCCATGGAAATTATAGCCCCATGATCTTCTAGCGCTGATTCAAATAAAATGGAGAAGCATCAACACATGAAAAGCCTGGTTTTCACCAAGTGCTGATTTATTTTAATCGATACTTAAAGGGCCTTTATTACAAAAGTGCTGATTATATACTGGTATTGATTGCAAGTAGCTAAGAAAGGCCGTTAATATTTGGAGATTAAGCTAATTAGCAGTAGGTGAAAAAGGTCCTTAGAATTATAAAAAAGGGAAAACATCGATTTTTTTATTGAATATGTTACATAGCCTATATCAAAAAATCAAACCATATCAGACAACAGTCGTCTCGATTTGACAAATTACAGGATTATGAACAAAATAATATTTGCAATAATCAAAAAGGTTATGGAGGAAAGGGCTTAATTAGAATTCTATCGATAATTCATTTTAAAGTCCTCCAAATTCTCTTTTTGATTTTTTCGATATCTCTCTACGTTTTCGAGAAGTTTAAGATTATTTGAAATATTCTAAAAGATCGGGTAAAAAAAGCAAGTTTTCTTAATTTTTTTTTTTTATTTCATACCATTTTCTTTTCTCTAGCGAGCTGGGAAGCTAGCCCCAGATGGCACTTTTCTTAAAGTCAGGAAACTGAAGCGATCGAAAAAGGACTTGCAATGCTATATTTTTAATAATATTTTATTACTTATGCTTTGCGTAATGTGCGCTAATACATTATTATTAACTTTAAAAACACCGTAGCCTTTGCTTTCGCATGGCGTCATTTAACGTATAGTCATCGCACTCATATTAGAATAATTAGAAAGGATCTACTAGGAGGACTAGAGTGACTCGTGTGTCCGGCGAGTAAGAAAGTATAAGTATTCACCGGTGAGTCATAGTTACTGAATCACCGGCGGGTGTGATTTGCAAGATCAATCCAATAGAAAGAATAGGTTGGGCGTAAAACGTAATAATTACATAGGTTAAGTTGTCGACGGCTTTGACGCCAGAGAATACTTGTAATGCTATTAATTACATTAATTTATATTATTTCAGTAGGATCTTTGTTAGTAAATTAGTATAGTTTGACTACCAAAAAGTTTAAGTAGTTAAATTAAATGAAAACGATATGAAATTAAATTCGTCGCTGGCGTTTGGCGCCTGCCATAGACAAAAACCTGCCAAGTGCGAGCCGGACTTGGCACGTTGTACGATGGCACGGAACAAAGGGTTCCGTACCATCGTACAAGATTTAACACAAAACAATCCGGTTTTTAGTATGGAGGCCCCTTTTCATTTTTATGATTTTTAAATTTTACCTATTTTTTTATTATAGCGGCAAAATAAATACACACTCTGAAAATGTCAACTGCCTTCCTATTATGGTTCATGAGATACAGCCCTGTCACAGACGGATGGACAGCGGAGGCTTAGTAATAGGGTTTCGATGGCAGCCTTTGGGTACGGAACCCTAAAAAGGAGATATGCCATCGAGGGCGCCTACTATGAGACCCACTGTCTCCAATTCCCTAAAACTATCAACCCAACTTAAATGTACATGCCACATCCAATAACAGTCGCAGACGCATTGGAGGGTTAGTGTGGTTGTGAGCAGGTGTGTTAGCGCGCGGTGGCGATGTATGTTATTAAAACTTTCATTACATGCGGAAACACAAAAAAATATATTTTTGTATGAAAAAATCTAACGGATTTTTTTTATGCGACCTGACATGGATGGCTAATACCACACAACTACCGCTATGATGTTAGCCCATTACACCACATTCCAGAAGGAATGAGGTGCCATGCCGAGACCTTCCCTTTATGAGCACAGCTACATTGAACTGGATGGAAAACACGGACAATTTTTCATTGCCGCTTCGACCATCTTTCATCCAATGCGATGGTACCAACCCGGGCGGGCTTAAACCCTATCACCTAGTAGGGGAAGGGGACCTACAGTTTTACATGGATTCCGAACCATAGAGCAGCTCGCATTCGTGACGAAATGCACTTATCGAACTCGGAAAGAGAAAGACAGTGGTGCATGTCGGAATTGAACCCAGACCTCTGGTACGCTTGGCCAGTCCCCGCGCCACTAGGCTACGAGCCGCTCAAAATTGTAAGTATTGTAATTGTAGTAATATTGTTTTAAGATATTTAAAATAAATGAAAGGGTGAGCGATCATTGACTTAGTTTTTTTTATCTACGTGAGATTCTCAAAAGCAACATTCATTCCCTGCCGAAGCCAGGATGTCCGGCAATAATTCAACACAAAGTCAATTAACCGCCCACAGGCCCTCTCGTTCCGGGCTACAGCATTATTCATCCCTCCGCGCCAACGAGTAAGAAAAGAGGGCAGTGGGACCGAAACTCAACCGTATAGCGATATATACACTGATGGAAGCGCCGGTCAGTCAATTCGCTTACGAATTCGCTCACTCCTGATGATCTCGTGTTTCAACGACACGTAAGCACTGTTCAGGACGCCAATAGTGCAACGAAAATTCGATGTTGCGCGCCCCGAATTCATAAGCGAATTAACACCATCAGAGCATTGCCACTAATACGGTGGCTACGCTGCAGACATTGTTAAAAATAAACTATTGTATTCAGAGTGGGCAGACTAACTTTAATCCGCCGGACTAAGCCGGTTTTTGTATGGTTAGTCCGGTGCTAATCTCGTACTAAGTTTTGACAGGTGCTCTTGCCATCTACGCGCTTACTATAGCCAAGGTCCGAATTGCGCTCATACGCTTAGGGCATATACTTTTGAGCGTAATTTGGACCGCGACCTATGAGACCTGCTGTCTCCAACTTTCAAAAACTACTAAACCAACCTAAGCGTACATGCCACTTGCAAAAAAAGTCGCGGACGTATTTGAGGGTTTTTGTAGGTTGTAACTGACTTGACGAACGTAATTTTAGAGCACATTCGAGCGCGGTTTCGATGTCACGACGCACCGCCGGATTTCCATACAATTATATGGTCACTTTGACCATACGGCCGCGACGCGATATCGAGCGCATGCCACTTCTCATTGGCGTCAAAATAATGTTTTTTGTAAAGTCCGACATTAGATCACGTTTTCACTCACAGTTTTTAGTTGAATTCATGAATTTCATCAATGTCACATTTTTTTTCTTCAAATGAGTTTTGCATCGTTTATAGATTACGTTGTGTAAAAACTAGTGGCCCTCTGAGCTGTAGACCTCGCTCCAATTATTTTTCATCTCTATTAAGTAAGTTTTTACATTTTGTAAATTTTTGGTTATCTTAGAAATGGCTCCAAAATTTTGAAAATATTCCAAAAATTTAATCCAAAAACCATGTTACTATCGAACCTGCTCACAACATTTCACGAGAATCAGGTAATAAATGCGACCTGTAAAGGAGAACAGCCGGTGATACGAAAGCATGTTTGCCCAAGCCGAAACGGACACTGGACACACGCGGTCGTTTGCGCCATGTGTACGGAAGAGGCTCGGTCGCCACCTCCGTCCTTCCTTGCTCCGTGCTCCGCGCCGGGCCGAAGGCCGCGGCGGCGCTCGAGGCGCGTCGTCGCGCCCACTTAGCTTCGGAAGTGCGTGATTTTTCAGCAATTTTCGGGCGGCCATTTTTAAGGGCCTGGTACTAGCCAAATCGCAAAGTTAGACGAGGCACCCCAAGTAAACTAACTAAGTCTGACTATTATAAGTGTCATCCTTACAATATATGATTCCTTGTCTAGGAATCGAATGATTTTCGTTAATGTATGTTTCCTTTTTCTATACAAAATACATTGCGGAAACGGTGTCCATTTCCGAACTTTTTTGACTAAATGTAGAAATCTAAAAGCAAATGGAATTTTTTGTTTATGCATATATGCTGTTTTTGCTTATATCTAGAAATCGAATGTCTTTCAGATTTCTAATGAGAAAAATCAACTTTTTTTATTTTTATTATTATTTAAATAAATGATGGAATAAAAAAATATTAACAATCCATTATCAGTCTGGAGTTCTATTTGGATTTGCTGAAGCGTTTCACTACATATTATTACATTTGTTAAAAAGTGCATTTGTATGGCGCGAGTAGTTGGCTAGTCCTAGCGCCTTAAGCCGCCGAGGCCGAGCGTGCGGCGGGGTGGGCCTTGCCCTTGGTGGCCGAATCGCTGACGAAACGAAATTGAAACTCTCACGTGAGATTCTAATCGCCTCCGTGGCCGACCTTGGATTCGATAATTTTACAAAGCACACACTCAAGCCCCACCGCGCTGGTAAATACCGAGTTAAAACAATAGAAGTACTGAGAATAAGCTGAGAGAGAGGCATTTCGTCGTGACAGGTAAAAATGTACACTGAAAAAAAAAAAACAGTGAATTTTACTGTAATTTCGATAATAACGACCTTATTGCAACGTTAAAATAGAGACAATTAAGTAAATTGATTAAACTGAGTGAAATTTTTTGAAATAAATGTTACTGTAACTTTTAATATTGTGTGCAATAACGGTTTTCTCTTACTGTTTCCCAAACTGTGTTGAAACTGTTCCTAGCTTTAGTAAGTTTTCCATTCTTACTTACTTCTTATATTCAGTGTAAAGGTACTGTAGAATCTGTTAAATTACTGTATCTTTTGAAACTGAAGAGTTGCACGCCTGATTTGCAGTCAGCCATAATGTCGTTTCAAAATCATCTGATTTGTCACACGAGTAATTTTCACCAAGCGGTACTGTTCAATTGGTTAAACTAACTATTCTGGCTCATTTATAGATGCTAACCCTAACACAATAATTATAGTAATGATAAATAATTTACCATAAATCACAGAATTTCAGCTAAAAATGAGAACACACATACTTTTGTTGTTGTTACACATAATTTTGTTCAGTGTATAATGGACGTAAACTTACGGTTGTCCGGTGTGAAAAATCTGGTTTCGTCGACATGTTTCGTCCGCCGCGCCGCTGGCTTCCTCAGGACGGTGGCTGTCCTGGAGCAACGTTGACGTTTGACAGGCCGAGCCACCGGCCGAGCTGTTGAACGTTGCTCCAGGACAGCCACCGTCCTGAGGAGGCCCGCGGCGCAGCGGGAGAAACATGTTGCTGAACCCAGATTTGACACACCAGACAATCGTAAGTGTGATTTGTCATTATGTGCGGCGACGAAACGTTTATCTGTAGGTGTTGTGGTCATAACCATTTAAAATAAAGGTAGCTTAAATTGATGGACCCTTTTGGAAGTTGAAAGGCGGTTCGGGTGTATAACCATGTACCTTATTTATTAATCGAATAAATGTTTTTCTATAATATTCTATTCTAACTTCGATAAACGTGAGAACATTTAGCTTTTTTATTTTATCAACGACATTAATGGTTTTAAAAATATTAGTAAGAAGAAAGTTATCAACGATACTGCTGTTTATCTTCAAATAGATTGTATTGTAAACAATGAAAGGATCATAATGTAATTAATTTAATAAACCTTTTTATTTGAAAAAAAAACATAACTTTACAAAATATTAATTAGGGTAATTGCGCTGGTTTCCCGACCGGGGTCAGTTTACGACCATTTCATGGTCTTGTTGCTTACAAACCAAGTTAATAGGGATTTGGGGGGTAATATGTTATTATTTAATTTTTGAAAGATATTATCAATAACTATTCTTTGAGTAAAAAGAAAAATCGAAACTGGCTACACTATACAGTGGAAACCACGAATTTCTCAGTTTTTCGGTTACATTACAAAGGCGAATACGTTGAAGTATTTGCAGGAAAAATAGTGCAAGGGGATCGACGCGAGGTGTGTTTTAAGCGATTTTTATTCACTTCTGCAACGTAACTGGGTTCTTTTATCAAGATTATAGATCAAAGAAGCCTTCAGAATGGATATTATTCATGTGTATTATCAAATTTTTGTAAAAACGTGGTGGTCGGAAAGTGGAATAGGAATTTAACCACAAATTTAGTTTTCGACCGGGTGGTCGGATTACTAACCTAAACGCAGAGAAACGGATTTGTCTTTGTCTTACAAAATAACTTCTTATAAGCCATTTTCTTTTGTCTAGCTCCCTCCTTCTTCATTTTAAATCAATCCAGTTAGTTTACGACCACTAAATATTGTAATATTAACGAAATACATCTAACAATATCAATGGTGGTCGAATACTAGAAGAAGATACATTTTTATGGTTCAGTTTCCGACCTCCTCATTTTGTATGGATAATTTGGTGGTCGTAAAATGAAAACTACCTTTACTGCAATCTGGTATGGACCAGCCAAAAACGCATTAATTCCGCTTTGTTTAATATTAACCTTTAACAAAATAAAGGCGTAAGTGAAATTGAAAAACAAACCCATAATCAAAGTAATAATTTAACTAATAATTAATTAAACATCTGGAATCTATATAAAATTCTAAATCTAATCTACAAAAAATATCTACATAAAAACAATACTTAAAGAGTTGAAAAACTTGAGAAAGCTTTATTGAAATATCCAAGAGATCAAATCATATACACGACATGATCAGAGGATCAAACAGAATCCACTATCTACAGAGGGTAAATCTGAAGAGGCAAATCAGTTACGTACCCAATCAGTTAGCTAAGTAATCAGAATAATAATTGTAATTTAATTGAACTGAACTTCTTTGGGAATCCAGATCAAATTTCCGATGAAGAAGTTCAAAACTTTTTAATACCACTAGAACGATGACCTGACTCCTGTCTCTAAACTCCATCAACATAACATATTTCACGATTTTTTTAAAAATTGGATCGTTTGTGTCAATGAATGAAGCACCTACTCAAGTCATCGGGAAAGCACCAATATCATCACAAGTCAGGAGACTAAAGGATAAATATGATCATATCATAATATAAATAGAAACGCCAAATAAATTATGCAAAGCAACAGAAACACTAACAAAAATTGACATATCTTTTGAAGCTATGCCTCAAATTAACATATGAACGAAAAATCATATCAGGTTAACACAAAATTACAATCACCGCCTCAAGACAGCGCTCCAATAACCACTTCCACCTTGGTTATCAATTCAGACGTAATATGAAGTAAAGATATTATGCAAACAGAAATGCCAAAACAGTTCGAATCACCTATGAAAACGTTAGTTCAGATAAACAAATCAACCGAAGATTTAACTCAAGTCACCGAACATGCACAAAAGAAAAACCTTTTTAATGTAACAAGGGCTCGGTTAGAAGTAGTGAAGTAAAATATAATGTTACATTTTACACTTGGGATTTGAAGAAAATGAATACGTAATTATCTGAACATGAAAATTATTCAAACGAAGCCATGGTCGTAAACTAGAATATGTGGTGGTCGGAAACTGAGTAAAGTGGTCGAAAACTAATTTTTTGACCATTTTTTTAGTTTGATTTTTTTTAAAAATAACGACTGATTCTGCACTGATTTAATAATTTTAACTTTCAACTAAAATTACCAAACTCCTTTTATGAATACTAAAAGTCTGTATATCATAAATGAAAATATTTTTTATTTCAGTTTGAAGTTCGAAAAGTAACTAACTGGTCGTAAACCGACGCACCTACCCTACTAGCTGAGGTTTTTTTTCTTTTTTATGTGACTGGACATGGATTGCACGGCTACATTGAACTGGATGGAAAACACGGACAATTTTCATTGCCGCTTCGACCATCGTTCATCCAATGCGATGGTACCAACCCGGGCGGGATAAACCCTACCACCTAGTAAGTAAGGAAGGGGACCTACAGCTTAACGTGGAATCCGAACCACGGCCAGCCTCTCTCAACGGTCGAATGGTCACCCATCCAAGACCAGACCGGACCCAGCGTTGCTTGACTTCGGAGAGCGATCGCCGAAGTGTCGCGCCACTGGGCCACCCGGCTCAGCCCGCGTCAATGTTGTTTTGCACTTATGTCGAGCTGAATTATTTCCTGGATATTATATGAGTTCCCCATACAAATTCCATCCCCTGTTTCACCCCCTTTGAGTTAATTTTTGCCAGAAAATATCCTTCCTAAGGTCCAGACTCTCTCTATACCAAACTGCATCAAAAATGGTTCAGTGTGTTAGGCGTGAAAACGTTACAGACAGACAGAACTACATTCAGATTCTGGATTCCAGAGAATATAAAAAAATATTGCCCCGGCAGGAACGAGATCTGAGGAAGGTGATAAGTGCTCTCAAACACGGATAATCGCCCTGCGCAAGTAAATACCGCTTGCAATTTTAGTGTTTGTTGAGGCGCTAGAAACGAATTATTATTAGCATATACCCTAAAAGATCCCAATAAAATTAACATTTCAAATGAGCCCAATTCCTACGCGGAAACGCCCACCCATCCATCACAGGAAAGGACGGTCAGTAATGGTATTAATGAAATTCTTCATCCCACTAATTTAGAGGGCAACGCCATACAATTTAGTTAACCCATGAATAATAGGCTGATAATTTAGTTTGAGAGACATATAACTAGTTATCCGCCATGAACTGTTAACTCGCGACTGTTTTAAGAAATAATAGGTACCTACGAAAAGTTTTTTTTGTATGCGACCTGACATGGATGGCTAATACCACAAAACTACCGTTATGATATTAGCCTAATATACCACATTCCCGAAGGAATTAGTTGCCATGCCAGGACCTTCCCTTTATGAGCACGGCTACATTGAACTGGATGGAAAACAATGACAAATTTTCATTGCCGCTGCAACCATAGTTTCATCCAATGCGGTGGTACAAACCAGCAAGAGAAATAATGTGGTGAGGATTTGAACTGAGACTTCTCGCATGAAAGGCAAGTCCTCTAGCCACCACGAACTAAATTTCATGATGTTCCGATCAACGATACTCGAGATATCGTCGGGCATACATACAAACTCCAGTCGGTTCAAGTAAGTGATAAACGTAATATACAACAAGATTCAGGTGCATACAGCGGTCGTAAGTGTTGTTATCAACAAGTCATATGTATCTATATATTAAGTCAACATTAATTTATTAGAATATTTAATAATATTACAACGTAGTACTCATGTTAGATAATTAAACTTCGTAAAAATGTTATCCTATAATCATTAATTAATGTTTTTTTTTATTAATGTTAAGTTAATAGTTAATTTCCCTAGCTTTTTGTTAAGCTTTTATATTTTAATTCAACAATTCACCAATGTGCACATGCATTTACTTTGATCCCTTCCACTTTAATTGATAAACATATAATTCCAGTTAATATACAAACGATAGAATTATCAATAATCGAATAAGTTGAATTCTCGGAATGAATTATGAAGCAAAACAGTGTTTTCATGTAATTTTCGTTTTAACAAACATAATTTAAAATAAATAAGTTGTAAATAGTTTTTCTTACTTCGGTATTCTGGTCTTCACCAATGTATATAATGTTCTTATTATAATGTTCTTCGCGAGCAGTAGTAATCAAGCAATCACTGTAAACTAGTTTGTAAGTATAGATATGTTCGTGAAAATGCGCATGTCAGAAACTTTTCAAAGAAAATGCTTACCTTGGATTCAATTCTTTTATTTTCCGTTGAGAATCACAATTTCAGATTAAATTCGAAGTTCTTGGAATCGAATAAGCCGGCTTTATTTAATTTCAGAGCGGAACCCGCCGCGCCGCCCCGGCAGGCGCCCCGCACAAGAGGGTATTCTGCTCAAAAAGCTGGCCAATGTAGAAATATTATTTTACTCACCACTCAAATAATTCTGTGCTATCGTAGTAATTATGACGATAAATGTTTATAGTCTAATTTCATGTTAGCCGTGATAAAAGTGAAAAATGAATGCTTGTTCGTTCTGCACGTATTTTGTTCGCGACGCTTTTTTTTCTAGTTTTATGGGTTTCGGAAGTTATCGAGTGTTCATTTTCAATTGATTCAGAATTCAATTTAAAAGTATTAATTACCCAAATAGTGTTTGTATTGTAACAGGCCGTCTGCCTGTTCATATTTTAAAATAAAGTTGGCTCGTTATCATGGGTTGTTGCATTTGAATAGATAATTTTAATACGCCTCTAAATGTGTTTTCATTTTATTATTACAAAATTTACTTGTATTTATGCGTACTTGAAGTCAACAAGGCAAACAATTTTTTTTCTTAATTTTTTGTTTGTGGTCAAGCAGCAATGCTTACTACAAAAGACGTTGATGTTCAAATCCTCCTAGTTCGAAAAATAAATCTCCCCCATATACAAGCCATTTTTACAGTTTTATACCATGGAGGTGAGGAAATGCCTCTATGTTTTATGAATTCACTATGTTCAAAATTATTTATTTCCATTTCAAACAAAAAAACCAGAAGTTAAGGAGATCTCAGAGTAGTATGAAAAAATCAACTATTTAAATAAGTTATGAAGAAGAAGTATTATTAATTACAATCGTTATTTGGTTTTAAAAAAAATATAATAAAATTCATACAATGTTTATTGGTACAATATCTACTCTCTTTCTTGTAAAAACATTTAATCTGAGCTTCTTCGCAGTACATATAATTTAGTATTTAAACCATCTACAAATACATTAAAATATTTTTGCGTCGATAAAGAGAAAAATTAGAGGACATAATATTGGCCATCTTTCTGAGCAGAATACCCCCATGTGCGCCGGCTTGCTCAATGCAAATTCGACACTTAAACGGGGGCTGCTGCAAATTGACAACAAAGTGTTTACGAGATTTATTTCGAGAAGTTTTCAATTGACTCTCGTAAGCTCTTAGATTGAAGTAACCTAATACCCAAAGTTTTCATATTTTATTCAGTAAGCTTCGGATTGACAGTAATGCCTATGGGAGCTTTATTTTCAGAGTACTGCACCCACCTCTCAGCCGACGATATCTGACATGTTTACTACATATGTAGGTACTGTAAGGCTAAAGACAGTGTGGATGGGCTGTAACAACATGTTTAAAAATAGGAAGAAAGTAGGATAAATGTTTTGGTAATAGAATTGTAGTCAAATATTTTTTTTTATAATTGTAAAGGTTCTACGTAACTTACTACGTTCTTTAAAGAACTTATTTTTTTTCATTCTTTAATTATGAAAATATTCTTACCTTTTATACATAAATATTTATATCGACGAAAGTTGAAATTAAAGTTGAATGTATAATTACATGAAGTTAAACATATGTAAAAAGGTGTCAAAGCGTCAAGGTCTTGTCTCATTTCTCCTTTTTAGGGTTCCGTACCCAAAGGGTGAAACCGGAACCCTATTACTAAGCCTCCGCTGTCCGTCCGTCCGTCCGTCCGTCCGTCCGTCCGTCCGTCCGTCCGTCTGTACGTCTGTCACAGGGCTGTATCTCAGTAACCGTAACAGGTAGACAGCTGAAATTTTCACAGAGTATGTATTTATTTTGCCGTTATAACAACAAATAGGTAAGATTAAAAAATAATTAAAATTAAAGGGGGCTTCTATACAAAAAACGTGATTTTTTTGTTTTTTTTTTCTACGATGGTACGGAACCCTTCGTGTGCGAGTCCGACTCGCACTTGGCCGGTTTTTTTTCGTAATGTTTATTGGAGGAAATAATACCAACAGGAATACCTATTCCCCACTTAACATATTTTTAGTATTATTATTGGTTTGGTTTGGACATATAGAACGAATGGATGAGGAAACAAATTTACGGAGCAGAAGTGAGCGGAAGTTACGTGCCCGGGCGGCCTAGGAAAACGTACCGCGACCGAATCGATTTATGAGAAGGAATTTATGCTTGTATGTATGTAATATATTTTTATTCAGAAGTTCCATTAGCATAGCTCCATTTCGGTACTATTTATGTTTTTTATCATATTCTGAAATAAATGCTAAAATTAACGGAAAATATCCAAGCATAATTAGTTCAATTTCTTATTATAAGCGACACCAGCACCGAAGGAATTCTTGTAAGCCCAGTCAAGGTGGAGTCACTATACTATGTAATAAGTCACTATACTCTGTATTCTGATTTTATGGTAGGCTTATAGGTTGTGGTCTCTTAATAATTCACCAGAACCCAGACCTATGAGTTCAAGTAAATCAATATCAAGTATTAAAACAGTTAAACCAATAAAGATGTGTTCTATAATAATACATATTAATTAGCCAAATATAGGTCGGGGAAAAAGTCTTTTCGCATTATAGTATGTATGAACTTGTAATAAAATCTCTTTGGCTATACTATTTGTATCTGGCTGGTTTTGGTATCATTGAAAGTTTAAATTTTAAAGAACATAATTCCAAATTCAAATTAGGAAAATGTGTGATTCTCATTTGTTTTTCGTACTGTCAAAATGAGTGAATCTAATGAAGAAATTCGATACATTTTAAAATTTTACTACAAAAAAGGTAAAAATGCAACGCAAGCCGCGAAAAAAATTTGCGATGTTTATGGACCTAGTGCAGTGTCTGTGAGAGTAGCACAAATTTGGTTTAAGCGTTTTCAATCCGGAAATTTTGATGTCAAAGATGCACGTCGCTCTGGTCGCCCTATTACGGATAAAATGGATGCCATTTTTGAAAAAGTACAGCAAGATCGGCATATCAGTAGTTACGACGTAGCTGAAGAACTAGGAATTGACCACAAAACAGTTTTGGCGCATTTGAAAAAAACTGGGTACATAAAAAAGCTCGATATTTGGGTACCTCACGAGCTCACTGAAAGAAACCTAATGAACCGTGTACTCATTTGTGATTCTTTATTACGACGTAATGAAACCGAACCATTTTTGAAGAAGCTGATAACTGGTGATGAAAAGTGGATCACGTACGACAAGAACGTGCGAAAAAGGTCGTGGTCAAAGGCCGGTCAAGCTTCACAGACTGTGGCGAAACCCGGGTTAACTCGCAACAAGGTGATGCTGTGTGTGTGGTGGGATTGGAAGGGCATTATTCATTATGAGCTGTTACCACCAGGCAGGACCATCGATTCTGAACTCTACTGCGAACAACTGATGAGATTAAAGCAAGAAGTTGAGAGAAAGCGGCCGGAATTAATCAACAGAAGGGGTGTGGTTTTTCATCATGATAACGCTAGACCTCACACATATTTAGCCACTCAGCAAAAACTAAGAGAGTTTGGCTGGGAGGTGTTAATGCATCCGCCGTATAGTCCTGACCTTGCACCTTCAGATTTCCACCTGTTTAGGTCTCTTCAGAATTCTTTAGGCAGTGTCAGGTTAACATCACGAGAGGACTGCCAAAACCACTTGTCGCGGTATATTGATCAGAAGTCCCAATATTTCTATAGCAATGGGATCATGTCCCTACCTACAAGATGGCAAAAAGTTATCGAACGAAATGGTACCTACATACTTTAGTTAAATGTAAATAAACCATATTAAAAAATGTTTTGAATTTTCTTAAAAAATGCGAAGAAACTTTTTCCCCAACCTAACATATTGAGTATTTTTCCTTGTTTGAGTATTATATATAAAAAAATTAAATTAGAATGACTAGTGTATTGACTTGAACAATGTCCCATTCTTTTTCCAATCACTTAACTGTTACACCCTTGTGGAAGTAATTTCCCGAGGGCAAGGTTTTTTTACCGAACTACCTTCATTCGCGCCGAGCGAATGAAAAACTGTGGGTCGCGAGATACTCGCGGCAAGTTTCGATGCCGTCGGACGTTCTGCTGGCTTCGCACATCCTTAAGAGCTACAAGATCCACGGCAACGATCGTATCCGGCCGTGGATCCAACTCGCGTAGCGTCTACGCGCCACAAACAGTTGAAGACTTTAAGTGCCGTGCACGGAACCCTGGGAGAGACGGAACCCGAGGAGTCAGGAGGGCTGCAGACCACACTACGCCACTGGTGACTCATCTCCTATCCTGCCTATAGTCCGTTCAAGTCAGGGTTAAGTTGGTCAAAACTAATTATTCTATACAGTCCACTACTCGAAGTAGGTATTTGTGTAGCGACCCATTTGCAGCTGTCGCCCCAGACCATGCAACTAGTATACATAAAACGACGATATTTTTGATCTTGTTAGGTTAATTAGGACCAGTATGCATGAATAACTTAGGTGTGAGTAACTATCGGTATTTTACTCACATGTAAGAGCGATATTGGGAGTAGTTTAATATTTTTTGCGATTTTCTCAAACTCCTCGAAAACGCCTGCAACTTGCTTGTTAATCTTGGAACGTTCCATTTAAGGCTTCCTCAAAATGTATTTCATGAACGCACTTATAAGACTCGAAGCGATGAGCCAAGATTCATAAAGTTGGCCTCAAGTGTTATACAAAAAATGACCTTCAATGACCATGTTTTTTGTATCCACCTCTTTATTACCTTACTAGAATGTTGTGAAGTCAGGGCGCCAGATTTACGGTGGTAAAATTAGATATTGATTTTAGATCTTTTAAATGTTTTTTCACTGAATCAGCCATTTCATGAAAACCGGTCAAGTGCGAGTCGGACTAGCACACGAAGGCTTTTACCATCGTAAAAGATTTAACAGAAAAAACTACGTTATTTGTATGGAACCCCCCTTTAATCTTTATTATTTTTTTATTTTACCTATTTGTTGTTATAGCGGCAAAATAAATACACTCTGTAAAAAATTCAGCTACCTACCTATTACGATTCATGAGATACAGCCCTGTGACAGACGGACGGAAGGACGGACGGACGGACGGACGGACGGACGGACGGACGGATGGACGGACGGACGCACGGACGGACAGCGGAGGCTTATTAATAGGGTTCCGTTTTCACCCTTTGGGTACGGAACCCTAAAAAAACAGATTTCACTGAAAAAAAAAACATTTTAATCTCTAAAAAATATTGTATGCATAAATCTTATAACGAAACTAAGAGGTGCACAAAACAATAAAAGATCCATGGTTATTTGTAGGTAAACACTTGGCAAATATTTCAAGTCTATAAATTCAAATAAAAAAATCTCGTTGTTCGGGCGTCTACTTTATGGAGCTGCCGAACACAGTTGTCGAACTAATGCCTCCGAGTTAGAGGCGCAGGCAAAACCTATACAAATGTCGGAATTATAATAGGATTTGTTCTTCTACAACACAGCGTTGAATGGACCTGGAATACGTAATCGCGTTTTGTACGAATGACGAGGAACCGATAGTTCGTTTCATCAGAAGGTTAGCGGACCAACCCCATAACTTATTCATAAATCGAAAGAGGGAGCTCCGGCCTTGTTTCTTGTGGGAGAGCGAGCATCTGCGCTACCCTCGTCTTCAGAACATTTGACAGTGCCCTACAAAGCTATGAATAACACGGCTTGGTAATTGTTCTTTTTCGGTCTTCACAAATTGCCCCCGGTACACTCTGACATGCGATTGGTGATGTATTAAATGGTTTGGAATCTATTTCAATACGATACAATAAATAGTGTAGTGACATTAATGGTATTGAGAATCATTTATGTTTAATGAGTTTTCAATTGTTACAATACTGAAGTATGGGTATCCTACTGAAGAGATGGAGAAACCGGCCAAGTGCGAGTTGGACTTGCACACGAAGGGTTCCGTACCATTATACAAAGTTTGATAAAAATACGTTTCTTCTATGGCAGCCCCCTTCCATTTTTATTTTTATTTAGTTATAGCGGCCATAGAAATACACACTCCATGAAAATATCGGCTGTCTACCTATTACGGTTCATGAGATACAGCCCTGTGACAGACGGACGGCCGGACGGAAGGACAGCGGAGGCTTAGTAATAGGGTTCCGTTTGTTACCCTTTGGGTACTGAACCCTAAAAAGCATTTTCAACGCTTAAATAAGTAGAAATCATCGACACTCTAGAAATCCTGGATGAATGAATACATAATTAAGTTTATCCGGAACTCTCGGGCGCCAGTCCTATTCGTAATTGACAGTTTTTTTATCGTGTCTTATGTTCTTAGCTACATAAAAGTAATTAGATGTCTGATTCGTTCTACACTTTAAAGTCGCGATGGTTTATAAGGAACTATGCTTGAATAACTAAATTTACGTTTATTGAATAGTAGCTCTTTGCGTCGTTTATGGTCACGTTAAACAAAGACAGCACTTTACCCACAACCGTCATATGGTCCTATCCAATTTTACTTCCAAGAACGTTTACTTCCTTTAAAACTTCATAACTTTCAGAGTCTCAAAATTAATATTTTGTATCGATGAACCTATACTGAAATATTAGGACGTTGGGTGGTTTTACTAACTAGTGTACTCTTAAAGTATTCATCTTATTCTATGAAATATCTCAGTATATTACATGCTATTCACGATGTTGCAACGGCCAATAGATACAATTTGGGAAAAGATTATGTATTGGGATTGAAAAAAACTAAAAAGTTTAACTCTAAATAAAAAGTTAGACTTTCCATACAATTTAAAAATAAACGTTGCATGTAACTGGACATGAATGGCTAATATCACACCTACTGTCATGACATTAACCTGACACGTCCCGTGGGATCTAGGTTCCATGCCAAGACCTACCCTCGGACCTACCTAATGCATGATTACATCATCGCGTCAAATTACACTAGAGGAAAATATAAATTTCAAATATGATGCCAATTAGAAACTTTAGAGATTTTTGTTTTGTTTTGTAAAAACATGAGGATCGCTGCCGAAATTTATATATTAGCCATGGCAACATTATAGTAGCAGTTATTAGGTTAGACTAAGCATGTGTGCCGTTTTTAGAAGCCGTGCAGCGTGCAAAGCAGTTATTAGCTGAGGTTGCAAAGAAATAGAAAGATATAAATATAGTTAACAAAAATTAAAAATTGGCAATAACCACTGAAGTAGGGCAGGGAATATTATCTCTTCATATTCACCCGTGCAATTTTCTGCCTTACAGTGGGCGGACTAACTTTAGTGCGCCGGACTAAACCGGTTTTTGTGTGGTTAGTCCGGTACCAATCACGTAATAAGTTTTCACAGGTGCTCTCTGAATGCAACTGTCTAAGTTTTACAACTAAATCAAACCTGATTTCCCTGTGTATCTGACAAAAACAAAAAAATTAACAAAAAAAAAGTATTCCAAAACCTATTAACATGCACTAAAAAGTAACAAAAAATATTACTATTTTTGTATTTACGATTAGTGATATTTTTTGAGTCGGCGTCACCCTATTCCAGAAGTATCTATAACTAATAACGAATTATCCTGGTATGTCTGTTGGTATGAATAGCGTTTTAATAAATATGTAAGCTCTTATCGTAAAGAATTCGAACCAGCGTTATTGAATCTACAAAGAAATGTTCTCCCAAAAATTGTATGCCAAATTTACTGGGCAAACTTAATCCATAAGTTTACTAGGTAAAGTAAACCGGACCATCCGAGCACTCCAATCAATCACAGGCTGTGTACACACGAGACTGTGTAACTTTTACCTGAATTCCTAAGAAGTGGAGTTACCTACATTCTACATCAATTATCTAGTTAGCTTGGTAATTCTCATGATTCATTCTCTTCCTTCAATCAAGCTTAATTGGATGAACTTATTTAGATTAATGGATTTTGTTCTTAATTTTATCATCTTTGCGATTACTTTATGTTGTTATAGTTTCTTTATAGGATGTCTGACGAGTCACCATATCGGGAACAATGTCGAATGACCTTTTTGTGCGTGGACCTAGTGTCTTGTTTCGGTAACTGCGGGCTCGATCCCAGAGTAGAAAATTCTTCCTCATTCAAGGATTTTTTTTGTTGAATTTAAATTTCGGGTCACTCAATTGTTCAAAACTGTAGGTCCTACTTACTAGATCATAGAAGCCGGTGTGGAACCATCGGCTAGGGTACAAGATGGTTAAACTGGAAATGTCATATCCATTTCATGCAGTTAATTAATTGCAACTATGCTCATATTAATTGAGGGTCCTGACGTGACACCTAAATCCTCCAAAACAGTGGTGTTTTCGTCGAAAATCATGGTAGGTGTGGATAGTTCCATTAAACACGACACTAGAGCAAACGAAATGTAAATCATAAATGTTCAATGTTCCATTCAATAAAAAATAAAAATTTCAAAAATATTTACATTACATTAAATTTTGGGTATTATGTTAACGCACTGAAAATATAAAAGTTGGCTAAATATCCGTAGGTACACACCTTGTCCTAATATTATGTAGAGGATACATTCCTAAAATGTATTTGTACGCTTCCTTTTTAATTTTACGATGAAACGAATACATTTTATTGACAAAACAATAAAAAAAATACGATGCAAACATAGCGATCATACGGCCGAGTAAGGGGAGCATAAAAGTGTATGTAAACATAATTTAGATAATTGCAAAGAATGAATATCGCGTGTAGTAAAACGGTGGCGGTAATTTTCGCCATATTTTTTCGACGGTCTTAATGCAATGAAATGCACCCTTATAAGCGAAAAGCCGCCGGGAATGTCGGCGAAAGGTAGGAAAATGAGAAAAGTGCTCACAACAAAGTTCGTGTGTTTCCAACCGCTCTGAATAATGTTTTTTCAACCTCTTTATTTATTCATTAATTTTCCGCAGGCGATATTAGAATTGTGAAGTAAATCTTGATTTATGTCAGAATGATCAATGAATTTATTTCTAAGTACGTAATATATCGAATTGCCCGTACTTGTTTGCTTTTCTGGAGCAAGAGCTTTCTGGAAACTCCGCCATTTTAGCGCTAGTGTTTCGGACGAAATCGTAATAAGGTTATTGTAATATATTATTTCCAAAGTTGATTTCTTCTAATTCTAATTATGTTTCAAAGGCGACCAACTAAGCTTTTTTTTATCTTCAATCAATCATTTTTTATCAAGTGTTGTAGCAAGACGTTTTTTGTTTTTGCAAAGTGTTTTACCAAAATATTTCTACTGAAGATTGGTGTCCTGTACCGCTTTAGTAGGTGTATCTGTATAGAAAACAAATTAAAGTATAGAAATTTAATAATTGAGTGTTACGTTTCATATACGTTGTATACCAAGGGATTCAATGTTACAGGTTTCTTTTAAATCACCCGGTAAACTTTATACTAATATGCCCGAATATATATACGAATGCCCTAAATATTTAACTTGTAGTCATTAAGCTCTTTCGCACCGCCGACTGATTCAGCAACATAAGGCATTTCGATGCGCGTGCTATAGATTCGGCAGTGGAACCTGCCTCGACTCGAAAATCTGTGACATGAGAGAAGAACAAATTAGTCAACCATAAGAGACTTACCTTCGGACCAATTTCACGTAATTCTTTCTGCCGGTTTCCCTTGTATCATGAAACCGTAATGGTTTCAGAAAATAAATATTTCAAGTCAAGTATCTCTTAAATTATTTAGCCGAATAAACAATAAAGAAGTGCCTTATCTGTGGCCATGCCATTTCATTATTACTCTATTGATTGATATGCAGATTTATGGTGTAGCTATAATTTAAAGATAAAACTGTAAGTTTGGTGCTTTGTGTTCTCAAATTAGACAGATATTCATAAATTCTCATAAAAGAAGTTGAAACACAGAATATGATCGTTCAATATTTTCCGTTATAGGTTTCAAAGACCATCAATGCATCTTTAATATTTTTTAAATTCTAAAATAAGTAGTAGTTATTTTTAACGATGATAAAATATCGTTTCACTTACTCCCTTATGGAACTTAATGTAATTAGGTGTTATCACGCCATTAAGCATTTAAATTTCCTTTTTTTAAATTGTATTTACAGTGAAAACGAAAGTCATGCAACGAAAATGCGTATACACTTTCATGTCGTTATACCGGAAATAGAGACAAATTCTAAATGTTTCCTGTTACATTAACGACCGGTAAAATAAACTTAGAAAAATATTTTTCTCAATAAACTATTTCTATTTCTTCTTTTTCTTTTTCCATTACAATTATTTGAAACGACATAGGACTGACATCCCACCGAGTTCCGCCTTATAGATCCCAACATCAAATGGTGCATTCATTGCGAAGAGGTGTGTCCCTTGGGTATACGCGTTGGTTTCCGTATAAATATTTAAGAGGGTCTCAGATTATTGGATTCACGCCGGAGATTGTTTGTCTCATGAGGATTACTTCGGAGAAATACTGCGTGAGAAAAGGGCCGGCACGATTTACAAAATAAGTGGCGAAAAAAGGTTTCGCAGTGGTAAATTTTTTTGTCGTCCATTTTCTCAATTTAAATTTCGAATCAACGCCTGATAATTTCCTGTTGAGCTCAGCGAAAGCAAATATTTCTTCTCGACGAAATGCTTAAGAGGATAATGAGTTGAACGAGCTCCATACAATGGCTCGTGCCTGTTTCCTCATTCAAATAAAACATATTTTTATTAAATTTTACACCAACTGAGAGGTACATCTGTACGTTTTGATTTATTTGATAACTTATCTTCATGATATATGGCATTAAACATTTTAATACAAATCTTTAGAGGCTCATATAATGGATTTAAGGTAAGCTATAAAAAAATCCTCGTACACACGTAGCTCTTCATTGATTTATTTAATGTGCAAAATTTCAGAAAAGTATTTCTTAATTGGACCGAGGAAACAGGAACGAACCATTGTATGGGACTCGATCACCTCATTATCCTCTTAAGTAAATAAACATTTTTCTCGGCTTCGCATGATTTTACCGAAGTTGAGGAGATTGAAAATGAAATCAAAGCTTTTTGTGTTGATACAATTTAATGCCGTGGAGAGCGCTTCGTTTTCTCGCCGAATCGTACTTCGCGAACATCGCCATCTTGTCAACATTTAGTTGCATGTCAAAATGGGGCGCGGAGCGGTTTTGTGGAATTATTTGAACTGTTCAACTCTTGTTTTTTTTTGTTTTCCCCGTTTTTGTATGTAAATGCAATGGCGGGCCAAAAAACATTACCTAATTATAAAAAAAAACGTAATCGATTCTAGAGAAAACATGGTTAACCTTATTACATATATGTCAAAGTCAAATGACAAAGTCACACTATATATTTGTTTAACATTAAAATTATATTTATTAAGGTCTACCTTTTTCGTTAAAAACAATGACATAATTCATTTATATTAGCGGTGCTCATTAGTGGAAAAGTCCCCATGACGCTTGCTGCGTTCCCCCTCTGCACGGCTAGGCTATGCGCTGGAGGAACGACCCGGCTCGACTGTCTCCGGACGTTTCGCGCAGCCTGTTACTCAGCTCGCTCAACAATTGTTTTCCGGCTGCGCAAATGGGCCCCAGCGTCTCTATTGCGAACGGGGTATAGTTATAATTTTGGCTAATAATTGCCTGGTACTTGGATATTTTGACTCTCGCAGCTGTCTCACTAGCGGACCCCGCGGTCCCCGCGGTCGAGCCGAGGTGCGAAGCCGCGAGAGTGTCAACGCAGGTAGTGTCCCAGACGAGAGCCCTACCGTGTGACCAGGGGATTAGAGTCATCACAAATACATTAAAATGATAATATCTAGTTTAATTATTAACAAAAAAATTACATTTCTATTTTTATAAATTTGGATGATTTTGCATTAATCAAAAAATTCAAGGTTGCAATGAACGCCTATAGTACATTCATGGGCATTGCATTACTCAAATTATTAATTGAATTTTTTCGTTATTTTGAGTTCCACAATATGCCAGTTTTATTCATCTAACACACGAGTAAAGTAAATAATTTAACCATGCCTGGGTTCGACCACTTCAAATAATAACTATAAATAAGTAGAACGGAAATATATGCTTCTTTTCTTATTATTAGATTTAATTTTCTCACTTTCCGGAAAAAATTGGCGTCCGCTTCTCCGGCCTCACAAAAGTCAAAATAATCTCGGTGATAAATCACCAAGCCCTGAAAAATGGCTGCAATAAAAGGAACGTGTCAAATGAAGAAAAAGAGTAAATAAATAAGAAAAACACGGATAATGAAAAAACGCGCTTAATGAAGAAAGGCGACGCGAGGGGGATCGACGCCAACCCCCCTCGGGCAGGTGCCCAGAAAATGGGCTGTTATCTGATCGAAGAAATAGGTTATGACTTTCCGTAGAATTGGCCTGTAATCGTTGCTCTAGCCCCGTGTGGTTAAATAGTTGTTTTATGAGAGCGGAAAATAGGGTAATTGGCTTCCAAGTAGGTCAAAGTGCATTCGTTTTAACATAAGCTGTACTTTACGGTAGTTTTATGGTTGGTAATGTTGGGTAATTCTCCCCTTCTTTGACAATGTTCAACATCTATTGAGTCCTCAATAATTTATTCAGTGAGTGACAAAATAGAAATATTTTTAGGGAAAAAGTAGGTACAAATTGCAATCAAATATAATATTGATTGCTTTAAAAAGACAAAAATAATAGTGATAATAAAAAGCATTTGAAAAAATCTTTCCATTATCTTTCTTACTCTATCGTTAAACAGGGTAAGTGCTAATGCGCCCTACGTGACCTTAGGATCAGAGAATGGCGACATCGAAATTTCGTTGAAGAAAAACGCATTATGTCTATGCTTATCAAAGATAGTAGAGAAGGGGACGTATATTATTCTAACACTTTCGAACTGTGTGTGTATGTTATGCATATTTATGATAAAATCAGGGATTTAATCCCTACGGAGAGACCCGGCAAATGTTAAAAGGACAACTCTATTTCATCATTTCCTTATAACACGTCTAGGGAGTCTTGATCAAAATATCAAATTGCCAAATTAAATGAAATGATAGATGTCAGTGCATACAGAGCGATGCGTTGCTCTTGTTACTATCTGCCTGACCGTTCCGTGTCGAATGACGCAGGTACACACTTGATAGGTTAGATTGCAATGTCATATCAAATAATTACTATCCACGACCAGTTTAAGGATTTGAACAAATCCCTCGATCGTATCCCTGCGATATATACGGATACCAATGAAAAACCGGCCAAGTGCGAGTCGTACTCTCACACGAAGGGCTCCGTACCATCGTATAAGATTTAGAGCCGATTTTTCAATCCTCAGATAGTACTTATCGGACTGATAGTACAAATCCACGTTTGTCAAAAGACGGATAGTCATTGCCGGAGAAATATCAATTCTATCAAAATTATCTGACAATAATTTCACTTAAAAAACACATGGCCTTACTATTTCGGATGGATAAAGAGAAGCGTAAATAAATCCGTTGATTAGTTATCTGGCTGTTTATCAGACTATTGAAAAATCAACCCTTAAGGGAATTAGGACAATTTTGACGTTTATTGTATCAATTAAATTTATATTTTAATTTTTATTATTTGTTGTTTTAGCGGCAATAGAAATACACACTGTGTAAAAATTTCAACTATTACGTTTCATGAGATACAGTCCTGTGACAGACGGACGGACGTATGGACGGACGGACGGACGGACGGATACACAGCGGAGGCTTAGTAATAGGGTTCCGTTGGCACCCTTTATGTGCGGAACCCTAGAAACAAACACAACAGCCACTCACCACCATCCGGCAGGAAGACGTTGAGGTAGAGACAGTCCTCCGAGTACACCCTCTCCGGCGGCTCCTCCGCCTGCGCCTCCAGCACCTTCGCGAACATCTCGTCGTGCGCGACCAGCGGGTTGAGCGCGTTCACGCCGAACATGCCGCCCTGCATGCAGTCCGCCGCCGGCAGCGTGGCGTTCCTGACGCCCTCCCAGCGCGGCAGCTCGTCGGTGCGCGGCGGCGCGAACCGCAGCGCGCCGAGCGGCGGCTGCGCGTACGGCACGCCCAGGTACGCGGCCACCTTCTGCGTGCGGAGCATCGTCTTGTGGAAGCCCATCAGCGTGCCCTGGCCGGGGAGCGTCACGGTGGGCGCCTCGCGCGCCGACAGCGCCCAGTTCGTGAGGAACACCACCCGAAATAGCGGGCCTAGGAGCCTCTTCGTCTCCAGCATTGCCAGCTCCGATGGATCCGCGCGGAGGACACTTGGGGATAATCCGTTGATTTCCGTCCCGTTTGCCTATTCTTGGAATTCCATGATGAGAAATCAGGATTATTTACGTCTGGAAAACCGCCTTTACAGCTTCTTAAATCGGACTTTAAAGTTGTATCTTTGAAATTTTGACAACCACCATAAAAGCGAGTTTCTCAACTGAAATATTCCGGATTCCCGAGCGCCGAAATCCAAGTCCTACAGATCCGGATTGGAGGTAGATTTAGGTTCAGTTTGAATATTTAAACGGTCGAATGTTTGGATGGAGTGAGAGACGGTGGAGCTACCCCCCGGAGTCGATAGTGAGAGGTTACTGGTGGGTTCGTGGCACGCGGCCATCGCGAGCCCGCCGTGAGGCGTTCGTCGTTATAGCGACCAAGGAATTACCCTGCGCTGGGCTTCTACGATAGACTCTACTAGAGTCGGCAATTTCCTTATGGGAAACTGTATTGAGCGAGGAAATACTTCACAATTAAAGAAAGTATTTAAGAACTAGATACAAAAAAATTAAGCTACATATTCAATGTTAATGTAAAATACTATATGAGTCGTAAAATAAGAAGGTTAGGGTTTTAACCTGAGTTTAGAGTAACGGCAAATGCTGTCGATTTAAAAAATATATATAAATACCAATGCGAAAAACTCACTCATATTTTGAAGTCAAATTCACAAATGGTAAGCAAAATTGAGGGAAATATTTTAAACAAATCAGATAATTTTCAAATTATTTATTTAAAGATCCATAAAATGAATCCTGATAGTTTATTATTGGTCATACATAAGTCATTTGCACTAAGAGACATTTTTACAACTAGCTAAATGTAAAGTTTATGTGTGAACTAGAAGGGTTTGAAATGGCCTACGCCGAGGCAAAGAAGACAATAAATAAATAATAAAATAATTTGGTCTCTTATTCTTTGAATGTATAAGCTTCAATATTTACAATTCCATTTCTGTTTTAATTGATTCGGATTTTGGGGATTCGATTAACTCAGTGAAGAAGGTCCCGCAAAGAAACTTCACTGGTCTATTATTATTAAAATGTTTTCGGATAGACAGTGTTATAAATCGCTTACATATACATAAACATACATAACAGGTTAAATAAACATATTCACTGGTCTATCCTCAAGAAAGATTGGATGTTTGTTACTTAATCACGCAAAAACGGCTGAACGGATTTAAATATAATCTGGCATACAGAACCTATCTATGTGGCAGATTTACCTGGATTGAAACATACTGTACTTTTTAGCTATGAAAATGTAATATTTTACAAGAATAATTATAACAAAATCCGAACTGCAACCGAGCGGGGCCGGGTACTGCAGCTTATATTTTTTTAGGTCCATTATGCGTCCATTCTGCACTGGACGTGACACTTGTAGAGACCTTGATAACATTTTGATCTCGCCGAGTAGCTCTGCTGATAAAACAGGTTCCATCGCTGGTTAGTAATTCCATGCATATAAACTAACATACATTGCCCATATATGCAATACTATCAATCTCACGAGTAGACAGGAACTGTATGCTGGACATACGTTCGCTGTACTTAAAAACTCGAATTGTTGTGCGCGGGATCCGGTTGGTGACCGGGGTAAAATATATGTGAGGGAATTCGATGAATTCTGCACCAATCAGAAGTGTTTATGTCATAACATCTGCGCTTTTATTGGGTTGAATGTTTGACATCTACGTTTTCCGCCCAGTTGTTCTAATTAGATTGCATACAGAATACACACTCCAGAATCCTCACTGAACAAGTCAATAACTTCTGACCGATTATGATGCATTTACAAATCAGTTTTTTTTCAGTTTTAAAGATTATTTATTTCTCTTAAGAACAGAACATTCACTTACAGAGAATAATGAGTTAATTACATTAAAGTTTGTTACGGTTACCTTAGATATTTAACATTAATCGGCAAGGAAGAACGATTTTACCATTTTTTTAAACACTTCTAGAGACGTTTGGTCTTTAATATGATTAGGTAAGGTATTATAAATGTTTGCTCCCTCAAAAGTCACGGTCCTTTTACCGTAATTTGTTCTTGGCAAAAACACGTGTAAGTTTCGCGCGCTCCGAGTGAAATAAGCGTGCACTTCATCATTTCTTACAAATGTTGTCTGGGAATGAATGTCATCATTGAGTATTTTCCTGATTAGGATGCATGTGCTGTATTTGTATATATTTGTGATATTTAAAAGTCCTGTTTGTTTATAAAGGGTGGCCGTTGGAGTCAGGTAGTCATAATGGAACAGAACCTTAATTATTTTATTCTGAGCAACCTGCAATTCTTCTAAAATAGAAGGAGCAGCACTTCCCCAGACTGCAGCGAGGTAGTCGAGGTGTGGGTATACTAACGAGTTGTAAATATGTTTTCGAACTTGCAGAGGTAGAAAAGCACTGATCCTTCGTAGTGCTCCAGTCAGGGAAGTGATTTTGGATTTTAAATGATTTATGTGTGTACGCCAAGAAAGATCCTTGTCTAGGATTAATCCAAGATACTTTTCATGGTCTACCTGAGCAATCACTTCTCCATTTATACTAAGTGAACAGTGTGGATCAATATTGATGTTTCTTGCAGTAAATATGATATGACAAGTTTTACTGGTATTTATTGTAAGTAAGTTATTTTTGAACCATGCGTTGAGTATGTTAAGATCTTCTTGCGCTTCTCTTATTGTGTCTACAATGGAAGATCCAAAGTAGAATAGGCAGGTATCATCTGCATAAAGTGTCATATGTCCGTGTAGTGTTGTTTTAGAGATGTCATTTATATAAATTAGAAAAAGTAGTGGACCTAAAATGGAGCCTTGAGGCACTCCATAGGTCACTGACTTAGGGCTGCTGAGAGTTTTTCCTATTTGTACCACTTGCTGTCTGTTGTTTAAGTAGCTTTCAAGGATTTTAAATGCTGTTCCAGTAATTCCAATATTTTTGAGCTTTGTTAGTAGTATTGTATGACTTACGGTATCGAAAGCCTTTTTCAAATCTATGAATATGCCTAAAGCTATGTTACGTTTGTCTATGTGTTGTTTAAGATTTGTTACTAAATCTGTACATGCGGCAAGTGTGTTAGATTTTGGCCGAAATCCATACTGCCGTTTGTAGAGAAAGTTTGATGAATTTAAAAAGTCATTTATTCTTTTGTAAATTATTTTTTCAAAAATTTTTGACACAACTGGAAGCACAGAAATGGGTCTATAGTTGCTAGGGTTGGTCTTGCTTCCAGATTTATAGATTGGTGTTACACGGGCAATTTTCAGTTCGTCTGGAAATATTCCTTCTTCTAAGCTGAAGTTGATATGATTTACTAATGCTTCTACTATTATATGTTTGGTGCATTTAACACTTTTGGTGCTTATGCCGTCCATTCCGGTACTCACATTTACATCCAACTCATCGATAATCCTTCCTACTTCTAACTGAGTGCACAGTAAGAAGCTAGAAAGGTTATTTGGAGTTGTAGAGCAAGCTGGAATCGTGTTTGTAATTTGTGTATTTGTATGTGGTAGGTTATTGTGTGATTGTAAAATATTATTCGCCAACTGTGATCCTATTGTTGCAAAAAAAGTGTTGAAGTGCTCGCAAATTTGTTGTGATTCCGTTATTATTGTATTGTTGACAGTTAGTTTTGAGGGAGCGTAGTTAGGAGTATTTTTATTGTGTGTTAGATTGTTGATTAGATTCCACATTTTCTTCGGTTTTCTTTCACATTTTTTGAACGCTGCATTGTAGTATATTTCCTTTGCTTTCCTTATAGTTATAGTAACTTTGTTTCTTTGTTTAGTGAAAACATTTCTTAAGTAGAGGTTTTTAGGATTTTTCTTCAGTCTTCGCCATAGTTGGTTTCTTTTCGTGATGTCTCGTAGTATTTCTTTGTTGATCCAGTCTTCTTGAGGGAGGTTGATAATTTTGGTTTTAGTTAATTGGCATTCATTGATTTTAGATTTAAAGTATTCTTGAAAATAACCATAGTTTTTATTAAGCTTCGTTACAGGTGGTTGCTGTGTAATCATTTTTTGTAATTTTGTATAGTCTACGGCTTGATACGTCATTTGTCTTTTTTGCGCCGGGCTACCTTTTTTCATTTCCAATGTTATAATATTGTGATCAGAAATTGATGCATCCGTTATTGCCATGTGAAAATAGGTGTCTCGTAAGTTGGTACTGATGTGATCTATTATGGTCTTTGTCGTGTCTGTTTCGCGTGTGCAATATTCTTCATCTATTTTATTTAGTATGAAGAATCCATTTGTGTGTAGCATTGCCTTGTATTCTTCGGTTACGTTGTCAGTCTTAAGGAGGTCAAGGTTAAAGTCTCCAAATAAAATTGTCCTTTTCTTCAATTGTATTTGTTTTTCAAGTTCTTCCAAAAAGTTTCTATCATTTGTGTTTCCAGGTTTGTATATTACGGCGATATCAAGGGCAAGTTTGTCAATGTGAACCCACAGATAGTTATTACCTCCACAATATTTACTTTTTGTGTAACTATGTTCAATGCTGTCATGCACAAAGATCGAGACACCCCCACCTATTCGGTCTGTTCTGTAGTCGTAGTAGTGGGTATAGTTTGTCAGCTGTATCATCTTGACATCATTTTCATTTTTAATCCACGTTTCGGAGATGAGAATAAGGTGAATCGTATGTTTTGATGTATGTATAATGCATTTAATTTCGTCTAGTTGTTTTGGTTTTACAATACTTCGAGCATTCATGTAAAGGAAATTCATGGATGATGTAAAAGAGTGAAGTTCATTAAAGTTGTCGAATAGTT
The DNA here is from genome assembly GCA_946894095.1 of Incurvaria masculella. NCBI lineage: Eukaryota > Metazoa > Arthropoda > Insecta > Lepidoptera > Incurvariidae > Incurvaria > Incurvaria masculella. The sequence continues at coordinate 11,456,020 of OX335657.1, read as the reverse complement.
GGTGCGTAATGTGGTTGTATTCTTTTGTGTTAGTGAGTGAAGGTTCTGTTTCATTCAGTTTTTTGTGATATTCTTAACAATTTTCGGCACTCCCTTGATATATTTTATGGTTAGGTCGTTTTCGCCATTCTTTTGCTTAAGGGCAAGTTCTTCGCGTAAGTTCTGGATATGTTTTTGTTGTAGTGGGGTCTGGTCATGGTATATACGCATATTAGATTTGGTCTTATTTTTCAGGATCTGCACTGCGCATTCTCGCGAGTTGAAGCATACCTTGATAGGGCGGTTTTTTTGTGGGTCATACTTTCCGAGGCGAATCACTTTGGTTGGGCTATTACACGTTGGGTACGCAGATATGATTCCTTTCTTGATTTCATTCAAGTCATGTTTACGGCGATTTTCTGGGGTTTCGTCTGCTGATTCTGGGATGCCCAAGATGATGACATTTTTCTCTCGTTCGGCCCGTTCTTGCATCTCATTCAGTAATACTTCATAATTCGGCTGCAGTGATTCTTGGGGCACTGAGCTCTTGAGTGTTTCATTTCTCAGTTTTTGCAGATCTGTTTCTAATAATTTTATGTGCTCCATGGATTTCTTGTGCTCCATTTCGAGATTATCAAACCTGATTTTTAGTGACGCGTGGTCTTGGATGATTTGATCATTCGATTTTTTTATGTCCGTATTTTGAGCCTTTATTTCGGAAATGCAATCCATCATTGTTGTTAGCTTTTCGCTGTGCGTATCAGTAACTTTGGAAAGAAATTCCATCATTACTTTCTTGAAGTCCGCTATTTCCTCTTTCATTTCGGCCGCTTCTCCTAAAAACTTTCTTTTTCTAGTTGTTACGGAACTCAGTTTATCATCTTCGTACAAGTTTCTACTAGATAATTCTGGTACGGATCCACTTTTTTGCCCGTCTGGCGATCTTAACAGACTCATTATTGCGATGTAGGTAGCTTTAAATGATTTGTTCTACCGTAACTGCTGCTTTATTTCATCTAAGTAGTCTAGGTAATTAGCGCCGGTAGTTCAGTACTATACTCGGCGGTGTGAGGGGGGTGAGGTGCCAGCGGCGCGGGGGCAGTGAGGCAGCGAGCGACGCGGTGGCGGGTGCGGCTAGTGCAGCGCCACAGAACATATAATATCCGTGTGTTGCGCTGAGGGCTGAGGTAGCGGAGTGCGCGGCGCGGCACGCTCAGGCCCGATAGGTAGGCACACTTCACAGCGCGTGCAGGCAGAGTGAGATGAATTATCTCAGTCGTCTCGTTTACCCGAAGTGGAGAAGCGAGGCGAGGGACGGGTCAGCTCACCTGCATCCGAACGGCGCGGCAGCGGCGGGGGGGGAGCGGGCGGTGTGGCGCGTGACGCCGAAAGATCCAATGTTACGTTGAAATGTATGTTGTGATTTATGACTTATGGACACTTCAGTGGAGTACAGTTTAACTCTTTTGAGATTTCTGATTTTATTTAAAAAAAATGACTAGATTTCGCTTCGCAATAAACACGTCCGGTCACCGCAACGTTTCGGTCGCAAATCGCTTATGGAAATGGATACTTAATTTTTCGTTAACGCTGAATTCTGAAAAACTTGTATTGTTTTGTTTCGTGTCACTCATTCCGTTTGGCGCTGGGATCGATTACCAGAATAATAAAGGAATATCAAATCGAATTGCTCTCCTGCGAACAATGCTGACATATCACATTGGAACTTCCAGAATTGAGCTACTTATATTATATCAATAAAATAGTATCTAGGTATCGGCCCGGATACAATGTACATAAATATATCCAATCTAACATATAGTGTTTGTATGTGGCCGACCAATCGTTTTGTACTTTGCAAAACTGTGTTGATGAATTTACGTAATCGTGACTAACAATTCAAATCAAAGTTAACAAAATGATCAAAAACTGTAATCATTTTATTCCAAAATTGTGTATCAACAAGTGAGAAAAATTTGTAAGCTATTGTTGATGGAATATCTCAACTCTACCTCAAGCCAGCCCCGCTGCCGCTCCGCCGCTCGCGTGACTATAGAGCTTGGCTTATTCCGTGTCGTTGCATCGAAAGTGCGGGGATTCGATTTACCTTTTTAGGTCAAAGTTCGCCCCTTTTGACCAAATACAATATATTTTGGACAACATTTAATCTGTTTCTATGCTATTAAATCTCTAATTTCCCTCCTCATTCATGTTCATCTTAGTCAGTTAATCTTTATTTTATTTGGCATTAAATTTTTTTTTCTAATAATTGTTATTGTTACGACTATCCTTTTCGTTTATTTTTGTGAGTAATCTTTTTATTATTTATTTATTTATTTGTATGTATTTATTTATATTTAAGTATAATGTGTCTTTATTTATTGTGATTTTTATTAATTATGTTTGATTGAATATAAACATACTTTTCTTCATAACCCCTACTCACCTTCATAACCCATACTGCTCACGATGCCTAAAGGTATACTGGTAGAAAATGCCTCCGGCATTAAGTTCGACCTTTTGCCCATTTAGTTTTGAGTGCAATAAACATAAAAAAATATATAATTATTCTGTACGTGTGTTTGTCATCTAACTTCTCCTAAACGGCTGGAGCGATTTTGATGGCATTTTTGTGTATATTCGGTCTTTTCTTGCCTGAAAAGTTTAAATTTACAATTGGATCCGATAGTTGGCTCTGTTGTCGGAATATTAGCCCGAGCGGAGCCGGGCACCTCAGCTAGCACTATAACATAATAAAGTGGAAGAGTTTGTTTATTTGAACACGTGAATCTCTGAAAATTCGGATTTGTGAAATATATTTTTTTTATTTAACTGCCCAATTCTTGAAGAATTTTATAATTTACTGATATTTTAGATGTTCGAGCGGCTCGTAGCCTAGTGGCGCAGGGACTGGCCTAGCGTACCAGAGGTCTGGGTTAAATTCCGACTTGCACTACTTTCTTTTTCTCCCCGACTTCGATAAATGAATTTCGTCACGAATGCGAGCTGCTCCATGGTTCGGAATCCATGTAAAACTGTAGGCCCCCACCTTCCCTACTAGGTGGTAAGCTCGCCCGGGTTGGTACCATCGCATTGCATGAAAAGATGGTCGAAGCGGCATCATCATTCCAAGTAGTTCAATATACCCGTGCTCATAAAGGGAAGTTCCTGGCATGGCACCGCATTCCTTCGGGAATGTGGTGTATTGGGTTAATATCATAACGGTTTGTGTGGAATTTAGCCATCTTCATTAAGTTGCATAAAAAAAACTTTCAGTTGTTTTTTAAATGTCCGGATTGGAACCGAAACAATGGTACTGGTAGAAGAAATGGTAGGCTTTCATTGAATGAAAGCGACTGTGAATTGTCAGAGTTTTAGGCCTATATCCATCCACAAAACTAAATAATATAGATGATATCTATAGTATATAGATGATAATATAGATGATAATATATTATTAAATAATAATAAACGTAATAATATAAATTAAAACTAGAGACGTAGTTCAATAAACGCCACGTGAGCTCTCTTAGTTCTGACACTGTATGGTAGGTGTAAATACAATGCAACGTCCCTTACGCCGTTTCGTTCCGCTACGAATTGGGCACCCTTTCAATATTGCACGATTTTTATGATGTTCTGTCACGAACCTTTACAGAGGCAAAGAGTTTTTACGAGTACTGCAAAGGAGTAGCGTTTTTTTTTTCTTTTACAAAGACACGTGTTACTAGCAGTTAGGCATAATGTTTAGTTAGAATTTATAAATATACATATATGTTTTACATTCTCACTTCTTGCACACTAAAAGAGACGGCGGCGCGGGACACAAGAGGGGGCGTTCAGCTACATACAACCAGATTAGCTGTTTCTCTTATTTATTTATTTACTTTTCGTCTAGGTTCTGTAGGCAGACATAATATTAATAACAACGATTGTTGTTTTTGTGTTTGTTGTAGAGACAGCACCATAACCAAATGTGATTTTCGACAACTACCACCAAAATGCATAATGCAGAACGAGTCTCAAGTTGCATCAAGCGCCAGTTCGATGAACTTTATAGTCACAGGCAAACTTCTTCAGCCCAATGTTTAATTGATCGACTCTAAAGTTCAGATTGCCGGTGGTAATCCCAACTTTGGGCGTTTCCGAGAAGCTGATCGACGCTCTATTATTTGGCAAGCTCCTTAAGCAGATAGTCGGCCAACAAAAATTGGGATCCAGGCACGACCCCGTGGGCACCAGGGAACTAAAGGCGAAGGAACGTTCGTTAAAAAATTACCAAACCGTGTCGGCGAAATCGAATGACGCAACACTCGCGAAAGGTGTACTTTGCTGGTTCGGGACCAGCCTTGCAGTATATTCATAAATAAGTTGCTTCACAGTCGATTATACATACACTAGTTGAGGTACCCGGCTTCGCCCGGGTCAATGTCGTTTTGGACTGATGTCAAACTCAATTATTTTCTTAATTAGAAGTAGCCCAAAGGGCAAAATAGGTTGAGCCGCGCTATTGCGAGATTGAATAAGAAACATCCAAACATTGCGATTCATAAAACCAGTAGAAGGAATTATTAAATATTATATATATAAAAATATTATAAATATATATATTATTTATACAGATTTTTATATATTTAGATTTATTTATATATTTAGTACAGCTCGTGGTCTAGGGGCTAGAGGACTTGCCTTTCATCCGGGAGGCCTTTTCTCGCCCGGCCATGCACCACTTTCTTTCTCTTTCTGAGTTGGATAAGTGCATTTCGTTACGAATTCGAGCAGTTCCATGGTTCGGAACACATGTATTAGTGTATTGTATCATATATATTAGTATATTTAATTATATGTATAAATATGTATATATTATGGTATATGTATGTTTATGGAGTTAATTTTTTTTTTCTTTTCAAATTCTGGTGTGTCACCTACCTACAGATATTTCTATTGCCTTTCCTCATCACCCCAAGGGTTGACTGGAAGAAATCACTCTTAGTGATAAGTCCGCCTTTGTGCAGTATTGTTGTTTTGCTGTATGTTTTCTCTGAAATTGTATTTTTGTTTATGCACAATAAAGAATTTATTCATTCATTCATAAAACTGTAGGTCCCCTTCCCCTACAGGTGGTAGGGTTAAGCCCGCCCACGTTGGTACCACCGCAAAGGATGAAACTATGGTTGAAGCGGCAATGAAAAATTGTCCGTGTTTTCCATCCAGTTCAATGTAGCCGTGCTCCGGGAAAGTCCTGGCATGGCACCTAATTCCTTCGGAAATGTGGTGTATTAGGCTAATATAACGGTAGTTGTGTGGTATTAGCCATCCATGTCAGATTGCATAAAAATATATATAAAATATAATTATGGTAACTACGAAATGGATGGAAAACACAGACAATTTTCATCGACGTTTAGACCATCTTTCCTTCATTGCGATAGTATGTACCAACCCAAGCCGGATTAACCCAACCATCTAGTACGTAAGAACCAACTACAGCCAGCTACAAACGGTCACCCATCCGGAACCCGGCCGCGCACAGAGATGATATACGTAGACACAATCAGCATATAAATCGGGTGTATGCATTCACAAGCATTTAACCCCACTGGTCACCCCTCTTGTAATTTAGAGTAATGTACTCCGCAAATTTCCATGGAGGTCCATTCCAGAGAAGTTTGGTTGATAGTTTGGTTATAAACATTGAACCCTCTGCTCACCCTGCAAGTTGCTGTTCACGCCAACTCCGCGCTGTCATGCAAATCGGAAGTCCGAGTTTGAGTTTAACAGGTTGAAAAAGTAAAACCACTGAATACATAACAGTTTGACGTTTTTACTTAACTTCGAAGTTCCGTAAACGCCAATTTAGGTGAAAACTCGGACTGACCACTCGTCCTTTCTATGTAGGGATGAGATTATCATCAGAAGCAAGTAATACATTTAGTTAATGTCAAAATATTACCTCACAAGCTATACCAAATTGTAACGATTCCCTTGTCATTAATATTTTCAATCTCTGCCCACGTATAAATGAATGCACTTATTTTTGCGACCGTACTTGAAACGAAACCTAGAAAATAATTGGACCAATTTTCTTTTTCGAAATACCTCCAAATTTTCGAAAAACATAAAGAGAAAATAAAATATGTGATTAGTTCACGTCTGCAGGGTTTTCGCCGTTCGAACACGTTCTAGACGCAAAAGGAATCACCTAAAATTCGTGGCATACGTGACATCGTTCAACTAGAAAAGACCTGCACAATTCCTTCGGGAGTCCGCCCGTCCGTCCGTCACAGGACTGTATCTCATGTATCTCAGAACCGTTATAGATAGGCAGCTGGATTTTTTACAGAGTGTGTATTTATTGTTCCGCTATAACAACAAATAGGTAACATTTAAAATAAGAGGAATTAACGTTATTTTTTTGTGTTAAATCTTGTTCGATGGTACCGAACCCTTCGTGTGCGAGTCCGACTCGCACATGGCCGGTTTTCCCCCTTTTGCTGATCAGCTTAATCGCCACATATTAAGGGCCTTTCTTAAAAGCTTGCAATATTATCGGCACTTTAGTAATAAAGGCCCTTCAAGTGTCGATTAAAATAAATGATAAAAATAAACATGTGATAGCTATCCATGCAAAAAATCCACAAAAAATGCAACTTTTGCACATACTATTCCTTGCGGTACTAATATTGGATCTCATTTACCAATTTTAGGAATAAGCAAACATTGTTATCTGGCGAAACTTTAATTGGTTTGAATTTTACCCGCGTTGCGGACATTGACTGAAAAATTTAACATTTAAACATATTTATATCGTCACCAAAATACTTGTTACGTACTTGCTTAGTACGGATAATTATATTTACTTAAGGCTTTCGTAAAGGAAGCGGAAAACGAACATTTGGAAAATTTAAGAAATGGATTCTTTGTCCATTGGCCAAGGCACAATTATTAAGCTAGCCAGGCCCTAACGGTTAATCTACCCCTAAAAGTGGTCAGATTTCAATCAAAACATTTAATCACTTGAGAGAACTTTATTCTATTTCCGTATATTTTTATTTGTTTGTAAATATCTGTTAATTTTCAGAAAAAAATATACTGAAAAAGACAACAATGTTTTAGCCAATATTTTCCAATCTAAAACGTATTTAAAAAAAAATACGATTTAGACAAGATGTTTTAGAATCAAACATTTTAAAAACCTAGTAAAACATTAAGAGCATGTTAACAGTTATCACCCGTAGTATAGAGAATTGATAGGGTAACGACTATCTTAAGTCATCCTAGGACTGGCTCTAGCGTCGGATGCCAAGATTTTGGTGACTATGTAAATACAATTGAATGTTAAATATTTGCAGTCAATGTCCGCAACGCAGGTAAAGCGTTAAATCAATGTATGTTCAATCTTATACACTGTGTTAGTAGGATGCTTTAATAACGGGAAGAGGAAATGTAGGATAATTACAATTATCGATTTACAAGAGGTATACACAGCAGGTGGCGAAACTGGAAGACGCAATACCCGCGAATAGTATGTCAAGCTGGTTGGGTCCAGCCTTGCAGTATATTCATAAAAATTCGTTATTTTTACAGGGCTCTTTCTTTAATTGTTGTATCCTTGCTTCACGGTCGATTCTACATACGTACCACATACGTTTCAACAAAACTGTAAAAAGCTTCTGTTATGGCATTTTTGGTTACTGTCACACCTACCGCATTGATATTAGCCCATCTCTCAGCATTATTTGTCTCCGTATTATGTGTCATGCCAGGATCTTCCTAGGACGGCTAAATTTAACTGGATAGAATACAAGGACAAATATTGCAATGGTAGCCAACCAGGCCCCATACAATGTTTTTTTTACACAGAACGCAAAAAGTATTGCACTTTAAGGCACGAATTCGTCAAAAATATTAAATATAGCCATAGTAGTTGCAGCGAAAACATATTCACAATTTTAGGTTTAATGGTTTCGTTGTAATTGCCGATTAGAGGTTTTACACCGTTAGATGGCGCTGTTAAATAAAAATAGTATTTAAATAAATTGTAACAAAACCAATAACCCTGAAATTGTGAAATTGTTTTCGCGGCAAGTAATATGACTATATTAAACTTTTATTATTAATTCGTGGCTTAAAGTGCAATACTTTTTGCGTTATGTGTGCAAACAACTTTATATGGGTCGGAACAGCCTTAACCGTTCCACCTAGCAGTTTCACATGGATTCAGAACCATGTTTTGAATTGAGCATAGAAATCCAGAGATCAAAGATCGATGTTTCTACATTCCACGAAGCTGCCGTAGAAACCTCTGCCGATGAAGACAAAAACGTATGTCTTCCATCCCGGAGGTCTGGGTTCAAATCCTTTCTCTCTCTTTCCGAGTTGGATAAGTGCATGTCGTCACGAATGCGAGCTGTTCCATGGTTTGGAATGCATGTAAAACTGTAGGTCCTCTTACCCTACAATGTGGTTGGGCTAAGCCCGCCTAGGTTAGTACCATCGCATTGGATGAAAAGACGGTCCAAGCGACGGTGAAAAATGGTCCATTTTCAATATACCCGTGCTCATAAAGGAAAGGTCCTGACATGGCACCTAATTCCTTCAGGAATGCGGTGTATTGGTCTAATATAATGACGATGGGTGTGATTAGCCATCCATGCCCGCAGTCGCATAAATAAAAAACCGCCCAAGCGCGAGTCCGACTCACACACGACCATCGTACAAAATTTATCAGAAGAAAATCAAGCTCTTTGTATAAGGGGGCCCCCTTTAATTTATATTATTTTTAAATTTTACCTATTTGTTGTTATAGCGCAAAAAAAATTCTATTACGCTCCAAGAGATACAGCCCTGTGACAGACGGACGAACGGACGGACCTAAAAACACTGCCTTCTTTCACCGAACTAGCATCGCCTGTACTGTGAACGTAACGTTCATGGGTATGTATAGCACCGCGGTCCGCGAGTTGGCGTGTCCGCGAGGCATGACGGTACCGCGGCGCGCTGGTTCAATCATTGTTTATGGTATTAGGGGGGGGTCGGTGCGCAGGGGTGAGGGGCGGGGGGACCCTGGCTGAGGTCAGGCTCTCGGAGAAAGTCGGGGGTTGAAGTCTTGTGGCGTTTTTTTGATGAGGGTAGCACGGGAGCCGATATAAATTTTGATTGTTTTCACGTCAGACGTATTGGACGGTTCAATACTTGAAATATTTACGTATTTCAAGTATTCAACCGTCCAATACGTGTAACGTGGAAACAATTTAAATGACGGGACAATATTTGATTGCGTTGACTTCAATGAGGCGTACTCACACATTTTTAATTTAAAAAAAAAGAACTAGTTACAACTCATTTAGAAATATCAAAAAAGTGAAAACAATCGTCTAGTCTAGGTGTGTTGAGTTTCATTGCGAACACTTTGATTAGTGATGATCATACATACGGGTACTGTATGAATACTTGAACATTTTAATCCATTTATTGATTTTTTAAAACTTGCTTTTGTTTTTCAGTATAACATTACTTCACAGGATTCGTTCCATTAACAGGTGATCTATCCCAAAATCAAGAGATCGATTCCTGGCTAAGATAACCGATTTTTTCAAAAATCTAATAATCCAGTTTTAGTTTTTATCAAAATCGGCCTCTTTGAGTGTTTTTCTTATAGTTTCGGATTTGTCCCTGAAGGCACACTTGAAAAATTAAACCTCTATAATATTTGTAAACAGGTTTAAATAAAGGTCATTTAATTTTGACTTATCTTGAAATTTTTAAGGGGCTGGTAAAATCGTTCCCACATGTAACTTTTAGTGATAACACATACACGAACGGGGGCGGTAGCCAGTCAGTTCGCTTACGAATTCGCTCAGTCTTGATGTTATCTAGTTCCAACAACCCGTATGAACTACACACCACGCCATTTAGTGTAACGATCATTCGATGTTGCGCATTCCGAATTCGTGAGCGAATTGACCGACCAGCGCTTTCATCAATGTGTGTGCATCACTAACTGCGGATGAGTTTCCGTAACCATTCCCGTATTACACTACGACTAAACTAATAAATGTATTTGATTCGTCGCGAAAATCTAGAATAGCGTCCAATAGCCCAGTATTTTAACATTTTGGTAGACTTCCGACGGTCTATAACTCGTCACAAGGTGTCATTAATGGTTCAAGGTTCGTTGGTATGATTCACGGTATTATTATGCAGTGGTTTATCAGATCGGCCGGCGCTACGTGTCGGAAGGGGTTCGTATGGGCCACCTAATTACACGGTCAAACCGAACGACCTAGAACAGTCAGCCGCAGTGAGTTGTATACAGTTCGCTTTCACTACAATCTGACTTTGTTTAAAACTCTCTTTGTGAATATCACACAAATTGTTGCATCTCTTAATTTTGTTTTGTATCAATTCGATACATAAAAAGATTGAATGATATGAGGATAATGAGGTACAATGGTTCGTGCCTGTCTCCTCAGTAAAAATAAATTCAAAAAATTTTCACATTCAATTAAACAACTGAGAGCTACGTCTGTAAATTTTAATTTTGTTGATAACTTATGATATACGCTGATACAAATATTTAGAGGCTTATGTCATGGATATAAGATAAGTTATCAAAAAAATCACAACATACAGACGTAGCTCTTATTTGATTTAATGAATGTGCACAATTTTAGAAAAATATTTCTTAATTAATAAGGAAACAGGCACGAGCCATTGTATGTAACTCGATAACTACATTATCCTCTTAAGTGCGCCCAGATCGAGTAATTAATGTATTTTCCAGAGAAAATGGGAGCCCCTCAGAACTGAGATCCTCGGCCTTCCGTGACGGACCCCTGAGGTGCGCCGACATTAACTTACATGACAAATTGTCGCAGTTTTCCATCCAGTTCAATGTAGCCGTGCTTATCAAGAGAAGGTCCTGGCATGGGACCTTATTCCTTCGGGAATGCGGTGTCTTCCACTACTGTTATGACGGAAGGTGTGATATTAGTCATCAATTTTGTCAAAAAAAATGTCAAATTTTTAAACACTCGAAATAGTGCAGTAATTCAAGTAAGTATTTCAACTAATTTTTAAAATGGAAATGATAAATTGAACACATTGTTATGATCAGTGTAATAATAATGTGATAAAATAAAACACATCCATTTATATCAAATATTTTATAAATATTGACTTTTAAATAAATAAGACTTACAACTAAGCAATGACCTAAATTAGGTGTCTAGTACGGATAGGTACTACCAAAACTAGTAAGGGTATAAATTATTATACTTTAATAGGTAAATGCAAACAAAATAGTCTTTCCATTTGTATCGGATATTAAATTTAAGATTTGGACAGTATACTTGATTTATGTAGGAACAGTTATTGTTTAAAAAGTTGTGAGTGATGCTAATAATTATGCACTAATTATCCAACTTATGACATATATATGCTATGACATGGACACAACCTCCTTAACACAAGATGTGTGCTTTAAAAAAAACCTACTTCCAGTCTGATACATTTTCAGAAATAGCAAGCTAGAACATAGCAATCAGTTATCGTTGCTTAATATACCTATAGTTACAATATTTTTCACCTAAAATTCTAATAAGTACATTCCGGTTCAAAATCACTTCGCCACTGATCATATTCTCTAATACATCAAACAATTTATTAACCTGCGAATAAACCATATGGTAAACTACTAAAACACCTTTATAAGGAAGAAGTTGATAAAAACAATATAACCGATATTTTCGCTGTCTGTTTACTTACATATTATTTGCTTATGTTAGCTTCTTATTTGCAAAACTGGATAAATAGGACCCAAATATTTTATCGGACCTAAATTCATCGTACCTACACTAAATATGTTGGTCTTCATCTCACTAGTAACTCATTATGCAACCATTACAGATTACAACTTACAACAAAATCAATGGTACCTTCATACGCAATACACTCACACAAATACCTCAACACAAAAAGCAAAATGCATATACTTACAACATGTTACCCAACTCTGGTAAATTGTATGTAATTTGGAAGCTACTGTTGAAAAATATTTCACAGGATTTATTAAATAAAAATGGATGCATAAATTATATCCCAATTTAAGGATTCGGTTTGACTAAATTATTAGTGTAATGTATAATTTAATATGGGTATGAGGGCAATCAAAATCCAATTTGAATGGCTAATGAAACTATCAAAGATTGTTGCAAGAAAAGGATGTTTAGTCATCCCTTACTTTAGTATACCGTCAACATTTACAACCATAAATCCCACAACGAATTCGCGCACTTTCAATTTGTGCTTCTTTTCTTGTAGTCCTAGGCTTTGGTCCGAATTACTTTTGGCGGCTCATAGCACACTTATGGCTGGTCCGAATTACGTTCAAAGCGCGAGTCGCTGTCAAACTACTGTCAAATCTGACAGTTCTCAGTAGCAACACAGACCAAATGAGCCATTTTGAAAGAATTGTTTATCGTTTGGTTAGGGCATTCTAGCGTCACGAACAGTTGTATAAATAGCTAATTCGGATGGGCTGTAACCGTGCCGTTATCAGCGTAAATCGGACCATAGCACTAAGAAGGAAATCTCGATAGATTCGCGATGGCGCAAGGGCAGATGACAGAGCAAACTTCCGCCATTGTGTTATCTACCGCGCAACGAAGATGGCGACAACGGTGAATATTAAGAGGAGCCCTGCCAGGGAGCGCGGAGCAGCGGAGGAGGAGCCGCGGTCGGAGGACGACTTGGTCGCGGCCGCGCCCTGTACGCCCTTGTAGTGGCAACTCTTCTCGCTCGTCTCGTTGCTGACCAGCTCCGTGTAGTTGGGGAAGTTCTGTATCTCAACCGGCTGCAATAACATTGAAGAAATTTATTATATTTGGGTATTCTTTCGGATCCTCAGCGGCGAGAGGTCTGTGACGTACGTGTTATAAAGCAAGTGACGTAGTTTTGGAACAGGAACCGGCTGTAAATACACCGCACAAGAACCGATCATATCTCATCCTCTCATCGCCACTGTAGTAAATTGAAACACGTCTATATAGCTTGATCTTATAATCGCAAGAGAAATAATATTTCAATTCAATTCAATTTTCATTTAAATTTATTTTCCCAAACCACAAGTTCGTTTCAACAAAAAAATACATTTTACAAGCATCTAGTTAATACAATTGTACAGACGAACTAAATTCTGTGTCGTAGGCTACCTACCTACCTACAACTGTTTATAAATGGTTAACAGACATTAAAAAGTTCATGGGGCCAAGTAATTCTAGCACCACTTTCTTTTCTTTTCCTCATGTAAAATTGTAGGCAGGTATTATGACTACTAGGTGGTAGGGCCTGACGTAAGCCACTCCCGCGCTATACATTGCAGCAGTGAGCCTACATTATGCAAGTCTCTCAATATGGCCATATTGTCCATAAACATACTCACAATGGCGAGATTATCGTCCCGCTTCTTGCAGAAGGTCATGTGCGTGCCTCCGTAGAGTCGGTCCTCGATCCGCTTGGTGAGCAGCGGCTCGCTCCACGGGATCTCGTTGAGGTGCGCGATGAACGACTTGTTGCGGAACTCCGGCGGCTCCTTGATCACCAGCTCCTCTGCAATCGACGTAGGGACAGGTCAGCATTTACTGGGACAACGATTCAAGACCTAACAGCTGATTGCATTAATTTTTATTAGGTTGAACGTTAGATTAAGTTTGTTAAATATTTTTGACTAGTTTAAACATTGATGATGGCCAGATTTAGGTTAAGTTCGTAAGATTCATAATTATTATTTTTTTATGTATATTTTTAACATTTCTCCTTATGTTTTTCATGTGAGCGGTGGTATTGATTACTGTGAATGAAATAAAACAATACAAATACAACACATAAGTGAAATCACATTTTGTTGAGCTAATATCATGGGTGTTTTTAAAATGTCTCTTTATTTTTTTACCTATTGGTTATATTAAAAACTGAAAATCGTAAAACAATTTCGCTTACAATAAATAAGCAGGAAAGGGACCATAGCAACTTGAGCGATCTATTTTCGGAGTTTCCTTTGTTTAAATAAGAACTGTTTGTTTACTATGCTATTGCCTTTCACCACCTAGGGTAGCAAATATTTCGTCCCTTTGGCACTCTATCACCTCTCTGCCTACATGTGGCAATACTCACTGAGTAGCCCGACACCCTGGTCGTCCCCCTGCATTGCCGTCTCTTCGACGTTGCGCTGCGCAAATTCAGCGAGTTCTGGTAACGCATCCAATGAACTGAAAACAAAATGTAAGGTCATTTATCAATTTGGTATTACGTAAACAGAAACACAAAAAAAATTGGAATCAACAGGTATTACTTAATAATGACGTGAAAAATATTAAAAACACGTTTTTTGTATGCCCCGCTTTATTTATATTTTTTTTATTTGTCTGTTATAGCGGCAAAATAAATACACACTCTGTGAAAATTTTAGCTGCCTACCTATTACGGTTTATGAGATACAGGCCTGTGGCAGACGGACAACCGGACAGATGGATGGACGGACGGACAGCGGAGACTTAGTAATAGGGTTCCGTTTGCACCCTTTGGGTAGGGTACCCTGTAAACGAATGTGCTTAGAGACACCAATCTACTGAGAATGTTGAATCAGTTGTTGGCACCAAATTTTTCCGAATTTCCGGTTTATTTGCATCAGGCATTTGTTTTCTTCAGCAATTGAAAGTTATGTACCATAAGATGACGTGGTTTTACTTTGTATACTTTGCATGGATCTGACAGTTTGCTGACTCGCTTAAAATGGGTAAGCAACTCTTTATTAGCTATAGCATGGCATCAAAGGTATATTTTGTAATACGGTACTGGGTGCTCGTAGACGACCTGCGGATTAAATAAAGTGAAATAGTATTGTAAAGGTGCATTTTAGTTAAGAGTGTGACGTATACCACGTCGTGCTTTATATAATAAAAATCTATGCATTTTTGGAAATAATAAAACTTCTTCATTTAAAGAAGACAGCTTACCCGCTAGAGAGGAACAGGTTTTCCACCTGCATCATGTCTATATGGTAGAACTCTTTGACCCCAAAGGTCTCGAAGAACTCCTTGACTGGAGTCATGGAATAGCAGCCGGCGAGCGCCGTGCGAGGGTAGTACAGCACGAATGACAGGCACATCTCCTGAGAATGGTACAGATACGATTTTTAATAGATGACAGAGAACAATACAATGGCATGTTATGGAAGTAACTATGTGTCAAAAACGACACTTTAGGATCCGTTTTAAGAGCGCTCTTTCCGAAAGGACAATCTCCGTGATGAGGAGGGCAACAGATAAGTAATTTTGGAAACATGTTTACTTTTAAGAAAATTAGCCATGCAAACGCGTATAGTTTTCACAAATTGCATAATTAGTCTAAATAGAATCAGTGCCCTTAGCATTCGAAGATATGCAAGGTCAGTACCAAATGCCATGTCGACTTGACAGTCGGAATTGATTATTTGCCCACGAAAGATTGTTTTGATGGTTCAAGTACAGCCTTGCTGTAGTACAAAGTAGTTCTTTTAACAGCTCTCTATCTTAAATTAATATGTCCTTGGGTGCGTTCGAAAACTGATAAAAAGGTTACTAAGTGTTTTTGCTCAAATACTTGTCCAAAAATTAATTCAGCGTAAGTTTTACAATGTTTGCTTTACGTTTTCGAAAATTTCTTGGAGCTCTTCTGTCATTCAACTGTCCCGTACCCTACATTTCAGTTGTCGATATTTGTTCGCCCCTGACTGATTTAATGACTAATGCAGTTGTATCTTAATTCGATTACGACTACAATCATTCCGTATTTGATTATTATATTCTACAATATTTCATTTGTTAGATGCAATGCACACTAACTTTGAGTTGAAGGGAAGGTGGGGTCTGACGGGGCATTGTCGAAAACACAAAGATCCGGTATGACATAGTCCAAACTGACAGTTTTACTTGCAACAACCCACCTATCTGACTTAAGCGTTTTAAGCAGTGGCACGTCATAACTTTTTTGCCATTATGTTGGCAACATTCGACGTCATAATGCTAATTTTACTTTTTGAACACAACATTAATCTCTCAATGGCTTTATGAACGCGGCCCTTGCTTCACGGTCGAATTTCTTATCAGACAGACAAACTACGAGCCGTGCGGCCACAAAATAGAGGAGCAGGCACCGACCTGCTGCGCGGAGTACCCGCCGAGGATGGGCCGGTCGCGACCGGTGCTGTCGTACGTGCACTCGGTGAGCAGCGTGTCGCCGCGCCGGAACTGTCGCCCGCCGGGCACCACGCGCGACCGCTGGTAGCGCGCGTCGTACAGGTTCTCCTGCAAGTCGCCCAAACGTCCGGTTAACAACTCATCTTATACTCATGCAGAAATTGTTTTTATCGGATTCGGATTAGGAGTCGGAATTGAAAAATATTTTTGCATTTGATAGCCCAATTCTCGAGGAAGATTATGGGCTACTAAACATCACGCTACGAACCTTTGGAGCCGAGTACGCTTAGCGAAAGCAAAGTAATAGCATAGGTGGACGATTTGACCCCGTGGAATGGAGGCGTTGGTCAGGGGAGCTTCCATCTCTATTATATACACGCAGTGCAATAGAGAACGATCATGTGTAATGGAATGGGATCATCCGAATCGTCTATCGGTCGGTGATCTGCGTTAAAGTGACGATGTGATGTGCGCTTGGCAAAATTACAAGTCAAAATGCATCCATTTATTGGTTCTCGGTAATTCGGCTCTTCGAGACATAGCTGCTTACGCGAAAATACCTTTTATTATTTAAAAATTCAAACTATGACCACACTTTCCTATTACCACCAACTAAGAACTTCGTTTTATGGTCATTGTGCTATGCAGTGAGATCAGTGATGGGAAAAACGGTGAAAGGAGAAGAAGATCTTAACATACTCAACGCATGGTTCAAAAATAACTTACTTACAATAAATACCAGTAAAACTTGTCATATCATATTTACTGCAAGAAACATCAATATTGATCCGCACTGTTCACTTAGTATAAATGGAGAAGTGATTGCTCAGGTAGACCATGAAAAGTATCTTGGATTAATCCTAGACAAGGATCTTTCTTGGCGTACACACATAAATAATATAAAATCCAAAATCACTTCCCTGACTGGAGCACTACGAAGGATCAGTGCTTTTCTACCTCTGCAAGTTCGAAAACATATTTACAACTCGTTAGTATACCCACACCTCGACTACCTCGCTGCAGTCTGGGGAAGTGCTGCTCCTTCTATTTTAGAAGAATTGCAGGTTGCTCAGAATAAAATAATTAAGGTTCTGTTCCATTATGACTACCTGACTCCAACGGCCACCCTTTATAAACAAACAGGACTTTTAAATATCACAAATATATACAAATACAGCAAATGCATCCTAATCAGGAAAATACTCAATGATGACATTCATTCCCAGACAACATTTGTAAGAAATGATGAAGTGCACGCTTATTTCACTCGGAGCGCGCGAAACTTACACGTGTTTTTGCCAAGAACAAATTACGGTAAAAGGACCGTGACTTTTGAGGGAGCAAACATTTATAATACCTTACCTAATCATATTAAAGACCAAACGTCTCTAGAAGTGTTTAAAAAAAATGGTAAAATGGTTCTTCCTTGCCGATTAATGTTAAATATCTAAGGTAACCGTAACAAACTTTAATGTAATTAACTCATTATTCTCTGTAAGTGAATGTTCTGTTCTTAAGAGAAATAAATAATCTTTAAACTGAAAGTAAAAAAAAGGGTTTTCTCTTTACCTCGGATATTCTGGGCAGCTCCTGGTTGCCGCGAATATGTTTCAGCGAGATCTTCTTAGCGTTGCCGTGCGCGTGCAGCAGCACCGAGACGATGTTGATCCCTCCTTCCGGTAACATCTGTGAGGAACATTATAAAACACTTAACGAGGGGTCTCACAAGTCCCATTTCCGGATGATTTGTCATCAAAACAGTTTGAGTGACATATTTAAATTTACCTATAATTCTAGTTTTAACTATGCTCGATGGAAAAAAATAATTAAAAGACATCCTTTTTTATCACCGATCTTGAAATTATCAGAAAACATTTGAAGAACACGATTTATATAATGTGTATTGAAGCTCCACCTTTTAATTATTTTGATATTATATTATATTATATATGATAGATATATTAGGTATATTGATTTCTGTCTTGGTCCAAAAAGGAGAATTCCTCGCGATATTGATAGCATGTGGGGTGTAAGACCGATTACCACTCTGCTGTACTGAAATGTTAACCTCATACTTGAAAAGAAGGAAAAACAGACCAAAGGCCCCTCTTTTTGCGACTATTTGCGATTTCATATCAGCTATTAACTCAACCAAAAAATTATCTATCAAATTTACATACTTACACATTCTCAAGACCTAAGTAACGATACGCACACCTTTATGTACACTGGTTTTTTTTTTCAATTCTTTTTTTTTTCATCATAACTTTCTTTCAAATTGTATCTATTTATTCCCAATAGTATCTGAGTGAAATGGCTGGGAGATGCGTACATAAGGACGGATGGATGGACAGTCGGGCAAGAGGAAATGATAAGATTCCCGTTCTTGCCATTTGGCTACGGAATCCTAAGCCATAATATATCTATTAACCAAGGACAATCAAACAGACACGTTTATAATGACAAACAATTGCAGCAAAAGAAATGAAAACGCATCCAGCACAGAAAATTACAGGTAAATGTTAGGATAATATATGATTATTTTTTGACGTCACCTTAGACACATTTTGTATGGACGAAATGTCAAAGTAAAGAAAAGTGACGTCACAAAGTACTACTTTTCGTTAGTCTCAGATTCTGTTACGGCTATTTATCTCAGCTTAAGTGACTAAATAGTTAATAAATAGTCCATTGTAAATAGAAAAATGTCTACACACTTTGTCGCTGCAGTGCGGGTTGCATATGCCCACAGTCTTGTAGTGGGTCTGCCCGGGCGGGATGACGTGCAGCGCCGACACGGCCACGCCCGAGCCCAGCAGCGCCGCGTCGTGCTGACGCAGAGCCCTCGTGTAGTGCACCCGGATACCCGAATTGTCCACGACTGAAATACAGAGTGAGAGAATGTAGTCCAGTCAAAATAGTTTTGGGGAACACATTAATTCCTCATTCGTTTTAAGGCAACTGGTGTGTGGTGGTGTATTAAAAAAAAAAGGATCCAGTATAACGTCATCGTGTTGAAACAATGTCTCATTTAGGTAATTCCGTCTAATTCCTGCCAAAAAAGTCTGTCAACATGGTCAATTGCCATCGACTGTCACAGCGGCAAAAGATTGCATACCTGACAACAGAACAAAGGTGGCCATTTAACCGATATTTTGTTTTATGTGTAAATTTAAAGACTACCTCCATACAAAAATGTAAATAAAACATTAAATTCATTTTTTTTTTATTTCAGTTTTTACTTTATGAGAGTGATAGACGTAGAATTATGCCGCTTTTCGAATTGGTTAGGCAGAGATTATGTATCGCCATATGGTAGAAACGCATTTTGCTTCTTGACTAGAGGAATATATGATGATATTAATTTTTCAAAGGTACCTTCGTGCAGCGCCTGGTTGTCGTAGTGGACCTCCAGCATGTAGTAGGATACTCCGCCTTTGTCGCCGAATGGAATTCCGACATTATCGGGCAGGAATTCACCTAGAATTTAAATTCCATCAAAATCCATCGTTTGCTAAGATAATAAAATATAGGTAATAATTGTATATGGACTTAATCGGTGCGATTAAATTTTAGGACTATACCTAGACGTAGGTGTAATAACGGCAAAAGGGTGGGTAAAATGTATTAAAATTTAAACTTATTTTTCACTTTGGTTCTTAGTTTTACACCTCATACATCTAATCACCTCAAAACATCTAATTCTTTCGGAATTATGGTGTGTTGGGATTATATTACTGTAGGGGTGGTATTAGGAATTCATGTCCAGTTAGATAAGATAAGAAACGATATAGTTCACGTTGGAATTGTATTCCATAGAAAATTGGTCGCATTTAAATGTATCACATCGCAGCGAATCGGGCAAATGATATGGAAAATAAAATGTTTCGTGCAAATTCCATAATTCACAAAACTCGTAAAGTCTACGAGCTGACCTGTTAGATAAACAAATCCAGGGGGTTCTGGGGATCGCCATCATCAGAAAACCGCAAGTCTCACCTTTAGAGCACATAGCCCGGGCAGCGATTGGCGTCAGACTGCTCGCCCACTCCCTCGCCATGTTGGGCTCGAAGTATCCGTCCCCCTCCGCCCAGGCGTTCCAGGTCTGCTTGTCGGTGTAGAAGTCCTCGGTGCACTCGTACGCGGAGGGGACCTCCTGCCGGGAGCCAGGGTTCAATAGGCGGGTGATGATCAGCAGCTGGTACCCGACGATGTGGTGCTTGGCGGGTAGGTCACGCGTCTTAAGGATCTTGCACCGGTAAACCGCAAGTCTCACCTTTAGAGCCCATAGCCCAGGCAGCGATGTGGTGGGTGACGGGATGGTCGGGCGTCTTGAAGATCTTGCACCAGAAAAACGAAAATCTCACCTTTAGAGCCCATAGCCCAGGCAGCGATCGGCGTCAGACAGCTCGCCCACTCCCTCGGCATGTTGGGCCCGAAGTATCCGTCCCCCTCCGCCCAGGCGATCCAGGTCTGCTTGTGGTGTAGGAGTCCTCAGCGCACTCGTACAGCACCCTGTGGTGGACCACGGAGGGGATCTCCTGCCGGGAGCCAGGGTTCAGCAGGCGGGTGTTGATCAGCGGCTGGTACCCGACGATGTGGTGCTTGGCGGGTAGGTCACGCGTCTTAAGGATCTTGCACCAGTAAACCGCAAGTCTCACCTTTAGAGCCCATAGCCCAGGCAGCGATCGGCGTCAGACAGCTCGCCCACTCCCTCGGCATGTTGGGCCCAAAGTATCCGTCCCCCTCCGCCCAGGCGTTCCAAGTCTGCTTGTCGGTGTAGGAGTCCTCGGCGCACTCGTACAGCACCATGTGGTGGACCGCGGTGGGGACCTCCTGCCGGGAGCCAGGGTTCAGCAGGCGGGTGTTGATCAGCGGCTGGTACCCGACGATGTGGTGCTTGACGGGCAGGTCGGGCGTCTTGAAGATCTTGCACCAGAACAGTGTCGCCATGTTGTGCGGTATCGTTAGCTGGAAAATAATTAGTTCTCGATAAAGATGGGAATACCTACTTCGGGAAATAGCTTAGAGCCTCAGGGCGAGGTGTCTAGGACTTTCATCGGATCCATATGAGTAAAGGAGACATTTTAAGCGGCTCGTAGCTTAGTGGCACATGGACATGCCTCGAATTCCAGAGTCTTGGTTCAAATTCCCGCTCCATTAATGCACCATTACTATGTGGGGCATCATCACTACACTAGTAGACGGCGCGTCTTAATTTTACTATAAGTTTTCTCCATATTAAACACTTCAAAACTTAAATAAAAGTATGACAATTTTGAAACTACATAAAATTATGCATAATGGAACAATATTTCTAACTGTACGAACAAAATAACTGCACACCATCTGTCGGGAATACGGCAAGACATTTGGTCACGACTGACGCTAAGCCACGCCTTCATATCACGTGGGCTGTGAGGTAGCGGCCCAGTTCGTGTTCACAAACTTAGACCATCTCCTCTCTACCTCCCTCCTCCGTGACCTATACTATACATTAAATAGGAAGGTATAGATAGCTAACGTCATACAAAGTGCAAAACTCGCCGTAACTGCTTATTTTCGGTGGTAGGTGACATTTGCAACCAGCTCCATCTCCCGTCACTGCAAGAACTCGCGGCTCGTAGGCTACTGGCGCGGGGACTGGGCTAGCGTACCAGAGGTCTTGGTTCAATTCCTCGCCCCGACATGCACAACTTTCTTTCTCTTTCTGAGTTGATTTGTGTTATGAAATGTGAATTACAACGCCACCTGTGGACTTTTATTATCCCTATTCGACACTGGTATGATGTTATAAATCTATACCTTCCTCTTTGCTCTCCTATACCAACAAGGCCTCCCTTTCCTAACTCGATGACAGGGCCTCCCCTTCCTAACTCGATGGTTGCAGTGCTCTTTAACAATAGGCGTTGTACTCACATTGGGCAGCGTGAAATCCCACCGCTCCAGCGGCAGGGACTCGGGTCGCGGGACGGGCAGCAGGAGGCGCAGCGGCCGCGCGCCGCTAGCGGCGTGACGCGGCAGCTGCCCGTCCGACCCGTCCGCGCCGAGCGCCCATAGCACCTGGGTCGTGTCCTCCTGTCAATACGTTCGACCCGAACTTAGGGGTTGGATCGACAATAGCACAGCTTCGGGTAGGCATAGAGTCCGTGCGGAAAGAGAACCGTCTTAAGATTTGAGGGCGCACGTGCACATTTACCGTATTTGTCCTGTTGGCAACACTGGCACGTCATTATAGTATGACTGTAACAACTTGATATTTTGAGGCTGTGTTAGAATATGATATTTTCAGATTCTCAGGTCTTCAGATGGCTGGGTTGGGTTGCTATGTAAAAATCTTAATGTTAGTTCCATTGTATGCCACGCCGGTTCTCTTTCCGCACGGACTCTAACAGAAATGAGACATTCTGAAAGTGCTCGTTGGTGTGAAAGAAGAGTTACAAATGTAGAATGTGTTACCCTAATTAAAGTATTTAAGAGTGGGCGGACTAACTTTAATATGCCGGACTAAACCAGTTATTGTATGGTGCTAATCTCGTACTAAGTTTTGACAGGTTCTCTCTGAATACGACTGAATGAATTTAAAGGCTATACAATCTATTACTGGACAAATTCCGCAATAGCTGGGTAATTGTCAACTGAAACAAGACCACTGTCTAGGAGAACTTGGTCTACCTACCCTACTCATGTAGAGCAAGCGAAATAATTACGCCATCATTATACCGTATAGCGCTACATATATACCATATAGATAATTTCTCTATGCCTGTTTAAAAATAAATAAGCCATCTAGCGGCTAAAATGCTCACCCCGATGACGAAGTCATCAGCATCGCAGGTGTCGAGGAGGCGGCGGAACTCCACGGTGGTGTGGGTTCGGTTCTGGAAGCCCGAGATGAGCTCGTAATTCTGCGTGTCGTCGCTGATGGCGCCACCGCCCGCGTGAGTCGGCCCGTGGCAATCCTGGCAAAAGTTATTGTAAAATGAAGTTACGAAAGTATCACATTGTTGAGTTTTATGTTTTTTTTAAATCCAAACCAAATCAAATTAAAGCAAAAAATAAATAGTCGTCATACACATTCTGTTTTCTCTGTGTGGTTTGACCCCGAATTAATTTACCGAAAAAACAAAAACACAGAACAGACACAGATACCGTTGCCCGATATTAGATACCAAATGTCAAGTAATTTGGAACAGAGATTTTCAAATTATTAGTAAACCACGGTTGTATGGGGCTTTTATATCAGTAATTGTCTGATGCTACCAGTGAGGATTTACCAGCAGGCTGAGTAGGCTGGAGCCTAGGGCGGCAGATTTTAGGGCCGGCAAATTTGAGACCAAAATATTTTTTCTTGCTCCCCAAGCCCAAAGTACCACCTTCCCGGCCGATTTGAGGGCGGAAAGAGCTACTTTTGTAGCTTGCTAGAGCCACAACGCGCTTGTACGTACACATAACAAATTATGATTTAAGGAATTCAGCATGTAATAATTTTCACCACATCAATACATTTACGGGAAAGAGGTTGTGTAATTAGGACGATAGTACACAAATCATGACTTTTACACACAATGCATCTGATTGACAAATAAATGGTAATTCATGTCATTGTTAACAAGCGTATCGAAGTGTAGAGGTCGGTAGGGGCGGCAAAATTGTATTTGCCTACGGGCGGCAAATTTGTAAATCCGGCTCTGGATGCTACTCAACAAATGTCACCCGAAATTGAAAAAAACGCTTTTTCTTTACGTGACGATTTCTACCAGTCAACTCCTACAGCGAAAATTCGTTCCAGAAACGGGTGTCAGAAACGGACATCTGTGATGTTTGTTTTTTTCCCATGGGTCTACCATGCGCTCTTCTTTGCAAAAACATAAGTTCGTAATCCAAATCAATATGCATAGTATGTATGTAAGTATATAAATTCCTATATCGTGTATTTGATCAATTGACTAAAAACATGGAACGCCCGCGCGTCGCACCGGTCGGGACAGATGAAAAGGATCAAAATAGAAGCGCAGATGTCACCCATGCGTCGAGGACGATGCATACAAGTAATTATTGTTATTATAGACTAGGAGGTCGCGACAAAAATGGTAACGATAACGAAAATGGCTGAAACTGGGTTCACAGGATAAAGTACAACCCTCTGAAGCTAAATGTGTTAGTCTGCCTGTTCCAAGTGGTTGCGTTACGTAGATAAGGCGGCTGAAAGAGTAGTTATGGTGACAAAAAATATATATGATAAGATAAATAAATGCAAAGGGCGAAGCATGAAAGTATCAGTACAAACTTAGTTACCAATACAAAAACTGAACAAATTTTTGGTTGCATTTGTTAGTTATAGGCGATTTAGGTTACAGATATAACTTTAGGTATATTTAAGTATTTAATAAAAAAACCGACTGGTTATTGTTGCATAATTAATAGGTATCAATGTCTCTAGAAAATCTGTACATTCATCAGCAGTTACATACCAACATCTATTTAATATAGCCAATCTAGATAACGCAACCACTGGGAACAGGCAGACCGACATATTTAGCATCAGAGGGTTGGTCTCTAACACGTGAACCCAGATTCAGCCATTTACCTTATCGTGACCAAAAATGTCGTGACCTCCCGGAATATTATTTTGAATGTTTTTTTGCCAAGTCCGCCGGCAGATGGCGGGAGCGCCGAGCGGCGCGTGCCACAACCGCCTTCTGTTCCCGCACCTGGCGGCGCGCGGAGCGGTCGGCCTTCCCCCGCGGCAGTATGAGCGCAGGAATTGTGTGCATCGACTTGTAATTAAATTGAATTGAAGATAGGCACCTATTTGGGAAATTGAGACAGCTGTTATTAGGGACCAATATCTTGTGGCAGGCAAAGTAAGTATAGGTTGTTGTTTCTTCACTCGATAATCGCTATGGTTCTACATACTCTGTACGGGTTTTTATTATACGACGGAATTAGACAGAACCGTCGATAGATGGAACAGATTGTATCGATGGACGGAACGGGCGGGAAACGGTACCTAAGCCAGTGGCTGAATTCTGTTGTTTGATCGCTATGATAGCGCGCACGCTGCCATAGCGAGCAATGCGTTGTGCATCGATAATGACGCTATATTTTGGAATTCATGTCATAAACTGTTGGATACGGCATGAATAGTCAACTTTCGTTTGTTTATGTTAAAAAAAATACTAACACTTTTGTTTTAGACTAAGTGGACGTTGAAGTATCCAAGCATCCAAGTGTGCACAGTCACGATAAGGAAAAACTAATAAAATAAAATTAATGTACTGCTGTCTATGGATGATGAATAACCGATACAACCAATACCAATACAATTTTCTAGCTGCATTCTATCCATGTCAGTATACACGGCATACTGATGCCGAAAAAGTAGGTTTTTCTTGTTTTGAACTTTTGTTTTAAAATTTTCGATTTCTAATACTCGTATGAAAACATAGTATTTCGTAATAGGAATCGCACTGCATTAACAAAAAGTTCTAAAGTAGAACATTTTTTAAAATAAATGTGAACATTTACATTCGAATCGACGCAATTAAATTGGCGGCGGCGCGCAGTCAGCTGCGAGACAGCAAACGCGTAACACATGGCGTGCTTACACCATTCTAAAGGGAAATTGTCGCTAAGGTTAAGTTTGGATTAAATCTGCAACTTTTTTTTACTATTTTAGATTAATTTTTTAAATATCACAAAATGATCAGTATAAGTAATAGTAAATAATCGGTAAATAATCAGTATAGTAAATAATCGGTACTAAATAGAAATGTCGCGAAAAAAATTAACACCGTGTATATTCAAACGCGCACGATACGATCACTCACATTCTAGTCTTGTATATATTTTAATTACATTCACTTACATTTAATAAAACTCCAATAGTCGTAGACATACCTTCGCAACGTGATGTATATCGTACGTCGAGTCGTAAAGTGGGGTCACGCTATGCGTATCGTGAAACTGGGTTGGTTATCGTCGCCAAACGCTTCGCTATGTCAGTGCAGAATCCCAAATATCGTATTTGGACGCTATGATAACGTACCGTATAGTATAGTGCGCATTTTAGTGTACATAATGCAGCTTCAGAGATCTAACTGTATTCAGAGTGGGAGGACTAATTTTAATCCGCCGGACTAAACCGAATTTTGTTTGGTTAGTCCAGTGCTAATCTCGTACTAAGTTTTGACAGGTGCTCTCTGAATACGTTTGTAAATATTTAAGGTAAGAATACAGACCTATGCCCTAATTAAGTTCAGATTTAACTGTAAAATATACATTAAAAACGCCAGTGATCATTTTGTGCACATTAATGGAGAGTTGCACATCATCGTTAACATATTATTCAATACCTAAATAGTAAACAAATTAAAAAACATAATAGGTATGTATATAGAACAATCACACTTTACTCTAGCCTCCGCCCACGAAACAACATATTTACTAGAGAAGTATCGTCCACGTTGCCATTGAGATTTTGCGCCAGATAAAAGCGTTGCAAAAACCCGAAGGAGCCATACGAACACTATTTTATTTTTACGAAACACACTCAATGGACGGCGGAAGCATTGTATTAGCTGGCAACACAGGAATAGTTCAGGGGATGCGAGCTCGCTTCGCATAAATATGTCCTGCCGTGACGCGAACACGGCACAATGGCGAGGAATGCAATAAAAAAGCAAAGGTATTGGATCAACGTTCAGCAACATGTGAATACGCACAAGCGTCCTTTTCTCTTCTGTGCGCACAACCGACCCTCGTTACCTACCTGAGTTACGTGGTTACGGGCAACCTTTGCAATGTCACAGAATCCCCTTTTGATACCGTGGTCCGTACAAGATTACGACGCGACAGAACCGCGACTGCTCCAAACCGAGTAGGTACCTATGTGGGATAAAGTTTAGTAAGTTTCAGATGATAATAATTACGAGTACATACTTACCTAGGTATAAAAGACAAGGGCTAGGATATATTTTTTAATAATTTTAAATAACATTTCCTCGGTGTAACCAATATCTCATTCGGTATTTTAGATGTATTCATTTCCTATTATCTTGTTTCAGGTAAAAGGATACGTTAATTATATTTTAAATTATTTTTATAAACATAGGAAAGGAATGCAACATTAATTTTGTTTGGCACATCATACATAAGACATTGTTTTGCTGCAAAAATTTCAGCTGAAATAAAACTTATTCATATCAACCACGTCTTAGGTTTATCACTATTGCATGAAAAAAAAATGGGAGGAATTGATTTTAATTCAGTTATTGACGACTTTACTCGGTAATTTCCATGTTTTAATTTTTTAAAGAAGAAACCTGAAAGCCTGGATTGCTTATACCACACCCAGCCATGACATTAGATTAGCCCAAACATCTCATTCCCGAAGGAATAAGGACCCATGCCAAGACCTTCCCTACAGCACATCGAAATGGATGGAAAACACGGATAATGTTTTATTGCCGCTTCGACCATCGTTTTATCCAATGCGATGGTACCAGCCCGTGCACGTTTAAAAATCTGCCGGTGTTTTAAGCCTGCAGTTTAAAAGGAAAGAGATCCACAGTTTTTACATAGATTCCGAACAATGGAACAGCTCGTACTCCTGAGGAAATTCACTTATCCAACTCAGAAAGAGAGAGAAATTGTGAATTTACGGGGCGGGGATTTATATCCCGATCTTTGGCTTGCAAGGCAAGTTCCCGCGCCTCTTAAGCTACTCTTTCGTGATTAGATTCCCGTACCCCAACTAAGCTATGCTTGTCCTAGGATGGCCCAAGCAGCGTAGTTAGCGAAAGAAGTCAACCACCGTGTGATTGAACCCAAGTCTCCGGCACGCAAGACGGACACTTCACCCATGTACTAATGATAATTTTCCCATACGCATGTTATCCACATTGTATCCTTACTATTCCTGCGTCCACGAATCGTAGCTTCATTTCGAATGTCAGGCACGCACCTAAAAAGACGATTTTATTATCCCAAATGAAGACAGCAGCTACCGCGTGTGAGACAAAGCGAAACTCATTTGCCATGGACGGTGCGCGCCGCGGGTGGGGTTGAGGTCACACGATTACAAATTCGTACCTGATATTTTGTGACTTTAAATGGTAACGACATAATTGTTTTTGCACACATTTAAGAGCATACCTTAACATTTTAGACCAAACGAAACGAGATAGCCAGAGCCCGACGTCGCGTAGTAGAGCAGCTCGGAATAAAAACGTCAATATCAAACAAAAATAATACTTTTCGAGATGTCAGGTCTCAAAAGTATTCTTTTTGTCAGCTTTTTTTTCAATGCAAAATATTTAATTTTCTAAAATATATTTTTAACTATTTGGTATGTTTTTTTCATGTTCTCATTGCATATGGTTCAGGAACTTAACATCTGGAAAGAAGCATTGACAAAAAAATCCGTTTCTATTTGAAGCTTTGTTAAAAAATGTTCATAAATGGACACCATTTATATATTATTTTTAAGAAATATAAACATAATGTACGATAACAGTTCAACCGTTTGAGGAGCAATCATAACATCCATATATATATAAGGTCAGACTTGGCCAGTTTACTTGCAGTGCCTCGGCAAACTTCTCGTTTTGGCAGTGCCAGCGCAGCGCCTTAAGGTCGGCCAGTAAGCACCTGAAAATTTCGCCTCCCATACAAACGTAGTTTACTAATCATTTGAAAACCAATGTTCCAACTTACTTGATATTTGGTATCTAATATTAGGCTACAAATATCTGTGTCTGCATGCCTTTGTTTTTTCGGTAAATGTCTTTTGGGTCAAACCATAGAGAAAACAAAATTCGTATGAAGATTTTCTTTTTGCTTTCATTTCATTCGGTTTGGATTTTTCAAAAAAACAAAAGCATGCAGACACAGATATTTGTTACCTGATATTAGATATTAAATATCAATTTAATTGGAATAGCGGTTTCCAAATTATTAGTAAACTACGTTTGTATGGGGAGCATAGCTTACGGGCCGTTCTTAATCTCTAATTAGGAACTTCTCCAAACTGCGATACACCAATTGGTTTTGCCGGGCGTCTGCCTTTTGAGGCAATTAATAAGCAAGAAAATTATCGTCCCTCGTGGTATCGAGGCAAACATTTTGTTAACTCGCGGTAAGCGGTGGTTAAAATTCATTATCCTTTTTGCAGAAGACGAAAATCCATTTGGGATTCGTTAATGTCGGATATGTAATTTAAATTAGATGGATCGTGGTTACAAAATATAGTTTACACCTTGCCTTTAAGCTGACGGGTCGAATATCGTTTATCACCGAAATTATTTAAGTCAAATTTGTTTTAACCGGCCGCCTAAATTGTTTAGGTTAACAGTTTTATTCTATCATAATTACGAAAGTTTTAAATAAAGTCGATAAAAATGCCTACTTAGGCAGGGTTCTTCTCTTTAATTAAAAAGTTCAGATTGAGTCTTATTTGTATTTTCGGAATTAGGTAACTGTATAGGACACAGCGGCCAACACATTTTACCAAAACTGGTTTGTAAACCAAGGGTGTTATTTTCCCATCGAAATGCTGCCATTCCATGTAGGCCTGACGGACGACGAATCTAAAACGTTTCACACAAAATGAACGTGACGTGGTTTAACAATTCTCTTCGATCCATTTTATATTCCAGTGCCTTGTAGCGTTCCGAAACTATATGAAGCCGAGGTTTACTAGTATTGACATATTGTGTCAAGGGACTATCCAGAAAACCGGAAATCTTATAATGCCCTTCAAAATCCGTTTTGCTGCCTGTCCGAGCTCAATATATTCTGGTTATCATAATCGATCATAATAAACGTATGGTTTATTGTGAGTACATGAATAAGGTCTTGTAGTGCCCATAATTTTAGGGTTGATTTAGGGTGTCTGAAACAAAACAACTTTTACTAAGAAATTATGCATATATTTGTAATGATCCTCAGGGAAATCATTTATCAAAGTGCGCGGGCAACTCAGATACCAAATCAATCCTTGACTTATGGACAGGTTTTTTGGTAAGCTATTTTAAAAATCTGCTTTCGATGATCATCAGATATTGTGGTAAATTCAAAGGACCCACAAATCTCCCATAACCGTTCCTTGTATTAAACATACCTGCAATAGGTATTCTAAGAGACGTACTTTTGGAAACGAAACTACTGATCATAGTATAGCATTGTACAACTGCAACAAATTATTTTCAAAATTAACTATAAAAAAAAATCACACTGTCAAAACAGATTTTACGTAAAATTTTGAAGTCTAATTTTTCCCTCGTAATATAAAAAACCTTTATTATACCACAGTGATTGTATTTTCAATAGGCTTTCTGCGGACACCCCAACAATTTAAAATGTTACAATTTACGAAAATTTTAATGGACCAAGCATCAAACAATCTTGTCAGTTTTTGTACAATTCGCATCGCGGCGACTTATATTATAATGCTATGCTGAGATCAGCCTTATGGCTTATCGTTTCCAAAAGTACGTCCACTAATCTACTAATAGATACTTTAAAAAATAATAATTGAACTCTCCACAAAACAGTAATTATTCTACTGTCGCCAGCCACTCTCTACAAAATTGAGGTTTACTTACTCGACTCAGTATAGACACGAACGAGGTGTCGCATATTAAAACGTTTGTATTGTACTCAGATTACATATTGAGTAGTTACATATTTAAAGTGAGTCATATGGGAGCGTGAGACACGAACATTTAACGAACGTGTTCTGAAATGCTTTGCCATGCAATGTCGACGGATGAACGACAGCGAAATTCGATATTATGGTTCGCCAGTGGCCGCGTCTTGTTATCAATGTAATGCCATTGAAATGCTAGTGATTTTGTTTACCATAAAAATTAAAAAGAAGTGATATTTAATTTGCTAATGCTAAAAGTCAAGAGGATTAAAGGAAGAGAGACAGGGTGAATAAGCGATTCTGTGAATTACAACTCCAATTGATAAGACTAATGTTCAACAACTGTTGGTATTTAATGATCTTCATACACTTTTTATTTAATCTAAGATTTCTATTGTTATAAGATTCGGTGATACTGGACCGTAATCTGTATAGACGAATTACCCTTTTTTGTTATAGATCAACATGAATGTCTATCTAATCTAATATTAGTTCATGATTACACTGCATTCCTAAAGGAACCAGATGAAAACACGGAATGTGTTTATTTTTGCTTGGACATAAATATTTTACTTGGTGGTATTAACCAGGAACCGGTTTTTATCTTATTTTATGGAACATTCAAATCTTATACCACACTAACAACGCATTCCCGAAGGAACGAGGTGCCATGTCATGCCTTTCCTCCTTTTATCTGGATGGAAGATGCACGGACATGTTTTTATTACACCGTGCATTGCCTTACAACTGTTTCCAATGTTTATTAGTCAATATTTTCCAACCTAAAAGGTAAGTCAAAATAAAAAAATACAGATGTACGTTTTGACGATACATTTTAGATTCCAAAATGTAAAAAACCTATTAAAGCATTTAGATCATGTAAAACGTTTCGCCCGTAGAATGAGCTCTTCTCAATTTCGGTTTAGAAAGAAACCCGCGCATTTGAACCAGCAGTCTTCAACATAAGATACACACACATGCGTTGACCCCAGGCTACTGGCCACACAATGTCGATCAGTTCTACAGTTGATTTAACGGTGGTATCCCACTCCAAGGAAGGGAACGGTTGTGATTGTCATACAAATGTAATTGAAGCTCGAAACGGGCCCCAATCGCGGTAAACAGTTGGAGGGATTCCTAGGGGGCTCAGCGAGGTGGTATTGAAGGGAGTAGCACTTATGGTGCACCTGGGCGCTGCCTATGTCTGACTGACATACAATAATATAAATGCAAACCTTATGCATTTCATTAGAGTATCTTTTACTTGTTATAGATTTAATAATTTCGATAATTGTAGTGTAAATGCCTGGTTTCACTAAGTGATGACAATATTACAAAATGATTTGACGATGTAACAATAATACTGAATAAAATTAATGAATTCAGGCAGATATAATAGAGCGACATACGGTACGATCACATCACACCTTTTTCGCTACATATTCAATACTCAATACTCATTTATTCATATAAAATTATACTAGTTAACATAATTTTAAACGTAATTCATGGAAATGATTCAATATAAAATAGAAAAGTTAATACACAATTAATTCAATCAGAAACAAAGTTAGCTAAACATATTAAAAATAATATACCGATTATTAAAAAGATATTGGTTTTAAAAATATATGTCTTTTATTCAGTTGTCATTGGATGTCATGTAGGTGTTAATTCGTTTGAAGTGTCATCTACAGACATACATTTTTCATATATGCTCTGGGATTACGGGTGTACCTGACCTTTACTAATTAAAAGCAAAAAATGCAATAAAAATATTCTGCCAAATGTGAGACGGAAATGTTAAAGAATTGAATTTAGACGATGACCTACTTCTCCATAGCCAATTTCTTAGCGACGGGCTCGGACACTAAGCGGCTCGGGGTCTGCGCTTTTTTTTAATGAAACCTGACATGGGTGGCTTATACCAAACAACTACCGTTATGATATTAACCCAACACATCGCATTCCCGAAGAAATTAGGGGCCATGTTCCACCTTTCCTTTATGAGCACGGCTACATTGAACCTGGATGGAAACACGGTAATTTTTATTGTCGCTTCAACCATAGTTTCATCCAATGCGGTGGTACCAACCCGGGCGAGCTCAACCCTACCACCTAGTATGGGAAAGGGACCTACAGTTATACATGGGATCCGAACCATGGAACAGCTCGCATTCGTAACGAAATGCGCTCATCCAACTCGGAAAGCGAAAGAAAGTGGTGCATGGCCGGTGCGAGTATTTGAATCCAGACCTCTCGCAGGAAAGGTAAGTCCTCTAGCCCCTAGACCAGGTCCGCTCTAACATGGCAGTGAACCAACTGTAGTTGCTCGCTGACCAGCCGCATAAAATGTATCCAGCATGTGAACAATATCGTCGATTTTGTAGTCATACAAAATTACATTGCATCCTTGGCTTTCCAGGTCTAAAATAAGTCCAAAGGACGTTAGAATGAATGACCGAGCTCCACGTCTACTCCACGTCTAGGAGTAGACGTGGAGTAGTACGAATTTTGGATTAGCGACCGAGTCACACGGCGGCGTCTGAGGCTGAGATAAATAGTCGTCACCGAAACTAATGCTAACGCAAAGTTGAACTTTGTGACGTCGCATTGACACATTTTGTGTGGACGAAATCTCAAAGTAATGCCAATTGACGTCACAAAGTACTACTTTTCGTTAGTCTTAGTTTTTGTTACGACTATTTATCTCAGCCTGAGTCGCGTGGTGGCAAGTCGCACGGCGGCGTCTTCCGGAACGCGAGGCGTCTAAGAAGTTCACCACCGTTTGAAACAGACCTAACATGCACGTTCTATGGTTTGTCACCCTCCGTTTACAGGCGAGGTAGTCACATATGAAAGTGAGATGCTCTGGCCTGACGTCATCAAAAATCAAACGTTATGTTAGTGTCGTCGCACTCTAATTAGAATAATTAGAAAGGGACAACACTAGGGTGACTAGAGGCAGTCATTTAATGAGTACGAAAGCGTTGTGCGGTGAGTCACCGGTGACACACAAGTGAGAATCTTATGTGCAGACGCACAGGACAGCAAACATGATTCGGAAATATGCGAAGTATGCAACGAATACCTTGTCGACTCCCGTTTTTATTTGTTATTTTAGTTGACATTGAAATAAATACCACCGCTACGGATGTATCCGTACAAGCCGCGACTAGACAAGCAAAGAAGCAATGTATGAATTCGCTTGATAAAATGCAAATTAGAGGTTGTCCGGGTACAGCAGTGCACAGTCATATTTTTGAGTGTCAAGCGCTGCGATTACGATGTCGCTAGCAAATGAAACTACCGTGGAATTGCATTGTTATCATTAATTGCAATCAATTATTTTTCGTGAAGAAACCGCTTG
Source organism: Incurvaria masculella (assembly GCA_946894095.1). Taxonomy (NCBI): domain Eukaryota; kingdom Metazoa; phylum Arthropoda; class Insecta; order Lepidoptera; family Incurvariidae; genus Incurvaria; species Incurvaria masculella. The sequence continues at coordinate 11,421,780 of OX335657.1, read as the reverse complement.
AATGAAATTCAATCAGTAAGTAGAACGAACTGTATTAAATAAATGCAATGACATAATACATTTTTACTGTTTATTAACTTTAGGTTCCCTACTATCTTTAAGTTTTGTATGTGCGCATAAGCAAGACTCAGGAAGTTGGCATAGAAAGAGTCAAGGTCGCGTGGCGAAGGCCGTTTTATGCATGGAAAATACCAATTTTTTTAAATACTTTTGTGCTGCAGAAACATCAACAAAAAGCTACGATTGTAAAGAGTTAAGTATATTTTAAAGTTAAGTTTAGTTTTCATTTGTTGTTTCTTGATTTTAATATTTGTCCAATTTGTTTTTAAAACTGTTAAATGAGTTAGCGCTTATCTGGCAATTTATTGCAAGTGTCAACACCTCTGTTCTATAGGAAGTGCTTCCTCGGGTTTGAATTAGTATTAATGCGGTTATGTTATATAATGACAGTAGTTGTCTGCTATTAGCCATCCATGTCAGTTTACATAAAACAACCACACAATAATTGAAATATGTAAGAAATTGTTACTTGTATAAGAATCCGCGAGGCGTTGAAGTGGCCCCGGGAGGAGAGGTGGACCGGGCTCCCGGTATCATTTTATTTAAAGGTGTATCCTGCTTCCGGAGCCATTACAATACATCTGGGGCCGTAAATTTATAGGAATTAACTTACATAAATATAACTTGGAGGTAGGTAGGGACAATATATGCTTTGGTAGAATATTCGGTCAGTTAAGAGTTGCAAGTGCCAACGTAATCGGGCGGACGGAGATGTGTCAACGCACTCGACAGAAGCGAGCGCGACAGACCGCGACGCGACGGTTCGTGAGCAACGCGCATCGTGGAGACTAGCTAAGTCGCTAAGGCGGAAAGTCGCTCTATTATGTGATCGTACTTGAGCCTTGAAACATGCGTTGGAGAGTCAAAACAATATGGCTACACTACATCAAATTTACACGGTTAATATTTGCGCGATTCGTTTAGTAAATAACAAGAATAAAATTCATATTCCTATTCCTTACTCTTTGCGTTGCAACGTATGATCTCTATAAACTCTGTAAACCTTAGTTCAGGGATTGAAACATTTGACCTGGACAAATATTCTCCGGTCATTGAAGCTACTTACACGAGCCGTAACCTAACGCATCTCTGCTGTCACCATTTCCCCAATGGTCTCCACTATTATGGTAGACATCCAAGGAATTATTATGGTACTATCATTAAAATATCATATAGAACATCGTTTGAAAGACAAACACTACCTAATACCACATTTACATAATATTTTTGTACTATTTGACTAAGGGCGGATTTTTCAATCTTCAGATAGTACTTATCGGACTGATAGTACAAATTCACGTTTTTCAAAAGACGGATAGTCATTACCAGATAATTATATTATCTGTCACAATTATCTGACTCTAATTTTACTAATAATAACATGGACTTACTATAACGTATGGAAAAGCATATAACTATCTGACTGTTTATCAGACCATTGAAAAATCAGCCCTAAGTGAAATGAAAATGCAAAAATTTATTCACTCTACTATTGAATAAACTTTTGCATTTTCATTGCTCTATAGCAAGGCCGCCTTGGACTGTTCTGATCGATCCATAGATACGGATAATGAGTCGGACTGTGATCTTCCACAACATAAACTACCATAAACTCGTTTTTGGCAAGAGACCACACGCATGGAGCCCTTTCGAGGACGATTACTTTCTAAAATAACCCTATATGAACCACGTACTGCATTTAGATGAATACAACTGAATACAGAATAAAAAAAAACATAGCTCAAAAACAAAGCTCTATTCGATGCTCCAGCAGCGCAGCAGTTCGGTAATTTCGAATTCAAATACGTTTTCACGATTGGCTGAACAATCGCGAGAAATTATTTTGCAGCGAAAATGGAAGTGTATTGAACCGTATAGCGGTTTAATATGAATTCATGTATCAAGTAAGTTTTGGTAATGATGTAGCATAATACAATTTTGTATTTTTTATGTTATGTTCAAATAAGTAACAACACTTCTTGAGATTGTAAGCTGATATCAAGGATTCTACTCTATTCTCGTCTGTTTTTTTACACGGATAAAAGCACTAAAAGCCATGCAGATCATTCTGATTATAGGCGTAAGTGTATTTGTGTATATGAAACATATTTATTTAGAATCTTAATTAGCAAACCTAAGTCGTTTACTAGTCTCACCTAACATCTTATTAAGATGCCATATAACTGGCATCTAAAATGTACCTATAGGTCTACTTGCTTGCGTTCAGAATATTTTTTTAACGATGATTTTATTTTATTGGGGAATAACAGAGAACAGGTAATTGCTCTGTTTACCCCTGTTTTCACCACCTCAAGCTACCTGAAATCAGATAGTTAACTTTCGGTTACATTGCATAATTATATGGTGAAACCGGACGTTAGAGGAGAGAATCACTGACGATTTGATTGACTGTTGAACTTAATCCCATGCGGTACCTTCTTTTTAGGTTATTTTTCCTTTGCCAAATAAATTTAATGTAAATTAGGAAGCAATAAAATTTTATCAAAACTAGAAACTCACCAATATGTGCGGGGTGCCGCTGCGATCATCGACCCAAGCGACGACCAAGTCAGCGCCCCTCATGCTGCCCACTGAGTTGAAGCCGACGCCAACGTAACCCAGCGTCCGCGCCTCCACGCGCGCCGTGATGCTGGTGTCCGTGGTCGCCCATCGCACGACGAAGTCGCCCGCCTGGTCCAGGCGCTCCGAGTGCGCCCACACTAGGCTAGGCTCCGCGTTGCGCCTGGACCTCTTGTACAGGTCGGCGATGCTCTTGCTTTTGCTTATACCGGGCGACGAACTAGGGGGTGTGTATACGCTCTGGAGAGTCCTGACCGGTGTGAGCTCGTCCGGGAAAGAGATGCCATTCGCGAGCCGACTTGTAAAACTACCGGCGCTTACGCGTAGAAGCTTGCCGTGACAGACAACTAGGGCGTTCAGCACTAAGGCCACTGAGATAATCATTTTGGCGAACTTTGAATGTTAAACCATTTCACTTAATCTGGGCACTCGATCTGTAACAAGAATAGTTTTCGATCAGATCCAACAATATTCACAACGTTACATAAAGCCGAACACAAGATCATCATGCATAAATATAACATAATTTCTAAAGCTAACCCAACATTTTTAACAGGATTTCACGTCAACGTGAGTTACTTCTCCCGAAATTTTAATTGGACACCGCCCATTGCCAGTTACGCACATGTCGCTGCCGAACGTGTCGCTAACAGAGCTGAATGTTAAGCTTGGGTAGAATATATTAACCAGCAAATTATTCTTTTTTAGGGTTCCGTACCCAAATGGTGCCAGACGGAACCCTATTACTAAGCCTCCGCTGTCCGTGCGTCCGTCCGTCTGTCACAGGGCTGTATCTCATGAACTGTAATAGGTAGGCGGCTGAAATTTTCACAGTGTGTATTTATTTTGCCGCTATAACAACAAATAGATAAAAACAATAAAAATTAACGGGGCCCCCCATTATTATTATTTATTATTTGAAGTTGGGCTGCGGGCTTTTTAGCCCGCTGTCACTGCGACCTTTACAGATCTATTGTGACTTTCCCTTCTTACAGTTCACCCTCAATTCCTGCCTCCTTCAGGAAGTGCAGGATTTTTTGAGGTGTGATGACTTTGATATCATCTGGGTCTAGTAAGTATCCCCCAAGGATGGAATTTCTTTTATGAATTAGTCCACAGTCGCACAGAAGGTGGATCGGTGTCTCCTCTTGTTCAAGACAGAACCTGCATAAATCTGAATCTGTCAACCTCATTCTGTGCAGGTGTTTGTTAAGGTTACAGTGACCTGTTAGAGCTCTGGTAATTACTCTGAGTTGATTTCGGCTTAGGTTTATTAGCTCGAATGCTCTTTTCTGGGAAAATTCCATTATGAGGGCCTTGGCGTGCTTTAGTCCTGGCTTGCTTTTCCACTGGCACAGGCTTTGGTTTTGAGCCCAGTCATGTAATGATCCGAGTGCAGTGCTTTTGGAAATCCCCAGTGGGATTTCCAAAAGCACTGCACTCTTTTGCGGCCCCCCATACACAAAACGAGATTTTTGTGTTAAATCTTGTACGATGGTACGGAACCCTTCGTGTGCGAGGCCGACTCGCACTTGGCCGGTTTTCTATAATTTGGAAGACAGCGTCAATAATATTGAAAATATATTCCCGATGAAAACTGTTTTTGCCAACATTTTTTGCTCCGATTTCTAAATATCAGTTTCACATCACATCAAGATTTTAGTAATTTGGTTAATATTTTAGACTTGTGGCTACTTAACTAAGCATTTATTTTAAATATTCAATCGCGTACATGTTATTATAGTTTCGTGTTTTAAAGGACCAAGTCAATGAGTTCTAATAGTAGGAAGTATTTTTCATTCTGAATTATGCGTAATGAATATAATCTGGCTCCTACAGCGGCCGCAGTGGTCGCATTCTTTCTCGAATCGATACCCCATTATAACCTACTTACAAGACAGGAAATAAAGACCGCAGTCCCAAATCTGAGCCTCTTTGGAATTGGCTATCATAATCGAAGTTATTATTGAGGTGGTTGAACGAAAACTGCGACGGTAGAGACGGCGCGGCGCGTCCAAGCATTACCAACTAATACCTTTTGGTGGATACTTTGACATAACGCAAACTCGAGCACCGTGACCGCGCAGGACCGAGAGAGGGGTCCGATTACGTTACCAGAGTCGAGTTGCAATTATACGTCACGCAGTATGAAATAAAATTCATTACTGCCATGTCTTGTATAATCATCAATTTTATTTGACGCTTGGTTTGGTACAAAATAAATAATTATTTACCCTTATCAAAGAGTAGATAAGCGTTGTTTAATTCAGTTTTCCTATTATGTGGTGGTAACTAAATAAGATCTAAAAAGGAAACTACATATAAAAAAAGATTGGTTTACCCAAATTGCTCGTGTAAAATGACATTTTTGTTATTCGTCAAACGACCCATGTGAATGTCTGTTCTTTTCGTCTGTATTAAATAACATCGCTTGAAATTCACACACATGACAGTAGGTGTGGTATAAGCCATCCCCGTCCAGTTCCATGTAAAAAGTTGCTATAGCAATTGCAACTATCCAATTATATGAATAGTAGCATAACGTAATAGGGTCTCGAGGCCTTAGCATGGGAGCACCAGACGGTTAAGCGATAATGGAAGTGGGGAAGCGAGGTGCGCGCACCGCTGTGGGAAAATACGTTGAAGGGACATTGAAATGGCGGTTAGTCATTTGGTGAAAGGGTTCAATTGCTTCCCTTCTGCGCCTCAGCGAAACGATTAATTGTTTACTACTTAATTATTACTTACAAAGACCGTGGACATAAATTTACGTTTATACTGTATGCGACTATTCGAGAATGCATTAACATGATGTTTGCTGATTTGCACGTGCATATTTCTATTATATGTTACGATTCCCACATATTGGAAACTGATTTTTCTCGATTCGATTTTTTTCTAGTGCCGAATCTTCATGCATAATATTCCCGTGCACGTGTGTCCGTAAGTCTTCTTCTAAACAGCTTGACCGATTAAATGAACTTTTGTTTGTATTTAGGGTCACCTGAATGGTTCTTAGCTATAGATGGACCCGGTAGGGCGCTCTTACCGGCAGTGCGAAATTAAGTTTTGCTGTAGGTGCGGCATCTACCCCAAACTGACAGCTTTCTCATACAAAATCTTTCAGTTTACCGTCAGATTGGGGTAGTTGCAGAATCTACACCTAATTCTGCCTTTCGTAATCGCACTGCCGGCAAAGCTGCCGCGCCGGTCGTTTGTTATATTTTTTACTTGTATACAGATTATATTTATGATAAATGTTTGCGAAGAGAAGCATCCGGGGGAACCGGATGCGAAGTGATATCAGATTTTATCTAGATCACTAAATTTGCTTCAAGCCGATCGAATTCTCACCTTTATGCAATTTTTTTACCTGTAATGCGTGAATAAATATTGTAATCACAATTGCCTCAGTGAGTGCACGTATTCATCAACGCTGTTTTAGTTCGTGATATGAATACGTTTCACCGAGCGAGCTAACGGTAAGAAACGTTTTTTTTATGAAGCGCAATGAATTACTCACGTAGGGCGCCGTTATCCATATATTAACATGGTTAGCTATTGTAGCGATTAAAAGTACAACACTCTGCTTGAAGAACGCAAAATCTCGCACGAAAGTTTGACAAAAAAATATATATTTGTGGTACATATTTTTTCTATATGTTGTGTGCATTTACTATCGAGGGCAATGAAGGGGAAAATTTTGACTTTTGATTACTCGGCAATGTACAAATATACAAATCTATAGGAAGTGAAATGAGCCGAGAACACAAATGAAAGAAATAAATGTAAAATAAAAAAGATCGGAACACCTTAATAAGGTTGAACAAGTTTTTTCAACCACATGCATATAAAATGACAAAAGTACCGAAAAAAACAATTCAAGAGTGCTTTTGATTCTACTTTTTTCGACAGAAAAAATAAAAAATTAAGCCCTTGCGTATCTTGAATAAATATGTTCTGATCACCTGTTGTGCTTAGAATAAATAACTAAATTATTTCATAATATTTGGCCCGATTTTTTATTAGTTTTCCGATTTATATATTTTTAAATAAAACATTACTAATGTGGCCATAGTAATCTCTAATTAAAATCTTCGGCAAATGTGGTATATGTAATTGTCTATATTATGTGTATAGTATTTGTAAATAGTCATAATACCTATCAGCCCGACACACCGCATTCCCGAAGGATTCAGAACTTATCCTTTATGAGGACGGCTACATTGAACTGGATGGAACCATGGACAACTTTTCACTGGCGTTTCGTCCATCTTTTCATCCAATGCGATGGTATCAACCCGGGCGAGCATAACCTTACCACCTAGTTGGGAAAGGGACCTACAATTTTTCATGGATTCCGAACCATGGAACAGTTCGCATTCGTGACGAAATGAAATTATCCAACTCAGAAAGACAAAGAAAATGGTGCATGAACGGGGCGGGGATTTTAGTAAGTCCCTGCGCCACTAAGCTATGAGCCGCTCAAAATGTAATATATTGCTTTTCGAAGGTCAGTGTCAACACATCAGAAATGCATCTCTCCAAGTTCGACGTAATGATATGCAAATATATGACTAATTCACAGATCGTAGAAAGTTAAGGGCCGTTTGTGCGGAGCATCATATTTCATGAAAAACCATTAGTAAAGGTATGATGTATGTATGTACGTATTATCATGTCTTTACACCGGAAGTAGAGAAAAAATAGATATCTCATATATGTCATAATGACGTCGGCTTTGGAGCGAAAGAGACCGAATATTTTTTTTTCTTCTACTGTTGAGACATGAAAGGTAATAGGAAATAACGATATTTTATTTTTACCGTCACGAATATATACTTTTATACTAATATAAAAGCCAAAGTAACTCTGTCCGTCTGTTACCTTTTCACGTTTAAACCGCTGAATCAATTTTGATGGGAAAGGACATAGTCTACATTTTGTGGCGAAAATTAAACTCTAAGGGCTGAAATAGGGCATGAAAGATTGTATGGTGAACTCATATAATATCTATGAAATAATTAAGCCCGACACCAGTCCACAACGAGATTGACCCGAGCGGAGCCGGGTACCTCAGCTAGTTACATTAATTTCGTTACGATTAGGTAAATCCTGATATGCTTTTTCAAATTCTATGAACATGGTAACACAACAGTGTCCGCGCACGAATGATCAAAGACCCGTCGTCGGTGTCAAGTTCACGTGGGTGTGTCATTGCAATGGTAATTTTAGACTATGACCAATGCGCTAATGCGCTGACATTACAGTTTGTTAGTGAGAGTGCTCGTTGAATTGACACATTATCTCTATTAGGCAAGGTATAGTAACTGTATTGTATACTTAGCATGGTTTTCACAAAGTGCCGATTTATATTTATCGACACTTAAGGGTCTTTATTACTAAAGTGCTGATTATTTTACTGCCGATAGACCTAATCAGCACATGGTGAAACCGACCCTTGAATTTATTAATTATTTAACAATTTGCAATTATGATCTTCCTTATCTTGTTCAGGATCTTCAGTTTATGGACGCAATATTGAGTTAATCTTCAAGGTGAAGGCTGAAATTTTATTTTTGCGAAAGATCGACACCGAGGAACTAGAGAGGTTCACCACCGATGTTACCACGTATTTGTATACTTTTTGTCACGCAAAAAGTTACCTAAGATATGCAAAACAAATCAGGTTGGTGAAAAGGTGGAGCCTACAAGTAAACCAAAATTCACAACGTTACTGTTTTACTACAAAGTTTTAAATTCGGATAGCTATTAGTGATATGGTCATGTTGAATATATTTGAACATATTTGTTTTCCGAGTTTTTCCGTAATCTGAAAAATCGTTCCGAATAAGAATAAGAATAAGAAACGTTTATTTTTGCATGTAAATCATTTGACAAAAATTACAAGCTATGCACGCACATATAAGCTGATTAAAATATTACATTTATACAAAAAAAATACCTTAATTAATATAAATAGAATTACATGTATATACATAGCCTAAATTAAATTAACAATGTGCAACACAAGGTCTAGACGCAGCATGTGACTAACATGTGTTAGTCGCTGATTTTAAGCCTAGCCTATTTAAGTAGGTGACAGTAACTGGCAAACTATTTACAATTTCATAATAATAATTATAAAAATAATGTAAAAAACTAATACTTTGTTCAGAGAAATGAAGACGAAATAACAATATTTTATATGAACATAAAATAAGAAACTAAAGAAGCACTTAAAACAATTTTTGAACTTAACAAATTACTAATAAAAGGTATGAATAAAAAATTATGAGAAAGAAAACAAAACAAAAGCATCAGACACAGAAAGCTAAAAAAAACAAATAAACCAACACATAAACAATAACAAGTGTAAAATGTTATACAATACAATATTTCGAATCCTGCACATAGGTATACATTCTTGCAATTAATTATGGAAGTATGCAAGTTTGGAATTAGCTTGGATGTCGATTTATCGTACCGCTACCACCCGCTCCTAGTACCGAGTAAAACAACAATTTGTATGCGGACCGCGATACAATCCAATTTGAGTTTAGACTAGTCCCTGCGTCTTTCCGTCTTCGCAGCCGTCTTCGAATTCTACCGGCGATTCCCGACAAATTTTATTATCGGTTCTCTTTGCTACAAACTAAACGGTCATTGGGAATCCTACATCATAAAATACAGAAAGGCGGACAGATAAGTACCTACTGAAAAATCCAGTTTTCTGAATTCACCAACGTTTTCACGGTTTTAAAGCCTAATTCCGAAGCTTGCTCTCTACGCGATGTTTTCCGTTATGAAATATAAAATGCATGAACGTCATTAAAAAGGGTAACAAATTCGAACACGAGCTATATTTTTTTTTGGTCGGAGGCAGAAACGAGAACATCACAGAATCGTGGAATGCGCGGAGGGTCCGCGCATTCCACGATCCACTTCCCTTTCCACTTCTAGTCAAATCGGAGTCTACGTTTATTTCAATTATTTCGTTTGGAGCCAGTTTCGTTCTGAGAAGCTGGCTTTGTTCGGTGCCCTTTTGATGCTCACGAATGGCATGACACGGATGAATGAATAGTGCCTTACCTGGGGTCCAGTTGCAAATTATAAAAATAGTGGATATAGTGACCCAGACGTCGCATGTATTTGGCTTCTCGCAAACTATTGTCAACCTCTTTTCGCAAAACGATGTTTTTGGAACACATTCAAAGTTAAGATCGCCGGATAAAGGGTGTGAACGACGACGTAAGGGTAGTTTCAAGGCTTTTAATAAACTAAAGACAAACATTTCGAAAAAAATCATTCCATAAATTCCCGAGACATTAAAATGGTGCTAAGTACGTATATAGTATGTGTGTGTAGGAGTTTTATTAAATATTTGTCTAAACGAATTCATCCAAAAGACTTTTAATTTAAATATATATCGGTTGCAGATAACGTGGTTTTCACATGTAAACGATCGTTTACACAGTGATATAAGAGGTAATAAAGCAATATAGTTTCCGGTCAGGCATAGGGAAGTACCGTGAGAAAAATGTATACACTTCGCAAATGAAGCTGGTGTATACCGCTCCCAAGCTTAGCTAGCAACCGTTGGGATGCCAGGACTGATTACATCATACGGTGGCCCTAGCGGTGGCCCCTGAGGCAATCGACAAAGAAATACGAACAAGAACAACAGCAACACCAACACCAACAACAACATAAAAATATATTCTAATATCGAAGATAGATCAATGCATAGATTTCGATCGTGACATGAATTCTAACATCAAGCAGAACGGTAGCTCCTTGCCTACCTTTCAGCTTATGTTAGTCTTGTCCTAAATATTGTAGTAGTACTTTCTGAGCAAAGAGTCGCGTTAGATTGGAATACTTAAGTGTGATTAATACAACATTAGCAGTGCAGCGCTGAATAATCAGCCTACATTGATTGTGAGAAATACTGGAAGCTAAAGTATTATCGCGGAAAAAATCAGCCCGACATTGTGTCGAGCAAGGCCAGGTGTCGCAGCTAGTACGTGTATGAACGCAATATGCTCCTGAAAGTAAGCCCGGAAGGCACGAACTACAAAGTATTGAGCCTTTTGTTACCAAAAGAACTACGCTCGAACGCTTGGCAAACAGCAGTCAAAGTCTGCTCCTTTTCGGCAAAAGAAAAGGAAAATTGTGCCAGGATACATATTGAAGGATCTGAGAAAGAATTCAATGTTTTACAAAGACCACTGGGATAGATACATATTCAGAACCTTAGCATAGTAGAACCGCATACAGTGATGTGAATTAATTAAATTGCTTTAATGTTTCATAGATTGATAATTCTGTAACTTGTAGTTAGAAGTAGAATTTAGATCGAGGTAATATAACGAAAACTTTATACACCTTGGAGTACGAATAGCAATACGAAGATACAAACTGCATCAAAATCGGATTAGTAGTTCGCGAACGGCCAGATATAAAGACAAGAAAACCCCCAGACGTTAGATTGTATAAGAGTTAGTGATATAGAAGAATGATCCAATCACAACGAAATTAGTAGACATGTTAATAAGAGCTGTGGAACCATCTGTTCAGATTGTCCCTAGATTGTATATGCCAGTCATGGTTCAACGCGAATCGCTAGGTCGTTTGTTCCACTAAGCCCCTTCGTACACAAGGCTAGGCAAAACTCCGATACCTGACGACTTTCGTATCTAGGCGACTCCCGCAATACAAACTCACAGAGGTTCGTAAGTACACAGGCACTTTTTATTGCGGTGGTCGCCTAGATACTGAAATTGCTTCGGTCGCCGCGATCTGTGCGTGAAAACTACAACTGTATCTAGGCGTAAAGGCGCTAAAACAAGATCTCAATGTAACGTCCAGATCAAGTAAGAGTACATGCAAAAGACAAATATCGGAAGAAATTGTGAAAAGTTGATACAAGATTTAATACGCCCAACTGGGAGCCGTCATCTTCCTCGCCGCATCAGTCGAAGCTAATTTTTGTCGGTCCTCACTTAAATTGAATGTATCTGTAATTTATGCAAGGTTGTTGAAATTTTATTTGGCCCGCTATGGATGGTAACACACTACGTTCCCGAATAAAATAGGTGCGATGCCAGAACCCTACCTGGATTTGAGCAGATATGAGACGAAGAAAGCGGTGTGCGCAACGTGTTTAGAGTCAACACCTTCGGATCTCCAGCACACCTTTTTAGGGTTCCGTACCCAAAGGGTGAAAACGGAACTCTATTACTAAGCCTCCGCTTTCCATCCGTCCGTCCGTCTGTCACAGGGCTGTTTCTCATGAACCATGATAGGTAGGCAGCTGAAATTTTCACAGAGTGTGTATTTATTTGGCTGCTATAACAACAAATAGTAAAAGTAACATATAAATACCCACCCCAAACAAAAATCGTGATTTTTTTTATATTAAATCTTGTTAGATGGGAACCCTTCGTGTGCCTTTCCGGCTCGCACTTTGCCGGTTATTGAAAGATGCTTTAACCAATCCTCACATAACCCTACGTAGGGATAATTTCATCGCGATGTATTTGTATCACTCGAACATGCGATTCAACGAGGACAGAACTAGTTTTGAGGTAAGTACGCTGCGGTATTGTATTGTTCTGCCCATATTTCTCGTTTTGCACAGCGGCAGCCGACTCGCCGCGCTAGAAGACGGTTCTGTTACGAAAGGGGCCGCGATGCGTGAACATTCTTGCGCTGCCACCGAGACGGGCTGCGGCCCGCGCAGGCGCACCCGAACGGACCGGGAGCTATGGCCGCCACCCTACGTCACTGATTATTTTATCCAAGGTGAGTAAATTCCCAAAATTCGGAGGAAATATTTTAAGAGTGCTGATAAAAAATAATGTATCTTGAGATCTGAATGGTAAAAAAATATTATTTCGTCAAGTACGAGAACTCTTTCATCGCCTGCCCACGCCATGCACTTGCCCGCTGTCTTTCTAACCCCGTTAGAGTTCTTGTAGCTTGATTTTGTGAATTGGGTAGTTATTGTGACATTTACGCTAAATCATTAACATTGAATCAAATTATTTCGTTTTGATTGAGCTCAACAGTAATTTCACGAAATTACGGCAGGGAACAGTCCCTGCCGTTGCTTAGAATACGAGAGATATTAAGTTTATCCTATAGGATGTACATCCCAGGTATTATGTCAACTTCGGTAGCATAGTGGCACGACGCCTTCGTGCTCAAGAAACACAGGGTCTGGTTCTGCATAAGTTACTGGTCGAATTGAGGCTGACCGTGATTCTGATTTCCCAGATTTCCCGTAGGGTCAACCCCGCCCAGTTTTTTTTTATGGAACTTGACATGGATGGCTAACACCACACAACTACCGTCATGATATTAGCCTAATACACCATAATTCCGAAGAAATTAGGTGCCATGCTAGGCAATTTTCTTTTATGAGCACAGGTACCCTGAACTGGATGGAAAACAAGGACAATTTTTCATTGCAGCTTCAACCATGGAACAGCTCGTATTACGAAATGAACTTATCGAACACAGATGAGAAAGAAAATTGTGCATGACCAGGGCAAGCATTTGAAAAAATAACCTCTCGCATGAAAGGCAAGTCCTCTTGCCCCTAGACGACGAGCTGTACAAGGTTGGCACCATGATAGATGGATGATAGGTTTTCCATACAGTTAAAGGTAACTATGCTCATAAATGGTAAAGTCCTCTTATGGCACTTAATTCTGGTTTGTGTACTTAGATTATACGTACTAGCGACTTTATTGTGGTACGGCCTGTTTAGGTGATGGCTGTCTTGTGACGTAACTAAAATTACAACTAACCCCGTGACTATCGATCTAGCTGGCGCGCGCGTGTCTCAACCCCCGTTCCTAATCCATTCATTCGGCACGGAGCACTCTTCGCCGAGACGGAGCCTTTGAAAAAAACCTCCGTTACCAACCTGCGCTCGAGATCTTATAAAAAATAAGCGGGAATAATGCTTTAATTATTGCCACGTCGGTGAATTCTTGGTACATACTAATTGAGCAGTATTTAATGATAAACAGACTAGCTGAGGTACCCAGCTCCGCTCGGATCAATGTCGTTTTGGACTGATGGCGGGCGCAATTATTTCCTGGATATTAAGTGATTTCCCCATAAAAGTAACTATCATCCCCTATTTCACCCCCCTCGAGTTTAAATTTCGCCACACAATTTGTGTTCCTCGTTGTCCAGACTCTCTATACCGAAATACACAGCCTCAGTGGCCCAGTGGCGCGAGACTTCGGCGATCGCTCTCCGAAGTTAAGCAACGCTGGGTCCAGTCTGGTCTTGGATGGGTGACCATTAGACCGTTGAGAGAGGCTGGCCGTGGTTCGGATTCCACGTTAAGCTGTAGGTCCCCTTCCTTACTTACTAGGTGGTAGGGTTTATTCCGCCCGGGTTGGTACCATCGCATTGGATGAACGATGGTCGAAGCGGGAATTGAAATTTTCCATCCAGTTCAATGTAGCCGTGCAATATAAGGAAGGTCCTGGCATGGCACCTAGTTCCCATGTGGTGTGTTGGGCTAATACCATGACAGAACTTGTGGTATTAGCCATCCATGTCCAGTCACATAAAAAAAAAAACAAGTGACAGATGAACTAACTGTACTCTACATCCAAAGAGTTCCATTTTCAAATAGTGTAATTACTTTTTAGGTTTCCGTACCCAAAGGGTGAAAACGGAACCCTATTACTAAGCTTCCGCTGACCGTCCGTCCGTCCGTCTGTCACAGGGCTGTATCTCGTGAACCGTAATAGGTAGGCAACTGAAACTTTCACTGAGTGTGTATTTATTTTGCCGCTATAACAACAAATAGGTAAAATAAAAAAAATATAAAAATCAAAATGGGGCCCCATACAAAAAATATGATTTTTTTGGGTTAAATCTTGTACGATGGTACAGAACCCTTCGTGTGCGAGTCCGACTCGGGCTTGGCCGGTTTTTATACATTGTTCATCTAAGCAGCCAGTTCCGCGTCCTACGATCTGCCACCTTGACATATCTAATGATCACTTGCGCTACTTTATGTAATCAAATAAAAAGAACTGTGCTAGTACCTCACGAAAAACACATTGTCATAGGTATTCTTGGCTCTGTTTAAAATGTATGTCTAACCCACACGAGTTTGACCTTCGTGCAATGGTCATAAATACCAAATCACCGCCGCAGATTACATGGCATTCGAAAAACCGGCCAAGTGCAAGTCGGGACATGAAGGGTTCCGTACCATTTAACAATTTGTACAAGATTTAACCCGAAAAAATCACGTTTTTTGTATGGGACCCCCCTTTATTTTTTATTATTTTTTATTTTACCTATTTGTTGTTATAGCGGCAACATAAATACACACTCTGTGCAAATTTCAGCTGCCTACCTATTAAGGTTAATGAGATACAGCCCTGTGACAGACGGACGGACGGACGGACGGACGGACGGACGGAAGGACGGACGGACGGACGGACGGACGGACGGACGGACAGCGGAGTCTTAGTAATATGGTTCCGTATTCACCCTTTGGGTACGGAACCCCTTAAAATAAAGGGGGCTCCATTTTTGCGGGCCAGGTGCTTCTAAACACCATATTTGAAGTACCCCAGATTGTACATTGGGGGAAATGCTTTTGTTTCAGAATCCATATTTTTATGCGTCGTGTATCGGTAAGTACTAGTAAGTAAAAAATGATTACTCATACAGATATGTATTTCCACATACTTTTTCTACAACTACAAAGCTTACGTCATCCGAAAGGACTTATCTTAAACAAACAATAGACAATGGGTAAACAATTACCTTCGGACAGGACGATAATATAGTATTAATTTGAGTTTCAGCGACATCTACATTTTAAGCATTGTAATCAGATTTTGAAAATAATCTGAAAAAGTATTGGTCGTGACATTCGTCGGAAGCAGGACTTGAACCTGCGACCTTTGGATTACATGTCCACTGCTCTAAACCGATCGATTCGAATATAATCGAGAAATTCGTTGGCTGATGTAATTGTCGGGATAGCTCAGTTGGTTTAGAGCAGTGGACATGTAATCCAAAGGTCGCAGGTTCAAGTCCTGCTTCCGACGAATGTCACGACCAATACTTTTTCAGATTATTTTCAAAATCTGATTACAATGCTTAAAATGTAGATGTCGCTGAAACTCAAATTAATGAGATAACGGTAATGTCGTATCCATTAAATACATAAAATTATCAAGTAAAATCCGGGCTGACTCTTAGTGTCCGATACCAAAAACGTCTTTGGTAACGACAGCAATAAGATTGATAGCTCAATTATTGCAGTCAAAATGCCTTAGCGTAGGATCAATACGCAAAAACATCATCAGCGCCATCTAGCAGAAGATAGGGGAAGCATTGTGTCGATTCGAATATAATCGAGAAATTCGTTGGCTGATGTAATTGTCGGGATAGCTCAGTTGGTTTAGAGCAGTGGGCATGTAATCCAAAGGTCGCAGGTTCAAGTCCTGCTTCCGACGAATGTCACGACCAATACTTTTTCAGATTATTTTCAAAATGTGATTACAATGCTTAAAATGTAGATGTCGCTGAAACTCAAATTAATGAGATAACGGTAATGTCGTATCCATTAAATACATAAAATTATCAAGATAATATAGTACTTAACATTTGAAACAAAAAAAAAACAACTTTGCTGTTGTACTTATTTATGCAATGCATTGTCCGTGTTCCGCCTAGTCCGTCATGTCACCTAAATAGGCGTTTACGCCAAACCGATCGCCTGGCGTTTTCAAATGTATGAAGAAAATTAAAGAGCGCGCGCAGTGGGCGTTAAGCGAACTAACATTTTCGAGTCTGAGTTTGACTTGACAGCTTACTCATCGTCGCCGTCAATACGTTGACGTTGCCGTTAACGCCGAGTTCGAGTTTGAATTAGTTCGAGTTTGAATTTGAAACCAACCCGACAACCTTTCAAATTCAAACTCAATAAGTAGTAAGACTTGAATGGGGTTTGACGTTTTGACGTACATAATTTAGGTGAGTCCGACTAGGAGCTCAGCTCAGTGTAGCCGTGCTCACCAAGGGAAGGTTCTGGCATTGCACATAATTCGTTCAAGAATGTGGTGTATTGGGCTAATATCATGACGTTTGTTGTGTGGTATTAGCCATCCATGTCGGGTTTAATAAACGAGTCGGACTCTCACACGAAGGGTTCCGTACTATCGTACAAGATTTAACTCAAAACTATCAAATTTTTGTATGGGAACCCCTTTAATTTTTACAATTTTTTTATTTGTTGTTATAGCGGCAAAATAAATACACGCTTTGTAAAATATTTAGCTGCCTACATATTACGGTTCATGAGATACAGCCCTGTGACAGACGGACGGACGGACGGACAGCGGAGGCTTAGTAATAGGTTCCGTTTTCACCCTTTGGGTACGGAACCCTAAAAATACTTTGGACACTAGATGCCACGCCACCGGCGCGGCGGCGGCGGCTCGGCGTTACCAATAAACCAAAAGTCTGAAGAGGCTGTTTTTATCGAGTCGTATTCACTACGTATAATATTCACAACGTATAATCTTATTTTTTTCCAAAAAATTAAAACCATGCATAACGTATAATAGTCACAACGTATAATGTTATACGTTGTGCATGAGTTTAAAAATAAAATAAACTCTTTGCATCATGCAGAACGTATAATAGTCACAACGTATAATATTCCTAACATGAATTCACAAAAAAAGAAAACCATGCAGAACGTATAATATGCCAAGAAGCACTGCATAAAGCGCCCTAACAACGATACATTTAAGGCTGAAATTGCTACGAATTGATATCTGTTGAAGAGTAACAATTTGCTACAACGCTAATTGAGACGGTCGAAAAGTCGCGTGCGAGTATAATCTTTAAGCATATATCGATAAGGGCGCTTATCGTATGAAATATTTTAGGATTATATGATATGCATGGTTTTCTTTTTTTGTTAAATAAAGATCATAACATTATACGTTGTGACTATTATACGTTATGCATGGAGAAATGAGTAATTTAATTTTTTGGACTTCTTCATGCACTACGTATAAGATTATACGATCTGCCGATTATACGTTGTGCATGGTTTTAAAATTTTGTTAAAATATGACATTATACGATCTGCATATTATACGTTATGCCGTTACCCCTTTTTATCCAAAATACGCCAATGATAATCCTCCTAAAACAACATCGCTACGGGCTATCAAACGAAATCCCTAAAACATTTACCTATAATCCGAATATCTTCACAAACTTCACCATTTCGTTTTAAATTAACTCGAATGCCAGAGGGCATGAAAATCCGCCATCAAAGTTATTTTATTAACTGGCTAAAGCTTCAAAGCTACCGTCTGTGATAAGTTTTAATCTTCCAATTTATTTCATGTCAATTTTGTATTCAATTATTTGAGGCTCAGTTCGCACAGAATACAATCGCGGCGAGAATTATACATGTATAACATAACGTTTATTATTTAGATAGGCTAGATAGTGCAATAAGCCTGTCAGAATGTAATGCCATTGCTAGGCTTCCTTCCCGAAAAAAATTGCCCAACTGTGTGCTTGTGTCTTCGGCACGCGTGTGTGTAACTGGACTCCTAAACGGCTGGGCCGATTTTTATGTATTTTGTTGTGTTGGTCTGGATCCTTGGATGGTCTAGATTCACAATTGGGCCCGGTAGGTGGCACCGGGAACCACTAATAGTATTAAAATAATTATATAGAGGTGCTAATATAATAAATCTATCGAGCTGACTATCGTTGAACGCGCAATACAACCCTTGCACTGTTCACATTGCTCCTATAAGAACCAACCGATTCTGTACATATTTTATCCGTAGGGTCGATAACATGTGAAATTAACTAGCAGGGATGTCAAGTTATTCCTTTAAAGTGCAACCTGGGGTCCTTCAAACTTAATGTAGAAGAACCTGATCGGCCGGCATATTATTTGCAGCCCCATAAATAGTTCGAAAGCCCATGGGCGTCTTGAGGCCCCCCCAGTTGAGTATGTACGCAATATATCGCCGTTCGTATATGTCCGTTCGTTTTTGCCAGATATCTTTAAAAGGGAAAAGAGTTTCCTACGATCGTACCGTATACTTCGAGCGTCCTATACTAGGATAATCCGACACTGGGAAGCGAAATCCATCGGTATAGCTAATGAACAGACATTACCATAAAAGCAATTCGGAGAAACCCCGTAACCGTAAGCCGTAACCCTGTTAACAACAGCGATATGCCTACACTTCGACCGGATTCACCACGAGACGAGACCGAGACATAATGAGCCAGCGAGCATGGAAGGACGGAAGTAGCAGTGCGTAGCTACGCCAATGCGCTCGCATTGTGCCCTTGATTCCATCGGGCCCCAAATTTCTTGCTCATCCGAAAAGCAATCCGAGCTTTCTACCCAAATCGGCCGCATGAGCGTTCTTTTTTTTACCCGACTGCGCGACCCACAGGAGGGTAATGAGTTTATCAGCATATGTATGAATGTATGTTTGTCTGCTCATCCGTAACAATTTCCAAGAATTCCGACCTAGGGAAGCCAAGTTCTTAAAGCGGCGCTGCATTGGTGCCCGAAAATTCCGCCGCTGCTGCTGGGGAGTAGCCACTTTCACATACAACGGCGGTAGCTCCGGCGAGTGAGTTCGCTTACGAACTCGCTTGGTATTGATTTTCTCGTGTTTCGACGACACGTAAAAATACGTAAGAATACGTAAGAACTTCACAGGACGCTATTTAGTGCAACGTGCATAAGGCGCAAAGTACTCATAAAGGGAAGGCATACATGGCACCCATTCCTTCGGGAATCTGGTGTATTGGGACATAACGGTAGTGGTATCGTATTAGCCATCCATGTCAGGTTCCCTGAAAAAAAAACAAGTTCCGATGGTGTGAGTCCCGAATTGGTAAGCGAACTAACTAGTTAGACGTTTTCCACTAACTCGTGGCTCAGCTGCCGCCATACTAATGAGCTTCGATCGCTTCTCCCGCCCTTCCTTGCTCGCTGTAATGAGCGAACAGAATATGCTTATGTTTTGACGGCGCTTCCTAATGAGTTTTCGTGTAACCAGGGTGCGCTGTTGGTGAGACAGGGCTCTTGAGCTGGGGCCACATTACGTATTTAGTTTAATTTGACGCAATTTGCTCTACTTATTCAGAATTTCGGAAGATCCTGCGAGATGTACGCTCGTTTACGGCCTTGGTATGCGTTCAGGTGTAGTCCACGGAGGTGCGTCAACATTTTCGATTATATATCAACGACAAATAAAATTATATTACATATCGTATGAAATGAAAATTCTAATATAATTATGAGCCATACTATTTTATGTACCCGTGTTGCCTTTTATCTCCGATTAGATTTTAAATAATTTTATTTGAACTGAATATGGCTGGCTTATACCAACTCCTGTCATTACCTAACCTAACACACTACATGGGAACTAATTTTCATTGCAGCTTCTATAGTTTGTATTCAATGCGAAGTACCAACTCGGGCGGGATAATTTTAACCGACTAGTATCGTAGAATATGTGCATAAGAAGGATTTAGATATTATTCTAGCTCAAACAGTGAAAAATCGCGTTTGTTGAAGTTTTTATAAACTTTAGAACAGAATAAAGCAACAAGACAAAATTTACGCCGCTGCTTATCCATCCGTTATAGTAAGGCCATATTTTAAAGAGTAAAATTTACAAACAATAATAGTGATAAAAGATAGGTATAATCATTCGGTAATGACTCTACGTCTTCTGACAAACGTAAATGTTTTTTCTAAAAAACGGTACGGGTAGCTGTGCTGAGGACCAAAGGTGCTCAGAAAAGCCAAATACACCTCGCCTAGCGAAACCACGCTTGGCAAGGCACCATACCAGCGCATTTGCGGAGTATCACTGAGCTATCGAGCTTTAGCTATGGTCTATATCTAGGCTATGGGTATGAGAAAAGGCACACATGTGTGCTATCATAACGTTAAATACTATCTGATGATTGCAAAATCGGCCCTTCCTCCTTATTAATTCAAATTGAAATTTAAATACTTGATTGGCAACAAAAACAACAATTAGGTACAATTTAGAAATGTTTAAAAATAAACTAGTATAACTTTGATGTATCCTAATGAGGTAATTGTATACAAAAAGGTGCTAGCTCAGCATAATTCCTAAGCGGCCAGTGCTACCTGAGTTGAGCTGACTGCAAGGTGCTGGTTTTCAGCAAGTACCTACCTGTCAATAAATTTATAATATATGAAATTGTGAGGCGTCGCGCTGCTCATCTCGCATGGTAGGTAGGTAGGTAGGCCCCATAAGCGTTTGGTTGGTGGGTAGGTAACTACTTAAGGCGCTAGGACTAGCCAACTACTCGCGCCATACAAATGCACTTTATAACAAATGTAATAATATGTAGTGAAACGCTTCAGCAAATCCAAATAGAACTCCAGACTGATAATGGATTGTTAATATTTTTTTATTCCATCATTTATTTAAATAATAATAAAAATAAAAAAGTTGATTTTTCTCATTAGAAATCTGAAAGTAATTCGATTTCTAGATATAAGCAAAAACAGCATATATGCATAAACAAAAAATTCCATTTGCTTTTAGATTTCTACATTTAGTCAAAAAAGTTCGGAAATGGACACCGTTTCCGCAATGTATTTTGTATAGAAAAAGGAAACATACATTAACGAAAATAATTCAATTCCTAGACAAGGAATCATATATTGTAAGAATGACACTTTTAATCGTCAGACTTACTTAGTTAGTTAACTTGGGGTGCCTCGTCTAACTTTGCGATTTGGCTAGTACCAGGCCCTTAACTGGGATTCCTGCATTGTATTGTGTTGTATTGTATTGTTTATTCATCATCCATAGACAGTACACTGCACTCGGATTTGTCATATTTTAGCATTGGCCAGTTCAGCAAAACAAAACACAGCGAAGAAGAACTGGAAAGAAACTCCGCTGTTTTTTTTTTTCAACGTCCACTTAGTCTAAGTTTACAAAAGTGTTTGTCAATTATTTTAACAAAAACATAGGTAAAACATTCAATTTAATCGCCCATTTTGGCCACCACTGCCCGATTCAGTGGCCACATCCAGTCCAGATTCCTTCCTCGGTGTTTTGATAGAAAAGCGCGCGATGAAGTATTTTCTCGGAGCACACCGCTCTCCCGTCGCATGGAAACGGTGAAACGCGAATATGATTGATTGTCTGAAACGCGAAACTCCTTTGTGTCGAGATATTCGATGCGCCGCAGACAGTAGCGAGGTGTGTCGCGTTTCCCACGCGCCGCTGCCGCCGCCCGCCGCCATCGCTGCAGCCGACTCGGGTGCGGAATGCATTCGACAGTCCCTCGCCTCGGTTCGGTGAGACATGTAGGGCACGTCTAGGGAAACGCGCAGCATGTGTATGAGGCAGGGGCGTGAGAAGTGACTCGACAAATCGAGATGCGTCGCTTTTTATCGACGAGAAAAATGGTAGAAACTAGTGGGAATGTAACTAATTTAGGTTTAACAGCCGGTGCCTAAATCAGAATCACACAAAGACGCGTCGTTGTGACAACTGATTCAGCATTGGATGACATATCCATCCCCTCAGAGCAACAATCTTAGTGCTTAGATTATTTTTGGTTAGAACGGGCGCTCTGAAGTGTTTTAAGTCCATGATTTCGGAAATAAAAAACCGGCCAAGTGCGAGTCGGACTCGCACACGAAGGGTTCCGTACCATCGTAAAAAATAAAACAAAAAAAATCACGTTTTTTGTTTGGCAGCCCCCTTTAATTTTAATTATTTTTTAATCTTACCTATTTGTTGTTATAGCGGCAAAATAAATACACACTCTGTGAAAATTTCAGCTGTCTACCTGTTACGGTTACTGAGATACAGCCCTGTGACAGACGGACAGACGGACGGACGGACGGACGGACGGACGGACGGACGGACGGACGGACGGACAGCGGAGGCTTAGTAATAGGGTTCCGTTTTCAACCTTTGGGTACGGAACCCTAAAAAGTATAGGACTGCTATTGAAAGTTATAGTTTTTATGCAGAGCATGAAGCTAGCTATTTTTTGAGTAATTTTTGATATCATCATGTATTGAGTATTTTTTTATTATGACTTAGGGAAAAGTGCACAACATATAAAGTTAAATTACAAAATTAAAATCAAATTTAACCACGGGTAGCTGTGAAAAGGCAATTTGGCGTGCACAATCTCCGATTGTTGTTAATACTAAGTGGCCAGTCGACAAAACCGATTTTAATTACGATGCTAACCATACACGGGATGCGGAATGGCACAAAAATATAGGGAATTTTCCCGGCTTTGAATCCGAAATATCAAAACATTTTTATTTTTTGGTGTTATAAAAATGTATGAAACGTCCATCGTTTGGTTCCCTCCTAACGTTATGAAGTATGTTATATCGCCGCCATTCGCATTTTACGTCTCTACACATTTTTATGGAAGACGAGGATCCGGCACTTGCGATCGAGTGACCACACCCCCTCAGAAATTCCCCTAACGTCTTTTCGAACATGGATCGGGAATTTTGCAGATTTGGAGTTGGTTGCCAACTCGATTGCTCTATAAAGGTGAGTATTACCTAACTACTAGGTATATCTCCAACCACTCAATGAGTGACTCATCCTTCGGCAGGACCTCAGAGCGAAACATTACTAAGGGCCGAGTGCACGAAATGACAAAACATCAAAATCAACGTCAAAGTATGATTAAACATGTCACTTTGTGTGGACAGTATGGAAGGAACTCCATGCGGTTCACTAAAAGTGACGTGTTTGAACATTGATTAACTCAGCCGTCTTGTCGTGCAATCGGTGCTAAGTCTGTGCTCAAAGTGACTGGGGGTAGAGCCATGTCCACAACAAAGTTTTGTGAATGTTGGTAGTATTTTAAACATTCGTAAAAACGGTTAGTCGTTTGAAAAAGTTAGCATTTTAATTATGATTTCATGGGGTACCATCTCGGGTACCATCGTCTGTGGAGCTTAGTAGAACAGAACTAGTTAGAGGTAAAGTTATAGGTAGGAGTAGCTAATGAACGGACTCTGTTATATATTTCCGTTCACACAAATGAAATTTCAAATATGGAATCGTGCATTCACCCGTTGACTTCCAAATTTCAAAGCCAAAACCAGAATGACAGGTGTGTTCCGCTAGTTTTTGTGCGTCCGCCGCACAACCGAGCGTGGAGTAACAAGCCACTCGAACCCTATCGTTCGAACTCACACCATAAACTTTGCGCAATAGGGTCTCAATCCCACCGGAAAGTGGACGGAAGCCTCAAAAAACTAATAATGAATGGGATGTCCTGCTTGAGTTTTTATGTTGCAACGGTCTCGAGTGGAGCTTGTTCGAGCTCGGCCCTTGTTCTTGTAACAATAGAGTACTTAATAGCGTGGGTTTTGAAGGCATGTTCGTTACAAAATGGTACACAAAGATACTATTGCTGATATAGTACTAGGTACACATAAGATGTGCACTGTAAGACAGCATTAATGGTTGATAGGGTTAAACGCAAACGACATCGCGCGCAGGTCCAACTACTGCTATTCCCTCTTAGAAGTAATTATATTTTTCCAAAGAACGCACTCAAGAACACATAATAGGTACCCATGGCATTGACTCCACGGAGAAATCCTTCACGCTAGCAACTGGGGGCCCATTGTATTGAGCAAGGCATTGAGTTAGGACGGGCGCGATCGAGAACGTTTAAAAGAGCCCATTTCCGGCACATCCGGTCTCCGGTTGGCGCGGCGCGGCGCGGCGTAGCGCACTCTTTTCTCGTCTTTGGAATTCGAAATTTGAAATCGTAACCGTGTGTTCAATCCAGATTGCCGGTTGGCGAGGCGAGGATGCCATCACAGAAGAGAAACGGAAATGTAACTATCCGAGTCAAATCGCTAACACCACGTGCCTTTGTACTTTTTAGAGTTCCGTACCCAAAGGGTGCAAACGGAACCACATTACTAAGCCTCCGCTGTCCGTCCGTCCTTCCGTCCGTCCGTCCGTCCGTCCGTCCTTCCGTCCGTCCGTCCGTCCGTCCGTCCTTCCGTCCGTCCGTCCGTCCGTCCGTCCGTCCGTCCGTCCGTCCGGCCGTCTGTCACAGGGCTGTATCTCATGAACCGTAATAGGCAGGGAGCTTAAATGTTCACAGAGTGTGTATTTATTTTGCCGCTATAAAAACAAATAGGTAAAATAAAAATAATACTTAAATAACAAAAAACCATACAAAAAACGTGATTATTTTTAGTTAAATCTTGCACGATGGTACGGAACCCTTCATGTGCGAGTCCGACTCGCACTTGCCAGTTTTATCGTCTTCGGAATTTGAAATTTTAACCGTGTGTTCGATGGCGTACGTTCAATTCCGGCCGAGTTGGCGAGTTTGCTACCACAGAAGACAAAAGGAATACGTCACTATCAGAGTTGAGTAGCTTAGCCTATCCTTGGTTACGCCGAGCGGTTGACTAATTCTACCTCGCTTAGGCCCGAACCTAACATCACCGAGCCGAAGGTTCCATTACGATTTCTCAGTTGCTTACGGTTTCCCGGAGCGATCCTGATGACTCCTCCTTCGATGGAGGGAAACAATCTTATAATTCACAATGCCGATGAGTTGCCGTCATCTGTGACTCAGTGGTCAATACTTATTAAGGTGGCCCAACCCGCTCAACTCCCCATACAAACGGGGAAAGAAGATCACGCCCATATTTCTTGTCAGAGATCCCAAATTTTGATCAAAATAGCTTTATTTGATCGAACTAGATGTCTGATGACCGTTGGCATTGTAAAATTGTGTTTGGTTTCTAAGTTATAAGGTCCGAAAGATCAAAATGTTCGAGCGTTTTATACAATAACTTTGGAGGTGGGTTACGCAATGATAAAGTAAGAACATCTTAAAAAGATTAGTCATCAGATATTTAATCAAGATTTATAATAAGTATAGTTTTTGTTAGATTTTTGACTACAGCGGTTGTGGTTGGTAGTCCCGCCGGGTTGGGCCACCTTAATTCTTACTCATGGCATGGTCTCGTTTGAGACCTTTTCACAGTCACCGTAGTGTTGTCCCTTTCTAATTATTCTAATTAGGCTGCGCCGGCACAACATAAAATCATGATGTCATACGAAAGCGAAACGTATACGATTCACTTTCACCTGTATGCAGGAATAGATACAAAGCGCTCGTATATTGAAGACAGCTGCAGCTAAACTGCCCTTAGGATATAAATTAGCCGAATTGCTCGAGCTTCTGAACTGCCGGCAGACTTCTTACTTAATAGCTCCGGTACAACAATTTGCATGAAGTTTAGGAGCACGCAAGTTTGGAACCCTTCCGTCGGCGCCATGAAGTAGGCAGAGAGCGGCGCATGGTAGCGACCACTGATCAAATAAAGGTGGAAATTTGTTATGCAGCGCGCCAGCAAAGAGACCCGCTGTCTCCATTTTTGCTACGACCACAAACCCAGCTTATACGTGCATGCCGCACGCACACGCCGGCGTCGTAAACGTATTGCACGGTTTCCATTGGTGGGAACTGGCTTGCCTAACGTTATTCTTCATCACTCATTGGCTGCGGAACGGAAAGGGAGTGACACACACACAAGTTTAATTTTACATTTACGCTAGGGATTGACGAACTTTAATCGACATCGATAGGTGTATCGATAAATAATTGTGAATGTCTGAACATTTGCTTTTATACCAGTACTTACATATATTAAATTATTATGCCGTGAGTTTTCATAATTCTCCTGCTATTATACAGGTGAATTTGTCAAGTGAGCCTTCAGGGCCAAATGCAAAAGTATAAGCAAAAACCACGCAAAGGAGTCTACAGACCTAATTTATAAACCAATTCTCGTGAAATTTTGTGAGCAGGTTCGATAATTATGTAGAATTTCGTAGTCGAGCATGTTTTTAAAAATTTTTAAAAGACAGACTCGCGAGGTTTACAGCTCAGATAGCCAGTTTAATTTCATGTACGACTCTGCTACAGTCACTAAGTGGCAACCTCCGTCGAAGTCGCCACTCCATTGCCTAAGCCCACAGCGCTATTATCGGAAGCGCGGGGCGTTGACGAATAAAAAACTTTCGTTGCGTGCTTCAAATAAGTACGTACGATAAGTACGGACATCCGCTAAGAAAAACAGAAGCCCTAAGTTGAAGGTTCGCTCTAGATTAATTCCTCATCGGATGGCAATGCCAATTATTTCAAAATAGCTGCCACATGTAAAAAAAAGTGGGCATTAAATAAATATCGAGCTAGACTAAAACGTCAAATGGTAAGTAAACTTGCCGGGTGAATTGCAAGTGAACAGGCAAGAGAGTGATTAAATCACTGAACGTCAGATTTAGTCACTATTTGCCTGTTCGCCTGCTATTCACCTGGTAAGTTATTTACCATGGTAACCTCTCTGTACAGATTAACGGAACGATGACTCGCTAGGAATAGAGAAGTAGAAGTACATTTGCGTTTGTAGTGCAGTTTTTTTGTTAAACCTAGACTCTACAAAAATAAGATAATTGTGTGTTTACTAATGAAACTACCAGGAATATGCTTGTTTACTATGTAAATGTGTTCCATGCGAGTTCTACGCGGGATTTAAAACCTGATTGTGATTCATGGACCGTAGAATGAATTATTCACATCGCAAGAATTACTAATTTAATTAAATATAACAATATACATAGTTTTATATCATGTTTCACGCACGGTTGGTTTGTAGGCTGGTTTTTATGTCATGCGCATATAGTATACGCCAGGCCCCGATAAGAGGTGCCCGAGGAGGTGCCCGACGACGCCCATGGGTTTTAGAACTTACACGGGTGTGCGAAAACCATGCGGGCCGGCCTGGTGATTTATTTGAAGGACCCCAGGTTGTACTTTATAGGAAACTAGCTGTGCCCGCGGCTCCGCTCGCGTTAAAGTCCTATATAATACAGTCTGGTCGCCGATCACGCTAGGGTGATGATTGTGAGACTTAGGGCCAAGTGCACGAACGGACAAAACATCAAAATCAACATCAACGCACGATTAAACACGTCACGTTGTATGAGCAGTATGGAAAGAACTCCATACGGTTCACTTAAAGTGATGTGTTTGAACATTGATTAACTCAGCCGTCTCTTCGTGCAATCGGGGCTTAGGCTTAGATAAATAGTCGTAACAGAAACTAAGACTAACGAAAAGTACGTCACTTTGACACATTTTGTATGGACGAAATCTCAAAGCAATGCCAATTGACGTCACAAAGTATTACTTTCCGTTAGTCTTAGTTTCTGTTACAACTATTTATCTCAGCCCTAGGGTCGGACGACGAGACGCCTCCCCGCAACGCGTCAATTCGGTGATCAAAAAAGGTCATTTAAGTTTTCGCTTACTACTTCCTCATTTTCCAACATCTCGTGATGATATTTGGCAAAAACTTCTTCGAGATGTGCTTGATTCTATTAGTGAAAACTGCATCTAATTAGAATTAGCCGTTTCATCGTGAAAAGCGCCCAAACATTGTTGAAGTCAGACAGACAGCCAAACACTTCCTAAAAATAGTTTTTTATCATTCAGTTTCGTTAGTATAAGCCCCTCGAAAAAGATTTTTGTAAAATTACAAAATTATAGACACGCCACCCCCTAGTGTTTTATAATTAGTGGAGATGGAGATGGAGATGCGAGATAAGTATACCCACCCTTCATGTCTTCGGAGTGAGAGGATCTCTAAATTCAGGGGAACGAGCATTGTAGATGAGTTTAATTATAGTTAAATGTATTAGTAATATCATGTTTAATGCTTCTTAAGATTTCTGTGGTTTATGTGACTGTAAGAAATTAACGAGAATGGTAATAATTTAAACAACAACAGACGGAATTAACTGTTTTTCTGAACACATTCAAAACTCCGGTGTTGGGCTTATATCTTGACAGTAGGCATGGTATTGGCGATCCATGTTCAGGAGTTCAAAACAGGAGGAATACGTCTTCCGGGTGCCAGATGTGGAACCCGTGACTATGTACAAATTTAATTTTTCAGGGACAATGTAATATAAAGATGTGCGTACCTTAATAATATTCTTTACCTACCACAAAATGATGATTTAATGTTTTATTTAATTTTCAGAGATAAAGAAATGTAAAGATGTGCGTGCCTACATAACAATCTTTGCCTACAACATAAATAGGTACTAGAGTTTACCAGTGAGGGCTGGGCCCAAGCCCTATGAATACCAATCGTTAACGTAAACTAGTTGCAACCGGCTGCATGTCAAAGGAAGTGGCTATAAATATCGTGGAAGGAAAGGAAGCACATGCCACCCCGAGCCCGGACCGAGCATCTGCCGGTCGCCGCGGCTGCGATCGGGTGCGATTACGTTGCTGCACGTCTCCTTTCAATGTCTGCAGCAATCGGCTACGCGGCTGTCGGACAAAGACATACTTAAAGGTCTGCTCAGGAGTAGATGGCTTAAACCTAGAAATGCAGAACGACTGGCTAAACGTGGGTGACTTCTGCATCCCTCCTGGAGTGGAAAACAATCATTGACAACTGGTCCAAAACTGGTCACCTAAATTGGCGCCACACCGATCGACTGGTGTTTTCAAATGCATCGAGAAATTGAGGAGCGCGCGCAGTGGGCGTTAAGTGAACTAACATTGCGAGTCCGAGTTTGATTTGACAGCTTACTCACCGTCGGCGTAAATACGTGGACGTTGCCGTTTACGCCGACTACGTGTTTTCATACAAATCGGAACTCCGAGTGCGACTTTGACAGCTTGAAGAAGTAAAACCACAGAACAAGTAGTAAACATTTGTCCCATAGGTACCAATTGGACGTTTTTACCGAAATTCGAAGTTCTGTAAATGCCAATTTAGGTGAGAGCTCAGACTGACCACTCTGATCAAGTTCTATAATGAGGACCAAATTACTCTTCCGACCGAGTAATCTGGATCGATGAGGAAAATCAACAAATATATTATGCCTAGGTATCGTGTAAGGATTCGTAGGCACAGCCAAGCACTTGCTTTGAATTTGGCATACACTTAGCAAGTGTTTTTGAAATGTTGCTTGAGAGAGGCCAATATTCCTAACGTCATGATAGAGTCCTTGAAATAACCAGAGAGGCTATCAGCCAATCCGATCTAAATCTTTGATTTCTATACCCTGAAAGGGTAGAAGAGACTGCAGTTAACATAATCACGCCCTGCTGATTGAGGCTTTCGCGCAATTTAGCTAAACTAGGTAGGTAGGTAATGACGTTTACTATAAAATGTATAACACTAGAATAAGTCCCTTGTCAAGTACTCTATGGTTGAAGTCAGCATGAGATCTCGAATTTGTCTGTATTTCCGGTGCATCGATTTCAGAGTAAACGACGTAGGTACCTATGTATGATGACTTAAGAAGCCGTTCGGTCGGATAGGTTGGTTAGACACTAAAATGCAAGGACGAAGAAAGCGTGGGCTGAACCAGTCTCGTGCAATCTGTGCTCGTAGCTTCATAGTGCGACGCCCACGCCCTTCCGACACGGTGGGAATGTCAACAAACCATTAGACGAATGGAAACAAACCCTTCAATGACAATGAATGCCGGTGGAAACTCGAAATTACTTGTTGATATAGGCAGGATGACATGAACTGCCTGATAATCTCTCGTGTCTGGCAATGCCGATGGTTGTGGCACAGAATAAGTAATAGTGTTGTGGGTTAATCTCATCGTCTATGATTGACGGAAAGACGAATGACGTCAATCAATGAGCAATATTTGTAAATGCTTTTATCTCCTTTAGTCTACTACGCAATAGACTACCTCCTTCTTTCCCACTCTTCCTATTTTACATTCTCCTTTTTTGTGATTGTCTGGAAAATAGACATAGCGTACCAACATAGCGTACGGTCAGATATTTTCATGTCGTCCGTCACACCGGAAACAGAACACAAGTTCCACCTTGGAATTCATTTTGTAGATAATCTACCTAGAAATTTAATATTTAAAAAGGTTATATTAAAGAGCTCACCTGCAGCAGCCATTCGCTAATCCTTAGAGATGACAATTGTTTAGCACATTTTGAAAGGAGTCCGTAACTAAGATAAACTGCGATCGCGATAACACAAATCTGTTACATGTGAAAAGATCGTCCGTGTATTCGAACCGACTCCTGCGCAAAAGCCTTCACAAGACAAACACCCAAACCGCCGGCCGGCGACTGACTGACTGAACGAACGTACGTAACGAAGAAACGAGCGAGCGAATGAACAAATAATATGAATGAATCAATGTTGCCAGTTCGATATTCTGCACATTGTATTTATTTATCTATTGTTTGGAAATTGATTTGTTTCAAAACAAATGAAAGATGTAAAAAAAATATATATTTGATTTACTGTCTTGATTCTATAAAAAAATGTTTTCGCAAATATAAAAAAATATTGAAATAGTATATACAATAGTAATAAAAGAGTCTGAGTATCCTAATTATAGTCCAATAAGTTAATTAGTATCTTAATTCTTGTCAAATAAGTTAATAGTTACTTACCTGTGAATGTTGTGCATGCCTAGCAAATGTTTTTAACACCAGGTTTTTTTGTGTAGTTTAAAAAATGTTTTAATTGTCTTTGTGTGTAAACCGTTGGCATGCCTCAAAATAAATAAGTAAATTACGAGTTCAAAAAATCACTTATCGCAAAATGGCTAAGATAATCGATTCCGCAGTATTATATCATTGAATAGAGCAGGCATTTGAGGGATAAACTAAATCGCCCGTCTACGATTTTTTTTATTTTTGCAGATGCACATATTCAAAACATTAAGGTTATTTCGTATTTCTACACAAATATAAAAATCCACGGACGGCTGATTTTGTGTATCCCGCTCTGCTCTATTTGCTACGCTGGTTCTGTTTCTTTCATGCTAAGAAATTCAACTCATCAACCGAAATCTGTGCGACTTTGTAGATAAATTGTATGGGCAGATGTTTCGATTTCTCTATTTCAGAATAATGCCTATATTATTGATAATACTTCAGTTCCGATAGATGTCGCGAATCTCCTTAAATGAATGGGAAAACGATATTGTCTTAAGGTGGCCCATCTCGCTCATCTCCCCATACAAAAGGGGAAAGAAGATCACGCCCATATTTCTTGTCAGAGATCCAAAATTTTGCTCAAAATAGCTTTATTTGATCGAACTAGATGTCTGATAACCATTGGCATTGTAAAATTGTGTTTGATTTCTAAGTTTTAAGGTCCGAAAGTTCGAATTTTTCGCGCGTTTTATACAATAATTTTGGAGGTGGATTACGCAATGATAAAGTAAGAACATCTTAAAAAGATTAGTCATCAGATATAGCTTATTTAATCAAGATTTATAATCGATTTGGTTTCTGTTAGATTTTGGACTACAGCGGTCGTGGTTTACTTTTAGCTATAAGTCATTTTTTAATTAAATTTTTTGTAAATCTTACCAAATCATACACTATGCACATTGTCTTTTTTGTGGACATTAAGCATTTTTCTCATCACGGAGCCTGTCTTTTTCTTTGAAA
This sequence comes from Incurvaria masculella, assembly GCA_946894095.1. NCBI lineage: Eukaryota > Metazoa > Arthropoda > Insecta > Lepidoptera > Incurvariidae > Incurvaria > Incurvaria masculella. The sequence goes on along the minus strand of OX335657.1, from coordinate 11,389,539 downwards.
CGTAGAAGGTCCCAGAGCGCGACAGCACGGTTTTGTACCGTGCCCGCGAATGAGTTAGTCCCGCTGGGTTGGGCCACCTTAACAAAGAAAATCTGGAGGAAACTGCTTTCTACTACTACTTTCTTTACTTAATAGGTGGTAGAGTTGATTCCGCCAGGGTTGGTACCTTCGCATTGAATGATCGATTGTCGAAGCGACAATGAAAATTGACCGTTTTTTTTCATCTAGTTCAATGTGGCCGCGTAATATAAGGAAGGTTCTGGCATGGCCTCTACCCCTAGTTCCCATGTGGTGTGTTCAATATCATGACGGTCGGTTTGATATTAGCTATCCATGACCATTTACTTATAAAAACTTTAGAATTATTGCGAGGATCTTTCTTAGGATTTGTTATTCATCTCTCTATTTCAAGAAATTGTGTGCCACCACTTATTTTAACGTTTTTCGTAATTTAACTACACCATTTTATAGCTTTTCATATAAAACACCTTCCTTCCCAACAATTATATAGCTTGTCCAAAAGTTTTTGAGTTGAGAGATTTAATCTTGCTTAATTTTTTTGCAAACATACATGTACATGATAGGCGTGCAAGGCGTGTTAAAATCTAATGTTCTGGTTGAGTTATTTACCGACATTTTTACAGTGACAATACATTTTTTTTTAAAAGATGTATTATGCCCGCATTGTGAATTTCAATCATATCAAGGGTTTTTATCAAATTCTAATCCAAATTAAAATCAGAAACTTCTTGAAATAAAAAAAAAGTTTTCCAAACCATCCGAATCTCGGGGGCAAGCTTTGCCAGCGCCTCTCTGAGAAGTTTCAATTATGGCCGTTTCTATATTAATAATTTTCCTGAATTGTGTGGTATTCTCCCAATGCTAGCAACACCACCAGAGCGCGCGTGAGTGCGATGCACATCCGCTGCCGGCGACACGGGGCGGAGGAGGTGCGGTGGAGCGGGGAGGTGGCGCGGCGTGCACGGGCGCGAAACGAGCAAAAAACAGATCAATGGCTTTCGATCCTCAGCCAGATCCGCTAAACCTTTTGGCAACATTACGTAACTATGAACAAGCATTCTTTCTACAAGTACGTAAGTTGGAGTTGAATTTCTTATCGATTGGAAATTAGGTGATTTTTTTGGATAAAAATTGATTGTCATTATGCGTTTGCCTTATGCGATTAAAAGGATAGGTACATGTTATTTTTAATGTAAAGCGCGGCATATGGCGTACGGCGCCCATGAGCTTTCGAAAGCCATGCCGACCGGAAATTAGTTTTTGTAATGTCAAAGTAAATAAATATTTAAACATTTAAACAAATTATGGACCTTGGGTCTGAAAATAAGCATTATTATTGTTATTTCAGTGACTTTCATCTCTGCACTGTTTTCGTTTTGGCATTCGGGCTGGAGCGTTGCTCTGAGCCGTTCCGCCGGACGCCTAGGCCTGTCCGCTAACAGATTGTAACTTCGAGCGTTAGTGTTATGAGGTAACCTCGGATCACATCAAATTGTAAAAAAATGTTGTGTTATCTCGTAACGCTCGAAAGTGGAGTTATCTGTCATCATGTCTGCATTTGCAGGAGTTTCGTTATAAGGGTTCTTTTTCAACTATTTTTCGTCGGATCATATCTACTTCCGAGCTTAATAAATTAATAACTCAATACATTGAGTTTTACATTTTACAAATTCTTTTTCAACTCCAAACTATTTAGAAAACAGCCAAATGTTGCCAATCTCAAAATTAGTTTGCCCGACCGATCCGAAGTGGCCGGTGGCTTTGGCGGGGAGCGGCGGAGGAGACGGCGCGGGGAGGGGGGGGGGGGTTGCGGAGGCGAGATGTAAGCACATACCTAGTTAGTTGTATACCCACAAAGCCAATATGCATTATTACCACAGAGCAGCAGAACAGAATATACCCAAGAAGTACCTACTGTAGAAGCTATGCTTCGGTTACTCTTGGGAGACATTGGAGGACGGGATAGGCGACCGAATCTCATCCGTACAGCGGCAGCGTAACAACTTTTATTCATAATACATACACTGATGGCAGCGCTGGTCAGTACGAAAAGTGTGTAAAAAAGCATGATGACCATGATAACGAGTGTATCAACGGGCCCAGCCAGATATCGATGCTCCAGACCAAAGGACCATCTTGACTTGACACGATCATTAAGCCATAGTAAGAATTCGTCGCATTAGTCGTAGCACATATTTTCCCAGCTGCCGCGCTCGATACAAAGTCCAAAGTGTCGCGTTTAATATGCCGTCAGCTGTACATTCCAACCAACCCCAGAATAAGTAAGAGTTCTTCCTCAAAGCGAAAGAAGGAAAAAGTTTCTGCGATGAGAGAACATGTCTGAAACTTGCAACTGAGAAGGCTTCTCTTCTTCTTTTTTGTACTCAGCAGATACGTCTCTTCAAGGTCGATTATACATACATACATATCACAAGGCTTCTCTAGTTTTTTTTTGCATGTGTGTGTATGTGTGCAAAAGGTAGGTAAACGGTGAAACCGTAAAAAAGGTGGAAACCGCGGTTGTACATTTATTATCTAACAGGATACCCGATAGTCTGACTCACAGAAATCGGAATATACTAGTCTGACTAAACATCGTCGGTATACCGATGGGCTGATTCCTGCTGGAACGAAATATTAATGAATACATGTGCCACTAAAAAGTGTAAAGAATTGGCGTGTTAGTGTCTATGAGTGCGTAGGTACAGTAGGACTGTTTCTCATTATTAGTTGGGCAAAAATTAATAGTTGTGTTTTTTTTTAAAACACGCTTTATTTATATGCTCTAAAAAGAAGAAAATAAAATTTTAATTAAATCTAACCCATTAACTTATAACATTACCTATACTTTATAGTATATGATATAAAAGCTTGTCGCGATCTTAACCTCTATAAATTAATTTAATGGAATACATACATATTTTGTTTCTTGAAATTTCTTCTTACAGGCAAATATCGCGACAAGATTTTATATGATATACATATGAATACATACATGAATATTTGTGCGACACGAAGCGAAGTGCCGAAGCATGGGATGAAAGTTCAGATTTGATTAATATTTGGGACTGAGGGAAAGTCGTTACGAGCCCGCCCCGCGATTTGAATGTGATTTGCTCGCGAACAAAAACAAAAAACATTCACCCGAGCGGAGCTTCTAAAGTTTCAAACGGCACAGATGACCCGCTGTGCTAATCTGAAGATTGCTTACAGATTGACGGGAGGACTGAAGCTATGTATCTTACAGTAAAAGTGTCGCCGTCTCTTTGACAGGAATAGTGTCGGACACCATTTTCATTCTAGCTCTCATCCGCCATACGAGATGAGGAACATACCTAGTTCCAATAATATGTACAATCTGAATACTGATACCAGAGTTTTTATACTCCCTATACACAAACTTAAACACATTTGACAAGAGGTTTTACTTGCAGAAACTTACAGCACTACATACTAGAGTAGTAGGATAATAGCTCATCGCAATCCTTAATTCGTAGCGTCGCTAATGACATTTTGTTCAACACCCACTCGAAACAAAGGACCCGACAAGGGACTCCCGATAATAAGTGCCGGAAGAGTCAATACCACAAAGAATGCGCCTTCCCCAGATTTGCGCTTCAAATGTGTCAAGTGGAAGGGACAACATTGTACTGCGTCCGACGACGTGTCGTCAACGGGCGACAGGTAACATTTGGGATTTGGGTGACCATTCATGGTTTTTGTAACGAAAAAAAAACGGGCAATTGAGAATTCGACTCGCGCAGCGAGGGTTCCGTACAAATTTGTATGCCGGTAGAAATAGCGAAAACTACTCTGGCATCCATAGTTCCGTACCCATAAAAGTTGCCATATTTTAATAAAAAAAATCTATGGCCGTATGTTTTTATATTTATGTAAATATCTGTATTTTCCAGTAAACAAATCTAAAACAACAGAAAATAATACAATGATTTCCAATGTTTTTATTCTTAGCCATAAATACATTATTAGTTATAAGCCAATATTTCCCAATCTAAAAGGCAAATAAAAAAATTGAAAACATGTAGATGTAGGTCTCGACAATATTAATTAAGAATCCGAAATTACGAAAACATATTTCCCTTCAAATTTAGAGCATGTAGTAAGCAGTTTTCGCCCGCAGCATGGGAAATTGATAGGGTTACGACCACAGAACACTCAATTATCCGTGGTAACGACCGTATATCATCATAGGTATTATTTTTCTAAATGTTTTGATTTATCTGCGAGTGTCAAGATATGCGACATAGCCGTATTTTTTATAGCGTTTCTTAGAAGCTTGATTTTGTTTCAGCTATTGATGATCATTTCAACCGCGTTCCTGAGAAAAAACGGACACCGAAGTGAACCTGGGTATGTGGGTTCCTTTTTTTCTTTTGAGGTACGGAACCCTAAAATGCGTAATATACTTCTCAAAATTTTAAGGACTCCTCGAGTATGTTTATGTGTGTTCGTACTTTGCCTTACAGTTTGGTGCTTTTTGGGATATTTTCAAAAACTTGAATTAGGTTTCTTGTTTAGCCGTCTTCGTCATTAGTCTGATAACATAATATTTTGAGGAAATTCTATGCCAAACATCTATCTATTCTAGTTGTAATTCTGTGGTTGTTCTTTACTATTCCACTACTTTACTAACTTTCTACGGGCCTGTGGATTTTTACTATCCAGCCTACTGATCACCAAGTTATATCGTGTGGAAATTGTTTTATTGGATTGGGTTGATTTGAGTACTCACATCAAAGTCGTCCAGGAGATGCGAAACGTGGTTAGCGGGGTTTTTACATCAAAATAGCGGATTCGCATTTCATCCAAGAAATAAGAACTTTGTGCTAAGCTTTGGACGGGTGAATTACTATTAGTATATTTTTCCCGTTTTATGTATATCTTAGATGTGTTGTGATTCCTATTTTTCTCTAACTGTAAATATCAGTGCATCCTTTAATTGCAGTCCCTTTTATTGTTTTAAGAGATTCGTTATAATATCAATTCCCCATACACTACGGGTGAGAACTGTTTACGTTCTCTTACAGTTGTATTGAGAGAGAACCTGTCTAAACTTAGTACGAGATTAGAATTTTTGAAATGTTGGCTTCAAAAATATATTGTTAAAATCTACATCCGCATGATTTGATTTTTTTAATATACATTTTAGATTGGAAAATATTGGCTCAAATAATTGAAAAAAAAAAAAAACTTTTATTTAAGAATTTTTTACTAAAGCTTTTTCAAGTATTGGGCAATTTGATTAAAATATCGTCCGATTTTGTGAAATTCGGTTCCGTTAGAGCCTGAAAGATGTGCCTTGACCAAGTGACAAAGAATGCATTTCTTAAAATGTTCAAATCATTGATTTCCGCTTCCTTCGCAGCAGCCTTAATAACGAGTCTTATCTATGTCAATCTAATAAAATGCTTGCAAATATACTCACTAAAAAACTTTATTGGACAGAAGTGGGCTTGGCCTAGTGTGAAAATAAGTAGATAAACGTAATTTTGATCAATAGCAGAGGCAAAATGTACTGCTTGCTAACTTATACTACCAGTATGTAATTGCTTTGTAAGCTACGGTCAAATATCTGAAAGTTAAAAGAGAATGATGTGTAGGCTCAATTCATCAAACGCCTACTTAAATACATTCTGCAATAAGTCAGACTCGCACCAAAATGTTGTATTACTTTTCTAATCGGTGCTGTATGCAAAGCGGGATCTCTCTTTATAGCGACGTTATTTATTCTCCAACTAAAATTAAAATCACTTTATTTGTATTATTGCATAAATAGTATCTTGGATTTGACATAAATGTTAATAGAGCCTTCTTTGTGTTTCGGTCCAATTCGGTCGGGGAACATTGATTGGTCCATTTCTAAGAAAACAATGTATAATAGATAGCAGTCGCCAGAATATAGTTTGTACAAATAATAGCTGTAACTATTTCAACATTTTTGTGCAATCTGACTTCGCCAGACAATAATATCATTTCACTTACGATACAAGGTTTTAAATTATCACTTCACTATCACTACATAGTATAAAACAAAATCGATTTCTCTGCCCCTATATCCCTATGCATGCTTAAATCTTTAAAACTACGCAACGGATTTTGATGCGGTTTAATTAATAGATAGAGAGATTGAATAGTAAGGTTTATATGTATTATAACATCCATTAAATAGTAGAGAAATACTGTTATTTTTGAGGTTTCTAATGTGATGTCGTAAATAATTACATTTTTTCCGCTTACATTGCAAACGTAGGCTGAACTTGACCAGCCCGCAATCAGTCAAAAACGACATTGACCCGAGCGGACCGGGTACCTCAGCTAGTTAAATAATAAATGTGGAATTAACTCTGTTTGTCTGTTACGTTTTCACGCCTAAGCAGCTGAACCAATTTTGATGTTTTTTTATAGAGAGTCTGAACCTTGGGAAAGGACCACTGAAAGGCGATTAGTGGCGACAATTAAACTCGATGGGGATGAAAAGGGAGATAAAAGTTTGTATGGGGAACTCATATAGTATAACATGTTTTTCTATTTTGGTTTTTTATATCATTAAGGTTTAAGTAGGTCGATTTTTTAGGGGTGATCAAATTTGAGGTTCCGTTTTTCTCAGAACTGGCACTTAGAAAAATTTCAGTGCGTGCTAGTTTTTAAAATGATATTTGGTCTATGTAAAGCAAAGTTGAGGAAAAAAACTTGAAATCTCTTAATAAATAATAACTGAGATTAAAATATTCCACTACGGCTTTAATGAGACAAGATGCCAATCTCACTTTTCCTTTTTATCGAATGAAAGTTCAAAGAAAATTATACAGACAGGAAAAATGGCGATTACGCGCATCGTGAAAGCTAACAAGACGTCAGGATCAGGTCGCTATAAAGGATTACCTTTCTACGATTTTCCAGTCTATTTTATTGTCAGGCGGTCGTTAGGAGAATCCTTTATTTGCCGACCTTTTTTATGTTCGAATAAAGCCTTTTAACCCTTAGTTAGGGGGCAGTCATTATGTGACCCTGGTACCTGAGTCTTCATCTAGAAGCATTAGTTTAATATTTTAGACTCATTGCAACGATGATGGACTTTTCTCGCAAAAAAAAAATAGAATATGAAACAACTTTCGGTACACTTTTTACCAGTTTTTTTTTATTCTTCTTGGCAAAACATTCTTTTTTTCTTGGCAATGCGATTTGCCACATAAAACGTCCATCTAACTTGTAACGCTACTAAACTTTAAGCTGCCACCATGTACATGTTGTCCTGAGGATACGATAACATTTTTATTTTACTCGGGTGACAAAATTAGCCTTAATTCTAGGCTTAATTTCAATCCATACTTATATTATGAATGCGAATTTCTTCACCCCTAAACCGCTGAATCAATTATGATGAATTTCGGAGCAGACATAGGACCTTGAAGTAGGACGTAACTTGTGGCGAAAATTTTAACTCGAAGGAGGTGAAACAGGGGATGAAAGTTTATATAGTGAACTCATATACATATAATCCAGGTCGATAATTCAGCTCGACATCAGTCCAAAACGACATTGACCCGAGCGGAGCCGGGTTGATAGCTGTGAGAAGATGTGGATTGTATGTATTTATAGTGTAAATGATGGCTGCTCGATGTCGGTGTCTTTGTACGGTAAGAAATATTGATCTCATGATGCAAATTTTTATGACATTTTTAAATTAAAATTATTTGAGTCCGCGCGAAGGTAAAAATTTAAATTTCAAAGGTTGTTTATAGAAAAACTCACAGTAAAATGCAAAAGGCGCCATCTAGTTGTAGTCTTGTAACCACTAAGAATAGCTCTGGGAATAGCTGCTACCAGAATACCGGTTGTTCCGGTAGATGGATTTAGCACAAAAGGCGGAGCTTGAACCCTCACCATGAAATGTTTTTCCCCCCGCTTCCCCGCGCAGTGTCTCGCTGCGTTCCTTAGTAATATGAGGTAATAACATCTCCTCTATACCTCCATCCTCTGTGGGGAAGAGCAACATCCGTTCCGGAAAGTCTAACTTCCGACAATATAGATTCCAATTGTTGAGTTCACTACGTAGTAATTTACCTTTATAACCCCCTATGTCTTGTGAATTAATAAAAAAATATGTCATCTTATTGACGAGCTCGGGGCAACGCAGTTTTTGTGACATTAACAAAATAAGCAAAGACCGGAACAGATATTCATTTCTGCCTAATCGACTCTGCTCCATTCCCGGACGACATCATCCCGTTTCCGCATCTGCGTTATTCCCACGACATCGGAACACAAAAAATGTATCCGGACTCGAATTCCGAGCGGACCTTAAATCATAGGCCCTCTGGGACTGAGCACAGAAGTCAATTCAGCATTCGCAGATGTAGCGAATTGTATATGTGGATTATATCGTAATTTTGGGTCAGCATGGCTTGCAGTATCGTAGATCCTTGGAGGAATTTATTTAAGAATTCTAGATACATCGCATACGCCCACCAATGGGGAAAAAACTTAAAGCTTATTGTAGATGTCGTATGAGCGACCTCACCTTAAAAACGTCAAAACTGTCATTCCGGTCAAGTTTGATTTACGAGTTTTTAAATGAAAGGTGTATTCCATGATGCAGTTAGAATAAGGTTTAGAGGAAAATAAGAGCTTTTGCTTGCATTCAAACAAATTTAAATGTGATTGATCAGCACAAAGTATGAAACGAAATATTATAGGTTATGTTTTTGTTATGTTTTCTTTCCCACGACTGTCTTTGATTAGCATAATGACGAACAATTTATTTTATGAATAATATGGAGTCATTTCAATTGTTTAGATTGAGTAAATATTTTTTTCGGATCTATTCTGATTTATTTTGTATGGTATTTAGAGAGGCTAAAAGCTCAGGGCCGCGGGGATTGCCTTCCCCTGCCCTTTAAAACTCGTCGCATGACCGCCCCTATCAATTCACAAAAAGTCATCTGGCTATAGATTAGTGTTTCCCGTGCGAAGACAAGGCGGGTCGATAGTTATCCATGAGTTGGATAGTCGAAGAAACATTGAATGTTGGGGCTGCGTTTGAAGATAATAAGCGATGGTGGGTTGTATGATTTGGCATTTGCCCGACTTGCTAGAGTTCCATTAACACTAATAAAACCATATTTAAAAAGAAGGAAATATGCCATCTTGTGCCCCTACTACGAGAGTCGCTGCCTCCAATTTTCGAAAAAAAAAAACCGGCCATGTGCGAGTCGGACTCGCACACGAAGGGTTCCGTACCACCGTACAAGATTTAACACAAAAAAACCAGTTTTTTGTATGGGACCCCTCTTTAATTTTAGTTTTACATATTTGTTGTTAAGGTAGCCCAACCTGGCGGCCTCAACTCATTTGCGGGCACGGTACAAAACCGTGCTGTTGCGCTCTGGGACCTTCTCTGTTTCTAAGAATAAGACAGGCTCCGTTATGAGGAAGATGCAACCTGTCCACAAAAAAGACAATGTGCATAGTGTATGATTTGGTAAGATTTACGAAAATTTAAATTTCAAAACGACTTATAGCTAAAAGTAAACCACGACCGCTGTAGTCAAAAATCTAACAAAAACCAAATAGATTATAAATCTTGATTAAACAAGCTATGTCTGATGACTAATCTTTTTAAGATGTTCTTACTTTATCATTGCGTAATCCACCTCCAAAGAAATTGTATAAAACGCGCGAAAAATCCGAACTTTCGGACGTTATAACTTGTAAACCAAACACAATTTTACAATGCCAATGGTCATCAGACATCTAGTTCAATCAAATAAAGCTATATTGAGCAAAATTTTGGATCTCTGACAAGAAATATAGGCGTGATCTTCTTTCCCCTTTTGTATGGGGAAATGAGCGGGTTAAAAAAATAAATACACACTCTGTGAGAATTTCAGCTGCCTACCTGTTACGGTTCATGAGATACAGCCCTGTGACAGACGGACGGACGGACAGCGGAGGCTTAGTAATAGGGTTCCGTTTTCACCCTTTGGGTACGGAACCCTAAAAAGGAGGAAATATGCCATCTTGTGCGCCTACTATGAGAGTCCCTGTCTCCAATTTTGAAAAACAACCAACCCAACTTAAACGTATATGCCACATGCAAACAGAGTTGGAGACGTATTGGATGGTTTGTGTGGGTGGTAAATGGCTTGACGAATGCATTTTTTGAGCACTCGCCGTGGTGATGTTTCGACTGTGTGGCACACGACGCGCCGACGGCTTCCCATAAAATTATATGGTCACTTTGATCATACGGCGGAGACGCGCTATCGACCGCATGCCATATCTCCTTCCTTTCTCTTCAGTGAAGCCTTATCTTCTCGATAGCACACGTTTTCACCAACTTACCACCACCGACAGCTGGCGTCCTCTTCGCTCCACGAGTTCATCTGGCGGGCCCTAACTGTGGTCATTGTGGATTCAGCTACAGCCACCCCGGCGATTAATATGCGCGTCGGGCCCCGCCGGACCTTCCAAATCGCGGGAGTTGCACCGCTAACGAGCCGGACGCCGGACGGTCCAAACTTTGACATGCTGCGTGGTGAACGTCTATGACTTAGAGGCACTTTTAGCAGGATAATTTACCTGGTTTGGCCGATTCATAGTTTTTTTTATTATTTGAAATGAAAAAAATCTTTATTTGCAAGCCTGCAAGCATGATTTACAAAAAGTCGGAATTAATGCCATGAGGCATTCTCTGACATTCAACCTTAAAGACGTATGAGAGGTGCGGTGTGGCGGGCAAAAAAAATTAAAAACTAAGGAAAATATTAAGTATCTTAAAAATAATTTTAAAATGAAATGACAAAATATATTTTCATAAAATAAACGTTCATAATATAGGCTTATAATGTTATAGCACTTAGTATTAACAGATAGATACATAAACATAATTAAACATATAAATATAAACCTTTATATTCAATGCACAAAGGAAACAATATTTATTAATTTGATAGGTATGACACTTTGTTATAGACATTCGTAACATAGGAGCGTGTTTTTTTAGGCTAACCTACTCTGTACTGGGGCCGAGACTGGAGCTAGGCCCGTCTCGCAGAGGGGTAAAACAATTCTGCAGTACAGTCGTTTACTTTCAAATGTATACACTGAGAGGATTTATACCGACGTTTGAAATGAAATGGCGCTCAATAATTTTAATGAGCGCCATTTACAATATATATTTACTCATTGTATAGCTTGCTAACTAAGAGCCGATCATAGAAGGACAGGTCTGTCAGACTATTGGACTTTTTCAATTCAAAAATGTGTCTATCCTACCCAGGGTGATCGTCGATCTCCTGATTGACCTCACCTGCCATATTCCTGTAAATTCCGAATTTTTAAACTTTGAAAAAATCAAGGGAAAATCGAGTTTCTCAAGAAGAGTGGTCAAATTTATTTTTTAAATATTTTCATGGATGGTGTCTATGAAATATATTTTTTGGGCCTTAATATTTGTGTGTGTCTGTTACGCTCGGTGTATATTTCTGGAATTCTTGTCACCTTATGGTGTGTATACATTTTGTTTTTTATTTGAATAGAATTCTATGTTATCTATTTAATATTTGTTTAAATTAATTCAATTGCATTTTAGCAGGAAACGGCTGCAAGGAGTTGTAATATATTATTCTATAGTATTGAGTGCTCACAGTGTATTATATTGTATACTTTAAAAATATGCTCTATTGACAGCGTTGCCGATAACCAGTCGTGCAGCCGACGGCCGTCTAAACAACTTGTCCCGATTGCTTTAATGTTCGTAATATTTTTAGAATGAGCAAAAAAAAGGACATGCAGCCAGATAACTGGATTACTCACGGATTGGCAATTGCCTCTGAATTTCCCGACGCTTGCACTCCCCACCATTTTCCCCGCAAGACCTCAAACTCCCCGCGATTCGGGGAATCGGGGAGTGTTCGGCATTGCTGTCTATTGAATAAAGAACTTGAAATATGAAATATGCTGTAATGTGACTCAGTCATATCTAATCCGCTTTAAATGGCTGTTTTTTAAACTGCTCCTTCAATCAAAATCTACAATACATAGCGTGATATTTTTGTAAATAAAGCAAATGGTGATTATGATTATTAGTTCCTTGTTCCAAATAAAGAAAATAAAAGTGTTTCGACAGTCATCCCGTTTGCCGCCATTATCCTCAAAATGACAGCAATATTTATTTTTTAATTTTGCATTTAATAGAAAAACAATTATGCTATATGTTTATACCATCACGTCATTTAGCGGCATGTTAGACAGATATGAAATTAAATGAAAAGTTCAATTACAAATAATTATTTTTTTTGCGGATTGGTGCTTCCTCTAAATAAAACATTTCATAAGTTAGCGTTTAATTTTTCCAATAGACTGAGCTCTGAACTCGAAGTACGTTGGTAACAAGTTCTTCACTAAGACCACTAAGGCACTGGTTTCATTCGAATATTTGATTCGTGTTCTACAGCTCAGAGAACCACTATATAACCGTTGCCAGCAGACTAAATTCCTTCGAAGACAACACGAATAAAAAAATCGAATGATATATTTTTTTGGATTCGAGTTGTAAAGAGAGCAAGCCGTCATTATGATGTTTTAATAGTTACGCGTAAAAATAGCTTAGGTAGCAGTTAAGACGACAAAGACATCACAATATTTGAAGCAATCTCGGTGAAATGGAATTTCATTGTCTTTATACCCGATCTCTTTATCGCCCAACGCGCCGTCTAGACTATGAAATCCGTTCTCGCTCAACACTTTTCAAAGCGTAATGTTCAAAGTATTTAAAAACGTTATAAGCCATTAAGAAAGTAGACATTCATAACTACATTTTAAAAGCATTTATAATTTACAGATTAAACGTTTATTAATTGTACTTTGGATAACCTGAGGAGGTTGAGGAATGGTAAAGCAGTAATATAGTTAAGAAGAAAATCTTAGGCTTCAATAGATAATTTAATTTTCATATTTATCTAAATATGAGATGAACTTGTCCTTAGAAATTTAATAAGGACTATACAATTCTGAAGAAAAAGGAGATGTAATTTGCGGACTCGTTTTGAGAGACCCTTTATCCATCGATGTCCCTTATCACATAACGGCAGGTCGGCAACATTGTATTGGGTAGGAATTCATGTCCTATTAGTGCTTGTTAAAAAACATCTGAAAAAATTACCAATATAGCTACACTTATATGGTTAAAAACCAACTAATTACTTTTGCCGAAAACGTCATACTTTTTGAGAAAAAGTTAGATTTATGAAGTGCTAATTTTGTATGAAATTGCAAAATAATCATCAGAAATAATGTAAGGTACGGAATATCTGGGTCTGCACGGGTATTTTTGCTTTCTAAACTGTGTCAAATGACAGGAAAGTAAATGATTCATGCAAACACGTACGTCTCCTGTGTTTTTTTATAAATAGCTGGACATTGATAACTAATACCACACCCACAGTCATGATAATAGTCCAACGTACTGCAGAAGCTGCGCGTATCGCCCGACATCGTCGCCGTCAATAGAATGATTGCATTTGATAGAAAGCACTCGGGGAATGAGAATGGTAGTGTTGTGCCGCTACAGTGCTTCTATCTATTCTAACGCACCTCACCGCAGAGACCGGAGCCGTCGGGCGCGTCACGACGGCGCGGACGAGCTGTGCCGGCTATCTCGCTTAGATTGTCGCGACGACACGACGCCCCCGCCCGCCGCGGCCGACTCCGCCCGCCCACTGAGCGCTGCAGGGCGGGCGGACCGTTCCGAAACCCTACGCTGCCCGTTGGGTCGGTTGATGAGTGAATAAGTGGCCCGCTTGCTACGTTTGAATTGAATCTGAACTCTCTTTTCGATGCCACGTAATAGGCTGTCAAACTCCACAAATGGTATAACTCTTTATTGGCTCATACAAATCACTCATACTCTAATATTTTGTGCATTTGGCGTAATTAATCTTTTTTGTAGTATTCCTTGTGTGTTGTATGGAAAATTGCTAGTCCTAAACTAGGGTACAGGATTTTGGTATTCAGCTAAAGTGCTGATATTTATATGAATGGTGGTTACGAGTGTATCAATCGAAAATAAATGATAGATTATGTGTTATTACAAGAATACATTTGACGAATTTAGATTTTTAATCAATTATAATATGTTTCTTAAGACTTAATACGAAACGACAAATGAATTAGCTAAAGTAATACAATTATGACGAATGAATTAGATTGTGCACTTTGTAGACATTTTGCCTGACAATTCCAAGAGATTTAATCATAACTACATCATACTTCTTTACTGAGTTAATCGAACCCGCGGATGAATCAGTTTTTGACGTAATTTAATGTAGTTTGACTACTAAACAAGTTTAAATGAATGAAACGAAATGCAATGAAAAAAAGCAAAAAATCCATTTTTGGCAATATCCTCAAATAAAAAGTGAGGCGATTCCGGAAGCCTCTTCGCCCTCCGAAGGTCCAATATAACGTTGCGAAGCGGTTCCGGAACGCAGCCCGGGCCGAGCGGGTCGCCATGGCGACGCGGGAGGAGCTCCCCCCGGCGCGCGCACCCCCGCCGCCGCGCCGCCACACGCGACCCAGCAGACGTGACCCCGCGCTCGCCGCGACACCAGCGCGCACCCGCGCAGCCGCCGCGCAGCCGCCGCGCCGCGCACCGGAGCCCCAAGTCTCTCGCGCCGCGTCACGCTCGCGTGATCGAGCACCCCACCCACCCCCGCTCCAGCGAAACGCGTGGGTTCGTGCCACCGCGGCGGGTCAACACCGATCAGCTGTTCCAACTGCGATCTCCGTTTCAAACTTGGAGATGTGTGTAAATATTCGACTGCGAGTGTCCGTGCGACAGTAACTTGAGCGCCATTAACTTTTCATTGAATTGTGATTGAGTTTTTAAGCGTGACATCCGAATATGTACTGTGTTCCTTTGTGCTAGTGGTGAGAGTCGAGGGAGGCCTGTAGAGTGCAACATCCAGACGCAATGTCACGGCGAGGTGAGGGGAGGCTGTGACGTGTGGTGGGATCCAGTCCGTTGTCTGACTGCTGCGACCTAGGAGAGCCGCATGCCGTACGATATGCGATCAGGTATAATTAAATTTGATATATTTTCAGTTTTGTACACTTGCCTAAAGTTTTATGACATTAAATTATACAGGTGGAATTTTGACTACGTACGAAACGTTTTACTTTCTGCAAAGGTGTAAGCATAAGTTTCATCTAAATTCGAAAAAACTTTTCTTAGGATTACATTTTTAAAAGAATTTATTCACATTTTATTTGCATATAATTCCCTTGTTTAAAATTGTATTACCTATTATATGGTAATTTGAAGAGAAGAAATTAAAATAAACATTTTACACTCAAAGCATATGTTTGGGTGGAATAGGTAATAATAGCAGTGGCTTATAATTATGGTGGTCTGCCTAAGGTGCCAGTAATCTGTATATGTGTATAGGGCTGTCAGGAAATATTTCGTAAAACATAGAACACAGAACATAAAAAAGCTCGCCAATTTAGTTTGGTACTAAAATAAAAAAGTCAATAATTACGTTTCAAAAAGATTTTCTACATTCTATCTACTAGATCCGTGATAGCTCAGAAACGGGCAATGGAATGCTGTATTTGGTAATGTTTTAATGTGTGTGTAATATGTAATTTTAAGGTGATTTGAGAAGTAGGTACTCTAGTTCCCAAAACTAAATCTGGCAACATTATCGGAAAAGTAAACAAAAAAAACATAGTATAGTGAATAACATAGCCTTATAAGAAATACTGACATATTGAAATTTCACAGAACATTCTAAATTTAAAGATAATGCAGGTGTTTTGTAAAATTAAGTTGATGCATAAACATAAATATAATTATTTTGTAACTTTTCACATAACGGCTCGGTCGACGAAATCTAAATGAGATTTCGTCGACCGAGCGTTTGGAATCACCTGAATGGAAAAATCTATCAAATCTATTATTAGCTACACTTTGTCTGTAATTTAATCGTAACAGTTCAGTCGCTGGCGGGAAGTCAAAGTAAGCATCTAAATGAGCCTTTGATTAAGCCCACGGAAAATTCACAAAGGATGCCCAGTTATGTTATATCTATAGGAGAGTAAATAATTTGCCAGGATGGCTGAGCACCCGTGCGGCCAAAAAACTGTGCCCGTTTTTTTAAAGTTTTTACAGTCTTATTCAGAGAGAACCTGTCAAAACTAAGTACGAGATTAGCACCGGACTAACCATTCGTATCAAACTTGACGAGGGCTTTATACACCTGCCATAGGTTAAGTTGACGACGGCTTTTACTCCAGACAATACGTGTAATGCTATAAATTACAGTAATTTATATTATTGCATTAGTAACTTTGTTAGTTGTAAGTACTTTAAACTGAGGTTAATCTGCTTTACAAAGGAAGTATTTGGCAGTAGCATATAGATCTAAGCCCTGGTTGCACGAAGAGACGGCCGAATTAATCAATCCATATACTGTCCATACAAAGTGACGTGTTTAATCTTACGTTGACGTTGATTTTGATTTTTTGTCCTTTCGTACACTCGGCCCTAAGTGTGTATTTCATAATTGTGGATGGAAAAATATGTTATGTAAACCCGTGAAGTTTCTTTGTGGGTTCATCTTTACTGGATTGATCAAATCAGCGGATCTTTGTGACGTAACTTAGTATACCTTGTATACCTAGTATAACTTAGTATACTTTGACTACCAATAAGTTTAAATAAATGATATGAAATCTAAAAACCGGTTTAATCCGGTGTATTAAAGTTAGTCCGCCCAGTCTAAATACGGCTGTAATTGTTAAGTTTAGCCTTTTCTAAACGAAACTAAACGGAAATAATGAAACTCAAAGAACGACGACTGAAATTCGTCTCTGGTTTATGTGCTATTTGACAGTTTTCATTGGTTTTTTCGTCGTCTATGCATCCCCCTGTAGGCTGTGATATAACATCACCATAACTAACCAGATCAGTTAGCTGTGGGGGTTAAATATTTATAACAAAACAATAAGTGGACTGCTTTTGCAAATACAATAGACATTGGCGGAGTAAATCACTCTAAATTACCAGAAGGGGGACCGGTTGGGTTGAAAGCTCTTAACTTGCGAATTACTCACTCGATTAATTTGCTGATTGCATCTACGTATAGGATTCATGGACACGGTAGAATTTCGCTTGATCGAATTGTGCTTGATATCTAGGCTGGCTGTAGTACGGATTTAATGTAAAACTTTAGGTCCCCTTTCACTAACTAGGTGGTAGGCAGGGTACATACAACCCGCCTCAGTTGGTATGTACCATCGCACTGAGCAGGATGCCAGTGCAGGATGGTCCCGGTGGCAAATGCTAAAAAAAACGTTTAAGAAATCGACCCCATTGTTTTAAAATTAAGGATTGAATATACATTCCTCCTACTAAAATTTTCCATAAAAATTAGCTGAGGATTGAGCAGTAGGGTTAAATGTCAGATAAGTCGGGGAAAAACTCGATGACTCAAAAGCGGGGGACGTTGTACGGGAATAATTTGCTTATGCATTTATGTCCTTATACTTAGCGATCGTGTGACTTTCAAAGTTGTAACGCGAAAAAAAATTTTTTATGAGCGTTATTAATAAACTCATATTGCTTTTACGAGCGATTGTCAGTCTAAAATTGCATTTGACTTACTGAGACGTTTCACTACATCTCTTGGGTGAGACATTGACGTGAAAAGACATAATCTCATTAATATGAAAGACAAGCGAATTCGAGTGTAGAACTCTCATTCACCAGGCTTAAGGGACAAAATATACTTTGCCGATAAAATAAAACATATTTTTTTGTCGCTAATCTTTTATTTCATCGTTGAGAATTCAATGATACCCAGTCATAATCAATTTATTCTGTCTCGGCGTATTTCGTATTTCATCGCAAAACTAATTCAACTTTCGGTAATTGGTTTTCCAACTTACTAGGTGTACGGAGGCACTCCAACTAATAAGTTCAAGGTCAGTCTGGTGCCTACCTTTCTGTCTATATTTACAAGGAATACAAAAATTAGGGCCTGTACAAACAATTCTTCCAGAATGCGAACACATTTTTAACCGACTTCCAAAAAGGAGGAGGTTATCGATTCGTCTGTATGTTTTTTTTTTTGTTTTTTTTTTTATGTTTGTTACCTCATAACTTTTGCCTGGGTGAACCGATGTTGATGATTATTTTTTAAATGATAGCTAGTGCTTCCCAAGTGGTCCGATTTTAATTTGGTTAAGTTCTGACAATGATATCCATGAGAAAATCATAAAAGTCTTAAATTTGTATTAAGATGTGTGCGACAAATGGACGAATAACTCAATATAACGCCAACCGATTTCAGTGATTCTTTTTTTATTGGAAAGTACGTGTACAAATTAGTAAGTGTACTTCAGATTCACTAAAAATAAACAAAAAAAAAATACAAAAAAAATAACCGACTTCAAGGAAAAAGCACCAAAAAGTTAAAAATAATTTCCATTTTTGTAGTTACGATTTCTGTTATTTTTTGAGTCGGTGTCAGCCAAGGTTAGGTTAGGTTAGGTTAGGTTAGGTTAGGTTAGGTTAAGTTCTCTTGATTGGCGCAGCGCGTGCCCGGCTGACGCCGACTCAAAAAATAACAGAAATCGTAACTACAAAAATGGAAATAATTTTTTACTTTTTAGTGCTTTTTCTTTGAAGTCGGTTATTTTTTTTGTTAAATTTTTTTTTACTTTTTACGTATTGACTAAATACTTCTTTGCTGACAAAATTCACAGCCTGAGATATTTACTAAGTGCTAATAGATGACTAGGTTAACACCATCGCCAAAAAAATACGAGAACGTACCTACCTAAGTGTTATTTAAGTGATTGAATAGATGTTTTTCTTAATAAGATGAAGTTATAAAAAGATACCGGAGATTCATAATCAAGGATGGCACAATCGATATATGCCGTGCTTGCCACCAGCCCGGCGAATCACTCAGACATTTTATCTCCGGATGCTCACAGCTTGCGAATACCGAGTTTTTGACAGTAGACATAACCTCGTAGCAAAAATCATTCACCAGCAACTTGCCCTGAAATATAACCTTAAGGTGGCCCAACCCGGCGGGCCTAACTCATTCGCGGGCACGGTACAAAACCGTGCTGTTGCGCTCTGGGACCTTCTCTGTTTCAAAGAATAAGACAGGCTCCGTGATGAGGAAGATGCAACATGTCCACAAAAAAGACGATGTGCATAGTGTATGATTTGGTAAGATTTACGAAAATTTTAATTTCAAAACAACTTATAGCTAAAAGTAAACCACGACCGCTGTAGTGAAAAATCTAACAAAAACCAATAGACCATACATCTTGATTAAATAAGCTATGTCTGATGACTAATCTTTTTACGATGTTCTTACTTTATCATTGCGTAATCCACCGCCAAAGTTATTGTATAAAACGCGCGAAAAATTCGAACTTTCGGACCTTATAACTTAGAAACCAAATATAACTTTACAATGCCAATGGTCATCAGACATCTAGTTCGATCAAATAAAGCTATTTTGAGCAAAATTTTTGATCTCTGACATGAAATATGGGCGTGATCTTCTTTCCCCTTTTGTATGGGGAGATGAGCGGGATGGGCCACCTTAAAGTAGTATTACAAGTAAAACCCACCGCCAGTTATCAAAAACAGTCATGTCACTCTCTACTGGGATCCATTGTTACGGACAGAACTATAATTGCAAATAGACCTGATATCGTAATAATGGATCGGGAATCGAGAAACGCGACGCTCATCGATATCGCCGTACCACATAACAGTAATCTCCTCTCCAAAGAAGCAGAAAAAATGCTGAAATATATAGATCTGCAACACGAGATTACCAAAATGTGACCGGTCGATTCGATAATCGTCGTTCCCATAGTCGTTTCGGTACATGGGCTGATCCCAAAAAGCCTCGACCAACACGTTGAGCGGCTCGGTTTGAATAATAGCTGGATCAAGGGTCTGGCTCAGAAGGCGGTCCTACTCGACACTGCACGCATCGTCCGAAGGTTTCTTTCTTTGGGACCCAACCACCGAAGCTTGGTTTTTTCCCGCTGCTGGTGGAACCCCCATTTAATTTACTTATTTTCATATATTTTCTACAAAAATATGTATTTTTTTTAAATATGTGTGATTAAGGAAATATATTAATAAACTGTTTATTAGATGAAACTTTAACTTAAATTCTTAGACAAGGGTTAGTTTCACCTAATGGGCCACCATATTGATCAATCTTGAGGCAATCTCTTCCTGGCCACCCATTAGATTTAAGAACATTAGGTAAATAAGTAAAGTAAACATTAACTTAAGACCCGACTTAAGATCTAACTTCTTCACTCCGTGTACAGTTGAACACAGAACAAACTTACCACTTGCGGTTGAAAGTCAGAATGTACAAATATTTTGTTCAATCAGCCTAGGTTTTTTCATAGATTGCATGTACAGTTAAATAATAGATGTTTTAAAAAATGATTGTATGTTTGTTATCAGAAGTCAACCTATTAGTCAAAATGCAACCATTCATTTGTTCCTGGTAATTCGGTTCCTAGAAAACTAGCTTCTAGCGCGAAGAAGTCTTTAATTAATTTAAAATTAAAACCACGTTCACATTTTCCTCTTACTGCCAACTCACAACTTCGCCTCCGGTTTTATTTTCGTAATTGTAATTAAGTAGTAATTGTAAGTAAAACATCACACATTAGCGACATATGTTGTGAGAAGTGCTCCGCTTGCATGAATTTTACTAGTGTAGTTCACATCGTTAAACCATCTTGGGTGTAAAGGTTACGTAACAAACGATTCGCTTAAGGCGAATGTACCCATAAACGTAAAGGCCTGAATTAACCCGGTGGATTCTGTATCAGTGTCATGCCGTCAGCGGGAAGTTATGCCTAGCAAGTTTCCAAAGCAATGTCGTACCTGTTTTAGAGCATTTGGATCTACTGGGCAGCAACATCTCCAAAAATGTGGGTTTTCGGCGTTTTATTGAAACCAATGCGAAAATTGCATCGCAGAAACTGGGGATCCTATATCGTTGCAGAAGGGTATTTTAACCGGTAAGCGCGCTGCGCGCGCATGCTAGGTCTATGGGTACAACTACTTTTTCTTTTTAAATCACACATAAAGCCGGTGATAGAATACTGTAGCCACATATGGAAAAGAAGTCCCTAATACCTGCTGGCGTCTTTGGACTCAATTCAGCGCCGAACGGTCCGTCTTGTTGGGGACCCACAACTCACCGCTGGCTTGGAGTCCCTGAGCCACAGACGGTTTGTGGGGTCGCTCAGTCTGTTCTACAGGTACCACCGTGCATTCCTCACCATCCTACTTATAACAAGAGCACTCGCCGCAGAGAATCAAAGTTTCTCAAACTAATTTTTCTGCCGGACCGCCAGGATATCTTTTTATTAAAATAAATGACACCACCTGGGAAGCATACTCTTTCAAACGAAAAAAGAAGTCCAAATCGGTTCAGACGTCTTTGAGTGATCGGGGAACATACAAAAAAAAAAGATTCCCACGAATTGAGAATCTCCTTTTTTTTTATTCGGTTAAAAATACTGAAAAAAATGCATCAAGGTTCTCATCCCCACCCTTTAAATTTTTTTTATTCTTGTATCTATATTGATATTGACATATTTGGATGTTCAAAGCAAAATTGTAGGTGCGAAAGGCTTATTTTTTTATTAAAAAAGTTTAGAAAATGCTCAGATCAAGTGTCATTTTATCAACACGGTTTTTTTCAAGAGACAATTTCGATACACGGAATTATTAAAAGTGCCTTTTATTCAAAAACAAACGATGTTGCCTTTCCATGTAGTTATCTTTAGATTTTTAGGTGAATTTAATTATTTCCCGCTGTTTATCGCTGCCTTGGACGTATTATTTCGATTACTTACCCATGCATACTTAATACGGGGCCGTCCGTAATGGTGTTTACCCAACAACCGGAGCAAGTTGCCACTGGTATGTACATTTCACCCGATCGCTATAAATCGTCGAGTTTGAGCAAAACTTCCGTCCTAAATCAATTTGTCTCCAACAGCGAGTTCCGCGCGTACGCCCGCTAACTAATTTTGCGCGTTCGTCTCGGCGCCGAATTCCGAATGTTTTAATGGGTATCCAGTTAGATGATCACATGCGTCTTTATCTTCCAGCATGGAGTTAATAAATTAGTGTATTTAAGCTGCCGATGTTTTGTGAACGTGACGACGACGGTTCGAAAACTTTGTTTCTTTTTCTGTGAATTATTATATATTCGAGATTGATTCCTACTGTTTCCTCCTGAGTTCCAGTACCTACTGATCCAGTTAATAGAAACATCACTCAAATCGTTTGTTGCCCGGTTTGGTACCATCGCATTGAATGAACGATGGTCGAAGCGGCAATAAAAATTGTCCCTGTTTTCCATCTAGTTCAATGTAGCCGAGCAATATAAGGAAGGTCCTGGCATGGCACCTAGTTCCCATGTGGTGTTTTAGACTAATATCTGACGTTCAGTTCGTTATTAGACATCATGTCCAGTTACATAAAAAAAATTGTAAATTGAGAATACGGCTCACTAAACACGTACTACATATTGTATGTAAAACTGCAGGTCCCTTCCCCTGTTTACAAGCCTGCCCGGGCTTATATAGTCAAATTACTAGACAAGTATTTTTGTAGCTCAAGTACCCTTTCTTTATCTGAAGCTAAATCTACCATACACGCTTTTAATAGGTCATGTTAGCTGTCGCAATAGATTGGCTGTTGCATCGCAAAATAATCAAATGGTTATAGTGCTGATGAAACAAGATAATATTTAACCGAAATATAGTATACGTCTTTTTTCTCAGTGTATATTCAGAGAACCATTATTCTTCAACAAATTACACTATCGTAACATCAACAACAAAGACATATTCTTATCTTCTAGTTTTGGACCATTTGGCAACGTCCGCGAGCTGCCCGCAGCTCAAACGGCGCTGAAATACAATTAGGGCTGTCAACACTGACAAATGTTGCTATGTCAGCCGTCTTCCGGAGGTAATTGCTAAGGCTTTTATGTGAGACGAATGGGAGAAAAATCGCCCTAGGTAAGGGCTGATTTTTAGGGTTCCGTACCCAAAGGGTGAAAACGGAACCCTATTACTAAGCCTCCGCTGTCCGTCCGTCCGTCCGTCCGTCCGTCCGTCTGTCCGTCTGTCACAGGGCTGTATGTCAGTAACCGTAAAAGATAGACAGCTGAAATTTTCACAGAGTGTGTATTTATTTTGCCGCTATAACAACAAATAGGTAAGATTAATAAATAATTAAAATTAAAAGTGGTCCCTATACAAAAAACGTGATTTTTTGTATTATTTTTTTTACGATGGTACGGAACCCTTCGTGTGCGAGTCCGGCTCGCACTTGGCCGGTTTTTTTGGTAGCAATTGTGGATAGTTCCGGTACCTACTGATGCAGTTAATAGAAACATCACTTAAATCGTTTGTTGCCCGGGTTGGTACCATCGCATTGAATGAACGATGGTCGAAGCGGCAATGAAAATTGTCCTTGTTTTCCATCCAGTTCAATGTAGCCGAGCAATATAAGGAAGGGCCTGGCATGGCACTTAATTCCCATGTGGTGTGTTAGACTAATATCTGACGGTCAGTTCGGTATTAGACGTCATGTCCAGTTACATAAAAAAAACTTAGTTGGCTCTATTTTAACGTTGCAAGGCGGTTTTATTATCGGAATTACAGTTAGATTCGTAGCACCACAGATTACATAGATATGGCGCCGAAATTTTTAATCCGTGGAACCGGGTGTCAGGCTAATAATTATGGAAAACAAAGCTATGGCAAATTCATGGCAACGTTTGCCTGTTATTTTAAGGTCCAAATCTGCAAAAATGTAAAAATAGTGACTTTTGATACTTTGAATTATTATTTGATCGTGATTTTGACGGTGATTAATGGGTCGGAAGTGATTACGATTAGCGGTTAACATCAGAGATCAACGTAATGTTTAAGTTTCGTGCAAGGCAAATTTTGACTGATCGGTCTTTAATCATACGTTGATGGTGATGTTGGCGTGCACGACGGTACGTGCAACCGGGCCTAATAATTGCTTATAAAATTTAGATAATGGAGACATTAACTGTTTTTTTTTGGAAAATGGGTACATAAGCAACCGTAAAAGAGTTGATCGCTAGAAGAGGAATCGTTTCAATGAATAGGATATAATATATAATATAGGATATAATATTATATATAATAGGAATAGGAATGTAATAACAAGACTGGAGTGCACAATCTGTCTGGTTAATGATAATTTTAAAATTAAAATATATCAGTCCTTATCTTTCGCATGAAGAAGAAAGAAGATAGATAGTAGCCCCATAATCGCAGAACATTTATAAAAATATGTAGGTAAGCCAGAATCTGAGATGAAGTAAATGGTATTTTGGCGCCTTGATTAAAATGTTATTTGATGAGTCAGATAGTAATTTTTCGTCCGATTTTTGTTGGCAGCATTAATACCGTTAAATGTGTGGGTGTTGAATGTTAATTTATGCAAATTGTTTTGAACAACGGGAACAAACTTTTCGGCAGAATAGTTTAATGTTTATTTTGAATCTACATACTAATTATGTGGAACAATTAATACTTTTTATGTAATATGTAATATATGTAATATGTAATATGTAAATATAAAAAAAACTTCGGACTGAACTGACTAAGAATTTATTAGATCTAAAAACATGTATATTGATTAAACCTTCCAATGTCTAATAAGGAACTATAACTTATAGAGAAATATCGGTTTTTTACTGGCAAAAGCTCAGGGCTTCACATAAAAACAACACATTTGCACAATTTACTTTACTTTATTTCAAAATAATTTGTGATGGCAGAATTGCTATGGATTTAATTTCCTCTTTTAATTATGTAAGATACTTTTTATGAGCAGTAGCATAATAAAGCTAGTGGAATGGATCAAATTGCCGACTGAATTTCAGTTAAAAAATAATAATTTAAACAAAAACCCGACTTAATAAAACAAAAAAGGATAAAACAAGTTACTTTTGTGATATATTTCGCCAAAATATAGTTTATAATACTGGAAACTCTCCGGTTATCAGATAATTATACTTAAAAATATATCATTGGGTACTTGAAGCTTGAACTGGAATCAACCAAAGTTTATATAGCCCTTCCAGAATCGAATGTGGAAAATGGGGAAGTTAACCTACTAGCGATACTTAGCTATTTGATTTAAACCACCTTAACGCTTAGTTGTATCGATGAAGATGGAGTTAGTTAATTAGTATAATAAATAGTCATTTTTTTAGACAGTGATTTTGCATAGAAATCACGTGAAGTGTTTGCATTTGTGTATCTATTTACGAATTAATTACCAATATGTATTACATTATACCATTTCTTATTTTAATGTGAATACAACTCATAACTCCTTACAGAATATTTGTCTTTACGAATAACTAATTGTTTTTTTGAAATAGTCAGCTTTTTGTTTTTTTTATTGGTTTACATGCAAGGTTATACATTATAGACATTACAATATCAAGCAAATACATTAACAAGCGTTTTCCGGGTTTTTAGTCCTTGCACGTTAGAAGTTCGAATAGATTATTGTAGTGCGGCCTCCTGGTGAGGCGTCAGGGTTGAGGGCAAGGAGACGCCGGTCAAAGGAGTGAAGGTGGGATGGCTGGGGGGATGGAAAGGGGGCAGATTCCGACGTAAACGAGGCCATAATTACCTCGACCTAGAAACAGCTGACTTATTGAGGCGAACTCTCATTTCAGCTTGCTGACGGTTCTTCTGATATATGTTTTGATATACGCGTTGGTTTCGGATGGAGGATATGTCATGAAAATAGATTATTCTTTATTGCTATTTCCATAAAGAAAAAATCAATATTAACTTCTTGAAGACTTGCTGTAAAATGTTATGGAAACCGTTTTTCCAGAGCTTTCAGTAGAAAGGTGGAGAGCAATTTAAACACAACGGTGAAAACTGTCATTTTAGATAAAAGCGATTCTTTTCATCTGTCTGATCGCTCTTTGCGTGAACCTTTACTTAAAGTCCTGCTATACGGGTAATATAATCCATTAAGATTTCGTAATAACATCAAACTCTGGTAAAGGTAGGCTTTAAAATACTCTTTTATGTGTGTGGAGGCTCGGCCCGCCAAACGGGTACTGATACCTGACTTCACAGGTGTCCTCATTTACTCATGGTTGTCACGCTAGGAAGCCCAGCCTCTAACGACTTATTTGGTTCATTCTACGACTCTCAGCCTCAGCTATAACAACAACAGTTATTTGAAAATCACTCGAAACAAGAACAAATAAGAAATATTTGTAAAAAATTCCACCCTAACCACTAAAAAAAATATTTGTAAATTCCACCCTAACCACTCAGAGCAACAACGCAATCCTTTATCCTTGATTGCCCTAACTATTTCTGCTTTTTGCAGGCGCGCAAAAGGCTCTCTTAATTCCATGATTTCAGGGATAAATCCTATCGGACTGCTATCGAATGTTGTTATTTTCATGTTGAAGATCTCCCAATTCACCCCGCCAATATAGCGTGATCTCAGCGGGATTAGGCTGTATTTATCTCTTTCCAACGCAAATTGCCGCTGCAGAAAAACAAACCGTTTGCGGTTAGCCCTTGTTAAAAAAATACTTTAGTATTGAGAATCAGAGGTTACTTTATGAACTAAGATGCACACGCGTAAAATGTTACTGTATACGGCGGCGAAATCGGTTATATCGCTCGTGACAGTGACTGGCAGCCCGCCTGACTCGCATCGCCCGGGTCGCGGCGTTCTGTTTGGCGGAGTAAACCCCCCTTTTGGTGGCGCCCTCATTTTATCCTGACTGTAATAGGCCAATGCCTGCACACAAATAGATTGATGTACACATTTTGTTCAATTCATGATAGGTAAAAGCCTTCACCTGCACATAAATAAATCGATGGCCCCAATTTTTCCAATCTATGATTGGCCAACGCCTTTACCTGCACACAAATAGATCGATGGCCCAATTTTGTCCCGTCCGTTATAGGCCAACAACTTCACCTGCATGCAGATATACTGATAGCCCAATTGTGTCTAGGCCATGATAGTTGGAGCATTCGCTTGCACGCAAATAGGTAAATTGCCTAATTTTGTCCTATCCATGATAGGCCTCACCTGCACATAAATAGATCGATGGTTTCATTTTGTCCAGTCCATGATAGTCAAAGTATTCACTTGCACGCAAATAGGTTAGTAACCTTATTTTGTCCTATCTATTATACATAAGTCAACGCATTCACCTGTACACCAATAGATCGATAACCCCATATTTTCCTGTCCATTATAGGCCAAATCTTTCACCTGAACACAAATAGATAGATGTCCTGTCATTAAAGGCCAACGCCTCCACCTACACAGAAATAGAGCGATGCTCCCTTATTATCATATCCATGATAGGCCAACGCCTCCACCTACACACAAATAGAGCGATGCTCCCATATTGTCCTATCCATGATAGGCCAACGCTTTTACCTGCACACAAAAATAGCGATGGCTTGACTGATCATCGCCTAGCCCGCCGATTACCCAAATATTTTGTTTATTGATTACAGTTTTTTAACCGAATGGAAAACCAGTGTCTTATGATTTTTTTTTTTAATGTCACCATATTAACAGTTGTATTCCAAACAGGAAAAAAGGGCGGGAATTTACTTCGAAACAAAACAATTAATGGCAATTTAAAAGCAGAATAATGGAATTAGAAAGCGGCGACAGACGCTTGGGTTTTCGGTAAATACGGGACCTCAAAGAAGGATGCAAAAACTAAACTATCTGCTGGCGAAATAAATTAGCAAGCTCTTTGTGCGCGCTGTATGCGAGTTTAATTAGAAGCTTAGAAGCCTATTGGATACGGTGGCTGGGCATTTTATTAAACCTACTAAGACGACGTTCCCCGCCGTAATTATTGGCCTTCCGTCGCAAAGCGTTAAGTCCAGTCTTTTGCGTGTCGTTTGATGATTTTTACTTACCAAAAACTGGAAAAGTAAAAGGTTTTTCTCATATTCACATGTCTTAAAGTTTGAACGGTTAGCTAGCACCCATTATGCTCATTAAAAATGCACTGAATTTATCGAAAGTTACATTACGATTGAACCCCACTGTGAAATGTTAAAAATGGAAATAAATTTGCATCATATTTGCATTAATATCGTACGAAAATGATACACCAGAATATCAATGACACCAATGTGTGTTCAGCAGATGAATAAATGTTTCGGCCCATCGGAATTAATAAATTTGGGATAAATATGGAATAAGAATTTATTAAAAACATACTACCTGTATGTATGGATGCCTAATTTATAGATTTTAGCCTTCTTACACGTTCTTCATTTCCATGGATTTCAGATAACGGTTAAAGTGAAATATTTTCGAAATTTTGTTTTTTGTTTATTCAACATCTATAGACCGTACACTGCACTCGGATTTGTCATATTTTATCATTAGTACAAGTAGTATAGGTAAATCTCTATGTAAATAAAAAAAACCCAGCCAAGTGCATCTTGAATTTGGATATTTTTTTATTGAAACTATGTGTTGTTATAGCGGCCAAATAAATATACATATATGTAAATTTCAGCTGCCTGCCTATTACGCTTCATGAGATACAGCCCTGTCACATACGGACGAACGGATGGACGGACAGCGAGGGCTTAGTAATAGGGTCCCATTTGCACCCTTTGGGTACGGAACCTTAATAAATGATTAACATTCGTTGAAGTCCGATTACAGTTTTTAGCTGTGGTTGGACCCGGTATGTGGCGCTAGGGCTCGAGCCAGATTTTTAAATTTAAGAGCATCCTCAAACCTAAACATTTTGGACCAAGTTTTGCGATTAAAACGAGATAGCCAGAGCCCGACGTTGCTTAGTTAGAGCAGCTCGGAATAATTCTTTCTAAATGTTACCAACCCGCATAACGCGCGAAACCGGTTTTTTTAATGTTTCGTTAAAAAAAATTGAAGAAGTTTAACATGTTCTTCACTGAATAGGTAGATAATGTTAAGATATTTGAAATGATATTAAAATAAATATTAGTTAATATCAATATAAGCCGCAAACTTGAAAAAGAATATATTTGAGACCTGACTTTAACATTTTTTTACAATTTCTGTAACATTTTTTTTTCTGTTTTGGTAGAACGTTAGCTGAAATTAAACAGGTTCGTTTTTCATGTTCTCATTCCATAAAGATCAGAAACTTAACGCAATCAAACCATTCGCATTGGCTAGTATAATAATCTTAATAACCCACCCGCGAATGTAACACCACATTTTATCGGGCTCCGCTCGGGTGAATGTTCAAAAATAAATCGCCCCGAGAGGAACCTCAGCTAGTAATAAATATGAATAAGGCCTTAGTTATCAAGGGCATATTTATCTCCGTGTGTTGGTTTTAATTAAAAACCTTTTAATTAGCTCTGTTTACAATGAGTTAAATAAAACGTTTTGTCCGAGTTTCTTCGTGGCTTCTTCTCGACGAGGTGAAGAAACATACTAGAAAATGCGTATGTATTTTTAATATTATTTTATCTTACGACATGCACGGGAAGACATCCAGTGGGACCTCTCGTATTCTATTTAAGTGCCGGAAACCAGCAGCTCAAAGTCTCACACAAAGGTCCTGGCATCGCACCTTTGTTCAAAGAGGTGTGTTTTTATGTATGATTACAATTTAATTCATGGCTTCGCTAATTCCTCTGAGGGATCTTTTCGGATGGGCAGCCATGCAGCAGCAAAAGCTGAGCAAATGAAATGACAAGTACAGGACTGTTAATCTTAGTTACGAATTTATTGCCTGTGCCTTGGAAATACCTCGTCCTGGAGCTCAGACGCCGATGTTTTCTAGAAACTTTGGAAAACTGCTCATTGAGGCGTCTGGGGACCAGCGTGTATGTACAGATTAAGTGGATAGATGAATCTAGAATGTTCACCAAAGAACGCCGTCTCTAACTATTGGGACCACGTCAAATGTCCCAGTTGCGTTATGTATGATGATTTTTTTTCTTTCTGAATAATTCTGATATGTACTAAGAACTGTAATTTTTTTGGTAACTCATATTCGTTTTATATCAATTTTCTTCCAGCACGAAATATCAGTCAGTCAGCGTGTTTTCGTCTACTGCTGAACATACGCCTCTCCAATTTTTCTCCAGTCCTGCCGGCCCTCAGTGGTACGGAACCACTGCTTTCCGCCGACGCAATTTGATGTCTTCGTCCCACCTGGCGGGTGGTCATCGTTTTCCTGCCCACGGTCCCCAGGGTAGGACACGGTTACTCCAACGGTCGTCGTCTCTTCGGCTGACGTAACCAGCCCATTGCCATTTGAGCTTAGCCACCCAGTGTCCAATATCGACTGCTTTGGTACACGAAATATTAATCACAAAAGGAATATGAATGTAATTCGCTTGCGTTAGGTATTTCTATACTAACTGATAATGCTTTCGAAAATTAAACTAAGTCTTGCCAAAACTAGGTTTTTATATGTTTTCCAATATCCGTAGAACATTGTTTGTAAGTGTAAATAAAATATTGTTTAAATAAATAACATATCTCTGCAATACATTACATTTTATTTCATTTCATTTAGTTAAACTTAGTTACGTCACAAAGATCCGCGGATTCGATCAACCCAGTAAAGAAGAACCCACAAATAAACTTTTCGGGTTTACATAACATCCACAATTATGAAATACACAATTAGACCTAAATTCTATTGCCAAACGATTCTTTGGTAGAACAGATTAAGGCAAAGAATAAAAGAAACAGCAACCTCAGTTTAAATTACTTATAACTGAAAAAATTGCTAATGCAATAATATAAATTGATGTAATTATATTAAAAACGACTTATAATAACGAGAAACTCGACACACAAATTACTCTCAGCCAAACCATGAAGAATTGTTTTAATTCTGCACTCGATTGCTGTGTGATTCCCGTTCCAATGCCCATCTGGCTGCTCCTAGAAAATGTCTCACAGATGTGGTCCGTCTGTGGAAGTGCGATCATAATTGGACCCGTTTACTAAGACAAAGCCACAGAAAGCTGTTACGCAATCCAATCGCGAGATATTAGTTCGGTGGGTGCGAATCGATTTACGGAAGTCCTACTTGCGCCACTCGAGCCTGATATATATTTTGAGGTTGGGTACTTGGGTGTTGCTTGATTTTGGATGGGAGATATGTGTAGGTATGTAGGCAGGATTCGTTTTTCAAGTGGCCAAATCTGAACTACAAGAAATAGCTAAAACACTCAAATGAGGCTGATTTCGATAAAAACTAAAACTGCATTATTGGATTATTGAAAAAAAAAGTCCTAGCCGGGAATCGAACTCGTTGGTTTTGAGAAAAATAAAGCTTTCTGTATTTTTGCACTAGTCAAAGTATCGCTTATAAGGAAAAAACTCTGTGAAGTATTATTACACGGAAAACTAAAGGAAAGTGTTAATTTTTTATAAACTGATTAAAATTTTCCGTCAACTACCTTCACAAATCAAATATTATAGTATAGTTTTAAATATTGTTTTTATTCTGTTATCATGGCCTTCGACCGAAAAGAGATAATACAATTATAAAATAAGAATACAATTTCGTGATCCTGAATGCAGGTGCATACAATCGTCTAGTCTAGGTGGTTTGAGCAACTAACAATAATATAGCTATGAGGAAATATATTACCATTTACCCTAAAAGTAAGGCATCCCATATCCCACCGTGTCGCTATGATCTTCCACAGGATTCTAGGAGTGATTAAGCCTTAAACACCTTTTGCTATCCTACATTTCAAAGTTTTATCAAAACGTCAAAAGTGTAACGCTGAGATAAATAATCGTAACTGATACTAAAACAAACGAAAAGTATTACTTTCTTATGTCAGTTTGACACATGTTATATGGACGAAATGTCACTTTTGACACTGTTAGTACTACTTCTCGGTTAGTGTTAGTTCCAGTTATTTATCTCAGCCATGGATGGACGAGAAAGTGTTCTAAGGATACCAAGAAGTGATGGGCTAGTGGGTCCAATAAATACTAAACGTAATTATATAACGCCGACCAACACATTCAAAGCAATTCAATAACATTAACTGATCATATTTTTAATTTCCCGGCTCGCTGGCTTCCAAAGCAACTGTATAACTCCAATTAAGCTTTGATCTAACTCTAGTTAATTAATTGTTTGGGCAAATTTGTTTCCCAAGAAGATGATTAAGATCGCCACGTTCGGGCGGCGTAGCGACGAAAACGACGGCGGGACGGATTCTAGCTGTCTCTATTAAAACTTACGGTCATATCAGTATCAATAAATTAATCAATATTTACAATTCACTCAATAAAAATATACTAAAATACTCAATATTAATAATTAAGGTTATTAGGTTGAATAATTTATAATTTAAGACTTTTCACATTGTGGGTTGTTGATTACTCGTAGTTCTTAGTTATTTGCCGTTCTATCAAAAATACACTTTTTTGGCAGGAGCATTTAAGTATGAAATCATAATTGTATTATATCATTGAGGGGGACGAAGAAAAGACGAAAAAAATCATAACTTACAGACCAGTGAAGTTTCTTTACGGGTTCATCTTCATTGGTTGATCGAATCCGCGAATCAATTAAATTGTTATATGACATTGTAGTTTGACTACCAGAAGTTGAATAAACAAATAAAATGAATGAGGGCTCTAGTCTCTCACGCGCCGTACTTGCTGCGGAAAGTGAACTCACCAAAATGTAATCAGATAAGACTGAAGACCATGTCATATTTTCATATTTTGACGGAGTGTCTGCGGAATGAATCATAAAGATATAATTTATGGATAAAATGAAAATGGTTCGATAAACTTTTTTTTTGGCATCCACCAGTCAAAAGTGCATTCACAGTATATAATTGCGCAAGCTCCCTAGCTTCCAGGAGGTAGAGAGGCCTTAAAATGATCTAATAGGCATAGTTGAAAGTCGGCTAAAATGTATTCTTAGTTTGCTGAGATAAACAATATACACGGTTAATAATAGAATAAGAAATTAAATCTAATAAATATTATAAAGGGGAAAGTTTGTAATAATGGATGGATGGATGGATGGATGGATGGATGTTTGTTACTCTTTCACGTAAAAACTACTGAATGGATTTTAATGAAACTTTACAATAATATAGCTTAAACATCAGAATAGGACATAGGCTACAATTTATAAAGATATTGTGCCCATGGGCTTTAGAACTTTCACGGGGCTGCGAAAACGATGCCGGTAGCGCTACTTCACAGCAAGGGGAGCGGGGCCGGGGGCGGGGCGGGCGGTCCGCCGGGGGCGGGTACGGCTTGGTATTTCCCGCAACTTTAGGACTACTTGGCAAAATCCTTGAGAACCAATTACTCGATTTAGATGCGGATTGTATCTACGTCTAGCCTGGTTCTACTCAAAACTTATAGGCTACATAATATAACGCTTCATTACCTGAACTTGCGAACCACTAACCCGATTTATGTGCGTATTTTATCAATGTATAGGATCTCTGGGAGCAGTCAGGTTCGAGATGGGTTACTGTTTTTGATGTTGAGGCTACCTGTGTCCACGCAAAACTTACCTACATTACACGTTACTTACTTACTAGGTAAGCAATGTTGCAGTGCAAGTGCAGAAAGGTTCTGGCGGCAAATGCTTTTTTTTTAAATAGCCACCAAATGTCAACGAAGCTCTAAATGGGAATTATTGGATGTTTCTCATTAAATCATGCTGTTTCATCTCGAACATCTTGATTAAATTTGGTAGATGGATACATTGTCCTGGACCAGTTTGACCCTATTTTGGATCAGCCATGTGGGCTACTTTTTATCCATGAAATAATTTAGCTGACACTAACCCGAGTGGAGCCGGGTACCGCAGCTAGTTAAATATAAAATTACATTAAATTTATCCGAGGCTGCCATTGTCCATAATATACTTAAGGCATTACCTCTTTGAATTTCCACGCGTATGCGGCGAGTAAAGAATGTTTTAGAGCGTGAATCACCCGATGCTTCACTTAACAGATTACCAAGTGCAACTGAAAAGGAAAAAGGGATCGGGGATCCAAACGGCAAGGGTTTCCACTGCAAAAGGTAGAAACTCAAAGAGGGGTAGTAGGGACTCGTACTTTTTTCGCTTACGTAGCACGGCGGAGGCCGCGACAGCCCCGGACGTAAGCGAGGAAGCGAGGACATGGCTTGGCGCTAGCGTATCGACGCGCGTAGCATCCCACAACAACGCATTTCCCTTAATTATACCAAGGAACCAGCCTCATGCCATCTGTTCTTTTAGTCCCCACTTATGTTGTTATAACACTATACTTTCTTTTGTAAAGTGTTTTTTGTGGCTTATTAAAGAATTTTCATTCAAGCCTGACAGGCTGACCCTGAAGGTTCTAACAAGCTAGGCATACCAGCATAATTGAAAGACCTTTTGATTGTGCTGTTGATGGCTACGAGGCTAAAGTCCTATTAAAAGATCTACACTGTATAAATGTGTAATAGATGAAGATATTTACATACGTAATTATTAATGTAACAAAAAAACAAACTAACAGAGAGAAATAAAGAGGTACATGAACGGGGCGGGGATCGAACCCATGCCTTCTGGCTGTAACATAACGTATGTTACAGCCAGAAGTTTTATTATTTTAAGAGTTTAAAGTTAAGAAACTTTATTATTTTAATTTTTAGGCAACCTCAATATCTGTATGCCATATATTTCTTGAACTACACTTACGGTAGCCTTTAGAACGATGTCAGTGCCTATGCATACTCACAATGGACATTTATAGTTCTCTACATAATGGAAAAATACACGTTTCAAGGAAACAATGGTCAAAATTCTTCTAGAAACAAAACAACAAACCATGATCATTAGTACCGTCTCTTTCTACCACTCAGCAATTCAAGGATGCTGTCTTCCTCATGCACGCGCGCCTAGCGAACGTCAGGCGACACTACAGAGCCAATGGGAGAGGACCACGACGGCAGCCATCTTGTTGTTCACCCGCCAGGCGGGAGCGCATCTCGCCGACAGACCGCCGACCGCCGCGAGTGGCGCCGGGCGCGTCTCGTGGTCTTGCCGTCACCGCTTTTGTGGCTGGCTCGGTGGAGCCCAACAGTACCCTCCGTCTCTTCGGGGCCTACCCCGTGCTCCTCGGAGTGGGTTCCGCCAACCGCTGTGGAGACACCGAGCCGCTCGAACTTCGCCGCGCGGGGGCAGGCGCCATTCGCCGCCCAACCACGTGCTCTAGGCGTCATCACCACTAGGTACCGTACCGAACCTTGTTTTTGCCGGCTTTAGAGTCAGTGCGCTTAACACTTCTCAGTGTCGTCGTTCGTGGGCCCCCTACCCAATTAGGAACCTACTCTATTTCTTTACTAACTTATATATTTTTGTTTTTATACTCATCCTAGAACATTCGTTGTTGTTTCTGTTTGCATATATTTAATGATGCATAATACATGGTGCATTAATTTAATTTATCTGGTTTTTATTTGGGTAGACAGAAGTAATAGCCATCTTGTGACGTATGATTGAGGACCTGGCCCCGCTCACTGACTGATATCCGCATGACATTCACTTAGCCATACGTCACAACTGGCGTCACGCACAGTCCGTCTGACATCCTTCGAGATTTTTTATTTATTAAAACCATACCATTAAATGGCATGGAAAGCAAGTCTCTGCGCCT
This sequence comes from Incurvaria masculella, assembly GCA_946894095.1. Lineage (NCBI taxonomy): Eukaryota > Metazoa > Arthropoda > Insecta > Lepidoptera > Incurvariidae > Incurvaria > Incurvaria masculella. The sequence goes on along the minus strand of OX335657.1, from coordinate 11,353,695 downwards.
CTGATGCGAGCCGGTGCTAAATCATTGTGCTAAACGTGGCCTCAAATAAGTTTTCCATTATGCAGTTCCGTCTTCCACGTGATTATGTCTGTAATTTCATGGTAAGTATACAAAAGCTTTATTGGAAATTTTAATATTAAATAAGGCAACGTTTTTAGCGGTCCTTCAAAATATTCTGAATAAGCCATTCTGATTTTTTCCTGGAAAACAAGTGAAGCGTACAAATAATAATCCACAATCCTTGAGCCCGGCAATACAAGGCTTTCTTTTACAAAACCTCGATGGTAACTAAACAACGAATTTTCATACATTTGAAGTAGAGAAGCGAGAGCTAGATTTCATTTATTTTAATATCGTCTTTAAAATGAGACGTTAATATTATTTCGTGTAACACAAATAAATATAATTTTCAAAATCAGACAGAGGTTTAATCAGGCTTTCATTCCGATGGTCGCTTGTTCGAGTTCTGCCTTTTGTTCAAAATCTAATTGTAATATTTATATCGCTGATCAATTTAAAATTAAAGGTACCGCCAAAGTTCAAATCGCTAATTCGTAAGTCTATTCTTGCTGACTATCTAGATTTATTATATTCTGACTATCTGTCTTCCATACTAAATTAATATTTTTTAAGCCTGAGTACACGAAAGGACACACAATCGAAATCAACGTCAACGTATGATCAAAATCGTCACTTTATAAGGATAGTATGGAAAGGCACTGAGTCAACTCCATGCGGTTCACTAAAAGTGACATGTTTGAACATTAGTTCACTCAGCCGTTTCTTCCTGCAATCGGGGCTTAGCCTCAAATTTTTACTTTTTTATGTAACTGAAAATGGATTGCATAATATAATGACTTACCGTCATGATATCCGCCTGACATACTGCATTCTCAAAGGAATTAGGGGCCATGTCAGGATTTTCCCTTTATGAGCACGGCTACATTGAACTGGGTGGAAAACACGGACAATTCATCGTTGCTTCGACCGTCTTTTCACCCAATGCGATGGTACCTACCCGGGTGGGTTTAAACTCCAACTCATAAAGAGAAATAAAGTAATGCATTAACAAGGGGGGACCAAACTCATGGTCACTGACATGCCAGCCAAGTTCTCACGTCCCTGAACTACGAGCCGATCAAAACAAAATTTCCATGATGATGCTGCTAAGAATATATGATACATTTTGTTTAGTAGGTTACATTAAATAATTAAGAGAATAAATAATTGTATGCTTAGATGTGTTCAAACATGAGTGATTCAAACTCTGATAACTGGTTATACCTATTAGTTCTTTGAAAACAGTTTTCAGGTATACATTTTGAGTACTAAAATGTATGAATTATTAAACTGCAATCAAAAATGATTATCTTTATAGAATTACACGCTTGAATACCCTTACAATGGGAATCATCAGGCTACTTCTATTAAGCGTCGTCGACTTGTTCGAGAGACAACGGAAATGAAAGTCGAATAAAATTGGCTTCCCTCGTTTTCAGGGAGGCCTTGCCAAGTAACATTTGCTAGCTTAAACCTTTGGCATTAAAAGTTACGATTGTTGCTACAACTCCGCTGGAGCCCCGGCCTTGAATCCGACACTGGGATATTTAGAGGTAGCGACTTAGTAAGTCTACGTTTTGAATGATGCAATAGGGAGTGTATGTTTTAAAATGTATAAGAATTCACCATTGTTATCAGTATTATTAACTGAAGATATTACGTATGTATTATAATAATAATGACATATACCTCTGGGCCGTTCAAAATAAAATAATGTTTAGTTTTATTTTTATATATATAATATAATTTTAATAAGCTAAATCGTGCCATCAAATGCATAATAACGTCTGTATAGTAGCTAAGTTATAGTAGGTTCAGGAAGGATTCCTCAAAAGAACGGGGAGTTCCTTTTCATACTAGAGGTTATGCCATCAATCCTCGCCCCGTTCATACACCACTTTATCTTTCTTTCTCAGTTGAATAAGTGAATTTTGTCATTAATACAAGCAGCGACTTTGTTCAGAATCCATGTAACTAGATGGTAGGGTAAAACCCGGGCTGGTCTTTGGGTTTGGTCTTTTTGGTTTGGAGCTGCTCCAATTCGCGACGAAATGCACATATTCAACTCAAAAAGAGAAAGAAAGTGGTGTATGAACGGGCCGAGGATTTGAAACCAGACTTCTGGTGTGCAATGCAAGCCCCCACGCCACTGGGCTACGGGCCGCTCCCGGTACCATCGCATTGGATGATAAGATGGTCGAATCCAGTTCAAGCTAGCAGTACTCATAATGGAAAGGTCTTGGCGTGGCACAGGACTCCTTCGGGAATGCGGGGTGTTGGCTAATATCATCACATCTAAGGAGAGTGTGGTATTATTCATCTCCAGTTACATAAGAAAAAGATCCATGTGAAAATAAAAAAAAAGTAAGTGGTGTCACTCCCAGAAAAGAGGCTGAGTAAGTGGAAAAGATATACAAATGTATTTTGTTTGAGGTACGTAATGATGTGTGGAGACGAGCACATTTGAACAGAATAGGGCACGCTTTATAAGCAGTCAGCCCCAGTTTCTCTGACCTATATCTTCCGAGACGCCGCTTGATGCTCGAAGTCAAGAATATTCACGTGTTTACTTATGCAGATGATAAGTACGCCTACGAACACTCTCACTATTACCATACGGGTGAAGTTTCCAAGAAAAACGCGTGGAAATGAGACGGCAACTTCGTCTGACGTATGCTGTCTCGATATTAGCTAATCCCTTGTTTCAACGGCGAGACGCTGACAAATTGAAACGAATCTTGGAGTTTAGGCTATAAGCGTCTCGTTGGCATAGGAATAAGCATAGGATTTGGTGGAGTTTTCACTCGTTTCAGTGGATTTGGAATTTGATTTCACAGGTTGTTATCTTTTAATAGAAGAAAAACTATGAATGTATTTGGATCGTCGCTTTAGAATATTTGCTGAAAAATGTTAAGACAGTGTTTTAGGGTGGAGTGTACCATCTCTTCGTTAGTGATAGTTATACAATTTTTATTACAGAAGATAGATCTCTAACATCCATATCTAGAGTACTACTAACAAGAGATTATGCACTCCTGCCTTATTTGATTGGAATATTTTTGTAACCATTTATAAAAAAACAAAAGTTGTACTTATTCAGAATCCAATAGTGTCACTTACAGGTTATAAAGAAATGAAAAAATAACTTGGAAATTATACGAACTGACATTAATAGAAGCCTTATTAAAATCAATACACCCAGATTATCCGAGAATCAAACGTTACCTACCGTAGCGTGGTGCCATGTAATTATTTCGAGCTCTACGTGCATGAGACCTACAACAATAGTGATTTCAAAATTATCATCAAGTCATCGGGATAAGGATGGTAGCGCGAAAATACAATGAAAACAATTTTCTTAAAGAAAATAGAGCAAAGTAAGGCAGAGAGTACAGCGCATTGAGGCACGCTAGCAGTTTTTTTACACCAATAGAAGAAAACATAATGTTCATAATCAGGCACATTGCTGGTTACCACGAAGGTAGGATGAAACCAATCTAAATGTTATGAGAATAGCGGATGACACCAATAATCTCAATGGAAAAACCGACGGAGCTGAAAACACTACTAAAATCCAAAAAGACTGAAGATTATTTTGGCAAGCTGGATTTAAAGTTATTTTTAAAAGAGCATACGTTTTACTGTGAGATAAGAAGATAATTATATTACCAGAAAGATCGTTTGAACCTGGGAAATGAGCTACACTTACCCCTGTTTTCACCACCGCCAGTTACCTGAAATACGAAAAGTGACTCTAGGTTATATGGCATATTTGTATGGTTTAACCGGAAAGCAACTTTGGGATTTTTGTAGCTGGAATTGGTGGCAACAGGCGTTAATAGGGTAAAATTAAGTCTAGAATCGGGATATAGAGATCGCGCCGTATAGACTTTGCTTTTAATAATGAGTTTTTTTTTTCATATTATACTGTTTGAGACTTGTGAGGACTCAAAAGATTCTAACATGTTAAAAAGGGATTCTGAGATGAGTTCTGGAGGCAACTACAAAGCAAACATTTAGACCATCATAGTCAGCCGAAGAAACGGCACCAGCATTCGATTTACGGATGCCAAGCATTAAGAATTTTTACATTTAAGAAATTGAGAATGATTTTCATAATAAAGGTATAATGTGGTGGCGTCTAGGATTCCTACGCATTGTATTTATCTTATACGCTTGAATGTTACATACTTATACATGCGTTTGAGTGCATCACGCTTGGACATCATGCTACAAATATCCCCGCGAGCGGGTGCATGTTTGATGAGGCGCATGCTTAACATAATGTTCCATGATAGGGCTTTGCCTAAACATTACAGTTTCGACATATACCTACTGCACTAGTAAGCATTGGCTAGATGTTTGGCTGTAGGTATTCAATCTGTCCAATGGTGTCCGGCTTCAATTTCTCACGAATCCGGATATCGGATCCGATAAGAATGGGGTAAGGCGGCGAGACGGGGGGTGAGGTAGGGGTGGCCGCGGCAGGGCCTCCAGGATGTGGGTCACAAGAGTCTCAGCGGGGGACTCTTCTGTCGATCTTAGTTACTTTAGACTAGGAGGTAACCGCCAAAATGTTACGTCATTAATAATATAGACTATTAATAGTTACTAACATAATAAGACGCTAAACATGGACGCATACCTAATACCACACCACCGCCCGTCTGATAGGTATATCTGTTCAGTGGCTCTCTTAGCTGTAGACCTCGAGAGTCTGTCTTTGTATAGATTAAAATTGAATAAAATTTTCACGGCACACCTTAAAACTAAAAGCTGAGAGACATTTGTTAAAATCTTGAATTCATTTTTTTTTATACATATATGTTTTTAATATATATTTATTTTGTATAAGTTCTTTCCAGGCCTAAAAAAAAAGCTGTCACACTTTCGTTAATGTAGAAGTGCGCTACCAAATCTATATCACAAGGTGAGATGTCATATTTTAAACATCGTGTGCGAGTACTGTAATGTAGGCTCGCTTGTACTTTTCTCACCGGCTGAAATGTGATGGTCAACTGACGGATGAGACCAAAATTGTTTACAGCTCAGAGAGCTACTATTTGTAGTTTGTTATGCTATTTTTCAAGAAAAACAACGAAAGAATATTGTTTTTAGCACATCGAACGACGTGAACCGATCCATATCAATTCTGCCAATTGATTCCCGATGCGTCACGTGCTCCAAATCGGTCTTCATTGCAGTTTGTCTCGGGAAGTAGAGTAGCAGGCAAAGAAGAAGCCACATAGACATTTCGCAGGATTTTAAAACATAATATAATATTTATAAACATATACCATACAACATAACATAATATAGATCAGTTTTTTTTTATTAGGTGTACCAAGTGTAAGTAATTACATGGAGTTAGTTATTGTAACATATAGTTTAGGTGTATTAGTTTAAATTTCTAAAATTAAAATTGTTATTAATATAGATTTTATTTGCAGTGACTGTATATTACTTTGTTTTTGTTAGTACTTACCAGGACTTATATTGAGAATAATAGCAGGGCTGATTGACTTAATTCATTAAGCTTTACTTACCTACTATTAAAAAAAGTATACAAATATTATTAGATATTGAAAATGAGATGACAATAAAATACTGTACATCATAGTGCACAAGTCTTGAGGTTTTCTGAAATTAAGACATACATACACTCAAAAAACATAGCCCTCCTTGCGCGCAGTCGGGTAATAAAAAAATAATATATTACTTAATATTACTATTTTCCTCAATTCTGCTTGAAACGTCTTTCTTTGCGTTTCTATACATTTATATTTCTCTTTATTTTCTCTCTGCAAGGCTTCCGGGAAAATGTGTGCCCTCGGATCGTGTTACTGTGATGCGGATTGACTCAGCGGGGGAACTGCAGAGATGACCGCGGCGTCGACGGGGGGTGGGAGGGCAGACGGGAAACATCGCTCCAACATCTCGGTAGGGTTGCAAGTAATCTGTCTTATAATGTCGCCAACATTCACCACATTTAAGAGAGTTTCCCAGATTACAGAACACTCTTCTTATCCTTCCAAATTATAAAAAACCGGCCAAGTGCGAGTTGGACTCGCACACTAAGGGTTCCGTACCATCGTATAAGATTGAACACAAAAACCTTTTAGTAAGGGTTTAGTTTTTATATTTTTTTTTAATGTTACCTGTTTGCGTAATATCGGCAAAATAAATACACACTCTGCGAAAATTTCAGCTCCCTACATATTACGGTTTATGAGATACAGCCCTGTGATAGACGGACGGACGGACGGAGTGCGGAGGATTAGTAATAGGGTTCCATTGGCACCCTTTTGGTACGGAACCCTAAAAATGGACTGACACAATCAACTGACCTCATTACTTTTTACAGCCGAGGATAACGAGACTTGGCTCCATTTTCAAACATTATGTTTATGATTATTGAATTATTCAATTTTGCTTTGAACCTCGTCAGTAATTTCAATTTAAATTCAAAAATTTATTTTGTCTCATGTATTTTGAAAATAAATGAATCCATCCCGCAAATATTTCATTAGAATTTACTTGACTTAAACGGTTTGAGAAATCCTTTTTTTTATTCGAATATTTTTTTTTCCTGTTTTACCATCTGAATTCTACATAAAAAATGTTAATTAACTTTGTAAATTTGAGTATTGAGATGCGAGCCATTTTTTGCCAATATAATATTTATATAAGCAGCTTCAGACAGGCCTTCCATTTATTCAATCCGTCCAACTGAACATTTGACACGACCTCACGTTCTAAAATAGCGACGTCTCTGTGCACTGAACGTCTGTTGATGGTACTACTGAGGATCGAACTAAAACGAAAACTACTTAAGGCTGTTCCGACCCATGTAAAGTTGTTTTCACACATAACGCAAAAAGTATTGCACTTTAAGCCACGAATTAATAATAAAAGTTTAATATAGTCATATTACTTGCAGCGAAAACAATTTCACAATTTCAGGATTATTGGTTTTGTTACAATTTATTTAAATACGATTTTTATTTAACAGCGCCATCTAACGGTGTAAAACTTCTAATCGGCAATTACAACGAAACCATTAAACCTAAAATTGTGAGTATGTTTTCGCTGCAACTACTATGGCTATATTTAATATTTTTGACGAATTCGTGCCTTAAAGTGCAATACTTTTTGCGTTCTGTGTAAAAAAAACATTGTATGAGTCGGAACATCCTTAAGGCGGAAACAACACTAAGGAAGTTGCCATAGCAAGTAAGCGCCAAAATTGCGTGGCAAACCCCGTTGTATGCATGGAAAATAGCTGTTTTTATTACTTTGCGCGCTGTAGAAACATGAATTAAAAAAATAAAAAAGCTACGTCTGTAACAAATATTGAAGTATATACTTTGTCTTTCGTTTTATTTCAAACGCGGTTCTCTATACAACATTTTTTTTCCCTTGATGACTCAATTTTTTTGCACTGTTGTAGAGTACTTACAAAAAAGTAGGATCAGAGTATGACATGTATTTTTTACGAATTATTAATCTTTATGAATAACATAAAAGGCCTTTAAATTTTCGGTTTTTCACGATCTAAATTCTGTTTTCGCCTTGAAACCCAACTATGATATGTGTGCATTCATTCCGCCCTAAAAATACGAGAAATACCATTCAAAACTAGACAGAATCATGTAAAATATACTTTTTTGCACCTCGCATTTTTCAACGATTGTGATATGTATGTAGAATCGACCGTAAAGCAAGGACACATTAATTAAAGAAAGAAATCCGTAAAAATCTATTTCATGAATATACTGTTAAACCAGCAAGCATACTTTTCGCGGCATTGAAATTCTCATATAGCTCCTTTTACGGCTTCCATTATTTAATTTATGTGTCCTCGCTTTAAGGCCGATTTTGCATACATAACACGTTTGTTGAAATATGTTGTAACGTATATGTTTAATGTTATAATAGGCCTGCATGCATAAGGCTGACATATTCTCGACACCTAGCAAAAAATAATATAATCCAGATTCATAAACCCAACGCAGAGCTTACGCAAAGCTATGAAATGAAGATAAATTATTTTATTTAAGCCCATACGTTGGGTGCGGGTACAATTAGCTGTTTCCGCCAAATTACAAGGAATGAGCCCGACGGCTAAATTAATCCACAGGGTGATTTCTTCCACTGTAACCCGTGACGACCGTTTTATGGGGCGAAAAATTAAACGGGAATACATGTGATTACGAAAATATTCTAAGCAAACCATACCATACCATATTAGCCATCCATGTCAGGTTGCATAAAAAATACCACACCAGCTCATTAACCTACATATACTGCAAGTGACATAATCAAATGAAATCGTATTTTTAAACAATAATTGGAGCAAGGGGACTTTAGCTGCCCTTATCGATTTAAAAAAAATAGTTTTGCAAAAATAAACAGGGTTTACGTCAGTAATTGAAAATAGATATTCCTACTAAATAAATCCAACTTTAACTACAATTAAAACTAAATCATACTTAAAAAATACGAAAAAAAACCTTGCTCTTATCCTGTTCAAGTGGGCTACATTATGTACGTAGGTATTTATCGCCTTAATGCAAAATATGTGTATTGCTTTAGCTCCAGCTATGTCCAATGATTTTTTTTATAGCTTTTCGGGGGGGCCATTCGGGATGACAAAATGAGCACAAAAGTAGTTTAAATCGTTTATCGTGATAATACGTCGCAGTTCCCATGACTTTCAGCGAAATCACGTCACAAAATATTTGTGAACGGTTATTTTTTTAAATATTTCAGATTGTTTGACGTCATTTGACAATATACTAATACGACTATAATAATACGTAGAGAAAATGCATCGCTACATTGTATTTTCTAAATTTAACAACAGTGATTACCCAGAAAGCATTAATAGAAAAGGAAAGATGACACAAAATTGTATGCTAGTATTTTTCAGTACACGTAAAGCTTGACCACCAATTAATTTGTTTTTAGCTATATATATGTAGTTCCTGTGGTGATTATTGTGTGCCCCCGTCGCGCGGCGTGGTGTACGTAACCCCCTCTACGGTCTTCTCCGGCATATGCGGGAAATTGTTGTACGTGCGCTGTATTTCCCTGGAGATTCTGGGGGAAATGGCGGAAAAGTGATTCTTAGAATATACATACGAACGAATTTGTTAAAATATCCGGCTTAGTATGAGCTTCAAAAAATATTACCGGACTTTAACGAAAATTTCACATTGTTTTAATGCTTAAAATAATGTTGTGGAGTTTCAGTTTCAGTTTCAGTTTCTTTATTTCCCCCATTAGATGTATATTACACACTCGGATTCGTCATTTTTTTTTTCCTGTCGGTTTGATTACTTCTGGCGAAGAAGAGCCGACAAGAAACTTCGTCAGGCTGGTCATTGTATTATTATTTTTTCCAGTGATACTTACAAACTAGTTTACAGTGATTGATTGATTACTACTGCTCACAAAGAACATTATTATAAGAACATTATATACATTGGTGAAGAGCAAACTCTTGACTACTATAATGACATCTTATTTTAAATTAATAGGAATTATGATCTAAATTATTCAGGTGTAAAAAGCCATCGTCATTTTTGATACAAGGTAATATCAAATTAAATATAAGTTAGTAAATAAACAAATTCATACTACAATTAATTGTTAACTTTAAAGTACTTTAAAATTAACAAAATAATCCAGTCCCTACAAGTCGTGGATTTCGTAAAATTTTTTTTTTATGCGACCTGACATGGATGGCTAATACCACACAACTACCGTTATGATATTAACCCAATGCACCACATTCCCGAAGGAATATGGTGCCATTCCAGGACCTTCTCTTTATGAGAACGGCTACATTGAACTGGATGGAATACACAGACAATTTTTCATTGCCGCTTCGACCATCTTTTCATCCAATGCGATGGTACCAACCCGGGCGGGCATAAACCCTACCACCTAGTAGGGGGAGTCGAATTACAGTTTTACATGGATTTCGAACCATGGAGCAGCTCGCATTCGTGACGAAATGCACTTATCGAACTCGCTAAGAGAAAGACAGTGGTGCATGTCGGTATTGAACCCAGGCCTCTGGTACACTAGGCCAGTCCCCGCGCCACTAGGCGTAACAAAAGCAATTTTCAATGAAAGGGACTATGAAAAACATTAAAAAAGATCATGCACCGATATTCAATCAAATGCCCCTGAAAAATTCTGGTAAGTAAAAAAGTCATACCAGAATTTTTTAATTCACGTTAAAGCTTTGCATTGCCGACACCAAAATCTGAGTGGAGGGCGGCTAGCACTTAGCTCCATGAAGTCTGCGGCAGTCACAGTGTCACAAAATAAATACCGGAAAAACATATTTTTAAACATTTATGTAGCTAACCGCATACATTCCTTCACTATTTGAGTTCAGCCTATGACCCATATCGATGCGACGACCCGTAAAGGTTAGTTTGGTTCTAAAATAGATGAACGTACTGCCGGACGCATATAGCCCGGACCACCACCGCCGGCATGGTGCCCGCCCGCTGGGTGTGGGGAGGGTCACGGCGGCGCCGCCTGGTGTGAGTGCGCAGCGTGCGGTGGTGCGGAGGGGCGGAAGGGTCCATACTCGCCAGAGTGGAACGTTAATGTTTGTCTTAAAATAAGAATGGAGCTATTTGATATTTTATATTTTGTATGAATAATATAAACTTTAAAATTAGTTTGAGCATGAATAACATCGTCTAATAATATAGCTCGTCGCTCAGGGCTCATGCCAGAGGATGTGGGTTCAAATCCTCCCCCCCCCCCTTTCTTTCGCTTTCCGAGTTGGATATGTGCGTTTCGTCATGTATGCGGACTGCTCCATGGTTCGAAATCCATGTAAACAGTAGGATAGTTGTATTGGTGAGAATAAATGAGAAGTCCTTGCATCTCGTACACTAAGATAGACCTAGATGAAATTATTAATCTTTGTAAGACTGCACAGCATCCAAAGTCTTGTTTTTTTTTGGTTTTAACAGATTTTATTTAGAAGAAGTATTACTTATATATAGTCTATGCCCCTTTATGAAAAGGTAAGATTAGTTGGATAAAGTCAAGGCTACATTTATCGCTAATAATACTTTGTTGTTAATTGATACATTCATAGATAAATTGTATCTATGATACAGTGAAAATAAACACAATATCTACTAATAACTGTGTAGCACTTGCAGGAGTGTCGGTTGCACTATATCGTAATCCGAACCGATATTTTCTCCGAAGATCCATTGATTAATTGGCGACCTATCAATGTTAACTGCGCAGTAAGAGGAGTATTGTGTCTGAATTAACTAATTACCAGCGTCTCAGATAGTCGCGGAAACAATAGAGCATCGCGCAGCCTATTAATAACAAGCTTCCAAGATGCTTCCAGCTTCCAAGCTGTAAATGAGGGTCGACGCGGTTTAGGGAGGGTTATTTAAGAGTGCTTCTGAGCACCCTGCAAATGGAAGGCGGTAATCCGAGCTTAGTTAAGTCTGAGGTCAGGTTGAACTCGAGTTGCTTTGGATTAACCGAGCACGATGGCTGACTGAATATTTTAGTGAAAAATAAAAAATCCACTTATTAATTCATACAGCAAGATAATTAATATAATGTGGTTGGAAATGTTTTAAATTGTTACACCTGTACGTTTGTATACGTGCGATAGAAGTGAAACTTATTCACAACTGCTATATCGTTATTGGCCATGAGATAATTATTAAAAAAAATAAGAAACATTAAACTGCATCTACCATTCCCATGCCATCATCGATACTAGTGTTATAATCACAGCATATAGTGTGTAAGGAAAGAAAAGTAAAGGAATACAACGTACAAAACTCGTCGAAAACTGTTTATTTTCGCACGTACTATGACATTTTCAACCAGCGCCAATTCCCGTCACTGCCAGAACTACTAAGCTTTTTCCGTTGATTTTGCCAAAGTACATAGTAGGTTTGATAAAAATGTTACCTTTTCACTATACGTGCGGTAAGCCGTCAAACCAAATCCTACTTTAGATTTTACATAGAAAATAACATCGATATTAATTGCTTTATGTTGAATGTATTCTAAAATGGGAATTGCAGCGACACCTATGGATGTTCATTAACCCTATTCAACGCTGGTATGTCGCAAGCAATCTATCCCTTTCTCTCTTGGAGCTGAAGCACCTCCATGCTTTCTCTTCAATAGCTGCTTTTAATCACTGACTTTGAATATAACAGGCATCCACTAAGTAATAAAATAAAGTGTATAAACAACACTACTAAACTAAGGATTTTCCTGATCGATCGAGCAGCAGTTAAGATCCCGCCCTGTTTGCTGAGGTTAATTCGGTCTGGCGAAGGGTTCTTCCGGACACGTCCCCAGACGCCCGGTTGAGGTTATTTTGAATCGACAAAGATATTATATTGAATTTTGCCCATCAACAAAATATGTCTCTAGGGATGAAAATAACAAGCAACGTTATTTGTGTTTAGTTTATTTTCGAAAGAAGACGCTATAATCAGTCGCAATTTTTTTTTTGATATAATAAATTATGGCCTCTCTACTTACGTACTCTCATTCTCTAGCATATTATTCTCTCGGAGATCGTCGTTTTCCGTAAATATGCTAGAGCATTAAATTTAAAATAATTTTGAGTGCCAACACCGTGCGCTGCATTAACATTAAGGCCCTGGTACTAGCCAAATCGCAAAGTTAGACGAGGCACCCCAAGTTAACTAACCAAGTCTGACGATTATAAGTGTCATTCTTACAATATATGATTTCTTGTCTAGGAATCAACCTATTTTCGTTAATGTATGTTTCCTTTTTCTATACAAAATACTTTGCGGAAACGGTGTCCATTTCCGAACTTTTTTGACTAAATGTAGAAATCTAAAAGCAAATGGAACTTTTTGTTTATGCATATATGCTTTTTTTGCTTATATCTAAAAATCGAATTACTTTCTGATTTCTAATGAGAAAAATCAACTTTTTTATTTTTATTATTATTTAAATATATGATGGAATCAAAAAATATTAACAATCCATTATCAGTCTGTAGTTCTATTTGGATTTGCTGAAGCGTTTCACTACATATTATTACATTTGTTAAAAAGTGCATTTGTATGGCGCGAGTAGTTGGCTAGTCCTAGCGCCTTAACTAAGAAATATATACTTAAATATATACTATATATACCTGTGATAATTAATATTTGCAGTGAACGTCCGCAACGCTGGTTAAGCTTTAAAACAAATTTTGCATAATGCACTGTTTATCACATATTATGTTCCTTGTTATTTTAAATAACTATAAGAGCGATTTTTAATTATTAATTTAGTTATTTCCTTATACTTATTTCCATTTATTACTGTCTCATGCAGTTTTTGTGTATAGTTTATTTTCTGTTAATTTAAATACCTTTACATTATCAATTATAATTTTTTTTTCTTTAGATTACTACTTTAGTAAGAAAACTGCTTATTTATCACTACAGGTGGTACCTCAGCGAGCTAACCTAAAATATTTGTTAAAGCTGTACAATACGAAATAGAACAGAAAATATAATAAAAATTTTATTCAATCTTCTTAATTGAAATGATTCAATTTTTTCCATGTCTTTTCACTACATAGTATAAAACAAAGTCGCTTTCTCTGTCCCTATATCCCAATATCCCTATTTTCCTATATCCCTATGTATGCTTAAATCTTTAAAACTACGCAACGGATTTTGATGCGGTTTTTTTAATAGATAGAATGATTGAAGAGGAAGGTTTATATAGATATTAACATCCATTAAATAGTAAAGAAATACTGTTATTTTTGAGGTTTACAATGTGGTGTCGTAAAAAATTTTTTTTTTCCGCTTACATTGCAAACGCAGGCTGAACCCTTCGAGATTTATCAAATTAATGTACTAAGTATTGTACACATTAAAAAGGTCTACAGAAAACTTTGCGATGGTATATGTCTATCTCTTATGGATATCCCACAATAACATATTTTTGTTGTTTACTTTTTACGACAAATAATGGCTAATTTTCGAAGCGATTTTAACCAATATCGCATTAATCCTTATCCAATTAAATACCTTAAATACATTGTTGATTTAATATAGATCTATATGGCCCTTTACGGCATATGATTTAAATAAATATTTTCGAAGATATTACAGATTTAAAAATTACGGGACGCAGCGTTTGCGGCGGTACCGGCCGGCCGGCCGGGGAGGCGGGAGCGTGCCTATAAATAGTGCGTCGGAGGCCGCGGTTCTCCCTATAGTACTTTGAATTTAGCAGCGATCGGACGCATTTATTATCGGAGCTCTCTAATATCTAATAATCATCTAATAATAATATTTCAATGTAGGAATTCTACGTAAAGAGAGTTCATTTGTGTAACATTTGTTAAATGATATTATGCCCGTGCAAAGCCGGGACGGGCTGCTAGTTTCGAAGATAAAACTTTCTTAATTATGCTAATCAAAAGAAGTAAAACAAAATATCTATAATAAAATAATAAATATATATAATATTTATTTTCATACTTTTTGGTGGACAAAGACATTTAAATTTGTTTATAGTCAAACAAAAGCTTTTCCTCTAAACCTTATTCAAACTGCATCATAGAGAACATCTTTAATCTAAAAACTCTTAAATCAAACTTGACCGGAATTACAGTTTTGGCGCACATGTTAAATCAACAAGCTTTGAGTTTTCTTCCCCGTTGGATTGCGGTTTGGTTTTAGTTTCATTGTTTTCAATTTCTTTCCTTTTATTTGGCTTAAAGGGCGACTACGTTATTCTTTTTTTTTCTATCTTCTTTATCGTTATTGTAAAAGGCACTATTTATTTGCTGAAAATAAATAAATAAAATTTAAATAATCTTAAACACTGTCTTAGTAGGAGGTATTGATTATGGGAAGATGGACCGTAGGTGAATTCTAAGCTAGGAGTAGAGCAGGTGGCGAAATTTGTGAACGCTCTGCCCGCAAAACGCTTGCTGGCTGTTGCAAGTCTATCCTTGCAGTATATTTATGAGGTACTTACATCTTTTTACAGCTCTATTTCTTCAATTATTTAATCCTTGTTTACGGGCATACATACATTTAACCATTGAATTAACTAAAAATTAATAAAAAAAATACACGAGGAGCACGACTTCACTCACCTGAATTTGTGTTTTACTTAGAGAATAGTGACGTAACACAATTTTACGCTGCACTAAATTTCGTCTGCAAATGTGAAATGGTTTGTTCACATTTTGAAATGGTGTATTAATTCGAGAATGATGACGTAATACAGTTTTAAGCTATACGGAATTTCGAGTGAGAATCTGAAATGGTTTGTGAAATTCTAAATAACATGAGTTGTTTAAGCCGGAACAAACAATTTAATTGACTTGTCGGAACTTGGCAGATGGCGTTGAAAGTTCGAATTTATACAATTGCTCGTGACGGAATTTGCTGTGATTCGCTGTTGATTGGAATTCCTATGATTCCGTCGCACGCTGCGCCATTAGAAGTGGAGAAATGCCTAGGCATGCCCATTTATGTAACTCGAGTTTCTGCCCAATGCCCACAGCTCTTCCATATACATACCAGGGCCTAAAAACGGAATTTTAACATGAACAAATGAAAACGAACAAAAGTTCTTAATTTTCATATCTAGAATACGTGGTATAATACCCCCTTATTGTCAGGACCATTGGCCTAGAATGTAAAGGCATACAGAGTTAACAGACGGATGAGACAAAAATTGTTTCGTACATAATTGTATGGTATAATTATATGTTATATTTCCCCCAAAGTACAACCCCAGAGTCCTTCAAACATGGCATGAAGAAGCACCTGACCGACCGGCATGGTTTTCGCGGCCACCATGAAAGTTTGAAAGCTCATGGGCATCATCGGGCACGGCGAAGTCCTGGCGTACGCAATATGTCATGGATTTCTCCGCCCCATGTGAAAGGTCGAAAGCCTATGGGCGTCTCCGGGCGCCTCTTCCAGAACCTTGCTAACGCCTTATGTGGCGTTTAACATAACGGAGTAAAAATAGTTCTTTCAAATCAGTGAAGTATGTGAAAGTTTGTACATTTTGCCTGCGTATACTCCCTCAGTTGGATTTCAAAAGTATACTATACAGGCGCTTTGTTTACCATACAACTAAGCCACTCTGAAATGTTTACGTTTCTAGGTTGAATGGTTCTAGAGATTTCGTGTGTCATTTGAAAATTCGCAAAAGCATTTTCTTCGTAAAAGTAAGCTACTGTAAAGGTTTTACTTTCCTAGTTCCGGAGATTCAGTGTTTGATGCCTACTTGTTGAATGAAAATGTGAAAATTTTGGTTTCTTTTAGCCCCTTAACAAATACATTTAATAATCTGGTCTGATTAAATGCTCTTATTTTAACTAGAAGCCACTCTGTATATTTCACGAATAAAGGTTCATAGTATCCGGAGAAGAGTTTGAATTTAGAAAAAAAAATTATTTGCAAGCATTTTCACCTAAAAAGAAAGCTGTT
The DNA here is from genome assembly GCA_946894095.1 of Incurvaria masculella. NCBI lineage: Eukaryota > Metazoa > Arthropoda > Insecta > Lepidoptera > Incurvariidae > Incurvaria > Incurvaria masculella. Next base: position 11,337,121 of record OX335657.1, on the reverse strand, counting down.
CTGAACATTTGAAATTTCTCGGTTTAGTAGTTCCGGAGATTCCGTGTTTAATGCCAAAGTGTTGCATGAAAATGTGTACATTTTGGTCTCTTTTACCTCCTTAATAATTGGAAAATCCTTTCTTTGTAAGCGCTTTCGTGGTAAAATGACATTTGCCGAGATGCGCGGCCGGCGCGCGGTGCGGGCCGGGACGGCGTTACTTATGTTAGCGCATATGTGGCGCAGCTAGCGTTGCCGATTACCTATTCCCCAAGAACGTTCTTAGGGTACCCCGAAATCCAAAAAAAACCGTGATAAAAACCAAGTTTTCATTGAAAATTTCGAATAAGCAAAAAAAAAAGACTGTGTAGCCGACGGGCGTCTTAACAACTTTCGGGGGAAGATGAAATCTAATTTCGGGAAATCAGGCAGCGATCGGCAACGCTGGGCGCAGCGGAGGCAATGTTGCAATTATTTGGAACCTTTCAAGTCACTTTCCTATCAATGAGCCATCTAGAACGCTTATATAATTCCACTTACATACGCATACTAATCGTACACGTAGCGCCATATCTTTTTCGCGGAGTGGTATTAATTTTCTATGAGTATACTTTCTTTGATATTGGTCAACCCATAGGCTGTTTAGCGTGATGATATGTATCCTACAGTAAGCACCGAGATCTACTCTTTCAATTAGTGCAAACCGCATATTTATCTGTTCTGTGGTTACGGAGATTTCTCCCCGCATGTGGACAGATGTTCCCTTTTATATAAGTAGGGAAAATAAGAGAAGAGAAGAAGAGATTACTGATAGACCATCAGTGTACATATTTATTTATTTTATTACTGAAATTAGTTTTGAGTCTTTTTAAATGTTGTTATACTTAAGTCTTTATCAAACTAGACGCAACTGGCTCTCATCGCACCGCCATACATTTTTACGCATGCATGCTTAAATTCAAAGGGATCGACATCCATTAAAATCTAATACCAGGCATAAGAAATACCTAAGTTTATGAAAATTTTGGGCGTTTGGACTTAGGTTTACAAAATGTTTTCTAATGATAAATAGTTTTTGTTCGTAGGTTTAACATTATTAAACAATTAAAAAGACAAAAGAAGTAAAGAGATTTATTCTTCCTATATTTATAAGCGGCAAGGGCTGACTATGAACATCCTACGTGGTGGGTACGTGACTTCGCAGCAGAATCGCCCGAAATGGCAAAGGGTTTGATTTATTCCCACCCAGTAATTCTAGTTCGCCATTCAGTTTAATTTATAGTTTGATCTTATTGGTCGAACTAAGAAGTCCGCACCCTCTTACGCCAGAAAACGTATAATGTGAAAGTATTGTTTGAATATTGTTAGTGCTCACACGAAGAGTAGAAAACAGAATAGTTTTTTTTAATGATAAATTTATGTTTGTACGGTCCTTAAATTTTTACACCCCATGACATTTCTCTAGCCACTTTGTTCAACCAATTGTCCAGACTGACAGCTTAATTGATTTTTTTAACAAATTCTCTTTTTAACCGACTTCAAAAAAAAGGAGGAGGTTCTCACTTTTTTAGTCCTATTTTTTAGATAGAAAGCCTTATATAATTATTAAGTTTTAAAACTTTACTTATATAATTATTAATTAAAACTAATTATATAAGTATTAATATACCTTATTTTGTTAGAATAATCAAATCGATCACGAACTGTTTGAGATGTTTATCTTAGTAAGAGAGTTTAAATATAAACAAGTACCGCGTATTTACACAATACTCGTACATTCACTGTCGGGCTGATTTGGCTTCTAGGGCATGTTTATCCGTCTCAAGTGTCTTGTTTATCCGTGGCCATGAAAGGTAGGTACTTTGAGCGATATTCATCTATTGTCAGCACGACTTCAACAATCAGCGTTCTATTTTTGAGCCCAGCTTTCTAGAAATATCTAGTAGAATGGTTTCTCCAGTAAAACAACCGTCAGCGTACTCCAAAATTTATGCACGATTTTGATTCTCATATGATAATATTAGTCGAAGTTTCAAAAGTGAACTTTTTATCTAATATCCTAAAACTATATGATTTGAACATGAAACTGTCTTCGCCTTCTTTTCAAAATTTAGAAGAATATTAGCTGAGGCACCCGCCCCCGCTCCGGTCAACGTCGTTTTGGACTGATGTCGGGCTGAAGTATTTCCAGGAATATTCAATAAGTTCCCCATGCAAACTTTTCACCCACTTCGAGTATAATTTTAGCCACAAAAGGTAGCATGTCATTCTCCAGGGTCCAGACTTTGCCTATATCGAAATAAGTCAAAATTAGTGCAGTGGTTTAGCCGTGAAAACTCAACCGACAGACACAGTTACTTTCATATGAATAATATTAGTATGAATAATTATGTACATAAAATAGGTTTTGAGTTTTTTTATGTCCATTATTGTATGGATGGCTAATAGCAAACTGACCGTCAGATATTAGCCTAACACACCACATGGGGACCAGGTGCCATGCCAGGAACTTCCTTATATTACTCGGCTACATTGAACTGGATGGAAAACACGGACAATTTTCATTGGCGATTTGACCATCGTTCATCCAATGCGTAGGTACCAACCCGGGTGGGATTCACCCTACCACATAGTAAGTAAGAAAGAGGACCTACAGTTATACGTGGAATTCAAACCACGGCCAGCCTCAACTGTTGAAAATAGTCACCCATCCAGAACCCAACCGCGCTCAGAGGTGCTTCACCCAGCTTATCGAATCGCAAGGCGTCGCACCACAGGCCAAACCGAGGCTGACAAAAAGTAAGTGAATAATATAGTTTTTTAAAAGTAAAAAAAAATAAGCAGCCTCTAGAAATTATCAAATTACGATTGTCTGGGTTTGCTGTTACTTACTAAATCTGTGTGCTGCTGAGACTATGGGCCCTTAAAAGCTGCCAGATATAATTACCATACAGTGAATCATAAAATGGTTTAGTTTTCTACGGGCAGGTGGCAGTATTGTCCTTTTTTGAAAATCAAGTACCAAAACGGAAAATGTAAATGAAATCCGCTGACTTTTAACCGACTTTAAAAAAAGGAGGAGGTTTTCAATTCATCGGAATATTTTATTTTTAAAACACATTATATTTGCAGGCCTCATATAATTGTATGGTACCTATAATTTAGTTTCCCTTAGAGTGTTTTCTGTTATTGGATGAATATACATTTAGAAAAGCCGTAAAGGAAACGAAATGTAAATAAGAGGTAAAATATAGATAAAACGACCTACAGTTGGCGATTCCAGCTCGGGAAATTTACTAAGTCACTAAAAGCGTCCCCGTTCAAAGTGACCCATAACTTCTGGCAAAGTTTGGAAGCTAAATAAGCCGAGCCTTGAAAACTGCTGAACGTCGTCCCGTGACTAAATCGACGCTACAGCAGCTACAGAGAAGGGGATTGCCATGATATGTCGATGCGTCTATTAAAATATTGTATTTATCTTTTTAATATTGATGATATTGTATTGTATTTTTTCTTTTTTCTATTGCGAATGTAATATTCTATGTCTATGGACCTCTTGTCTAAAATAAAGAATTATTATTATAATTCAAACCTTAATTCTCTCCAAAAGGCAAGCATGGTGCTGGGACCGAAAGGAGATTGTCTTATCTCCAAACTATTCTGCCCTCATTTAATACACGGTCTTAGACAAAGGATAATAGGGATGGACTGCTAATGTCGTACAACGTGCAAAATTTGCTAAATTCTTCTTATTTTTTCTGTTACTATGACATTTCTAACCAGCGCCATCTCCTGTCACTGCGAGAACTAGTTACACCGTTATTAAACTGAACAAAACATGATGAAAACGTTACGATTTAACTAAACGTTAAGTAATTTCATTGTAAATAAAAAACATAACATTAAATTTATATTCATTGGTTTGTATTTCATGTATTCTCAAATTTGAATTGCAAACGAAAATCATTTGACTTTTATTATCCCTAATCAATACTTATATGACGTTAGTAATATTTCCCTACCATCATTTATTTATGACACTGTGAAGACTTTTGCATAGGAATACTTCACACACGTGACACAGTATCTGATCCTGTTTGCTGTAAATTAAATATGTTTTTTTTTAATTCGCCATCATAAATATAAAAAAAAAACAATACCAGAAGTTTGAAAAATGCATATGTAGGTACGGAGCCCGTCTAAGTGGGCGTTCGTGTAAATATCTGCAAATATTATCGCGTAACTCAAATATTATGGAAGAAGTGTGTGGGTTCCGGCACGTTAAATTATTAAATTTTGCTCACTGCATTTTTTCCGTGCACCTCGTAAGAGCTGACCACGGGATTATTTGGATTCCACGTTAAACTAACTCACTAGGCGGTAGGGTTAAGGGCCTGGTACTAGCCAAATCGCAAAGTTAGACGAGGCACCCCAAGTAAACTAACTAAGTCTGACGATTATAAGTGTCATCCTTACAATATATGATTCCTTGTCTAGGAATCGAATGATTTTCGTTAATGTATGTTTCCTTTTTCTATACAAAATACTTTGCGGAAACGGTGTCCATTTCCGAACTTTTTTGACTAAATGTAGAAATCTAAAAGCAAATGGATTTTTTTGTTTATGCATATATGCTGTTTTTGCTTATATCTAGAAATCGAATGACTTTCAGATTTCTAATGAGAAAAATCAACTTTTTTTATTTTTATTATTATTTAAATAAATGATGGAATAAAAAAATATCCATTATCAGTCTGGAGTTCTATTTGGATTTGCTGAAGCGTTTCACTACATATTATTACATTTGTTAAAAAGTGCATTTGTATGGCGCGAGTAGTTGGCTAGTCCTAGCGCCTTAATCCCGCGATTGTCGAAGCGGCAATGAAAGTTGTCCATGTTTTCGATCAGTTCAATAAAACGGAGGCCTTGGCATGTCACCTAGTTTCCAAGGGATGTGTTTTGCTAATATTATGACGGTAGGTGTGGTATTAGCCATCGATGTCCAGTCACATAAAAAAAAGTTGTATATCATATACTGTAGCACACCTGTGAAGAGTGCCCAGGGGAACGTAGAAGACGTTCCTTTGGGCACCTTTATGCACGGTGAATGTTCTTAAATTTGAATTTAGAATAAATTGGTGGGCAGTTTGCAGGTACGGATTTTAAAAACTGGCCCTTGGTGAATTTTAGTTGGCGCCATGTCGTGCTCGGCAGCGCACAGCGCGTGCGCAGTGGAGGCTTATTTCAGCAACTGTAATTCGTACACACGAGCGCGAAGCATATTTTGTATTCATTACAATATCCTGTATTAGCGTGATGCACCAAGTCTCCAGTTAATAAGATGAACGGGCTTTACGAACCCGCTAGCCAATATTGAAGACTTGAACTAAACAAGTTAACTCTATCCCGCAGCGTGTTATTACAAATACGCGTGCCAATTTTCAATTTTTTTTAAGTTTCAAATTTGGAGTGAGTCTCCATGTATAATTTGAATTTCAATATTTGGAATTCATGGTATATATGACAAGATTTCGTGGTCATAGCATATTGCAGCAACAGCATCAATGCTACTCAAACACTTCCCTATTCCAAGAAACTGTTTTTTTTTTGCTTTATACAAGCATGGTCGAAGCGGCAATGAAAATTGTCCGTGTTTTCCATCCAGTTCAATGTAGCCGTGCAATATTAGGAAGGTCCTGGCATGGCACCTAGTTCCCATGTGGTGTGTTAGGCTAATACCATGACAGAAGGTGTGGTATTAGCCATCCATGTTCAGTTACATAAAAAAAAAGTTAATAACATTAGGCATCGAACAGAAACGGATCCTGCGCGGACTATTAAGGTGGCCCAACCCGGCGGGCCTAACTCATTCACGGACACGGTACAAAACCGTGCTGTTGCGCTCTGGGACCTTCTCTGTTTCAAATAATAAGACAGGCTCCGTGATGAGGAAGATGCAACATGTCCACAAAAAAGACAATGTGCATAGTATTTGATTTGGTAAAATTTACGAAAATTTTAATTTCAAAACGACTTATAGCTAAAAGTAAACCACGACCGCTGTAGTAAAAAATCGAACAAAAACCAAATAGATTAGAAATCTTGATTAAATAAGCTATGTCTGATGACAAATCTTTTTAAGATGTTCTTAAATAGCATTGCGTAATCCACCTCCAAAGTTATTGTATAAAACGCGCGAAAAATGCGAACTTTCGGACCTTATAACTTAGAAACCAAACACAATTTTACAATGCCAATGGTCATCAGACATCTAGTTCGATCAAATAAAGCTATTTTGAGCAACATTTTGGATCTCTGACAAGAAATATGGGCGTGATCTTCTTTCCCCTTTTGTATGGGGAGATGAGCGGGTTGGGCCACCTTAAGAGATTTAATTTTAGAAATAGAGGGAGGTAAGGCTGAAAAAGTACGATGGAAGTTGCGGGCCCGTTGGCGCCATTAGCGGTAGCTTAGTACTCAAAGTAATAAGTAAATCCTCAATATGCGGTTATATTTCGTGATTTAGGAAATATCCGCTACCGGGAGCCTCTAATAGCCGAGGGAAATGGATTAATTTAAAGCTCTGTGGTTAGTAAACCGCTCATCTAGAGATAATTTAGATTTTTTATTTATCGAAAAAGTGTCAGTGAGCGTGTTTTCTATTCGAGTCTTCGCGCTATTACCAAAGAATATATACAATACCGTGATATTACTTAGTACTTACATATTCAAAACTCGCATCTGTAGGTGATCTTTTGAATGCGTTCACCACTACAGGGGGCGGTTTTTTAGGCAAAAATAAGCACCTTGCCATGATATTACCAGCATTTTTACCATCTTAAGCCTCTTGATGGTGTAAGGCCATTGTAGGATGGAGGTGTGTCATCAGTAGGACTGTGGGATGGTTCAGGGACGGCTCCTTTGATTTGATACAGTTTCACGCCGGACATTCATTCGACGACTCCGAGAAATCCTAGAATCTGGGAAGAACTATTCAATTTCCTAGGGGTGTATTATATGTCTATTTTTGTTTACTATCGTCTGTACCACGGAAATTGCTTTTCGGAGCTGCATAACGCCAGTCCTCCGTTCCCAGTCCATACACTCGCTAAACCCGGACGAGGCAAAGAATGAATGCATGTAGGTCCGTAATCCATAGGATCGATGTACTGAGGGATACCGAGGAATTTCCACCAAAGTATAAGCTTTTGGGTCCATAAAATGCCACGTGAAGACGCACCTAGCCGGCGAGCATGTTTTTGCAACTTCCGAACAAATAACAAAAGCCCATCGTTGGACGCATAGGCTGGAGTACGAAACAGGTCGCGTTTTAGATAAAAAAAACATCGCTCAAGGTGTATTATTACATCGGCTAAACGCGGGCAACAGCTATAAGAAATAACACTATATTTTGTCAACCGTTGTACATAGAGAAAGTCTCACAAAACGCATATGCTGACCACTCCGTCGGAAGTGTGAAACGGGCTCCCGCCGCTCAGGACATAAGGACGGCTCGTAAAGGAATAGGGGACGTTATTTGCCGAGATGGCGCAATAAATTGGGAAGCGGTTACCGTATCTCGCACGCATTATAAGGAAAATTGTGTCGAATCAGCTCCACTGGGATAAGATGTCTAATAAATTTGGTTCGTTCAGCTATGAGATTCTGTTATAGATTTTGCTCCCTGGTCGTGATTAAGTAACATTTTTTTATGCATGTATGGACACGTATTTTTTAAAAACATACTTGTTCGTGCTAAGCATGAAAGTCGCTCTTTTCATGTGTTTGAAGAATCGATCGCGAAGCGATAGAAAGGTGAGAGTTTAAATGTAATTTATTTGCTCATTAGAAACAAAACAGTGGCAATAAGTTATGTCGAATGCGTGGCTATGTCCGATCATAAATTAGTTAATCTATAGTCCGATGTAATTACAACAGAAAAAGGAAATACATGCGTTTTAATAGAAAAAGTTAATTACTATTACTTTGTAAAATTAGTTTGATAATGCTACACCTACTGTCATGATAATAGCCCAATAGGTACACGACGTGGGAAGTCGGTGTCATGCTAGGACATTTATTATATTGCATGGCTTGAACAGTGACAATTTTCATTCAATGCGATCGTACCACGGATTATCAAAGTTTCCCGTCCCTACCTAGTAAGGAAGGGAACTATAATTTTACGCCGAAATTTTACGACAAAAGACGTGTACGGAGAAGCATTATAATCGTTTTAAGTTTTATTTTATGTTTCACCCAAAGTTTTTGTAGTTACTGAATTGAACGAAGTTTTAATGAATATATACTCAAAATTCCCAACAGCATAATAGGTAGAACTTCCATAACGTTAAATCCATTCTTCTTAAAAATCTATTATTTACTATAAAACATGTTATCTAATTAATTTCTAGTCAATATTATGGGATTTTGAAATATTTTATACATTTTTTCCAATTCGCATAACTTTTGAATAGAAAAGGTTTTATAGTAACAGCTTATACTTTTAGTAGGATAATCGATAAAAAAGTAATGAGGGGAGTACGATTTTATGGGACGGTGGTGACCGAGGTAAAAAGATAAAAAACGCCTCCCAAAATAAATATTCAAAGTTTTACCGTATTCATATATTACCTACATTATGTGAAGTTACGATATCGGCACTGCTTAAGCGGTATTTGGCAGTTTTCACATACCATACGTAGATGTTAAAAGGCCTGATACAAATTTAGGGGCATGGTAGGATCATTGGAGCCGGTTCGTGGGCTAAACTAATGTCCTACATAAGATATCAGATCACCAATTGAATGATACTTCTAGTCTGGTCTGGTCTTAACAAATTATAATCCTTAATAGATATAAATACCATAATGTATGTTATATTGCAAGAAAAACGCGAATAATAGAGTAAGTATGAACAATGAACATAGGAAACATTATAATCTAATATAGACGGAACACGGTACACAAACGATGAACATATATAAGGTAAGGAGTAAAGATCGAAGGAATCCTCAAGCGAAGGGAAGTTTTTAAGATGCGATTTAGCTTTGGTTTAAATTTAACAAAGCACTTTCAGTGGGATCCCGCATTGGTTTTTTTAGAGCGGTACCGTTATTGACGGTAGACGTTATTGATGAAGGACGCCTGCGTGATGCCAAACAGCGGCCATGGCTCTCCAGCTGTCTTGCGGACGTGGGAACTTCCTCAATCAATCCTTTATTAGCTACTTTATGCGGCAATGGATTTAGTCACACGCGGGGAGCATATTTGGCCCTTCGGTACCACGAAGAAACGCTCACATTTTGGGATAGTCGTTGTTCTACAAGTCTCGAGTCTTGCAATCACGGAGATCGACTGTATCTGTGCTCGGAGCGAAGTCTTTCCGATTTTGTATTGACATCTTCATCAGGCCATCATGGTGGAACGTAGACTGAGGGTTTGGATGACGAGCTGGTTTTCTTGCCACCAAAACAAAAGAAAGGGTTGCTGCATTTATTTGTTCGGATGTTTCACTTTAATTACGAACTAGGAACATTCTATCAAACAGGTGAACCCAGGCACTTGTTAAGGGGTTCATCTTGCCTTGTTATCGGGTGTAAAACGGTCAGTGTTTTTATAGATTGGTTTTTAGGGTTCCGTACCCAAAGGGTGCTAACGGAATCCAATTACTAAGCCTCCGCTTTCCGTCCGTCCGTCCGTCATAGGGCTGTATCTCATGAACCGTAATAGGTAGTTAGATGAAATTTTCAGAGAATGTGTATTATTTTGACGCTATAACAACTAGTAGGTAAAAACAAAAAACGTATTATTTTTGTGTTAAATCTTGTACAAAGGTACGAAACCCTTCGTGTGCGAGTCCGACTCGCACTTGGCCGGTTTTTAATCTAGATCTGTATCTATATTTCTAAAGGGAAAAGCTGCTTTGCTTCTGACAGTACACAGAAATTCCATTTCGTGCTTCGAAAAAATATGTTCACTTCTTTTACAGCGTGAATGAACATTTCCTTTCTGACAGCAAAAGTAAGATGCGTAACTCTTTTAAATCTTTTAAAAATGCAGGTTTTTTTGAATATGTGCAAAACTATAGGTGATCGAACCGATGATCAGTTGCCAATGATAGTTCAATACCTTATTGATTCGTGTACACCACTAAACACATAATAATAGTAATGGTCAGCAGGTTATTACTCCAAAATAAATAATAAATTGGCCTGCTTTACTGAAAATGTTAATAAATACTTACCGAAATACATTAATAGTAATGAGAAATATTTTACAATAAATGGTTTAATTTTAACTATGCTGAAACAGTAAACAATTGCACATTTTTTTTTCAGTGTAAAAACAGTATCTTTTATTTTATATTTCGAATAGTGATGCTTGGTAGTTTAGGTCATTATTCTGCCGTATATGTAATCAATGAGATGTGGTAATGTCGTATCCATTTCGAATACACAAAATATACTCATTTTCTAAATCTACATCACATCTATTGAGGGTTCGAAGGCTTGGATCGTAAAGAATCGAAACGGAGAGAGGGCAACGACAAAGTTTGATCAAAACCCAAAGTCGGCCGTAAATTAGACGAAAAAGAAAAAGGTATCGCTTTCTAATGAGACGCGACAGCCGTTAGTGGGAAACTTTGAAGGGATATTGTTTTTATGGAAAATGTTGACTCAGTAATTTTCTGAAATTCTGCGGGTTTATTTTGTGTTGAAGGCTTAGCGCAATGTCAAACAGAAGTGTTTGCTTCGTGTTCTCCCTGGGAATTGTGCAAACACTGAGCGGCTTGGATTTTACCTTCGCGGGTTTTCATTTCGAAATTAATTTTGAAGTAAGAAAATATACAAAACTTCCAGAGTAAAAACATTTCTTATTTAAATTGCTCATAGTAGTTTAAACATGTCATTGCTGTGTAGTATAGTTTGCTATTGACTCTTGTCCTATATTGTTTCCGAGATGCTCGAATCGTGCCAATTATACCTATAGAAGTGTTATTGTTATTCGATATTTGAAAAACAAGCTTAAACCTGAAAGTTGTTCGAGTCCAGTACCCGAAGTCCCAGTTGTCACCTAAATTGGCGTTTACGGCAAACCGATCGACTGGCGTTTTCAAATGTATGGAGAAATTGAAGAGCGCGCGCAGTGGGCGTTAAGCGAACTAACATTTGCGAGTCCGACTTTGATTTGACAGCTTACTCAACGTTGCCGTAAATACGTCGACGTTGCCGTTTACGTCGACTCCGCGTTTTCATACAAATCGAAAGTCCAAGTTTGACTTTGACAGCTTTAAGAAGTAAAACCACAGAATATCTAGTAAAAACTTGTATAGAGTTTGACGTTTTTACGGAACTTCGAAGTTACGTAAACGCCAATTTAGGTGAGAACTCAGACTGACCACTCTGAAGACAATTCTTCGCCACAACTGAAAATGTACATTGTTAAATAAAGTAAATTGGCATGTGGGTATTGAAGGCATCTTTATTCGTGCCCATTTATAAGGACACCGTGATTAGAAAGCGGAGGAAGGGAGAAGTCGTTTTTTAAAGTGTAAAGTTATGGAAATACGTGACTGTAGGTGATTTGGTCATATATCTTGCTTTGGAAATTACTTCATCGCCACCTGGGCAGAGAAGTGAAACATAAAAGTTTAGGCTGGCTTTGTCACTGCTTATGATTGTCTAGACGATATAATCGTTGCTGGAGATGGCGATGTTAAATCTCAAAGTAATGAGAAATGGTTTATCTCAAGCACATACATTATTTTAATTTTTACAATATATTTGCAATGACTTTAGGGATAAGTGTGATATTTTTTCATGTTCGCAATCAAACAAATAAAAAAAGTATTTAAGTAGCGCCTGTTGCCACTTGCCTTTTTTATTATATAAACATATATTATGGTTAGCAAAATATTGTTGTTGTGTTTTTGTTTATCTAATTTACCTTTCGTCGTTGTTCATTCACTCAAATGTATAAGAGTTTGGTCGCTTATTCTTACTTGTTGTAATCTTATGAACTAGTGTTTTTTTTTGCTATTTTTCAAATTAAAATTCAAATTCAAATTCTTTATTGGCAACAAAAACAACAATTAGGTACAATTTAAAAATGTTTAAAAATAACCTATCATACATTTAATGCATCCTAATGAGGTAATTGTATACCGAAAGGTGCTAGCTCAGCATAATTCCTAAGCGGCCAGTACTACTTGAGTTGAGCTGACTGCAAGGTGCTGATTTTCAGCAAGTACCTGCCAATAAATTTATTATATGTGAAATTATATATATATATTTTTATTGTTTGTATGTCAGCTAGAACATACTGTGATTACTACTTGGGATGTCTCATAAGTCATTGTTATTATACATGTTTTTATGGTTTTTTAATGTGATTATATGCTGTCTGTAAGCCAATAAATAAATTTAAAAAAAACTACATTTATGCTAAGATTCATAGACATTACTCGTGCTTGGCTGAGCCAAAGAGTTTCTTTCGACTGTCAGTTTTGGCATAAAATGTATGGACCGAATGTCAAATTTGACAGTCGGAAGCCATACTTTGGCTAAGCCAAGCACGAGTAATGTCTATGAATATTAGCATGAATATGTTTCGGTATCTGCTCCCGCCCATGCATGCTCGTTGACTAAAATACACCCCGAGACACCCTCCACGATGACCTTACACAGAACCAGCGACCTTCAGCGTAGTGCGAGAATGCAAAGGTCACGTAGAGGGTGTCGTGCAGTCTGTGGAGGATAGGTGCACAGTGAGTGGGCGGAAATGAGTATGTGGGGAGGGGGGGAGAACCAGCGTCACTGTTTTCTGCATCTCTGCACTACTCCCTTGAGATCTAGTAATGAGAACGTACAGCGAGCGACATGCCACATTGATAAAAAATGGCCAAATGCGAGTCGGACTCGCACACGAAGGGTTCCGTACCATCGTACAAAATGTAACATAAACAATACGTTATTTGTATGGGGCCTCTCTTAAATTTTTATAATTTTACCTATTTGCTGTTTTAGCGGCAACAGAAATAATTACTTTGTGAAAATTTCAGCTGCTTACCTATTTCGGGTAATGAGTTACAGCAATGTGACAGACGGACGGACGGACAGCGGAGGCTTAGTAATATCGTTGTCACCCTTTGGGTACGGAACCCTAAAAACATTTAATATAACTGTAATTGTGATAGTAAAGAGTGTCTTACGACGTTAAAATAGAGCCAACAAAGTGAATTTGTTACTCTGAGTAAAATACTTGAAATTTGTACAACAGACGTATAGAGAAGTAAAAACAGCAATAAAAAATGCGAATGGTTATGTTTTGCTGGTTCGGGTCCAGACTTGCAGTATATTCGTAAAGTTGTTCTTTTTACTGGGCTCTTTCTTCAATTAATGTGTCCTTGCTTCACGGACGATTATACATACATACATGCTCAGCAATAAAAAGTGATTCGCATGCAGTCTTCACTTTTTTATTTACTTGGATTTCATTTTTATTTCATTTATTTGTTAAACTTCTGTTATAATGTCTCATGTCACAATTTGATTGATCCGCGTATTCGATCAATTCAGTGAAGAAGAAACCGCAAAGAAACTTCACTGGTCTATAAGTTATCTTTTTTTTTTTCGTCCACATTACTTAGGAATACATAAATACTGTTGGCAAACTTACATTTTTGGTAGAATGGTCTAAGGCAAAGAACTAAGAACTACGAGGAATCTAAAACGATTGTTTATCATTCAGCCCGTTGTCGTATAAGTAGGTCGTAACTTTACGTTACTCTCACGAAAGGTAACTTACATTACTATGCACATATTCCGTGAGATCTTAATTTTTCAGCGTTGCCTGCGGCGTTTCTAAAAAGCTCTTACTTCGCTCCAAGCCAAGACTTATTGTTTCAATTACGCCCCCCAATCCTGAGGGAATCTGACGACGATCGCCGTAGAATTCACAAGTGTGTATGCCATTTGAAATGAAGACGGGTACCTGCTTCGGTACCTATCTTAGCGCTTACGTGTAAGGATCGGGTGCCGTAAAACGCGAGGACCTATATGTCATCTCTTCTTCTTCAACCTTTTCCTGTCCACTGCTGGACGTAGGCCTCCCCCAGACTTCGCCAAGTTGTGCGGTCTGCTGTTTTTCTTCGCCAGTTGTCACCTGCTGTCTGACGTATATCGTCTGACCAACGTGCTGGCGGTTTGCCGACGCTTCTTTTCCCTGTGTAGGATCTCCACATCCAAACTTCCGTCACCTACTGTCATAATGTTAGCCCAACACATTGCATGGGAACCAGGTGCCATACTAAGACCTTCATTATATTGCACGGCTACATTGAAATTGATAGAAAGCAACGACAATTTTCGTTGCCGATTCAACCATCTTTCATTCAATGCGAAGATACCAACCTGGCCTGGATTAACCCTCCCACCTAGTAAGTATAAGGAAGGGATCTACAATTTTACGTGGAATCCTAACCACGAACGTCAAATCCTTTTTTTTTTCAAAATTATATTAATTATAATACATCATGTGATATAAAACATTATATATTATACTAGCAGCCCGTCCCGGCTTTGCACGGGCATAATATCATTTTAAAAAATATTATTTTGACACAATGATACACAAATAAACCCTTTTTACGTAGAGTTCCTAAATTGAAAAATTTGAAATAAAAAAAACTTAGATATTATTATTACATGATTATTAGATATTAGAGAAATAATAAATTCAAAGTGCTATAGTGAGAACCGCGGCCTCCGACGCACTATTTATAGGCACGCTCCCGCCGCTTCGGCCAGCCGGTACCGCCGCAAACGCTACGTCCCGCAATTTTTAAATCTGTAATATCTTCGAAAATATTCATTTAAATCATATGCTGTAAAGGGCCATATAGATCTATATTAAATCAACAATGTATTTAAGGTATTTAATTGGATAAGGATTAATGTTGTATTGGTTAAAATCGCTTCCTAAATTAGCCATTATTTGTCGTAAAAAGTAAATGACAAAAAAATGTTATTGTGGGATATCCATAAGAGATAGACACATACCATCGCGGAGTTTTCTGTAGACCTTTTCAATGTTTACAATAATTAGTACATTATTTTGATAAATCTCGTAAGGTTCAGCTTGCGTTTGCAATGTAAGCGAAAAAAAAATATTTTTTACGACATCACATTGGAAACCTCAAAAATAACAGTATTTCTGCGCTATTTAATGGATGTTATTATACATATAAACCTTCCTCTTCAATCACTCTATCTATTAAAAAAACCGCATCAAAATCCGTTGCGTAGTTTTAAAGATTTAAGCATTCATAGGGATATAGGGACAGATAAAGCGACTTTGTTTTATACTATGTAGTGATTTAAATAACAATTGCAGTGAGAACAATTATGTTTATTTTTATAACGAGCCGGAATCCACAAGGTACAATACACAGTGTTACTGCTTTGAACTGACATCCGTATTAACATTACTTAGGCGAATGTAAGTCCTTGTTTTTGTTCGTCCCTCTTAGATCGGGATAGATACGGTTTGAGAAGCACATAAAATCCGAAATGATTTTTTTTCTCAGAAATATATAATTTCATGTTCATATGCTTACATTAAGTTTGCAACATTTAGCGGGGCCCGGAAGGTAGAAAAAAAATTAAAATGTATTAAAAAATATATATCTCCTAAACAAATATTTAGAAACGGTATTAAAAAAATGTATATGTTAAGTCTTTTAAGGCGTAATGTAACTGTGAATTTGCAACAAGTTTGTAATTACGGAAATGTATTTAAAAAAATGTTTTTACTAAAAAAATCTATGCCGCGAACCTAACTTGCTATTGCTATATTTCTTTCTAGAATATGTAAAAGAAAATTAAATTCTTTAAAAACTATGCAACGAACGATTTTATACGTATTTCGAATTTTTTGTTTAGCTTTTGTGTGAATGTAAAAATTATAAATGAAAAAAATGTGCTTCTAATATTTGCAACATTTTACAAATTTCACAGAATATAGAGTTTGCGGTCAGTTTCCAATTTCAGAAAATAAAATAGAATTTTCATTATTTACTTTGCAGATATTATGAAAATAGTACAAAAAATATATATTTACACAGTTCCGTAAATAAGAAATTGTTGCAAATTCACAGTAATATTACACCTAAAATTAGCTAACATATAACATTTTTAAATAACATTTCTAAATATTTGTTTAGGAGATATCATTTTTAAAACATATTTCAAATTTTATTTCTATCTTCCGGACCCCCCAAAATGTTGCAAACATAATGTACACACATCCACATGAAATTCTATGTTTATGAGAAAAAAAATTGCATTTCGGATTTAATGTTTTTCTAAATGCTGATTTAAGGCTAAAGTTCCTGGAGCATCTGTTTTGTTGTTTACGTGACTTATTATAGTTTAAGCCGCAATAAACTTTAGATGATATTTTTTAGTAACTATTTGGTGCAACAAATATATAAAAATATTATGCCTCGAAATGTAGCACAATTCGTCAAAAGCGAATATTCTAACTTATTGTAAGCGTTTTTTCTTCTTGCTAACAGTAGATTAAGTTTATTCTATACGGAAGTAATATATATTTTCATTTTCTAATAGCTAAGATTGTATAGATCCCCTAAGTATTATTTTGCATAAAAAACTTTGGCTTCACTACTACATAATTTATACATATAATTAATTATTTGTGATACTAACACAGAGTGAAAAATGACATAATAATGCGCGAACCTAAGAAAACCATGAAAAAAAAACATTGCTTAGCGTATATGTGTCTGCAACCAGCAAAAACCCTCTGACGCTAAAAGCCTGCTAAAATAAGCAACCCTTCAGAACTCACTGCGCCTAACAAAAACGAGTTATTCTAGATCGCGTTAAAACATTTCGAAAGTCCCACAGCATCCGTAAATACTTCTCCGAGTGTTTGAACAGCTGTGAAATTATTTCACATTTTCCTCGCCGAATATCTACCTTATTTATTCACCGCCAGATCGCGATTGCCGGAACTCGCTAAATCTCGAGCAAGCTTTCCCAATTAAACTTGGGAAAACTCGCCACTGCCGAAAGCCGGCGGTTTCCGATGTGAGATTATATCCGAACCCGTTAGCGAGTCGCCTAAGTATGTGAATCGAGTGTTCGATTGCGGAGGCACGGCGCATGCAAATACAGATATAGCCAACAGTTCTTGGCAGGATGAAGTGCTGGGATTAAGAGCATCCTCATACCTAAACATTTTGGACCAATTTATGCGATTAAAACGAGATAGCCAGAGCCCGACGTGTCGCTGAGTTAGAGCAGCTCGGAATAATTATTTCTAAATGTGACCAACCCGCATAACGCATGAAAGGGGGAACGGCTTAACGTATAATATGCAGATCGTATAATGTCATATTTTAACAAAATTTTAAAACCATGCACAACGTATAATCGGCAGATCGTATAATCTTATACGTAGTGCATGAAGAAGTCCAAAAAATTTAATTACTTATTTCTCCATGCATAACGTATAATAGTCACAACGTATAATGTTATGATCTTTATTTAACAAAAAAAGAAAACCATGCATATCATATAATCCTAAAATATTTCATACGATAAGCGCCCTTATCGATATATGATTAAAGATTATACTCGCACGCGACTTTTCGACCGTCTCAATTAGCGTTGTAGCAAATTGTTACTCTTCAACAGATATCGATTCGTAGCAATTTCAGCCTTAAATGTATCGTTGTTAGGGCGCTTTATGCAGTGCTTCTTGGCATATTATACGTTCTGCTTGGTTTTCTTTTTTTGTGAATTCATGTTAGGAATATTATACGTTGTGACTATTATACGTTCTGCATGATGCAAAGAGTTTATTTTATTTTTAAACTCATGCACAACGTATAACATTATACGTTGTGACTATTATACGTTATGCATGGTTTTAATTTTTTGGAAAAAAATAAGATTATACGTTGTGAATATTATACGTAGTGAATACGACTCGCATGAAACCGGTTTGTTATTGTTTCGTTAAAGAAATTGGAAAAAGTTGTTGGAAAATTGGAAAGAATTTTCTTCACTGAATGGGTAGATAATGTTAAGATCTTTGAAATGGTATTAAGATAAATATTTGTTAATATCAATATAAGCCGCAACATATTTGAGACCTGACTTGAAATTTTTTTTCCATGCATAAAACATCAATTTCTGTAACATATTTCTTTCTGTTTTGGTAGAACGTTGGCTGGAATTATACATGTTTTTTTATATGTTCTCATAATATAAGTAGTAGTAGTAGTGTAAAAATCTTAAAGTGGGCCTTCCCGCTCAACTCCCCATACAAACGTGGAAAGAAGATCATGCGCATATTTATTGTCGTTTTTGCAAAATTATACTCAAAACATTAATTGATCGCAGTAGATGCTTGATGTCCATGGCCTTGAAAAATTGCGTTTAGTTTCCGGTTGGTTGTCCGGAAGTTCTAATTATTCTCATGTTTTATGCAAGAAATTGTGTCGTGGATTACGCAACGATAACATAAAACAATCCAAAAAAAATTAATAAACAAGTCCTTGAATATTAAAAAAAGTTTTCGTTTTTGTTTATTTTTTTGCAACAGCGTGTGTGATTTACTTTTAGCTATAAGTCGTTTTGTAATTTATATGTTTGTAAATCGAACGAAATCAAACACTATGCGCATTGTTAACTTTGTGGGCGAGTTGCATCCTCCTCATCACGGATTCGTTGGGAAAGTCTCTTGAAATTAACGGTTGCTTCCCTACAGTCGTGGTTCCAGTTTTATAATTTATTGCTTAATGTGAATAATATAAAAATATATAAATATAAAGCGTCAAATATTATACATTTCCCCAGAAAACAAATAACCGACTTTAAGTGACCTTAATTAAGTTCACAGGGTGGCCATATTTTGGCTTATATCATCCTTTAGCGGTAGAACTGAACAATACAGTCTCCGATACCCTTCTCAAAAGTTTTTCAATCACTGACAAGACCCTTTAGGATTTTCTCTCAGTATATTTTATCAGTTTTGCGATAGGAATTGGAGCCATTGTTTTCATTGTTCTAAGGTAAATAAACTTATTTGAAGGGTTTATTTAATATGTACATCCACCTGAATAGACACATTAATTAAAGGTTCTCAGGAAATACATTTCAGAGGTATTTATATAGAAAATTGATTTATCAGCCATTCACAGCATGACGCTCGCCCCATTCCATTTCGCGTACAGAATAATAATCGTTTTTGAACGAAACATAATTTAAAAAAATATGGGATATATTTCTAAGCGGATTCGTTGCGAGAAAAGCTACAACTGTCACCCATTTAATATATTCCGGGAGGTCACGACATTTTTGGTCACGATAAGGTAAATGGCTGAATCTGGGTTCACATGTTAGAGACCAACCCTCTGAGCTAAATATGTCGGTCTGCCCATGCTAAGTGGTTGCGTAATCTAAATTGGCTATATAAAAAAGATGCAGGTATGTACCTGCCGATGAATATACTGATTGTCTGGAAACATTGATACCTATTAATTATACAACAATAACGAGTCGGTTTTTTAAATAAATACTTAAATATAAAGTTATATATGTATCCTAAATTGCCTATAACTACGAAATGCAACCAAATGTTTGTTCAGTTTTTGTATTGTTAAGCAAGTATGTACTGATACTTTCATACTTCGTTAATTGCATTCATTTAGCTTTTCGTATATATTTTTTGTCACCATAACTAGATTTCAGGCGCATTATCTACGTAACGCAACCACTTGGAACAGGCAGACTGACACATTTAGCTTCAGAGGGTTGGTCTTTATCCCGTGAAACTCGTATAAGCCGTTTACGTTATCGTTACCATTTTTGTCGCGACCTCCTAGTCTAATACATGTTTTATCTAAAACCGTTAAGGCGGCCCAACCCGGCGGGACTAACTCATTCGCGGGCACTGTACAAAACCGTGCTGTTGCGCTCTGGGACCTTCTCTGTTTCAAATAAAAAGACAGGCTCCGTGATGAGGAAGATGCAACATGTCCACAAAAAAGACAATGTGCATAGTGTATGATTTGGTAAGATTTACGAATATTTTGATTTTAAAACGACTTATAGCTAAAAGTAAACCACGACCGCTGTAGTCAAAAATCTAACAAAAACCAAATAGATTATAAATCTTGATTAAATAAGCTATGTCTGATGACTAATCTTTTTAAGATTTTCCTACTTTATCATTGCGTAGTAACCACCAAAGTTATTGTAAAAAACGCGCGAAAAATTTGAACTTTCGGACCTTATAACTTAGAAACCAAACACAATTTTGCAATGCCAACGGTCATCAAACATCTAGTTCGATTAAATAAAGCTCTTTTGAGCAAAATTTGGGATCTCTGACAAGAAATATGGGCTTGATCTTCTTTCCCCGTTTGTATGGGAAGTTGAGCGGGTTGGGCCACCTTAAAAACTGAAATTACTGCACGGTAGTTCACGATAAAGATACGGACACGGAAAAAGATAGACATGAACTCGGAACCTTAAAAACGTGATTCGACGGCTCGGAATTTGCGCGATGCGTGATTTTTTATTCAAAATTTTATAGTTTGAGGGTCCCGTCGCAAAAAGCGAAAAAAGAGTCCTTACGTCTGGGTCTACAGGCTATTCCGTGAATTCCGTAATCAGAAATATGGAATCCTGAATCTCGAAAACCGCTTTTATAGCGGTTTTCAAAGCGATTTCCCTAATGAAAAGATTCCGGAGCATAATTTTTGAAGTGAAAACTTCTTTAGCGGCGCTGAGCACTTTTTGTTGGATGGGTAAAAACTTCGAAACTCGCGTCAGGGTCACGTGATGCTGATCGAAAAAGCGTAAGATTGAAGTGAAAACTTCTTTAGCGGCGCTGAGCACTTTTTGTTGGATGGGTAAAAACTTCCAAACTCGCGTCAGGGTCACGTGATGCTGATCGAAAAAGCGTAAGATTGAAGTGAAAACTTCTTTAGCGGCGCTGAGCACTTTTTGTTGGATGGGTAAAAACTTCCAAACTCGCGTCAGGGTCACGTGATGCTGATCGAAAAAGCGTAAGATTGAAGTGAAAACTTCTTTAGCGGCGCTGAGCACTTTTTGTTCCGCACCCGCCCCCGTCGGACCGCCCGCCCCGCCCCCGGCCCCGCTCCCGCTACCGCCCCCGGCCCCGCTCCCCTTGGTGTGAAGTAGCGCTACTGGCATCGTTTTCGCAGCCCCGTGAAAGTTCTTAAGCCCATGGGCACAATATCTTTATAAATTGTAGCCTATGTGTTATTCTGATGTATAAGCTATATTATTGTAAAGTTTCATTAGAATCCATTGAGTAGTTTTTACGTGAAAGAGTAACAAACATCCATCGATTCGAATCAAAACTGTTTGTTTCTTACTTCAGCTATCATAAACCGATTGTATCAGTTTTAGAAATTTGCGATGATGATTCTGGTAATAACGATGGTGAAAAAGTCGTCGAAATTATGGATGAAAGTTGATTTTTCTAAGAGATAAAAATTAATGTAATATATAAATAAATAACGATATAATATTATGAATAATAACATGTAAATTGTCATATTTGTGTACGATAGCGCAATAAATAAACATTGTATTCTACCTCATAAATGATAGTATTTTTGTACTTATAATTAAACACAACGTTAATACTAAAGTTTTCACTTCTGCCGGCACTCCCGGAGTGCTACCGGTGTTTTTTTTAAATTAATTCAGGTTTCCTTTGAAAAAATAGCTTTGGAGTCCGCTCTAAAAGCAGTTTTATAGACTCAAGATTCCTGATTAGAGAATTCCAGGAATGGGACTGCTGGTCTGGTGGGATGTCAGTCACACGCATTTTATCCCGACTTATTCTCCTATTCAGGTTTTTTTTTGTAATTCTAAAAACTAAAATATACATATTATGTTCTCTTATGTTCTTGTTCACCAACTTTGTTGTGATCTTGTGATCAAAACGTCATACTTCTTGAGAAAAAGCTAGATTTCTAGCGCTAATTTTATATGAAATTGCAACATAATCATCAGGCGAGGGCGAACTCCTTCCATGTCCAGCAATGACGGGACCCTCGGCACGTGAACATGTTCACGCTTGACCGGTTTTGTTTCAGATGCAGATACACAGATATATCTATATGGTCAGTCAATTTTCAGCAGCGAAACCATATTATACTCGTTGCGTCTCCCCGATTTATGGATATTGGACATTTACACGAGCTGATCCGTGCACAGGATCATCACACAACCAATAACCGTTTATTAGCCCATAAAATTCTTAATGAAAGTAACCCCGCTCCTAGTGGATTGGAAACAGCTGCCTCCATTCCTGTCAGTGCGATTAGATAAATGACGGGCTGTTATAATTAGGTGGCCCATAATTAGGTTCTGTCAGCCTCAGTGGCCCAGTGGCGCGACACTTCGGCGATCGCTCTCCGAAGTTAAGCAACGCTGGGTCCGGTCTGGTCTTGGATGGGTGACCATTAGACCGTTGAGAGAGGCTGGCCGTGGTTCGGATTCCACGTTAAACTGTAGGTCCCCTTCCTTACTTACTAGG
Source organism: Incurvaria masculella (assembly GCA_946894095.1). Classification (NCBI taxonomy): domain Eukaryota; kingdom Metazoa; phylum Arthropoda; class Insecta; order Lepidoptera; family Incurvariidae; genus Incurvaria; species Incurvaria masculella. The sequence continues at coordinate 11,314,531 of OX335657.1, read as the reverse complement.
TGGTAGGGTTAATCCCGCCCGGGTTGGTACCATCGCATTGGATGAACGATGGTCGGAGCGGCAATGATAAATCGTCCGTGTTTTCCATCCAGTTCAATGTAGCCGTGCAATATAAGGAAGGTCCTGGCATGGCACCTAGTTCCCATGTGGTGTATTGGGCTAATACCATGACAGAAGGTGTGGTATTAGCCATCCATGTCCAGTCACATAAAAAAAAAAAAAAAGGTACTCTTAACTCGGGTTGCCTGGTTTACACGAAGTACTGATTTATTTTAATCGACACTTAGGGTCTCTTCCACCAAGTACTGATAAGCTTAATCCTCACATTTAATGGCGTTTCTTACCATCTCGCAATCGATAACATTATAAGATAATCAACACTTTAGTAATCAAGGCCCTTTAAGTGTAGATTAAAATATATCAGCACTCGGTGAAAAGCCAGCTTAAACAGGTGATTATCTTGTACTGGTATTGATCGTAAGCCGCTAAGAAAGGCCCTTAATGTGTGGCGATTAAGCTAATCAGCGGTAGGTATAGGATTTTTTCCCACTTTACTTCCTAGAATAATACAAACAATTTCATTTTTTTATGTAACTGGACATCAATGGCTAATCACACCGACCGTCATGATATTATGGCTCAGAACACCGCAATCCAGAAGTAAGTGGTGCCATGCCAGGACCTATTATCAGGACCTCAATAGCCCAGTGGCGCGACACTTCGGCGACCGCTCTCCGAAGTTAAGCAACGCTGGGTCCAGTCTGGTCTTGGATGGGTGACCATTCGACCGTTGAGAGAGGCTGGCTGTGGTTCGAATTCCACGTTAAACTGTAGGTCCTCTTCCTTACTTACTAGGTGGTAGGGATAATCCCGCCCGGGTTGGTACCATCGCATTGCATGAAAATTGTCCGTGTTTTCCATCCAGTTCAATGTAGCCGTGCAATATAAGGAAGGTCCTGGCATGGCACCTAGTTCCCATGTGGTGTGTTGGGCTAATACCATGACAGAAGGTGTGGTATTAGCCATCCATGTCCAGTCACATAAAAAAAATAAGCATACCTAAACTGAACTGGATCGAAAACACGGAACATTTTGAACTGCCGCTTCGACCATCCTTTTATATAATGCGACAGTACTATCTTTCTTAACCTGCCCCTGCCCCTAGTCAGGGAGGGGACCTACAGTTTGACATGGATTCCGAACCATGAAACAGCTCGCATTCGTGGCTCAGAAACAGAAAGAAAGTGGTACGGGTCGGGGATTGAATCCTCTGAGGTACGATCTGTATAATGCGTATTTTACTAAGAAATTTCCCGCTAATTCCTTCTTTATTTAATTAAAATAAATTTGAGTCTTTTGGCCATTCAAAAATTGCTTCTCCGAATACTTCAGAGCTGCAAACACGGAGATCGGCAGGCTTCAACACAAACTATAGTATACAACACGTAATTGCAAGTGATGACTTGTAAAATATTCTGATTCTCCCCGTCTATCGTTTTTTCCTATTTTGTTTTCGCCTTTCCATAAAATAAATGGATCCCCACTGCCGTCTCGCCGCGTGATCCCGCCCGTAAATATTTATTTTCAGAGAAAGTGGGCAGTCGACAACAAAGGGCTTGCGGGCGAGATACCCGCTGACGGGGATTTGTTTCTTTTTGACTTTCGTTTATTAAATACTGAATGATGCGTCCTCCGACGTCAGCGTAAACTAGAAACTGCAGCGGGCATGGAAGGTCGTTAAGGCTCCAACTGACTCCTGCGTTCTGCAAAGAAACGATAATGCTGATCTGCGGAAGCATTGAGAATGCGTTAGAGTTCATTGTTGTATGCGCGTGAAAATCGAGCGCGACGAAAGGAAATTTAGGTTTTTGACTTGTAAAGTCACCTTTCTAAAGTAAATTAATAAATGTTTCACGCTTATTCACTAGAAAAATATGTGATCTTGTACTGCAAAAAAGAAAATTTTATAAATCATTTATAGTTTCCAAGCGCCGGCTTGAAAACCTAGTAACAGGTGTTTGCTAACATATTTTTTTAAAGAATGTAAGCGTCTCATTAAAACCGTCTTACAGTCATGTACTAGATGATAGTCTAAATTTTTATATTTACATTTTTCTACCGGTGTTTATCAACAATCAAAATAAACCTAAAATATTGGAGGTTAGCGTCACATGGAGCCTTTAGTAGCGACTAGCGATCATTCGTATGGCAGCAGCGGCGTAGCCACGAATAAGTGGTGATGCGCCGAGGGTAGTTTCGTTAAGAAATTCAGAAGGCGCAAAATCGAATATAATATTTTTCTTTAGATCGGAAGGAAAAGTTTATCAGCCAGATCAATTTATTTTAAGGTTTACAACCATACTGTTCTATTATAGCACACCTATTTTGCTTACTCTACACACATAAACGTTTGTAATGATTCGTCAACCACTATTTTATTTATAATTTAACTTAAATGCCTTTTTCGTAATTAATAAAAAAAGATATTTATGGTTCTATGCTGAAAGTCCTTGCCTTTCCGTGTGAACAAAGACACAAAAAGAAGTAACATTTCACAAGACTATGCCCCGGTTGCATCAAAGAACAAAAAATCAAAATCATCGTCAAAGTATGATCAAACAAGTCTCTTTGTGTGGACAGTATGGAAGGAACTCTACGCAGTTCACTAAAAGTGACGTGTTTGAACATTGATTAACTCGGCCGTCTCTTCGTGCAACCGGGGCTAAGTAAGCTCAAATATGCATTTTTACAAGTGTCTGACGGGTTGTGATGCTGTGAAAGTAAAGTTAACCATATTAATTATTGTGTGTAAGCATGTGAGGAATGAAAATACGTTTGGTTGATACGGTATCGTTTAAGTAGTAGCGCTTTTCTGGCCCATGGTAAAATCGGCAATGTCCTTTCTGACTATCTATATTTCAGTACTTCCTGAACTTATAACCTACCTAATTCTTTAAATTTCAATACTTCCTGAATCTTCTTCCAGTAAAAGTATGTCTGTTGGTTTGTCCTCCTTTCATGCGCAATGAAATGACGTGATATTATGCATGGAGATATTTCATGGACTGAAGAGTTACATAGGCTACTTTGAATCCCAAAAATATGTTTCATATTGTCCCAAGCGGAACCCGGTAAAGCAGCGGGCAGCTATATAAAATGTAATGATCCAAACTGAGGGCTATTTCCTAACAAAAGTTAACCGTATTCAAGATCAGACCCCCTTATTTTCATATCGTCAAAGTGACGAAGAAAATACAATTTTACTGCAAGGTCGACTTTAATGAAGGAGCAAAGACATGAACGTATGCGATCGTACATGCTCTGTCGTCTCCCGTCTTGTACTTAAATATGTAATATATTTTAATGTATTTGCACGCGCCCTCTGCGACTAATGTCCTACGAAGGTTACTGTCAATAACTCATGTAGCCGCGAGCACTGTATTTTTCTTTCTTCTGTCCAGTCTCGCAGAGGTTGAAGCAATTTGTATTTTTTTGTTTTTTCTGATTAACTTGAACATTAGGTATGAATGCTGATCTAAAATACGTTAACTAAGAGAGGTTATGGTGCCGTCTCTACAACAAACACAAAAACAACAATTCATATTAATTATGTAGGTAGAAATAATATTAACTAAGAGAGAAACGAAGAGTTGATGACACCTGAGTGGCTGTGAGTCGCTAGTTGCCCGGTTAGATCGGTCGATCGCCTTGTTTAGGCACGGGCTAAATTTTGGCCGATTTCCAATTTATTTAAATGGATTGAATGAAATATGGTAAATCTATGTTTTTCACTTTAAGTTAAGTTAAAATTTGCCGTCCTCAAAATAGGGAAGGTTTCGACATGGCACCGCGTTTCTTCGCAAATGCGGTGCATCGGCCTTAAAAAGTAGGTGTATAATATTTGCCATTTATGTTCAATAAAATAAATGTGCTTATCGGATTAAATCCTTGATAAAGTACAAGAATCAATTAATTTAAGCAACTTAAACCTTTTTTTTTAAAGGAGTTGTATTTAAATCTAATAATTTATTTTACAGGTAATAATTCTGGATACAATTGAGCTGCTTGACGGAGAAGTTATTGAATGTAAGTATTTATATCATAAGATTTATTATATACAATGTAAATAATGATGTGTTTTTTTTGTATAGTCTAGTATTAGACTGTTTTAAAATGACTACTTATTTAAACGAATTATATGTAAATAAAAGTATGTAAATCGCGCATTTAATGAAAGGATAGTCGAAACGGTAATGAAAACTTTTTCGTGTTTTTAATCCATTTCAATGTAGGTAACCGTGCTCATAAGAAGGTCCTGGCATGGCAGCAAATTCCTTCGGGAGGACGCGGTGTTGGCCTAATTTCATAACGGTGTGTATGGTATTAGCTTTCAATGTCCAGTCAATAAAAAAAAACATTAAGCCTCATAAAAAAGCAAGATACTGGAGACATTTTAGCGTGACTTCACTTTTCTTCAATATATTAAAGAATCAGCCAGCGAAAAAAACCGTCTGCATTTATGACTGTGGACGCGAGCATACTAGTTTTGAGAACAGCGTTATCGGCTTAGCTGGAAAACTTGAGTCTAGGAATTTTCGAATCGAGACAGCGCTGAAAGTGCACGGCGCCCCCTGGAGGCCAATCCTCGGAATTCCGAGTTTGAGAATCAGGAGTGTTCTCAGGAGAGGATTTCACTTTAACAATACTTTGGTGTCCTGGTAAACGATCGCAGCGGCACGCGGAATGAGTAGCATGAGTAATTATTTGCCGGTACCTGTATTGCATATAGGTTCCAAGGCACCTCATCGTAATTTATTGGAATTATTTGCGTTACAAATCAATGTTGTAAGAGAAGAACAGAAAATTCAGAAAATTGGAAACAATCGCTGAAGAGAAAGGGGGGAGAAGTGGCATGCGGTCGATATTGCGTCCCCGCCGTAAGGTCAAAGTGACCATATAATTATATGGTAATCTGGCGGCGCGTCGTGTGCCACACAGTCGAAACATCGCCACTGTGTGCGAATATGCGCTTCAAATGCATTCTTTAGGTCAATAACCACCCACACAGACCCTCGAATACGTCAGCGACTAAGTTTGCATAAGTCACGTACGTTTAAGTTGGGTTGGATATTTTTTTAAATTTGAGATAGCTGGCTTCATAGTAGGCACGCTAGATATCATATCTTCTTCCTTTTTATTTCTGGAAGCAATCTAAATGTTTTCTAATAATATAATAATAATTAAAATATTTTTTATTTCGGGTCATGACACATATGTTGTTAGTAGACATTACATGGTTAGTACATTTATATTTTTTTAAACATAAAGCTATGCCAGTATATAAATATGTGTTGTGTGTAAATACAATTATAATAAATATGTGCAGGTGGTTTATGAGATGGTATTTTTCCATGGAATCCAAACTGTAATGCAATATTTCCAAACATAAATTGATCTATTCAACCACTTTTCGACAAAAGATCAAATTTTAAAATAATCTAACTAAACCTGTTTTTTTAGAAATTTGATGCAGTTTGATAACTAACTGAGGAGTGATTCCCTAGGTGTGTTAATATTTTGGATAAAAATGAAAACTAATCTCAAGTAAGCAGTTTTTTCATAAACCAGTTTTCTCCTTTCAAGGGAACTAAAATTATTCTATGAGTTATCACAACTAATCTAAATTAATTTACCATATGAATATATGTAACTAAAAAAATTTTGCTTCAATCAATGATTTAAAAGAAAAATATTCCCCACAAAAACGTGACCAAGTTGACATTTTAATCCTAAGCGCACAATAAAGTGAAAGAATCCCATGCAAAAAACCCGACAACTATCCATAAAAAACTAATATATGTATTCACTCTATTGTTCTAGTAATAACTATTAATTGAACTATTTCTTGGTGTCTTTAATTGGTGAGAAAATTCTAAATTATTTGGATTTGTCAATGCCAATGTCAATTGTTCGTGTCTGTTTCATAAAAAAATGCATAGGAAAGGGACCTGAGTTAAGTAACATAAACCAAACCGAAAAACACCGCAAGTATGCGTGTTGTATAATGATAAATATTTTTTGATTACTTAAAACGCACAGCTTAAAAGATTGTCGTTCCTTTTTCGGTCTGAACCGGCCGACCTAATTTTTAGACGAGCTAACTTCATTTGAATTATTTCTCGGAGATTTTTTATTGTGACTGTCGTTTTAAATTTAGTAAAGTTTATAATTTATTGCAAATGGCTTTGTCTCGACTTTGCAGAGTTCTATTAAAAAAATCCTGTTTTGTAAATGTATGTTATGTTAGTAAATTAGGTAACATTTTATTTTTTGTAACCGACTTCTAAATATTTAAAATACTTTAATTTGAGAAAAGTAACAGCCCCAAAAAAATGTTTATCCATTGTTTGAAATATAAGCCTCTATATTCTATTTAATTGTAAATTAAAGAAAATATTTTCATTTTTATTTATTTATTTTAACACATCTTGAAATTACATACAGTCTCGGTTGGCAAAAAAATAACAAAATCACAAAAATACAAGTTACTTCATAAAGCATGAATCCCGTAGGGGGCAAAATCAAAACTCAGAGCACTAGATGAAATACCACCCACCACCACCACATTTTTTGTACCACAAAGAAATTTACACTCAAGCTAGTCATATTTATTGCGTTTGCATTTTTACAGTTCGGCATAAAGATCATATTTTCAGACCGAATTTTTAACGTAGTTTGTGTAATGTAGGGGGATATTAAATAAGTGTGTATATGTCGTCGTGTGCGTCGCGTTGGCACGTTAATTCCAATCTCGCCGACGAGTTCCGGACAGTCGATCGATTATTCACTAAGTCAGGGTGTTAACGTATTCCTAGGCATATTTAGAGCAAAGAGATAAATAACATTTTGCTGTATGATTCCAAATTATAAGGATTTAATATTTACATTTTCGTAAATAATTTTAACTAAAGGGAGGACGAATTTTTTTAAGTCGACCACAACATTTTATCATTTTTTTTTGCTCTAAACATGCCTAGGTTAACTGGTTAACGTTCATGTACACCATACCTCCGTTAAGGCTGTTCCGACCCATATAAAGTTGTTTGCATACATAACGCAAAAAGTATTGCACTTTAAGCCACGAATTAATAATAAAAGTTTAATATAGTCATATTACTTGCAGCGAAAACAATTTCACAATTTCAGGATTATTGGTTTTGTTACAATTTATTTAAATATGATTTTTATTTAACAGCGCCATCTAACGGTGTAAAACTTCTAATCGGCAATTACAACGAAACCATTAAACCTGAAATTGTGAATATGTTTACGCTGCAACAACTATGGCTATATTTAATATTTTTGACGAAGTGCAATACTTTTTGAGTTCTGTGTAAAAAAAACATTGTATGGGTCGGAACATCCTTAAGTTAAGTCACTAATGAGTCGTTAACCCCCTGCATAGTCGCCTTACGCGTGTTTTTTCAAATATTTTTACCTTAATTAACGATATAATTAATGAATAAGGCGAAGAAACAGACCGGAGGACTCAGAGCTGAAGTCCGATACGATCTAAAGTGTCCCGAGATGAAGCCCCATTGTCCTTTTGTTGAAGCAATTAGGAGCTGGTATTTTTAATATTGCTTTGCTCGCAGTAAAAATGTAATTAAGATACAGATAAAGAACACTTAGGAGTCGCAATTTCCCTGTGGACATTTGATTAAAGCTAGAAGAAAATACAATTTGGGCGAATTTTAATGCGCATTTGTTTACGAAAAAAAGTATTTAGGTAGTAAACGTTATTTGCACGCTAAAGTAAAGGGAATCGCCGTGTCATCACAACGGATTCTCCTATAGTATAACTTTTAGAAAGAAATAAAATTCGCGTTCGATGTAAATATGGTCGATCAAAACATTTTTGTCATTTTCTTAGCCTTTTTTTGCTTATATTGTTGTATAGTGAGTGGATTTCTTGATCGAATTGATTGTTTTTTTGTAAATTCACCATTTCGAGTTATCTAGCAGTAGAGAACCGTAAACTTATAAGTAATGTTTGTATTACTCGGAGTAATGATCGGACAAATTAAAATTTCCTAAACGTAAAATTCCATGTAGAATTACTCGTACATATTTTTTTATTTTCTGTTTCGTAGCCTAGACATGATAGCTAAAACGAAAACTTTGCCAACACACCGCAAGCATGCTATGAAATAGCATATGAAAATAAAAATGTTTTGCTCCAAATATGCCAAGGAACACGTGGTTAACGTTTGGACAATAACTCCGTTAACACCCTGTATATGGCGAGTCGGTTATGAATGTCATAATTCATACCTATGATTCTTTCTCAATGTAATAATGAACTGTTTTAGTTTATTTTTGAGTATTTTAAAAAAAATGAAAATGTGTCCATTTCTGATATTTTTTTCTAAATAAAAAAATTGCAATGGAAACGGAATTATTAGTTTTATACTTATATAATAATAATTTCGTTAGTTAGCACACTTCTTTCAAAGGCCAATAAAAAAATAAGCAATCCAAAAATACGAATTTTCTATATTACCCATAAGTCTGGAGTTCCATTTGGACTTAATGAAAAGTTGTACTACTTATTATTTCATTTATCAAAGCTACATTTTTATGTGCGTCTTGAGTGATAGTTACAACTGAATAAGTTTAATTATTACTTAAAAAGTTTGTTCATTTGGCAGTAAAGTATTAGCGAGCGCTCCGCAAAAAATCATCTCCGCGTTCCATTTTAAATGTTCCTGCCTCTTGTCTTATGTAAATTTCAAAAGAAAATTCACATTTCAAATCTCGCAATTCAATTTCCAAGTTGAGAGTAATTGAGAAACAAAGAATGGACTCTCATTTTCCATTCGCACGCGAGAAATACGTCATAACAAGTAAATAATTATCTCGTTCGTCCCTTTGTTGATTGAATAGCTTCTTAAATAAGGTCGGATCCGTTGCTGTACATTTTCCTCATCGCCGTTGCATCGCAATCTAACTACGGGAGATGGAATGAGAACATTACAATTTATTTCAGAGTTCGGGCTAATAAAAGTCGCTCATACCGACCTTTTACGTCGAATTTTCATTGTAAGATAAAATCTGCCAATCATTTCTACCCCCCCTGCCGCCCCCTGCCGCCCCGCCGCCGCCCCCGCCCAAGCCGCTGGAACGACTTGGGCGGAGAAGCACACGTAAACTGCTCGACATGAAAAAGTCGTTGAGAGGCACCGTAACGAGACATTTTGATTTTAGACTGCCTAAAGCGAAGCGCTGTGTAAGCATTTATAATTTTATTTTCCCCAACGGAAAGTTCTGTCCCTGTGGACAATCCGCCATAGGGCTCATTTTTCAATAGTCTAATAAACTGCCAGATAAGGGTCGCCTTCATAAAGTCCAAAAAGCATAAGGTCCAAAACCCAGAACATCCAAACGTATGTATTTTTGCATATATTTATAAATACAAATATTATAATCTAACCTAACCTAACCTAACCTAATTGAAAAAGTGCCGAATTCATTAGTGTTTTGGACGGTATGGGTTTTGGACTTTGTGCTTTTTGGACTTTATGATGCGTCCCCCCAGATAACTATTTGACTGATTTATTGACGCTTCTGCTTATCCATCCGATATAGTAAGTCCATATGTCTATAAGTAAAATTATAGTCAGATAAATATGATAGAAGATATAATTCTCCGGCAATGACTATTACGTCTTTTGACAAACGTGAATTTGTACTTTCAGTCCGATAAGTACTATCTTAGGATTGAGTAATCGACCCTTAGAGAGTTAAAATGTAAGGTTCGTCTTTAAATACAATAATGACACAAGAACGAATCCAAACAGTGACTATTAGGAGTTATCTATAATCAACATCGAAATAACTTCTTATCATCCTCGGCGGCTAGTGGCGCGGGGACTTGCCTTGTATACACAGAGGCCTGGGTTCAAATCCTCGCCCCGTTCATGTACCACTTTCTTTCTCTTTCTGAGATGATACGTGAATTTCGTCACGAATGCGAGCTGCTCCATGGTTCGGAATCCATGTAAAACTGTAGGTCCCCTTTAAGGTTTAAGCCCATCCGGGGTAGTACCATCGCATTGGATGTAAAGATGGTCGAAGCGGCAATGAAAAATTGTCTGTGTTTTCCACCCAGTTCAATGTAGCCGTGCTCATAAAGTGAAGGTCCTGGCATGGCACCTAATTCCTTCGGGAATGAAGTATATTGGGCTAATATATCATAACGGTAGTTGTATGGTATTGACCATCCATGTCAGCTTGCATAAAACAATTCTCATATATTCATTGTTTTTTTACCTGCCTTCGTAACGTTAACGGTTTACAAAACCAACATGTTGTTGTTTACTTAAACCTAAGTTATTAACTATATTGACGTTTAATATTATTTTTTACCCTATAATATAAGGCCAACGTTATTGACTAATTGCAGCGAATCAATCAATCAATCAATCCCCCACGTGATCGAAAATATTCCCCAATGTTCGGATACGGCAAACATTCGACTCGAAAATGAGTTTCAGTAGAGAGCCTCCTCACACTGCTATGATTATTTTTACATTCAATATACACATATATATTTAACACACATTTTTTGTAATAGCTTTTACGCCGTTAGCGGCTTTTATGTTTTGTCCAGAAAACGTGAAAGGATTATTTTGACACGGGTTTCTGTCTCATACGCCCTTTGTTGTGTAATTTTAGGCACTCTTGTGAAGTGATATTGTTGTTTTGTTTAACCTTTTTAATGTGTATTCTTATAATTTAATTATATTTCAGTTATAATAGTTAGATTTCGTTAACATAGACTTGAAAGAAAAGTAACTGAACCGCCATCGTTTATTCCAACGTTTTTTATGCGACCTGACATGGATGGCTAATATCACACAACTGCCGTTATGATATTAGCCCAATACACCACATTCCCGAAGGAATTTGGTGCCATGCCAGGACCTTCTTTTTATGAGCACGGCTACATTGAACTGTATGGAAAACACGGACAATTTTTCATTGCCGCTTCGACCATCTTTTCATCCAATGCGATGGTACCGACCCGGGCGGGCTTAAACCCTACCACCTAGTAGGGGAAGGGGACACGAAGTTTTACATGGATTGTGAACCATGGAATTTCGTGACTTTGGTTTGATTCGTGACGAAATGCTGGGAGTGCATTACTTTGAATACTCAGTAAGAGAAATAAAATGGTGCATGTCCGTGGCGGGGATTGAACCCATGACCACTGGTTTGGAAGGCAAGTCTCCGCGCCCCTAAGCTTTGAGCCTTATGACCCGACTGCGCAAGAAGAAGGGTTATATTTATCGAGTGTATGTATGTATGTATGTATGTATTTCTTTGGCATGCTCTGCAGCCTAAACGGCTTGATGTATTTAAGCTTGAGAAGTGTCGTTAGATTCGCCTTAATTGTAAGAATGACACTTGAAAAATCTTGTCAAACACAAAGTCAAATCAAACACAAAAAATATTAATTTTATCAACTTGTTTCTCTCTTTTTTATGTATCCGACTGCGTTTTACTATAAATGCTTAGGCGAAAGTATATACGTAGTATATGGACACAAGCTTACAGTAATGGGTAAATTGCAAACCCATTGAGAACGAAATAACATATATTCGCGATCATTTTAACATGCGAGCGAAGCAATATCGTCGAACGCGACTGCGTAAGGAAATCTAGTTCTTATGACGCCACGTGTGTGGTTATTTTTCATTGTACATTTATAATTCCTCACCCGGCCCTCGCGCTGGTAACGCTGGCGAGGCGAAGCGTCGAAATTAGTTTGCGCTTAGCGAGAATATTTCCACGTGGTTTTTCAGACAAGGGGCGAGGCCACAGAAGAGAAAATTAATGAGAAGTGTTATGTCGCCGTTGCGATGAGTGTGTGTGGGAAGCCAGCTGCGCACCGTATACCGCACAGTCCGAACATTGACAACGCGCGCGAATGTGCACTCGAAATGCGTTCGCCAAGTCAGTTTCCACACACGAACCCTCCAATACGTCTGCGACTATGTTTGCGTGTGCCATGTACGGTCGTATTCAAAAGTCCAGTTGCACTTCGCAGAGCGATTGCTTTGAAGCGCTCGCATCGCGCGGAAGTTAAGCGGGAGGAGGGGATAGCACCGCCTCAAGACCGGTCGGCGGGGGACGGGGCACGCCACATGTGCAAAATAAACCCGACCGTAGGGTGCTACTGGACTTATTTCGTCGATGGTACAATACGCGACAGAGCAGGAGTGCGGGCGACGTACGAGGTGCGACGCGGTCGTACATACCCCCCGCGCTCACCGCATGCGTCGATCACTGCAATACGCAGTGATATGCTTTGCCTTGCCAGGCGTATGTCAGATTTACTCGACAAACGTAACAAGAGTTATTTTATTATTTGATGCTGTTTATTGTTACAGTTGGATGTTTGTATTACGTGATTTAATATGTCTTGGAATGATGAACTAACGGCAAAAGTCAAGTAATTCATAGTGAAGCATCTGATTCATTTAGACATATCATAAAAATGACAGATAAGAAAAAAATCTGTAGTTATACATTTTGAATAATATAAAATACACTTTACAGCTTGTAAAGAGTATTCTACTACAGTCGCGTACTGTACATTGGGTTGGTAGTTTTAGAAAGTTGCAGGCAACGGAATTACAGTACGCGCGCTGGATGCGTCATCTCCTTCCTTTTTTGATCTGCGGGCGAGGCCGACTGCAGCATTCGCGTGATCGCGGTGAGACTCGAACACTTCTCGCGCCCGAATAAATCAACACAATCGTTTCCTTTAGCGGCGCGGCAAAAGTTTAAATATTTCCGACTTTACGCATTAATTTTATCTGGAAAGCAGGAAAGAGATTGTGTATTTCGTTTTCTCTAAAGTCACTATTTTAAAAAATCACATTATAAAACTCTAATGTTTAAATATGACTTAGTGTGCGCGTCACAGGAGATGGCGCCATGGCCAATTTCTTAAAAATATTAAGTTACAAAGATAACTGTATTGGAATCTTGCTGGCATTGTCCACTGTAATTCACACACACAAACAGACACATTTTTGTACTTACTGATAAAAAATGGTATACCGATAATGTATTTGATCTTTTCGTATTTTATTTGATAACGTTTTTACAATCATAAAACCCGTATATATATTTCTCATAAATTATAATAAATCGTATTATTATTTTGCACGCAATGCTTTGTGATACAAATCAAATGCAGAATTAAATGTCAAAATTATGCGACGCTTCTCGTGAATTACTTGCGCATGTGTGGATGAAAGTTCGATGAGGCGGACGAAGCGCCATCTGTCATTCAACAACATAAATAAATCCGTTCTGTTTGAAATTCGAACGACGCCGGTTAAATTATTTGGATCTTATTTATACAACAATACTAACAATAGCCTTTAAACAAATGGGAGTTTGAAATATACTGTACGAACTATTCTCAAACCTGCCAAGTATTCATAAAAAAAACATATAAATCGGTCGAGCCGCTTCGGAGGGTTGCGACCACAAACACTGTGACACGAGATTTGTATATATATAAATATATATAAATAGATAATTGAGATCACAATTAGTTTGATAGAATAATTACCTTCCTAAGCCTGGGTGGTAACTACCTTATACTACTACTAAGATATTTCCTCGAAGCATTAAGAATCAGTAATCCTCGCTTTCCAACCGCACGCTATTCATCGATTGAAACCGATTTGTGACAATTATTTTGTTATAATAAGTTTACGTGTAAATTAACGTTTGGCAAGGATCTGTCCCTATATCTTATCTACGATTGCAACCATATAAGTTAAGTTGGCGGGATGGTAAAGAAATACAAAACAACACGCCGGATTATAGCATACATGGAGTTGCAACGGCCAGTACATGCAATTTGGAAAATGATAATTGGGATTGAAATAAACATAAAAGTTTAATAACTTTTTTCTGAATATAGTCTAAATAAAAAGGTAATTTTTTTAATATGAAGTAATTCATTAATTTAGCTTACAAAGAAACGAATGTTCCATAAGAACTTGGGAACGTTGTATGTAATTGCACATTAATGGAATATCACACCTACTGTCATGACTTTAGCCTCACCCGCCACGTGAGATCTATGTTCCATGCCAAGACCTTTCTTATGCACGGTTATAATATCGCGTCAAATTATACTAGACGAAAACATACATTTCTAAAATGAATATCTCGTTAACTAGACAATTTAGATATTTTTTTTTACTTGAAAAAACATTTGGATTACGCTGGCAAAAAATTGTATTGGCCATTGCAACACTCTGTATAAAAGGACGAGCAGGCAGAAAGACAGATATTCGGAATTTGTAAGAGTTAGTGAAGGTAATCTGTATGAATGCGAAATTCCAATAAATTATTGGCTGCCGGACGTCCGACGCGATCGGGTCGTGATTAATGACCTGTCGAAGTAAGTACGACAAGTGATTAAAGATTGGTGATCGAGGTGGGAGCGGGGAGTCGGAGTGACGCGACGGCGGCGGCGGGACGCGGGGCCCCTTTCGATTCCGCCAATTTCTGAGGCGAAATTTAATCATCCGAACACAAGACACGCCCGCACTTTAGCGGGATCGTACTAAATCTCGAATGTGATGTGATTGAAATTAATTGCCCAAGTAGCAAGAATGAGTCACATAAAATCCGAGACAACGATGTATTCGAGCGCGTTTTGACTATACTTCATCAACTGATCAACCGATCACAAAATACACAGCGTGTCGGAGCTGCATAACGCTGTCCCTCCGTCCCCTTGCTACTTTCGCTCAACGATTCGGGAGAAAATGCACAAATTCACAGTCTACATCCCAAAAGCGAAAACCCATCGATCCTCTAGCTAGATCATTTATCTATAGGTGCGGTCAACAATGCAATGCACTCCCATCCGAGGTATTTCCCCAAAAGTACAACCTGGAGTCCTAGTTCTAAATCAAATGTCGTCGTCGGACACCTTAAGAGTTCCTAGAATACGGCATATGCGGCGCTTATCATAAAAAAAACACTAAGGCTGAGATAAATAGCCGTAACAGAAACTAAAGATGAACGAAAAGTAGTACTTTGTGACGTCACTATTGAGTGTATTACAATGAGATTTCGTCCATACAAAATGTGTCAAAGTGACGTCACAAAGTAGTACTTTTCGTTAGTCTTAGTTTCTGTTACGGCTATTTATCTCAGCCTAAGAATCAGCGAGCATGGAAGCACGGGATTGGGGGCGGCGTGACCAATTTTACATAACAAATGGCGGCGGTTCGGTTTTCGAATTCCATTACTATTTTCTTCTTGAGTTCCAACGACACGTAAGAAGTTCCCAGGACGCTTTAAATGCCAAGAACATTCGCGTCACGAATTCGTAAGCGAACAAACTTCAGTTAGTCGTTTTTCACTAACTCGTGGCTACGATGCTGCCATACTAATTACTTTAAAAGTTGCTCCCGTCGTGCATGCTCGGTGCTAAAAAATGTTTTTCAGAGTTGCGTTACGCTATCCCTCCTTCCACATTTCACTATCGTTCATTGCGCGAAAGGCAGGGAATTAACCAACATATCTTATATTAGAATCAACCTTTTCAGACATTGCATGGTACACATTTTGTACCTCAGCACAAATGGAGACAAGCGATTTTCATTGAGACCTGTGCTGAACCGCTAAATACGTAATAACAAATGAGAAATTACCATATTTATGTTACAATAACAATTCCTCGATGTCGTCGTTTCATTCGCTCTGTCTACAAAATATTCTTGCATGATTCTCAGCACTGATCGTGGTCATCAATCCACCAGATCAAGTCAAGGAGATTCATTGCTACCAATAAATATTGGTGGATATCGTGTATATTCCCCCACATTCAGCACGTGTAGACGGTAACACCGTACCACGGGCCAATCTAATGTCGTGTCAAATGAGCAAACGATGCGTTCAATGTTGTAAAATTTCCCCTTAGCTGATGAATTTATCTGACAGATATCATACTCTCTACCTTATATTATTTGATGTCCGTATCTATGAATGTTCTTATATTATGGATGTCCTTTTCCACAATTCTCTTGTTAGACTCCTTGTGTCGGTTTATCCATCATGGTAGGTCAGTTCATTAATAGAAAATGTTAGAAATACTTTTAATGTTGTAGTAACTTTTGCGTTTGGTTTTATTTAATTATGTTCGTGTAAAAGGTAAACTAGCTTTGCATGGAATTTAGCCGGAAACAAAGATAATAATAACGCTATACTTAATTATATTAAATCAATATTAAATACTAATCAATAATTAAAAGCATCCAAGTCAAATGCGAGGGTGTATGAGTGTGTTTAAATATAAATACATGTGGGCAGGACATGTGGTTGGAGAAAGAAATGTGTAGATTCATATTATATTCAGTGAATTTAGAACGGTACGAGAACAGAATACTTCTTACACTGCCTCTACAGACATACATCTTTGAATATATCGATTACGGGTTCTAAGTATCCGCCCTTACGAAATAATACTTGTAAAGGTACCTTGCAAAGATAGTTTTCAATAAACTTGACAGTTTAAATTAGTCTGAATATTGTTGCTGGAATTAATTATGTATACCCATATATTATTAAAAGTTAATCAATTGCAAACGCTTAATCTACCTATACCTGGCTGAACGCCAAGACTGCTTGTAACTTGAGAATCACTTACCTCATTTTGATGCTAATAATATTTACGTCTATCTAGGTTATTCTTATCGATTAAAGGCGCACTTCCATCATGCTTAATTACCTAAGAAGTGAGTATTAGGGTTAAACGTTAAGAAATATTCACCCGGTGATGACTATCTGACTTCTAAATTTCGTTTAATCGAACCGATGTGTACTATCTGAACATAAAAAAATCGTCCCTAAGGGCCGATTTTTCGATGGTCTAATAATCAGTCAGATAACTATTCGACGAATTTATTTACTCCGCTGCTTATCCATCTATTATAAAAATAATAATGATTTATTTCGGACCATATTATCCATATTTGGTTGCACTATAATAAGGTCAAATTTTTATTTAGTAAAATTACAGTAAGATAATAGTGATAATAGTCTTTTGACAAACGTAAATGTGTGCTATCCGACCATTACATACTATCTGAAGATTGAAAAATATATAAACTAAAAGCAAGATACCTCTCACTTACCATGTATTTACACACCCACACACATACACATCCTATAACCTAACCTATAATTAACGCTAGTTACTGGAAGTCTAAAATTGGCGCCGCCTCTACTCAATATTCATGGATGCATTTCTCGAAGCGCATCTGAAGATTCTTGGCTCTCGAGGCGTGCCTCTTTTCACGCCGCTCCCCATCTGGCGCAGAAATAAGCAATACAGGAAGCAGCTTAGCCTCCCACCCCCACCCCCTAGCCACCGCCCTGGCGGCGCTTCAGGCTGGCAATATCCGGGACCATAAAGTGGGACCGCTCCGCCCGGATCTACCGGGCACTAAGCGCAAGAGTGGGAGTGCTTTCTAGCTTAGGGATATCTTACATACTTGCCTGCTTTTCTAATTGAATTACCTATATCTCAGGGAGTCAATCTTTCGATCCTGGTATTAAGGTGGCCCATCCCGCTCATCTCCCCATACAAAAGGGGAAAGAAGATCACGCCCATATTTCTTGTCAGAGATCCAAATTTTTTTTATTTGAAATAGTTTTATATGATCGAACTAGATGTCTGATGACCATTGGCATTGTAAAATTGTGTTTGGTTTCTAAATTATTAGGTCCGAAAGTTTGAATTTTTTGCGCGTTTTATACAATAACTTTGGAGGTGGATTACGCAATGATAAAGTAAGAACATCTTCAAAAGATTAGTCATCAGACATAGCTTATTTAATCAAGATTTATAAACTATTTGGTGTTTGTTAGATTTTTGACTACAGCGGTTGGTTTACTTTTAGCTATAAGTCGTTTTGAAATTAAAATTTTCGTAAATTTTACCAAATCATACTATACCTTTATTTTTTTTTATTTTTATTTTTTTTATTTGATAGGTATGACACACTTTGTTACAGGTATAACTTATGAGCGGGTTATATGTAGGCTCACCTACTCTGCACTGGGCTAGGCCCGTCTCGCAGAGGGGTGGTACAATTCTGCAGTACAGTCGTTTACTTTCGAATCTATACACTGAGAGGAGAAACAGTTCCTAGTGTCCCCTTTACTCTTGCTTGGCGTCAATATAACAGAAAGAGATCTCGAGTTTGTCTCTATTTCCAGTGTATAGGTTCCAAAGGAAACGACCGTACGCGAAGATTGAAATGAAATGGCGCTCAATAATATATTTTCTTATTGTATAGCTTACAAACTAACTAACTAACTAACTAACAAACAAACAAACAAAGAATTTAAGATTCTGTTCGATATAATATAAAATAAAACAAAAGTATGCACATTGTCTTTTTTGTGGACATGTTGCATCTTCCTCATCACGGAACCTGTTTTATTCTTTGAAACAGAGAAGGTCCCAGAGCGCAACAGCACGGTTTTGTACCGTGCCCGCGAATGAGTTAGGCCCGCCGGGTTGGGCCACCTTAAGAGCGCCATTCCCGACGGGACTAACTTAATGGCGGCCGCAGCACAAAATCGTTATTGCACTCTGGCTTCTCCGGGTCAAAGAAAAAGACAGGCTTCGTTATGATAATGATGCAACATCTCCATCCTAACTAGGTTGAGATGTGCGATGATTTCGTTCTAAAACCGTTTCGCCGAAATTACAAATCAACTTCACTGACTGTAGTTCCGATAATAACAATAGTCTTGCAACTTTAGAATAGAGCCAACTAAGTGAATCGGTTTCTCCGACTGAGTGAAATAGCCTTAAACCTTAAATGTTTCTGTATCTTTAACTTATAGTTTTTCTTTGAGCAATAACTGTTTTCTCTTGCTACTTCCCTAACTGAGCGATAACTGTTTCTAGCTTTAGTATTTTTACAAATATGACTTACATCTTAAATTCAGTAAAAAGGTACTGTCAAATTTGTTAAAATCTCTTGAAACTAGACAGTTGCACGCCTATTTGTAGTCAGCCGTAATGTTCAATCAGTTAAGAAAACCGTTTCAAAATCATGATCTGTCACACGTGTTATTTTTACCAATCGCTGCAGTTCAATCGGTTAAAATAACTGTTCAATATTAACTGTTTTGGTTCATTAATATTTACTAAGAGTGATAAATTAATATTAATAGGAAATACTTAACCTAAAATTAAATTACTGAATTTTAACGGTGCTAAAACAGTAAGCACAGTAAGTGGCAAATCATTTTTTCAGTGTTCAATCAAAAAACCTCTGGTATGCAAGGCGAGTTTGCCCGCCACTAAGCCACTCATTTGTATGTTTTTAAATATATTTTCAAAATATTCCTCGCACAATGTAATGTTGGAAAATAGCGAATAGAAAAAATAACCTTTTGTATTTTCACGAATGCTTTAATAGGCAGTTACGTACGCATCGTAACTCACCGAACGTTCGCATACATTCCGCATCGTAGCATGTCGCAAACCTTTCACTTCCGATCGCTTATAGTCCGCATCTTTCGCGGCAGGAGGCGGAAGGGAACTATCGAAAAATATATCTGGCCCAATAATCTGCGGGTGTGGTGGGAGACGTACGCGGCAGCAGGGCGGAGACAGCCGCGATCAACGACCAAGGAAAGATGGTAATGGCGATCGAAACTCATTCGTATGGCGGCAGTGATTTTTTATGCAACCTGGCATTGATGGCTAATACCGCACAACTACCGTTATAATATAAGCCCAATACACCACATTCCCTAACGAATTAGGTGCCATGCCAGGACCTTCCCTTTATGAGTTCGGCTACATTGGACTGAACGAAAAACTCGGATACATCGATACTCGAACCATGGACCAGCTCGCATTCGTGACGAAATGCACTTTTCCAACTCAGAACGAGAAAGAAAGTGGTGCATAAACGGGGCGAGGGTTTGAACCCGGGCCTCTGTTATGATAGCCAAGTCCCCGCGCCACTAGGCTACGAGCCGCTCAAAAAGTGCAAGTCAAAGCCATGACTTAGTGTAAATGGTCGCTAACGAATTCGGGACACGCACCATTGAATGTTCGTTCCGCGGCACCGTTCCATGCAAGTGACACTTGCACTAAAGCAAGCATCCGTGATACTATTCACCTAATGTGTACTGCTACTATGGATATAATTAGCAATCCGGAACTTGTTTTTAAACGCCAAACAAATTCTCTTCGGCATATCCTATGAAATGTCTCATCTGTATTTGTTTCCTCTCACTTACTTATTACTTATATTTAGATCATTAATGTAGCACTCTCGACTTAAAGGATATCTAGTTTTAATGTTGTCTTTATATTTAAAGTTTTCAGTTAGGTTAAATTGGGTCATTTATATTCACTCCCTGGCTCCAGAGGTTTGCAGCCAGAAATACGGGTATGGGTGTTTGGATCTCGGACTAAGGCACATGGGATGTCCACGGTGTGTGGTTGTTGGAGGCGTTGGCCAATTTTACCTTATCCTTCCCTCAAGCTACGAGCATAGCCCAGAAGCTGCCCTTGTGCTGATCGTAAAAACCGGTCCTTGCTAGCGTTTCACGAAGAGAGCGGGAATAGCGTCCCTCTCTTAATAAAAATGATAAAATTATTTATTGTACACCTTTTAAAAAATGTTAACAATAGGCGGGCTTAATGCCGAAGGGCATTCTCTACCTACCAACTTTTGGGATGTAGAGAGAGGTACATGACGGCAGACAGAAAGAATTTAGAGCATATTAAAGATGACACATAAATCACTGTTACAATTTTATTATAAATATAAATATTTTTTCTCCAACATATAAAAAATTACATACATAAGAATAGTTTAAAATAGTATCTCTTCTACATCTTCAAGCTCAGTAATTGAAAACCGGTTGGGAGCGCTACAACAGAAGGTACCAACGGGAAATATTACTAGAACAACATATTCTGGCGCACCAGTAACGCTAGTCTAATGATAATTAGGTAGCTCGCAGTGAGTATGTAGCACTAGTCATTATTACCAGTCTCGGCCGAGCTGAATGACAAATTAAAATATATTTACCACACTGCCTGGCTTCTCTGGGCATTGTAAATAATGCTCGGGCAATAGGTATAATGTTCTAATAAATTACTTGATCCATAACGGATATGTACGTACATGGTCGATAACTATTGAAAAGCATATCAATTTTATTGTTAATATTGACACTGATATTTTTCCATATTATCATGATTCGTTCCTTGGATGGAATCTAAAGATAGGTCTAAGATAGATCCCAAATATTTGTAAAGATCAGCATAAAAAAGAAATGTCCATCCAGTTCAATGTAGCGTGCTCATAAAGGGACGTTTCTGGCAGTGGACCTAATTCCTTAGGAAATGCATTTTGTTGGGTTAATATGGGTGGGCATCGGCCACCCATGCCCAGTTACATAAAAAAAACTGGCTAAATGCGAGTCGGACTCGCACACGAACGGTTCCGTACCATCCTACATTTAACACGAAAAAAATATGTTTTATTTATGGCGGGCCCCCTCTAATTTTTATTATTTTTTAATTTTACATATTTGTTGTTATAGCGGCAAAATATATACACACTCTGTGAAAATTTCAGCTGCCTACCTATTACGGTTCCTAAGATACAGCCCTGTGACAGACGGACGGACGGACGGACAGCGGAGGCTTAGTAACAGGGTTCCGTTGGTACCCTTTGGGTACGGAACCCTAAAACAGTAACTGATGATGTTTGAGTTGAGTACCGATACGATAGTAGTTGAACGTGTTACGATAAAACAAAATGGCGAGCAAACACCCGTTCACACAGGTACACATATCCGGACGCATGTTGACTTGCCGAGCGAAGCGCATCGCTAACCCCGCTGTGTGCTCTCAACCACAAAATTCGATTTATCTCTCGCGTTCCTCGAGGCAAGGTAATCCTCTGCAGAATTTTACAGCCATAATGGATCCAACTATAGATGGTACCTTGCACAAGGTGACTTCTCACTTCATCACTGGAATTAATGGAGGATTTGACATTCTGATTTTTACATGGGTCATTTGCTGCAGGCACACAATTGGACCAGTGTAATAACGTTTATTGCAACTTTACTTTTAATGTAATGGCAATGATCATAATTTATTATCATAAATAAACTCCAGATGTCCTATTATGTAGGGCGATATTGGTAAAGTTTGTTGAGAAAACTGTTTATCAAAATCATCATTATTTAATCGATTTTTCTGGATACGATGGATAAAAAATATTTAACCCGCAAAAACTCGAGATCCTAACTAATAATTTATGGAAAGGTTACGGAAACGACCAACTAATGAGAAAATTAATAAAAATACATTATAAGCAAAGTTAGCAACATACATACATACATAAATAGTTAACTACTCAATAAACCACCTAGAAATAGGTGGATATATGAGGCTCCACTAAGGCTAAAGGACATTGCTTGATAATTGTAATTGTATGTTGAATTTTCCCTTGTCTCAATAATCTATACTAATATTATAAATGCGAAAGGAACTCTGTCTGTCGGTTACGTTTTCACGCCGAAACCGCTAAATTAATTTTAATGAAATTTTGTTTAGAGAAAGTCTTGACCTTGGGAAAGGACATAGGCTACTTTTTGTGGCGAAAATTAAACTTAAAGGGGGTGAAAAGGGGGGATGAAAGATTGTATGGGGAACTCATATAACATCAGCCCGACATCAGTTCGAAACGACTTTGAACCGAGCGGAGCCGGGTACCTCAGCTAGAAATGAATAAATTAAAGAATAATGGGAAAAGACCTTCTGTAAGAGCAATGTACACCACCCCACCTTTGTACCACAGCCGCCGGCGCGCCGCCGCCGCACCAGCGCTGTCACGCGGCATGAATGATGAGGATGTCTGCAGGTAGGAAAAATAGGAAAATCCACGGAAAATCGATGGTGAATTGGAATGAGCGGAAGATTGATATTGCAAGACTCAGGCGAGCGCTTCTCTTATGACGGCTGCTTTTTTGTCGAGTTGAATGATACCTTACCTAATCGACGTGACATTTTATATTATCGCGACTGAAGTCTTGGTAATATGAAAATGTTTAGAAAATTATTTCAAAGGCTGCGTATACTATACGTAGGTGCAACTTGTACGATTATCTGGACAAAAGTCTCGGTAATAGGAATAGGATTGGAGAATCGTTTCAATGGTTGCTTTCATACTGGAATGGTGCAACTTATAGGATCGAGTAATCGAAGTATGTACTGACGTAAAGTAGAATGGACCGTATCGGACTTGAATTTAAAAAATGCAAATAAATATATACTGAGAGAATAAAGAAATTTTAAACTGAGAGAAATCAGATTCGTATCAATGGTTGCTTTCATACAGGAATAGGTGCAACTAATAGGATCTAGTAATCGTAGTATGTAGGAACATAATTGAGCATAATTGGACATATGAATGTATCTTATTGGTCTAGGATTTCAAAAAAGAAAATGCGAAAGTACTCTACTTTTATACTCAGATAAATTAATTTTTAAAATAGAAGAGACAGAATGCAGAAACTGATTGGTTACAGATGGGCGAAGTACGGCAGGTATAAATGAATATTCTGAAAAACTTCTGAAACTCTCCATAAGTTTCGTCGCAGTCGCTATAAATAAATTATGAATTCCTCTTTCACAAACATCTTTCGACTACTTAGTCCAACAGTAGTTGTAGTAATAAAAAGTTGATGTCCCTTAGCTTAGGGAATACGGCCATAGTGGAGAGTATAGCCTATACTTGATGAAAAAGCTAAAAAAAATTGATTAACAATTCTGTTAATATAGTCTGTAACCCTCTTTTTTTCGAAATGTTTAACCCTTTATTACGTATTTTTTAGGGTTCCGTTCGCACCCTATTACTAAGCCTCCGCTGTCCTTCCGTCCGTACATCCGTCCGTCCGTCCGTCTGTCACAGGGCTGTATCTCAAGAACCGCGATTGGTAGGCAGCTGAAGTTTTCACAGAGTTTGTATCTATTTTGCCGCTATAACAACAAGTAGGTAAAATAAAAAAACTATAAAAATTAACCATGTGTTTTTTTTGTGTTAAAAATTGTACCATGATACTGAACCCTTCGTACGTAGGTCCGACTCCTTTACATATTACATTTGAGGGTGATTGTCGGATTGTTCTTAAAATTAAACTATAATTAAATATTTCGAATTCCGCTGAGTATCAAATAAACTTCACTGTTCTTTATTGTATCCAATGCGGTCCAAATTATGCATTTCAAGTGTACGTGTTAGTCAGCTGTGGCAGACGGATGGACGGATCCACTGGCGCATTAGATCGGATCTTAGATATAATTAGGTTTCCTATACACAATATAAATATCTGGATATAATATGTAAACATTACTTTAATTATTTATATGTATATGCCGTCATATATATAAATTAATAGTCTTTAGGTGTGGTCAAATAAAAATATGGATTTTACACTTTACACTTCGTATATGTAATTAATTTTATAATTTAATTAATTCAAAATTTAATAATACGGTAAAAAGGTTTCGGTGAATATTAAAAAAAACGGCCAAGTGCGAGTCGGACTCGCACACGAAGGGTTCCGTACCATCCTACAAGATTTAACACAAAAAAAATCACGTTTTTCGTATGTGAATCCCCTTTAATTTCTATATTTTTAATTTACCTATTTGTTGTTATAGCGGCAAAATAAATACACACTCTGTGAAAATTTCAGCTGCCAACCTACTACGGTTCATGAGATACAGCCCTGTGACGGACGGACGGACGGACAGCGGAGGCTTAATAATAGGGTTCCGTTTTCTACCTTTAGGTACGGAACCCTAAAAACCAACATACTTAGAGCAAATTGTTTCTCCAAAGATAAAAGAGAGCAAGTATGAATTCTAGTACTTATAGGTAGATTATGCGCAGTAGAAGGATATCCTGAAAGCTTCCGAGCGAAAACGACCATTCTCAAAATTCTCTTCCACGTCCTCCTTCGCCGTAAAGAATGGTTCATTTTCCTTCATTCAACTGTGAACTGGGAGCACACTCGAGTGCGCGTGAACTCGCTCTCAATCAAGGCTGTGCATTTTTCAGCGAAAATGTTCACGCGGAGCTCTCAGCAGTTCAATTTCCCTCCGCGCGCCGCCGCGCGGCGCTGCCCGTTAGATGAAAGCTACTGACGCAGACCAAAGGACTCTTCACTCCAGTGCGCCTGAATCGAGGACAATGAAAACATATTGATTTTAGGCGTAGGTATGGCAATTTACTTTAACTTTGATTTTGCTACATACGGTATAATTGACATGTTCTTCACCTCCATGTGAATTCTTTTTTTACTTCTTTAGGCTGGTTAGGAGAAACAGATGAGGGTGTATTTTCAGCGGAGGACGAAGTTGCGCCCGCTAATTTATCACCCAATTAACCATTACGTTCGGAGAAACAGATTAATGTTGTATTTTCAGCGGGGGACAAAGTTTCGCGAGCTGAAGTAACACACTATTTACTGTTATGATTACTTATAGTGTGTTAATGAGGGTATGGTTCGAACGTTAACGAGGTATTTCTAGGTATTTATGGAGCAAAAAAGGTATATTACATTTTGCTGTAGGTACATACACGAAAATACATGCATTTTTGTTAAGTCGCACTTCAAAATGTTTTAAACCTTTTTTGCTCCAAATATTTCTAGAAATATCTGGTTAACGTTTTAATCATACCTCCGTTAACATTCTGTGTATTAATTTCTAATGTACAGCGGTGGATCGATGTAGGTATTACAGGTAGGTATTAGCGGTGATTAGTTATTTTTTTAAGGATTTAAGGATATTTGTTTAACATCATTATTTAAACTGCATAACAAACGATTATAAATAAAGTTTACATCATTTTATTTAAGTGTAATTTATTTACACTATTATTCATAGTATTTCATTTTTTTTTTGGTCGTTGGACCCAGTTTAAATGTGTTTGAAAGTTTGAAAACAAAATCGGTTTTTATTCACGCCAAAGAAGTATAACTTCTTACGTGCGTACATTAAGTACACAAACAGTTTTTTATTAAGCAGTCGATGCATAAGAAAGCTCACATGTTAAATTAAACTTTCTATTTATTAACTTTTTCCAAATGTTCAAAGTTAGATTCTCGCTTGGATAGCTTCATCAGAAACATTCTAACGTGTAGACTACGAAGCTAGCTGAAGCAGAACCCGGTACGTTTTTCCCCAACCTTAGATCGCATTCGTTTGCATTCCCCGCCTATATTTTATGTTTGCCGATATGTTTACTCCGCAAACCTCGGAAATAAATCCAAAGTATCGGGAAAATTCCAATCGATGAAGGAGCATTAGCAAATAAAACAATAATACGAAGAAGTCGATATGTGTGAGGAACACAATCAACCAAGCGATGTGCGCGGCAAATATGCATAAATTCAACTAAATAGTCGTCTCGAAACACTGATCGTAAACCTATTGTTTTTTTTATGCAACCTGACATGCATGACTAATACCACACAATTACCGTTATGATATTAGCCCAATACACCACATTCCCGAAAGAATTAGGTTAGGTTAGGTTAAGTAGGACTGCCAGGTTAATGCCAGGACATTCTCTTTATGAGCACGGCTACATTGAACTGGATGGAAAACACGATCAATTTTTCATTGACGCTTCGACCACCTTTTCATCCAATGCGATGGTACCAATCCGGCGGGCTTGAACTCTACCACCTAGTCGGGGAAGGGGACATGGATTCCGAACCATGGAGCAGCTCCCATTCGTGACGGAATTAACTTATCCAACTCAGAAAGAGAAAGAAAGTAATGCATGAACAGGCGAGGTTTTGAACCTAGACCTCTGGTATGGTAGACAAGTCTTCGCGCCACTAGGCTACGAGCCGCTCAAAATGCGTGCGTGTTGAATACAATGTGGTTGTCAACATGCTTCCAATAGTGTAACTTCTGTTTTATTTTCTTGGTAATCGCTGTTATGAACAGTACAATTATTACTGCAAATTATTTATCGCTGCTCCTTACTTGCGGTGACGTTTTGTAATTTCAACCTGTCAATACGCTAAAAGAAAGATGTAAAATCAGATGGCTCTGATGTGTACGCCAACTGTTGATTAATTCTTTTATAAGTAGCAAATTTAACTTTTGGCACGTTTTTGATTTGAAAAAAAAACACAAGACAAGACCCACCAACGAATTGCCTGCCTTGATGGCTTTGCCAACATCAGCGGCCTCGCTGTTCGTTCTGAGTCCCTAAAACCATATTTGGATTTTGATTCATCTTTTATCGGGGACCAGAAATGGTACACGGACTTTTGTAATTTTGCTATTATGCAGAATTCAGTGTCGGAAATTTATGAAACATTGAATCACTTTTAATGGGTTCACTAAATAGTTTTGATCTCCGGTTACCTGGCACCGTATACGTACAATTGATCAATTCAACTAAATTGAACCCGAAGGGCTCCAAAATTAAACATTAAGGCGCTAGGACTAGCCAACTACTCGCGCCATACAAATGCACTTTTTAACAAATGTAATAATATGTAATGAAACGCTTCAGCAAATCCAAATAGAACTCCAGACTGATAATGGATTGTTAATATTTTTTTATTCCATCATTTATTTAAATAATTATTTTTCTCATTAAAAATCTGAAAGTAATTCGATTTCTAGATATAAGCAAAAACAGCATATATGCATAAACAAAAAATTCCATTTGCTTTTAGATTTCTACATTTAGTCAAAAAAGTTCGGAAATGGACACCGTTTCCGCAATGTATTTTGTATAGAAAAAGGAAACATACATTAACGAAAATAATTCGCTTCCTAGACAAGGAATCATATATTGTAAGAATGACACTTATAATTGTCAGACTTAGTTAGTTAACTTGGGGTGCCTCGTCTAACTTTGCGATTTGGCTAGTACCAGGCCCTTAAAAACAATTGAGTGGGGTATCGTTTTTTAGGTACTGTTCGTATGCAACATTTATATAATACAAAGTTTTTTTTGGTTAAAATACGGCCCCCGCCAGGACTTCACGGTGCTCGACGACGCCCATGGATTATTAGTATTATCTTTGCCCATGGGCTTTCGAAACTTTCACGGGAGATGGGAAAATCATGCTGGCCGTCCTGGTGCTTCCCTCAGTTTGAACATTTGGGGAAATATATCGGCAGGGAGCCGATTCCATAGTTTAATAACACTAAGTATTAAGAATCTAGAGGGTCAGCTGGTTCTTATATTCGGAATTTCACCAGTACTTTTCTACAGATTTTTTTAACAATTGTTATACTTTCGTTAGCAATAATTTTGGAACTTATTATATCAGTAGTTTTAAAATTTCAGGAATATTGAAATTCATGTGGACACTGAATGCATATAAAATATTGTACTTGTACAAAATAGTGAGTCTTATTTTGTACATGTACAATATTTCATGATATTTAAAGGTTATGTGTCCCTTGCAGGTGATCAAATATTCAGCATCATATGATATATGCTAGGAGCAACAATACGACATTTGTACAAGCGAAAAAAATATTCAAATGTATTCACAATCATGAAAAGCGATGGTTTTGGCAGTCCCGCGCAAACGGCGCTTCCGTCGACGGGTGAGAGCCTTTTTTATGACGCCGTTTCTGGAAAATAAACATGAAACAAATGAAAATTCATTCTTATTACAACGCAAAATTGAAAATATTAAATTTAACCACAGTAAAGTCGGGTGAATACGAGCATGATGATTTTAGGTTTTTATTTATGTTTGGACTATAAATGGTTGTCATTTTATATTTTTAACGACTGCCTAAAAAAAGGAGGGTCATGTTAATGGAAACATTTGGTAAATATTTTTTTTTGTACTAAGCAGGTTCCTCACTTATTCAAAGGAATGTGACATGTATGTATGTATAATCGACCGTGAAGCAAGGACACATTAATTTAAGAAAGAGCCCCGTAAAAAGAACTACTTTAATTTTATTTTACAATATTTGGGTTTGTTTTAACCTTATGTGATTTACAAAAAAGACATATAGATCCACGTGTGCCATTTCAAAATGCTCCTGGGAACCAAAATGAGAAAAAAGAGACAAGCTCATTTCTGTTATCTATATTATCCTTAGTAGTTTGTTTTAGTAGGAACTTTGACAATTTGTGAACTGAGCTTTGCGCGCTCTACACCTACTACCTACTCTACTATCACTTTGAAAAGAAGCAAAAGCTATTTACGGCCTTTTTCACCTACAGCTGATTAGCTTAATCGCCACGTATTATGGGCCTTTTTTGACGGCCCTTTAAGTGCAGATTAAAATCAGCACTTGATGAAAACCAGGCTTATAATGTATTGAGAGTGATTTGTTCTGATTATCGTTCGACATCATAAAATGCAATTACCGATAGGATGTCAACCTCAAATCAAAAATGAAGGATATAAGTAATCTAGCAGGCCATCTATGAGATGCGCTGTCTCCAATTTTAGTAACGATTGTCTTAAACGTAACGTGCCACAAGCGAGCATAGTCGCAGAGTGGAAACGGACTTGGCGAACGCATTTCGGGAACACATTCGCGCGCGGTGGTGCTGTTTGGGCTGTTTTGCATGTGACGCGCCATTTGATGCACACTTTGACCATACGGTAGAGTCGCGAAAACGACCACATGCCATTTTTAGGGTTCCGTACCCAAAGGGTGAAAACGGAACCGTATTACTAAGCGTCCGCTGCCGTCCGTCCGTTCATCCGTCCGTCTGTCACAGGGCTGTATCTAATTTCATTTCATTTATTTCGGCATGGCCACCAAAGGTAGCTCTTAGCCACGTCAATAAATCATACATACAATTATAATCAATAAACAGTCTTAGCATTACCTACTTAATACGAATTGTAAAATTCTATGGAATTATGAATAAAGTGTTAATTTATTATGATCTTTTAAAAAATCGTCAATTTTATAGTAAGCTTTCTTTAAGAGAATTTGTCTGATTGTCCGTTTAAAACTATTAATTTCTTTTTTAACAATGCATGGCGGGAGTTTATTGAAGAACCTGACGCTATTGCAGATAAAGCTCTTAGAAGTTTTACTGCGCTTCACTAGAGGTAGTCTTATTAGATCTTTGGCTCTAGTGTTGTAGCCATGGTAATCTTTGTTAAAATGGGCATTTTCCAAATTGTTTTGGGCATACATAAGACACTGTGATATATACTCACTTGGAAGCGTAAGTATAGCGTTTTCCGAGAATGCGGCACGGCAGGAATCTCTTGGTTTCATGCCTAGCACGGCACGCATCGCACGTTTTTGTAATTTAAAAATGCGCTCCCAAGTAGCACCGTTACCCCAAAACATAAGTCCATACGTCATAATACTATGAAAATAAGAGTGGTAAACTGTTTTCGCAGCTTTGACGCCACAGGGTACGAATTTTGCGTATTGCGTAAATTGCTGAATTCAATTTATTTGCAATATGGTTGATGTGAGCGTCCCATTTTAAACCCATTTCCACGTACAAACCATTATAGGTAGGCAGCTGTGTATTTATTGATTTTGCCGCTGTAGCAACAAATAGGTAAAATAAAAAAATAATAAAAATTAAAGGGGGTTCCCATACAAAAAAACGTGTTTTTGTGTTAAATCT
This sequence comes from Incurvaria masculella, assembly GCA_946894095.1. Lineage (NCBI taxonomy): Eukaryota > Metazoa > Arthropoda > Insecta > Lepidoptera > Incurvariidae > Incurvaria > Incurvaria masculella. The sequence goes on along the minus strand of OX335657.1, from coordinate 11,283,758 downwards.
TTTACAATGGTACGGATCGTGTGCAAGTCCGACTCGCATTTGGCTTGTTTTTCCTGCCCTCTTGTATTCTGTGATGATGTCCCATGCCGCGATTGACATCAAACAAATCCTTTGTATTTTATTTTTGCTGATTCAAAGTTTGATGGTAAACAATATAAAAACGTAAATATGAATAAAATATGAATATGTTTTGCGACTGGCTTTACGATTTACAAGAAATTCAGATGAATTTTATTGTATCGTATAGAATTTATATTTCATATATTGTAATGAATGTGTTTCTATTGTATCCAATTTTGTAACTGAGCAAGCAGTATTAAAGTGTAAAACTAAATTTTTTAATTCCGAATAAATTACATGTAGGTGTAAATAATAATAAAGATGGGATACAAGCCCTGCGCATAGACACGTCATTCTGGGTCGGGGAGTTTTAATTAAATTTTCGCAATAATGAAGGAGCACACATGAAAGCCTATTCCCAACAATAGCTGATGAAACAAGCTGGGAACAGCGAAATTAGAACATTACCGCCAGAGATACGCACCGTTCCCCCCGCGCCGCCTACGTTGGTGATATTTATTTTATATATTTAATACGAAAAATATTTATATAGCTATATTTAGCTTAATTTTTTTGGTTAAATTTTTTGTTTATTTTATTTATTTTTAGTGAATCTGAGGTACGCTAACTAATTTGTACACGTCCTTTCCAATTAAAAAAAGAATCGTCGAAATCGGTTGGCGTGATATTGAGTTATTCATCCATTTGTCTTAAGACTTACATGATTTTCTCATTGATATTATAGTCAGAACTAGACCAAATTGAAATGGGACCACACGAAAAGTACCAGCTTTCGAATAAAAAAATACGTCACCCACTCGGAAAAAGGTGACAGAGGTTATGTCACCTAAGAAACTTCGTGTCATTACCAAGATCGAGCAAACGGAAAATAACAACTAACAACCTCTTAAACCTTAAACATTCGTTAATAAATCCCAATATTCCGAGCGGTTAAGGTAAATCATTTCTCTACACAATATTAACTTTCATTTAAAATTTAAATAGCTTACGAGTGTAAACATAGTCCGGACGGTGTGCCAATTTATCGCTGGAGGTCGAACGTCTCTCTACCATTGTTCGTTGTTTATATTTTCCCCGATACTCGTCGAGCTACCCTTGGGAGTGAAATAAGGCTGATGTGAATGTTATCACGATGCCCAGTTCGTACTGATTTTCGGTAACAATTTAAAATAACTATACAATAAACAAATGAGCAGAAAAGGTATGAATGTGAGAGATCGCTAGCCTAACTCTCCAGCATGAAACGTTGCAATAATTACGCATGGAACTATCATTTTGTAACGCTTAAAAAGACACCTAAACTGCCAAATCGTCAGCAGTCCAAATGTATGATTATAATATGTATACTTCGTTAATTTTTTAATTCATATGACTGCCCAGCTCAGCAGCTGATCGAGGCAAAAGCCTATCACATTACTGAACTTACCTTTTTAATCTGTGAATTTACCTATGTGATCTGTGAACTTAAGGTGGCCCAACCCGGCGGAACTAACTCATGCGCGGGCAAGGTACGAAACCGTGCTGTTGCGCTCTGGGACCTTCTCTGTTTCAAAGAATAAGACAGGCTCCGTGATGAGGAAGATGCAACATGTCCACAAAAAAGACAATGTGCATAGTGTATGATTTGGTAAGATTTACGAAAATTTTAATTACAAAACAACTTATAGATAAAAGTAAACCACGACCGCTGTAGTCAAAAATCTAACAAAAACCAAATAGATTATAAATCTTGATTAAATAAGCTATGTCTGATGACTAATCTTTATTATTGCGTAATGCACCCCCAAAGTTACTGTATAAAACGCGCGAAAAATTCGAACTTTCGGACCTTATAACTTAGAAACCAGACACAATTTTACAATGCCAACGGTCATCAGACATCTAGTTCGATCAAATAAAGCTATTTTGAGCAAAATTTGAGATCTTTGACAAGAAATATGGGCGTGATCTTCTTTCCCCGTTTGTATGGGGATTTGAGCGGGTTTGGGCCACCTTAACTTTATGATTAGCAATTAACCTATGTGACCTGTGATTTGACCTTTGTATACTGTACATTTTCCTTTATTCTCTGTGAATTTACTTTGTAATCTGGGAATCTATCTTTGTGATAGGTGAATTTAGATTGGTGATATGTGGTTTTACCTTTAGAATCTGTAAAGTTACCTTCGTTATATCTAAATTAACGTTTTTGATCTATGCATAAACTTTTGTAATCTGTGAATATACCTTTGTTAAAAGTGAATTTACTTCTATGATCTTTAAATGTATCTTTGTGATCTGAGATTGTTCGATGAATTTGGGTCGTCGTCGGTTCGAAAATTGTTAGCTGTAATAATTTCATTATCATTATTGTTTCGAGTCTGATAAATGACGAAGGATTAAGGTTAAGTGTAATGTCGCGCAAGAACCCAATATAGTACGAGAGCGGACCGTCGTCAACCCTACGTCATCGAGTAACACCATGGGACCCATTTGTGGTTGTGCGGATTAGAATAGGCTTCCTAAAAATACTAGGTTGCCTGACCAAAACCTGGAACGTTTTGTGCAGTAGGTAATATTAAATCACTTTTTTGGTAGAATTTAACGTCATCGAGTAACAACATGAGACCTAGCACAATCGGTAAAGGTCATCAAGAAAAGCTAAAAAAAAGTAGGTTGGCTCGTCCTACCCTGGCACGTTCTGAGGTTGGCCGGTTTTAAAATGTCAAAAAATTAAAAAAAATACGTCATCGAGTAACAAGTTGACAATACCACCATTCGATAGTCCTATGAACATGCCTCATAAAAAAATTAGGTTGGCTGCCCTCAGCCTGGCACGTTTCCTACGCGGCCATGTTGAACGTCGGATGCGCCCAGTTCTTATATTCATCAATTGTTAAATTAATATAATATAACAGTTTTGTGATATGTCTATCTATAAACAGTGATGTTTTTATTGATCAGAACTCATCTTGAATAGGTTAAAAAAAAACAAAATGAAATATTTGTGATATAGGTATTGATCGATTGCGTGATATTAGGGCATTGTCGTATCTAATTATTAACTAAGTTTAACTCAAGTTAACTTTAGATTATGATGCACATAGTTCCGCATACTTGAAGAGTAAAAACCGGAAGTTTCATATACATATGCTTTCGGAATCTATCGTATGGATCATTCCACGTAGGGAATCGAAACTCCAGTCAGCCCATGCCTACGGCATTAGAGGCGCACGCTTTAAGTTCTGCCACGGCCCTCGTTATTACAAAATTTTAATCAGATTGAATGTAAACATAACGTAATGAAGATGACTATTGTCATAATAAAATAAATCGCCACAAAACTTAAACCCATAAGTGAAGTATCTCAAAGTTACTATTCTTTAATTCACATGAATTTAGGGTAAATATTCTAGTGTATATTTCCATTCTTTAAACATTTCAATGTATATGTTTTTGCCGGGTCTATACAAAAGTACATGTCCACATCGTCACTCACATATTAAGGAAGTTTAGTAAGCTTTGGCGTCACTCTCTTTTCTTTACTTACGTATCTCTTTTATTTTATCATAAACAAGTTGCAATGTATCCAAACCGAAGCGGAATTTTAAATTAACAGCTCTTAAGTCGTAGGTATAGTTTAAATAATACCTGAAAAGCTCTGTAAAATATTTATGTTTTAGTTATAGAAAACATATACATTTAAATGTTTAAAGGATGGAAATAACCATGAATATTTAACCTAAAGTCATGTGAATACAAGAATAGTAACTTTTTGGCGATTTATTTTATTATGAATATTAAAATTCTTCATTACATCAGGTTAACATTCAATCTAATTTGAATTATGTAATGAGGAGCTCCGTCGCAGAATGTAAAGCTTGCGCCTCTAATGTCGTAGGCATGGGCTGACAGGGGTTGAAGAAAGGACCTTAAAGCGATGCACACTCCAGTGGCAACAAGAAAACATTTTAAAACCTGTGTACGATTTAGTCCTTCTGATGAGTCTAGTGTTAGATCCAGAATTAATACTATTATTTCTGTCATGAACTACTATAGTGACCTGTAAACAAAGAGACAAATTACAAAACCTTATTATTCTTACAGCTAAAAAAAACGACATAATATTAAACCTTTAAATGCCACCACCTCCAAAAAAATAAGAGTACAATGGTTTGAGAACAGTCAGTCAATCCGTCAGCGTGTTTGCGACCACTGCGGGACATACGCCTCTCCAATCCTTCTCCAGTCCTTCCGGCCCTCAGCGGTACGGACCCACAGCTTTCCCCGACGCACTTGATGCCGTCTTTTCACCTGGCGGGTGGTCTTCCCACACTCCGTTTGCCTGTCCACGGCCGCCAGTGTAGGACACGGTTACTCTAACGGTTGTCGTCTCGTCAGCTGACGTGACCAGCCCTCTCATAACCGGGAGGACGCACTGGTCATATGTTCGGGTCTTTAAATTTTGCGAAAGGTCAGACCTCAGAGCGAATTTAAGCTTTCCGAAGGCAGCCCAACCCAGTTGAATCCGTCGCTCAACCTCCAAAGACAGTCCTTGTATACCAAGCCGCAGGATTTGACCGAGATAACGATTTGTCCTCCCGTCATACCCTCAGTCGCCATGACCTTGGTTTTATCCCGGTTAATCTTCAGACCTACCTATCGATGCTTTATAAAGGTCTTCCAGCATTGTTTGAAGCTGAACTCGGGATTTTGACAAAAGAACAATGTGATCGGCGAAGCGAAGATGACTGAGGAAAATATTCATTAACGTTGATACCCATGTTGTCCCATTCAAGCGTCTTGAACACATATTCCGATGCGCTTGTGAAGAGCTTGGGTGAGATCACATCTCCCTGCCTAACGCCTTTAGCAAGAGGGATGGGTTGGGTATTTTAATGAAGCCTCACAGTCATCGTCGCGGACCGATACAGATTTCGGAGTACCTCGAACGCCTGGTGATCGATTCTACACCTCAGGAGGGAGTTTTCGACAGCCCATTTTTCAACTGAGTCTCGTAAAGGACTAGAAAAGAAGTGGAAGGCTACAAAGAGCGGCTTGTTGTACTCCTCGTACTTCTGCACCACTTGTCTCACAGTAAATATTTGATCCATTATGCCGTATCTTTTCCTGAACCCAGCTTGCTCACGAGGCTGGTACTGATTCAGCCTCTGTGTCAGCCAACTCGTGATGACTCATGAAAAGACCTTGTATACGTGGCTTAGAACTGAGATAGGTCGATAGTTCTTCAACTTCGCCCTATTTTTTTGAGAACTGCATTTGAGAATTGCACAGTGTTTGCAGTTCCTTCAAGATGGGTCTCCCGCCAGACTTTAGCAGTTCCATCGTTATCCCGTCCTCATCTGGAGCCTTATGTTTTTTTAGTCCTTTCAAAACAGCCTTTATCTCATAGACACTAATCTCCGGCAGATCCTCGGTGTAGTATCTAGTGAGCGGCGCACTCCTATCAGAGTCGAGTGGTTTGCTTGGGCTCGGGGCATGAATTGCTGCGGAGTACAATTCGTCATAATTTTTTACCACCGCCTCAAGTATATCGTCTTTTTTGCAGTGACAACCCTATCCGCTCGCTTGGGTTTTGAAATTTAGTTAGCGCCGGTAGAGAAGGCACGGGAAAACACTTTACTGTCTCGATTTTCCTCTATAACGCGCTCAACCAACTTCATGTTCCCTTGGTGAATATCGCTACGGGATATGGTGCGTAACGTGGCAATCCGCCGACGTACCAAAGTAGTCGATATTGGACACCGGGTGGCTAAGCTAGCTAGAAGGAGGAGTACAACAAGCCGCTCTTTGTAGCCTTCGTGGAATACGAGAAGGCGTTCGACTCAGTTGAAAAATGGGCCGTCGAAAACTCCCTCCTGAGGTGCAGAATCGACCCCCGCTACATCGAGGTACTCCGAATTCTGTATCGGTCCGCGACGATGACTGTGAGGCTCCATGAAAATACCCAACCCATCCCTCTTGGTAAAAGCGTTAGGCAGGGGGATGTGATCTCAAATCAAATAAAATCAAAAATATCAAATCAAAATATTTTTATTCGCAGTGATTACATTACAATATTAAGAATTTGCATAACAGATTATAATATTGATACCAATCATGTGAATTCGACGTTTTACACAATAATATTAAAATAACTTAAATCGTAGAAAGATTTGTCAAGCAACCATGTACTTAACTTCTTTTTAAATCTTATGTTAGTTTCTTCTCGCAAGTCTCTAGGTAGCTTATTATACATATTAATACTATTGAAGTGGACACCCTTCTCAAATTTTGATGTTGAGTGTGCAGCTTGCTGGATCACATTTTTATTTCTCGTCGAATATCCGTGTTCAAAATTATTATATAATTCCGGGTAATTTCTCACATAAAAAATAGTTCTTTGTACGTACACATCATACATAGTATGCAATTTTAGGTTTTTAAACAAAGGCGTGCAAACAAGTGCGTCCCATTTAGAGTGTGTAATTATCCGAATTGCTTTCTTTTGTAGTCTAAATACTGAAACCGCTTCCCCTGAAGAACCTCAGAACTCAATGGCATTGGTCATGACAGAGTATAAATAACCGAAGTAGGCACTCTTCAGGGTATCTAAGTCACAGCATTTAGACAGGGTTCTGAGGCAATAACAAGCTTTTGTTAATTTATCACAAACATGTTGAATGTGTTTGTCCCATCGTAACTTTTGATCCAACGTGAAGCCTAAGAATATAATAGATATTGCAAACGTTATGAATTCATCGTTATATTCGATAAACATCTCATCATTAATTTCATGTTTAATATTTTTCATCTTAAAATGTACACAGTGTGTTTTAGCACTATTTAACATTAACCCATTTGCTGCGAACCATTTACCCAACTCCTCAATTATTTTTGTTCTTTTTGTAAGGAGTGTTTCAATACTTTTATCAGTAACAATTACATTTGCGTCGTCAGCGTAAATTACTATGATTTCGCGAGAAGCACTAGCATAGTGTCTTTTGCAATGTCATCAATAAAAATAATAAACAGCAATGGTGCCATGATTGAGCCTTGAGGTACTCCGTAATCGGTTTCAAATAATCGTGATACAGAGTTATCGAAAATACCATTTGTTCTGTTTTTATATCTTATATTTACGTTACTTTCTCACCGACATTTTCTCACCCAAGCTCTTCACAAACGCATCGGAATATGTGTTCAAGACGCTTGATGGGACAACATGGGTATCAACGTTAGTGAATATTTTCCTCAGTTATCTTCGCTACGCCGATCACATTGTTCTTCTGTAAAATTCCCGAGTTCAGCTTTAAACCATGCTGGAAGACCTTTATAAAGCATCGATAAAGGTAGGTCTGAAGATGAACCGGGATAAAACCATGGTCATGGCGACTGAGGGTATGACGGGAGGACAAATCGTTATCGACGTAGAAGTGATCAAACAGGTTGAAAAGTACGTATATCTCGGTCAAATCCTGCGGCTTGGTATTCAAAGACTGTCATTGGAGGTTGAGCGACGGATTCAACTAGGTTGGGTTGCCTTCGGAAACCTTAAATTCGCTCTGAGGTCTGACCTTCCTGAAATTTAAAGACCCGAACATATGACCAGTGCGTCCTCCCGGTTATGACGTACGGGTGTGAAACGTGGACTCTGACGGTCGCCGTTGTCCAAAGGTTAAAAGTTGCCCAGCGAGCAATGGAGCGAGCCATGCTGGGAATATCGCTACAGGATATGGTACGTAAAGAGGCAATCCGCCGACGTACCAAAGTAGTCGATATTGGGCACCGGGTGGCTAAGCTCAAATGGCAGTGGGCTGGTTACGTCAGCCGAAGAGACGACGACCGTTGGAGTAACCGTGTCCTGCACTGGCGGCCGTGAACAGGCAAACGGAGTGTGGGAAGACTACTCGCCAGGTGGGAAGATGAGATCAAGTGCGTCGGCGGAAAGCAGTTGTTCCGTACCGCTGAGGGCCGGGAGGACTGGAGAAGGATTGGAGAGGCGTATGTCCAGCAGTGGACGCAAACACGCTGACTGACTGACTGACATTGCGAAAATTGTACCCATTTTCTCGAAGCACAGGGCCCATTTCGGTGAAGATATGGTCCTTGTCACACAACCGCTGTGCTCTGAGTCTCAATGCTCTTGCGACCGATTCCAAATGCACCGGAGCATGATGCGAAGTAGCTTGTAGACAACGATTTGTGTGTGTCGGCTTGCGGTACACTGTGTGGCTTAGAATTCCATCCAATCGTCGAGCAACAAGTACTTCCAAGAACGCCAAAGTGCCTTCCTTCTCACAATCTACTGTATATTTTATATTTGTGTGAACCTAATTAAGATGAGAGATGAAAGCGTCGAGTGATTGGCGACCATGTGACCAGATTGAAATCACGTCATCCACGTACCGTACCCAAAACATTGACTTAAGAGGTGAAGTTTGCAATGTGCGGTGTTCCAGCGGTTCCATGAAAAGGTTTGCCACCACTGGTGTCACTGGTGTTCCCATTGCTACACCTTATCGCTGAATGTAGTATTGTCCGTTCCACAGAAAGTATGTCTTAGTGAGACAATATGGCAGGAGCTTGACGCACTCAGTGTCGATGTCGTTGCTGATGACTAAGTTTCTGATGATGTCGAGGGACTCTTGGACTGGTACGTCTGCATACAGCGACTCGACGTCAAAGCTCACTAATAGATCCATGCATGCCAACTTCACTGTAGACAACAATTCCACAAAAAGGGCCGAATCTTTAACGTAGGACGACGTCTTGCCAGACAGGGGTTGAAATATTGAGGCGACATGTTTAGCGAGGAGGTAGGTAGGAGCATTTATCTGGCTGACTTTTGGTCGAAGGGGGTTCCCGTCTTTGTGAATTTTAGGAAGACCGTAGAAGCGCTACCACCGCATTTTCGCTACCACCTCGACCCACACTTACACTACTTACGACCACGGCGAGTCTAGTTGTCAGTCGTCTGCTGCGTACGAACGTGGCGGACAACCTCCTTGACAACGGGCTGAACGATTAGCTCGATACATCGGCGAATGTCTACTCCCGCCGCGTGAAAAGCCGTAACATTTTTCAAATATATTTAACGACCACGGTAATCCCAAAAGTATCACAAGTAAGGTTATTTCTTTAGTTATAGCTGAAGATAGATCATTTGCTGTATTTAATACTTCACAATTCACATTACGTATTTGGGTCCCCAGTGCATTAAACTCGTTTTACTGTCATTTAAACGTAGGTTATTGGCTTCACACCATAATTTAAGTGAGCTATGAAAGCTTGTATTAAGGACTCCCGTAGTTCTGATATACGATTCTTTCAAATTGATGATTTGTCATCAGCAAATAGAATCATATCATTATCTGTTGCGATGCAGCTTGAAATATCATTTATAACAACATATAAAACCACGGTCTTAGAACTGAGCCCTGCGGTATACCCATGGTGATTTATTCTACATCAGATATAGTACCGTTTACTTCACAATTTTGTTGTCTATTTAATATAAATATATATTATTTACAATTACCTCATTTATTTTCCCTAACACCATAAGTGTTCTAGTTTTCCTGGAAGTATTTTGTGATCTACACAGTCAAAAGCTTTTGATAAATCACAGAAAATGCCGTAGGTGCTCATAGATTTAACCAGAGAAGTTAAAATAGATATTAACATCAAGGCAATGGCATCTCCTGTTGACCTACACTTACGAAATTGATTATAATTAATAACACTGTGAATGTAAGGACACAGGCCGATAAATTTCAACATCATTATGAGATCCGTTTTTAAGCAATGGTATTACCCTAGTAATTTTTAATAAGTCTGGAAATGTGCCATCTTCAATACAATTCTAAGAGGTTCTATAATACTGCCCAATATGGACTTTAACAGATTAGTAGATATGTTCCATAAACCTTGCGGTCCTTTGGACTTAAGGTCTGTTACTTTTTGAATCTCAGAACAGCTAACAGATTCAAAAGTGACAGACTTCTTATTGCGTGGTAAAAATATTTTGAGTTCCTCTAATGCGAGATTTACAATTTATTGGATGTATTTAGTTGTATGTATATATTGCGCGACAGAAGAAAAATATTTGTTGAAATTAAATTATTTGCAACCATTGCACCCAATCAATCAATATATCACAAATATTTCATTTTGTTTTTTTTTTACCTATCCAAGGTGAGTTCAGATCAATAAAAACATCACCGGTTTATAGATAGACATATCACAAAACTGATATATTATATTAATTTAACAATTGATTGAATATAGGAACTGGGCGCATCCGACGTTCAACATGGCCGCGTAGGAAACGTGCCAGGCTGAGGGCAGCCAACCTAATTTTTTTATGAGGCATGTTCATAGGACTATCGAATGGTGGTATTGTCAACTTGTTACTCGATGACGTATTTTTTTTTATTTTTCGACATTTTAAAACCGGCCAACCTCAGAACGTGCCAGGGTAGGACGAGCCAACCTACTTTTTCTTAGCTTTTCTTGATGACCTTTACCGATTGTGCTAGGTCTCATGTTGTTACTCGATGACGTTAAATTCTACCAAAAAAGTGATTTAATATTACCTACTGCACAAAACGTTCCAGGTTTGGGTCAGGCAACCTAGTATTTTTAGGAAACCTATTCTAATCTGCACAACCACAAATGGGTCCCATGGTGTTACTCGATGACGTAGGGTTGACAACGGTCCGCTCTCGTACTAATAGCTTAATACCGTTTGACTATCCCCTGATTTGACCACCTCAAACTACCTGAAATCAGATGGATAACTTTCGGTTACATTGCATATTTACATGGTGTAACCGAAAGATAACGTTTAGGTTTTTGTAGCTGGAGGTGGTGAAAACGGGCATATATCAGTCGTATTCAGAATGAACCTGTAAAAACTCCAGAAATGGCCATTTCTAGTGTAAAATAAAATTATCTTTTCGAGACCGATAACTTTATTTTGCTTTTCGAAAGCAATATTTCCTTCCCAAAAGATCAAGGATATCTTCAAAGATACATTTTTGCCAAGCAATGAATTTAAAATTTAAAAACCGGCCAAGTGCGAGTCGGACTCGCATACGAAGGGTTCCGTACCATCGTACAATATTTAATTTAAAATATCACGTTTTTCGTATGGGGCTTTTGTTTCTTATTCACATTCTGTGAAAATTTCAGCTCCCTACCTATTACGGTTAATGAGATACTGCTCTGTGAAAGACGGACAGACGGACGGACGGACGGACGGACGGCGATTGGCACCCTTTGGGTACGAAACCCTAAAAATACGTAAAAAGCGATCAAATGAATGCCTCCATTAAAGTGTCCCAAGCACGCTTAATAGAGAGCGAGTTTTCATCGCACGGCAAGGCACGAACTCAATACAATTCAATATTTGCTATTCATCTCCGCTGACGCCTCCATTCGTCTCTAGGGTTGACACGAATCGCTTTTGTGCCTGCGTTGAGTTAAATATGAGGCTTGCCGGGTAAGCCGACGTAGTTTCCACGGATATATTTTACGTATTTGATCGCCCTTATCCGCTGGATTTGTTCTAGACGGATTGGCACCATCTTTAACTTCTGTCGTGGAAGATTCGCTCACTTAAGGGGCAGTGTGCATGGCGTTTCACAGCACTAACTTTTCGTTTTCACATCGTAAGCTTTGGTCCATAGAAAAAAATACGAAAACTGGCATATTTTTTTCACATTTCTTTTTAGAATTTAGCATTGTAAATCTAAAAAATACATATCATAACACTTGTTGAAGGAATATTGTTTTATTTGGACATAATTTTTTTTTCAAAACATCGGAAATACTAAATTGATACTTACAAAATACTACAAATTTTAAACCAATGAAATATCATTTTAATTCTTATGAATTAAAATATATGATCGGTGTAAATATTTAAAAACTGTTTTCTTTTTGCGTTCTAATACTTATTACTTGGAATAAAATAACAAGAAATTTGAAAAAATATGTCTATTTTGGCGTTTTGTGGCATCTCTGCTGTGGAATTGAAAACCATGTTTTATCTGGACTTAGCTGAAGTCCTATAACGACAACGCATAACTGATAGCAACCGAGCCTTAACATCAAATTTGTACAATCATAAAACTGTATTAAATGTGGATAAATCTCAAGTTTTACTGGGAAGCCATTTGCTAAAGGTTTCGTCGTTAAGACCACGGTTTTCCGATCGTATGCAGTAGATTTTTACATTAAAGTGCGCGTGAATAGGAATTCTCCATAATGTTCATTGACACGGATGTTATATAGGTAGGGTTCGTAGTTTTAGTTATGAAATTCGAGTCATTTTATTAGTGTCAACAATTTTACCACAAGTTATCACTGTCGAAGGTGTTCAGTATAGTTCTTCATGTTTGTGTGTTGTCTGAACATTGCCGGAATGATTATTCAGTGTTGGATCTTATGCCTGCTGAATAAGGTATACTGTCGGGTTAAGCAGCCGTAGCATATTGAATATCGAGACTTGCTTCCTGTACGATCGCCGGTATGTTTGCATACCCGTGAGACTCAAGGAGTACGCCTACCTGCTCGTCTTTTTAAGGTGGCCCAACCCGGCGGGACTAACTCATTCGCGGGCACGGTACAAAACTGTTCTGTTACGCTCTGGGACCTTCTCTATTTCAAAGAAAAAGACAGGCTCCGAGATGAGGAAGATGCAACATGTTCACAAAAAAGAAAATTTGCATAGTGTATGATTTGGTAAGATTTACGAAAATTTTAAAACGACTTATAGCTAAAAGTAAACCACGACCGCTGAAGTCAAAAATCGAACAAAAACCAAATAGATTATAAATCTTGATTAAATTAGCTATGTCTGATGACTAATCTTTATAAGATGTTCTTACTTTATCATTGCGTAATCCACTTCCAAAGTAATTGTATAAAACACGCGAACTTTCGGCTCTTATAACTTAGAAACCAAACACAATTTTGCAATGCCAATAGTCATCTGACATCTAGTTTGATCAAATAAAGCTATTTTGAGCAAAATTTGGAATCTCTGACAAGACATATGGGCGTGATCTTCTTTCCCCGTTTGTATGGGGAGTTGAGCGGGATGGGCCACCTTAAGAGAACCCACTCTTCACTTATATTTAAAACGTTGTTGAGTGAGCCTTCAATTTGCTACTCATCGTAGAACCATAGTGAAAGTCCTGGCTGTGGAGAAGAAAGTGATTGGCGGCGGCGGCGGCGGTGTGCAAAGCTGAGTGTTTGTGGTGGCGACTGCCTACTGCGTGGACGGTGGTAAGCTCTCGGCATCGGTGTGCTGCGGGGACGATAAAAAAGTATTCATTACAGTCCACATAGTAGGGAACAGAAGGTAAAATCGAATTTCCGTTATTCCGTTATAAACACATATTTTGAAAGTTTGGGAAAAAGTCGCACTAGTGCATTTAAGGGGCGTCAAATAAGATGGCGCCACGGTCGTTCGTAGCTATTCCTGCTATGCGAGCACACTTTGTGTGATTGTATAGTTTCTAACTTTGTATTGTAAGAAGTAGTAGCTAAGAACGATCTAAGGGGGTGTTAGCACCTACTTGCATTCAGTTCATGAGGGCGTTAGAAAAACCATATTTTATTTTATTTAAAAATAACTATAACGAATTTTGAAAATAAAAAAGTACATTTGTAGATTGTTGGTCTAGCCAGAATTTAAGGACAAAACTGTGAGACCCCGACGCATTGATTTCTAAAACGGTTCAAATATGTTTAAAAATACATAAAACAAAGGTTGAACAAAGAAGGGGAGGCTCATATACATATAATTATATGTTTCAAATAAAGATAAATATTGAATTTATCTATCATCTTTTTGAAGTTTCAAAATGAGTTGAAGTTATATTTAAAAATAATAAAATGTGCTTTCACTTACCCCCTATTAAGTTTGAGAGGTTGTTTATGGGAACGTAACTTGCGTTTCCATTGGAACACGGCGCGAACGCCAAGTGGCTTGCGTCGACGGCGGAGAAGCGGCGGGCACTCTGGGCCGGAGCGCAGTGGGCAGCGAGCGTGGAAGGGCGAGAGTAGCGAACGAAACTCGTTTGCATAGGGGCGGCTCTGCGTAGCCACTTAACGCTGCGTATGCTGCTAGGTTACACTTAGTTGTTGTCAGCATGCTCAGCCTTAAGGCGCTAGGACTAGCCAACTACTCGCGCCATACAAATGCACTTTATAACAAATGTAATAATATGTAGTGAAACGCTTCAGCAAATCCAAATAGAACTCCAGACTGATAATGGATTGTTAATATTTTTTTATTCCATCATTTATTTAAACAATAATAAAAATAAAAAAGTTGATTTTTCTCATTAGAAATCTGAAAGTAATTCGATTTCTAGATATAAGCAAAAACAGCATATATGCATAAACAAAAAATTCCATTTGCTTTTAGATTTCTACATTTAGTCAAAAAAGTTCGGAAATGGACACCGTTTCCGCAATGTATTTTGTATAGAAAAATGAAACATACATTAACGAAAATAATTCAATTCCTAGACAAGGAATCATATATTGTAAGAATGACACTTATAATCGTCAGACTTAGTTAGTTAACTTGGGGAGCCTCGTCTAACTTTGCGATTTGGCTAGTACCAGGCCCTTAAGAGACAATGGCGGCAGCCACGGCGAGTGAGTTCGCTTACAAATTGGCTTTTCTCGAAGTCCAACGACACGTGAAAACACATGAGAACTACACAGGACCATATTTCCCGAATTCGTAAGCGAACTAGATAGTGGCTCTATGAGTTGTAGACCTCCCAAACTCTGTCATTTCGAAAACACTTTTAAACATTTTTCATTTTTTTAAAAACTACTTAGAAGTTATCAAAACTCACTCACAAAATTTCACGAGAATTGGTTAAGAAATACGGCATGTAGAGGAGAACAAGCAAGTTTGCCACGTTGGAGCTTCGCTCTACGATCGGTCAATTAGACGCTTTCCACTAACTTATAACCAAGAAAATATATTAACCAACGTTAAAGCAAATGGTAAAAAGCCACACAAGAACAGGCTTCAAAAACACACTAACAACTAAGCTAAAAGACTATTAATCACAAGTGACACTGTTTCCCGTCTGCAATGCTGGGACATCCTAGACCTGGATATGAGATGGTAGACAGCACCGATATGGTGTAACTGAACAGAGAATGAGGCTTGCTGGAGCATCTCCTGCAAAATAGAACCACCGGAAACCCTCGGATTATGGCTCGGTGAACCGATGGCAGATTCATAAATAAAAAAAAACAAACTCGTGGCTACGCTGCTGCCGCCATTTCTATCACTCTCCTCCTTCCATGCTCGCTGACAATGAGCGTTCAAGCGGTACTCACAACGGCGCGCTGCTCCTGGAGGCTCGAGGTGTCCGGCTTTGTGGCGCGGGACTAAAATGTGAACCAGCGGGACGGCGCGTAGCAGCTGCAGATATACAGGGTGTCGTAATGGCCAGTACATTACATTTGGGAAAGTATTATTGGGATTGAAACCAAAAAAGTTTAACAAATCTTTCTGATTATCCTCTAAATAAAAATAAAGACTTTCCGGTCCAGTCAGTCTGCGCGTTTGCGTCCTGACTGGATATACGCCTCTCCAATTTTTCTCCAGTCCACCCGGCCCTCAGCGGTACGGAACCACTGCTTTCCGGAAACGCACTTGGTGTCGTCATCCCACCTGGCCAAGCAATGTAATTAAATAATTTAGTGTAAAAAGAATCTAGTGTTCCTAAGTTCGTCGGATCGTTGCATGTACTTAGACATGGATGGCTAATATCACACCTACTTTCATGACATTAGCCTGATACGGCACATGGGATCCAGGTTCCATGCCAAGACCTTCCTTATACAAGGTTGCAACGTCGCGTAAAATTACACTAGACAAAAACATAAGTTTCAGAAATGCATATCTCGGTAACTAGACACTTTAGAGAAAAAAAATATTGTTTTTGTTTCGGAAAAACATGAGGATTACGCTGGTGAAATTAATGTACTGGTAATGTAAATTCTTGCCCTAATCATAGAAAAATGAAAGCAGGGCAATATTGCCCATATTAAGCCATAGAAGTGTTGAATAGGGATAATAAAAGTCAACAGATGGCGTTGTAATTCACATTTGAGAATACATTAAATACAAATTTATGAATATAAGAAAAACAATTAAGTGCCCATGACCTAAGTTGGTCATGATAATGAGAGACAAAAGAGATTTTGAAAACCTGCTAAAGGTCCTTGATACCTTGTGGCCATTTGAAAAGTTGACGCATACCCAACATACCCAATGTTCCGTCACTGTTTATCGGGCAGCGCTCATGCTAGATCTGTGGACTGATCGCAGTGAGATAAAAATGGTTTTTGCCAGATAGGCTTGCGGGCTTAGTACAGTTACCGGGATTAAATTCGTCATGGGTTCGATTAAGACTTGACAGTTTTTAATGCAGTCGCCCGGTCTCGTGATTATTTTGTGCACTGAAAATAATGATGTGCAACTATTTACCGTATCTAGGACTATCCGGACGTATCTAGTATTTAGTTGGCTCTATTTCAATGGGCAACGTTGTTTATTATACACAGTAACAACAATTGTTATTTTTGGAATTGCAGTTAGATTCACTGATATTTTTTTCAGTGTTGTACCTGTTGAGATTGCCCAGAAAATTTGTAGCTATTAACTTAATTGGATGGCGTAATAAGACGTACTAAATGTTGATTGCATATCCAGGAATGTCAGATAAAACGACAAGGGAACTCTTAAAATGTAGCCGGTAGCGATAACACTAAACTACACCTCGTGAAAATTGTCTCTGATTGCTATCCTATAGTTTCGGCAATGTGTTTGCTATAACAACCGCTCAAAGGATCGTGTCTAATGGAAATGTTCAGTAACGACACAAGGAAGCTTGTTCATTTCCGATTACACATTGAAGCAAGCGAGGCGCTAGGCTGCGACGGTAAGGGTATCACCGCGGCAGGGGAGATCCGCCTGAGGCTAGTTAGACCGTAAGTTATCAAAGACGAACTCTAAAATAATTTTGATTTTATGACAGGGGCCGTTATTAGTATGAGTAGTTTCTCTGTTAAGCAAATGGTAATAGATGAAACGACCATACCCCAAATATTGAGAAATACAAAAAAATCGGTTGAGAAAGCTTAATTCTATGACCGTATATTTCGATTGTTTCGCCATTATCGTTTGTTTGCTGAATGCTGGACTCAGTTGGAGGCTTTTCTTTATGAAACCTACATAGATGGCTAATACCACACAACAACCGTTATTATATTAGCCCAATATACCACATTCCCGAAGGTATTAGGTGCCTATCCAGGACCTTCTCTTTATAAGCACGAACTGTATGGAAAACACGGACATTTTTTCATTGCCGATTCGACCTCTTGTCATCTAATGCGATGGTATCAACCCGGGCCCTTAAATAGTGTTGAAATAGTTCAGACTTTTTTTTAAATTCGGCATTCCTTATTTTTGCTCAAAAGTAAATCGTTTCATTACAATACAAATTGTATATGTGTAATATAATGTTTACCCACATACTATGTAAACTTTACATACTTTTTAGGGTTCCGTACCCAAAGGGTGAAAACGGAACCCTATTACTAAGCCTCCGCTGTCCGTCCGTCCATCCGTCCGTCCGTCTGTCACAGGGCTGTATCTCATGAACCGTAATAGGTAGGAAGCTGAATTTTTCACAGAGTGTGTATTTATTTTGCCGCTATAACAACCAAATAGGTAAAATAAAAAAAAAATTTACAAAAAAACGGTACTTTTTTGTGTATAATCTTGTAAGATGGTACGGAACCCTTCTCATGCGAGTCCGACCCGCACTTGGCCGATTTTTATCATAATATTATTTCATTATGATTACCTGTTATTCTATTCATTAGACCCGGTTTGGGACTAGAGTTTGTAAACTGTTTCTATTCAGTACCCATTCAGCATTAGTAACACCAAAACCCTCCCAAAGGGTTGGGTCGTTAACTATTAACGATTATATCATCGAAGTTAGGTTATTGGAGGTATTATTTCCAATTTAATTAGTATGGTTAGGCAAACCTTTTGATAAAATTTCTATAGATCGTTATCAATGCCTAGTGCGAATATTAGGTATGCAAATTTATCAGAAATGTGTGGAAAATACTATTAAAGTGTATTGGGCTAATATCACGACGATAATTGTGTGATATTAGCAATCCATGTCAGGTTCCTTAAAAAAATATCACCGAACGAATACGTTTTAATTATGTTGATATCTATAATTATATCCATGATATGCGTCTCTATAATTTTAGATCAAAATGTTTAAGGGCTTATATCATGGATAGAAGTAAAGTTATCAAAAAAAATAAAACGTACAGGCGTAGCTCTTAGTTGATTTAATTATTCCGCAAAATTTCAGAAAAATATTTCTTAATTTGACTGAGGAAACAGGTTCGAGCCATTGTATGGAACTCGATCACCACATTATCCTCTTTATACAACTGTATGAGTTTTGAGTAAAACTATAAATTCTTCCGTTCTTCCTGTCTATCTGTTTGTCGGAAACTTTTACATACAATTAAATATAACACAATTTGTGTTTAAGCTTATAATACACTATATGGAACACTAAATGTGCTTGTTGTATAAGTATTTCTTTATTATAAAAAATCGTACAAAAAATGGGTACTTACCGAGAGCGTCTGCACGTGGAATTATTAACACAAATATTGTTAATTTCATCCAGCGAGGAAGATGAAGCTTGAAACATTTTAAAAGAAATGTCACAAAACACTCCGTTAATCCATCAAGTGTCCGAGTTACGTCTGGAAACTGGAAAGGACAAATGGCTTAACTTTGACAACACAGACCCAAGAACAGTAATTCAATTAACACCGCGCGCGATGCGTCCAAAAGTTTCGCGTCTAATCTAAGAAGATGGTTATGATTGATTAAAATTCACACGCTCCTTGTAGCCTTAAGGTGGGCCATCTCGCTCAACTTCCCATACAAACGTGGAAAGAAGTTCATGCGTATATTTCTTGTCAGAGATCCAAAATTATGGTCAAAACAGCATTATTTGATCTAGATCTCGTATTAGTATTGGCATTGTAATATAGTGTATACGAAGAAAACGTTATAAGGTCCGAAAGTTCGAATGTTTTGGGCATTTAATAGAATTACTTTGGACGTAGCTTACTAAATAGTGATATAAAAACATCTTTGAAAGTTAGCCATTAGCTTGTTTCATGCATGAAGATTTATAATCACGTTGCTTTTTCCTTGATTTTTTTGTTTATAATAAATGTTTTCGTAAATCTTACCAAAACCAAATCCCATAGCGCAATAGCACGGTTTGCAACGTGCTCGCGAATGAGTTAGTCCCGTCGGGAAGAGCCACCTTAAGTAGGTAACCCGGTCGTTACGTAGGGGACCTCTTTACACGATACACATTCGCAAACTTCGCTCTTCTCGCTCCCTCTCCGTGCAACCTCGTAAGTGGCGTCCCGCTCGCTCGCGCTGCGGCCACCCTGGGGAGACAAATGATTCACCTCACGCGAGCGAGAGACTGCATCCGGAAATTGTTTCGCACACTTGACCCGCGGATTTGTGTCGTTTCCGTGAGTTTTCAGATTTTCTAATATAGTACTTGCGTTGCACATCGTATGATTAATTAAATTAAAAAACCTATAGGGAAAGCGTTTAATGCTCCCAGTTCTTTGAATTCAATGAATACAATCCAGTTGTCACCTGCTGTCTGACGTATATCGTCTGACTAACGTCATTAGCATACTTAAAAAATATATAATAATTGTTTATGTGACTGGACATGAATGAATATACACCTACTGTCATGAAACACTAAATTGCTATACGGCTACATCGAACTGAATCATCTTTTACTTAATGCGAAGGTACCAACCCAGACGGGATTGCCCTCTAGTAAGTACTGTTACTACAGTACTACTACGAACCACGAACAACGAATCCCATAGTCTCCTACATATTATGCCATGTACAGAAGAGCCCAGTTGTATTATTCTACGTGCGGTCTTTACACTGCACATTGAATACGTTTATGCTTAAAGACCCGTGGTATCGAAGTCAGCCTAGAAATTATAATTAATACTAGCAGCCCGTCCCGGCTTTGCACGGGCATAATATAATTGAAAAAATATTATTTTGACACAATGATACACAAATAAACCCCTTATTACGTACAGTTCCTAAAAAAAGAGCATAAACCTACATTGAAATATTTGAAATAAAAATAACAAATTTTGTGAATATATTTTTTTTGTATTTTTTTTCTATTTTGTATTTTTTACTTTTATGTATTTTTCATACTATTAATTATTTTAAAAAGGTCATAACCACAAAACAAAGCCATTAAATAAATAATTTATTGAGTTAAAGTCAGGGAGTAAACATTATTTGATGTTGTTTTATATTTCACTAAATAATTAGCTTAACTGTTATTATGATACTTTTGAGATTACCGCGGCCGTTAGACATGTTTAAAAAATGTTACGGCTTTTGAGAATGTCTTTGGAGAGTGTATCTTCCTGCCGCGTGAAAAGCCGTAACATTTTTCAAACATGTTTAACTGTTATTAGCTACCTACATCTACTACTATAACCTACAACTAAAAAGTATTTAATCGAAAATCATAAAAACTATTTAAGTCACTTATTTATTAGGATAACTAAATGTACAACATATTAATGGGTCTAGTTCTGAAAAGAACTTTTTGAATGCGTTTAGTTACCTACTAAACTAATTATCATCAAGCGACAAAATATTATCAAGCGACAATTTCTTAAATTCCGCACACGGCTGCTGCGTAGGGAGCCGACTGACTCCCCTCCCGTATCTCTGAGTGACGCCTACAAACTCTAAAACGCATAGTTTGTCAAAGGGAAGTTTTTTCTAATTTTTAAACTCATGATATCTTTCGAATGAAATGTCGGAATCGAATAATTCAAAAAGTAATTTAAAGGTAATAAAACAGTCTTAAATAATAATTTATTTATTTTGATAAGGATTCATATCTAGGTACAAATAAAGAGCCTTTTCTAGCGGCGGTATTTAAATTTTTATTTTAAAATAAATGCACACTTATTGTGACATAACTATAATAGTTGGATGTATGCTGTCGCGACATTTTTTGTAGATAATAATGTGTTCTATAAAATTTACTACATCATTTTGTTCTATCGTGAATAGTTTTCGCAGCGCACGCGATGTAAGGAACATTCTTGGTAATTTTTTTGCACCTTGGGTTACGTTATCGGAGTTTTGGTAAGGATCCCTATTTTTTTTAAGATAAAACATAGTCTATGTCCCTCGGATAGACTGTAGCTTTCCAACGGTGAAATAATTTTTCAAATCCGTTCAGTAGTTTCCTATTTGTTCATGTATTTGAGCCTATTCGGTTCAAATACACAAACAATCAAACCTTTCCTCTTTATATAATAGTATAGATAGAGTATAGATTAGAGAGCTCCGATAATAAACGCGTCCGATCGCTGCTAAATTTAAAGTCAAAGAATATTTCAAAGTGCTAGAACCGCAGCCTCCGACGCACTATTTATAGGCACGCTCCCACCGCCCCGGCCGGCCCGTACTGCCGCAAACCTACGTCCCGCAATTTTTAAATCTGTAATATCTTCGAAAATATTCATTTAAATCATATGCTGTAAACGGCCATATAAATCTATATTAAATCAACAATGTATTTAAGGTATTTAATTGGATAAGGATTAATGCTGTATTGGTTAAAATCGCCTCGAAAATTAGCCATTATCTGTCGTTAAAAGTTAATGACAAAAATTTTTTATTGTGGTATATCCATAAGAGATAGACATATACCATCGCGGAGTTTTCTGTAGACTTTTTCAATGTGTACAATACTTAGTACATTATTTCGATAAATCTCGTAGGATTCAGCCTGCGTTTGCAATGTAAGCGGAAAAAATGTAATTTATTACGACATCACATTGGAAACCTCAAAAATAACAGTATTTCTCCACTATTTAATGGATGTTATTATGCATATAAACCTTCCTCTTGAATCACTCTATCTATTAAAAAAAACCGCATCAAAATCCGTTGCGTAGTTTTAAAGATTTAAGCGAACATGGGGATATAGGGACAGAGAAAGCGACTTTTTAACACGCTTTTATTAGCTTGGGTTGTATCTATGTATGTATCTATGTAACGGAATCTTTGAACTTAATTTTCACCAGTTTCCAGAAGTCTGATTAATTTGAAACTTTGCATACTTATCAAGGACCGATGACAATGCAATAATTTCATAACAGTATCCCATTATCCTTATTAGGACCGCCAGGATTAATAAATTCTTTTATAGATCCTCTGTAGTGGAGTAAAAAAAGAGACAGAGCTAGTTATTAAAAACACGCTTTTATATAAGCTTGGGTTGTATACATCTATGTATGAATGTAATGGAATCTTTGAGATTAATTTTCACCAGTTTCCAGAAGTCTTTAATTTGAAACTTTGCATACGTATCAAGGACCGATGACAATGCAATAATTTCATAACAGTTTCCCATTATCCTTATTAGGACCGCCAGGATTAATACATTATTCTATAGATCCTCTGTAGTAATAATAACTAATTGATAAATCAAACTAAAAAACACGCTTTTTTATTAGCTTGGGTTGTATCTATGTATCTATATAACGGAATCTTTGAACTTAATTTTCACCAGTTTCCAGAAGTCTGATTAATTTGAAACTTTGCATACGTATCAAGGACCGATGACAATGCAATAATTTCATAACAGTATCCCATTATCCTTATTAGGACCGCCAGGATAACACGCTTTTATTAGCTTGGGTTGTATGTATTTATGTATGTAATGGAATTTTTGAGATTAATTTTCACCAGTTTCCAGAAGTCTGATTAATTTGAAACTTTGCATACGTATCAAGGACCGATGACAATGCAATAATTTCATAACAGTTTCCCATTATCCTTATTAGGACCGCCAGGATAATTATTATTAGCTTGGGTTGTATGTAACTATGTATGTAATGGAATCTTTGAGATTAATTTTCTCCATTTTCCAGAAGTCTGATTAATTTGAAACTTTGCATACGTATCAAGGACCGATGACAATGCAATAATTTCATAACAGTATCCCATTATCCTTATTAGGACCGCCAGGATTAATAAATTATTTTATAGATCCTCTGTAGTGGAGTAAAAAAAGAGACAGAGCTAGTTATTAAAAACACGCTTTTATATAAGCTTGGGTTGTATACATCTATGAATGTAATGGAATCTTTGAGATTAATTTTCACCAGTTTCCAGAAGTCTTTAATTTGAAACTTTGCATACGTATCAAGGACCGATGACAATGCAATAATTTCATAACAGTTTCCCATTATCCTTATTAGGACCGCCAGGATTAATACATTATTCTATAGATCCTCTGTAGTAATAATAACTAATTGATAAATCAAACTAAAAAATGAAAAATAAATAATAGTTTAAAAAAACTAAAAAAACACGCTTTTATAGCTAACCGAACCAAAAAATATAAAATAATTTTTAATTTTAAAGAGTTTATATCACAGTAGTAGAAGATCGAACAATCAATTCAGAATTTATCACCTCAAAATAAAATTATAATAAAGTTTAAGTTATTAACAAAATAATTCAATTCAGCGGAAAAAGCGTGGGGTGCATTTTACTACTTTTCATAACTCTCCTCTCATAGATAGTTGCCAATAGAATGATTGTTACATTTACTTTATCAAGCACCCCACGCTTTTTACTCTGAATTGAATTATTTTGTTAATAACTTAAACTTTATTATAATTTTATTTTGAGGTGATAAATTCTGATTGATTGTTCGATCTTCTACTACTGTGATATAAACTCTTTAAAATTAAAAATTATTTTATATTTTTTGGTTCGGTTAGCTATAAAAGCGTGTTTTTTTAGTTTTTTTTTATACTATGTAGTGATTATATCAGTAGCGTTACACACAGAAACAACCACAGAACGCTAAGCTTGCAGCCTGCGTAGGTAGTACCAATTAAATAGATTTAAATTAAAAAATATCAGGAATGAACGAAGATCCTCCAGATCCTTTATCTGTAGGGGTGGTAAAATATGGACATACTTGGTGAGAATTTTCGCAGCCCCCGTGAAAGTTCGATCTTTGGGCATCTCTTATGTGAGGTTTTTGCGGACGCCATATGCTGCGATTAACATAAAAAAAATCAGTTCACAGCCACTTTGCACAACGCTAATTTGGCACTAGTTCTCGTATTATGTTATCAAACTTGTTAGAAAAGTCGAATCGTTTTCTAGCTGATTTTCAGACTATTGAAAAATCAGCCCTTGCACTAATAAAAGTTGATCCGTGAATTTGGTTGGGTAAAATTCAATATCATGATATTCCTGAAAAAATTAGGTGCCATGCCAGGGCGTTCCTCGGCTACATTCAACTGGCTAGAAAAAAACAACATTTTTTCATTTCCGCTTCGACCATCTTTTCATTCACATTTCATTCTACCGCCTAAGGGGATGGAACCCATGACCTCTGCCACGGAAACCAGGTCTCCGCGCCGCTATCCGCTCACGACTCGAAGATGTGACGCTCGATTTTAATTATAATGAGCGTTGATTGAATCACATTGGGGGGATACCGGCTAACGACCATCCGATACTCTTTGCCGGAAGTTCTTGCCTCGTTATGAAGTTCTGCTCAAACACGACGAGCTCCACCATACAAAAACATGACCACGATCTGCAGGCCTATTCTAAGAATTACATGCTTAAGAATCAGAAACGTTTTCGGTCGAGACAAAAGCTTTTACAGTGTTTGACAAAGCGATTTTCTCGACGGAAAGATTCCGGATCAAGGTTATTTCAATGGTTCGAGGTTTTCCGGCGAAAAAATCGTCTTTACTACAGCTTTATGGCAATGATTCCTAAGCTTGGAGTTCCTAGAAATTCCTGGAATAAGCCTACAGTCCTTTAGTCGAACAAAGGGTCTCATTCACAGTCCAATGTATTACAGGGACTGTGCTTCTTTTATATTGTTCTTTCCTTTT